>JAQPPZ010016892.1:30602500-33002500 GCA_028583015.1 Wollemia nobilis | reverse complement strand
TGCCTCTAGAAGCTTGGTTTTAAATTAAAAAATTTTACAGGCTTGAAATTTTTGCAACGTATTGGTAAATGTTTTTTTATGATGAAATTAATAATGCAGGGAAAATGACAGAGCATAATTTAAAAAGAACATCTTGTTATGGAGTATGCTCTTCACTTGCGCTTAAGGCGACCCGGTGAATCGTAAAATAGCATGTGTTTTTAAAATATTGCTATGCCATGTCTTCTTCAGGTTGCTAACTCACGGATAGTCATTTGCTGGCCTCGCACACTTTGCCATTACGTTGAAAGAAGTTTGGTTGCGAGGCCATGAAGGAAAATACTCTTCTCATGCTACAACATATCAGACTAGTTGAAAAAAAAAAAAGATTTCGAGAAGACTAGTTCAGATGTAGGCATGGGGGAGACCCCACCTTCATCAAATGCCGCCAACAACACAATGAACGCTATTTATAGTGTTCATGAAAAAAAAAGAAAAAAAAAGAGAGAAAAAATAAATCATCTACTGAAAAGGCTCCAAGTTAATGAAGCAATTCAAAAATAGAGTTTTATTTTGCTGCTTGTTGAAAGAGAGTATCCTCTTTCCCGAGGACCAGCTTGGTCCAGAAGGGAAATGAGAAATCTCCAACCGGTAGCTAAATAAAACAAGGAAAAATCTTGGAGGAGATCAGATTTCAAATGTCTGCACAAAGGCCACAGGATTAACATTTTTTTTTTATGTGCTAATTGAGGAGGAGCTTGGTGTTTCAAAAATGTGAGTTGTTGGTTGTCATATGAAAAAAATATACAAAAGAGAGGCAGAATCTCACTATGGTGGAAGATAACATCAACTTTGAGAGGATCTGAAACCATGGAGAAATCTGCTTTTCACAAAAAGTGTGAGGGCAAAGATGTTTCAGTACATGGTACATTTTGCCAAATTCTTAGGATGGATCATTGACAAACCTCCAGATGTGAAAATCACCAGCTCAAATGGTTGAAGTAGACATCCTATTCTTTGATGCAGATGATGAAAAAAAAAATGATAATCCAAGATCTGTTCTGGTCAAGGCAGAATAGACCGAAAAAAAATACAAAAAAAAAAAAAAACAGAGAAAAAAAATTAGTTAGAATTTTATTTTAACGTCTTTAGTTTAGATTTTTCTTTTATGTTTTGCAGGACAACGTGAAGTGCGAAGTAGAAAAATAAGGAGGTGTCTGTGAAGATCTCATGAATTGAGATTCATACATGGAGTTCGTAATAGCACTATACGAACTGTCTCGTGTACTTGATCGTATAGCATCCAATCTAACAGTGAAAGCCAGCAGAGTTTTGCCTTGGAAACATTGGCACTTGAAGGCAGGCTAAGTAACCCTGATCAAGCGAAAGGCTTCCAGCCCAAGGTGCTTGTGGAATTTGGGGGAAAATTTTGTTGGAAAGTGCATGACTGTTATAGCCTGGATGATAAACAAAGTCAGATATGCTACACCAAGTGCAAGAGAAGAGTTTCGAGACAACGTTCAAGTAACGGTCAACGAGCTCCATTAACCACTGCCTCACATTCACAAGAGTGGATCAGACATCGGCATGGGGGAGACCCCATACCATACCAGTAGCTTGGACGAATGTTCAAACATTCGTCGAAAAAAAAAAGGAAGAAGAAAAAAAAAGAGAGAGAAAGAAAAAAAAAGAGAGAGAAAGAAAAAGAAAAAAAGAGAGAGAAAGAAAAAGAAAAAAAAAAAAAAGAGAGGGAGGATACGTAAAAAAAAAAAAAGAAGTGAAAGACGCCTTGTTTATCAAGAAGGCGCCTTCCGCATCAAGAAGGCGCCATACATTGGAGGCGCCTTCCACAAGAAGAAGGTGCCATACATTAGAGGTGCCTTTCGCATGAAGAAGGCGCCATACATTAGGGGCACCTTCCGCATCAAGAAGGCGTCATACATTGGAGGCGCCTTCCACAGGAAGAAGGCGCCACACATTGGAGGCGCCTTCCGCATCAAGAAGGCGCCATACATTGAAGACGCCTTCCACCAATATATATATATATATGCGAATCCTCCTAGTGAAAAAAAAAAAAACATAGAACATGTCCTGCTTAGCATAAAAATTGCTTTCTTATTGCTTTGCAGGAAATCATGAACCGAATGCAAGCTACAGGCATCCTGAGAGCCAGGGCCTAACGAGCACGGAGTCATGACTCCTATTTTATCGCTTTCGTGTGTGCAGTTTTTGTAGGTGTAGTTTCGCAAGTACACAACCATGAGCATGATCTGTAGGTGGAGCCGGCTTAAACTAGGCCTAACAGATGTGACATTTTGTGCCCTGCAATTAGGAGTGCGGCAAAGCGAAAAAGGCACTTACTTCCCACTAGGAAGAGAGTGCCTACAATCAGCCCAATACAGTAGTGCCTTTTTCCACCTGGAGGAAGGCACCAATAAGCAATTTTCTTCTCCCTTGGATGGGGGTACCTGTTGTTCAGTGTGGGACCTGACGTTTGGAGGGCTGCAGACCTGTTGCATAGAGGGACCTGTTGTTGGCGATAAGGGCATCACCAATTTAAGTGGGGGAAGATGCGGGTGAATCAGGACCTCCCGTAAAAAAAAAAAAAAGGGGGAGTTCGGAAGGCTATTGTCACGAGGACGTGACAAATTTTAGACATGGGGGGAAAGACGCCTTATTGTCGGCGCCTAACTTACTCCTATGAAAAAAAAAAAAAAGTTTGGAAGGCTGTTGTCACGAGGACGTGACAAATTTTAGACATGGGGGGAAAGACGCCTTATTGTCGGCGCCTAACTTACTCCTATGAAAAAAAAAACACCTTGTGTTGAAATAGCTCCACGATGAAATGCAAATCAAAAGCAAAGTTTTATTTTTGCTGCCCGTTGGAAGAGAGTATCCTCTTTCCCGAGGACTAGCACTCGGTCCAGAAGGGAAATGAGAAATCTCCAACCGGTAGCTAAATAAAATGGGGGAGGAGTTTGAAAAAAAAATAGATGTCAAATATATGTTTCCTTCGGAATCAACGCATGGTAGGTAGGCACCTTCCTCTTCAAGGAAGGTGCCAAAAGAAGGTAGGCGCCTTCCTCTTCCAGGAAGGCACCAAGAAAATATAGGCGCCTTCCTCTTCCAGGAAGGCACCAATAGAAGGCCAGCGCCTTCCTTTTCCAGGAAGGCACCAAAATAATGCAAGCGCCTTCCTCTCACCAGAAGGCGCCGACAAGAAGACACCAACAGGAAGGCGCCACTAGAAGGCAAGCGCCTTCCTCTCACAGGAAGGCACCGACAGGAAGGTGCCACTAGAAGGCAAGCGCCTTCCTCATAGGGAAGGCGCCCCTGTTCTTTGCCCATTGACTAGACAAGCACGACGTGGGCAACAAATATTGGTGCAGTTCCAACTCTACGACATGTAGGTTAATTTGGGGATCGCATCAATGGATGAGAACATCCTACCAACGCCAGCACATACAACACATACATCTCAGCAATGCACCTGACAGATGCCGTGAATGATGAAAGAAATATTGTTTTTCCTCACTCCAAAAAACAAAGGAATGCAGTGTTGTTCCAATTATGCATGCAAAATAAATAATTCAGAGGGGATATCATTTTGAACGCACACGTGTCAGGTATAAATTTTAATATTCATCCTGTAAATGCATTCGGAGAGAGATACGTCAATGCAGGATTAAAATATTTTTTGTGCTATTGAGAAAAAGCTGGGTATTTCAAAGTTTAGAGTCACCAGCTTAGTTGTTGCGGATTGACTCTGTTCTTTGATGTAGAGGATGAAAAAAAAAAAAAAAGAAGAAAAAAAAAGAAAAAAAAAAGAGAGTCAAGATCTGTTCTGTTCATGGCAGAACAGATAAAGATACTTATAAATAAATAAATAAAATCTCCAGGAGCACCAACGTGAAGACGTCTCACACCACCAGCATCATATATATCAGATTCTACGAAATTCACCCGGGTATGTACTGATTTTCTTATTAATTATGTGTATAGTTATTTTAAAATCATTTCTATGCTAATACCAGTCGACGCCTCCACAGTTTTTCAAAATCTCCCATTAGAATTCAAACACATGATGTGCCTTGAAAAAAATATATAATTGAAAAAAAGAGAGAGAGAGAGGCTATGGCATCTACGTGAATAAATTTGGCATCATTTTCATTGCCGCCTCATGACAATGGCAACTGGCTTGAGCGAACACATATAAATGATGCTACTCTATACCACAAAGGAGGTTCGGAGATGTGAAATACGTTTCAAATGTGGGTAAAAGTAGCAGTCGGTGATTGCACTTATTTTAAATCAATTTGGTCTCACCAAATATGACCAATGAGCAACATTGGAGAATGCCAACATTATAAAAAAAAAAATGCAAGTGGTCATTTGCCCTGAACAGTGTGGTCACAATTTAACTATTTGTTCGCAATGATTAGTCAAGATGTGTTTCGACTTCACTGGTGCCGCATCACTCTATGGATGAAGAATAGCAACACTCAATGAAAAAAAAAACAAGGTGCTGAATAAAAAAAAATAGTACTGAGAAAAAAAAATAGTAGTGCTGAATGGAAAAAAATAGCAGCACTCAGCGGCAGAGAAACAGAGATGTTGAAGGCCATTAAAAAAAAAAAAAAGAGAAAAAAAAATATATATATCCCAGGGGTTGTTGTCACGAAGACATGACAAACTTTTTGGCATGGTCAGCCTGCGAGAGGGATAACTTCACCTTTTGGTGCCACGAGGGCGTGGCACATGTTAGGCATGGGGGGATGATGAGCACCAAAAATGCTCATTTTATATACACGGTTAAGGAGAATTATCACTGGTTCAATTAGCATATGAAATGTATTTTATATAACTTATGCATATAATTGATAGAAAATCCGGTATTATGCTTGATTGGTGTTTTTAGTGGGAAATGTGTATAAATGCAGGTATTGGTACTAATATGGTGTTTTCCAGTCTACATCCACTTGGACCCGGCATACTTCTACTTACAGAGACTAAGGCAAGAGAGTAGGCACCTTCCTCTTCAAGGAAGGCGCCCAACAGAAGTAGGCACCTTCCTACAACCGGAAGGCGTCCACGGAAGACGAGCGCCTCCCTACAACCGAAAGGCACCAACGGAAGACGAGCGCCTCCCTGCAACCGAAAGGCACCAACGAAAGAAGAGCGCCTCCCTACAACCGAAAGGCACCGATAGAAAATGAGCGCCTCCCTACAACCGGAAGGCACCCACAGAAGATGAGCGCCTCCCTACAACCGGAAGGCACCAATGGAAGACGAGCGCCTCCCTGCAACAAGAAGGCACCAACGAAAGAAGAGCGCCTCCCTACAACCGGAAGGCGCCTCCATGCCTTCATACTTTGCAAGATTTACCAAGTCAACTTTGACTGGTTGACCAAGGACTATGGAGGAGGTTGCACGTGAAGACAAAGGAGATCTATTTTAATCATGCATTTATTAAATAGAATAAAGTGTTTGTTATTATTATCAACCGATTGGCCGGTTGACCTTGTAAAGCTCTTAAAGCATATTATTATTTTTAGGATGCATTAGTTTAGGATTTGTTGTTACGTACACCTAAGGATGTTTATATTTATCCTTCGGTGAACGAACATACTTTAAAATAGAAGAATAAAATATGTGTAGAATCAATTGTAACTAAATCACATCACGTGATTAAAATAGATTGATTTGTTATTGTAATGGGATCTGGCTGTGCTTTATATAAAGACGCAAGCGAGATGAACAAAGGGGATCGGAGATCAATGATTAATTTTACACAACTTATTTTATTTTATTGTTTAATTAATTAAGAGTGCAACTCCTCTTATTCGAGCAAGCTCTACGTAGCTAGCCGGGCGGACTATCTATGGGAGCTTGGGCCCACTCCCTGCAGTAGTCCTCCCCTATTTATTTATGTTCTTTATCTTCCATAGATTATTTTATTGTTTTAGTTCTTGCTTTATTTAATTTAGGTGTGTGCTTTTATTTCTCAGCATTTTATTTCCAGACTTATTTTGTTATTTTATTTATTTAAATTCTCTCGCACTCGGTTTATTTGGTTTGGCTGGAATCCAATTACACAAACCTCCCCACCAAACTAAATAAGGTACAACCAGATTTGTTCCCCAACACTGCAGGCATATACTGTGCCTGACACTCATAAGTTTACGAACTTACTGGATTGATAATTTATGGAAGAGAAATGAATGTTTTTCGGGACATGAATTTCTGCTCACCACCAAGGATTGAAGCCATTATGGGATAAGAGATCTTAAAGTTGTTAAATTCTAAGATCATCTATCCAATAAAACATTCAACTTGGGTAGCCAACTTTTGGTACCTATGAGAAAAAAGAATGATGATATTCGCTTGTGTGTAGATTTTAGAAATCTTAACCAAGCATATCTTAAGGATGACTACCCCCTTCCATAGATTGATAAAATATTAAAAATAGTGGTAGGGACAAAAAGGTTCTCACTGTGGGATGGTTTCTTTGGATACAATCATATTTGGATGAAGAATGAAGACTAGTATAAGACAAAATTCACCACAAAATGGGGCACATTTGCCTACCAGAGAATGCCCTTTGGACTATCTAATGCGAGAGCTACATTTTAGAGAGCCATAGACTATGCCTTTGGGAAAATTATTAATAAGTTCATTTTGATTTATTTGGATGACATGATAGTGTTTTCCCATAACAAGCATGATCACTTAGCACACCTTGAGCAAGTTTTTCAAAAATATAGAGAATTTGGTATTTTCCTCAATCCTAAGAAATAATTATTTGCAGTACATGAGGGAAAGTTGTTGGGTCATGTGGCTTTAAAATAAGGTATGGTCATATATCCATACAGAATTAAATATATTATTGCTCTCCTACTGCATGTAAATAAGAAAGCCTTATAGTATTTTTTGGGTCAAATAAATTTTGTCAAGAAATTCATTTCTAACTTTGCACAGAAGGTGAGGCCCATATCTGAACTGCTCAAGAAAAATATTGAGTTCAAATGGACTGAGGTGAGGAAACAATCTTTTGATATAATCAAGTAGTCCATTGCAATATCCCTAGTACTAGTAAACCTAGATTTTAGTAAGGATTTTATCCTTTATGCTTATGGAGTTGAAGAGAGTTATGCCTTAGTACTCACTCAAAAGGATGATCAAGGTGAAGAGCATCCCAGATTTTTTTGGATCCAGACTCTCCATGATTACCAAGTTAAGTATAATTTTATTGAGAAACAAGTATTTGTTGTGATGAAGTCATTGAAGAAGTTCAGGCATTTTTTGGTTTGAAGTAAGACCTTGGTATATGTTATTCACCCAGATGTAAGAAGTTTTATTTTGCAAGGTGAACTAGGAGATAAGAGAGCTGGTTGGATCACTAAAATATAGGAATATGATGTGGAGATACACCCCACCATATTGGTAAGAGGTAGGACCCTATACCAAGTTCTAATAGAGGCAACAACATTAGCAGAAATAACAACTTGCCAAGCAACAGATGAGGATCATATTGAAGGAGTATAGCCAGATGATTCTGACTGGGTAGACCAGATGACCAAATATTTTCAAATTGAAGTATGGCCTCCTTATCTTAATGCTTCATAGAGGATAAGATATAGACTTCAAGCTTTAAAGTATGTCTTGCTACCAGAAGGGCTATATAAAGTAAACCTGGATGGAGTCCTCCTTAAGTGCTTAAAGAGTGATCAACAACAAAAAGTCATTGAGGAGTTTCATAGTGGACCATCTCGAGGAAATTTATCAGGCATATTCAAAACTTTGAAAATCATAAGAGCGGGCTATTACTGGCCTACTATATTAACTGATACCTTAAAATCACCAGAGCATATGACAAGTGCCAGTGGCATGTAGGGAGAACAAGGATTGCATCATTCCCTCTCAGGCCAATACAAGTTGAAGAACCATTTCAGCAATGGGGGTTGGACTTAATAGGGGGATCATCAGCCCAAATTCATAAAATGAGCATAAATATATTCTAATTACCATTGAAAACCTCACCAGATGAGTAGAAGCTATCCCTACCAAGGAATCAGATCAGGAAGTTGTGATCAATTTTATGGAGTTTTATTTCAAGGTTTGGAGTTCCATAAGCCTTGGTGAGTGATAATGGGCCAGCCTTTATTGGAGCCAAATATATTAAATTTGACAAACATTATGGCATAACTATTAAGAATACTTCAAATTATTACCCTAAAGGGAATGGACTTGCAGAGTCTACCAACAAAAATTTGTTAAGAATTTTGAGGATATCACTGGAAGGGAATAAAAGAAGTTGGCACCTACTGCTGTAATAAGCTTTATGGGCAAACATGATTACTATCAAGAAGTCCATCAAGACTTCCCCCTATGCTTTAGTATATGGTAAGTAGGTAGTGTTACCTATACATTTGGAAATTCCAACACTCAAAATGATAAATTCAGAAGAAGAATCAAAGGAGAATCCAATGGATACAATGCTGACACACCTACTACAATTGGAAGAGAAAAGAACTCAGGCCTATGAGGAATTTTAGAAGAATTCTATGGACATAAAAGTATGGTTTGATAAAAAGGTAAGGTTCAAAAAATTCCAGGTTGGAGATTCAGTTCTCAGGTGGAATGTTGAAAGAGAAAAACCATGACATCATCAAAAGTTTGACTCCTTTTGGGATGGCCCTTTCAAGATAGTAGAAGTCAAGGAGACCAATGTTTTCCAACTTGAAGACCTAGAGGGAAACATACAACCAATTCTGGTGAATGGTTTTCATCTTAAAATCTACTTTGATTGAAATATAAGCTCATTGTAATATATGTATATACATTGTATCATATTTCCTTTCTTTTTGCACTTTTTATTAAGTTTTATTTTAACAACATGTTGTACGGAGTATAAAAAAAAAAAAAATTACAAAAAACACTAAGTGTTCCCACAGGATGTAGTAGTTCCTATTCCACACTTAAATACACTAAGTGTGAAGAAGAATATTTCCAGACTCCAATATGAATTTAAAAGAACCATCACACGAGCAGAATGGTGAGCAAGTTTCAATCCACACCTAAATGAAATACATTGGCAATGGAATTTGCACTCGAATGGACCATAATGCTAGCAGAGTAACGAGCGGGTCCCAATCTACTGGGTTTCTAGAATTTTGAAATGCAGAATAAGGAAATCCCTAATTCACTAATATTTAAAGTTAAGTTGTGCAGAATAGAAGAAGTATCTCAAATTTGTCGATTTTAGGTTTGCATTTGAGCGGGACAACAATTATGCATCATATCACTTGGAAAAAGGGCAAAAGATCCATAATAAATAAGGATTTTCCCACACTCGAAAGAGAAAGGATAAAGTGATACCACAAGGTGGAAGCACATTTGAATTTCAACCAATCAAAAGTCGGAATTCCACCTCTAAGATGCCAAAAGGGAAAGAGTGCTAGTTGAGAAGCGTGTCAATGGGCAAGTCACACAGCAACCATATTAATGATGGAAGATGTGCATGCAATATTAATTAAAAAAGTAAAGCACAAAATTTGGTTCATCTAACAAGAGCATCATTCACAAAATGGAGAAGAGCAGAACGATAGCAGAATAATTGCTTGTAAATTCTACAAAGAAAACCCAACTTATTACTGATGAGGATGGCTCCAAATAAAGCACTTACAGAAGAGCAGAGAGTAGGAGTAGAGCTGGATGACCATGTGGATAAAACCAGGTGATTGGTGTATACGGTAATGACTGAAGTAAGAAGGAACTTCTTGAGAAGAAATTTTGAGTTCTAACACTTCGAAGGGCAACCAAATTGGTCTCAAGGTACCATTGCCATAAAATCCTTCCTATTCTCCTATATTTGTGATTTTGTTCATCATTGCCCTGATTTGGTTTCTGTGATGATTAAATATTATGAAAAGTGAAAATTCCTGATGGTACAAGACTATTCACTATTACCAAGGAGCTCTACCTTAACTTGTTTACCGTAGGGATAACCCCACCCTTAGAACCTAAACATTTTGAAATAGCAGAACAAGCTAGGGTATATGCTTCATTAATGGCTTTAGAAGAACATAAAGTTTTAAAATATGTATTCATTTCCAATCTAGAATAATAAGAGAGGAAGACAAAATACCTGAAGCTCTGATTCCCATTAATGAATTTGCTAACCCAGAGCTCTATTCAAACTTAGCATGTATGGAGGGATTGGAATCAGATAGAATGGTGTATGGTTGGCAAATAGTCGACGCATACTGCATTTCCAACTTAAATATGTATTAGAAAGATGTAGAAAAGAAAGGTGTGAGGGTTATCTATTTCAATTGGCCAGCGCTCCTAGCTCAAAGAATTCTTGAACAATTAGTGAGAATGAAGAATAATTTTGATACACCTAGTTTTAGGCATTGCTCAAGTCTGGTCTGGATGTTCTTTGCTGCTATAAGAGACATGCCTTGGATTTCGGTTAAGGATAGAAATGATCAAGGAGACCCAATTCCTGTTTATTATTATATTTCTCAATTTTCAAGCACTGAGTCTATGTATAGATTCAATTTAGAATTCTTAGGGCCAATATTGAAAATAATGTATGGAGTTTGCCCTAGGATACCACTTCTGGCTAAGAAAATATTGAGAGAATAGGGTGCATAGGAAGGAGACTGGTATCTCCTAACTGAGGGCACAATCATTAGATTGTATGGATTCCAAGGCAAGCCTTTTATGCTACCTCACTTTGTCATAGAGAGGCTATTTGCCTTAGAATATTTGAGGTAAGCATAATATATTGATTTGAACTATGGCTCTGGGAGAAAGAGGAAGTCTATGTTGACCTACCAAAATGTTAGTGATATAACTATTACAAATAAATGGTAGGGTGAGCAAATTGACCAATACCTAGATAAGTTGGGTCTATTCTATATCCCTCAGAGATGGAGTTATGATCCAGATGACATATTCTATAAAATAAATATAGCCTTAAATGGAGAAAAGGCCTACAAATTTGAAAAGAG
Organism: Wollemia nobilis; assembly: GCA_028583015.1. Classification (NCBI taxonomy): domain Eukaryota; kingdom Viridiplantae; phylum Streptophyta; class Pinopsida; order Araucariales; family Araucariaceae; genus Wollemia; species Wollemia nobilis. The sequence goes on along the minus strand of JAQPPZ010016892.1, from coordinate 32,991,503 downwards.
GTCTAGGCCCCATTTTGAACAAGGCAAAAATAACAAAGAGACTAATCTTTTAGAGTGGAATGTTTCTAAAATGGATCAACTCCCTCCATGGTTGGACTTTTATGAGCAAATTGTGGATTTTGACCTAGAAAATAATGTAAAACATTAGTTGAAAGAGTCTACCATTAAGGATATTGAGGAAAAAATAGAAAAGAAAGAAGACTCTCAGTCTCAAGAACCTGATGATGAAAATATAGAGCATAAAGGGAAATGGAATGAGGCCAAGATATCAGATTGGTGGAGGATGAGAGTCGAGACTGGTAAAACAAAGTCCAAGTTTGGGATTAAAATGGATGTTGAATTCTCTAAAAAGTATGACAATAATCTCCAAACTTGGAGGCCCAAAGACACAAGGAATATAGTACTCATATATGGCAAGTCACAATATGGGCCTGATTCTCCATCCCCACATTCAGAAGAAGAGGAACCTGATACTCCATTAATTGTTGCCAAAGTCTTGAAGCCTTTTCAGCCTTCGACTGAGAAGATGGAACAATTTCCAAAGGGAGCACGATTAATGAGTAAAATGCACTATTCTGAGGAGAAGGTTGTCAATGCACCAGTCATAGAGACAAAAAATAGGCCTAAGCACCTAGCCCTAGGTGCTCAACCTCCAAATATAGATATAAATTGGAAAGAAAAGGATGAGAGCTTCAGGTTTACACCTCTAAGTTTCACCACTACAGTGACAGTGGAATTGAATCCCATTTCTGAGCAAGTATTGCTGGAGGAAACAGTATAGGAAGGGTTGTCTGAGGAAGATATGGAAAGTGAGAAAAGTACCTTTCATTTTTTTTAGAGAAAAGTAAAAAGGGCCCTAAAAGAGTTGAGAAGGAGATTTCAAAGAAGTAGAGGTTGGATAAGGAGGATGTAGTTGAAAAAATAATTGTTTTAGCTGTTGAAGAATCGATACAACAAGAACAACAATAGATAACAGAGACAGCTCCAAAAAACCCTACATTAGTAGGTGAAGGTATGGTCTCTAATCCCTCTTCTCCTCTTCCTCCTCCAGATTCCCTAAGGAAATATCCCTCCCTTTTTGAGCAAGAAGTTGTAATGAAGGTACCTTCTCCACCTCATAGTTCACCTCCTATTTCATCAGTTACTATTGAGGTACAAACCAATCCATCTCCCCCAAGGTCATCACAAATTCCTTCTTCATCACCCCAAGTCCCTATTTCATCATCTGAGATTCTACCTTCATCATCCAAAGTTCCACATTCATCAGCTAAGATTCCCCTCTCATCATATCCCATAGTTTCAACTTTACCACCACCACCATCATCTAAGAAGCAAGCTACTTCAAGTTCACCCCCTCACCCATCTGTGAGTCTCCCTTCATTGTCCATGAGTTTACCAATTGCAAAAATGGCAGTGGTCACATATTCCACTGTGGTCATAGATTCTATTATAAATACTTATGCACCACTAGTATCAACTGTTGATTCTACCCTTACATTCCTGGTGTCTTCTTCTCCTCTTGCTACAAGTTACCCTACCCAGGAAATTTTACAGAAAGAGTAGGAAGCTACACAAAAAATCAATGATTTTTGGGTAGAAAAGTTATCTAAGCCTTCCAATAGGATGGCCACAAGGAGAAGAACCATGTTTGTTGATCCAGTTTCAAGGCAAAGGACTTCTAGGTCCATGATTCCCCTAGTGAGCAAGCCTGAAACTGAGATGATAGTTCAAGATTATCGTATAGAAGAGTTCATAGAATATATTGAGAAGTTGCCTGAAGAATATGAATTGGTAATAGCCAAAGCCCACTTGGATACTTTTTATGTGAAGAATGATATATTTAAAGAAAAGGTGGGCAAGTTGGAAAAACAAATTGAAAATCTTTAGAATATTGTCAGCAATCAGAAGGAAGTGGAGAAAGCTCTAAAAAAGGAAGCTAAAATATGGCAAGAGAAGTTTCAAGAAGCTAATAAGCTCAAGGAGTAGCTAGGAGAGCACAAGAAGATGAATGAGGATCAAGCTAAGGAGATACAAAGTTTGAAGTAGCAACTCTAGATTGAAAAGGCTAAATATTCTAGTTTTTCCAAAGCTGGGCTCAAGAAAGTAAGAAAAGAACTGCTCTCTGAAGTTCAAGAGAAATGCTCAGGGCTTCAGCTTATTATTGATTATTTAGATGATGCCAACTGCTTACTCCAGAGTATCTAGAAAGATTTAGATAAAATCATTAGAGAGCTACAACCTATGGTAATCCCAGAAGAACAAATCTACAGGCTGGTGGATAGTAGACTTAGTGATTTTGCCAAGCCAATCCCTAATAAAGAATGGAACATTGCTAGAGTTGCTGCTAGGATTGTAGTGAAGAAGCACAAAGCACTTCAAAAGGCTTGGCTATTGTATGAAAAAATTGAAGGAGTAATCAAGGATGTAGTGGATGTTAACAAGGAAATGATACAAATTGGTTTTAGAGGGTTATGGATGGAAGATCACAACTTGCTTTCAGTTGAAGAAATCAAGAAAAGTACTAGAGAGAGCTTACAAGATGAATATAAAATTGATGCTCTAGAGGAACCAATTGACCAAGAGCGGGCTTCACAAATGATCATTGATTTTACCAGGCTCAGAGACCTCATGGAAGACTTGGTAAACAAAGGAAGTGTTGCTTATTATGAAGACATTGGTGAACTCCAGTATATTTACAAGTAGCTAACAGAGACTTCCAATCCCTCAGAAGCAACCTAGAAACAAGCCCTACAGACTTTGAAATTAATGGTACAATTGTTTGGTGATGATGTTGGAGAGAAAAATCAAGAGAAATATTCTCCTGAAGAAGAAGCTAAAGAGGAAGTTGAAGAAGAGGCTCAGCAAGAAGAAGAGCCGAATAGAGATGTTGCGGACCCTAAAGGGGCACAATCTTAGAAATTTTTGTTCTGTACATATATAGTCATAAGTTTTGTATTTTTTGTTTGATTCATTTTTACTCTAACATGGTCAGAAAGAAACAATAAAAGTATGAGTCCAGAGAGACACAAAAAACAAGTTTTGTGTGAAGGTATTTTTATCATGTATTGTAGGAGGGCTTTATAAGGAGAACACAACTATGTTTTTGATGGAGTAGTGAAGCAGTTTTGTCGGAATGGCACAGACATTGATGCTTATGGCATAGTCTCCATATGAACCATTATCCTCTAAGATGCATGGAGCATAGTCTCGATATGAACATTTATCCTCTAAGGTGTTTAGTTTTTAGAGGGTAGTGTTCATATGGAAGTTATTCTTTAAAGCAGTTTTTGAAGATAAGATTTTTGACTCCTGATGCCCAATGGATAAGACTCTGAGTCCGATGGCTTTGCTAGCAAATCCACCCGGGAGGCACTAGAATGTAGGCCCAAAAATGGCCACATCCTTAGAAAACATTACAAATTTATTCTAAGGTATGAAAGTTCTATTTTGCACACTTTTTAGTGTATTTTGGAGCAGATCCACAACAAGAGTTTTCTAATCCACCCAACACTTAGTACATTTTTCACTTGGAGCAATTCCACACAATTTATAACACATTTGGTAGTGGACTGGCGATGTGTTCCAATTCCACAAAAGTTTTGGGTGAAGATGATGTCAGCGCAAGGAAAAGTGCAGAATGACGACCGCTTGTATTTTTTGACATGCTCCGAGTGGCTAAGTGTTGATGAGACCAATTTTGGTGAGTCTATAGAGTATTTTGGTCTAGAATGGTGACAAAGAGGTGGAAAATCATAGAAGAAGTGCGGATTGGTGACAAAGAGTGTTTTGAACTGACTTCTTCCCGGATTGGCGATAAGGATGCATTTTACACTAACTCTAGTGTAGAATGGAGGTAAAGCTATTTTACACTATGGCAAGTATGGATTGGTGACAAAGGAGATTTACACTTGCTTGAGTGCGGATTGGCGTTCCATAGATTTATAAAGTAAATATGACGTCAACATCTTTTATAGTGTGGATTTTTGATTGTTTCAAAGTCAAATAAGAAAGAGGAAGGTTGACGAGCGGATTTCATCCTACTTAACTCTTAATGCATTTCACGTCGGATTGGCATTCTACATAATCAAAGCCATGGAAGGTGACATCATCGATTTAAAAGAGCAGAATGGTGCTTTGGTTTTCCTTACCATTGTACAAAGTATATTCTAAGATCTAATCGAAGCCATTCATGGGGAAGATCAACGATCAAGATTCTTCTAACAATTATGAAGTATTTAGAAGCATTTTCTCACCGAATTCAAACATAGTCAGTTGGGAGATAGGAAGCCGAAGCATCGAAGGGTTTCAAGAACAAGAACCAGAGGTAGTTTTAGATTGATGATGATGCGAGCTTCCAAGAAGATTTTGCAGAGCAGATGTGGTCTCTAACGGCCTAGAAACCAACTATCACCAACCAACCAGCAAGTTGTAGAGGCTCTGAGCTACCATGGTGGTCTACTTGCAGTAGATTTCCTGAAGGCTGAACCAGTAAGAAAATTCCAGCAAGGACTCTCTGCTGAGCTATAAATAACAAATCTTTGTAATGTTCCTTAATAATATTTCATTTACAAACTATAAATAGAGGTTGAACCCACATTTTTTAGGGTCGACTCTAGTGCGTTTGCTTGCCCTACTGTAAATATTATTGTGAGCTAATGGAAGGAGCATTACTCTGATTGTTTGACTCAAATTTGTCATCTTCATTATCTTGTGCAAGAGGTTTGAAGTCTTGAGCTGCATTTCTATTAATACTTGAATGGTTAGTTCATTCCAACTTTTGGATTACTAGTTGTGAGAGTAGTTGAAATATGTTCTTGATTAGATCTATATTGTTAGGAAGTTTATTTCTCTAAAATCTAACTATTGGTCTATTCTGCTATTTGGATTATCAATATTGGATGTTGGAATTGCTTTTTATAATATTTCTCTATTTATGCTTTAATGTGTGAAGGTTTCATTAATTTGGGTAATGTGCATTTGGGTGATGGGACACTAGAAATAGCTTGTGGGAGCCTTTTGCTGTAGTTGCCTATGTTGTTAGCCTATCCGACCACTATTTTTCATAACATTTCTAACCCTAAACCTTTTCTAACCCTTTTCTCAAAACCCTATTTGAGATTTAATTGAGTCAACACAATTTTAAGTTGACAAGGAATCGACCTACTCTAGAGGTTGGATTGAAGTTTTCTTTGGTCCATCCAATGCTTGAGTGTTGAGCTGCGACTATCGGGTGCATGCCTGGATAGAAAATTGGAAGATAGACAGTTGCAGTGTTAAGTAAAACTTGATGTCAATTTGGTGCCCAACAATTCTCCTCTATGGTTATCTTACTGGTTTAACCTGGTATTCCAGATATATCCTATGAGTATAGGTCTTAGAAGCTATTCCTCTAATGTTAGAATACTCCCAAACAAAGGCATCTTGATATTTTTCCAATGTTTGTTTCAATTTGGTTTGTTGCTCAGTTTTCAACTTGTTATCTATGTTTAACATTCTACCAGGTGCACCTTCTATTTGTTGAATATGGTGGTATTTTCCTCCCACTAATGGCAACTTAGGAGGAAGACAGGAGGATTCTCCCTAAAAAAGTAAGATATTATCTTATCCTCATCATTTTCATCTTCCAACTCATCAAGTGTCATGACAGGTTGGATTATTGATAGACCACCAATGTTTTGACTCTCATTCTTAGGTTCTTCTAACAAATATGTAGACTATGCAGGTGGATGTATGATTAGTTTCTTTATATTATGACCATTTGAAATGGTCATTTTACCATATCTACAACTTATGTAAGCATCAACTATTTCCAGCCAAGGTCTACCTAAGATTAATGGGTATCCACCTAACCAAGACTTGGATTGTAGCACTAAGAAATCTGTTGGATACTCCCATGCATCCACTGTAACAATGATATCTTCCAACATTCCATTAGGGAGCACTATAGACCTATATGCCAACTACAACATAGTTTTAGTGGGCTTCAGATTAGTCAATTTTAGTTTTTGCATGGTCTCCTAGGGCATGACAACCCCTAAATATACTAGTGTATTGGGTAAAACACAACCCTCTATTTTTATAATTAACATAGGGCTTCCTAGATCTAAGTACTTCTAGATTAGGTATTCCCTAACATAATGTCAGCTAACTAACCTACCAAAATGATTGATTTAGCTATTTTCCTCCCTGGTTTCTTGAGGTACAACTCTCTTATGACCTTACCATAGAAAGATATATCTCTAATGGCCTAAAAGAGATGGATTGTGATCATTAAGTTTTTTAAAGTGGAGAGAATATCAAAATCTATTTATATTGGTTTCTTGGGTTCCTACAACCTTTGTGGAAAATGTGGAACCCCTTCTTTATTATTTATAATTGTTTATTCTTCTTATACTTCCTCTATAAGAGGTGATTCCTCTTTTCCTATCTCTGTGTGTTCCTCTTCTTCTACAAGAGGAGTGAATTCTACACCTAATTATTTGTTTGACCATAACTAGATTGGATCATAATCTACCTTAATATTATACATGGGGTACATCTCATTTTCAATCAAATATGTTGGTTGCTATTTTTTGTTTGGGTTTGTTGTAGGTTGTGCTAGTAACTAAGGATTTATTGAAGCAGGAGTAGCAGGCAAACTTGGTTGTAGTGGAGTTGTATCAGGATGTTGTGGATACTAATTCCAAGCATTCTGGTTTCTCCACTACTGCACAGGCTACTGGTATTATATCCAAGAGTAAGGGTTGTAAGGATTTGCTCCTTGAGGAAATGGATTCCAAGGTTGTTGCCCATACCAAACCATATTGGGTGGCTAGGCTTGACCTTGGTTTTGGTAATTGATACCCCTATAAGATGGCATTCTTGATTGCATGTTGTTATCCATAGGATACTATTGTAAGTTTCTCCTATTACCCATGAAGTATACTTCTGATACTTTAGGTTCCTCTTTAGATTTCATTAACTGTGGATACAACTTGGTTTTATGATCCTTTTTACAGACATCACATACATGAACTTTATTTTTTGGAAACTCATTTTTGGGTGTTTGCCTCTGCATTTGGGATAGAATTAGGCCAATTCTACTTCATTTTTTTACTTATTTTTCTAAATTAAAAGTGTGTCCATTTGGAGATCAAGAGAGGATAACATCTCACTCTTGAGATCCTCCAACATATTGCCTATTTCTATTTCAATGATAATGGTTGACTACTTAACATTTCTAGGGATCAACTTACCTTTTCTTATTGAAACTTTTTGACACAACTATCAAATATCGTCCATTTGATGTTGGTAAATATCCCCTCTAGAGATCATGTTTAAGGCTTCCAAGGATTCATTCATCAGTCCAAAAAAATACTTCTTAGAGACCTGTCTCCTAGTTTTGAATGGGGTGATATTTACAAATTGAAGCTAAATCTATCCCAATATTCTTTCACAGATTCCCCTTAATTTTGTGTCATGTTTAGGACTTCTTCTCTTGCGTTACATGCTCTGCCAAAATCCTGATACTAATATAAGAAAATTCTCTTCAACTGTTCCTAAGTAGTTATCCATTTATCCCCCAAGCTGATTAGCCAACACAAATTTGAATCATCAAGGGTGGAAGGGAATAATTTTAGTTTTTAAGCATCTATGGTGTAATCCATTTATCTACATAAAACATCACATTTAAATAAAAATATATTTAGATCTTCTTTTGGTAGTCCTCTAAAGTTTGGAAGGTGGGAAGGAGATATGTTCTTCATATTGTGATCTCCTCCTGCCTCTCCTATTGGAAAACTAGTACTAGTGGATGCTTCTTCTGGATTTTCTGCCATTCTGTCTACTATTGGAGTTTCTACATCGACTGCATTTAGAGTAGTTGTCAATGCTTCTAATTCATTTATTTAATCCTTCAAAAGGATAAATAGGTCAATATTTGATATTATTTCATCTAATACTACTTGCCAGTGTTGAGTATTCAATAGATATTCCTCATATTGAACTCTACTTATCTCTGATCCTGCTCTAAGATTTTGCTGATTTTTTTTAGAAGGATCCTATACAAATAGTGGGTGTTCCATCCAATGCACAAGTGGAGATTGTGATGGAGAGTTTTCAGTCTTAGGTTCAGATTCTACTGACGTAGAAGGGTTTTGAGAAATAACTTCTTTGTTTTTAACAAAACGACCATCCGATCCTCTATTCTTAGGTGGACTCATACAAAGTTTTAGATGAAGGTTTCTGGAGAAAGAAGTCTAAACTAATTATACTATGTTTCCTTTATAAATAAAAATTATAATTGCTACTCCCCGACAACAACACCAAAATGTTGGGAAAAACATTGGTTAGTTTTCTATGGTTCAATTAATTTCTTCCATTTAATTATCAACCAAGGGTAGCTCATAGTCTTGTGACTAGCCGTGCACAATATATGCTTATAATTTCTCCTTCAGAGATGAGTCCCTCAGATTTATGGTTTGGGAGGGTGTTGGTGTTCATTGAAGTTATGATTTTAATCTCCAAACCAATAATATATCCTACGTCTATGAAACAGGACTAAAATGCACACAAAAATTAAAACGGTACTTTGTTGGAATTACAAAAAATAGGTTAGGAATAACAAGAAAATAAATTAATCTAAAGAAAATAAAATAACAGAAAAAAATGGAAAGTTAAGGGAAGAACTCTGTTGTAAGTGTGCCCACGCTTCCAAGAGGTTTTACTCGCATTAAATCTTCATTGAATGCATAGATGATTTAACAGGAAATAACTTAAAAGTGTTTTATTAACAATTGCAACAAAAAATTTACAGGTAAAAATTTGGGATCCCCTTCTTCAAGGGTGGTATGCATATTTATAAGATATGTGGCCACACCCTGTTACAGTTTTGAAAATAAATCAAAATTATGATTCTATTTTACAACCACCTTCATGAATGAAGGAATCGAAAAAAATATCAAGCTTGGTGAGCTATTTTAGCATATTATATTTTCAGAATACATCTGATATTTGCTTTGCCCAATTTACATAAATCTTTTACATAACTACTGAAAAATAGATGACTAGTCATCTTTGACATCATCCCTGGTTTGGATTCAACGCTGAAAATCCATTTATGCTTGTTGCTAAAATTTTTCTCTATTTTGTTGACCACAGAGTCATGCTAGAATTTGGCTCTAGTAGAAATTAGGTGCCTCGTCTGTATAAGTTAGGAAGCAAGTGCCCTAACTGTAAAAGTCGGGAAGCAGGTGCCAACACGAAAGTTAGGTGTCTAACGGGAAGCAGGTGCCAACACAAAAGTCAGGTGCCTAACTAGAAGCAGGTGCCTAACAGGAAGATGCACTTAATGGGAAGCAGGAATCTCATGGGAAGCAAGTGCCTAACAATAAGTAGGCACCTAATAGTTAAGTTCCGAACAAAAGTTGAGCACTTCAAAGGGAATTTGGGTGCCTGACTTCATACTTCACAACATTGTATCGCAAATTTTTTACCTTCATGAAATCACAATTGCTAGGTCCGAGTGGGACCTCAATGAAAACATGCTAAAACACAATAATTTCCATGAAATATACACAAAATACACTTAAATATAAATATTAATTAACATGTAAAATAAACTGTTAAATATATATAATTTTCATAAAACATATACATCTATAAAAATAAGTGCCACTGTTTTATAAGGAAAGTGGTAAAAAAAATGAGAAATTTTGGGGCTCATCTCCTGTAACTTGCATTATGGGCCTGAGCATAACCACATTATTGAGATTCTAACAAGTGATGTTATCCAATAGGTGTCATGAGATGATAAAAATCCCTATGCAGGTAGGTGGGTTCTAGATTTTTATCAAGACGTCTATCTAACTCATACATTGTGATCTCATTGTGTTGGGTATTGTTAGGAGGGAAAAACAAAGGGGATTATTTTATTGATAAAAATAGGTTACATATATAGGCAGAAGGCCTATATGATAAACATGACACTTGTCAATGAAACTGACAAGTGTCAAACTGAAGGCATAGTGCACTTTAACTCTAACATTCCCCCTTAAAGTGCACTATCCTAACTAAAGAAAAAACAAAGCAAGTCAACATTAGGTAACATTCCCCCTTAATGTTGACTTCTCTAAAAAGTAACCTATCATCCTCTTTTTCTTTGGTCTAGGCTCGTGCTCTTTGCGCTTGGCTCTCCAACTATGAATAATGCTAGATCCACTGTGTATACATCTCGGTCTGTTGCCTCAGGGTCGACCACTTCAACGGGTCTGTTGCCACTAGGTCAGCCGTCTAAGTGCCTCAGGGTCATCATGGGTGCCTCAGAGTCAGCCACATCTGGGTCTGTTGCCTCTGCAGGTCATCCTCAGAGGATGTTGCCACTCGTAGGTCACTAACTAGATTCACCATGTCGTGAACTCAATCTAAAAGGTGTCGGTCTCTGTCGAAAATGCACCTAATGAAAGGAAAAACGAGCCATATAAGAGTGTCGGTCTCTGTTGAAAATGCACTCAATACAATAAAATGAGCCATAGATCCAAATAGGAGGAGAGAAGAAGAAAAGAAGAGAATCTTCTGAAGTGTCTTCGTCTGTAGTCTTCAGAAGTAGATCCGGAAACAACCTCGGATAGAGTCTAGGGTGTCTTTGTCTGTAGTCCCTAGTATAAGTGTCCTTATGGTGACCATGTCATCCCATCGAAATGCATGGGTAACCAGCCACTGCATTCGCCAAGTGTATAGAGAAGGTCACTAGGTACAAGGATCACATATAAAATTACCTTAGGAGTGTCGGGTACAACCGAGAGTGCACTCCAAGGTATAAGAACTTTGAGGCTAAAAAAACTGAATTGAAACAGCCTCAAAATTACAAATGGACACCACCAATGTGTCCGTCGCGGAAAACCGTTTCCAACGACTATAAATACCCCTATATTCCATTATCAAAGGGGCCTGCATCATAATGAAAAACAACATGCCTTTCCAAGACAACAACTAAAACCTCGCACTGTGGCGGCATCGCTCTCAAGCGGAATAAAAAACAGTCTCAATTTCCCTCGCAGGGGAATTACAGGGGCCATGTGGGCCATCATCTGAAAAATGCAATAAAGAGACCATGTGTCCCTTCCACTTCCACTCTTCATGTGAAAAGAAAACATTAACATTTTGGCCAAGCATCATACTGTCGGTTAAAAAAAATCCTCAGAAACAAACATTCCGTTTCACCTTCATGTGGAAAACATTTTAAAAAAATGGCCAATGATGCTTGTCGGCCACTACTTCCCTTCCAAGGAAAATTACAAAAATAGTCCCCCATACATTAAAATTAATGGACATGAACTACCATCACGGAAATGAAATATGGTTGTTGAAAGAAGGGCCCCACCATACGCTCGCCATTGAATGCAGAAAATCTTCATTTCGCTCAGAAAGTCGTGCGCCACGCCAGCCAGCATCCAATTCAATGTTCCGCAGGATCACTGGAACACGCCGGCACGTAATGCATGCCGCTGCCTCCTTCCTTCGGCTCTGAGTTCAAATCAGTGGTTACATTGGGGTTCCGGATCTCCATTCCTGTAGCTCGAAAACATTGAAGAAAAACATAAAATAAAAATAAAATCCAACTGTTTCTGTCAAATCCTTGTGCTGCGTCGCCACCGGCAGAGAGCCGCCCTGCTCATGGCACGCGCTTTGCTGTTTCACCTCCTCCGCCAACAGATCCGAGGCACTCATTCTTGCAAAAATGCCGTGCTAAAGTGCGTTAAGCAACGATCAACGGGCGCTCAGAGGGAAGGGGGAAATCAACGAAAACACAAGGGAAAAGAAAGCCACCAGGGGGATTCGACCACCAGAGCGGCAAAACTTTTCTAGGGTTTCTACTAAATTCACCCTCGGTTTCTGAAATTTATGTCCATTGGCTTAGCAGCTGCTCCCGGGACTGACTTCGCCCGCCGCCTCTACCGCTGCCGTTATCCTGCATTCTTCGGGTAGCGTCAGAGACTGATATCCACCTCTAGAGGGCCTATCTGGCACACCCCCATCAATACCATCACCTGTGCAAGCTTCTGTATCGTTGGTTCTTCAGAAACCTAGCCTTCTTCGTCTGCGCACTCGCCCTTCCACCGGCGCAAATGCCCTTCCACCGGCACGCCACGAATCCGACGTCTCCCACGTGCGTCATGCATTGATGCCAACACAGTCTAAAATGCAGACGGCCACTGGCAGTTTATACAATCTCGAGGGCCGCAAATGTCATCGATCTCCGCCACGTCGACGCTCCGCCGACGGCCCTCCCGGCAGCGAATCCTCCCAGCACCGCTGGGCTGCTTGACGCCATGGAGAAGTCGCCTCAACCTCAGCCGCCAATGTTGGGATGAATTTTTCTGGACAAGTTTGGTTTCGCTTCCCACCACTCTGTTGGCAGAAAACCCCGACAGTTTACACGTGATGTAACTCAGTACATCCATGGGGTTGGAGACCACCAGAAGAATGGCGTCGGGGCTGTATTTCATGAGCTCAGGGACCATGGAGTGGAAGAGATTGAAGCATTCCCTCGAGTTTAATGACTCTGCGAAAGATAACGTGCAACAGGCAAATCAACTTCTGGCAGTCTTCGTAAACCTGACTAGCAATTTTTATCGACCCGTTTTTTGATTGAAAGACGCAGCGCCGACGACACTGCATCGAATGGCTCAGAGCTGGAGCGGATGCCCAGAATAATAGTAGAACCTGTCTCCGACAACACCGCTGCGAAGGCAATTTCACTTCCCGTTGTGGCTATTAACGGCAAATCACAAAGACCCACTTCCCATCAAATAACGTCTGTCTACCTTCATTTCATTTCCATACAAAGAACAAAACTCCGGATCTCGACAAGTATCACACATCTGCAAAAACCCTGGTGGTTCTGTGCGTCGCCATCACCCAGTTCACGGGGAAAATCTTGTAAGCGCCCCAAATTTCAGCAGCAGCACCGCCGCTCCCGGAGTCGCTCGATGGCTCTTGCTCCTGCTGTGGAGCCGCAGCAGCGTCGGCGCCCACAAGATCTCGCGGCCTCTGCTCGAACGCCGCCAAAAAAAATGATCTACCATCATTAAAAAACAACAGGGCACAGAGATTTTTTCCAGCATAGAGAGTGAGCTCTAAAATCGTGGAGGTAGCAGAGCCTGTGTTGCTGGCAGAAATGCAGTCAGAGATCCGAAAATGTCGCTCTCCCTCCAAAATTAGTGCCTTTGATGCTGGAAACTAAAACTCACATAGTCCAAACGTCCGCTTTGCCCGTTTCAACAACGCTAGATGCTATCAATGGTCGGCATGGAGCTTCGATCTACCAGGCTCTCCATCACTGCCATAAAAATGAAATTCTAAAATGACCTCCCAAACTTTTACAAAAAAAAAATTTAAACCATTTGGTTTCTGATCCATCAAATGATGGAGAGCATACTCCCTCGGTAAATTTAAAAAAAAATAAATAAAATAAGGGGAGGGAGGATTTCCATGAGGGAAACCCCCCTCAAAGGTTTCACAGGGCAGGGAAAGCCCGCTCTGATACCAAATGTTGGGACTGAAGCTGATGGGGATTATATTATTGATAAAAATAGGTTACATATATAGGCAGAAGGCCTATATGATAAACATGACACTTGTCAATGAAACTAACAAGTGTCAAACTGAAGGCATAGTGCACTTTAACTCTAACAAGTATTCAGACCCTGGTAGACTTTAATTGGGTACAAAGCCTCTAATAGTATTAGCACTTGGCTATTATTACAATTAGGAAACCTTTGATATTGAGATAGGGATTTGGTACCCCACTGAACTTTGGCCGAGTACAAATCCTTCGATGCTTTTAGAATTTTTCTCTATTTTGTGCTTGTCATATTTTGGTCTCTTAGACAGAGAATTAAAATTATTTCAAGCTTCAGTTGGGTATGAATCTTTCAATGCCTTCTAAACTAAGCCAAAATTTGAATTTCCAATAGCAGGACAAATATTTAGTATCCTATCGAGCTTTGATCAAGTATAAATATTTTGATGCCCTCTACACTTAGTCACTTTTGCAATCAAGCATATTTTAGAAGGGGGTCAAATATCTGGTATTCTATCAAGATTCGACCAGGTGAAAATGTTCAGAAAACTTCCAAACATAACTATTTTCTTCTCTTATTTCCTACATTGCCAAACCTTTGGGATTCTGTTAGGCTCTGACCGAGTGCAAATGTTTCGGCACCCTCCAAACTTAATCAATTTTTTTCTGTTTTCTTGCTATTAGCCTTCGATATCTAGATGAGGAATTAGGACCCTAGAAGACCCCGATCGGGTGCAAATCCTTTGATAACTTCTATACTTAGTAATTTTTGCATGTCTTGAACCGCTGAATTCTATAATTAGTTATTTTTGCATGTCTTGAACCACCTACAATGGTATAGAGATGTGGTCCCCCGCTGACTTTCGATCGGTACAAATATTTTGGTGCTCTTTAGACTTAGCTATTTTTTGAGGCTGTGACATTTTACTCCATAGTGCTTGGTCCCCTTTTTTTTATTTTGCTGTATTATCCCTTTTTTGCACTTTCTCATTGAAGTGCACGTGGGTGGTGATCTAAAAATACCCACATTCTTGGTGACTCACAAGGACTTTTCATCTCATGGAAAGAGAACTTAGACTGACTATTTATATACCATAGATAGATAAGATTTGAAAAAAATAGGGCTAATACAGGAGACAAACTACTGAGGCCTTTGTAGATAGGATCCGCTTAACCGAACAAACAATTAGGGAGGAAAGAGAGAATAAAATTGTGATGATGGAATGGATAGTGGATTTTATTTTAAACTTTACAGGTGGTTGGTGACAACGGGATGGAGGTGATGAAACCAAAATTGTGCATGGGGATACCTAGAGAATGGGACATTTCTAGGAGACCCAAGCTAGGATTCATAGGATAAAATATGTAAATAAAACTAAAGGTGAAAGTATGGACAGAAGCAGAAAAAGGAAAGAAGAAAACAAAAAAGGGAATACCTAAAACATGAGACACACCCACAAAAATGGAACTCCATGAGTAAATCTGGTTGTAGTTGAAGGCTATTTTAGGCCCAAGTTGGGCACCTTAGGAAATCACCATTCTTCCACTTGCTGTGCTTCCTATATTTTCTTCTTTTCTTGACCTGGCCTAGTAAGAAGTCCTTCATTACATCATCCATAGATCATCCCCATATTGCCATCTCTCAATGTTGAAGGGTGTTTATCCAAGTGTGGCCTAAAATAGATGTATGTCCTTAGTTGTTTTGTGTGAGTTGTCACTTCATCATTATTATTAATCTAGGCATATCCTACAAATACCATCAATCTAATTTGGAGTAGTGCAAGCATTGATGTGCATCCAATATTCACTACTAATAATCTAATGGTAATTACTATTGGTACCCCCTCATTTGTTGTGCCATGTAAAAATTTTATAGTTTCCTTTCAATATTATTTTACACTTATTCCATTGGGCTTCAAAGTCATTATTTTTGAAAATATGTTATGGTACAACTATACAAGCAAAAAGCAATATAATACAAGGAGGTATTATTCTTCACACTTTCCTAACCACCCCTTGGTGATGTATGTTGTTGTGACTCTCCTTCCTATGGAGGCTCCCTCTGTGCAACTATTCTTGATGATTCCCCATGCTATGAAACAACCTTAGATGAAATGATTATTTGGAGTTATTGGCACATATTTTCCTAGACATCTAAAGGGGGTCTAGAATTCCTCTCAGTTCTGAGATAATTCCCCTTAGCCTACCAATATGGTAATAAGGAGGGTCATTGTACTTCTCATCTAGGTATTCTACTTTTTCTAGGATATGAGAAAGCTTATAGAATAGTGTGAAGACCTTCTCTACCTCCAATGGTTCAGATAGTGAGTCAATCTCACTTTGATATTTTATTCATACTTCAAACAACTAGGTGAGTGCTTCTTTCTTGTACCAAACTAAGTTGTCATCCTAGAAGCTTGGTGCACCCAAGGTCTTGAGATCTTGTGCAATGGTGCTCATTTCATCAACCTCTTTTTTAATGATGGCAAACATCTCTCATCCCAGATCAATGAGCTCATTTTCTTGATAGATCTGGTGGGCCAGAAGTCTCCAATCTTCTATATCCTTGTTGGGTTGTGTTTTCAAGGTAGGGAAACTTTTAGGATATCTTAGCATTTTTTTGAACTTTTGTGCCTCCTAAAATTTGGATATGAGAACCTTTTCTGCCCTTTCTATCTCCTTTCTAGCCTCCTTAGTAGTAGCACCAATTTATTTGAGCTTTGTATAGAAAGGGGAAAAGTTGGTAGAATTTTTCCCTTTATTTTTACCTAGTAGAAGTCCTAAACCTATCTGAGCTAGTCTTTAGAGATTGTTGAGTTGGGTGGCTTATCCCTTTCCTACTGTAACTCATTCATAACTATGGATAAGGCTTCCTCTTGTTGTGCCAATTTGTTCTTCACCTTGATTAGTGCTGAATTCTATTGCTCTTTCTCTTCTTGTACCCCTTTTAACTCAACCTCTAGATGTTTGATCTGTTCAACTTTTAGCTACAAATCCTTCTCATAGGGGGCCTTATCAATGATGCCTTTCAACTTGATGATATCATTCTTTAGGGTATTATTGTCCAACCTTTCCTTAGCGAGCTTGGCCTCAAGGGTATCAATTTTATTTTTAGCATTTACCAAACTCCTATCTATTTTTCTTGTTTGCACAAGCAATGTGTCTATGTCTACATGGATGGCCTAGATGGTTTCTATATTTGATATCATGGAGATATCCCTTATGTACTCTTCTATTTCCCAATATTTTGATCTCATCTGAGAGATAGGCTTTTTCACTTTTGGTTTGGCTACCACCTTAATCCTCTCTTCCTTGATGGGATCTATTATATCATAGCCCATGGTGATAACTTCTTCTTCTTTCCCTTATAATTATTCAAATTGCTCCTCTTCCTCCCTCCATATCTATTGGTTCTCTTCTGCTAGTTGAATGGTAGAGAAAATTTTTGGTAGTGGCTCTTGGGTAGCAACTGGGAGGACCGAAGTAGCCAAGAAGGTTGGTAATGGGGTGAGAGGATAGGAAAGTATGGATTTTGTAGGGGGAGTACTTCCTTGCACACTTTGATCTTTTTAGGTTTACAATGGAGTAGAGAAGGATGGAGGTTGTGTTGGTGAATCTTGAAGGGCATATTATTGAGATAGTGGGATGGACTCAATGAATGGTGAGGGAGTTGATTGAGTAGGTGGAACTTGTGAAGTGGTAGGTAGATTGGGAGAAGGGTTTTCTTCTACTTCAATTTTAGTAATTATAGGAATCATTTTTGAAGGAGGCAAAATTGATGAGGAGGGGAGGTTAGGATTTCCAAGGATGAAGGACTTGAGGGAGAATGTAGTTTAGGAGACATACCTGTGTCTTGCACTCCTAGCTCTAGCTCCTCCATTTGCATGGCTTGTGTTGATTCTACTTTGAGTTTAGTCCTTCATGCTTGCTCAGCTTCTACCTATGCAACTACTACCTCACACCTTAGTACTTCTTGTTGTAATTCTTACCTCTTTTGTATCTACTTTTCCTTTTCTTCCTCTAACCTTTACTTCCTTGTAGCCTTACTTGTTTCAAAAATCCTTGAACTTGAGTGATCCTTTTACTTTTTACTTGATTTAGAGCTTTGATCAGAAGATTCAGGTTGAACTTCTGAGGGTGCTTCAACTACTTTGGGTGGAGTTAGTCTTTTGATATCAACCATCGATGGATTTTGAGGCAATGATTCTTCTTCTACCTTGAATTCTTCTTTCGATCCTTCCTCTTCCTAGTATCTTATATCTTCAACCATTTGTACCCTTAATATTTTTGGGAAGAGCTCTTTTTCATGTTTCTATTTCCAACTGATATACTCAGCATCAAATTTATCATTGAACCACTTGTCAGTATTCTCATTGGGTTTTACCTTCTTGATCAAATTGCGTTCACAATGCATTACCCACCATTCTTCAATTTTGTACTCCTCCCAACCTGTGTTATCATTGATTGTGTCAATAAGGTTGGGATCAAGCAACTGATCTGCATTTCTTTTTGGATCATAAACCCACTCATACTTATAACAACTTCTCCATGATGGTATTTCTTGCATCTCCTTATATTTGAGTGGTGCCACCTGATCTTCATCCAGGTTCTTATACCTTTCAATCTCTAGCTATGGTAGATGCTTGAACCTAGGTACTTTAACATTTACTTTCAAATTTTTAGTCAGGATACCATCTGGGTCATAATGCCACATGTGCGACACTACTAGTAGCTTCAAGGTAGTAAGCTTAGCCTCCAGATTTTTGTACTATAGAGGGTCCCTTTTGGATATTGTGATATGTTCAAATTTGATAGGAAACCTAAATATTAAAGCCTTTTTGGCTCCTTGACCAAGGCTCTTCTCTATTGTGTAGGCCTACCTGTAGTATTCCAATCCAAACACCCAATTGGTCACATAATATGGTAGCAAGTAAGGGAATTTGGAGAAACCAAACAATCTGATGATGGTGCCTTCCTCCAAAAAGTACCAATCCCCTTGTTCTCATGATTTTCCTCTCAAAATATCTATAGCTTTTGATGTAATGCGGGGGTAATTGCCATAGATTGTTGCTAGTGCTAGTCCCAAGAACTACTTATTGAATTCAAGATATGAACCACTATCCCTTAGTACATGAGTCCAATCTAATATTGAATGGTCCATACCTTGCTCATCTATCTTTTGTAGTTTAATGTTGTGTTTATTTATAGAAGTCATGTAAAATAGGAAGATCCAAGCCATGTAGGAAGGGTATGTGAATACATCATATTTCTTGTTCTTCATAGACTTTAATTGTTCATGTATACTAAAAGCCAAAAATTCAACCCAATCTAGGGTGATGTATGTGAAGGCTACCATAACTATGTTTGCCATACCCATATGATAAGGGTACACTATTACATCCATTCTCATCCCTAAGATTATTACCAACATAGATAATATAGGTTGTGCTTCATCACTAAAGTCCACAAGCTTTCTATTCTTCATCATGAATCCATCTAGCAACTTTCCTCCTATTTTAATGAGCCAATCTTGAACTGGTTTATTTTTTAGGTATAATCTCTAGTTTTCCAACCCAATTTCCTTTAGCCTGGTGCTTGAGGATTCTTCTACTACAAATACCTCCATCAAGAGTTCCCTATTTATAGTGAATAGTGGCTTAGATTAGGAATTACAAATAGTAGTTGTACTAACATCATAAAACTTCACCATCGCATGGATGAGTTTTAGATATGGGTGCACCACTTAGGATGTGTATTTGCTGAGGTTTGAGCAATAAGAAACACACATGTGATGAGTATAGAAAAATTTCTTCCCCTTTTCTTCATAGTCGATTTGAGAGATCCTCAACTTGGACTTAATTGTGAGCACTAGGTCATGAATTTCTACTAGATCATCGATTAGCTCACTTGTGGCTTTCTACCCAATGATGCTCTTCTTTCCTCTACCCATTTTTTTGATTCTACTTCTATTATTTACCATTGGTTCTCCTTGAAATATCTAGGGCTCTCTATTGCACTCATACTTAGAATTATAGTAAAGGGGAGAATTCTTGGAGAAGTGTAATCAATTTATAATGTTCAAACAAGTAATTTACCGGCTTAGAGATGTTAATGACTTTGTGTGATGGATTTGTATGTGCTAAGAAGGATTTACTTAGGGAATTGTTGCCCATTTTTAAGGTCTGACACATATGCTTGGAAGGAGCATCATCGACCTATAACATTCTATTATAATTTTTGACAACCAATCATTTCTCAGCTTGGAATGCATTTTATCATAATTACTCCTAATAGGTATAGTTGTGGTTGCATAATTTTATGGACCTACAATTTCAAGAATATCTCATCAGGATCACCAACCATTGTGAATTTAATGTTACATATTGTATTTGGTAGTTAATCTAGCCAATGACCTTACTATATTTGTTTAATCATGGGTGGCCTACGGATTCTAACAATCATTAATCTGACAACCACCTTGTGAGATGTGCCATGTAATGCCAATCATTTTTTGGACCTCTTGATTAGTGGCTCAATCAAAATGTGATGAGGGATTGAGCAATACAAGGTGCCAGGTAGATAGATGATCTACCCACCTTTGGGCATTAATTTTAGTAAGCACCACCTTGTTTAGAAAAAATAAAAATCATATTTACAAGAAATGTACATGCATCATATTTACATATATACAAGATGAGCACCACTTGTCCTAAGCATAATGCTTCAGGTGCTGACCATTTACCAAAATTGGTAGTAGATGGTCATCCAGGTGTCACAATTGAAAGGTATTCAAGTCCTTCTTATGTTCGATCATGTATGGTCTAGACCACATCGAATCAAACTTTTCATGTGAGCCAGGTTTTGCTCTATTCACATCCCATTTGAGCACCAAGTCACCTTCTTCAAATGTCTTTGCCATGGCCTTTTTATCAAACTAACATTTGATAACTATCTAATGGTGACAAATATTGTTATATGCTTGTTCACATTTTTCTTCCAATTGAACTAGCTCGGCCATCCTTCTTTCTACCGGTTGTAGATCATCCAGATAATTTTCTTTAATGAATCTTAACATGGAAGCTCTAGGTTAATTGGTAGCACAACTTCCTTACCATAAACTAGAGTGTAAGGAGAAGTTTTTAGGGCCCTTTTGATTGTGATCCGGTCAGCCCAAAGTGCTTGATCCAATAGTAAATGCTAGCTTCTAGGGTTATCTTGAATACTCCTTTTGATGATTTTTAGCAGATTCTTGTTGGTGGACTCTGCAAGACCATTCCCTTGAGGGTAATAATTTGATGAAGCATTCCAATATATCCCATACTTCCTTGCAAAATCAATAGTTTTAGCTCCTATGAAAGATCTGACATTATCTGATACAATGGTTGCTAGAATTTTGAATCTAGTGATTAATCTTTCCATAAATTCAATCATAGTGTCTTGATCAACATGTTTTATAGCTTCTACCTCAGTCCATTTTGTGAAATAATCTATTGTTATTAGAATATATTTATGTTCGATGGATGAATTTGGGTTAATTACACCAATAAAATCCAAACCCCATTGTTGAAATGGCTCTTCCATGACTATCGACTGTAATGGCATTGTCGGATGTTTACCTCTACCTACAAACTTTTGATAATTTTCACAGGCTCTGGCCCACTTGAATGCATCAACAAAAATGGATGACCAATAATATCTGACCCTTAGAATATTTGTTGTAGTAGTCTATCTAGAGTAGTGGCCTCCTGAGAAGCCTTTGTGAAACTCTTCTAGTACTTCTCTGGTTTTCTTCAATGGTAGGCATCTTAGTAGTACCCCATCAAAGTTTCTTCGATATAGGATATCTTCAATCAATATATATTTTCTATCTTACAATCTAAATCTTCATCTTTGGGATGTAGTCAAGCCATCTGAACATCTCCCTGAAGCAAAGTAATGATGCAACTATTCGATCTAGTTCTCTAGCTACCTTGTTTCTATCTTCGACCTAGTATCATATTCAACCTGATTTGACATATTAGCATTCTGAGATGTAGACTCTGCTAAATTCTAGCATAGGGCTCTACCCCTTATCAATTTTTTTGGTCTAATCTCAATATCATACTCCTAGATTTTAGTCACCCAATCAGCTCTCTTGTCACCAAGTTCTCCCTGAATCACAAAATTTTGGACATCTGGATGTACTACATATACCAGGGTCTTGCTTTGAGAAACAAAATACCTAAATTTCTTTAGATATTTCATGATAGCATAGACTTGTTTTTCAATGAAATTATACTTTTCTTCATGGTCTTGAAATGTTTGACTTAAAAAGGCTATTGGTCTTTCACTATCTTGCTCCCTTTTTTGAGTTAGGATAATTGCATAGCTCCCTTCTACTCCAAATGCATAGAGAATAAAGTCCTTGGAGTAGTCTAGATTAATGAGAACTGAAGCTTGAGATATTGCCTCTTTGATCTCCTTGAAGGCCTTCTTCCAGGCATCTATCCATTTGAATTCTACTCCTTGCTTCAACATCTCAGTCATTGGTTTTACAATTTGAGCAAAATTTGAGATGAATTTTTGGATAAAATTAATCTATCCAAAGAATGACTAGAGTCCCTTTTTTTTCAGTGGAGAGAGAGATCATATGGCTTTTACTCTATCCGGATCAATTTCCAATCCTATTTTTGATACCACATGCCCCAATAATTTTCCCTCATGTACTACAAATATCGATTTCTTAGGATTCAAAGACACCTCAAATTCTCTACATTTCTCAAATACCATCCAAAGATGCTCAATATGCTTACTCTTATCATGAGAGAATACAATCATATCATCTAGGTAGATCAAGATTATCTTATTCACCAACTCACCAAATGCTAAATCCATAGCCCTTTGAAAAGTGGCACCTACATTTGATAGCCCAAAAGGCATGCATTGATATGCAAATGTACCCCATTTTGTGGTGAATGTTGTCTTATATTGATCTTCATATTTCACCCAAATCTGATTAAAACCAGAAAATCCATCCAAAAGAGAAAACCTCTTGGCTCCGGCTATAGTATGCAAGATCTGATCAATTTGTGGGAGGGGATAATGATCCTTCAAGGAGGCCTGGTTCAAGTTTTGAAAATCCACACATAGATGGATGTCTCCATTTTTCTTCCTGATCAAAACCAAATTAGCAACCCATGTAGAGTGCTTGATGGGGTATATGATTTTGGTAGTCAATAACTTCAACAGTTCTTGTTTCATCAATGCCTCTATCTTGGGATTTATTGGTCATTGCTTCTATCAAAAGGGCCTTGCATCTAGCATAAGCTCAATAGTATGTTGAATAGTATCTTTGTCATATACCTTGAGATCCTCATATGTCCAAGCTATGATATCATTAAACTCTTTGCACAATTCCATAGTCTGATTGACTTCTTCCTCTGAACAATGTACACCAATATTGATATCCTTTCTAGGTTCAATCTGCATCCCTTTATAACTTTTACTATCAACCTCAATTCTTTGAGCAACCGATCTATCACTATTATCAAATAAGCTTTCTAAAGTTATCAACCCTTTGGGGATATGATTATTCTTTAGCTAAATCATTTCACCTTCTTCATCTTCTTCCGGTAATTGATCACTTACACAATTCATTTCTTGAATTAGAAAATCAATTATTTGTTCATCATTCTCAAATACCTACCAAAATATATCTTTATCTGGTACAAATGGTCTATAAACCAGCCTCACTATCTTAGCTTTGTGAATGATGTTAGATACTAGACATAAATTTGCTCCCATGGAAGCTAGTATGTCAGCATGAGTATTGTGTTCTCTAGGGATGGCTTTGATGTTTAAGGCTTCAAAATACTCTAATAAGTCCCATACCCTATTTCTATAAGCCTTGAGGTAGTGTTTTTTGCTACTACATTTTTCTATGACTTGATTAACTACTAGTTTGAAAATCACCAAAAATTTGTAGTTGCTTGATTCCCATTTTTTAACTTTCCTCAACCCCAAACATAGTGCTTCATATTCTGTTGCATTATTTGTGTAGCTCCATGTTAATCGGTATGAGAAAGTCCTTTCCATTCTAGTTGATGATACCAACACTACACCTACTCTAACACCATTCTTGCATCTAGCACCATCAAAGAATAATTTCCAAATCTGGTCTTGCTTGGGAATCTTGTCTATTGAGATTGTGAATTTTATCTCTTCTAGCTTCATGATTGAATAGGTACCTATTCCTATCTTAATCATGGCATTAAAATATCTTATGGAAAATTGATCCTCTATTTGGAGATCCTCCAATACTTCTTCCATCAGATCTATTTCTTGAGTGGTTATATTGATGGTGTCAACTTGTTGCTCTTCTTCCAACTTCTCTATATGGAATGAGGATGGTTTTTCAGAAAATATCTTGAATCTTTTTCCTTTGAATGGAACCTCCATATGGGAGTAATCAAGAGATAAATAACCACCCAACTTAGTAGTAAATTCTCTTGACAAGCACATCCTAAAATAGGGTTCTAAATCTACCACTACAATTTCTTGAATGATAGTGATTTGAGGTATTCTATGCAACTTCATGGGGACATCTTTGATTACCCCAACTATCTTCATAGGTGTGCCATCCAATTGCAACACTCCAAGACTACTTCTTGTGTATTCCATACCCATTATTTCATAAACTACTTTGGGCATGATAGTGGTAGCTACTTCAGAGTCAATCATACAATTATGTACTACCCATCCTTCCATTCGTAAGGACAAGTAAAATGGAGATGGCCTGTTCTTTTTGGTTATTGAAGTAGGGTGTCCTTGAGCTAGATTCAGCTCTACCTATTGCTTCCCTTGAATCTTTATTTATTTGAGAGAGGCTTATAGAAGATCAATTTGTCCTAGAATGAGGAGTGCATCATACATGCTAAATTTTGATGGGGTCTTCTTCAATTCTTCCACAATGTTGAAACTAGAAGAGTTCACTATTTTCTATGTTCTTTTATAGGTTCATCATATTTATTCTTATAATCTTGGGTAGCTTCAATCCTCTATCATTTAGTTAGGGAAGGATATCTTAGCTTATCTCTAGCCTGTTCTTTCCCTTCACTTTCTTTAGTTCTCTTTTGCTGTTGTTGAACTATTTTTTGAACCAAGGTAGGTTGAGGTAAATCCTTCTTTGGACTATCCTTTGATTCAGAAGGTACTTTGAAAGGGTCCAAGATTTTAGGATCAATAGGCAAAGGTTTCTTTTTGAACCTTGTAAGAACCACCACTTGTTCCATAGATGGCATCATGAAATTGTAATCCTTTGCTTCTCTCATCATATTTACCTACCCCTTTTGTGCCTTCTCTACTTTCTCAATTGTAATTTTTTGAATGTAATGTTGATGCATCATACATGTACTTTCACCATGTGGGTCATTGTAGGTTGAGCACCAATAGTTAGACTCAGATCCTAAGGAAGAAGGTTCCTCCTCTTGATTGGTGTATATGGTATTAGAATTTTTTAGAGGCTTGCTAGTGGAGGCAGCTTGATCCCTTGTGATATATGGAAATCTTCATGGTTGAAAATTCCTCTCAACTTCTCTTCATTTCATAGTTATGACTTCATTTGTGAGGTTCTTCATAGTTATTACCATTTCTTGGAAGGCAACTATCTGAGGGTTAGGGGTTGGTAATGTAGGGATAGTAGTAGGTGGTGGGAGTAATGGGACTGCAGGTAGAGTAGGAAGCATTTGTGAGATTGGTGTAGGTGGCTAGGATGGGAAATTGACATGGGGTGTGGCTATTAAAAAAGAGCTTGGTGTAGCAAAAATTGATGTTTTTTGTTGAGGAAATTTTGGGTATATAGGCATTATAATTTTTGGAGGTAATATCCCTATAGCAATCAGATCCTTTTCTACTTTTAATGCTTCTTGAAATATTTTTGGGAATGTTCACACATTAGACTACCTTATGGACATACCCAAGTCTGAATGAAAATCTCTCAAATAGTAGTACATTGCTTGTTCATTGGTTGGGCGTAGACCTTGAGGTACCCTTCTCCATGTTTGACTAAATCTGATGTTGAAATCTATTATTTCTTCTTGTGGGTGCCTTTGAATTATAGTGAATTATGTTAGTAGAGAGAAGGGATCTGCTTGTTCATTGAATTCTTCAATCAACTTGCTAGCTAGCTCATTCCATGAAGTTATAGTTAAATCCAACAAGGTTCTATACTAGTATGATATTTTCCCCTTCAATGATATTACCAATAACCTTATCATGACATCCTCATCTTGAATATTATGTATGGTGGCTAATGATGCTACATCTTGACAATGCTCATATGCAGTCTTATCGGTGCCATCATACATTGGTAATGCTTTCAGAGCTACCTAGGGAATAGGATTCTGGATAGGTAAATTTAGAGGACCTATATGATTCCAGGTTGGGTAGTTTTGAGCATTTTTATTTTGATTTGCAACCATTGTTGTTTGTGCAAGAGGAGGGATTATTAGAGTCAGATTAGTAATAATAGGATCGATTGTACTAGTCAGATCTTTAGTAAGGACTGAAGAGGGTGTTGAAATAGATGGGAAGATTGGATGTATCCTAAAGTTGCCAAACTATAATTCTAGAAACTCAATAGGTTCCTCTGATTCTCTAGCTACTTGTCTTGTGATCATATATCTAAAAATCTTAGCAAGGTAGCTTAATAAAAAGGTGGATATGCAAATATTTTTTGGATATCGTTAGATAGAGTCACCAGGTGATTAAAATGAAGATTTATAATGAGTAGAGAATCACCATGTCTTTGATCTTATCAAAATAGTGGGATTGGGTCCCATCGAGCATGCCAAAAACTATTGGTCTGGAAATCTATCTAATGGAAAGGTTGTGCACCCATATACCTTGACCAACATTGAATGACTAGGAAGTTATGAGGCTTTGATGGTCAATCTTTGGAGGAGGCCAGTTCCTTTGAAGTTCAAGCTAACTATTCCTAAAATGTGGGGGAAAAGGGTGCTTGAAAGAAGCAAAAGGAGTTGAAGCTAGAACTTATGTTGGTGTAGATTAAGCAACATCAAGACACATGCATAATAAAATACTATGCAAATAAACAATCAATTACCTAATAGACCAACTAGTTTTACTATCAACCATAGAATATTTAGTTTTAATATAATGTAGCTTATCAAACTATAAATTCTAGAACAAGTGAATGAACATAAGCATAAATTTAAAATTCAGAGTAAACACCATGAACATTCAATAGGCTAAAATTAGAAAGAAGTAGTCATCCATACATACATGTTCTACAAATGAATTGAACCAGAGGCCAAACAACAATCACTTTGTATTAAGATGCAAGTCTTCCATTCTTACATATGAATTGTAAAAGCCTAAGAGCCGACCATTTTTCATTTTACATCTTAGTATTTATAGACTTTTTACAATGTTATAGTTGTCAAAGCATCATTGCCTTAGAAATGGATTATTGTTATGTCAGAGGGAGTGCCAGTTGATTGGACTACTCGGAAGTATGGTTGCTCCAACTACCTAATCATGACTTGCTAACCTAGCCAAAATCTATGTCATGTTGAGTCGTGTTGAGCCTACTGCTTGCATCTGGTTCATTGCTTTTCACTGATCATTTTTAGTTGAGCCACCCTGTAACCTGCATGATGGCCCCGAGCATAACCATATTATTGAGATTCTTCTGATAGGTGATCTTATCCAATAGGTGTCATGAGATGATGACAATCCCCATGCAGGTAGGTAGGTGCTAGATTTTGATCGAGCTATCTATCCAATTCATACACTGTGATCTCATTGTGTTAGGTATTTAGGACCCTAGTGGACTCTGATTAGGTATAAAACCTTTGATATCATCAACATTTGGATATTATTACAATAAAAAAACCTCTAGTAGTAGGATGGGGATTTGATACCCCACCAGGATTTTATTGGGTACAAATCCTTTGGTGCTTTTAGCATTTTTCTCAATTTTGTTCTTGTCATATTACTATCTCTTGGATGGAGAATTTGAGCTATACCAGGATCCAAACAGGTATGAATCTTCTGGTGCTTTCTACAATTATCCTAAATTTGAACTTCCAATAGTAGGATGAATGTTTGGTACCCTATCAGGCTTTGATCAGGTACATATCTTATGGTAGCCTCTACTTGAAGAAAATTTGCTTATACTAAGAGGGGGAGGGTGAATAGTATAATATAAAAAATTTCCCCAAATAGTAGCATCATCATTAATAAAACATTGAACATCACACAAATCATCACACATATGAGAGATATCATTTTTAACGTGGTTCACCCAATGTGGGCTACCTCCACAAAAAAATATTTCTTCTAAATATTTCTCAAATAATCTTTTGGGAATCCTTCCCAAGTACAATGTTTATGGACATCTATCCAAAGGAGATGTTGATCCCTTAATCTCAAGTTCATGGATCTCTTCCATAGGAGAACTCTTTCCCCTTCTTCTCTGGCTAGTGATATTCTAGAAGACTTTGTCTCTCTGTTGTACTTGACTGGTGGATCTCTCTCCACTTGAAGACTCCTCACTTAGATATGTCTTCAATTGTCCTGGCTGTTGGATATCTATCCACTGAGACTCTATCCTCTATACTCTGTCACCTCCAAAGCTTTGTCTCAATAGGTTCACTCAGAATATTGTAAAATCTGCTCAACAAGCTTAATCAAAACTTGTCCAAATTTTCTCAATAAGCTCACTTAGAACTTGTCCAAATATGCTCAACAGGTCCACACAGAACCTACTCAAATATGCTCAACAGGTCCACAAATAACCTGTCCAAATATTCTCAATATGTCCACATAGAACCTGATCAAATCTGCTCAACAATTCCACACATAACCTATCAAAATATGCTCAACAGGTCCACACAAAACTTGTCCAAATTTGCTCAACAGGTCCACACAGAACCTGCTCAAATATGCTCAATAAGTCATCTCTAGGACTTGCTCAAATCTAATCAATAAGTCCTCTCTAGGACTTGCTCAAATATTCTCAATAAGTCCTCTCTAGGACTTGCTCAAATATACATAGTAAGCTTCCACAAAATCAGTCCAAAAACCTTCTTAAAGACTTGTCTCAAATCTGATTAACAAGCTCACACAAAACTTGTCCAATCTCATAGAATCATAAAGAGAATTTTTAGAGACTCAATATGTTCTATAATTAATGCTCAATAAATATCTCAACTCAATCTCATAGAAGCATAAAGAGAATTATTAGAGACTCAATATTTTCTATACTCAAATCCCAATCTCAACTCAAATCAATCTCATAGAAGCATTAAAAGAATTGTTAGAGACTCAATATGTTCTATACTCAAATATCAATCTCAACTCAAATCAATATCATAGAAGCATAAAGAGAATTTTTAGAGACTCAATATGTTCTATTCTCAAATCTCAATCTCAACTCAAATCCAGAATATAGATTAGTTTGTTTTATGGAACTTGAACAACCACATGCATCCACTTGACTAGGCTCAATCAACTCAACTCAACCAAGCATCTCAATGAAAAACCATTTCTCAGAAATCCTAGTCCAAGCATGTATCAATCAACTCAAAATGTTTCCAACAATGCTCAACAATAAATCTCACATAACGATGATAATCATGTTATTTTCTAACTCAAGTTCAAGTTCTTTGCACAACCAATGGGCTCCAACAATAATGCTTATAAAACAAGGTTTAATCACAACTCTCAATCCAGAAAACCTTGAAGTATTAAACCAATCACTTTCGAAAAGGAAACCACAATCAATCCTTTTCACTCCAAAGATATTTTCAGAAATCAACCACCATAATCAATCAATAGGAGAATGTGCCCATACCTTTTATGAATATGAAGAAGCCTCTTTGGAAATCTGCCACAATCACAATATTCTTTTGCCAATCTTCACAAGGGTTAGAAGATCATAAAATAATCAACATTACTCCACTTCACAATAATATTTACCAAGGCTTTTAATTAGAAAATCTTCTTAAGAATTAATGCAAAACTTCCTTATCACTCCTAAAACCATTTGTACCATAAAATAAAATAAATCAAATCATTGCATAACCTTGTCACTCCACAAACCACTTATACCATAAAATAAATCAAATATTTTATATCCTTCCTTTCAACACTTTTGCACTAAAAAATAATCACAAATATTTCTTAGGCAATATCTCACATTAATCAAATATCAAACCTTATTAAAATATTAAAGCTTGCTCAACCTTATATCTCCCACAAAAATCATAATCAAACCTTAATAAAATATTAAAGCTTGCTCAACCTTATATCTCCCACAAAAATCATAATAAAACCTTAGCAAGCAAATATTTTAATTAAAATATTTACCCCCGCAAATATTGGAGTTGAAGTGCATACCTCAAAGGAGCCCTCGAAGGGCTTTGGCATTTTGAACCTCTCTCCATCGTGTTGCCAGGCGGTAGCTAAGCCGCGTGAGCTAACAATGCCCACGTGAGTACCTTGGGCACTCTCTTCCTTAAGACATGTGTGCTTTCCACACAAGGTGCCAAAATTTTGACCATCCATGACTTGACTGCCCACGTCACACTCCACAAAATTCATTGCGCAATATTCAGATTTAGAACTACTTTAGGTTTTCAAAAATCATGCGACACTTCTTAGGTTTATTAAATGGAAAACCTTTGGCTTATTTATATAAGCCATCCTTCAATGTGAATATGTCGGCCCTTTTAACATTGCCCTCATGACGTTAGCAATGCCAATAAGAAAGGAGGGAAAAACATTTTGTTTAATAAAATTTAAATTTAAATTTTAAATGAATATAAATTTAAACTAAACCTTTAAAATTAAATTTCTCCATCACCGAGGCACATTTTTCGATGAAACGAAAAGCCAAATTGGGTTTTAAGAAAAACCCATTTCAAATCTGCCATCCATTGGTTTTAAATAAAACCTTTCCTTGCCTTCCTTGGTTTTCATAAAAACCTTTTTCTAAGCTTCCCTTGAAGCTCCTTTTGGAACCAAATGCCATGCATCCCTTCTAGAACCTTTGATCAAAACCTTGGCTTCTCATGAAGCTCTTTGTGGAGCAAAATCATAGTGCTTACTTACATAGGTCCTTTTGACATCAATGACAACTTTTAGCGTAGGGACTCAAAATGTCCAACAATCTCCCCCTTTGTCATTGATGGCAACCCATATTCATTTTACTAAAATCTGACCTTATTTTTTGCTCCCCCTGGGACTTTTCTCCCCCTGGCTCAATGCTCTCTCAAATATAAAATCTCATATCAAATCTCTTCCAAATACACAAATCTCTCCCCCTTTGACATCAATGGCAAAGGGTTACCTTTGGGGCTTGGGGCTAAGAATGAGCCTCTTAGCTTAGCTCCTCCCCCACCTCCACATGAGGTGGTTAATTCTAGGGTGGGAGTATTTCTACTCCTTGAACATAGATCTATTCTTTTATATTTATCTCTTCTTATGTGAGTCTTCTGAATCTGCTCACTGTTTCTTTCCAAGTCATCATCCTTATTCCTGTCATCACTTCTATTCCTATTCTTGTTCTCGT
Organism: Wollemia nobilis; assembly: GCA_028583015.1. Taxonomy (NCBI): domain Eukaryota; kingdom Viridiplantae; phylum Streptophyta; class Pinopsida; order Araucariales; family Araucariaceae; genus Wollemia; species Wollemia nobilis. Next base: position 32,960,367 of record JAQPPZ010016892.1, on the reverse strand, counting down.
TCATGTTCCTATTATGGTTCTCATCCTTGTTCCTATTCTTATTCTTTTATGAGTATCTATTCCTATTCATCTTCTTGTTTCTATTCATATTCCTTTTTCTATTCATATTCCTGTTCCTGTTCATATTCTTGTCCCTGTTCATGTTCCTATTCCTGTTCATGTTCATGTTCATGTTCCTATTCATGCCTATTTTTGGAATATTTTTTCTGCACTATCTTGGTATGTGACCATCATTATTGCACTTATAAAACTTAATGTTTTTATTCCTTGTATGTGCAATTGTATTAGGATTTCTCCTAATGAAGCTATATCCTCTTCTATCATTAATCCTGCAATTCATTGCCTTGTGATAAAAACCATTGCATGAGTACAAATAACCTTGGAAAAGTTGTTCTTTTCTATATACCTATCTTTCATGAGTCCTGCACTGTGAAGCCATGTGTCCAAACCTGTGACATGAAAAACATCTTCCATTGAAGCCTTCTTGTCTTGAACTCATTGGTCTCCTATTCTGATTGTTGTTCTATATGTATCTTATTTGTGTATTGTTCATATCTTTGTTGAAATCTTTGTTGTCCAACTCATCCTCTGATGTTCCACTTTTACTTAAACTATATTCTTCTAATGTATATTATTTTGAAGTTTCTTCTTCATCAAGACTTGAAGTAGATTATTTTCCTATTTCTTTTGAACATTTCCAAAGCCAAGACCTGTTGAACATGATGTTCGCTCTTGTCCATAGATGAACTTACCAAGTTCTTAGAGCTATTTGTGAAACTCTTCATCTTGATCTTGGAGTCCTTTAAGTCTTCTTTTATAGTAGCCACTTCTTGTCCTAACTTCTCACATTCCAAAATCTTTGCTTCTAACTTATCCTTGAACTTTCTTGTCTTATCCTTTGACTTCTCTAAATCCTCTATGATAAATAACCTTTCTTCATCACATTCTTGAAATTGAATTTCAAGCTTGGAGTGTTGTTTTCTAACCTACTTTACTATTTCAAGGGCATAGATAAGTTCTCCCTTGAGATCATAACCATTCTCTACTGAATAATCCTCTATTTGTTTTCCTTTGTTCATATCATTACTTCCTTTTGGCTTATCTTCTATTGAACCACCTTCTTTATCTTCCAAATACATTAGAATATTCTCCTTTGGTTCCAATATTGTATGTTGAAACTGGATCTCATTTTCTTTGGATAAGAGATATTTTTCCTTTTTTATCTCATTGAGTACATAAATATTTCTTTATCTTATAGCGCTAGCTACTAGTTTTCTAGATTCATATTTCCTTACTTAACATCTATCTTGATGAAAATTTACCATATGGCCTTGATCACAGAGTTGACTAATGCTCAAGAGATTATGTTTCAGACCTTCCACATATAGAAAATTTTCAGCTTTTGCTTTCCCATTGCCTATACTTGGAGTTCATTTTCCACAAATATTTTCTAAACCATTGTCCCCAAATATTACTAACCCTCTATTTACTTTTTTCAAAACTATAAATTTGTCTTTTTCTCCTGTCATGTGTCTAGAGCATCCGCTATCCAGAAACTATTTTTATTCTTTATCCTGAGCATGCAATGCTATTTGAACTAACAAGGATTTTAATTTCTTTTCCATTTTTCTTATTTTCTAGTAGTTTGAGTTGTGGTATTTCTACTAGACTTAGAGATTTCTAGTTTGCACCTTCTAGATATATGCCCAAAACTATTGCATTTGTAACACTTAACATCATCATCCATATGTGGTGCAAGAGAATCTATACTACTACTATCATTGTCTATGCTAGTACATTGTGTAGCTCTATGACCATATTTATTGCAAGAAAAACAATGTCCATGGAAAGAATTTTGTAACCTATTTTGATGAGGACTTGATCTAGTATTCTTCATTTTGTGGTCTCCTTTCCTTGATATATGGTAATATACCTCCCTTTTGTTTGATGTTCCTGCCTCTCGTTGACTTGGTGCAGCTCCTTGTAATCTCTTGTTTATTTCAGTTCTGCATTATAGCATAACAATTTTTGCTACCACTTTCTCAAGTCTTGCTTATTTGGGTTCCAATGTGTCTCTCAATTGATGTTCAATCTCTCTTATTTCTTTCACTTCTATTTCAAGTTCTATTAACTTTTGTAGAAGCTCAATTCTTGCCAATTCATAATTTCAGATTTGTTCCTTTAGTTGTGCACTCTCTTCTTGAATCCTTTCAAGATATTGGAGATAGTTGAAGAGTGCTTCTTCAAAGTCTATAATTTATTCACTCTCTAAGCACATGTGTGTTACTGAATGATCCTCTTCCAAGATATTAAACTTTTCACAAAGAGATCGACTTTGATACCAATTGAAGAACATGTGCTTATACTGAGAGGGGGGGTGAACAGTATAACATAAAACTTTTCTCCAAATAGTAGCATCAGCATTAATAAAATAGTGAACATTACACAAAGCATCACACACATGAGAGACATAATTTTTAATGTGGTTCACCCAATGTGGGCTACGTCCATAGAGAAAATATTTCTTCTAAATATTTCTCAAATAATATTTTGGGAATCCTTCCTAAGTACAATATTTATGGACCTCTGTCCAAAGGCGATGTTGATCCCCTAATATCAAGTTCATGGATCTCTTCCACATGAGAAATATTTCCCCTTCTGCTCTGGCTAGTGATCTTCTAGAAGACTTTGTATCTTTGCTACACTGACTGGTGGATCTCTCTCCACTTGAAGACTCCTCAGTCAGATCTGTCTTCAATTGTCCTGGCTGCTGGATATCTATCCACTGATACACATTCCTCTATACTCTATCACCTACAAAGCTCTGTCTCAATAGGTTCACTCAAAACCTTCTCAAATATACTCAACAAGCTCACTCAGAACTTGTCCAAATTTTCTCAACAACCTCACTCAAAAATTGTCCAAATTTTCTCAATAGGTCCACACAGAACCTGCTCAAATATGCTCAATAGGTCCACATAGAACATGTCCAAATATTCTCAATAGGTCCACATAGAACCTGCTCAAATATACTCGCCAGGTCCACACATAACCTATCTAAATCTTCTTAACAGGTCCACACACAACCTATCAAAATCTGCTCAACATATCCACACAAACCTGCTCAAATATGCTCAATAAGTCCTCTCTAGGACTTTCTCAAATCTGCTCAATAAGTCCTCTCTAGGACTTGCTCAAATATGCTCAATAAGTCCTCTCTAGGACTTGCTCAAATATGCATAGTAAGCTTCCATAAAATCTTACTCAAAATTAGTCCACAAGCCTTCTCAAAGACTTATCTCAAATCTACTTAACAAGCTCACACAGAACTTGTCCCATATCATAGAATCATAAAGAGAATTGTTAGAGACTCAATATGTTCTATAATTAATGCTCAATCAATATCTCATCTCAATCTCATAGAAGCATAAAGAGAATTGTTAGAGACTCAATATATTCTATACTCAAATCCTAATCTCAACTCAAATCAATCTCATAGAAGCATAAATAGAATTGTTAGAGACTCAATATGTTCTATACTCAAATCTCAATCTCAACTCAAATCAATATCATAGAAGCATAAAGAGAATTGTTAGAGACTCAATATTTTCTATTCTCAAATCTCAATCTCAACTCAAATCCAGAATATAGAATAGTTTGTTTTATGGAACTTGAACAACCACATGCATCCACTTGACTAGGCTCAATCAACTCAACTCAACCAAGCATCTCAATGAACAACCCTTTCTCACAAACCCTAGTCCAAGAATGTATCAATCAACTCAAAATATTTCCAACAATGCTCAATAATAAATCTCACATAACAATGATACTCATGTTATTTTCTAACTCAAGTTCAAGTTCTTTGCACAACCAATGGGCTCCAACAACAATGCTTATAAAACAAGGTTTAATCACAACTCTCAATCCAGAAAATCTTGAAGCATTAAACCAATCACTTTTGAAAAGGAAACCACAATCAATCCTTTTCACTCCAAAGATATTTTCAGAAATCAACCACCATAATCAATCAATAGGAGAATGTGCCCATACCTTTTATGAAGATGAAGAAGCCTCTTTGAAAATCTGCCACAATCACAATATTCTTTTGCCAATATTCACAAGGGTTAGAAGATCACAAAATAATCAAAATTACTCCACTTCACAATAATATTTACCAAGGCTTTTAATTAGAAAACCTTCTTAAGAATTAATGCACAACTTCCTTATCACTCATAAACCACTTGTAGCATAAAATAAAATAAATCAAATCATTACATAACCTTGTCACTCCAGAAACCACTTATACCATAAAATAAATCAAATATTTTATATCATTCCTATCAACACTTTTGCACTCAAAAATAATCACAAAGCTTTCTTAGGCAATATCTCACATTAATAAAATATCAAACCTTATTAAAATATTAAAGCTTGCTCAACCTTATATCTCCCACAAAAATCATAATCAAACCTTAATAAAATATTAAAGCTTTCTCAACCTTATATCTCCCACAAAAATTATAATAAAACCTTAGCAAGCAAATATTTTAATTAAAATATTTACCCCCGCAAATATCGGAGTCGGAGTGCATACCTCAAAGGAGCCCTCGAAGGGCTTTGGTGTTTCAAACCTCTGCCCACCATGCTGCCAAGAGGCATTGAAGCCGTGTGAGCTAACACTTCCCATGTGAGTGCCTTGGGCACTCTCTTCCTTAAGTTGCATGTGCTTTCCTAGCAAGGCACCAAAACTTTGACCATCCATGACTTGACTGCCCATGTCACACTCCATGAAATTCGCTATGCAATATTCAGATGGAGAACTACTTTGGGATTTTGAAAATAATGCTCCACTCCTTAGGTTTATTAAATGGAAAACCTTTGGCTTATTTATATAAGCCATCCTTCAATGTGAATACATTGGCCCTTTTAATATTGCCCTCATGACGTCGACACCAATAAGAAAGGAGGGAAAAACCTTTTATTTAATTTTAAAATTAAAATTAAAATTTTAAATAAATTAAAATTTAAACTAAACCTTTAAAATTAAATTTCTCCATCATCGGGGCACCTTTTTCGATGAAATGAAAAGCCAACTTGGGTTTTAAGAAAAACCCATTTCAAATCTGCCATCCATTGGTTTTAAATAAAACCTTTCCTTGCCTTCCTTGGTTTTCATAAAAACCTTTTGCTAAGCTTCCCTTGAAGCTCCTTTTGGAACCAAATGCCATGCATCCCTTCTAGAACCTTTGATCAAAACCTTGGATTCTCATGAAACTCTTTGTGGAGAAAAATCATAGTGCTTACTTACATAGGTCCTTTTGACATCAATGACAACTTTTAGCTTAGGGATTCAAAATTTCCAACACTACACTTAGTCACTTTTGCAATCAGGCATATTTTAGTAGTGGGCTAGACATTTGGTATTCTATCAGGCTCTTTTCATGTGTAAATATTATGACACCTTCTAGACAACATTTTTCTTCTCTTATTTCCTACATGTGTTAGAAATTTGAGATTCTATCGAGCTTCGGTTGGGTGCAAATGTTTTGACACCCTCAAACCTTAGTCAATTTTTATTTTTTCCCTCTATTAGCCCCTAAACTCTAGATGGGGAATTGGGACCATGGTGGACTGCTACCAGGTACAAATCCTTTGATAACTTCTATAATTAATCATTTTTACATTATCTTAAACCGCTAGTAATGGGACAAAGATTTGGTCCCTTGTCAGCTTTTGTTCAGGTACAAATATTCCGACGCTCTTCAAAGTTAGCCACTTTTTAAGGCTGTAATGTTTTACTCCATAGTGCTCGGTACATTTTTTTAATTTGATATATTATCCCCTTTTTCGCACTTTCCCAATGAAGTGCACATGGGTGGTGATATGAAAATACCTACAGGAATATTAAACATGTTATTTGATATAGCCATTGGAGCCTATTAATCAATACTATTTTCCATAATTAATCTTTTTATTACACTAGGTTCCTTCCTTGGCTCCTTCATATTCTTCCCCCCATTATTGTTTTGTTGACTTTGTCGCCCAATGGACAATGGTAGATTATATATGTGTGGAAGTCTAATTTGGAGTAAGCATAAACCTAAAAATTTGTGTAAATGAGGAAAAATGTCATCCAATATGCGTTATGATTTCAACTAAATGTAGGGTAGCATGAGTATAAAACTTTATTGATACATGACTAGAAAACTCGAGATATGCTAAAATATTTATGGGATTAGGAGGAGTAAGTTTATAGATGTCATCTAACAAAGCAGCCTCACCCAACCCTGCCCTATATAAGGATGAATACATAATAGAAGGTAAAATATGAAACTCTTTGTATAAGGATGATCCTGAAGGTGAAAACAAAGCTTTCTATGATGAAGTATAAGCAGCTGAAAAAATCCCTACTTGCCTGTGTGAGAAAGTGAGAGAGATACAAGAAACATATATGGTGGTCAAAAAACAATGTCATATCATGGAAATCTATCTATTTTGGAAGAAACTCTGAGCTACAATGAAATATACATATTGAGGTATATATTTTTTTGGGTTTTCCCTTAGTTTGTGTACCTACAATTCTTATTTTTTATCTTCTCTTTTATTTATCTCCAATATTGTTTTTAATTTTCTTTGCTTTTACCCGTATACCCTCCCATTATACCCTTATTTTATGGATTTTCATTCACGAATTTGTCCATATCATTTCCATTTACGTATATCCTTTATTTCTTATTGGTAGCACAATTTTGTAAGAGAATGTGCTCCACTTCCATTCTCATTTTTTCCCAAAAATCATTATCCTATTTGCTTCCCCTATGTTATCCCTTCCTTAGCTTAGTTTACATTTTTATCTTATTTTATTCTAGTTAAGTTTATCTATGTTTTATTAAAGATAAAACTATATGTGTTTCGCAACCTCACAAGCAAGGTCACCTTATGAGTCACCAAGAATGTGTGTGTTTTTTGTGTTCTCCTCACCCACCCAAATCCTTTTTATAACAAGAGGATCTAGGAATACAAACAAAGATGGTAGAATCAGGTACAATAGTAGCGGGATATGTATTGCTTCAACGAAAAGAAGCAGATAGAACCATTTGTAGATAAGTTTGATGAATAAATCCAGAAAGACTATTTTTTTCAAAGATGAAGCTACTCGCAAAATCACATGTTGTTGTTTCATGGTCATAGAGGCTCAGGAAAGATTAAGATGAAGAAATAACAAAAAATCATGATATGTCACTATGTCATGGTCATAAAAGACTTGAAAATTTTAAGGTAGAAAATAGTCGTGGCATCACGATAGGTATCCATATCATGATCATAGGAGATTGAGTAGCCTAGAGGTCAGGATGTATCATGAAACTATGACATATTTTTGCATCACAATTGCAATAACTTGAAATAAAGGCTCTAAGCACAAAGGGTGTCACAAAATCATGACATATCTCCACATCACAAAATTGTGACATGTCTTAACATCACAATGACAAGTTATTAAGAGGTCTAAAAGTAAGAAAATAGTGAAGAACACAAGATTATACTAAGAGGGGGGTGACCAGTATAAGACCATTTTATTATTTTCTTTCTAATAAATATTATGCAATGTATAGATAGCAATATCAATAGTAGTAATCAAATCAATACATAAATCACCACACATAATAGAGACAACAATTTAACATGGTTCACCCAATGTGGGCTACTCCACGGAGAAAATATTTCACTAAAATTTTCTCAATCAATCTCTTGGGAATCCTTTCCCTATTACAATGTTTATGGACCTCTGTCCAAAGGAGACACCGATACCCTAATCAATTTTGTGGATATATATCCATAGGAGAACTCCTTTCTCCTTAGCTCTGATTGGTGATATTCTAGAATAACTGCTACCCCCACTACTCTGTCTAATGGATCTCTATCCATTGAAGACACCTATCCTCACTGCCCTGGCTAATGTATCTATATCCACTGGAGACTATCATCCTCTATAATATGTCACCCTCAAAGCTCTATCTCAAATTTATACTAAACATAGTCCTTCGATCTAGCACAAATCTGCTCAATATATATCTCTGGTCTGGCACAAACCTGTCCTCTGATATGCATCAAACTATGTCCTCAATATTTGTACTCTGATATGCAATAAAAATAGTCCTTCGGTCTAGCACAAATATATCCTCAATATATGTCCTCAAGTTTTAACACAAAGCTTGAATCAATCTCAAATCAACTCTGCTAGATCTGCCCCAAATATTAACTCAAGGTTTGAACAAATCAATCAATAAACTATACTGACAAGTCTTCTCAAAGACTTGTCTCAATTCTACCTTGTAAGCTTCCACAACAGCTCACACTAATCTATCCACAAGTCCTCTCTAGAACTTGTCCAAATCTGCTCAACAAGTCCTCACTAGAACTTGTCCAGATCTGCTCAATAAGTCCTCACTAGAACTTATCCAATTCTGCTCTCAATCCATATTGTAAGCTTCCATAAAAGCTCACACAAATATATCCATAAGTCTTCTCAAATACTTACCTCAAATCTGCTCAACAAGTCCACACTAGAAATTTTCCAATATCATAGAAACATAAAGAGAATTGATAGAAACTCAATATTTTTCACATTCATCACAATGCTCAATCACTTTCAATAATTATTTTAGAAACATATAGAGAATTTTTAGAGACTCAATATGCTTCACATTAACAAACTATCAATCACTTTCAGTCTCTCTTTTATCACAAAAACATATAGATAATTTTTAGAGACTCAATATATTTCACACTCATCAACACTCAACCTCTTTCTCAAATCTAATCTGAATATAGAACAATTTATTTCATAGAAATTGAACTATCACTTCACACATCCACTTGACTAAGCTCAATCAAATATACTCAACCAATCACTCAATGAAATAATCCTTGCTCACAAAACCTAGTCCAAGCATATGCACACTCACTTAAATATTTCCAATAATACTTATCAACCGATCTCACATAACAATGATACTCATGTTATTTTCAAACCCTAGTTCAAGTTCTTTACTCAACTATTCACTTCAAAAACAATGCTTATAAACAATATTCACATAACAATGATACTCATGATCTTTGCAAACCCTAGTTCAAGTTCACTCAACATAATCACTTCAACAACAATGCTTATAAACAATCTTCACATAACAATGATACTCATGATCTTTGCAAACCCTAGTTCAAGTTCACTCAACTTAATCACTTCAAAAACAATGCTTATAAAAAGGTTTTATCAACAACAATTTATTCCATAAAATCTTAAAGTATTAATTCAACACACACTCAACAATGCTTACCAAACAATCCTTTTCACTCCAACTTTGCATTCACAACATTCAACAATCACTCACTAGGAATAATATGCCCATACCTTTTGTTTGATGTAGAAGTACCCTTGGAAAACCTGTCTTAAATCACAATTTCCTTCTTTCCAATTTCAATGGTTAGATGACAAAAACTCACTCTTAACACTTTCTCAAATATTCCTTGGACACAAAAATACTCAAAGATCAACTATGCCTTATTTCTCCCAACCATCAAATCATACATGAAAATAATAATTCCTTGGATACACCTTATAAACTCCAACTTAAAATAATATCCAACACCACAATATTTCAAACAATCTTTCTAAAACACCTTACTACCCTTTCCAAACAACAAAGCAAATAACACCAAAAATTTAATTTTGCACAACCCTTATAACTCCCCTTACAACCTTACAAACCAAATAAAATGCAAAAATTAATTTTCAAATGCTTAACAAACCCTTCCAAAATTTTTGGCGCTCAATTTCAATGCATACCTCTTACTTTCCCCAAAAGGGGGTTTTGGTGTGATTCGATCCACCGTCTCCTCAAGCCTAAGCACCTTAGTGTTTGGAATTCTACCACATGGGCTAGTGATGCCCACGTGAAGGAATAAATGCTTCATTCACCTTATGCCTTAGTATGTCATTGACTTCCACAAAAAATACAACGCTCACTCTTTGCTTGGATGCAACAGGATTCACAAGGTTCACATGTATTAAAAATCGAAGGCATGGTAATTTTCTAGGGTGGATGATCCCCCCTTTTAAACATATTTGGAAATTTTCTCCCACGTCGATTCTTGGAATTCAAATTTCAAAAATTTGAATTATAATTTGATAACCCTCCTTAGGGTTAGTTAAAAAATTAATATAAATTAATATTTATAACTAATATCAAAATTAATTAATAATTTATTTTAAAAAATTTAAGTAAATTAAATTATAAATTAATTTATAATAAAAATTATATTAATTAATTTACAACTTCCCTTTATAATATTATAAAAATATTATAATATTATTCACTTGTGCTTTTTGCACTTTAGACCTCATCTGACTTCCTGAAACCGGGTCTTGATCAACTGAAACTGATGCTGCCCACTGAAACTGCTACTGATTGGTGTTGAAAGCTTGACATCAATGACCACTCACTCTTTACATCAATGACAACTTATCTACTCAAAATGTCCAATAATATCCCCCTTTATCATTGATGGCAACCCAAATTCTTTTTACCAAAAACTTGACCTGTTTCTTGTTTTGCTCCCCCTGGGACATTGCTCCCCCTGACTCAATGCTCTTTACTTAAACCAAATATCTCCCCCTTACTCAAATCTCTATCCCCTTTGACATCAATGTCAAAGGGTCACCTTTGGGGCTTGGGGTTAAGAATGAGTTTCTTACCTTAGCCACCTTTGGGGCTTGGGGTTAAGAATGAGTTTCTTACCTTAGCCCCTCCCCCATCTCCTCTTGAGATGGTTAATTCTGGGGTGGGAGTATTTCTACTCCCAGTAAGCACTGGTCTTTACCTTTGTCCTATTTACTTCTCATCTCATACTTATTATTACTTTGACTGTTCCTATCCATATGCATGTTCTTGTTCATGTCCATGTTCCTGTTTCTTTCCATATTTATGTTCATGTCCTTATTCTTGTTCCTTTTCATGTCCATATCCATATTCATGTTCCTATTCCTATTCTTGTTCCTCTTCATGTTCATATCCATATTCCTGTTCCTGTTCCTATTCATATTCATGATTGGTTCTAGAATATATGATCTACACCACTTTACTGTAATTCCATCATTATTGCACTTATAACACTTAATGTTATTATTCCTTGGAGGTGCAAATGTCTTAGGATTTATCCTAGTGAAGCCATATCCTTTCCTGTCATGAACCCTGCAGTTCATTACCTTGTGACCAAATTGATTACATGAGTAACAATACCCATGGAAAAGCTACATGTTCTTGAAATTCTCATATTATTGTCTTTCACGTGTCCTGCATTATGAAGCCTTGTGCCCAAATCTGTGACATGAGAAAAATTTTCCATTTAAGTTTCCTTGTCTTGACCTCATTGGTCTCTTAGTATCTCTTAACCTATTCTGATTGTTGTTCCATCTGTTTCTCCTTTGTGCATTGTTTCTTTCCTTGTTGAAATTTCTATTGTCCAACTCATCCTCAGAAGTCTCACTTTCTCTTAAATTGTCTTCTTCTGAAGTTACTTCTTCTAAAGTTTCTTCTTCTTTAGAATTTGAGGGTGACTCTTATTCTTGTTTCTTTTGAGCTTGTTCAAAACCAATACCTATTTTATTTTTTGACCTTATTTGTACCTTGATCATCTTATCCAAATTATTTTAACTCTTTCCAAACTTGTGTAGCTTATCCTTGTACTTTTTTAAATCTTCCCCTATTAGAGCTACTTATTGTTCTAACTTTTCACATTCTAAGACCTTTGCTTCTAACTTATCCTTGAATTTCTTTGTTTTAGCCATTGACTTGTTTAAATCCTCTATAAGCTTTCCTCTCTCTTCATCACATTCTTGAAACTGAAATTCAAGTTTGGAGTTTTGCTTTCTTACCTTATTTAAAGTTTTAAAAGTATAAATAAGCTCTCCCTCAAGATCAACTTCTTTTTCTAATTCTTCCTCTATTTGTTTGCCTTTGTCAACATTTTTATTCTTTTCTGACTTGTCTTCTATAGGATCACCTTCTTCTTCTTCTAGTTCCATTAGAATATTCTCTTCTAGTCCTTAAAATGCATCTCATACTCATCATCACTAAAACTAAAACCATTCCTTGTACAACTATCTTCAATATGTCCAAAATTACCACATCTAAAACACTTGAGAATTATTGGTGGCATTTTCTTAACCTCTTATTTTTCTTCAATAAAAAATAAGACTTCATCTTTATTATTATATGAGAAACTATTATCACTATCACTTGAGTACTTACTTGACTTGTCTAAATAGTAGCTCCTCTTTTGTCTTTGAAAGAACTTATTTCCTTGTCTACCTTGTCCATCCTTGTATTTCTTTTGGTACTTGTATTTTTTTGATTTCCTGTTCCTATGATCCTATTTTTCTTCATCATTGTTATTTTTAGCTTCTTGAAAATCAGTTGCATAGTGACCATACTTTCCACAATTGAAACATCTAATAGATTTTGCATCTTTAAATCTTCTTGAATCCTTATTCCTTCTACCATAATTAGCTTCTTCATCACTGGATGACTCATTGCTCGATTCTGACTTCTTACCCTTTGTCTTCTTAATTTCTTTGAAGGTTGCTTCCTTTTGGTGATTAGGTTCCTCTTTTGTTCTTAACTCAAAAGCTATAAGAATACCAAGTAACATATATCTTGTTAAAGAATCACCATATTTTGATTCTTCTATAGCAGAAATATTTTCACTAAATATTTTTGGAAGATATCTTAAGACCTTATTACAAACATATGATTCTTCAACATTAAGTCCAAGTCCTTGCATAGCATTAACAACCTCATCAACTCAAAGTAGATAAGTACTAATTTTTTTCTCATCCTTCATTATTAACTCTTCAAATTGTCCTTTGAGATTTCATATCTTTGCATTTTTAATACTTTTATCTCATTCATATATGCTTTGCAACTTATCCCATATTCCTTTTGCATATTTACAAGGCATAACTTTTATTGATTCTGTACTATGCAAACCTCTCAAAATTGCATTCAACTTGTCTGACATTTTTTTGTAACTATTTTTCAAACCAATACTCTTTTTTAATTCAAAATATTGAATCATAAGAAATATTATAATAAGAGTAATGGCCTCTTGTGAAGGGATCAACTCTTAGGCATTTACAAGTTGTATGTATGAAGAGTTCTTAAAGAAAGCAATACAACTCAAATATCTATTTGGCCTCTGGTTCACCATTTTGTAGAATATATATGTATGAGTGGATGATTTTTTTGTTTTATCTAGATGAATGTATAAAGTATTAATTTTACTTCCTATATTTCTGCATATACTTATTCGGTGGTTTTGGAATTTACATCAACTGGACTAAAAATTTATTGAAGAATATTATATTGCATATGATAAAATTGGTTGTTCTATTAGGAGGTTTGGATATTTATTTCATTTCATGATCTTTGTGCACTTCTTGACATTGCTTAATCTGTAACATATTAAGCTCTAGCTTTAGCTACATTTATTCCTTTTTGCACCCTTTTCCCTCATTGTAGATTTTAACTAGTTAAAACCTTACATGAGATTGGCTTATTTGGATATTGACCTTGTTGAGCTCTGCAAATTGACCATTAATTCAATGTTGGCCAAGTATTGGGCACACATTTTACCATAGGCAAATTTTGGACCAACAGGTTGTTTGAATGCTTGGGTGTTAGATCAGAACTGTGTTCACTTTCTAATTGTTAGTATAATGATGCATGTGTTCATTTTATATGACTATGCATAGAAGGTGCCCTTAGATCATGGTGCATCACCTCCTTAGCTTAGGTTTTATTTTATATAATCTATTTTTTTGTAAATATCTCTCATTTTTCCTTGATTAATGCAAGTAGTGTTGAAGAATATTACATTATTTGGTACATGCTAATGTACCCCCATGGTACTTTCATGGTACAAATTTAAATTATAATAAATTAGGGTTGAGTCTATAGTTTATATGAGTGATTTATATTTCCATTTTATGTAAGTTTCAATGTGCAGTATATGTAGAAGTATCATGTAAGTAAGAGTGCAAGTGTGTATTGGAAGAATACGTACAAGTGTCTTGTATGTAAGTGTACAAATATGCAAAGTGAGGATATGTACAGGTGTCTTATATTAGGAGTGCATGTAGGAGAGTAAGAGTCATGTAGAATTGTGCAAGTTCCATAGAGTCAAGTATACATGTAAGAAGAGAGTGAAGAGTCTAGTATACAAGTGGTAAGATGATAAACCAAATGTCATGAGAGTTGTCATATGGAGAGCAATAGCCAAGTATATGAAGAGTCATATTCTATGTCTATATTATGGAGATAAAGCTCCATACAATGTAAGGGAAAATGGTCTGTAATGATCACAATATAGCAAATATTAAAAATAAAGCTTGTATACAGATTTTGAGCAATTTATATTGTAAGTTTTCTTCATGCATGTAGATGAATGATTTTGGCCATTTTAAATTAGTATTTGATATTATAAGTGAATGCTATATTATTATTATATTGGCCTAGATATATATTTGATTGTTCATATATAATTCTATTCTTGATTATTGATATTTTGACCTATAATTTTGTTGGATTAATTACTTTTGAATCTATGATATTTTGAGATATTTAGACTTAAAAGCCAACAAGTAGTGTAGGAAGGTGCACTAAAGATCACATCTAATGAGGATCCAGCCTTAGAAAAATCCTAAATATTGACCTGAAAGTGCTAACATTACTCGTAGAGCTTCCTAATGGTTGGGGTGAGATACATGGATGGTATTAAGGCTAGGCTAGACCATGCAAATATAAATTAGGGGATAGTATAAATGTTATTGCCAATGTCAATATTAAGAGTGGGTAGAAAAAGGAATTATATTATAGTATCAATATTAGGAATGGATGGGGAGAGAAAATAAGTGATAATTCCAATGTTAATAGTTGAAGAGTGGGAATAAAAAAATTTATAGATAGAGTAGTAAAGGTGTATTACAATGCCAAAAATAGATGAGAAATAAAACCAAGAGGAATGGCTAATTCTAACAATTGATGGCATGAGGAATCACATGCTTTTATAGTAATGTCAATACCCTTTTATAAAGTAGTTGGATAACATTCATCTTAATTTTATTTTGTTTATGATTTTTATAAATAGACCTTTTATTAACAACACCTACTAATCAATATACTCTTTTGAGGCAACTTCACTAAATATTATGACTTTTAGAAGGTGTAAAATAAATAAAAATACATATATCATTCACAAGTTAAATAGGTATTATATCCTTATTTGAATATACATCTTGGAAATTATGTTTAGGCCTTGTGAACGGATTGGATTTTCAATGGAATTTGATTTATTTTTATTCAATCTATTACAAAAAAATTGTAATTTTTTTATATAATTATTAGAGTATGTATAATAGTATTATAATTCTTTGTTGGAATTTTAAGATTCAATCCTTGTTAATTGTACTCTTATATTCCTTATTTTAATTCTCTTTAATTATTTCAACTTATGAATTACTATTTACTTGAAGATTGTGGTGCATTCTTCTTAATGAGAAATACCCACTTAGATTTGTATAAGCGGGGTTGTTGGTTTTTGGTATGTATATGGGATATGTTATGCATTACATCCATGTTAAAGTAACTTAGATAATTCATGGTAATTACTATCTAGGATATGTTTCTTATTGTAGACATGGAAAATTGACCCATAAAAATGAGTCAATATTTTCGTAGATCCTTAGGAAGCCACCCAAATTTGCCAAGTGTAAATTTGAGACCCTTTTCCCCTTTTATTTTTTATTTTTCTCTAGCCTTACCAAATTTGTGCTTGGTCCATATAGGGCATGAATATGGATTACCAAATTTGCACCCTATAGTTATTGATTACGAATTTGGTATTCTAGAGATTTTTATCTCAAAACCCCCTCCCCTTGTTGACCTATTTTGGTATCGATCCTTGCCTATGGTGAACTTTAATTTTCCCACCCTTTATACCTCCAAACCTATTATAAATAGGGGATTGGATTCAATATTTCATCCCATCTAGATATAGATAAAAATTACTCTTAAGAATCCTAATCTTGACATACTCATTTGCTAACAAGTGCTCTTATGTTGTGGGATTGTTATTTTGTTGTTTTATGCTTTGATGTTGTCTACCCTTGGATATCAAGTGAAGGAGTATTTATGGTTGGATAAGTCTACCATTATAGAGTGCTTCCTTAATATTCTCAATTCTCCTTGCTTCCTGCATCAACTAACTAGGTATTTTACTTGCATTATTAGTTGTTAGCTTTGTTTTTTGCTATTTTGCATCACATTTTTTGGCATTTTGGGGGCCCAAAATGTACTCTAAACCAAATTTGTGCCCTACCCATACAAGGTGTGTATGTGGCAAGAAAAATTCACACAAACCCATTATAGGGCATGGATTTGATCAATTAAGGCTTGGGAGAAAGTTCTTGCCTCACAAAACCATAATTTGCATCTTGCATGTTACGTTTCTGTTGCACTCATTCTATCTGCATTTTATTTCACTATTGCATGTCTATTTCATATTACTTGTGCTTTTTACAAAGGTCAAATATCATTTAATTTTTGAATGGTCAAATAAAAGGACCAAGGGGGCTTGACTGTTGTGCCTCCAAGCTTAGTCATATAATGGCCTAAACAGGCCCCCGAATGCTAATCAATTTTTCTAGGATTTTGTAAGCTATTTCATAAGTTTTGAAGTTGCATAGATATTCTGGATGTAATTTATGGCTAGGATCAACCATCGGATTAGGTAAGTTACCTATTAGATATTTAGGCTATTTGTGTTGGAAATATGAGCAGGTTTTGTTGTCATTGATGTCAAGAGTCAGTTTTAGTGAGCAGGACAAAAGGAAGGATGTCAAGAGTCAGTTTTAGTGAGCAGTGCAAGAGAAATATTGCTTCTAGACCTAAGGAAAATAATATTATAATATCCCTTATTATAATATTCAAGGTGGTCAGATGAGGTCTAAAGAGCAATAGGAAGGCCCAAGAAAAATAATATTATAATATTTTATTATAATATTAAAGGTCTAAGGTTAAGACCTAAAGATTAAATTAATTATAAATTAATTATAATAATTTCATTATAAATTAATTTATAATTTAATTTGATTAACTCTAAGAGTTATTAAATTAATTATAAGTTAATTATAATAATTTAATTATAAATTAATTTATAATTTAATTTAATAACCCTAAAGGTTAGGGTTATAAGGGCATAAAGTTTTAATTAATTCGAATTAAAATTGAATTGAAAAAGGTCACCAATGTTTTGAGCACATGGCATATTGCATATAAGAAGGGGCAAGTTTCATTTCAAATAATCATCCATGCGATCCATCGAATGCCATAGAAATTCATGCGCAAAGTGAAGAGAAAGTATCACGTGTGTTTTGAAAGGTTTATTGAAGCAGAACAAAGGACAAGTAAGTGGGGAGCCCACTTCACATTGCAAGGCGCTGGGTAGCATGGTTGGCAGTCAAGGGTTGCACTAAGACGTTCGCAGGCGCAAGGTTAGGGGTTCGATTCTCATGGTCTTCATTTTTGGCAAGTGGAGAGAGTTTTGGTCTGCATCATCGAAGAGGAACAAAGGGAAGGCGCATGCCTTTCCCTTTGCGTGGAGGCACATAGCCCACTTGGTGGGCGTGCACTATGCAAAGGTGCTTGGGAGGAAGGGTTTGCATGTTCAAAACCTGCCGAGGCCTTTTTGGTGGTTGGACTAAGGTATGCGCTCACATTGCTAAGGTTTGATTGTTGCATCCGCAAAGGTGGAAATTAATTTTTAATTTCTTAAAGTTTTGTTAATTGGAAATTGCATATTTAAAAGGGATTAAAGAGTTATACAAGGGAGATAAAAGGGTATGCAAAGTTTTATTTTTGTGTTTGATTTTTGAGTGGTTAAAGTTAATAAAAGGAGAAATAAGGTGTGCCAAGGGTGTTAGATATTTTTGTTGAAATAAAGTTATATTATAAAAATTGTTTTGAAAGGAGAGATAAGGCATAGTTGATTTTTGATATTTTGACTTGGTGAAATATTTTTGAAAGGAAATATTAAGGACAATTTTTGTTATCTAACCCTTGAGATTGGCAAAGAGAGTGATTGTGATTGAGACAGGTTTTGAGGTCAAAAATTCATCAAACAAAAGGTATGGGCATATCTTCCTTGTGAGTGAAATATTGTTGGATGTTGTGAATGCTAAGTTGGAGTGAAAAGGATTGTTTGATAAGCATTGTTGAGTTTGGTTTTCTAGAATGAAAGTTGATACTAGAAACCTTGTTTGATAAGCATTGTTGGAAATATTGAAGTAAGCTTTCATATGCTTGAACTAGGGTTTGTGAAAGATCATGAGTATCATTGTTATGTGAGGTTTTTTTGATAAGCATTGTTGACTAAGCTTTCATTGAGTGATTGGTTGAGTGGAGTTAAAAAAAAAAAAGAGAAAGAGTGATAGAGAGTGAGAAAGTGAAAGAAGGAAAGTAAGCTTTTGTGGAAGCTTACAATGTATATTTGAGACAAGTCTTGGTGAAGACTTGTTGAGCAGATTGGACAAGTTCTTGAGAGGACTTGTGGACAGATTTGAGGTAAGTCTTTGAGAAGACTTGAGAGCAGAGTTGATTGATTGATTTGTTCAAACCTTGAGTTAAGGTTTGGGGCAGATCTAGCAGAGTTGATTTGTGATTGAGTCAAGCTTTGTGTTAAGGCTTGAGGATAGATTTGAGGATAGAGTTTGGTGCAGATTTGAGGATAGGTTTGTGCCAGATCAGAGATAGATATTGAGCAGATTTGTGCTAGATCGAAGGATTATGTTTAGTGTAGATCATAGATAGAGATTGAGCAGATTTGTGCAGGGTAGAGGATAGTGTTTAGTATAGATCTGAGATAGAGATAGGATAGAGTAAGAGTAAGCTTTGGAGGTGATAGAGTAGAGGATAATAGTCTCTAGTGGATAGAGATCCATTAGCTAGGGTAGTGAGGATAGAGGTATTCTGAGTGAGGATAGGAGTCTTCAGTGGAGAGAGATCCATAAGCTAGTGCAGTGGAGGTAGTAGTCTTCTAGAGGATCACCAACTAGAGTAGAGGAGAAGGAGTTCTCCTATGGATAGAGATCCATGAACTTGATTAGGGGATTGGTGTCTCCTTTGGATAGAGGTCCATAAACATTGTAATAGGGAAAGGATTCCCAAGAGAATTTATTGAGAAAATTTAAGTGAAATATTTTCTCCATGGAGTAGCCCACATTGGGTGAACCACGTTAAATCATGTCTCTCATGTGTGTGATGCTTTGTGTAATGATTACTACTTTATTACTATTGATGTTATCATATGGATTGAGAAGTAAAAAGTTTTATCTTATACTGTTCACCCCCTCTCAGTATAAGCACATGTTCTTCAATTGGTATCAGAGCGGGTCTCTCCATGAAAAGACTAACAACTTGGAGGAGGATCCATCAAAAACACACATGACTTCAGAGAATGAAGAAGAGACCATGTTTGACATAAAAGAGGAATTCTTCACTGCTCTCAGGAATCTTGGAAAGGATTAGAAATAAGAACTCAAGCTTGAAGGATCAAATTCAAGAAGATGAGGAAGCAAGGATAGAACTTCTACAGAGTCTCACAGAACTCAAGATAAAGGTAGAAGAAGGAAAGAAAATTGAACAGGATATGACAGATCTATTAAGAGCAAGGGAAACAGAGTGTGAAATATTGGAAGCAAAAATTGTATCTCTAAGGCATGAAGTTGAAAAGACCAAGCTACTACAAGATATAAAGTTAGGGAAATAGAAAGAGGAGTCCAGCTTTCAAGAAATAGAGACATCAAACAGAGATAAGCTCACTACTCATACCCCAAAAGGAAAGGATATCAGGAAAGAAGAAAGCAAAGAAGAACCATGGACGAGAGTTAATCACAAAAGGAGAAGCACTCAACCACATTCTCAAAGGCATCCAAATAGGTTACATAATTTCTTCCATGGCTATTGCTTTTCTTGTAACAAATATGGTCATAGAGTTGTACACTGCATTGGTTATGTGAAAAATGATGTCAATAGAAATTTCAACTCTTTTGCACCTCTTATGAATGATGATATCATATGTTACAAATGCAATAATTTTGGGCACAAGGCTAGATGGTGCAAAATGGTACTTCCTGAGTCTAGTAAAAAGAATACAACTTCAACAACTAGGAAAGAGAAAAAGGGAAATGAAAAGGCTAGATCAATGTTAGTTCAAACAACTCTTCATGCTCAGGATAAAGAAGAACAATGGTTTCTTGATAGTGGTTGCTCTAGACACATGACAGGAGACAAAGACAAATTTCTTGTACTCAAAGAAACTAATAGAGGATCAGTAAGTTTTGGTGATAATGGATCAACAAAAATTTGTGGAAAAGGAACTCTGAGTTTAGATAATGGGAAGACAAGAACATAAAATGTACTATATGTCAAAGGGTTAAGACACAATCTGCTAAGTGTAAGCCAACTTTGTGATCAAGGTCATATGGTTACATTTCACCCAGATAGATGTGAGATAAGAAAGTCAGAAACTAGAAAAGTCATTGCAAATGCAAGTAGAACTCCAAACAACCTCTATATGCTTAGTGAGATTAAAGGAGAAAAATATTTTCTATCACAAGAGGATGAGAGTTGGTTGTGGCATAGAAGAATGGGTCATTTGAATTTTGACAACATAGTCAACTTAAGCAATAAACAGGCTGTCAAAGATTTACCCAAGCTAAAAAGGCCACAAAACACAATCTGTGCACCTTGTCAACATGGAAAGCAAACTAGAACAAGTTTCAAATCAAAGGGATATATGTCATCTGAGCCATTAAATCTAATACATACTGATCTATGTGGTCCTACCAGAACACAGAGTATTCAAGGTGAAAGTTACTTCATATTGTTCATAGATGATTACTCCAGAATGACTTGGGTAGCTTTCCTAAAAGATAAGTCGAAAGCATTTGATAAATTCAAGGCATTTAAAGAATGGGTCAAAAATGAAACCGACAAAAGGATTAAGTGTTTGAGATCTGACAGAGGAGGAGAGTTTACCTCAAATGAATTTGTATATTTTTGTGAACAACATGGAATCAAGAGAGAATACTCAGCTGCAAGAACTCCTCAACAAAATGGAGTAGTTGAAAGGAAAAATAGGACTATTGAGAATATGGCTAGAGCTATGTTAAATGAGTCCAAGATTTCAGATGGATTTTGGAGGGAAGCAGTCAAAATAGTAGTATATATAATCACTAGGGCTCAAATGAGGGTAAACCATCACAAGACTCCATATGAGCTTTGGAAAGGAAGACCGACCACTATAAAACACTTCAAGGTTTTTGGAAGCAAGTGTTACATAAGATGGGAAGAGCAAAACTTGGGCAAGTTTGACCCAAGATGTGATGAGGGTATTTTTCTTGGTTATTCTACTAAGAGTAAAGCCTATAGATGCTACAAAAAAAGGACACGCACTATTGTAGAAAGTATAAATGTAATAGTTGATGAGAAGATAGATTCAAGAGAACCAGTTCAACAAATTGTGTATCAGGAAGATGGAAGTTGTCAAGAAGAGTTTCATGAGGAATCAGATGAAGAAGAGGAAGAAACACAAAGACTTCTTCCTAAGACTCCATCCAGGTATGTACAGAAACATCATCCAAAAGAGCTAATCATTGGGAATCCAGATGAGAGACAGACAAGGAGAAGGATAATAACACCATCTCAACAAGCAAATTTTTCCTTATTATCTAAAATTGAGCCAAAAGACTTCAATGAGGCAAGTGAAGATAAGTTTTGGATTAAGGCAATGGATGAGGAATTAGATCAGATAGAGAAAAGCAAGACTTGGGAACTTGTTCCATGACCAAAAGATAAAAATGTGATTGGCACTAAATGGGTATTCAGAAACAAGTTAAATGAAGATGGTCAGGTGGTCAGAAATAAAGCAAGATTAGTGTGCAAAGGTTATGCACAGGTAGAGGGAATTGACTTTGATGAGACATTTGCTCCAGTTGCACGACTTGAAGCTATCAGAA
The DNA here is from genome assembly GCA_028583015.1 of Wollemia nobilis. Lineage (NCBI taxonomy): Eukaryota > Viridiplantae > Streptophyta > Pinopsida > Araucariales > Araucariaceae > Wollemia > Wollemia nobilis. The sequence goes on along the minus strand of JAQPPZ010016892.1, from coordinate 32,938,229 downwards.
TGTTCTTAGCCTTTTCAAGCTTCAAAAACTTCAAAGTATATCAGATGGATGTTAAATCAACCTTTCTAAATGGTGTTTTAGAAGAAGAGGTCTACATTGAGCAGCCATAAGGTTTCAACTTAACTGATAAATCAGACTATGTATGCAGATTGAAGAAAGCACTTTATGGACTAAAGCAAGCTCCTAGAGCTTGGTATTCAAGATTGGATAAGTACCTACAGGAATAGGGTTTCAGGAAAGGAATAGTGGATAGTAACTTATACATCAAAAATGATGGGAATGACTTACTAATTGTGGTTGTTTATGTTGATGATATCATTTTTGGAGGAAACAATGATAAGATGTGTCAAAAATTTGCAAAGAGCATGCATAATGAATTTGAGATGTCTATGCTTGGTGAGTTGTCCTTCTTTCTTGGACTCCAGATTTCACAATCATAGAAAGGGGTGTTCCTTTCACAAACCAAGTATATAAAAGAGATGCTAAAGAAATTCAAGTTAGAATATTGCAAACCAGTAAGTACTCCCATGGTTACAGGATGTAAGTTAAGTAAATATGATGAATCTCCAGAGGTAAATCAAAAATTATACAGATCTATGATTGGCAGCTTATTGTACGTCACAACTACTAGACCAGATATCATGCAGGCAGTGGGATTAGTGGTAAGGTTTCAGGAAGCACCCAAGGAGACACATGTAGCAGTAGTAAAAAGGATTCTCAGGTATTTAAAAGGGACTATGGATTTTGGGCTCTGGTATCCCAAAAGTGATAGTTTCACTCTCACAACTTATACAGATGCAGATTGGGCTGGTAGTATTGATGATAGAAAAAGTACAAGTGGTGGAGCATTCTTTCTTGGAGACTGTTTAGTCTCTTGGCTAAGTAAGAAACAGGCATCAATATCCCTATCTACAGTAGAGGCAGAGTATATTGCAGTAGTTGCTAGTTGTACACAGGTATTATGGATGAAGCGAACTCTAGAGGATTTCAAGATAAAACATGATCATCCTATTCCCATATTGTGTGATAATACAAGTGCTATAAATATCTCAAAAAATCTAGTGATGCACTCTAGGACAAAGCACATTCCGATTAAGTATCATTTTCTGAGAGAATAGGTGACAGAAAAGTAGGTCAGGTTGGAATATGTTACTACAAAGGAGCAGATTGCAGATATTTTCACTAAGCCACTTTCGAAAGAGACCTTTGAGTACCTTCGAGAAAATTTGGGAGTAGTTCTACTCCCACCCCAGAATTAACCACCTCAAGAGGAGGTGGGGGAGGGGCTAAGCTAAGAGTCTCATTCTTAGCCCCAAGCCCCAAAGGTGGCCCTTTGCCATTGATGACAAAGGGGGAGAGATTTGAGTTAGGGGGAGAGCATTCAATTAGGGGGAGAGCATAACAGAAAAAGGTAAAGGAAATGATAAAAGGAAAATGGGTTGCCATCAATGACAAAGGGGGAGATTGTTGGAAATATGAGCAGGTTTTGTTGTCATTGATGTCAAGAGTCAGTTTCAGTGAGCAGGACAAAAGGAAGGATGTCAAGAGTCAGTTTCAGTAAGTAGTGCAAGAGAAAGATTGCTTCTAGACCTAAGGAAAATAATATTATAATATCCCTTATTATAATATTCAAGGTGGTCATATGAGGTCTAAAGAGCAATAGGAAGGCCCAAGAAAAATAATATTATAATATTTTATTATAATATTAAAGGTCTAAGGTTAAGACCTAAATATTAAATTAATTATAATAATTTCATTATAAATTAATTTATAATTTAATTTGATTAACTCTAAGAGTTATTAAATTAATTATAAGTTAATTATAATAATTTAATTATAAATTAGTTTATGATTTAATTTAATAAACCCTAAAGGTTAGGGTTATAAGGGCATAAAATTTTAATTAATTCGAATTAAAATTGAATTGAAAAAGGTCACCGATGTTTTGAGCACATGGCATATTGCATATAAGAAGGGGCAAGTTTCATTTCAAATAATCATCCATGCGATCCATTGAATGCAATAGAAATTCATGCACAAGTGAAGAGAAAGTATCGCATGTGTTTTAAAAGGTTTATTGAAGTAGAACAAAGGACAAGTAAGTGGGGAGCCCACTTCACATTGCAAGGCACTGGGTAGCATGGTTGGCATCCAGGGGCTATGCTAAGATGTTCGCAGGTGCAAGGTTAGGGGTTCGATTCTCGTGGTCTTCATTTTTGGCAAGCGGAGAAAGTTTTGGTCTGCATCATCGGAGAGGAACAAAGGGAAGGCGCGTGCCTTTCCCTTTGCATGGAGGCACGTAGCCCACTTGGTGGGTGCACACTGTGCAAAGGCGCTTGGGAGGAAGGGTTTGCATGTTCGAAACCCGCCGAGGCCTTTTTGGTAGTTGGACTATGGTATGCGCTCACATTGCTAAGGTTTGATTATTTTTTGAAAAATAATTTGAAAAAACTTGTATTAAAACAAAGATCATTTACAAGTTGGGATGAGACTTTTCCCAGCCTTAGCCAAAGAGAACACATGTTTACAACAGTAAAATAATATTTGCATTGGAGCCAAATCTCTTAAACCATATTTCTACAATGACTATTCACCTGTTTAAAACTATAAATAAAGATCTACATTGAAGCACAAATCTCCTAAATAGTGTTTATGGAATGGTTATCCAAATTAGCTAAGCACTAGATTTGCTCACCAACCTGCCTAATAATCTCATCCTCAATAGCCATGTCACTGTGCCACTGAACCCCTACCTACTTCTTAGTACCCATATTATCCAGGAAGTATACCACTTTATTTAGATCTCTACTCACATAAAATGGAATCACATCATCTAATTCCCTCTATAATTCCTTAATTTGAGTGACAAGAATCCTCAACCTCCATGTTTTCAAAGCAAAGTTCCTCATGCAATCTAAATCTCCAACCATTATTTTAGAATCTGATTCTAGGATTATCCTCCTATGACCTTGTTTTACTGCGCAAATAGAAGAATATTTGATAGCTAAGGCTTCTGCTTCATTATTTGTGGATCTTCCCAAGCCTTGTAGTTCCTAATAGAGCATTGTTCTAACATGATTTTGGCAAACCACTCCAATTCCAGCTCTACTCAAATTGTCTTTTGCAGCTTCGTAAGTATCAATTTTAATCCAACCTTCTTGGGGTGTTTTCCAACTAGCTCTATCCTACCCCTCTTGCACTTCAATTTCCTTCTCCATTGCCCCAATAACAACTTGAGTTTCCTCTTTAGCATAGACTACCACAATTTTTGTGACTTTGCTCCAAATGACCTGCCAAAATCCATCTAAAGAAGAAAAAGTTTCTCTAAAAATTTTGGCATTTCTCTCTAACCACACTTGCCACCAAATGAAGTTTAATCCAAGCTCCCAACCAATACAAAGATCTTTAGATTTAAATCTACCCCTCTTCCATATTTCCCAAATATTAATTCGATTCAAATCACCATTAACTTAAATTTTATAATATAAAAACCATCTCTCCCAGACCTGGCACGTGAATGGGCACTCAAACATCAAGTTATCAACTATTTCCTCACTCTTGTAGCATAAAATACATTGATATGAACCAATGATTCCCCTACATCTGATATTATCAAAAGTAAGAATTCCATTATGCATGAACTGCTAGGAAAAAAAGTTTACTTTCGACCAACCCTTAGACTACCAAATATTTCTCCAATCCTCAACCTGATGTGTATGAGGAGGAGGCTCTGGAAGGATTTTATCATATCCATATTTCACTGTGTAGACACCAAGGCTTCCATAGCCCTAATATAATTCATCCTTCTCATCTCTACCTGTGAGAAATCTTTCTAGCAAGATTTTAGTCATGATGGGTGTCAAATCCAGAGGGATTGAAATACGCCACTCATCCAACTTCTTAAACTGCTTAAAATTATAATCCCCCAACTGACTAGTGTTGAAATAAATTTCAATTTGGACCCACCCCCTAGTTTCTATGGTTGTTTTTATTGGTTGCAGTTTAGGAAATTCAACAATGATAGGTGGGTATTGATCCCATGAATTTGTCCAAAATCATGCCTTCTACCCTCTCCCCACTTTCCAAAATAATTCATCTTTTACTACCTGAGATCCTAACTTGAGAGCCTACCACACTAAGGATACATTACCATCTAAATATAAATGAACCACCTCATTTGGGTTTACCTAACCCAAATATTTACTAGTTAAGATTGTACTAAATAAAGAAGTTGGTTGGGAAATCCACCTCCAGTAAAGCTTTTTATCTAAAGCTTTATTATTTAACTTTGATCTTCTTAGTCCCAAACATCCTTTTATCTTGGGCTGGCTTACTTTCTCCCAACCTACTAAGGCCTATTTCCTCTCTCCTTTTACTCCTTTCCATAAAAATTTTCTAGCCATATTGTCCAACTCTTTCCATATGGTATGTGCGGCAGCAAGGATGGAAAATTTATAAATTGGCATGGCCTAAATGACTGACTGTAAAAAAGTTAATCTACACCATAGCTTAACATTTTTTGAGATAAATTATTAATTCTATCCTTGATACAGTCTAAAATATTCCTCCAAATATCTATTTTTAGTTTTTTAAAATGCAGAGGGACCCCCAAGTATACCACTAGGAGAGAAGTCCTTGTGAATCCCAAGATCTCTAAAATTATGTCTTGAAGCCTTTGATCAAGATTAAAAAAGACCACTTTGGATTTTTTATCATTGATGACTTTGTTTGTAGGCCTAAGGTAGACATTAAGTGTATCTCTAATCATTATTGCTTTCCTGAGCTGGACACTCCCACCAATCCTATTTCATACACAAACTGTAGGTGAGTCAAAACTTCCTCACCCACCTTGATACCTGTTAGAAAACCTTGTTGTCTTCTCCTCAAGATGAGTCTACCCAATCCTTCAGCCAATATGAGAAAAATATAGGGAGAGCAAGGATCTCCTTGACAAAGGCCTCGAGTAGCTCCAAATGGTTGTGAGGGAAGACCCTTGATTAACACTGAGTATGTCGGAGTAGAAACACAACTCATGACCCATTCTATCCAATCCTAAGAGAAACCAAAGGCTGCCATCATATTTGATAAGAAGGTCCACTCCACCCTATCATAAGCCTTTGACATATCTAATTTTATGAACATTCCTCTATTACCATATGTTTGCATTGAATGGATTACCTCTTGACCTAGAACCACACCATCCAAGATCTGCCTACCCTCTAAAAACCCCCTTGCTCTGAGGAGATAATGCTATGTAGAAGAGGTTTTAGCCGCTCAACCATTACCTTTGTGATTATTTTATATATGACACTACATAAGGCAATAGGTCTATAATCTGAAATATGTACCCCATCCCCCCCTTTTGGAATTAAGGTAATGAAAGTATGATTTAATGCTTTAAGAATTTTTTTACTACCTTCGAAATCCTCTATAACAACCATTACATCCTCCTCCAAGTTATCCTAGAAGGCCTGAAAAAATTCAATTGGAAAGCCATTTTGACCTGGTGTTTTTTCGGTGCTCATTCCAAAGACTACATTCTTCAGTTCCTCTCTATCAATGGGTTTAAGTAGGGCCTGATTTTCTTCTTTAGATATAACAGAGGGTATGATAGCAATAACTTCTTTTTGAGCCTCTTCATCTTGCACCATACTTTCCTTAAATAGTTTAGAAAAATAATCCATTGAATGGAAATGCATACCTATAATTGTATCAAAGGAGTGTCCATTCTCATATTGAAGAGCTTCCATGTTGTTCATTTGTCTCCTAGCACAAGCATCCGATGGAAAAATTTGGTATTTTTATCACCTTCTAATAACCAAGTGGTTCTTGCTCTTTGTTTCTAGTAGGTCTCCTCTTGGTTGTCAATGTCCTCAACCACTTTACACAATGCATCATCCTCTTATTTGAGTTGCTTTGTAATTGTTCCTTCCCTAAAGTGTTTTTGAACCTCATCCCATATAGCCACCAATGGAGCTCTTTGGACCTAGAATTCTATCTTGTTAGCTCGCCTCCATTGTTTCAGTTGATCTTTGACATAATGAAGTTATTTGTGGAATCTAAAAATTACTGTCCCATATGTTGGGTGACCTTCTTCCCACCACTGTGGAATTTTATTTTGAAGTTCCTCTTTTTGTAACCAAAAGTTTTCAAATTTAAATGGTTTGTGATGTTGCACTGTATTGATCCCTCCTTCCAACAAAATGGGAAAGTGATTTGAAATTGAACCCTCCAAAATCTAAAATTTTATATTCCATTTTACAAATGCCTCCTATGAAACCAAAAAATGGTCTAACTTCACCTTCCTGCTATGTGGCTCCCTCCTCTTATTAGTTCAATTATAGTTGGTTCTAAGGCATTTAATATCCACCAAGTGTAATGATTGGACTTGGGCAATCATAAGTCGATCCCCTAGGTCCAAAATTGGGGTTCCCCCTTCCTGATCTCTAGAGGATAATTTAGCATTAAAATCCCCAACAATAATCCAGTCTAACTCTTCCCTTGAGAGTCTCATATTATGCACAACTTTCCATTGATGCATCTGATCATCTAGGTTTTGAGCCCCATAAACATTTGTGATTAAAACATGTTCAGCTGTGACATTATTTCTAAAATATGATGTGAGAACAACCCTCCAAGCTATATGTTCTATTTCAGTCCATTCAAAAGAGTTCCAAAGAGTAACTATCCCCCCTGAGGCCCCTTGGGAAGCCACTTCCATATGACCAATACCCCTCCAAAGTCTGTTAACTATTTTACACATAAGATCCAACGATATTTTTGTCTCCTGGATAAGCAAAAAACATGTTTTACATTTTTCTAAAAGTCTTCAAATAGAAGATTGATGGGTTCTACTATTTAAACCCCTAAAATTCCATGATTGTAACTAAGGTTTAATTGTTGCATCCGAAAGGTGGAAATTAATTTTTAAATTCTTAAAGTTTTGTTAATTGAAAATTGCATATTTAAAAGGGTTAAAGAGTTATACAAGGGAGATAAAAGGGTATGCAAAGTTTTATTTTTGTATTTGATTTTTGAGTGGTTAAAGTTAATAAAAGGAGAAATAAGGTGTGCCAAGGGTGTTAGATATTTATGTTGAAATAAAGTTATATTATAAAAAATGTTTTGAAAGGAGAGATAAGGCATAGTTGATTTTTGATATTTTGACTTGGTGAAATATTTTTGAAAGGAAATATTAAGGACATATTTTTGTTATCTAACCCTTGAGATTGGAAAAGAGAGTGATTGTTATTGAGACAGGTTTTGAGGTCAAAAATTCATCAAACAAAAGGTATGGGCATATATTCCTTGTGAGTGAAATATTGGACAAGTTCTTGAGAGGACTTGTGGATAGATTTGAGGTAAGTCTTAGAGAAGACTTGAGAGCAAATTTGATTAATTTATTTGTTCAAACCTTGAGTTAAGGCTTCGGACAGATCTAGCATAATTAATTTATGATTGGGTCAAGATTTATGTTAAGGCTTGAGAATATATTTGAGGATAAATTTTGGTATATATTTGAGGACAGGTTTGTGCTAGATCAGAGACAAATATTGAGAAGATTTATGCTAGACTTAAGGACTATATTTAGTGTAGATCAAATAAAAATATTGAGGATATTTGTGTAGAGTGGAGGACAATATTCAGTACAAATCTAAGACAGAGATAGAATAAAGTAAGAGTAGGCTTTGGAGGTGATAGAGCAAAGGATAATAGTCTCTAGTGGATAGAGATCTATTAGACAAGGTAGTGAGGACAGAGGTCTTATGAGTGAGGATAGGGGTATTTAGTGAAGAGATATCCACAAGCTAGTGTAGTGGAGGTAGAAGTCTTCTAGATGATCACTAGCCAGAGTAGAGGAGGAGTTCTCCTATGGATAGATATAAACAAACTTGATTAGGGGATTGGTGTCTCCTTTGGACAAAGGTCCATAAACATTGTAATAGGGAAGGATTCCCAAGAAATTTATTGAGAAAATTTAAGTGAAAGATTTTCTCCGTGGACGTAGCCCACATTGGGTGAACCACATTAAATCATATCTCTCATGTGTGTGATGCTTTGTGTAATGATTGTTGCTTTATTACTGTTGATGTTATCATATGGATTGAAAAGTAAAATGTTTTATATTATACTATTCACCTCTCCTCTCAGTATAAGGACATGTTCTTCAATTTGTTGTGTATCTTTGTTCTTTTCTATTTTAGATTTTAATCATAAAATAACAAGAAAAAACTTAATTTTTTACTTCTAGGCATTTGAAAAAGTAAAAGTATATAGTTTTAATCCTAGGGTTAATGTCGTTTGTGTATTATCTAAAATCCTTGATAAAAAAAAATATCTATTTTATTTCAAGTTAGGGTTTAGTCATCATCAAAAATTAAGAATCATCTTAGGGTTAGTATTTGCTTGCCTGCATTATTGCTTGTCTTGCATTGTTCTTTCATTTCCATAGTTTAGATTTTAGAAAGTCCAAACATAGGTGTTTGTTCAATATACACATCAAACATCTCCATCCCAAACTTGAAGTGAGTCCTTAAACCATTTATGGTCAACCCCTCATTCCCAAGCCCTCGAGTGTAAATAATATAACACACCCCTGTGGTCACCTCAACTCCTAGTGGATCCAATCTAGAATCGTACATGGTAGGGTAGTTTTCCCCCTAACATATTTGGTGAAACCAACATAAAAACATATCTTAGTTTCCAGTATAGGAAGCCTCTTCATTTTGTATTTCTTTTAAAAAATTTAAGAAAGACCACTAATTTTGTTTACTTAGAATTAGAAAACATTAAAAACATCTTAAAAGTATTTTTGCGTGTCTTTTGCTAGTTTTATCCTCTATCCTTTCTCTTCCTCCTAATGGATCCCAACCTTAGGAGTAAGCAAAATATTTTAGAATTTTATTAGCTTCTTCAAAAATATGATCAGGTTGATAGGGAGAATCCCAATCTATATGCAAAAGAGGAAGAACAAGAACAAAATGATAATAGTTTTGATCTTTTTAAGGGGCCTAATGGAGGCTTCAATTTCTCATAATTTGATCATATATGAGGTTTTATGAAACACCAAACTGAGGATTTGGTTAAGGGTATGGAAGAGGAAACCTAACTCAAAATAGGTGGGATGCCTCCTCCTCCAAACATCTCTCCTAGGAATATTCATAACAACCCTTTATTTGAATCTTCACATCATGTTAATTCTTTTTATAAACCAACATATGTGACTACTATGACCACCAATATTGGAGGGATTCCATAGGCTCCTCCAACTGGTAGTGCATCCCAAAATTATGCTCAATTTCCTTCTCATTTTTTTCATCTCAAAATTCATACTTATGTTCCAAAAAATGTCAATTATCCTCCACAACAACATACCACATATCATAACCCATACCATAACAATATCAATACCTCACAAATTGGTCAATTTCCCTTTAATAAACCTTCCTATAACCCTCCCCTAGGGAACCTAGGGATATTGCACAACAACAATCCCAATATGTAAAGTTTGACAAGTGTGGTGAAGCAATTTGCTTCAAGAGTGGATATGGTTCAAACTCCAAGTTTCACCTATGACTATAAGAAAATGTGTAATCAACCCTTAGACCCTATTATTGCTTCTAGGTCCTACCCTAAGCATTTTCCAATGCCAATGTTACCTATTTATAAGGGAACAAAGTTTCCAATTGAACATTTAAGAATATTTATGACACCATACCATGATATTATATATGATGACATCATGTTGCTAAATACGTTACCTAAGAGCCTTGGTAGTATGGAATTGGAATGGTATTATCAACTACCACATCATTCCTTGAGAAAATTTGAGGAGACAACAACGTTGCTTGTTCAACTATTTGAAGTTTATGTTGAGAAAAATATGACTATGAAATATGTTTCTATGTTGAAACAAGGTAAAGATGAAAGTTTTTCAAAATTCTTATCTATTGGAGAAGTTTAGTTGGATGATTATGATATACCTTGCCTCCTTGAGACATACTAGAAATTTTCATCAAAATTTTACAAGAGAAAATATCATATGAATTGGAAAAAACAACTATCATCTCTTTTGGTCAAATAATAGATCTGACAAGAAGGGTAGAGCAAGCCCTTATTTGAAGAGGTCAAATTAAACCAAATAAAGAAGAAGATAGGACCATGAAATCTCAATATATGAACAAGCATGTAGTTGGTGATGGGGTGATGGATAGTAGGCCTGTTAACAGTGTTGTTAACACCCTACAAAATATGGTTCTTAGACAACCTCAAAAACCCCCACCAAGGAATTATACAAGACTCAACACACATATGGTGGTGGTCCTAAAACAATTTTGGAAGCTAATATGATTGAGTTACCTCCCATAAGGTAACTTGACACTATGACTAATTGGTATAAGCCTAGTCAACATTGTGAGTATCATAGAGTGGAGGGGCACATGAAAAATACATGTAAGAGGTTGAAACATGTGGTTTAGGACCTAATTGATGCAAGATGCCTTGTTAAAGAAGGTTCTCAAACTAATCCTCAAACAAAAAATCAACATCCTACTCAACAAGCACCCAAAACTAATCAAGACATGGGAATCTTCCAAGATCCCCTACCTCATCATGGAAAACAAAAAACTAATCAAGTGTCATATCATAATATGCCACCTCCTTACAATAACATGGTTGAAATGATAGCAGGAACCATAATGCAATAAGCTCAAGCTCAACCGATTTGATGATCTCAATAGGATATGGATTCTAAATCCAATAAACCTTCAAAACCACACCCTTAGTTTTTTAGAGTATCCAAAAAAGGATCAGAAGAATAGAAAACCCATATTTAGAGTTGAAACCACAACCTAAAGTCTCCTTTGACATTCAACAATAGTTATCTAGTAACCCATCCAATATCTCCCTCTTAGAGCTTTTGTAAACTTCTCCTATTCATAGGGAAGTCTTGTTGAAGTTTCTAAGTCAACAATCTATGCCTCAAGATACTTCCCCTAGCACTATAGCTACTATTGTAGGTTCCCTTGGGATACATAATATCACATTTTTGGATGGAGATATTCCATCCTCAAACTTATAAGAGGATTATTCCCTCTATATCACTACATTTATTGGGGAAATATTTATATGGTTCTTCCTTTTAATCTATGCACTTATCAATTTATTTAAATAGAAATATTTAACTAAATTTGATGTCATCATTAAAGCTTTCAACAACGAGTCCCAAGAGGCCTACAATGTTATATCCCTCCCCCTTAGGGTTGGACGTAAGATCTTAAATACCTTATTTTATGTGGTATCTTGCCATACATATTTTAATATTCTTCTTGGACACCCTTGGATTATGCGATGAGAGCTGCCCCTTCCACTATTCATCAATATTTGATGTTTGAATTCAAAAATCAACTTGTCACCATTCTGGGAGACCCTCATCCATTCCAATATTATTTAATGGCTGATAAAGCTCAATATAATTTGAATTTATGTCCATTAGTTTTTGCATCTCACATCACCAAGTAACTTGAAAATCTAAACGTGAGTAAAGAACCACTAATCAATGTTTCATTGTAGGATCAGGTCAATCCATTTCTTCAAGAATCTCTTCTGGATATTTCCAAGCTACCACCTTCACCAAGTACTATGGGTTTACCTCATAAGAAAGATGAATTTGTACACATTGCACATGTACCTTTATCCTTACGGATATGACCCTTGAAGAAAATATTTATGGTAGAAACTCTCTTCTTGTAGATAATTCCTTTTTCCATTGTTATTTATCAAATGATTACCTACTTCCCAAGAAAATCTTGTCTAGTATGGGATATATAGGTAAAGGTTTGGAGCCACAATAGAAAGGTATTCAAGAGACTTTGGAAGTTGGGATTTGGCTTGGGAGATGTGGTATAGGCTACATCCATAATAAAAATCAACCATTACCCTTTGATAATGATGATAACCTTATTACTTATGTTGAATATTTAGATCATTAGGGCTTGGAGTGGAGTGATGAGGATGAGGGACCACATTATCCCACTAACATTCTATTTTACAATGTGATAACTTTGGTGCATCTTGAGTTAGTTGTGATCCCAAAGGATCATGTTGAAGATGACACTCTTTGTGATATGTATCATGAGGATGTCCTTCAAAATCAATTCTTCTTTAATGGGTTAGTCCCTTGTGTTGTGCATGTCGAGTCTTCTAGTTCTCAAGAGGATTTTAGTTCTATGTCTCCCGAGGACCTTGAGAAACTAGGAGTGATCCCTACCCCACCTTCTTATGAGGATGAGTCTCAGATTATCATTAAGGAGATCATAGATGTTAACATAGGTTCTGAGGAGAGCCCTAAAATCCTTAAGCTAGATAAAGCCTTATCCATTAAATAATAGGAGCAATTGACAAATTTGTTGAAGGAATTTCATGATATTTTTGCTTGATCATATGCCAACATGCCAGGGCTTGATCCCTTCATTATCATCCATTATTTGGTAGTGAATCCTAGTGCTAAGTTTTTTAAGCATAAAATTAGGAAGATGCATCCAAAGGTCACTCTTTTAGTCAAGAAGGAGCTCCAAAAAATCCTTGACATTAGTTTCATAAAAGCTATCGACCATTCTAAATTAATATCCGACATCATTTCTATGGATAAGAAGGTAGGAACAAGTACAATATGTACCGACTTTAGGAACATTAACTTAGAACATCCCAAGGATGATTTTCCTCTCCCTAATATAGATATGATCACATATTTTACTACCAAATGTGGAATACTTTTGCTAATGGATGGTTTCTTAGGATACAATCAGATCATGGTTACCCTTGAGGATAAGGCCGAGATAAATTTCATCATCCCATGGGGTACCTTATGCTATAAATTTATACCTTTTTATTTAAAGAACATTGGTGCCACATATCAGAGGGCTATGAAGGATATTTTTCATGATATGATGCATGATATTCATGAAGAACACAAGCTTATACTGAGAGGGGGGTGAAAAGTATAAGACCACTTTTTACTTTTCTTTTCAAACCACTGTATGCAATGTAGAGATAGCAATATCAACAACAATAATCAAAGCAATGTACACAACATCACACAAAGTAGAGACACCAAAATTTACGTGGTTCACCCAACTTGGGCTACATCCACAGAGAAAATATTTTACTAAAACTTTCTCAATCAATCTCTTGGGAACTCTTTCCCGATTACAATGTTTATGGACCACAGTCCAATGGAGATACTGATCCCCTAATCTCAAGTTCATGGATCTCTTCCACAGGAGAACTCTTTCCCCTTCAGCTCTGGCTAGTGATCTTCTAGAAGACTCTGTCTCTATGTTGCACTGATTGGTGGATCTCTCTCCACTTGAAGACTCCTCACTCAGAAGACCTATCTTCAATTGTCCTGGCTATTGGATCTCTATCCACTGAGACTCTATCCTCTATACTCTGTCACCTCCAAAGCTCTATCAACAAGCTCACACAAAACTTGCTCAATATCTATCTTACAAGCTCACTCAAAACTTGTCCAATCTCTATTCAGCAAGCTCACCAAGAACCTACTCAAAATATGCTCAGCAAGCTCACCAAGAACTTGCTCAAAATCTGCTCAACAAGCTCACCAAGAACTTGCTCAAATCTGCTCAACAAGCTCACACAGAACTTGTCCAAATTTGCTCAATAACTTTCTCAACTCAAATCAATCTCATAGAAACATAAAGAGAATTGTTAGAGACTCAATATGTTCTATACTCAATATTCAATCACTTTCTCAACTCAATCTCATAGAAGCATAAAGAGAATTGTTAGAGACTCAATATGTTCTATACTCAATACTCAATCACTTTCTCAACTCAATCTCATAGAAGCATAAAGAGAATTTTTAGAGACTCAATATGTTCTATTCTCACAACTCAATCACTTTCTCAATTCATAATATAGAATAGTTTGTTTTATGGAACTTGAACAATCACTTCATACATCCACTTGACTAGGCTTAATCAACTCACTCAACCAATCACTCAAGAAACAACTCTTGCTCACAAACCCTAGTCCAAGCATATGAACACTCACTCAAAATATTTCCAACAATGCTCAACAACAAATCTCACATAACAATGATACTCATGATCCTTCAAGCTTCTCAAAATAGTTTTGCCAACAATGCTAATCACATAACAATGATACTCATGATCTCTTCAATATTTTGCACAATATTCTCAACCCAAAGCTTTTGCAATCACTCTCAAGTCTTGGCACAATCAATCTCAACAACAATGCTCATCAAAACAATTTTGAAGTCACTTCACTAATCCAGAAAACCTTGTACCAACAACTTCAAAATTCACTAGGCAATATGGCAAAAGTCACTTTCCAGAAAACCTTATTCAACAAGCAACTTTCAAAAAAGGAAACCACAATTAATCCTTTTCTCTCCAATGATATTTTCAGAAATCAATCACCCAATCAAGTCAATGGAGAATATTGCCCATACCTTTTTGATGCCAAGGAGTTGTCCACAAAATCTGTCAAACTCAACACACTTTCAAATATTTCCTTTTCAATCACAAATAGGTTAGAGGACTTGAGTAATATCACAACAATAAAAATAATATCCCAATAACACCTTATTACTCCTACTCAATAAAATTCACCATGTCCCCTCATGAAAGAATTGATCCCCTTTGAAAAAGAATAAATCAAACTCACTTTTGAACCCCTTTACAAAAACAAAAATATCTCTTTACACACACCTTATTTCTCCTTCTAAGCAAGTTAATCAAATAGCCCTTGAAAAATGCTTTCCAATGATATATAATATGCTACCCTTCCAAAAATAAAACCATAAAAAATATTTCAATTTTCTAAGGCATAGCATAACCCTTATTTCTCCCTTAAGGCTATTTTAATAAAAATTAAAAATTAAAAATTAACTTGCCTCACCTCTCGGAGGGATTCGATCCCCCGACGTCCTCCTTCCCAATGCCTTAACCGTGGCCAAGCCGTCATTGGGCCATGCACCCACACATGCCTAAAAGGGCACGAACTACACCAAAAACCTCATGAACTCGCACCTTTCGAAATAATCAAAATGTGCTTCGAGCGCTTTGACCTTGCAAGCAACCTCCAAGCGAATCGAACGTGGGACCTCCTCTGTCTCGCCAAGCCAATGCACCGCTAGGCCAAGCTGGCCTATGTGCTCCACAAATCCAAATGTTCCCTGCTTCAACCTTTTCACAATTCGCAAAATCTTTTAAACACGAGCCTTAATTCGCATGCACTCCAAAAATGAATTAGCAAGGATGTCTTCTTCTAAGGTTTGAGAGGGCATTAAATAGGAAATATTACACCACCTTTTCAAACGTCAACACTTTCAAATTCGAATGAGAAAATAGGATAAAACCTTTACAAAGCCTTTAATTAATTATTTTAAAAACCCACTTTGGGTTATTTTAAAATAATTAATAATAACTTGCCTTCTTTACACCTTGATGAACCCATCCTTTGGGTTATTGAATTATTATCCACTTGCCTTCTTGAAACTTGATGAACCCAACCTTTGGGTTATTAATATTTGCCTTCTTGAAACCTTGATAAACCCAACCTTTGGAGTTTATTATTTTTGCACCGGATGCTCGAATTAAACCCAACTTTTGGATTTATTCCCAATAAAATAATTGCAACCTTATGACCCAAAATATTATAATTAAAATTACAATATTGACTTTTGGGTTTCTCCTTCAACCTGGAATAATATTATAAGAATTATAATATTATGTGCTCCTCTTACTCTTGAACAATCTGCTGCCATGGTGGAATTAAATCAAACTCTGACTCACTTCCTTGAGTGCACTGATGAAGACATTTTACCTTAACACCGAAATTATTTCCCTTTCACTTGAACTGGCGAAGGATGATCACTGGCATCTTACTGACATCATGACATCAATGACAACTCACTTTGGACATTTGGTGATAACTGCTCAAAATGTCCAACAATCTCCCCCTTTGTCATTGATGGCAACCCAAATACTCATGCTGAAAACTTAACTCACTTATGCTCTGCTCCCCCTGGGACATTGCTCCCCCTGGGTCAAATCTCTCCCCTTTTCCTTTTACTTATCAATCTGCTCCCCCTTACTCTAATCTCTCCCCCTTTGACATCAATGGCAAAGGGTCACCTTTGGGGCTCGGGGCTAAGAATGAGCCTCTTAGCTTAGCCCCTCCCCCACCTCCTGATGAGGTGTTTAATTTCGGGGTGGGAGTATCTCTACTCCTAGAAAGCACTATTCTTTCCCTTTGTCATCTTTCCTTCTTGCCTGATTCTTCTGATTTCTCTGACCAACTTCCATATCCATATCTTCATTTCTATCTCTGTTCCTGTTCCTATTCCTGTCAAAGTCCTTGTTCATTTTCTTATTCTTTTTTGAGTCTCTATTCCTGTTCTTGTTCTTGTTCAAATTCCTCCTGTTCTAGCTTCTGCTTGATTCAGGTATGTCTGCTCTACACCACTTTGCTATGTGACCATCATTATTGCATTTGTAGCACTGAACACTACTATTATTCCTTGGAGGAATGAATGACTTTGGACTTCTCCTGGTGAAGCCATATCCTCTTCTATCTTGAACCCTGCAATTCACTGCCTTGTGACCAAAATGATTACATGAGTAGCAATACCCATGAAAGTGTTGTATACTTCCATATTCCTGTCTTCCCTGTGCTCTACACTGTGAAGCCATGTGCCCAAACCTGTGATAAGAAAAGCATCTTCCATTGAAACCACTTTGTCTTGGTCTCATTGGTCTTCTAGTCTCTCTTGACCTGTTCTGATTGTTGTTCCATCTGAATCTTCTTTGCCCATTGTTCTTATTCCTGCTAGACTCACTGAAATCTGATTCCTCCTTAGAAGTTTCACTTTCACTTCCACTCTCATCTGAGAATCCCTCTTCTGAAGTATCCTCAAAACTGGTAGTTAACTTATCTTCTTGAACCTGTTTGCTTCCAAGACCTGATTTGCAAGAAGCTCTTTGTTGTCCACTCTTGAACTTATCCATGTTCTTAGAACTATTTGTGAACCCTTTTATCATGATCTTAGATTCTTCTAGATCCTTCTTGAGTAGTGCCACTTACTGTGCTAGCTGTTCACATTCTGAGATCTTAGCTTCCAGCTTGTCCTTGGACCTGTTTGCTTTAGCCTTGGATTTCTCTAAATCCTCTATGAGTGCTCTTCTTTCATCATCACATTCCTGCAACTGAATTTCAAGCTTAGAATTCTACTTTCTCACCTTCTTTACTATTTTAAGAGCATATATGAGTTCTCCCTTGAGATCATATCCATTCTCTTCTGAGTATTCCTCTATTTGTTTACCTTTGTCTAAATTTCTACTTCCTTTAGACTTGTCTTCTATGGAATCATCTTCTTTATCTTCCAATGCCATTAGAAGATTTTCATCTGGTCCTTCCAGTGTGTCTTCATACTCATCATCACTAAAACTATAACCATTCTTTGTACAACTATCTTCAAGATGTCCAAAGTTACCACATCTAAAGCATTTGAGAATAACTAGAGTTCTACTCTTAACTGGTTTCTCTTGAATCATAAATAGCATTTCATCTCTATCATTATCTTACGAACTGGCATCACTATGACTTGAATACTTACTTGCCTTGTCTGCATAGTAGCTCCTCTTTTGTCTTTGGAAGAACTTCTTTCCTGATCTGCTTTGTTCACCTTTGCCTTTCTTCTGGTACCTGTGTCTATTCGAATCTTTGTCCCTATGATCTTGTCTTTCTTCATCACTATTATTTTTGGCTTCTTTACAATTTGTAGCAAAATACCCATTCTTTCCATAGTTGAAGCATTTAACTGACCTTGGATCCACAAATTTCCTGTAGTCTTTAATCCTTCTACCATAGTTAGCTTCTTCCTCATCGGATGACTCACTGCTTGACTCTTGTCGTTTGTCCTTTCCTTTGATTGCTTTGAATGTTGCTTCCTTCTGAGAGATAGGTTCTTTTGTTCTTATCTCGAATGTAGTAAGCATGCCAAGTAATGCATTCCTGGTTAGATCATCACTGTCAATTGAAGTTTCTATAGCAGAGACCTTCTCACTGTACCTTTTTGGAAGAGTTCTCAAGATTTTATCACAAGCATCAGATTCATCTACTTTCATTCCAAGTCCTCTCATCTCATGTACTAGCTCATCTATCTTATGAAGATAGTCATGAATATTCTCATCTTCCCACATTCTTAGATTCTCAAATTCTCCTTTGATATTTTTGATCTTAGCTTTCCTGACACCTTTGTCTCCTTCATGTATCTCATGCAATAGTTCCCACATTCCTTTTGTTGTTTTACAATCCATAATCTTCAAATATTCTGATCTATGCACTCCTTTGATAATTGCATTCATAGCTCTTGAATTTGCATGCATTAGGAGCTTACCTTATTTTTCTGTAGGAGGATTTATCATTGCATCATATCCATTTTCAACTGCATCCCATACTTCATTGCCAAGAGCCTTCAGGTGGAATTTCATCAACACACACCAGAACAAGAAGTCACTTCCATCGAAGATTGGTGGTTTGCTATCTGAAGATCCTTCTTCTTTTGGAGCCATTGTGTTCTTGATCACTTTTCCTTCAAGCTGTCAAACTCTTCTGAAGGAACCCACTCTGATACCAATTGAAGAACACAAGCTTATACTGAGAGGGGGGGTGAACAGTATAAGACCACTTTTTACTTTTCTTTTCAAACCACTGTATGCAATGTAGAGATAGCAATATCAACAAAAATAATCAAAGCAATGTACACAACATCACACAAAGTAGAGACACTAGAATTTACGTGGTTCACCCAACTTGGGCTACGTCCATAGAGAAAATATTTTACTAAAACTTTCTCAATCAATCTCTTGGGAACTCTTTCCCGATTACAATGTTTATGGACCATAGTCCAATGGAGATACTGATCCCCTAATCTCAAGTTCATGGATCTCTTCCATAGGAGAACTCTTTCCCCTTCAGCTCTGGCTAGTGATCTTCTAGAAGACTCTATCTCTCTGTTGCATTGACTGGTGGATCTCTCTCCACTTGAAGACTCCTCACTCATAAGACCTATCTTCAATTGTCCTAGCTATTGGATCTCTATCCACTGAGACTCTATCCTCTATACTCTATCACCTCCAAAGCTCTATCAACAAGCTCACATAGAACTTTCTCAATATCTATCTTACAAGCTCACTCAGAACTTGTTCAATCTCTGTTCAACAAGCTCACCAAGAACCTACTCAAAATCTGCTCAACAAGCTCACCAAGAACTTGCTCAAAACTGCTTCAGCAAGCTCACCAAGAACTTGCTCAAATCTGCTCAACAAGCTCACACAAAACTTGTCCAAATCTGCTCAATAACTTTCTCAACTCAAATCAATCTCATAGAAACATAAAGAGAATTGTTAGAGACTCAATATGTTCTATACTCAATATTCAATCACTTTCTCAACTCAATCTCATAGAAGCATAAAGAGAATTTTTAGAGACTCAATATGTTCTATATTCAATACTCAATCACTTTCTCAACTCAATCTCATAGAAGCATAAAGAGAATTGTTAGAGACTCAATATGTTCTATTCTCACAACTCAATCACTTTCTCAATTCAGAATATAGAATAGTTTGTTTTATGGAACTTGAACAATCACTTCATACATCCACTTGACTAGGCTTAATCAACTCACTCAACCAATCACTCAAGAAACAACTCTTGCTCACAAACCCTAGTCCAAGCATATGAACACTCACTCAAAATATTTCCAACAATGCTCAACAACAAATCTCACATAACAATGATACTCATGATCTCTTCAATATTTTGCACAATATTCTCAACCCAAAGCTTTTGCAATCACTCTCAAGTCTTGGCACAATCAACCTCAACAACAATGCTAATCAAACAAGGTTTTGAAGTCACTTCACAAATCCAGAAAACCTTGAACCAACAACTCACACTCACTAGGAAATATGGCAAAAGTCACTTTCTAGAAAACCTTATACAACAAGCAACTTTTGAAAAAGGAAACCACAATTAATCCTTTTCTCTCCAATGATATTTTCAGAAATCAATCACCCAATCAAGTCAATGGAGAATATTGCCCATACCTTTTTGATGCCAAGGAGTTGTCCACAAAATCTCTCAAACTCAACACACTTTCAAATATTTCCTTTTCAATCACAAAGAGGTTAGAGGACTTGAGTAATATCACAACAATAAAAATAATATCCCAATAACACCTTATTACTCCTACTCAATAAAATTCACCATGTCCCCTCATGAAAGAATTGATCCCCTTTGAAAAAGAATAAATCAAACTCACTTTTGGAACCCCTTTACAAAAATAGAAATATCTCTTTACACACACCTTATTTCTCCTTCTAAGCAAGTTAATCAAATAGCCCTTGAAAAATGCTTTCCAACGATATATAATATGCTACCCTTCCAAAAATAAAACCATAAAAAATATTTCAATTTTCTAAGGCATAGCATAACCCTTATTTCTCCCTTAAGGCTATTTTAATAAAAATTAAAAATTAAAAATTTAACTTGCCTCGCCTCTCGGAGGGATTCGATCCCCCGACGTCCTCCTTCCCAATGCCTTAACCATGACCAAGCCATCATTGGGCCACGCGCCCACACGTGCCTAAAAGGGCACGAACTACACCAAAAACCTCACGAACTCGCGCCTTTCAAAATAATCAAAACACGCTTCGAGCGCTTTGACCTTGCAAGCAACCTCCAAGTGAATCGAACGTGGGACCTCCTCTGTCTCGCCAAGCCAATGCACCGCTAGGCCAAGCTGGCCTATGTGCTCCACAAATCCAAACGTTCCCTGCTTCAACCTTTTCGCAATTCACAAAGTCTTTTAAACACGAGCCTTAATTCGCATGCGCTCCAAAAATGAATTAGCAAGGATGTCTTCTTCTAAGGTTTGAGAGGGCATTAAATAGGAAATATTACACCACCTTTTCAAACGTCGATGCTTTCGAATTTGAACGAGCAAATAGGATAAAACCTTTACAAAGCCTTTAATTAATTATTTTAAAAACCCACTTTGGGTTATTTTAAAATAATTAATAATAACTTGCCTTCTTTACACCTTGATGAACCCATCCTTTGGGTTATTGAATTATTTCTCACTTGCCTTCTTGAAACTTGATGAACCCAACCTTTGGAGTTTATTATTTTTGCACCGGATGCTCGAATTAAACCCAACTTTTGGATTTATTCCCAATAAAATAATTGCAACCTTATGACCCAAAATATTATAATTAAAATTACAATATTGACTTTTGGGTTTCTCCTTCAACCTGGAATAATATTATAAGAATTATAATATTATGTGCTCCTCTTACTCTTGAACAATCTGCTGCCATGGTGGAATTAAATCGAACTCTGACTCACTTCCTTGAGTGCACTGATGAAGACATTTTACCTTAACACCGAAACTATTTCCCTTTCACTTGAACTGGTGAAGGATGATCACTGGCATCTTACTGACATCATGACATCAATGACAACTCACTTTGGACATTTGGTGATAACTGCTCAAAATGTCCAACAATTTAGGAGGACTATGTGGATGATTTTTTGGATCATTCCATACATCAACAAGATCATGTTCATGATTTAAGATAAATATTTGAATGGATTTCACAATTCCAGGTTTATCTTAAGCCTTCCAAATATGTTTTTGGAGTCACATATGGAAATTTGTTAGGTTTAATTATTATTAGGTGAGGTATCAAGTTGGACCCCACTAAGATAGCAACTATCACTGCTCCCCACACCCTAATTGAGTTGTGTAACTTGCAAGGTAAGTTTCAAGCTTCTCGTTGCTTCATAGCTTAGTTAGTTGATAAGTGTTAGCCATTTCTTAAGATTCTTGAGAAATATGTCATGTTACAGTAGGATTCTAAGTGTTAGTAAGCTTCTGATGATCTCAAACGGTATCTCACTTCGCTATCTATCTTAATTTATCCTAGATTGAATAAGCATTTGATGCTTTACATAACAACCATAGCTTACAATTTGTGAGTCTTATTAGTTCAACATGATTATAAAAATAAGAGTGAGCTATATACAATATCATTAAGACACTATATGCTCAGCCATAAGAGATTGATTGTTGCAAAGTTTGATCCTTTGCACTACGTAATGTATAAGTCCCACCTTTCAGGTGAAGTTGCTAAGTGGGTTCTAGCCCTTAGTGAGTTCAACTTAACCTTCATAGGTCAAAAGTCTATAAAGGATTAGTAAGTGCTAATTAGTTAGCCTCTGCTCCATTAGAAGCCACCCATCCCTTGGTCGTAAAATTTCCCAATGAATGCTTTAGTGTAAAATACAAAGAGCTAGAGTCTTAGAATTTGTTTTTTGATGGAGCACAATGCTTAAAAGGTACTAGTGCTTGAATTGTTCTAGTGATCCCATAAAAATATCTCATCTCCCTTTCCTTCAAGCTTTGTTTCTCTTGCATGAACAATACTGCAGAGTATGAAGCTTTGATCCTTGGTCTTTGAGTAGCCTTAGCCTTGAAGGTTAGCATTATTTTGGTGTTTTTTTACTCTCAAATTATGGTGAATTAGATTAATCATGTTTATTAGACTCAATATGATAAGCTAAAACCTTACAAAGAGATTATTACCAAGATTTTGTTCATGTTCTATTGAGTGATCATAGAGTCTATCCCTAGATCCTCCAACCACCATGTGAATGACATGGTTTCTGCTACATCCCTATTTACCTTAGATTTGGAATATGATCAAGCATTGATTATCATTAGATAACTCCAAGATCCCATGTTGTTTAGTTCTAGTCTTGTTTTGTTAGATGTTTTTACCATCGAAGCTTTCTAATATGAGATATAGTATACCAAAATATTTAATTTTCTTAAGGATGGTTTGAATCTTGATGGTTTAGATCATTATCAATGAAAATATTTTATGCAAAAGAGTGTGTCAATTATTTATAATTGGAAATAATTTATATTGATATTCTTTTAAAGGTATCCTTTTGGATACTTTAACTTTGATGAAGACCGACTAGATCTTAGTGAGGCTCATGAAGGTTCATGTGGAGGCCATTTCAGTAGTAATGCCATTTCCAAGAAGCTCCTTTGGATGGGGTACTATTTTCCTTCCATGGAGAAAAATGAATGTGATCATGTTTGATGCTATGATAAGTGTCAATGCCATGATAATATTATTTACACTCCATATCAAAACCTTTAGGTTATCTCTTCTCCTTGGTCATATTCCATGTGGGGATTGGACATCATAAAGAAGATTAACCCAATATCGTCTAATGGTCATAAGTTTATTATAACAATGAATGAGTACTTCACTAAATGGATAAAAGCCATACCCATGGCCATGGTGACTAGAGCTCAAATATTCAAGTTCATCATCAATCAGATCCTTTGTAGGTTTAGGATTCCTTCAATGATTGTTTTTGACAATGACACTCCTTTCAAGAATAAGGACATCCATAAAATTTATGCTAAGTACAAGATTCAACATAGGTGGCCGAATCTGTATTACCCCTAGGGTAATGGTTAAGTAAAAGTATCCAATAAGTCTTTGATCAATATCCTCAAGAAGTTATTTAGTAAGACCAAACACGAATGACATATCCAGCTTTATCCTACCTTGTGGGCCAATTGTACCAATGTGTGAACTCCTATATGAGCTTCTCTATATGTCTTGGTCTATGGGACTAAGGTAGTTTTTTTTTTCAAGTTAGATGTTCCTTAATTACACATATTTCTACAAGATGCATTGGTCGATGATGAGTATAAATTTGATTATTTACACCAATTGGAGTTGCTGGATGAAAAACACATTTATATTGTAGACCATATTTGAGCCTATCAAAATAGGATCGAACGATATTATTCCAAGAGAGTTTGCAATTGTTATTTTAAGGTTGGGAACCTTGTACTCAAGGAGAACCAAAATAATACCAATGCTCATTCAAATTTGAAAGGTAAGTTTTAGCCTAATTGATTAGGCCTCTTTGTCATAACGGTCAAGTTTGGCTTAGGAGCCTATCGTTTAGATTCTTTAGATGGTAAAGAACTTAAAGAACTAATGAACATAATGCATCTAAAGAGATACTTTGCATAACTCTACACTTCAATTTTTAACATTTAGCTTTGTTTTCATATTGTATTTGGCTTGCTTGTTCATACTGCATGATTCCCGATCATAATTTACATGTTTTTCCTAACATTCTATTCCATTTGCATTTTTATTTTCATAAATTGCATTGTTGTTTGATCATATTTGCATGAATGCTTGATCATACAAATGTTTGGGCACTTTGTGAGGATGGTAAGTTATGATACCTAGTTAGGTATTATATCACATGCACTGTACTCATACTAGGGCTTTGATGCCTAGTGAATCCCCAACCTAGGGCCCATCCCTGTGCATTTTCATCATTGCTTTTTTCTACCTCTTTTTATTCTCTTATATTCCTTGACCTTGAAATTTTTCATCATTTCTAGTTTCCCCAAGTCAAGGGATATAGTTCTTCATCTCTTGTATGTCCTTTTTCCTTGAAATTTTTAATCATTTTTTATCCTCCCCAAGACAAAGGATGCATTTTCATTCTCTTTACTTTTGATTTTTCTCGCACCTTCTCCTTCTTGATCTTTCACCTATTAAGGGGTCCTTGTGGGATAGGTTAGATACCACATGAATATTATTTATGGTGCTCATACAACCAATGACTATCTTAGGCACACCTCTTAGCTTTTTCAATTTCACTAAGGATGCACACACACACTATCTTTCACTTATTTCTTCTCTCTTTATTCTATATTTTTCTAATACACACACATACTCACTTTGTTATATTGTGTTCATACATCTTTTGCACACACCAAACCCCATTGGGTAGTACCCATTTTAGCAACATCAAT
Source organism: Wollemia nobilis (assembly GCA_028583015.1). Classification (NCBI taxonomy): domain Eukaryota; kingdom Viridiplantae; phylum Streptophyta; class Pinopsida; order Araucariales; family Araucariaceae; genus Wollemia; species Wollemia nobilis. Next base: position 32,913,253 of record JAQPPZ010016892.1, on the reverse strand, counting down.
CACATATTTTCACCCTATACAAGATAAGCTTCATGACCACACACGAGGGGTAACCTTCATCTTGGTCATTCATGAGCATACATCCTAGAGGGTATCTCTTCATCTCTATCCATTAGCGGGCACTACACCCATAGTGGCTATTGCTCCACATTTGACCATATTTGTGAGCATAATACCCTTTTAGGATAGCTTCATGGCCACAAGCGAGAGGTAGCCTCCATTTAGTCATTTGCAAGCATACATCCTTACAAGGGTTCCACTCCTATTTTCTTTTATTTTCCTCTTTTGACCTTTTTGAATATTTGCTTTCTTCTTATTCCATATTTTCTTTCTTATATCACAGTTTGTTTCCTTCTTCTCTCTTATTTCTTCCCATCCTTTATTCTATCTATATGCTTACTCATGCATTTTATTTAGTTAGTATCATCATGCATTGCACTCATCCTACTCATGATCATCATGAATCATTAAAAAAAAGCAAAATAATAATAAATTATACACATAAGGAACACACATTACATACACAATGAAATAAAGCAACTTTTATTACTCAAAATCACTAAGTGTGTGTCAACTAGTCAGTGTGCCACACTAGAGTAGGGTTATGAACAGTGGTTTATATTCACAAATTGGGCAAATATTAGGATTTCTAAAATTGGAAATTGACGCATATGAGGACCCTCGATGTCGGCCCATTCGCATGAAATTTTTTAGGACCAATTTTTTCTTAGGATCAATTTGCCACAATATATATCCAAACATAGGCATATTTGTACTCATTGGAAATCTTGTTTTGAGACAGATATAATGGTGGTATTTTTATGAAGTTATAAGGTGATTTAATATCTCAAAATTTACCCAAAATATGACCTTAATGTTTAGGGATTAAAATACCCCAAATTTTGGTGTGAAGATGATTCATTTGATTTTCTTAGGATTCACCTTGATTCACCTTAATTTTGATTAGGATTCACCATTTTTGTACAAGTACATTTTGATTCTAATCCCTTATGCATAACCATGCAGTAGAGAACTTGGTACACTCGACCATCCCCAGGGATGCATACCACAATCAAAATTGACATGTAATCATGATCCATGCCTTAGTGGTGTGAGCTTATCCACTCTTATCTGCTTACTAGAGGTGGTGGAGGAGCCATGTTCATAGATCATGAATGAGATCATGCTTACAAATGTGAGTAACTTTATGATCATATAGATTATGGTAATGGAACCCTCTGATCTGCTGGAATGACATGGGAATATATCATCTAGTAGTAGGTTTTCCTACACACTACCATATCATATGACTCCCTCATTCTCTATAGATCTACTAGTAGTAGGTTGTATCCCTCACCTTGTTGGCTACATGCAATGATAACCATCCCATATACCTAGGCCTGCTACTACTCTCAGTTTAATCTACCCATTTACCCTCTAATATGATCTACCTTAGTCCTCATTCTATTCTAATCTACTCAGGCTTGGTCCAATGTTGTGCAAATGGTGTCCATATTTACTTGTATAGTCATCACTATGGCTTATAGTACCTTTCCCTCCTTCACCTACTCCCTTGGAATTGCAACCTCAATGGGTCTTGCCTATGCTGCCATGGGAAAAAATCCTATTGTTATCCCTCTCCATGATATAGAGATGGTGATCATCCCATCGTAGTCATAAATATCTCCACCCAAACCTATGCCCATGCTAATCTTGGAGGGCTTGTGCCCTTGTATCACTTCTCTATGGTGCATTGAGTGGCCTCTCAATGTGTTAACTGCACTCATGGCTCATAACCTATCATATACACACTGACACTAGTAGGGAGACCCTTCAGGGCATAATGCTCATGTACTAGCTCTTCTACCTAAGGGAAACTCCAACATCATCCACATATAGATCCACATATAGTGGGTCATCCAGGTCCTCCTCCATCCATATACCCATATCAAGAGTGACTATAACTCCTGATGGGTCCCTTGTCACCCTCTTGAACCAATTGTATCTAAGGTTTAAAATCTCTTATAGAATTCCAAACCAGCACTATACTCAATCAAACTTGTATAGCTCTCACTCATTCTTCTTAGCGATGACCCACTGGATCCTCCTCACCCAAGCTAGATTCTTCGTATCCTTCGCCCAACCAGGGTGTAGACGCCATAGTTGCCATATGATTTCATGCTCATGTAGCTCCTTTATCACCTACCTTCATAGTGGTAAGACACTAGTGTATGCCCTATACCCATGCTTGTAGTGTTTGCTCCACCTAAATACTGTTTTCTACTCCACATTGGGTAATGGCTTTCATAGTGCATTAAACCTTCAAATCACTATGTGCTTCAAACACCACACCTAGAGAAAATTCATACAGATCAGCCCTATCTACCACTTATACACGATGTCATGCAACATTCTATACAAGAAGACCAACATATATGGTCCCCATATGGACCTAACTCCCTAATCTCACATTCTTCTACTACTCCTGCCAGTGCCCATGGTAGGTGTTGCCTACTCATGTGGCACACCAGCATCCCTACCACCACCTTACATAGTATGAATATCAGTACCCCAACTCCATATCAGCATGGCATCTCATTGATATGGAATCTAATATAATGGATTACATGTGTTAGATACCCCAACATCATATCTGATGCCACATCAACACTCATCCCATGTAAATAATCCTCTCTTGATGAGGATCCTCAAGATGTGCCATACATACTCTAGTGTAACTATCATCTCCCCTATCAATAACTAAAATATAGACAATTTTGGATACCATCTCTCTACTAGAGCCATCGGTAGTGCCCTATCAGCCTCAACATAAGGTATCTCTACTAGATGTAGTAGCCCCATGTTCTCTAGTGTCTCCCTCTCTACCACTATGAGATCTCTCATAGCCTCCTTGAGTGTGCTTGATTGCCACTCTCTACTCTCGAGTACACTTAGTTGTGCAGTAAATATAAAAACATTTACACATTTCATCAGACTCATTAATTAATTAAAAAAATATATGTTTTTGCAAAATTTAGCAAATGTAGGCCTTGGAATGATCATACATTTATTTGGCATGGCCACTTGACAAAATTTGTGCTCCACAATGAATTTTGCAAAAAATTCAAGAAAATAAAAATATTGCTAATAAAATTCAACTTTTTTTCCAAGTAAAACCTAAATCTATACTAATATAGAAATGGGTTTCCATCCATACCTTAACTCAGTTTGCAGCAATGCCAACATCACATCTCGCCATGGTAGCATAATGAGTTGGGAGCAACATTCTATTTTTTTCTTCTTTAGAGCTCTTGTCTCCTCCTCGCGTGGTGAAAATGAGCTTATTTTTCCTCTTCAGATATTCTTCCCTCCTTTTCCCTCTCTTTCCTCCCTCTTTTTATTTCCTTCTCTCTCTCTTCCCCTTATTTTTTTCTCTCTCCTTGTATTTTCTCTTTCTTTTCTTTATTTTCTTGTTTTTACTTTCGTTGATTCACCACTCAAGTTTTATTAAGGAATTTCACATTTCTGCTAACAATTTGAGGGGGCACCCTAGCCTTAGAGGTATTAATGGTAGTAATACCTCGATTTACATGTAAATTTGTGGTGTTTAGGATAGCACCCCATTTTTTGCATCACCCCTCCATCAAAACTAGACCACCTCTTTTTGTGTGTTCGTCGTTTTTACCCATAGGAGTATACATATTTCTTTTATGCATTTATTTGGCCATAAATGCATCAAAGAGGGGGAAAAATATAGACATAAAAAATTGACCCATCAAAATGAGTCAATATTTCCTTAGATCCTTAGGAAGCCACCCAAATTTGCCAAGTGTAAATTTTGGAACCTTTTCCCCCATTTCTTTATCATTTTTCCCTAACCTTACCAAAATTGTATTCGGTCCATACGAGGCGTGAATTTGGATTGTCAAATTTACACCCTATCATTTTCGAGTACAAATTTTGTATTCTAGGAGTTTTTATCTAAAAAGCCCTTCCCCTCATTGGCCTATTTTGGTGTCGACCCTTGCCCGCGGTGAAATTTCCTTTTCTTGCCCTTTAGCCCTCCATACCTCTTATAAATAGGGGATTGAATTCCCTCTTTCATCCCATATGGATATAGAGAAAAATCCTTTTGATAACCCTAATCATGGCTTATTTGCTAACAAGTGTTCTTCTACTATGGGATTGTTGTTTTATTATTTTTTGCTTTGGTGTTGGTTACCTTTGAATATTAAGTGGAGGAGTCTTGATGGATGGAGGAGTCAATAATTATGGAGTGCTTCCTTCATATTCTCAATAATTATGGAGTGCTTCCTTCATATTCTTTATAGGCACTTCATGTGGTAACATTTTGGTAAAAAATATATTGTAGGAGGATTTTGAAAATGGAAAGGATTGGCATAGTTTGAATGTGATCAATTTATTTTATTTGGAATTATTTATGTCTCTTTATCTGCTCTCTTATTTTATCTTTATTTAAATATCATATTGGTTATAAATATTATGTCTATCTTCATATTTTATGTGTAATTATAATATATATATTCTTCTTTATGGAACCTCATAAATTTTAGAATATGTTTAACTTTGTCATTGTCATAAAAAAGATAAAAATGTCTGTTATCCAATCATAGATAGAAAATTAGAAATACAGAAAAAGTCGATATAACATAGATGATATTAAAAAGAACGTACATTTATTTTAATACAAATTTAGATCTCAATTTCTAAGATGTCTTGAATTTGAATGGGTTCATCAAGGATGGTTTCACTTATGATAGAACAATGATGTATAAATATATATATATCTTCCTTAGAGATCATTTATAAGAAATTATTTTCTCCTTTATCTAGTTACTCAAATTTATTATTTATTTGAATGATATTAGGAAATTATCATCAATATTTTAAATGATTTGATCCTAGGTCATGATCCAAAATTAATTTGTTTTAGATAGATTCTTTTACAAAGAATATTGGCAACAAGCAGCGTCTTGAAGAAATTTTATTTACCTCAACCCATGTTATTTATGGATGTGATGAATCATATGAACACCTACTTTTATTGTTCTTTTTATAGAAATAGTTAGATTACTATATCGAATAACTAGTATCTATTAATGTAAATAAACTTAAATGGAGAACATTTGTTGTGGATTTATCCATTATTGTAGGAATGATAATTTTTATGGGATAACATGTTTTGTTTTATTTTGAGAAGTATTGCCTTTTTATGAAAAATATAAAAAAATATTTTTAAATTATAAGAGATATTTCTTATTAACTTTCATTAAAAAATCATATTTTTAAAATAGATTTACATATACCCTAATAATTACAACTACCAAATAGTTTATTAGACAATCTGCAAAAAGATATTTCTATTCTAAAGAATATAATTATGTGAAAGAAAGAGGTAGACTAGAAAATTAAATCTAAGAATTATACATGGATTGAGATGACTTAGAAGGAAATGATGAATGGACGTCTTATTCTAATACCTAAGAAATTAGGGATATATGAGTCTCCTATTCATGTCAAGATATTCTATACATTTATTTGGTTTTGAAGACCCTAGCTTATAATCATTCTCCCATATTACTAATGCATAAGGGATAAGTTATCCTAAGATTATTTATGTTCTACTAGCTACATTCTAAATCATACTTTGAGAAAAAATTCTATGGTTTTTAAGTGTAAACTTAGGGAGTGGTTTACATGTCTCTTCTTGAACAAGAATTTATAAGAATTATACATGGATTGAGATTACTTAGTAGGAAATGGTGAATGAAAATCTTCTTTTAATTCCCAAGAAATTAGGGATGTATGAGTCTCCTTTTCATGTGAAGATATTCTATATATTTATTTGGTTAAGACCCTACCTTATAATCATTATCCCATCTTACTAACGTATAAGGAATAAGCTATCCTAAAATTATTTATGTTCTACTAGCTACAATTTAAATTACACTTAGAGAAAAAATTATATGGTTCTTTAGTGTAAACTTAGGGAGTCGTTTACATGTTTCTTCTTGAACACAAATTTATAATAGTTTTCTTGTACATTAAAGGGACCTTAGTAGTATTGAAATATTAGACTTGGTTGAAATATAAAGTGCTTGAATTATTAGTAAAAGGATGAATTAAATGAACAAAACAAAACAATATTTTGGTTATTATTGTTGATATGGGAATCAACATGCTTTGATTTATATTATTGATAAAATATCTATAGTTGTTTGTATTGGAAATACAATAATTAGATATAATGAATAAGACTCTTGAAAAATGTAATATATCTTTATTTATTAGGTTCTCAAAAATATAATAATCATAGGTGCATTATTTGAAGAGTGTATCTATCTATAATATGAGAGTGAGAGGAGTAGGAAATTATTCTTCAATGATGTATTCGACTATGTATTGGTCAAAAGAAGAGGATAATACTTATATTTAAAGATCTATTTAATGTAAGAAATTTAAAAATGTAATTTATTTTTAATGCTCAACATAGGACATAGTTCACTAAATAATTCCATATTTTTGAAAAAACTTTCACTAGTGAAAAAGTTAAGTAAGGGTGCTAGCTAGGGTTTTCTCTAAAGTGAATTTTAGGGTTTTGATGAAGTTTTCACCTCTTAAAGTGTTATATGTGTATTTGGAGTTGTATATGTGAAGAATGCTTTTTGGAATGGAGAGAGATTGTAGTTAAGGTTTTTAGGATTTTTGTAGCCCTATCAAATGACACAAAAATTTGTTTGATTTTTCTCTTGGTTCTTAAATGTATAAAAGAATCATAATTTTTTTGCTTTAGTTTTATATAATATATGGTATAAGAGATGCTTGTTATTTTTCTTTATGATTTAGTAAAGTGGACTGTGTTAGCGTGAAGTTTTGGAAATATTACTCTACTAAGATGCAATGTGTAGACAATAGAGGTGTAGTTTTGGTATTGTAAGGGTTGCTATAGGAAAATGTCAAGAAAAAAGATGTGAAATTTTAGAATATTTGTATTTATAAAGAAAATTAAAAAATATCAAAAAATAAAAATCAAGAATTCATACTTTTTATGAAAAAATGTAGATATCTAACTATATCAAGTCAATTGAGATGATAATTCAATGTGTTTAACTCTCAAACTCTAAAGGAGAAAGTTGTGATTCTTTGGGGACCCTAGTACAATCCTTTTTTCTCAAGAAAAAAGAAAAATTACATATTATTATTGAAAAATTATTAGAAATCATAGGTAATTGTATTTTATATGTTTTTCATATTTTACAAATCCTTTAAAAATAAAAAGATCAATCATTTAATTTTTTTTTTTTTTTTTTAACATGGTGGAATTGGTAGCCGCCACGAATCCAGGCAAGCTGTCCAAATTTTATGGCCGCCACAGTATTCTGCGCTGTCCGCCCAATCATTTAATTTTAATTTTATATTTTTAATAAAAAATAAAACTATTTTTCATCATCTAACAATTATATTAATATAAAATTACAAGATTAAAACTATATATTTAAACAACTGCAAGCTTAGTGAAGTGGTAAGGGCGTTAGACTCTCTTTGGGAGGTCCAATGTTCAAACCCCATTCAATATGAGGGGACCAGGAGCCCTCATAAAAACCTATATAAACTCTTGAAATTTGTAAGCTTACTGCAGTGGCAAGGGCTTTGGCTTCTCTTTGAAAGGTCTAAGGTTCAAACCCCACTCAGTATAAAGGAACTAAGACCCCTCTTAAAAATCTATGAGGGAACTAAGACCCCTCTTAAAAATCTATGTAAACTCACTAGAAAAAATTATATATTTATTAAATTTATAAATAACTAAAAGTAATCATTATTATTTTATATTTATATTTTTAGACGATTTAAAAATCTAAGAACAATAACCCTTTCGTATTTTTACTTACTAGTTACTTGTAAGTTACACCACTAAGTAGTTGTAGTAGGCATAAATTAACAACTTCAGATGAGACGTCACATAACTCTAATTTCCAATTTACATTTTTAAAAATAAAATATCATAATTCTCCTTTTGGGTGGAAAAAAAAAACCAAAACCATGAAATATATATATATATATGAACGGGTCCTATTAGTTTCCAAAAGATGTAGACCAGGGTCGTACACAATTATTTGTGCGTGACACACGTCGATCTTATTACGGGAAGTTCCTAATCCCTTTGGAATTGTTAACAGTAATTGAAGCGAATGTGATAATCATAAACATTGTGACGGTAGGCTTTCATAAGAGACGTAGAAGCAATGTAAACGCGTGAAGGAAGTCGGCGGGCTGAGACCTATCCCTAATCCTGTCATTTAATTTGTCATTTACTTTGAACTTGATTATCAGAGATAAAACGAACATCAGTAACTCGTGGGAAAAAGGGGGGGAATTTTTGAGAGTGTCAAACCGGGTCTCCATCATCCAGAAGTTGGAAAAGCAGAGCTCCAGTGCTGGAATCTTTTAAGCAACAGCTAAAAAGGTGGTTAACAGTTCCGAACATTATCCGAGCTTTCAGACGGGAAACATTTTAGAGAGCTTTCCCAACTATCAAAAGCTGTTTATAAATAATCTATTTTTAGGCATGCAATAATCGTCGTGCATCCCTTTCAACAATGGCAGGATCGATTAAACTTAGCATTGTTCTATGGTTTTTTTGGTTAGGATTGCAAGCACAAGCACTGACGCAGTACAGGAATCCGCTAGCTTCGGCCTTTTATGTATTCGGAGACTCGACCACCGATGCAGGTAACAACAATCGTCTCCAAACTGTGGCCAAAGCCAATTTTCTTCCTTATGGCCGAGATTTTGAGAACCATCGACCTACTGGCCGTTTTACCAATGGAAAATTAGCAATGGATATGCTAGGTAATAATTTCGAGGGGATATATTGTTACAGAATTCTCTAGTCCTATTTAGAGCTTTATATATATTTTATGCCACTGTCTAATATTGCAATGTTTTCGACTGTGTGGTATAATATGTCCACAGCTGAGCTAGCGGGAGTTTCAGACTTGCTTCCAGCGTATTTGGACCCCGATTTCAAAGGACTAAAACTACTTACAGGTGCTACTTTTGGTTCAGGTGGTTCAGGATACGATGATAGCACCTCACAGACTCTGGTTAGCACAACTTCTTATCCTCTTGGTTTTCCAATTTATTTGAGCCCCTCATTTTAATTGCTTAAAGTCTTTCTAAATCTTTCTACCTCTGCAGAACGTCATAACGTTAGGAAAACAATTGGAGAATTTCAGAAGTTACCGAGCACAGCTTGTGAATCTGATTGGTCGTGGAAACGCTACCAAGTTAATATCAGAAGCATTGTTTGTGATAAGTACCGGAAGCAATGACTTTATCGACAATTATTATAATCCTCTCAAGCCTAAAAGGTATAGCGTTGCACAGTACCAGGATCTTCTCATAGGGTTGCTTCATGGATTTCTTCAGGTAAAGCGCTTCTCCGGTAGCATATTAATTCAACTTAGACAATTAGATAGTTGTGGATAATCCCATTTGAATATTTACGGAACTGCTAATAGATGTGATTTGCTCAGAGTATATACAGTGAGGGTGCGAGGAGAGTCGTTATCATCGGACTGCCTCCTTTTGGGTGCTTGCCTTCGCAAATTACTTTGCGTAATTTGTTCAATAACACTTGTGATGATAAGCTGAACGATGTTGCAAGTTCGTTTAATAAGAAGACCGTGGCTTTAACACAGAATATCAGTCTCCCCAGTCTTCGACTTCTTTATTTTGATTTATACGAAAAGATCTATGACATGTCTAAATATCTCAGCAAATACGGTAATTATTATTATTATTATTTTAAATTCATTTGTATTCTAACAAACATCATTTTCCCAAAAATATATTGGGATTTACTTGAAAACAAATGTTTAGGACGTTGAATAAATTGGTCATATGGCACAGGTTTTGAAGAAGGGAGAAGGGGTTGCTGTGGAACTGGTTTGTTGGAGGCATCCATATTGTGCAACATAGCAATCCCAGTGTGTGCTGATGCGTCCAAATATGTATACTGGGATAGCTTCCATCCTACAACCAAAACATATGGCTTAATTGCCAACGACTTATTTCAACAAGTTCAAAGGGAGCTAGGCTAAATATTGTGATGACGGACAAAGTCCTCGTTAGACTACAATATTCTACGTAAGGAATGTCAAACCCTTTGAAACATCAATTCTAATTCCGTCGATGATGGTGGCATCTTTGTGATAACCTGGGAACGGTTAGAAGATAGTATTCTCCATATTTGGTATGGGAAAAAGATGGTATCGTCTTATGCCAATACTATGTACTAATAAATTATATAAAAATTAAAATATATTATTTATGGTTTTAATTTGGTTTTTTTTGAAGGCACATAAAAACAGATTTTCATTTTGAATATTTATTTATAAAAGAACAAGAATTTCTTATATTTTTTAAGATTTAATAATATAACTTCATTTCTGACCCAATCGGGCAGTTACATCCTGGATCCCAGTGGTCACTTTGGCGATCAATTCTTCCGATTGATAGATTTGACCCGGCTTCAATGTCTCGAAGGTGGCGACTGTCCCAAGCAGAATTGAACTGGACTTTAAGCCCATCAATCTTGTTTTCCCTTCCTTTTCCTTCTTGAGGGCATCTCTTTCCATAACCAGAGCTTTCTTTTCTTCTGCCAGAGCATCCTTCTCGCTCTTCAGTTGCTGAACTTGACTCTCCAGAGTAGCAATCCTGCTATCTCTTTCATTGAGCTGATCCCGTGAAGGAGCTGAACTGAGTTCGGCTGCTTTTTAAAAGGTTCTGCTCTTCCTCAGCCTGAATGGAGGCTTTCAGTTGAGCGATATTTGCCACCTTAAAATACATAGAGAAGGGGCGTCCATCTTCGCCTTTTCTTTCTCCCACCCCTCTCTATTCGGAAAAGGTGGAATCTCTTATAGTCCGTGGCAATCATTCTGTTTACTTGCTCAGCAAACTGGATCTTTTCCCCTGGCGTGGCCTTGTCGAAATCAATCGTGGTAGCAGAGGCCATGTAATCGTCTGGCTGGAGCTGATCAATCGCCTTGCTGGGATCGGGCACGAATGATGCGATATGCAGCCCCTCTCCCCCACCCCCACCCCACATTGAAAAGGCAAAGGCAAACTTTTATTTTAAAAGGCCCTTTTTAAAACAGAGGGGGGGCAGGAATAACTTCTCTTTCAGGGACACTTCAGTCAATGGGTAGACGAAATGAGTATTGTAGGTAGACGAAATGAGTATGGCTCAATCCTCTCCCCTCTGTTTAAAAGGCAAAGTATGGCTCAATCCTCTCCCCTCTGTTTAAAAGGCAAACAAGCCGCAGGTTTGGCTCTTGAAAACTTTGGTTTGGGGATAGCTCTGTTTTAAAGGGGCAGTAGTAATTAGACGAGACAGGAGCAGGTGCGGGCTCTCCATTTTAAAGCTTTCGGTAGGGCCGACCGGCTTTAAATAGGTGGACGAAATCAGTATGGGAGGCCCAGTAGATCGCCAACGAACGAATCCTTGCCAACGAACGAATCCTTTTATCACGTATGTAATATCTCCCTCCAAAGTTTGAAAGAGCTAACCAATCGGCTTTTACCAGAGAAGCCAACCGATGTGTCGATTCCTATCACGGGTGAAACGAATGCACTAACCGGCGGCTCTACCCCTCTGTAGCGGGCCTAACTAGGATCTAGGGTGAAGCGAATGCACGGTGAAACGACACTAATCACTCCCGACTAATGAAACTTTTAAAGTCCTCTCCCCTCCCCTCTATTTTAAAAGGGTAAAGCCGACCCGAGCTATGAGTTTTGATGTTGGGTCCCAGTCAATGTCAGGTTTTATGTCAGGTGTCATGGGTGTCAATGTTGGGTTTTATGTCGGGGTTGTAGTTCGATTAGCGAATAATTCGTTCAGTGGCATCTATTGCACTTTAGAGGGGAGCTAGCTTTGCTTTCCCCGGTGCCCGTTTCTGAGATAGTACTTGTGCCCGTCCCTGAGATAGTACTTCCCTTTCATCGTGGAATGGGTCTTCGCATACTATGGTGGTGGGTCTCAGGAGTGTCTTGCCCGGGGAGTATCTCATTCGCTTACTACTATTATAGGTGTGGGATAGAAAGAGTGAGGGCGGGTTTTAACAAGTTATTATTCCTTTACTTTGGTCCCATTATAATACACGGGGGCTGGTTTCGATGGGAAAGATGGTCCTAGTGGCATGAATCGGGAACCTGGAATTAATAATACACGGTTATGCCGAACCCCTATCCATTCAAGTCCGAATGGTTCCGTAGTTGCCCTCATAACCCCTATTTATTTAAGCTAACCCCTTATTATCATTTAAGGGTCTTCTCGTTCAACAGAACTGAGAGGTGGGCAGGGGTATGGTGGTTTACCACATTGGAGCTTCATAAAAGCTACAGAGATTCGGAAGAAATGGCTCGTAAAGGCGACTACACTATTAGATGTGTAACAGCAGTCCTACTGGGTATGGGTAGGACCGGTGCTTGCTCTAGGTCTAATATCAGATTGATCTATTTCTATCCGAGTCTCGCCCGCTACTAAATGAATATGAACCTGAGGAATATGAAGCATTGATCCGGTGAACCATAGGATACGACTTGAGCCCCCCCAAATAATACCAATCTGACTCTTCCATCTGGGAATGGATGATCAGACTCTTCTCTCAGAGTATTGATGATTAGCCCCGATACCCATAATCTGCTGGATCAGACAGATTCTCGTTTCATAGCCCCCCTCTCTCCTGCTTCGATTCGATTACGAACCCCTGACCAACTTCTTTGGAATATGGCGCCTCGCTTTGCTGGCTTGTAATGGGAAGAAGCAGAATCCATGGCATACTAGATCTTTTTGAAAGAGCGAGATCTCTAGATTTGAAGCAGTCTAGCCCTACTATTAGAAACAATTACTATTAGCCGGTGGTTTCCACTCACACGAGAATGGGATTGGACAGATATACCCGCCAAGGGTAAGCAACAGGGAGACTTCTTTGAACCACCCTCTTGAGAACAGAGGGAATCGGCGAAGAGAGCGAATGGGCGAATAAGAACTCATCCCACCGAAGTATATTATATGCATATTAACAACTGCCAATAATAATAATAATAATAATAATGGTAATAGGGGGACGAAACTCTTCATATGCCCTACTATGAATCACTCGCGTCACTGGTCCATACAGCTGTGGAAGCGACTGACAAAGCAATTCTCAATGATAGATTCCCAACTCGTGCTTTCAATCGATAGTGGGGGAAAGTGCCACTGGCGAGTATGGATAGAACCAGTTGATTCATTTATGCCTTACCATTATGAATCGATCATCTGGTTGCCCTTATCATTATTCCTCAAAGCACTGATGCAAAAGTGTCCACCAGCTAGCATACCTTACGGAACTGCCTTGAACTCTCTATAGGGGTCTATCATCCACGTGTAAAAAAATCCAGTTTGTTTGGTACTGCCGGGCGGAAGAGTGCCATTCGAGCTAGAAAGTTCCCCCACTAAATAATAAAGCCCTGATTCCCCTCCTTCCAACGCGCGCCTCCCTCACTCCATTAGAGCTGGTGTGGGCAGAGCACTTAATTATAATAGTAGGGGATCAATGGTATATTTCTCCCTTATACGGATAGGCCTTTCCCAGTTGACGGGACAACCTTAGATGGTTACGCCACCCCACCCCCTTGAGACAATACTCTCCCTTATCTGCAAGCAAGTAAATCCTCCTGTCGGGCCCCTTTTAACAGGCCCTTTTGAACGGTGGGGGAGGGCAGGGCCCTTGCCTTTTTCAAACATGGGGAGAGAATAACTACAGGAACAGAAGACGATCAGACGATAACAACACTTTTAGAGTAGAGCCCCAGAGCGTCTTCATACTACAGCCCTCTTAAAAAACGAGGGGGCCCTTGTTAAAAAAGCTCCCGGATCGCAGGGAGGCACTTTCTCAGATCGGAAGGACAGAGGGAACTACAGAATTACGAGATAGATTTATTTCTATACGGATTTAAGACCCCACCCCCACCCCCACCATTTAAAAGGCAAAGGAGAGGGCCCCTCTCCCCCTCCTTTTTAAAGCCGAATAAGGAGGGTTTTGAAAAGCAGAGCTGGTTCCTCCAAAAAGGCAAAGTAGGAATATGTGTGGTGTGGCGGTGCACCAATATTATTGATGCTACTGATTGAATGCTCCAATTGATTGAGAACGTCTATATACGCCCTGCCCTCCCAAGTTGTTTAAATTGTTCCCGATCCATCCGAGTAGATGCTTGCGAGTAGAGGAGGCGTGAGTTGGGTAAGCATGGAAATTGATCTATATCTATAGCCTGGAGCCGGGCTCTCTCGTGTGGGTTGGGGAAGGAGAAGGATAAAATCCAAACCTTTGATATGATGGGGCGCCCCTCACTGAGTAATGTCCCACGCCCCTAACCGAGTCATTCTAGGTTCTATATCAAAAGGCGCATTTCAATTGATCTATAGGCGGAGCTCCCCATTCATGAGGTTCTACATCCCTCGGCGCATTTCAATTGATCGCGCTCTCTTGGGTTTAAATAAATATTTCCATAATAGATAGATACTGACGAATAGATACAGACAGGCTGATGCTCTCTCCCCATTTTGAAAAAGGCAACCACCTTAAAATCAAAAGGGAGGGGCCCTCTCTTATATAAGGCCAAGGAAGTTTGATGCGGGGTGGGGCTGCTCTTTCCCACCTCTTAGAATTGGAATAGGGAACCAGAACCAGGAGCAGGCCAGCGGAAGGAGGAAGTGAGGCGTGGCCCGGAGGGGTCGTTCCCAAGGTGTTGGAGTGGGTGACGGCGAGGGGTGGAGGAAATAGAAGCGAAGGGATGGGAATATAGGGTTGGGTAGGAATCCCCCGAATCCCAAGTTATTCAAAATAAAAAAGAACTAAGGAATTCAAGGCGAGCTATTGGATAGCTCGAGTTTCTAGGTTATGACGTTCCGGTAGTTTGATCGTGTAATTACTTTTATCTAAGGATTTTTGGAATATGGGTGTGCGACTTGTTAAAATTGATTTCTTTATTGAATAATATTATTGATGAATATTTAATTTTTTGCATTGCTTTATCTTTAATATATACATAATTTGGATATGAGACTCTTCACATTCATAACTCTTGACCTTTTTATTTATACAAATTTTTCATCTCCTCACACATGGGATATCTAACACTTCACATTTTTCATGGGATAAATACCACATAATAATAAATCTCTTATTGACTCCACATGTCTATATAAGAACAAAGACTCTAATGATTTCGCACATTAAATGATAAAATATTAAACAAATTCTCATTTACATAAGACTTGCTATCTACTCAAATATTTACATAAATCTAAACTTAACTATTTACATGGTACTTTCTATATTTTTACAAGGTACCAAATAATGTAATACTTCTAACACCCCCGCATTACATTATTTGGTGTGAAGGTTCTTTACCTTCATGTGATTTCAATCCTTCATTTTAGACTTGGTCTTTTAGGCTCTCGTTTTGGTAGTGACTTTGACCACTTCTAGAATTGTCTTAGAAATCTTCAAATAATGATTTTCTGAAAAGTCCATTTAGCACTATCCTTGTGCTTTTTTTAATAAGCTATGTGTGGCTTCTATTGGAGGCTACTCCCATTACAAAAATAAAATATTACATTGCTCTCATTAAATTTATAACAAGCTAATTAAAGCATACCCATAATTGCCTTTTATCCATCTTCCTCAAACTTCTAAGTTTCTATAATCAAATATTTTTTTTAAGGAACTAACAAGAAGAAATTTTTTTACATGACACGTAACTCTAATAGATAGAAGTAAAATAAACATAAAAGTCATCCATCAAAGATGAGATTGGTTTGATTACTTTTCTTCTATAGCAGAGGTTCTTTCTTCTTCAGAGTGGCAAGATCTAAGAATGCATTTTTGCACTTCAAGCTCCTAAGGTAATATCTAATTGTAACACATTTTATAGGATATTCATTTTTAAAAAACTATTTGTTGCAAGAATATCATCTAAGGTTCTAATATTTTCCATGGAACCGTCTGGATGGTCTTTAGTAACAATTTACCTTTTATCAATGATCTAATTCAAATTATCTTTTTGGGGTTGAGTCTTCTATTGCTTGCATGATTTCTACTAGACAATTAGTGCATATGGAGGATGAGCTTCTTTTTTTTAAACTAGGAAATTTGAAGGTTTCAAATCATTCATATGCAAGGTTTTCTCCTCCATCAAAAATAAATTAGAGTATGATAAAATAACCGGGAATCTCTTCTTTAGGTGACCATATTACTGACATCTTAGGGAGAAGTTTTCATATTCAATATTTAGGATCCATTCCCCTTTGCTTGAGGAGATAGTAATAAGGTCCAATAACTAAAACATCCATCCAAACAACCAATCTTGCTTTACTCATATTAATTTTACTAGACAAATTTTACTCTATTTGGGTATCCATATACTAGAATGCACTAATAACATTACCAATTTTGGTGAATATCTTCTCTCCCCAAAAATCCATAGGGAGAGCATAAAGATTCACCCAAATTGAAAAGTTATTATCTGTAAAGGGGTTGAAACTAGGATTCTAAGGTCTTATATAAAAACCTCTTTGTCCAAAAAAACAATTATACCTATAATCCATTACCCTATATCTATCCACCAAATTATAAAAGGAAATTAAAATGAAAATTTTGGGTAGGAGAGTTACTTGGAATTTTGAACTGGTCCACCAATATTTAATATATTCTTTTAGGTCCTCTAGGACTGGTCTTTTACTCTTGAATTTGTAGATAATTATTTGAGCTTCATGATCAATAAGATCCAACCCAAATTCATCCTTCGAAATATTGATAGAGGGAAGAGATTTATCCACGTACAAACCCAAATATTCCTGAGAGATATTTCATGTGATTTAAGAGGATTTATCATAGATTGAAGAGATGGTCTATGAACAACCCTCTTCCTTCAATGCTTGACTACACCTAGGGTTTGCATCCCTTTCACAAAGATTGTAAACAAATTTATCACTTTGTTCCATTGCTTGACTGCACCTAGGATTTACACCTCTTTTGAGTATCAAGTATATCAAATTAGAGATTGCATTTAGTACTATCCTTGTTAACATCAATATTTATTTTACACTTATCCATCCATAATTTATATTTTTATTATTATTTCCTTTGTGCCAACAATATCTTTGAGAATGATTATTACCTCCACAAATTTCACAATGATGAAGATCCCAACATTTTTTTGCCTTGTGTCCATGTTTGTTGCAATGATTACAATTCTCCATTCTATGAATGTTGTTTCTTTTTAATATTTTCTTAACAAAATTTGTATGTTTGATGTTTGATTCAAACATACATTGCTCACATTTTCTCAAACATGTTTCTTTGTATTCCATTTCATCACTATCCTTATTATTTTTAATTTCATTTGAAACACTTTTTGCATTTTCTTTATCTTCATGCACAATATTTAAATCCCTTGTGTCACATGCAATACCTATTCCCAGAATAAGCTCTCTTGTATCTATTATCGTGGGTCTCAAATCACAACTATCACAACTTGCATGTGTCTTTTGAAATAGGCCACTTGTATCACATGTATTTGTTGTCAGAGACCTCAAATAATTTGTCACAACAAACATATTTCATCATAGGCTTGTTCAAATTTTTAATTATTTATTCTCATCTTTTATTCTTGTATTTAAGGAATTCAATAGATATTAATGCCATATACATTATCTTTCCTAAGTCAATAGGTAATTTAACATCTTTAGAATCTCTTTTTGCTTCAATAAATTTTGAACTTAGATAGTTTCTAAATATTGATTTTTTTTTTCACTCTTAACTTCTATGAAAATTGATTGTAAGTTCCTCTTTAATTTTATTGATATATATTTCATTCTTAAGCCTTCTCTATCAAGTGTTGTGTGCAATATTTTCTAGTGGATCATATTGAGTGCCTACTTCTCTTTTTGTTTGCTTTCTTTAATTGTCATGTTATGTTTCTTGTGATAAATAGCCTTCAAGTAATTTTTCCTTGCCTTTGATCAATCTTTAAGGTTTTCAATATCTTGTTTATTCCTTTAATAATATATATTATCTTCAAAATAAATCAAACAAGCCTTTCAAATAGATTTTAAAAAATTGATAAATCGACAATTCTTTTTGGCACTTCCAATAATTAACTCTTCTTTCTTCAAATTTATCTTTAACATTAACATAATTAATTTCCTCTATGGTAGAATTCCTTATTACTCCAAAGTTCAATATTTAAAAAAAATATTCTTTCTTCCACAATATTCAGTTTTAGTCTTCATATTATTATTTTTTTAACAATTTTCTTCAATACTTTATTCAAAAATATTTCAAATTCTAATTTATCATATAATATATTTTTCCTTCAAATATATTAATAATTTACTTTATTCAATAATCAAACCTTTCACTTTTAATCTTCTTCTTTATACTTCAAGTAAATATTTCAATAATTATCTCCTTATAACATCATTCATTTACTACTTTACCTTCACTTTAAATAATTATTTATCTTCTTCAAATAAATAATTCTACTCTCCTTAATCAATAATATATCTCATTCCCTTAAATAATTCTTCACTCCATATATAACTTCAAATTAAATAAACACTACAAATAATTAACTCCTTATATCATCTGTTCCTTTCATCTAAATATAAAATATTAAAAAATTGTTGAGCAATACCTTATTTATTAAACAACTTAAAATTTTATTTTCTTGCACTTACTCTAGCTTGTGCTTTGATTTTCTGACGTTTGCACTAGATCTAGATGGCAAATCTATAGCTCCAAGCATTTTTCCTTCAACACTCTTCTCAAAATTATCAATGCTTTCAATAATTATACTAAATGTTACTATTCCTAACTAGTATTTATGTACATTCCATTATATTCAAGCACAAACTACTCATCTACCTTATCTGGCCTACACATTTGACACTAATGGTTTTTCTCCTCTACTTCAACTTTTATTCTGCTACTCTCCACTACGGTTCTTCTTGCTTATCTTTCAACTTCAAGTTTAACTCTTCAATATCGGTTATCTCAAAATCCTCATGTATTTTACATGTAGGCTAATTCTATGCAAACCCTCATCTCCTCGACTAACATTGCTTTATTCTCCAACATTCACTTTCCATGGCTATGATCTTCTAATCCTCACATATTTTTCACATGGTTAATCACCTTCTACAAATGTTGCTCTCCTCAGTTAACATCGCTCTCTTCTCCAATGCTCGATTTTTATGGCTATAAAATTCTAATCCTCACATATTTTTCATATGGAAAATCACCTTTTATAAACACTTCTCCTAGCTAACGTTGTTCTCCTTCCAATACTCCAATATTCTTATCTTCTACTAATGTTTCTATTTTGGCTACTATTTCTTTCCTCTCCTAGTACTCTAATAATATACTTCTCTCCTATAGTCATTTCTCTTTTTGCTAAAAATACTCTTCTTCCAATAGTCCAATAAAAAATTACTATAGTCATTACTCTTTCGGCTAATGTTACTCCTCTCCTTAATACTTCAATAAAATATTGCTATAGTCATTGATCTTTTGGCTAATACTGCTTATTTTATCAATACTTTAATACTCTCCACTAATGGCTAATGGTGGCTAATGGAGGCTAATAATATGCTAATGATGGTTTTGACCAAACACAACCAATGTGGTTCTGATACCATTGTTATCAATCCAACTATACTCTCATAGAATCTAGCAATATAAAATATTCATACAATTGCATACATTCAATGACACATTTATTGAATAATATTATTAATGAATATTCAACACAAACAATGCAAATACAAGGTTTGTTCTCACTATTTTACTACCTCACTATTTTTTTTTGGTACTATTAAAAGAAGAGAGTTTTAATGGGATCCCACAACCACTACAAACGAAGCCCCGAGGGCAACAAAAACTAAACAAACCTTGAAAAAAACCAAAGGTAAACCAGAAGAAAAGACGAAAACCAAACCACAAGGCATCAAAGGAGGGAGAACTGAGATAGTTCTACACCAACTTATGAACACCTTGAGTTACATTAGCTGCCAAGCTAGAAATATTTTTAGTTAAGTCGAGGGTAAATTTCAACGTACTCCAAATTTTATGTTGGTTAATATCAATGAGCTTTAAATCTCGGAGAACCAAATATTTAAAATTATTGGTCACTCCCAAAGAATAGATTTCCTCCATAGACTTCTCCTAGGGAAGATCCCTCGACAGAACATCAAGATCCGAGAGGGCCATAGTAATGGGGGGGTCACCTTCCTCCAAATTACTTCGAAGTTGTTTAGACTTACGATGCTCCGTAGCAGCGACACCAACTGACTTCAAAATAGAAACACCAATATCTTCAACACACACCTTAGGATCCAGATCGAAATTAACAATGTGACCCGACGAGTGGGCCTCAAATGCCTTCGAGTCCCCACCCCAAACCCCTTTGGAAGAGATCTGAATCTTTTTGAAAATTTTCTCTAGGCCAACACCAAAAGTGAAAGAGAGAGTGTCCACACTATCATCAGTGTCTGTTCTAGAGGCTAACCGAGAACCACCACCAATAGAGGGGGAGTCCAAATTTAGTTTACTACTTCTTTAATTACATTGCTTTGTATTCAATATATACAAAATATACATATGAGACTCTTCACATTCACAACCCTTGAAATATTTACTTACACAAACTTTTCACCTCCTCACACACTCAAAATATCTATCATTTCATATTTTTCATGGGAGAAATATCATATAATAATAAATTTCTTATTGACTCCACATATCCACATAAGAACAAAGACTCTAATGATTGCACATACTAAATGAAAAAATCTTACATAACTCCTCACTTACATGACACCTACTATATACTCAAATATTTACATAATTATAAACTTAACTAGTTACATGGTAATTTCAATATTCTTGCAAAGCACCAAATCAATATTTCTAAAATTTCTATATTTTCTATTATGCAACACAAAATTAATGTTGTCCTTGAATTTAAGGTTTGAGTTGGCTTCCATTTGGGAGAAGGGCATTGAAATAATATTATCTTTACCTTTTCATAGTAAGAGCTTTTCTTTAGAGGTGAACACA
Source organism: Wollemia nobilis (assembly GCA_028583015.1). Taxonomy (NCBI): domain Eukaryota; kingdom Viridiplantae; phylum Streptophyta; class Pinopsida; order Araucariales; family Araucariaceae; genus Wollemia; species Wollemia nobilis. The sequence goes on along the minus strand of JAQPPZ010016892.1, from coordinate 32,892,065 downwards.
ACATTGATCCAAGAAATATTGCTTTGCAAACCAATAGAATCTAATCTTGGGTTCAAAGATCAACATACTAGTTTGACTCCATAATAAATATGCTTTTTTGAGAATAACCATGCAACTTTTGCAATTTGAGTGACAAGTTAACCTCATTGTAATTATTTGTTGCAACTTGTGCACTATTGTTGGTATTATTCTTGTTAATATTCCTAGTTTTAATTTGTATTGTTGATTAATATTTGATTTGAATACAATTATTTTTATGCATTTAGAAAAATAATTTTGTTTATGTTATATGTGGAATCAACTTTGTAAGGTGCTAATTTTTTTTAACATGCTTCTCTTTTACCTTTAAAGAGTTTGGTTTTTACTTTTTTTTTTATTGTTTCAATCCACTAATTCCTATATTTCTTTGCATAGCGAGGATCACACATTTTAATTTAAATGTAGCTCATATGATATTTGAGATAAATAAATTAAAGTAAAATTAAATATTCTCATTATCTTTTGTATTTTTAAACACACTAGTGATAAATCAAATTTTTTAAGAATATATTCAGTTTTATAAATATTAAGTTTATTGCATACTCTTGTAAAAATTGGTATTATATTATAATATCTATTAATATATTATCTAATTTTACATGTTTGTTTATTCTATTGCTTTATTTCCATAGAAGTTATGAGTGTATGGTTTTAAACTTCTAGGGTATGAGTTGCTATAAGATATAGATTCTATAATTATTGCTACTTATAAATTTCCTAATATTTTAAACTTAGGATCCAAGTTCATCATTTTGGATGTTTTTGGTGAGGATTTCCCAAAATAAAATGAATGAAGTGGTTTAATTACATCCATGAGACCAAAATAGTCTATGGGACTAAGAGCTTTAATAGAAGGTGGAGTGTTGTACAACTCTACCAACCTTTTGAATTCAAATATTGCATCTCCTCTTAAAATTACCAAATTCTTAACAACATTTAAGAAAAAAAGCATAAAAAAAAAGTAAAAATGAGTTTAACCATTTATAATTTTTATAAAAAATGTTCAAGAAAGTAAAAATCTCAACACCCTCTTATCATATTTTGGAATGTAATTATTCAATTGTTGATTCTCATGGGAAGTTTCCCTATTTTTTCTATTCTCAATTCTTCAAAAAGTACCATTAGTGTGTTTTTTTGTCCTCTCTAATTGTCATAGGGTCAAGAATATCATGCCTTGCATGGAGTGACATAGTAGGGCCAATCTTGAGAGCATGAAGTTTGTCTAAATTTGGTCCCTCTAGGATATTTTACAAGGCCAAATATTTTTAAGATGTGATATTCAATGCTCTTTTTCCTACTCTAGCCTAATCTACTAGCTTTAGGAGGAAAAGGATTAGACAAGTGCAAAAGAAAATATAGTAGAAAGGAAAAACCTAAGAAAAATAAGGTAATTTGCCAAAAATCAAATAAGATCCTCCTACAACATCTCTGACTATAATGCATCGATAGTGAACACTTCCTCCTTTCAATGTATATAAACACAAACATAAACATAAGCATACATATACAAAGGAAATTGATGGGGAGAACCAAGCACATTAAACTAAATAGTCATAGACCTCTAATATATATATGCATATGAAAATATTATAAAATATTATGCCATAAATGGGGGTTGGGGTTATCCGCAAGACCGCATAGAGATGATCATACTAGTACACAGAAGGAAATGAAGGGAAAGCTATACAATACGTGAAAAAATTTCTTATCCTTAGTAATGCTGATATAACTACTATTTATATATTATAAAATAGAGAGAGTTTCCGTACAAAAATACAAGAAACTATTACAATTTCAATTGCTTCTCCTAAGGATATTAAAGACTTGAATGCGATCACCTTCTATAATTAATTCCATTAAGTGTAGGACTATGACCACCATGCCTTTGTTTTCAAGATATAATAAACTTTCTAAGTTGGATTGAAATGAATAGATGATTTGTACCTTCTTTTAATAATGGCTTATTAATCCATCTTAATTATTCTCTTTGTGGTTTTATGCACCATTACTATTTCTCTTCTACTTAATATGATCCTTCCCTAGAGTTGGTGGATCTTTGTAATGTGCTTTAATTTCTAGTGCACTCTTTAGTTCCTTCATATCCTAATATAAGTTAGTAATTATTCATCAAAAATTTCTTCTGATGGCTTGTTCTAGGACTTTTCAAAACCTCTGCTATTAAAATAAACTTTTTATCATAATTTGTATTTTAGAAAATTTTATTTTATTTTTTCGATAGGCCTTTTGATGCTCTATATTTGGAGAACTTTTCTCTCTTGTAGCCTTTCCCTTGGGACTTTTTTTATTGGTAGTTTGCCTCCTTTTGCTTGTCTATATGAAATTTTTTGGTGTTTAACTTTCTTTAATTTTGTAATCATGCGAGCTATTGAGACTCTTGCCTACTGATCTTGACTAGAACTTTTATAAACCTCCAATTTTTGAGCATTTTAATCCTTTGGAACTATATCTAATGATGTGATTTTATCCCACCTTCCTAATTTTCTTAGCCCAACGATCTGATCCCTACCAAATTTGACTTGTAAAGATTTAGCTCATGTATTTTTCTTTTGAATGTAGTAAAAATTCACTACCAGTTCACTTTTAAAGTACCTTCAAATTCATTCCTAACCTTGTAGGCTTTTGATCTCCAATACTCTTGTTATGCCAAAGATACATATTTGTTCTAACCATACCTCTAAAGGGACCATCCATATCCCAATTTTACATCTAAGTTGGTTTGAACTACATTTTAGTTGGGTTATAAGTATTTTTATTTCTATTTAATATTTGTATGTGTGTACTTATTTTGTTTTTATTCATGGTTTGGGTTGAATTAAATAACGTAATACTTTTTTTTCCTTCCTAAACTCTTATTACACATGAGAATCCTATATTTACCCTCACATACAATTCAATTTCTTTGTTGGATATTGACACCCCATGAAATTTCTTATTCTATTTTACATATGTTTATTGTTTTGTTTCATCCATACATCTTTTCTTCTATTCAATATTTTTTTATTTGTTTGTTTTGACAACTTGTTATCTTCCATTATTTTTGTTTTCTTTAGGTATCCAAATAGTATTACTATAGATTTTGTTTCTAGTGGAAAAGTGTTTATTTTAGAAAATAAAATATCATATGGGAATTATGCTTTAATTTAAAATTATTTGTAATTAGTCACTTCTGAATTATTTCAATTTAACTACATTTAAAATTTGATGTATTTTTAGCCCACACCTTCCACCCATATAGCACCATTTAATTATCTAGAAATCTAAAGAGGACCCTAATGGTTTTCCAATACAACAACTTTTATTTTTTTCCCTTTTTTTAAGAGTAGAGTGCCCTCCAGTTTGTTTTAAAAATAACCTAACCTATTTGTATTTTATTACTAGCTCTAAATGATTTCCATCAAATAAAATATGGATGTGTTTACTCTCTCTAAGCATAGAATACCATAATATTATTATTGGTAGTGTTTACTTGCATCCCATTTTTTGTTTTAAAAATATACTCTTAAGTATATAAATATTATTTTAAGCTTTCAAACATATTGCTAGTCAAGATAAGCTCATTGATGTAAAGGAGAATTTTAGCTACATAACTATTCAAGTTTATTCCCTCTCTTCCCATCCTTCCAATTTTCTTATAATTTATCAATAGAAGGGAAAAATAAAGTAGGAGATAATGGAAAACCTTGTTTCACCCTAACATCACTGCTAAGACACTAATAGACCTTATGGAATTTTGAATTTTGCTACTACCTGCTCATAAATTCTATGTATAGTTACTCTATAGTTGATTGGTATTCAATTTGCTTCCATTTTATTTTTAAATTTACCTCTATGTGTTGTGTCAAAATCCTTTTTAATTAAATAAAACAATAAAAAACTAATTTTTTTATATTCCATATCCTCTATATTAGGTGCCTTAAAGTAACACAATGATCTATTATTGATTCCTTTAGTATAAACCATACTTTCCCTATTGACTTCTTTCCTTGATTTTTCTATTGGTTGATTTTAATTTCTACTATGCTACCAACTAATTTTGAAAAAAATATTGACCATGATGGTATAGTATTTTGAAGGATTGTTGGTATTCCAAGTTCTATAAAATGATATGACTAAGCTAGTTTTCCATTCCAATAGAAAGTCTTCTTTAATGATGCCATAAATAATATTTTGAATGTGTGGTGCTAAGATTTCTACACCTCACTTGAGATGTTAAACTTGAAAACCATATATATTCTTATCTTTAAATATTTTTTATTTCTTAATTTTCTCCTTCATATATTTCAAATAAAAAGCTCCTTAGTGTTGGAGGTGCTACATTATTTGGTACCTTGCAATATTAATGGAAGGGCCTTGTAAATAATTTAATCTAGGGTGTGGTTAATATTTGAGTATATGTCATGTTATTAAGTGTGAGCTATGTTTAATATAAATAAGTATGGAGTTATGTAGGTGAGGTGTCATGTTTATAAACAAGAAGTTATGCAATCATGAAAGTCTTTATCTTTATGTAAATATATGAGAAATATGAAGAGTTAGATCTCTAGTGAGTATGAGGAGATAAAAAGTGTATGCATGTATAAAGGTCAATATTCATGTGAATATGAATATTATCATGTTTGTTTATATTCAAGACGAAGCCTTGTAATATATAATCAAACAAGCATTGCACTTATGCATTGCTTAAAGTAGATATTTATCAAAAAAATATTTATGTGAATTTATTATTGAATTGTTATGAATATTTGTTATTATAGCTTGTGGAAATATTATTATATTTATAACAGTGGTTTGTTTTAGTGAAGGTGAAAGCACGAGGATACGGAAGCAAAATGGCGTACCGGGTGCGATGCAAACAAAAGCAAAACGTAACGCTAAGTCCTACGAACGAAAATGCATGAAAAGGGGAAAACAAGCGAAATGAAATGAGATGTAAAGAAAATGTAAAGTGCAGCCCTTTATTTTATTAATTTTCTCGAGATCAGGTTACAATACGTCTCCTCCCTTTTCAGGGGCTAGGAGCGTTAAACATAGTTTTGTCACACCACGGATGGTACGCTTTCTTTCGCGTGCCCACATGTGAAATGGGCGGGCCAAACATCATCGCCGCTTGCGTGAATGCATCTGTGCTTCCTTGCTGCCCCTCCGGTGTCGAGATCCTACATTCAAAAAAATAGCAAACGATTAAAAGCACCTACGGATGGAGGGAAACATGCGATCCCCAAGGCCTCCGGTTAATGCATGCATAAAATAATTAAAACTATAATCAAAACATATCATAATGAGCTAAAATTTGGATAGAGGCATGAAAACATTACCAAGAACACACTGCAAAAGGAACAGTTAAGAAATCTACCATATATTTCTAATCGCTCCGGGGTGGGACGATTAGGACTGTCACAAGATGTCAGAAAGTGACCTCCTAAATGTCCCATCCAGGGGCCTCCAAAACACCTACAAAGTTGGGGTTAGGCAAAACGGGGCATTTTGAGATGACCCAGAAGGTCAGATTTTGCAAATTCTACCTCGATCACCCTATATCCGATGATGCTCCCTGTATGTTAATGAAAATGAAAAACACTGAAAACACAACCAATATTCATCAGAATGACATGAAATTTGAATGGCAGCCTATATGAGTGACCTAAAATGAAATGCAAATGAAATAGTAAAGAAATATGCTATAGATTTCTAATCACTCTGGGGTGGGGCGATTAGGACTGCAGCAGTGCGGGGGGCACCCGGGGGCAGGACGCCCACCGTTTGGGGCTTGGTTTCGGCACCAATCCACTTGGGATGGGTCCAAAACCTCCTAGGGGGTTGTGTCAAAAAATTGGGTGGGGTATTATGGCCAAATGTTTGGGTTTTGGGTCCGGATTGCGCTTCCAATGATCACCCAATAACCTCCCTTCCAAAAGAGAGATCAAGGATGTAAGAAGCACAAGCGATGGGTGAGGATGTAATTCGACAGCACTCCATTGCTCCAAATGCTCCTGCTCTATCCTTTTTTGGGGTGAGAAGACTCACCATTTTATAGACCTGAGGGTCTCTTGTGAATGAGCATGCAGAGGCACCACTTGGCCATCATGCCTTGTCAAGGGAGAGAAGATTCCTCCCTGATTAAGGGCTCCATGACTGCCTCTATGATTGCCTCTTTGAGCTCAAAAATGCTCACTCACACTCCCATGCATTGAAGGTGGAGTTGAGTGGTGGATCTGAGCTACCATTTGTCAAGGTTTGACCTTTTTCCCATCAAACCTGCTATTCGCCCCACCCTGGAGCGAATGCTGCTAATCGTCCCGGGGTGGGACGAATACCAGTTTGTAATCATCCCAGGGTGGAACGAGTAGGGAGCAGAGTGCCTGAAAGGTGCCAAATTGACCTCTGACCTTCCAAAACTATTGTGGGAGTGGTTAGGACCACTTGTTTAACCTCTGGGGGCTGCCCTAGGGGCTATGTATGTCAATTCGATCAGTGCTTGTCGTCACATAATCGGATTGGTGTTGTTTTGGTGTCTATAGATGCCCCTTTTTGGGATGCATTGTGCGTGGCATAGTGTTGAGCAAAAATAGATAACCAAAGCACTAATGATTAGGGTTTCTCAGTAACCTAACCAAATTTTGATGCCCCAAGTATGGAAAGGGCATGCATTCTTGAATCCTTGCTTCTGACGAGCTAAGGAGCTTAATTCAAGTGTTAACCTTTTTCGGTGAGGTGTTACTTGATCTTGGACATTGTTCAGTCATGAATAGGCAAAGGGCGCAACCTTTTGTCTGTGGGAACCTTGAGTTCATGATTCTAGAATGCCAAGTGTTTGATCAGCTTGTGATAATTGCTTGTTTGCTGCCCCAAGCAGGAGCGTGATTGTCTTTGTCAATGATTCTTTGAATGCATGCCATTTCCTTGATTGGGTGTGTATTTGTTGATTGGTGACTAAGTGTGACTACCCCCTCAAGCGACGAATCGATGAGGGAATGACCGACATGAGAAAAGCGATGAGTCGCTTGACCCAAGATGACTTTTGTAAGGGTGCCTTCAGTTGTTTTTCATTGAATGCTTATGCAGTTTCTGAACAATTTGACCTATTTTTGGTGGGTTTTAACCCTTTTTGTGACGTATTTTGGAGCTAAAATTGTCAAAAATTCGTCCTCCCATGGAGCGGTCCGGATATGGTAGCCTTCTTAGGGAGTAGGATATTGATAATTTGTGACCCCAATGTTGGTTTTGTATGCCAATAATGTCAGGCGCAAAGGCACCTTTGTTCGGCAATTTTATTGCTATTTTTGGGTGGGTTTGGACCCTTTTGTGATGTCGTTTGGGGATGAAATTCTCGAAAATCCATCCTCCCGTGGAGCGGTCCGGCTATGGTAGCCTTCTTAGGGAGTAGGATAGTGAGGATTTGTGACCCCAATATTGGTTTTGGATGCCATGAATCATAGGCACAAAGGTGCCTTTGTTCGATAATTTTATTGTTATTTTTGGTGCATTTTGGATGCAGTTTTTGTTGTTTTTTATTTTCTTGCTCTGTAATCGTCCTTGGGTGGGATGAATACCAGTTTAGTAATCGTCCTAGGGTGGGACGAGTGCTAACTAGAGCGCTCATCCCAGGGTGGAACGATTACAGGCCTAAAAGCCTATATAAGGGCCAAAACTAGGTTTTGGGCTCATTTGCACTTTGTTTTTCTGGCGATTTGGAGCTGTGAGGAGGAGGAGGTCGAGTTCGCGTAGCGGAGCGCTGTCGAATTTTCATGGACACAATGAGTTCACGGACCGGATCATACAGTGGCAGAGCCGAGGCGAGACCCGTGAGTGCTCCTCATTTATTTTGCTTGTTTTTATTTTCAAAAGTAATTTATTTTTTTTTGACTAAACCTAGGTTATTTTATTTGTGTTTGTATTTTGTTCGTTTAAACTAAGATGAAAACCCTAGGTTTAAATTTTATTTGTTTGGTTGTTTTGTATTATGGTTTAAACTAAAATTAAACCCTAGTTTAAAATGTTGTTTGTTTTTTTGTATTTTGCGTTTAAACTAAGATTAAACCCTAGTTTAAAGTTTTATTTTTATTTGTTTTTGTTTAAACTAAGATTAAGAAACCCTAGGTTGAAAAATTTGTGTATTTTGTTTTTTTTTTTTTTGTTTAAACTAAGATTAAGAAACCCTAGTTAAAAATTTGTGTATTTTGTTTTTTTTTTTGTTTAAACTAAGATTAAAAAACCTAGGTAAAAATTTGTTTTTTGTTTTTGTTTAAACTAAGATTAAGAAACCCTAGTTAAAAATTGTTTTTTTTTTTTTTTTTTTGTTTAAACTAAGATTAAGGAACCCTAGTTAAAATTTGTGATTTTGTTTTTTTTTTTTTTTTAAATAAGGTTAAAAACCCTAGTTAAATTTGTTTTTTTGTTTTTTTTTTTGTTTTTTGTACATTTGTTAAATGTTTTAGTTGTACATTTGTTAAATGTTTTTGTTGTACATTTGTTAAATGTTTTAGTTGTACATTTTTTTGGTTGTCATGTTTTTAATGTTTTTGTGTTGTTTTTGTTTTGCAGGTGGTGAAGAGTCGGTACCGTCAGTCGACGGTGTTTTCGGATGCATGGGAGGCGTTGACTATGGTGGACTCGGAGTGGCTTGATGCCCTTGGGCTCAAGCAGGTGACTCGGTTAGAGCTTGTGGTGGGGGATCGGGCATATCTGACTACCTTGATCAATTTGTGGGATCCTCACACCAACACCTTTCATCTCCCAATAGGGGAGATGATAGTGACTTTGAGGACGTTTATCGAATTCTATGGATTTTGATAGATGGGTTGCCCATTCGGACTACTCCTCGTGATCAGTGGATGGTGGTGCTGACATGGTGCTTTGGGCATGGGGTGGAGATGGGGGTGGATAGTGGTGGAGAGGGTAGAGGGGGACTGCCTGATTGGCAAGATTTTGGTGCGGTGGTGGCTGGAGAAGGGTGTGTTGGGGGTGAGGCATGCACTGCTCATGACCCTCATCTCCAACATGCTGCTGCTCGACTCATCTGGTGTGAGGTTCCCTTGGAACCTACTTGAGGTAGTGTTTAGACTTGTGGAGTGTCCACGAGAGGCACCCTTGATTATGAGGTGGGGTCAGACGCTACTGACATAGCTTTATGATGAGTTGTACGAGGTCTATTGTTGGAGGTGAAAGGGGATTGGGTGCAGCTACCTATTGTAGTGTTGGGGGTGGTAGCACATAGCTATGGAGCGGCCATAGGGTTTGCCTTGGACCACTCGGGTAGAGATGGTGGATAGGGAGATTGGGTATGCTGCTCTATGGCGGAGGTCAGAGGAGCAAGGGCAGAGTCGATGGTGGGCAGGTGTCGTAGGGCACTATGTCGATGCCTTCTCGTGTCTTGCTCTAGGGGAGGTGTTCTGGCATCCATATCGGGACTTTCCAACCTGGCCTAAGGCTGGGGAGTGGCTCGAGGGCGCAGGGGGAGGTGGCTGATCGGGCGACATGGGACCGAGTAGGAGTACTTCTCGTACGTTCGAGTGACTCGATAGTTTGGGGTGCACCAGGGATTTCCTGGTGAGCCTTTGATCTATCGATGTCGGGGCGATGAGAGGACTCTGGCCTTGCCGATCATTGAGCCGTTGGGTGAGGAGTCGGATGTAGTGATCGATGTCCCTGACGTGGACAATGTCGGGGTGACTATAGAGTATGACCAGTGGTGGACGATGCGGTGATGGTGGGGTGAGGGGCCTCTAGGAGGTACGGATGCGGTAGTAGTAGGTGGTGAGGATGCAGAGGCATCGAGGGAGGGTTGGGGCGCTCTGCTCGATGATGCGGATATGGTGGAGGTTGACGACTTGATTGGGGATGACCTAGGGGTTTCAGAGCAACCGGATATATAGGATGTTTCGGAGTAGTGGGTGTCGGAGCAGCCCATCATCCCGGAGATGCCCATGCCTCAGGCAGTTCTAGGGGACATGGAGGCTAGGTATCATGCTGAGATAGCATGATTGGAGGATCTACTATGGAGATGAGATGAGGAGCATGGGGAGGTTCTGCAGGAGAGGGATCTCCTATGGACTCAGTTGGTGGAGTGGGAGAACGCATTGGCTGCGTACCATCGATGGGATGGGGACACAGATGCTTCATGGGAGAGGGATCTCCTGTGGACTCAGTTGGCATAGCGTGATGATGCATTGGCTACGTACCATCGATGGGAGATGGATTTGGTCCGACATCAGTTGGAGTTGGAGGTAGAGATTATCCACCTCGATGGGCGGTTACCTGAGCTCACTGGAGGTGGATCTTCACATCGAATGAGAGATAGTGAGACTGAGCAGTCTGCTTCCTCTCATCGCAGGTGGGTGGGTGAGGGTAGCGCTAGTGGGCATGATGCGGGGGCTGGCAGCAGCCGCCCTGAGAGGTCCCATAGGACCCACACCACTAGGGGTAGTTCCAGTCGCACCGATCCTACGTGATCATGGTGGCCGACTCCCTAGGCTTGGGGTTTTTGAGTTTTTGATGTTTTTTGTGAGGTCAGAGGACCAATTTATTGTAGCCTGTGGGCATTTTGGTGATATATATACATGAATTTCTTTTTGTTTATACACTTGTTATGATTTATTTTATTTTATGCACATTTTATTTAGTTGATGTATGCATGTGTTATTATGAATGCGATGTTTCTAATTATATGATGTATGCATATGGAATGGATGGAATGATTTGTTGATAACTTGTCGGTGGCACCATAGACTATACAGGATTTACTGGCTTTCTGTACTATGTGATGACTTTGTGGAATGACTTTGCATGTGTGAATTTTTTTTTTGTTTTGTATTTTTTGATGGTGATGTAAGAATGGACATGTACAACATTTGTTTTAGAATGTAGTTAAGGTTTTTCTGAGACTCATATGTTTTAACTAACTAGCCAAGACTGTACATTTATCTTACAAGACTTTTGAACAAGGTATGAATCAGACTTGAGTTTGACCAAGTTATTTCACATCCTTGTGTGTGCGATTGAATTTGTTTATGTGGTATTTGTCAGGATACCGCTAGTGCCAGATAGGCTGTCCACCAAACCTGTACTGAGGATCACCTAATTAGCTCCACTAACTCCTTTGTTGTATTTAGTAAGATTAATCCATAGGACAATCTAAGGTACCATAAGCTAGCTCATCCACATGCAAACATTGGTCTGCTCACACGCAAAGCTAATGTGATAGACATATCATCATGCATTTAGGATACCACCATTGCTAGGTAGGTTGTCCACCAAACCCGTAATGAGGATCACCTAGATGGTTTTTTGAATGCTGAGAATTCTAGGGATTCAAGCTCAGGCGTCTTTCGGTTGCTCAACTTGTTGGGATACTTGCTCTCATACATAGTGATAAAAATCACTGTTTATTTTTCTCTTTTGTTTTTCTTTTTGAGCAAGGGGTTTGAATAGTGGTGATAACCACTGTTATTTGATTTTGCATTTTAGGTTTCAAAGTTGAGCTCGTAGGTTTTTGGCTTGCGAATGGAATTGATCCCTTTTGTCTTGGGGATGACTACCCATCCTATTTAGGGATGTGTAGTACGAATCCTTATGACTTTGGGGACCAAAGGTGATTGGGGATGTTACTATGTAATGGCATTGATATTTTAGGCCTTGGGGATGACTACCCATCCTTGTCAGGGGGGTGTAGTATGAATCCTTATGACTTTGGGGATCAAAGGTGATTGGGGATATGATTATGTAATGGCATTGATCTTTTAGGCCTTGGGGATGACTACCCATCCTTGTCAGGGGCATGTAGTATGAATCCTTATGACTTTGGGGATCAAAGGTGTTTGGGGTTTTTGATAGTGGATTTTAACCACTATTTATTATGGGGAATTGGATGGGGAAGAGCTTGTCCTTTTTTCAATTCTCAGCATTCTCGAACCATTCGCATAGGGGGATGAACAGGCTAACCTTTCACCTATGGTACCCTAGACTGCTTTGTAGGTTTCTCTTGCATTCACACAACTTGGGAATTTTTATGTGTTTTAACTTGTGTTGGGATGCTACGTAACAAGGTGTGATCCAAGTAAAACTCTACCTTTGTAAAAATCTGTCTGACTTTGTATAGTTTTTGGCTAGAAATCTAAAGACAGCTGAATGACGAAAACCCTAAAGACATTAGCAGACAACTGACTATGATAAAAAATGTGGATGGCGTTATTTTGGATGGATGTGTTTACAAAATGGAAAAATGTGGAAAATGATGGAATTGCCTAGCAATTATAGTCTATGGTGCTTATGACGTGTATGACCAACAAATATGCCATGTATGGACGATGCCTAATGCAGTTTATTATATTTTTGGTTTTGATTTTTAAGAGTATGCATGGAAGTGAGATGCAATTTTTTTGTTATTTTTTATTATCTTTTGTTTTTGTTTGTTTTTGAATATTTGTTTTTGACCAAGCGATTGTGGGAACCCTTGGAGCTTTTGGTTTGACCAAAGGGTTTATGGATACCTTTGGGGCATTTTTTGGGGTTGACCAAGTGATTGTGGGAATCCTTGGAGCTTTTGGTTTGACCAAAGGGATTATGGATACCTTTGGGGCATTTTAGGGTTGACCAAGCGATTGTGGGAATCCTTGGAGCTTTTGGGGTGGGCTATGGCTCTCTAAATGTGGAATGGCCTCAAATGACTGATGTTCAAGGGTTCTAGTTCCTTGATTCCTTCAAGAGAGGCGAGCCGGTATGTTCCAGGTCCTATTTTACTATCAATTACATAGGGACCTAACCAATTTGCCATGAACTTGTCCCTTAGATGGGGCGGCAAGTTAGAATTTTGTTGGTTCTCTTTTAAGACCAAGTCACCAACCTGAAAGTCCCTCAGGTGAACTTTCATGTTGTATGCTTTCTTAAGTCACTCTTGATAGATACGTAAATGCTCGAGAGCATTGATGCATCATTCATCGAGCAACGTAAGCTGGTCTAACCGGGCCTACCGTGTAGTGTCATCATCGATGAACTCTTGCATTGATATGCATAGGGAAGGTATTTCCAACTCGAGAGGCATGACTGCCTCAGAGCCATACACCAATGAAAATGGAGTTGCCCTAGTGGGCATCCGAATGCTAGTGCGATAAGCCCAAAGAGCAAGTGGGATTTGAATGTGCCAATCCTTATGACTATCTGTGACTATATTTTTAAGGATGGCAACTAGCATTTTGTTTGACGCCTCTGCTTGCCCATTTGCCTACGGATAATAGGGTGTTGAAAAATTATGCTAAATTTTGTACTTTGTTGTCAAAGCATGCACATATTTGTTCTTAAATGACGTCCCATTATCCGAGATGATCTTGGATGGAATACCAAAATGACATATGATGTTATGTAAAATAAACTCTGCAATGCAGGGTCCAATCGTAGAGGTAAGCGAAATTGCTTCCACCCACTTGGTGAAGTACTCTGTGGCCATTATGATAAACGTGTGATGACCTAACGATGTAGGGGAGATCTTTCCGATTAGATCTAAGCCCCACTATAAAAATGGCCAAGCCGATTGGATCGACTGCAAGGCCTGAGAAGGTACATGTGTCAAATTGGCATGGTGTTGACACTTCATGCACTTCTTTACATACGTGCAACAATCTCACTCTAAATATGGCCAATAATAGCCCATGCGAAGAATGCACTTTGCGATGGCCATACCATTGAAGTGGCCACCACATGTACCATCGTGCGCTTGGGTGATCACCCAAGCGGACTCCTGTTGGTCCAAGCAATGGAGGAGGATCCCTTCGTAGCTTCGATGGTACAAAATGTCTCCTAGCAAGACATGTTTTGCCACTTTCTATTTGAATGATATTTTTGTGGCATGCGTCAATCCAAGTGGGAGGTTACCTAGCTTGAGGTAGTCTCTTATGGGTGTGTACCAATCCTGCTGATCAGAAACCTCGATGGTATGAACTACCAATCCCTCTTGAAGTTCATCCCTAGCAAAAGCGAACTGTAAGAATAGCATTGTGTTGCTATTAAGAGGGGTCGGGGAGAACAAGGACCCCCAGTTGGCATGATTCAGACTATCATGGATTCGAGAGAACTTATCCTGAGATGGTTCAATCTGGATCAGGTGGATTCCTGGCGTTAGGTCAGAGCTTGCACGCTCCATCATGGATTGCGATAGTGTTTTGACTTGAATGGTTGTCATCTCACCGGAAGGGTCTTGCGGGATTAGTGACCCCAAGGAGGCCATAGTGTCCGCAAAATGATTCGATGATCGAGGGAGTGCCTCGATGTCGTACCATTCAAGCTTTGCTAGGAATTTGTCCACAAGGGCTTTGTAGGCCTGTAGAACTGGGCATTTACATTGGAATACCCCTTTTACTTGGTTGACAATTAACAATGAATCACCAAAGATGTTCAAGCATTTGATGTTCATGGTGATTGTTGTCTGAAGACCTATGAGCAAGGCTTCGTATTCGGCATTGTTGTTGGTGCATGAGAAATCTAGTTTAAATGATAGAGGCATTGGAGCCCCTTGTGGTGTGAAGAATACAATTCCCATGCCACCCCCTTGCTCACATTTAGAACCATCAAAAAATAGGGTTATGTCGGCCTGTGACTCAGGCACATCAGAATCTGGCGATTCTGAGACATGGAAGACCCCATCATCGGGTAGCTCTATGGTCAGAGGCTGATCATCTTCGAGAGGAGCCTCTACTAGTTGATCGGTGATGACTTGACCTTTGATGGACTTTTGTCCAATGAATTCGATGTCAAACTCCATCAACAACATGATCCATTTTTCCATGCGGCTACTGTGATAAGTATGACTCATCATGTACCGCAATGGATTCTCCTTAGACACAACATACGTCGTATTGCTCAACATGTAATGGCATAGCTTTTTGGTAGCAAATACCATTGCTAAGCATAGCTTCTCGACGTATGCATAGTTAAGTTCATAACTGACCAGGGTGCGGCTAAGATAGTAAGTAGCCTGCTCTTTGTGTAGTTCATTCTTCTGGGCTAGCATGGCGCCCAGTGCCACCTCAGTAGCTGAGATGTATAAGTAGAATGACACTCCTGGTCTAGGTGGTGCCAATACTGGTGGTGAAGCCAAGTATTGTTTAATGTCATCGAAGGCTGATTGGCACTCATCATCCCAGTGAAATGCTACCCCCTTGTGTAATAATTTATTCATGGGTCGACACTTGTCAGATAGCTGCGCTATGAAGCGCTTGATTGACATGACCTTTCCCTACAGGCTTCTGAGCTGCTTGATGGTGGTTGGGGGAAGCATTTCAAGGATTGCCTTGAATTTGTTTGGATCTACCTCGATTCCTCATTTTGAGACTATGAAACCCAAGAGTTTTCCAGATGTGATGCCAAATACGCACTTCTTGGGGTTTAGTCTGACTTTGTGTTCGATGAGGCGATCGAGGATCTTGCTTAGGTCATCGAGATGATCTGGGTGCAAAAGAGATTTGGCCAACAGATCATCCATATAATCTTCCAAAGTTTTATGCATGTGATCATGGAAGATGTATGTCATAGCGCGTTGGTAGGTGGCACCAACATTTTTAAGGCCAAAGGGCATGACCTTATAACAAAATGTCCCCCAAGGCATTGTGAATGCCATTTTTAGTTGATCATCGAGATTGATATGAATCTGATTGTATCTCAAGAAACCATCCATGAGGGAAAGCATTTCATGGCCTGCTGTAGCATCTACCAATGCATCGATGCTAGGCAAGGGGAAATCATCCTTGGGACTCGCTTTGTTTAGATCTCAAAAATTGATGCATATGTGAATCCTCCCATCGGGCTTCTTGATGGGTACCATGTTGGACAACCATGGTGGGTAATCCACGTAGATGACAAACTATGCATCCAATAGCTTTTGTAGCTCATCTTTGACCATTAAGGCTACTGTTGGGTGCATCTTACGTAGTTTTTGCTTGACTGGCTTGACTGTCGGATCAAGCGTTAGATTATGCATGACTAGCTATGGGTCTAGCCCCGACATGTCTTTGTAGGACCATGCAAAAACCTCCTTCTTCTCTTTGAGAAGGGCAATGTAATCGGCTTGCTCTTTGGGGGATAGACTTACCCCTAGCTTGATGATTTGTGGATTCATTGGATCAGAGCCGATGTCTACGTCAGTCGTCTCTTCGATTGACATGTGGGACCCGTCCTCCAACTGGTGTGGAGTTGGGATCAGGTGGATATCATTCGCTGAATTTAGATCTACGTTTGGAACGTCGGGTTCCTCTTCAGCATGGAAGATATCCTGAGTTGGTCCTGGGGTGAAATGAAGCATCTCATCGCAAGGCCAGTACTCTGATGGGGATGGTGGTGAGTCAGCGTGATCCCATTCTATAGCATCTAAGTCTAGATACAATGGCCATGTTGGATCGGTTGGATTGCGGATGGGGGTGGTTAAGTCAATGGAGATCATGTTGATGAAATGATTTTGGTCTCCATTACCATGGGTGTGGTGACTCGGACTTCCTTGGTGATCTTTGTGCTCTGGATCTGGCTCTGGGGGTATTGGCACAAATGGATCAGCCCTATGTGTGGATAATAGGATGGGGTCTACCCTTGGCACTGATGGCTCTATGGGGTCTCTGGGTGGAAGGTGCTCTCTGTATACCTAAAGTGGCGGGTGAAGCAGTTGGTCCAACTGTGCTTGGTTTAGGTGCCACCTATGCCTTGGCCCCATGTTTAGTTGTTCAAACATGTCATCAATGTCCATGGGGTATTGTTGCTACCACATATGATTGAGATATGCCATCTCAGTCTCATCTTCATAATCACTATCGAAGATCCATAGGCCTTCATTGGCTTCGACAATATTTGCGGCATGTGAGGCTCGTCTTGCTCGAGCAAATTGATCTGGTCCCATCGAGGTTGTTCCGCTCTCTATGGGAGGACCTAATTTTCTTGAGGTGGCCCTTGCTCGACTGGAGCATTCAAGGGGAACATTGCCAATAAGCTTTCTTGATAGTCATCCATGGGGGTCACTTGCGAATGATTGCTATCAGATTCGAAAGGGTCCCACGGTGCTACCTCATATTCTGACTCATCTTCCGAAGATCCTTCTTGACCTTGTCTATATCCCTCTTGTAGGTGAGTTCTTGAACTTTCTCCTTTCTCGATCAAAGGGATGGGGTTGTTGAGGTCAACAAGGTTTGTTGTTAACAATGGGAGATAATCCCCCAATGTATATGTTGTGTTAGGATTGGCATATGGATCTCGTGCCAACCCATCCTTGTTGCCTATCCCTAGGCCTTGCATGTTCTCCACCAAGATGTCAAGGGGTAAGGGGTGGTTGAACCCTACTCCTGATTTGTCGTATGACATCTGATATCTTGGTTGGCAAAGAATGCGCACTCCTTGTTCATATCTGCCCAACCCATATCCATGCCAATTACATTGGCCAAGATATCTCAAAGTGAAGTCTGGGTTGGACAAATAGTTGACATCCTCAGCAAAGGGCTCTTCATCTTCTTCCTCTTGCAGGTAAGGTTCAATGCCATTATCGAGGCCCCCATATACAAAATTTGTCTGGTTTGGCGGGTAGCCTAGAGGAACAATAGTGTCGATGGGGAGGCGAGGTCTCCCCATGTCCTGCATGGACTCAAGTGCGGGTGTTGCTACAATGTTCCACACTAGGTACTCCCCCAGGCCCGTATTGGCCATCTCAATGGTGATCATTGGCGGTTGAGGGGGAGGGAATGGGAGTTCTTCCTGAGTCCACTCCATGTCGGGTGAACTAGGCATCTCGACTTCCATTCGGCTAGGCATCTCCTCGGTAGAGATGGTTGAGACTGATGGTGGTGCCTCTTCCAGGGGTTTCTTCCCATTGTCCTTCGGTGTGGCCACCGTAGGTGGCATCGTTGGTGAAGGACCAGATGATGAAGATGGACTCGACTGGGGATTTGAGGGACTTAACAGTGGGGATGCATGCAGAATCAGACCTTGTTTAGATGGATTCAACTAAAAATCCAAATGTGTCGATGGAAGGGTCGATTGCGGCATCAGCTGCACCGCATTGCAATACTTGAAGGGCTCTAAGTCTACCGGGACTACATGCACCTGCCCTTCGAATGTGTACTTTAGGCATTGATGAGCTATCGAAGGGACACACTTCATGTCCCTGATCCAAGGCCAGCCCAACAAGATATTATAGGCCATCTCACCTTCCAAGATGTGGCACAACGTAGGAATAGTCTTTTGCCCTACTTGGATGGGTAGGACAATTGTGCCAACCATCGAGCATATCACATCATTGAATGCTCGAAGAGTATAGGTGGAGGCCACGATGTGAGATGTTAGCAACTTGAGGTGTTTCAAAGCCGTTGTTGTGATTATATTACTGGATGAGCCAGTGTCCACCAACACCCTCTTATATGGAATCCCGTTGACCCATGCAATGACGTGCAGGGGTGGATCTGCCATATCACCAGTCACCGATTTTAGCTCATCTTCTCTAAAGGTGATGACTGGCTCGGTGCATCATTTTACATGTCCCACAAAGTTGTTGAAAGAGTTTGCTTCATGGGGCTACAACTCGATGGCTTTAAGTATCTCCATTAGAGCCTCTCGATGGGGTGGTGATTGTTGGATGAGCTCGTAGATGGAGAGCCTAGCCGACGTGGTCCTTAAACTTTGGGTAAGTTTAGTCTGAATTGTGGCCATTGGTCTAGGTGAGGGAGGTTGTGTAGGGTGTTGTTGAGGTTGTGACATTGATGGAACCTCTCCTGTAGCCACCACGGGGGCAGCTGTGCTTGGGTACCTCTTGTTCCGAGTCACTATGCTTATCATCCCTACATACCCCTGCATGGGGCAGTTCTGTGTCACCTCATTGACTTGAAGGGTCTTTGCCTACACATCATGGGTAGGCAGGGGGTCTTTGAAGACCTCCATCTATTGGTTGTTTGGCACAATGGGATTATCCACCGCTAGCATCTTGTTGTCTATTAGGTCTTGCACTAAGCTTTTGAACTTCCAACATGCATAAAGGTCATGTCCTTTCTGTCGATGAAATCTACAGTACAAGTCTTCCCTATAGCCCTTGGGTTTTGGCACGTTGGGGTCTACGGGTCGACTTTCTGGCAGGTTTATCAAGTTTTCCATGGACAAGCGGTCAAACAAGGAGTCTTTAGACTCTGTGAAGGGTGTGAATTGTCGCCTAGGGTGATGCTGCTGATTTTGCTCTTGCCTATGATTTTCCTTTTCATAGGTGTCAAGAGGAACTGCCTGATAATTAGCCTTTGGGGGTTGTATTGCTTGTGTAGGCTTAGGTATGTTTATAGCAACCTGATTGACCATGATGGGTTTCGGTTGCGTTGACCCAATTTTGGCATTTTTGGGCCACTCTTTCTTGCGTGGCTTGGCAATCTCGCCATCCTGTATCTTGATCTCCTCAATGATTCTGGCTTGTGCCAGGGCTTCCTCGAGAGTGGCATATTGCTACAACTACAATAGCATGGAGATCGACCTCAAACAACTTTTTGAGAACATTTGGGTCAGGTCGGCCATGGGAGGGAGGTAAGGTAGCTTTGAAAGCAACGTCCTCCATCGATTTCCATAAGCCACCATGGTCTCTTCCTCATACTGCCTGAGGCTAGCTAGGTCACTTAATGATGCCTTCTTCTTGGTATTGAAGGTGAAACATTCGAGGAACGTGTCCACTAGCTGGTCCAGGTTACTGATGCTATGCTTCGACAACTGGGTAAACCAATCCGAGGTAGGGCCTATGAACGTGGTTATAAATGTTCTTAGAAGCAAAGCATCATTGTCCTGAATGCCAAAGCATTGGCTCAGGAATCTTGTCACGTGCTCTTGGGCATCCTCCTCCCCTCTAAATATTGCCAATTGAGGCATTTTAAAGTGTTCAGGGTATGGGGGTGCAGGCACTGAAGGATGCATAGGGTGACTACGGAGCTGGCGTAAAGTGGGATTTTGGGGCCCAGAAGTCTTGGTCTCCATAGACTCTAAGCGCTCTAGTAGCGCTTTGTATGCATCAAAAGATTTGATCTCTTCCTCCTTGGTTTGTTCCCATTGCGAATTATGGGGAACTTGAGGCCTATGGAGGGGTAGCCGGATAGCACCCCCTCTACCTTGGTAGGGCATTTTAGCCCACTCTTCTTCTTGCTCAAATTCCTCATAGGCTTCTTGAGGAGTTCTTGGGCATGACCTATAAACATGGGTGGGTGCCCATGGAGGGTGCCCATCATTGGCTCTAGGGGTGGTCTCCCGCTCAGGTCTAGGAGGTCTTGGAGGCAGCATTTGATAAGGTCATGGAGACCTATCTCACACCAAGGGGTTGTGCCTCTCATACAACTCTGTCCTATGCATGCGAGGGGTTGGGACCCTCTCAGGCATAGTGTTCTAGAGCAACTCATCTGTCTGACGCCTAATGCACTCTTTGCTAAGGTGATACAGGTGCTCTAACTATTGTTGATCTTGCTCAAGCTACATGATTTGCGCTCGGTGGGCGGCATGTTTGGCAAATGCCAAGTTGGATTTTTTCCCCGTCTTGAGTCTAGGAGGCCTAGATGCCTCTCCTACACATCTATCTCGGTCATGGTGATCCGAGATCTCTATAGGTCACTTCCCTCTATCGAGGTTAGCGACATTCACCCGAGGCTCTGGCCTCAGTAGGTGATCTTGATAAATAGCAGGTGTGGAAGCGCATTGTTCCCACTATGTATTGCTCTTGAGGAATGTAGTGGTCTTCCTCATGCTCCCTTTCGTATATGTGAAAGGGGCGGGCAGAGTTGGCTCACCCTGTCTGAAGAGCCTTGTGCTCTGGATTTGGCCTATTGTTTTTGATAGTAATAAGGGGTAGAGGAGGGATGATGTAATCATGTGGCCCCTCCTTATGGACCCTATGTTGTTCTAGCACTTCATTGCATGGTGGCCACTCATAACGAGTGTCTAAGGGAGCCTTCCCATTTATGTTGAGTGCCACGTGTAAGGACTCTTCTTGAAAGGGTCTATGTTGAATGGGAGTGCCCCTCGAAGGGGTGCCTCTATAGTCCCATTCCGTCATGGTATGATGTGGACTATTTTGTGGGTCAGGCCACCAAGGTGGTATGACCAAGTCCTTGGGGCTATAGCGGAGGTGACTTGTGCCCCCTTGTACACTTTTTGTAGCTTCTTCCCATGATTGGGCTTGGCTACGGGTGTACACCATGGTGGTGTCTCTCTACAAGATACGTAGGTTTTTATCTTCTTTACAATTTTTTATGCTACACTAAACAAATAGGAGCCACACAAACAAAGAAGTGATTATCTCGTTTATAGATTAAAGGTGTGCCCTAGATCTGGTTTAGTGTGTTTTGATTTTTGTTTTGAAAGCTTTGTAAAGAAAATTTTGTTGTATATGCAATATGAGGGCTCTTATGTCTCCCAAAATGGTCGCCCCTTCAATATACCACTACCAGGCCATTATACCGAACCTCTCAATATACCCGCCCTTACGTGAGGGAAACTATTGGTACGCGAGAGCATAACAGTACGTGGAACATAGGCGGTATGAAAGGGGAATCACTCTATTTTTGACACCTACCATAGAAGACTTATCCTCATGCATTGGAATCACCCTAGCTACACTTGGTCAGCTTTCATCAGGATTTACGTCTAGCAATAGTAGCGATCGGGGTTATGTATGCAAAAATTCAAGCCAAGGTGGTGATGAAATCCACCATTGGTCTTGATCAAGTGTTGGGGTTTTACGACCAATGCCTTGATGTTTAGATTACCTCATGGTGTGTGGGGTTATTTTTACTTGTGAAAAGAAAGGAACATGCAGTAAAATTTCCTATGCAAGCAAAGAAACAAAAAAATCATAGAAATAGAGATAGAAAATTACAGAGAGTGTTCAGACAACCTACCTCTTCTCTGCCCACACTAGATGCCCCTGAGTTTCTGCTCAAAAACTGCATAGAGAGCTAATCATCCCGGGGTGGGATGAATAGCAGATCTGTATTCATCATAGGGTGGGATGAATGCCTTATTCATCCTAGGGTGGCATGAATTCTAGTCTGTATTCATCATAGGGTGGCACGAGCAACAGTCCAGCGCTTGAAGGATTAACACCTGAAAGCAAAAACACACAATTTTGATCAAAAATTTGATCTCAAAATCAAGGGACAGGGTCCCACCATGATCACCACTGAAAGCACGAGGATACGAAAGCAAAATGGCGTACCGGGTGTGATGCAAACAAAAGCAAGACGTAACGCTAAGTCCTACGAACGAAAATGCATGAAAAGGGGAAAACAAGCGAAATGAAATGAGATGTAAAGCAAATGTAAAGTGCAGCCCTTTATTTTATTAATTTTCTCGAGATCAGGTTACAATACGTCTCCTCCATTTTCAGGGGCTAGGAGCGTTAAACATAGTTTTGTCACACCATGGATGGTACGCTTTCTTCCGCGTGCCCACATGTGAAATGGGTGGGCCAAATATCACCACCACTTGTATGAATGCATCTGTGCTTCCTTGCTGCCCCTCCGGTGTCGAGATCCTACATTCAAAAAAATAGCAAACGATTAAAAGCACCTACGGATGGAGGGAAACATGCGATCCCCAAGGCCTCCGGTTAATGCATGCATAAAATAATTAAAACTATAATCAAAACATATCAGAATGAGCTAAAATTTGGATAGAGGCATGAAAACATTACCAAGAACACACTACAAAAGGAACAGTCAAGAAATCTACCACAGATTTCTAATCGCTCCGGGGTGGGACGATTAGGACTATCACAAGATGTCAGAAAGTGACCTCCTAAATGTCCCATATAGGGGCCTCCAAAACACCTAAAGTTTAGGCAAAATGGGGCATTTTGAGATGACCCAGAAGGTCAGATTTTGCAAATTCTACCTCGATCACCCTGTATCCGATGATGCTCCCTGTATGTTAATGAAAACGAAAAACACTGAAAACACAACCAATATTCATCAGAATGACATGAAATTTGAATGGAAGCCTATATGAGTGACCTAAAATGAAATGCAAATGAAATAGTAAAGAAATATACTACATATTTCTAATCACTCCGGGGTGGGGCGATTAGGACTATAGTAGTGCGGGGGGCACCCGAGGGCAGGACGCCCACCGTTTGGGGCTTGGTTTCGGCACCAATCCACTTGGGATGGGTCCAAAACCTCCTAGGGGGTTGTGTCAAAAAATTGGGTGGGGTATTGTGGCCAAATGTTTGGGTTTTGGGTCCGGATTACGCTTCCAATGATCACCCAATAACCTCCCTTCCAAAAGAGAGATCAAGGATGTAAGAAGCACAAGCGATGGGTGAGGATGTAATTCGACAGCACTCCATTGCTCCAAATGCTCCTGCTCTATCCTTTTTTTGGGGTGAGAAGACTCACCATTTTATAGACCTGAGGGTCTCTTGTGAATGAGCATGCAGAGGCGCCACTTGGCCATCATGCCTTCTCATGGGAGAGAAGATTCCTCCCTGATTAAGGGCTCCATGACTGCCTCTATGACTGCCTCTTTGAGCTCAAAAATGCTCACTCGCACTCCCATGCATTGAAGGTGGAGTTGAGTGGCGGATCTGAGCTGCCATTTGTCAAGGTTTGACCTTTTGCCCATCAAACCTGCTATTCGCCCCACCCTAGAGCGAATGCTGCTAATCATCCCGGGGTGGGATGAATACCAGTTTGTAATCATCCCAGGGTGGAACGAGTAGGGAGCAGAGTGCCTGAAAGGTGCCAAATTGACCTCTGACCTTCCAAAACTATTGTGGGAGTGGTTAGGACCACTTTTTAACCTCTGGGGGCTGCCCTAGGGGCTATGTATGTCAATTCGATCAGTGCTTGTCGTCACATAATCGGATTGGTGCTGTTTTGGTGTCTACATAAGGAAATAGGAGAGCACACCATTTTTAATAATAGTGAAGGTTGAGAGAAAAGAAACTATGTTCGATATATCTAAAGAAAGCAACATTGGTGTAGAGGTGCAACAAAGCATATAAGAGCATCTAGAGAAGAGGATAACTTAGATAAGATTATCCAGAGAAGATAGATTGTGCTTATGAAACCCTTGTGCTTAAGATCATCTCTAGTGAGAAGAGGAGAATCCATTCCAATGCTAAATAAAAATATGCATGCCCTTGAGAAGTAGAAGCCATTATTGAATTCAAGTACATGAATGCCAATAAAAAACTAAAGTTATTGTGTGCTCATTAAAATTATGTAATATATAAAAAATTTGTGGTTTTTAACTAGACATTTTATGCGCCCAAGAAAATAATGCAAGCTAAAATCATAAGTGAGTAGAATATAGCTACAAGATCACTATAAAATGATTACAGAAATAGAGGCAACTAAAAGAAGAGGAACCATAGTTGGGAAAGGTGGCAACAAGAGACATTATTTTCTATAATCTGACATTGACTGTCATAACAAACAATTAGAAGGAAGAAAAGGTTACTAAGATGTTAGAAAGGATAATTTACCATAAATTTGATGTGTTAATCAAAGCATGGTAGAAATCTGAGTTTACATGAAACACAGGTACTTTTTTGATGTTAAAATTATTTGAAAGGTTAAAGAAAATATTTGTGCTAAGGTTGGAGAATATTTAAAGGAGAGAGAGAATTATTTAAATAATTGAAAATGTTAATAGATTATTTTGAAGGAAATAAATTTATAATTGAAAAGGTTAATAGATTATATTTTGAGCAATTAATATTGTAAGTTATTCTTCATGTATAGTACATGAATGATTTAGGCTATTTACATTCATATTTTAGTATATATGAATGTTATTTGATTTATTATAAGCCTTGATATACATATTTATTTGTTCATATTATTATTTTGGCTATTTTATATTGGGACCTATGTGAGACAATTTATGATATTTTGTGGTAGTATAAAGCTTAGAAATCCAAAAATTAAGAATAGTACAGATAAGTACAGAGAAGAAGCCTCCAGAGATAAAGTATATAGAGGCACAAAGAAGAATTTTAGTTATATGAGGTATAAAATATAAAGATAAGGTTGACTAGAAATAATACATATATTTTAGTCTTGGTATTTGATTTAATAAAGCATAAGAAGGAATTCAAAATATCCATTAAGGTAAGCAAGAAAGCTATCAAGAGGTGTAATCAGTATAAGAAGCTAAGAGTCATCATTTAATAGTATTATTCTAATGCTAAAGAGCACTATTATAAGAGACACTAGCAAAAGACTGTACTAGTATTCAAGCACTATCTTAAGGTCACCATAGAAAGACAAATAGATATTTGAGTGTTGTCCTTAATGCCAAAAGAGGAAGAATAGATAGGTATACTTGTGTTGTCCTAAGTGTCACTACATATTAGATAGGGATTTGAGCATAATATAAAGTGCTTCTAGCAAACAAATAATAAAAAGCGTGAGTGTCATCTAAAGTACCACCAATAGAAAATAAGGTAAGTTCCATCTAAAGCACCACTAGTAGAGGTAGATCTAAAAGGAGTGAGTGCCATCTAAAGAACTACCAATAGAGAAGAAGGTAAGCACCATCAATAGTAAGCTCTGGACATGGAATAATGTGACCTTTATAATAGAAATATGAGCACTATTCTAGTACTATTTGAAACGGTATCTAGATGATGATTCGAGTGATATCCACTCAGAATAACTCTTGCAAGGAAGTACTCGATACTAAAGCAATCGATAAAAGTACCCAAATATCACAAAATCATCTATTATCATAAGAAACATCTTCTTCAAATAATAACATTAAGATAGATCAAGAGAGCATCTTCTTCATAAAGAAGAACATGAAGAGCCAAAAACCAAAACAACAATATTAATTATCCCAAGCAATGTTTAGTTTATAGTGAAGAACATGAAGAGAGATACCAGGAGAGCAACATTCACTTTTCTAAAACATAAGTTTTTGAGAAGTGATGTATCCAAAAAATTGGATACTCAAGGGTTGGGAAAGCAAAAGTCTTCAATACTAGCAAATCAAGAGTCATGAAAGTAGAAGAGAAGCCAACATTATCAAAAATAATTTGTTGCACTCTCATGCAATAAAATTTGAAATGCTCGGTTGATAATGTTTAATTTATTGAGTTCCATGTAGATTAACAAATGGAACTAGGGTTAAATTAGACACTCTTCAAAAATCTATTTAAATCATCAAGGGTAATATTAAGTTCACAAACTTTAGAGATATTAATGCAAGCCAATCATATTGAAAAAGCATGCAAGCAAGAAAGATTGAAAAGGCAAGTCAACAAGGTGGTAAATAAGGTAAGTTATAATGAACAATTAAAGACCTAAGTTTAGGTACTTTAATTAATTGGAGTTATAAGTTAATTATTAGGAGTGATTTATTTATTATAATGTTTTTATAATTTAGGAGTTATAATTTTTTTATGATTTGATTATTAGAAGGAGATATAAGGTTTTCTACTATAGTTTGAAATTAATATTTCAAATTTTTATTTTTTGAGTTTTTAATATTAAAGTATGGAGTGATAAGGTTTTCTACTTCAAATAGGATTTAAGGTTTATTTGATTTGATTTTCTAAAGTTTTATATTTGATTTTATTTTAAGAATTTTAAGTTTGAAAATTTGTTTTCCAAGCTTTTGAAGTTATGAAAGATTTTTTAAACTTTGAGAAAATTTGAAATTAGGAGAAGTTTTTGAAATTTTGCAAATTTAAGTTTATTAGGAAATTAAAAGGATTTTTACTTCAAAGGTTTAGTAAAATTTACAAATGTCTTATTTGAAGTTTTTTATTACAATTTATTAACCTTGGGAGATCTAATTATTTCTACTTCAAAATAAATTGAATAGTAACCTTTGTTTATTATGGAAGAAATTATTGACAATGCATTAAACAAAGATAGCCAAGAAATGATAACAAGTTAAAGGGTTATTCTCTAAACTTGATAGATGATGAAAAGAAGAAAATATCAAAATGGTTTAGAAATATACTTAAGGACTGGGAGCTGGATATTATTACTACAAAAATAGAATCTACAACTACACAAAAATCCAAAAATTCTGAAACAATGCAACTTCTTTGTAATTGTTTTTAATAGTGCATCGATGGTTAAACTATTTTATTAAGAATATAGATGAACACACAATATTAGAATGAAATCATAAATCAAAGAAATGATATTGTATTTAGTTGAAGTGTAATAATTACAATAGAATTGGACATAAAAAAGCTAATTGCTAGAATCTTTAGCCATGCAAATTTTGTGGAAGAAACAATTATTCCCCAATATTTTGTTGGTACAAAAAGAAATATTATAAGAGATTTGAAATAATACTATTATTTAGATTAGATGATTTTATTTCAAAATTTATTTAAGAAGCAAATCCTAAAAATAGAGCAAAATATTATATTTTAGAAATGTAGGACAAAATCGAAATAAAACAAATTAAATAAAAATATTTAATGATGAAGTGTTTGATATTAAAAAAAAATAAATGGAGAAATGGATCAAATATGGTCCAAATTTATCTTGTAGAGTAATCAGGAAAAAAACACATGATCCAAAGGTCAAAGATAAAGAAAAATTTCAAGCTATTTATGCACATGAATATGAAGAACATTAATGAGAGGCCAAATAAGAAACTCAAGTAGTTCATGAACTAGATAATGGATATGAAAGAGAACTCATAGAAAAACTCAAGAATGAAGCTGAAGATGAATTTCAAATAGATATTCATGCTCAATGTAAAGTCACTTGAATATTGAAGAATGAATTTGAAGAACAAGATTGAAGATAAATATGAAGAATTAAGACTAAAGTCTTGAATAACCAAATAATATAATACAAGGGGGTTGAAAAATACTACATTATTTGGTACATGTTAATGTATCCCTATGGTACCTTCATGTTACAAATGTAAATATGTAATAGAGTAAGGTTGAGTATATAGTTTAGATGAGTGATTTATATTTCCCTTTTATGTAAGTGTCAATGTGCAGGATATGCACAAGTGTCATGTAAGTAAGAGTGCAACTGTGTATTGAGAGAATGTGCACAATTGTATTGTATGTAAGTGTGTAAATATGTGAAGTGATCATGTGTACAAGTATTTTATATTAGGAGTGCATTTAGGAGAGTAAGAGTCATGTAGAAGTGTGCAAGTGTCATAGAGTCAAGAATGCATCTAAGAAGAGAGTGAAGAGTCTAGTATACAAGTGGTAATATGATAAGCCAAAGGTCATGGGAGTTGTCATATGAAGAGAAATAGTCAAGTACATGAAAATTCATCTTCTATGTCTATATTATGGAGACAAATATCCATACAATGTAAGGGAAAATGGTCTATAATGATCACCACATAGAAAGCATTGATAATAAAGCTTATATATATATTTTGAATAATTTATATTGTAATTTTTATTCATGCATGTACATGAATTATTTTGGCCATTTTTTATTATAAGTGAGTGTTATTTTATTATCATATTGGCTTAGATATATATTTTATTGCTCATATATAATTCTATTATTGATTATTAATATTTCAACCTATAATTATCTTGGTTTAATTACTTTTGTACCCATGATATTTTGAGATATTTAGGTTTAAAAGCCAACAATAAGTGTAGGAAGGTGTGTTAAATATCACATATAATGAGGATCCAACCTCGTAAAAACCCTAGAGATTGTCCTACAAGTGCTCGCATCACTCACAGAGCTTACCGTTGTTTCTCTCAATGTGAGGTGCAGGTGTTTAGGAGTGTTAGTCCACCACCATAGATGACTGAGATGTCTTGAGATGACAACAATTATCATTATAATCATTGATACCTATAGTAATATTATATTATAATTATATGAAACTATTAACATACATCATATTTAAAATATTGTATCTCTAGAATAATAAGATAACGTGTCTAATATTATGATTTAGATACCCATAGATCCGTATGACATTACTATACTTTCATAATTTATACTTTTAGGGCTTATTTTTATAGTAACTAGAGTAGTTAAATCAATTCTAATGATTTTTTAATAAGTGTGCTTTGAGTATGGTATAGCTATATAATATTAGGTAATACACAAAAAAATAAAAAGATGATTTCATGTATTGCATATGAGAGTTTTTGGGTGTCCTCTCTACAAGTGATATCAATAACTCTAAAGTTATGATAATGGTTGGGGTGATATCCATGGATGAGATTAACGCCAATCTAGACCATGCAAATATAAATTAGGAGGTATTATAAATTTCATTACCAATGTCAATATTTAGAATGGATAGAAAAAGGTATTAGATGATAATATCAATATTAGGAATGGATGGGGAGAGAAATTAGGTGGTAATTCCAATGTTAATAGTTGAAGAGTGGGAATGCTAAAATTGATGGATACAGTAGTAAAGGGTATTACAATTACAATAATAGATGGGAATTAAAACCAAGAAGAATGACTAATTCTATCAATTGATGGCATGAGGAATCACATGCTTTTAAAGCAATATCAATTCTTAAAATATATGATTTTAATTAGCCCTCTTAGAGAGAAGTTGGATAGCATTCTTCCTAATTTCATTTTCTTTATGACTATTTTAAATAGACCTTTTATTTACAACACCTACTAATCAATATCCTCTTTTGAGGCAACTTCACTAAATATTACAACTTCACTAATGATTTCATGTATTGCATATGAGAGTTTTTGGGTGTCCTCTCTACAAGTGATATCAATAACTCTAAAGTTATGATAATGGTTGGGGTGATATCCATGGATGAGATTAACGCCAATCTAGACCATGCAAATATAAATTAGGAGGTATTATAAATTTCATTACCAATGTCAATATTTAGAATGGATAGAAAAAGGTATTAGATGATAATATCAATATTAGGAATGGATGGGGAGAGAAATTAGGTGGTAATTCCAATGTTAATAGTTGAAGAGTGGGAATGCTAAAATTGATGGATACAGTAGTAAAGGGTATTACAATTACAATAATAGATGGGAATTAAAACCAAGAAGAATGACTAATTCTATCAATTGATGGCATGAGGAATCACATGCTTTTAAAGCAATATCAATTCTTAAAATATATGATTTTAATTAGCCCTCTTAGAGAGAAGTTGGATAGCATTCTTCCTCATTTCATTTTCTTTATGACTATTTTAAATAGACCTTTTATTTACAACACCTACTAATCAATATCCTCTTTTGAGGCAACTTCACTAAATATTACAACTTTTAGAAGGTGTAAAATAAAGAAAAACATTTATATCATTCACAAGGTAAATATCTATTATCTTCTTCTTTGAATTTACATCTTGGAAAGTATGTTTAGACCTTGTGAATGCATTGAATTTTCAATGTAATTTGATTTTTTTTTATTCTATCTATTACAACAAATTTGTAATTTTATAATATAATCATTAGAGTATGTCTAATAGTATTATAATGCTATGTTGGAATTTTAAGTATCAATCCTTGTTAATTGTAGTCTTATATTACTTGTTTTCATTATCTCTAATTATTTTCAACTTATGAATTGCTCTCTACTTGAATAGTGTGGTGTATTTTTCTTAATGAGAAATATCCACTTAGATTTATAAAAGTGAGATTGTTGGTCTTTGGTATCTAAAAGACTAAATGTCATATACATTACCTACATGTTTAAGTAATTTAGATAATTTATGGTACCTACTATCTAGGATATGATTCTTATGAGATATTTATTTGATTGGATATAAACATTATCTACATTGCAAGCAAGATATTACAAGGAGAACTAGTAACAATTTATTGACATAAGATAAATATTAAATGAAAATATAATTCATGATGTCTTTTCATAAGTGTGTAGGATTCAGGGATGGTTTGGTTAGATTTAACTATAATAATACAATAAAATATAGATATGTTATTGTTTCCAAACATGTCATGCATACTTGTTATTTTTTGTTCAATATATTATTGATTCAACCCAATAGCTATCAAAAAGATATTAGCTATTGTATCGCATGGACATTCATATCTCCTACCTTTGTTATGGTAAGATAAATATTGATATGCATAGATTTATAGAATTCATACATGTTGTATAAATATGTGTCTCACTATTAAAATGGTGAAATTGATAGATCTATGAAGTGCATATGTATTCTACAAAACAAACATGAGTTTTGGTTAGCTTGGTAATAATATAAATATGTTATTTTAAAATATGTTCACAATATTTAAATATCCATTTTCACCACATTATTATACATATTTCATTTAATTATTTTAATCTATAAGTCTACATTATTATAATATAATTTAAAAAATCATAAAAAAATAAATAAATGATCCTTCATAAATCCTATAATGATGAATATTATGTTTGATAATTCAATATTAAAATGGTCACTGCCCATTTTTAAAATAAGTCTAATACTGTTGATGTTAATGCAATGTTATGAAAAATTAATAACCCTTAGAGATCTATTAGCTAGGGTTTTTTATTGGTTCATTATCATTTTACACATATTATTAGCCATTATTTGATAATAGATTTCCTTTTAGAATCCCAAATAAGGATTTATCCATTTCAAAGACTAAATAATTTATACAATCATAATGTATTGATGACACATCCATTTTCTAATTAAAAAATATGAGAATATTTTAAATTTGTTAGACAAGTTAAGAACCTATTTTACCTTAAGAACTAAAAATGGTACTGTAAAAGACTTTTTGTAAAAGACTTTTTAGGTATGAGACATGAATTTATTAGAATCAATTAAGTCTTAAATATGGAGATTTACTCTACCTTCTAAAATCATTAGGTGCATAAGTAATCCTTTTAGATATTTCCTTCAAAGATACTTAAAAATGACTCCTATATAACATTTCTAATAAAAATAAAAATTTTAAAGGAATATATTATCTTCTTATGAGTATTTAGTGTGCTAAAATTTATCCATATAACATATATTATACCTCATGTTAGTTGTTTCAAATTTAAACATTTAAATACGTTAATAATAGAATAACATATTTTTTTGTTTTGTAGAAGAATGAAAAAAAGATACATGGTATTACATGTTACCTTTTTATTAATCTTAAGATCTTTTAAGGTTTTAGTTTTAAAAACCTTAAAATACAATAAATTGCTCTAACTACCATATGGATTTTGAGGTGGTTTATAGGCACTCCACCTTGTAAGATTTTGGAAAAAAATATATTATAGGAGGATTGTGAAAATGGAAAGGATTGGTATGCGATAAATTTATTTTATTGGATTTATTTATGTCTTTTTATGCGCTCTCTTATTTTTATTTATTTAGATATCATCGTTGGTTATAAATATTATATCTATCTTCATGTTTTCTATGTAAATTAAAAAAATTATACCTTTTTTTTTAAATAAAGGGGTAAAAATTTATTGATAAAAAGTCTAGATTACAGAGTACAATTGAGCTTCCAACTAGGACTCAAATAAATAGACAAACATGCTAAAACCACTAGAATATAATGACACCCAAAAAAAAACAACAAGAATAAACCACATTAAGTCTGTACATCCATGTGGATCAACTCCCACAGGCTTTGAGATTCCCTAGATGGGAGACTTTCCCAATTATCGATACTCCAAGGATCTAGTAGCTCAGAAGCCCTTTTGGCTAGGTAATCAGCAACCACATTCCATTCCCTTGGAATGTACACAAAGGAAATAAATTCGAAATCTTCACTCATTTGGAGAATCTGAACAACTATAGAGGCTAACTACCAATTAACTTCCTCCACCCTTTTACTATTTAAAATATTAACCAAAATTTGAGATTCAGACTCGTAGATAATCCTATGTCAGCCAAGAGAAAACCCCATTTGCAAGGCCTAAAGAATTGCAAGAGCTTCCATAAAATTGTTGGAGTGAACACCTTTATAAATGGAAAAGAAAAAACTGACACCACCAGTATAATCTCTCCCAACACCACCAATGCCAACATGTCCAAGATTACCCCTGGATGATCCATCAATATTAATTTTTAAAACTCCTCTAGGGTGTGACCTCCACATACTATCTCTCCTAACCTTCTTGTTGAGCTGAGGAACCCTACTAGGGCTAGAAGAGTTCACACCATCCCTAAAGAGACCAAGGGCTTGTTGTACCTTCTCCTACATAGAATACAAAAGAGGGTCCACATCACATTTTCTATGGATGGTTTCTTGAACCATATACATGATCCTTTGCCAGATCTATTGAACAACCAAATAACTACCTTAAAATATGCATCGGTTCTGTTCAAGCCAAATTTACCAAATGATGCAAGAAGGGCCCAAATTCCAAGCCACCCGAAGGAAGGGGGCCTTGGTTGGAGGTCTGCCTAGACTACTCCAAAACTCCACCAGGGATAGCACATGAAAACATGGATGGTTCTAGGCACTCCACCAATGGTGCCAAATGTCTCTGGCAAAGGAGCATTGAAAAAATAAATGAGAAGAGTCATCCTAATTCTTATTGCAAAGGACACAAAAAGAGGGACCCTGAAATCCCCACTTCCTCACATTATTCCAAGTGAGGCATTTATTATGAGCTACCAACCAGAGAAAGAAGTTACATTTTAGCCAGGAAAATTTGTTCCACACCTTTTTCCACCAAGTGACAGGAAGACTCCCATACTTTTGCTTATCAAGAACCTTATAACCATAGTCTACCGAGTAGGTTTCCTTAGGATCAGGGTTCCAAGATAGAATATATTTACCCCTCAATGAAGAACAAGGCATCCCCATAAGAATAAGAGCAAGCACCTCTCTATCCTTGGCCAGTCCCCCCTAGGGCCATTCTTGCAGATCTTTCCACTTGTACATCTCCATATTTCCAAAATACTAGATTTTTTTAAAGTCCTCCACATGAGACCAACCTGCTTCCAAGAAAACAATGCTTAGGGAACGTAACCTAGGATATTGATTCAAGATAGGAGGGTGGACATCCCAAGAATCCTCCCAAAAAAGAGCATTTCATCCCCAATTGTAAATCCAAAACAAACCCTACTTGATTAAATTAGCTCCTATTTTCAGAGTGTCCCAGATAACTGAACCTTTTCCAACCAAGCTAACTCTAGGTATTTCAGCCTCAGAAATACCTCTCAAGTATTTACAAGATAATATTTTAGCCAAAATCTGATCTTGAGAGGTACACCATCTCCAATAAAGTTTTGTAGCCAAAGCCTGCCCAAAAAGAGATGCCTGTCGTAACCCAAGGCCTCCTTATTGCACCAGCCTACATATAGAATCCTACCTAACCAAACTCCATTTATATTGATTAAGTTTTCCAGACCATAAAAATTGTCTTGAAAAAGCATCCATGTCCTTGATGAAGTGAGAGGGAGCTGTTTGTACAAAACATCTATAAATGGGTAAATCTTGAACAACAAATTTTAAAAGCAACACTCTACCTGTAGTGGATAGCCATATGAAAGTCCAGTGATTCACCTTCCATCTAAAATTATCAAGCATAGACTACAAATAAGATATAGGTAGAGGGTGAGATGAAATTGGAATACCAAGATAAATGAAGAGGGGAGTCCAAACCTGAAATATTAGAATGCGAGCAATATTGGCTTGAATAAGAGGAGGGGTATTGAAGAAGAAAATAGAAGACTTGTCCTCATTAATCAACTATCCAGAAGCACCAAGATATATGTCAACAGACTGTCTAATATTGCCAACTTCCCTGATAGTGGCAACTTCCAACAAAGAAGTATCATCAACAAATTGAAGGTGGGAAAGAGGTGGCAAACTACTATCCCACTTCCACCCCTGAATGAGACCCTATATGACTTGAGACTTGAGCAATCTTCCCAACCCTTCCTCCATAATTATAAACAAATAAGGAGATATAGGATATCCTTACCTCAATCCCCTTGAGGCCTCAAATAGCTCCGATGGCTCATTATTAACAAGAATAGAGAATGAGGAAGAATAAACACAACTCATCACCCATAAAATCCATTCCTCCTCAAATCCAAAAGCAACAAGAGATTTTTGAAGAAAGGACCATCTGATCCGATCATAGGCTTTGGCCATGTCCAACTTAATGAACATAGTTTTCTCCTTAGAAGTTTCCATCGAGTAAATAGCTTCTTTAGCAATAACAACCCCATCCAAGATTTGTCGGCCATAAAAAAACCCTCCTTGCTCCTTAGATATGATTTTGCTCAACCATATCTTCAGCCTCTGAGCAATAATTTTTGTGATGATCTTATACACAACATTGCAGAGAGCAATAGGCCTGAACATATCCAAGGAATTTGCTCCCTCTTTTTTAGGTATAAGCACCACAAAGGTAGAATTTATGGCCCTTAGCATCTGTTTGTTCTTTTGGGACTCATGGACCACCTCCAAAAGATCAAATTTGATTAAATACCAAAACTCCTAATAAAACTCAATCAGAAATCCATATGGGCCTAGGGCGTTTCCTTTTTTCATATTGAATACAACATTTTCCAACTCCTTAAGGGAAATTGGACCCATCAAGTGCTCATTCATCTCTCTAGAAACAATCATTGGAATACAGTTTAGAATAAGCTTTTCGTTCTCATCATATGATAGGGAGTCCTCCTTGAAGAGAGAGGAAAAATACCTCTTAGTCTCTTCTGAAATATCCTTGAAATAATAAAGTAGGGCACCCTAAGAATTCACAAGAGAGGTAATCAGGTTACCATTACGGTGAGCCTTAACTAAGTTATTAAAGAAAGTTGTGTTCCTATCCCATTCCTAAAGCAAATCTAATTGAGCTTTTTGTTTCCAAAAAAATTCTTCCCTTAGTTCCCATTAAACAAGGTTTTTTGCAGCCTCAAATTCCTCAACAAGAAGCTCCTTCATGAATCCCTGATCTCTAATCTTCTTTGAAGCTTCTTCCATCCTCCTAAGAGCTGCCAACTTAGCCAAGGAAATGTTTCAAAATTTAGTCTATTCCATCTCTTCAATTTATGTTTTACAAATTGTAGTCACTTCATAAAGGAATACATAGTGGTGCCATGAGGAGGTTTTCCAGTGGTCCACTAGCCTCACATGAAATCATGAAGCTTAGGATCATGAAGCCACATAAGTTGAAACTTAAAGGAGGGATTATTTTTTAGCCCTAACTCCAAAGCAGAGAGTTTGATAGGCCAATGATCAGATCCCCTACCCTCCAAAATCATAGAACTAGCACCTCTGTTATTACCCATCCAATAACTGGATATCAAAAACCTATCTAGTCTCTCTGATATGGAAGCTTCCCCACACCTTCTATTGTGCCAAGTAAAGATCCCATTATCTGTCTTGATGTCAACCAAGTTTAGGGCCTGGATATGAGCACTAAAGACAAAAGAAAAAGGCTTGATACGGTCCACCCCACCACGTTTCTCCTCTAGACAAGTGATAGAGTTGAAGTCTCCAACCAAAATCCATGGGTATAGGAGAACCAAACTTCTCACAAAGCAAATGTTCTTCCACAAATTCACTTTACCATTGTAATCAACAGGAGCATACACATTTGTAAGTAGGATGATTTCACCAGATTCATTATCATGCCCGACCATTGAAATAGACCATCTGTTGGAAATCCAAGTAAGAGGGGATATCTTAATCGGATCCCATAAACAAGCGATACCACCAACATGTCCACATGCACCAATACACTGGCATTGCCACCTTCTCCACAAATTGATAGCAATATTGAACATACTATCAATAGCTAATTTAGTCTCCTAAATAAACACCACATCCGAAGAATGCACACGAACCAAATCACGAACATATTTTTATCTGGGGATGCTATTCAACCCCCTTACATTCCATGAGAGGATAATCATTTTTGGGGGTTATAAAAATGGGAGTCCAATGTTCTCACCAAGCCTGGCTCCACCAAAGTCTCCCCCATTAACTTAATTTTATCCTTGTCCTTCCAACCCACCTTCATATTCTTATTCGAAAAAAACATTTTTTAATTATTTTCTGCTACAATCCCAACACCGTAGGAGTTTTGTAGTCCAAGGATGACTGCATCAGTGTCTGAGTAGGAGAGGGCATAAATAAATCTATACCACTTTCCAAAATAGTTTCCCTTATAGGGATAGACCCAACCATATCCCCTATACTCAGATCCAAAGCCCTTTGTTCTTCATTTAAACCCCCTAGATCTGATTCCTTAAGTTCCCCCTCAAGAAGAGACATCCGATTCGGCCTTGTTATATTTGCATCAGGTAGCGACGTTTCAAGTATCTCCATGCACTGATCAAGATCATCTAATATTTCAAAACGGTTGAGTAGAGCATCTGGCTGGCTATCCTTAAGGTCTTTGTTTACCCTTTGTCCTCTATTTTGGGATTTTACCTGAACAAAACCTTCCTTATCCTGTTCCCCTTCCTTATACCTATTTTTTATTCTTTATGGAACCTCATAAAATTTTGAGGATGTTTAATTTTATCACTGTCATAAAAAAATCAAAATGTTTGTTATCCAATCATTGATAGATAAATTAGAAATATAGAAATAATGGTATAGCATATGCATTTATTTTAATACAAATTTAGATCTCAATTTCTAGGATATCTTGAATTTGAATGGAATCATCAAGGATGGTTTCAATTCTGATAGAACAATTATATATATCTTCCTTAGAGACCATTTATAAGTAATTCTACTCTCCTTTATCTAGTTACTATAATTTATTATTTATTTGAATAATTATATTATGATTTTTTTATCAATATTTGAAATGATTTGATCTTTAGGTCATGATCCAAAATTAATTTGTTTTAGATAGATTCTTTTACAAAGAAGATGTGCAACAAGTAATGTCTTGATGAAATTTTCTTTACCTCAACACATGTTATTTATGGATGTGACTAATATCATAAACACTTACTTTTATTGCTCTTTTGAAAGAAATAGTTATATTATTATATAAAATAGCTAGTATCTATTAATGTAGATAAATTTGAATGGAGAATATTTGATGTGGATTTATCCATTATTTTAGGAATGATAAATTTACGTGATACCATAATTTGTTTTATTTTGAGAAGTATTACATTTTTTCATGAAAAATATGATAACTTTTTAAATTATAAAAGATAATTTTGATCAAATTTCATAAAAAAGTCACACTTTTTAAAATAGATTTACATATGCCCTTATAATTACAACTACCAAATAAAATATTAGACAATTTGTAAAAAGATATTTTTTTTTCTAAAGAATATAGATATGTGAAAGAAATAAATAGACTAGAAAAGTAAATCTAAGAATTATACATGAATTGAGATGACATAGAAGGAAATGGTGAATGAAAGTCTTCTTCTAATTCCCAAGAAATTAGGGATGTATTAGTCTACTTTTCCTCTGAAGATATTCTATATATTTATTTGGTTAAGAACCTAGCTTATAATCATTCTTCAATCTTACTAACATATAAGAAATAAGGTATCCTAAGATCATTTATGTTGTACTAACTACATTTTAAATTACACTTAGAGAAAAAATTATGTGGTTCTTTAGTGCAAACTTAGGGAGTGGTTTACATGTTTTTTCTTGAACAAGAATTTATAAATATTTATTTGCATTTTAAAAGGGCCTTAGTAGTAAAAGAATATTAGACTTGGTTGAAATATAAAGTGTTGGAATGATTAGTAAATGCATGATGGTACAAATCAAGGGGCCGGTGGTTCGCTTCCATTCACATTGGGTCAACAATATCGAAGTGGAATAGGTTTGGTGGAACTTGTGGTTTGAAATCTGCTCTTGTTAATTACTAAAAATAGTATGATTATAACCATCTCTACCGAAAAAAAGAAAGATAATTTCAATGAACAAAACGAAATAATATTTTGGTTGTTATCGTTGATATGGGAATCAACATGCTTTGATTTATATCATCGATAAAATATCTATAGTTGTTTGTATTGGAAATACAATGATTAGATACAATGAATAAAACTCTTGACAAATGTAATATCTTTTTATTTATTAGTTTCTCAAAAAAAAACATAATAATCATAAATGTAATATATGGAGAGTGTATATATATATATATGTGAACGGGTTTTACTAGTTTCCAAAAGATGTAGACCAGGGTCGTAGACAATTATTGTGCGTGACATACGTCGATCTTATTTCAGAAAGTTTCCTGATCCCCTTGGAATTTTTAACAGTAATTGAAGCGGATGTGATAATCATAAACATTGTGACGGTAGGCTATCATAAGAGACGTAGACGCAATGTAAACGCCTGAAGGAAGTCGGCAGGCTGAGACCTATCGCTAATGCTGTCATTTACTTTCAAGTTGATTTTAAGGGATAAAACGAATATCAGTAACTCGTGGGAACGGGAGAAGTATTATAACGGAGGAATCTCTTGAGAGTGTCAAACAGGGTCTCCATCATCCAGAAGTTGGAAAAGCAGAGCTCCAGTGCCCGAATCTTTCAAGCAACAGCTGGAAAGGTAGTTAACAGTTCCGAACGTTTGCAGCTTCATTATCCGACCTTTCACACGGGAAACATTTTAGAGAGCTTTCCCACCTATCAAAAAGCTGTTTATAAATAATCTATTTTTAGGCACGTAACATGCAATAATCGTCGTGCATCCCTTTGAACAAATGGAAGGATCGGTTAAACTTAGCATTGTTCTATGCTTGTTTTCGTTAGGATTGCAAGCAGAAGCACAGACGCAGTCTAGGAATCCGCTAGCTTCGGCCTTTTATGTATTCGGAGACTCCACCATCGATGCAGGTAACAACAATCGTCTCCAAACTGTAGCCAAAGCCAATTTTCTTCCTTATGGCCGAGATTTTGAGAACCATCGACCTACTGGCCGTTTTACCAATGGAAAATTATCAACGGATCTGCTGGGTAATAATTTCGAGGAGATATATTGTTACAGAATTCTCTAGTCCTATTTAGAGCTTTATATATTTTTTATAACACTGTCTAATATTGCAATGTTTTCGACTGTGTGTTATAATATGTCCACAGCTGAGCTAGCGGGAGTTTCAGACTTGCTTCCAGCGTATTTGGACCCCGATTTCAAGGGACTAAAACTGCTTACAGGTGCTACTTTTGGTTCGGGTGCTTCAGGATACGACGATAGCACTTCACGGCCTCTGGTAATCACAACTTCTTATCCTCTGAGTTTTCTAATTGATTTGAGTCCCTCATTTTAATTGCTTAATGTCTTTCCAAATCTTTCAACCTCTGCAGAATGTCATGACGTTAGGAAAACAATTGGAGAATTTCAGAAGTTACCGAGCACAGCTTCTGAATTTGATTGGTCGTGGAAACGCTACGAAGCTAATATCAGAAGCATTGTTTGTGATAAGTACCGGAAGCAATGACTTTATCAACAATTATTATAATCCTCTCAAGCCTAAAAAGTATAGCGTTGCGCAGTACCAGGATCTTCTCATAGGTTTGCTTCGTGGATTTGTTCAGGTAAAGCTCTTCTGCGATAGCAGAGCAATTCAACTTAGGCAATTAGGTAATTGTGGATAATTCCATTTGAATATTTACGGAACTACCAATGAACGTGATTTGTGCAGAGTATATACAGTGAGGGTGCGAGGAGAGTTGTTATCATTGGACTGCCTCCTTTTGGGTGCTTGCCTTCGCAAATTACTTTGCACAATTTGATCAATAACACTTGTGATGACAAGCTCAACGATGTTGCAAGTTCGTTTAATAAGAAGACCATGGTTCTAACACAGAATATCAATATCAGTCTCCCCAGTCTTCGAATTCTTTATTTTGATATATACCAAAAGCTCTATGACATGTCTAAATATCCCAGCAAATATGGTAATTTTTTTTTTTTAAGTTTATAAAGTTTATTTATATTCTAACACACATCATATTCCCAACAATAGTGGGATTGACTTGAAAACAAATGTTTTGAACGTTGGATGAATTGGTCATATGGCACAGGTTTTGAAGAAGGGAGGAGGGGTTGCTGCGGAACAGGTTTGTTGGAGGCATCCATATTGTGCAACAAAGCAAGCCCAACGTGTGCTGATTCGTCAAAATATGTGTTCTGGGATAGCTTCCATCCTACGACCAAAGCTTATGCCTTCATTGCCAACGACTTATTTGAACAAGCTAAAAGGGAGCTTGGCTAGGTTAAATATTGTTATGACGGACAAAGTCCTCGTTAGACTACAATATTCTACATAAGGAAAGTCAAACACTCTGAAACCTCAATTCTAATTCCCTCGATGGTGGCATCTTTGTGAAAACCGGCATACGTCTAGAAGATAATATTGTTCCATCTTTGGAATGGGAAAAAGATCGTCTTATGCCAATACTATGATGAAAGTTGAAATAATGGTTATTTTCTTAAGTTTACAGTTAAATATTATGCATTAATAAATTATATATAAATTACTACATATTTCAATTTTGTCAAGAGATTAATAAATATTTTAAAAATCACATAAAATTTGAAGATTTATTTATACAAATAATAAGAATTTTTATGTTTAACACATAAATAATAGAGTTATCCTTGAATTTAAAATTTAAGGTTAAGTTGATTCGAGAGAAGCACATTTAAATATTATTACCTTTACCTTTTCCTAATGAGAGTTTTGCTTTAGAGGTGCACACACCATTCAAGGAATATTGCATTTGTTGCCTTGCAAACCAAAGAATATTGAGCATATAATCTTTGAGATAAAGAATTTAAAATTCAATTCAAAATTCTTAATATGTTTTGTATTTCTAAACATACCAACGATGGATCAAATTGTTTAAGAATATATTCACTTTTATAAATATTATGTTTATTGCTTACTCTTGTCAAATTTGGTATTAAATTATAATCAGGTTAATCCTATTAATATATATTTAAATTGTACATTTTTATTTCTTTTACAACTTTCTTTTTATAGAAGTTATTAATGTATATTTTTAGACCTTTAAGGAGTGAGTTGCTATTGGATATAGATTCTATAATAATTATAATTTGTTATAAAATTTTCAATAATTTGAATTCACATTCCAAGTATATTCTTATGGGTGTTTGTAGTAAAGATTTCTAAAAATGAAGTAAAATGAAATGGTTTTAATTACATCCATGAGACCTAAATAGTCTATCGTATTAGGATATTTAATATAAGGTGGAGTATGTTGTACAACTCTATTTTTCTTTTGGATTTAAACCTTGCACCTCCTATTCAAAGTTCCAAAGTCTTAACAATATCCAAGAAAAAATTGGTCAACAAAGTAAAAAATGAGTATAACAATTTACAATTTTAATTAAAAAATGTTCAACGAAGTCAAAAATATCAACATCTTCTTATCATCATTTAAGTGTATTTCTTTAGTTGTTTATTTTGATGTAAAGTTTCACTATTTGTTTTATTCTCAATTATTTAAAAGTACCATCAACGAGTTCACTTTTAAAGCATCCTCAAATGCATTCCTAACCTTGTAGGCTTTGCATTCCATGACATAATGGTTTTTAATCTCCATTTATATTGATGTGAAAAAGAGATATATTTTTTCTAACCATACCTCTTGAGGTGTCACACATCTCCCAATTTTGCATATGAGTTGGTGTGAATTGGATTTTAGTTGTGTTATAACTTATAAGTAAAATTTCCTTCCATTTTATATTTCTATCTATGTACTTATTTTGTTTGTGTTCACAGTTTTGGTTGAACTCATTGATGTAATATCATTTTTGTCTTCCTAAACTCTTAGTCCATATGGGAAGTATAATTTTTTCCTTCACAATTCAATTTATATGTTGGAGTTTAACACCTCATGAATTTTTTTATTTTAGTTTACATCTATTTGTTATTTTGTTTTATCCATACATATTTTATTCTATCTTTCATTCTTTCTATTTTATTTAGATACCCAAGAACCCTTACTATAGCTTCTACTTATAGTGGAAAATTCTCTATTTTAGCAAGTAAATATCATATGAGATTGATGTTTTAATTTTAAAATTATTTATAATAAATAAATTTTGAATTATTTTTATTTTTTTCATTTAAATGGTGATGTATTTATATCCCACACCTCACACCCATATAGCACCACTGGAATAACTAAAAATCTAAAAATCACCCTAATGCAATCCACAATGTTGTTTTTTACCTCCATTTTACAATTAGTAGAGTCCCCTACATTCTACCTATATCTATTTTATCCTACATTTTTTCTAGTTGAGTTTGCATAGAACATTAACCTAAGGCATTTGTATTCTCTTATTACTCGTAGACACCAAAACAACACCAATATGATTATGTGACAACAAGCACCGATCGCATTGACACACATAGCCCCTAGGGCAGCCCCCAAAGGTTAAATAGTGGTCCTAACCACTCCCAAAAGTAGTTTGGAAGGTCAAAGGTCAATTTGGCACCTTTTTGTCACCTTGCTTCCTACTCGTCCCACCCTGGGACGAATACAAACTGGTATTCGTTCCACCCAGGGACGATTATCAGCATTCGCCCCTAGATGAGGCGAATAGAAGGTTTGACTAACAAAAAAAGTCAAACCTCGATAGGTCCGCCAGTTAACTGTAGCTTCAGGCCATGCAATTGCGAGGAACGACTTCAAATCAAGGAGAAAGACTTTAGTCATGCATGTATTGGATTTTTGAAGGCCTCATGCAAGGAGACTCTAAATCAGGGAATACTATTTTTCCCAAAATAGGACATGCAACTCCAGTGGCGCCCTCGCATGTGCATTCAAACAAAGAGACCCTAGGTCTATAAATTGGTGAGTCTTCTCACCCAAAATATGGAGAGAGAGGTAGCATTTTGAGCAACGAAGTGCTGCCATTTTACATCCACACATACACCTTTTTGATTTGTGCCTTTCACATCTTTGATCTCTTTTGGAAGAGAGGTCATAGGGTGGTTATTGGAAGCGCAAATCCGAACCCAAACCCAAACATTTGGCCACAATATCCGACCAAATTTGCCAAAAACACCCCATAAGAGTTTTTAGACCCATCCCAAGTGGATTGGTGCCGAAATAGAGTTCCAAACGGTGGGCATCCTGCCCCCGGGTGCCCCCCAAACTGTCGCAGTTCTAAACGCCCTGCCCCAGAGTGATTAGAAATATGTGGTATATTTCTCTAATTTTTCTTTTGTATATTATTCTAGGTTATTTAAATAGGCTGTAGTTTAAATTTCACTTCATTTTGAGCATTTTTGACCATGTTTTTATCATTTCCCGCATTTACTAACCTGCAGATGGCATCATCAAAATATGGGTGATAGATGCCAAATTGGAGAAATATGACCATCTGGGTCGTCCCAACATACCCCCAATTAGCTAACCCTAACTTTACAGGTCATTTGGAGCTTCTTGGACAGGACATTGAAGAGGGTGCTTTCTAACAATTTGTTGTAGGTTTATTCGTCCCACCCCAAAGCGAATACAAATCTATGAGGAATTTCCTGAATGTTCCTTTTGTAGTGGATTCATGGTAAGGTTTTATTGCTTTTGTAAATTTTTTAGGTTGTTCTGATGTTATTTGGTTATCGTTTTAATATTTTCATGCATACACTAACAGTAGGCCTTGGGAAACACATGTTCTATTCTATCTGTAGGTGCTACTGATATTTT
The DNA here is from genome assembly GCA_028583015.1 of Wollemia nobilis. NCBI lineage: Eukaryota > Viridiplantae > Streptophyta > Pinopsida > Araucariales > Araucariaceae > Wollemia > Wollemia nobilis. Next base: position 32,847,445 of record JAQPPZ010016892.1, on the reverse strand, counting down.
CTATTTTTTTGAACATAGGTCTTCAACATCAGAGGAGCAGTAAGGAGTCAAAACTCATATACACAACCGACGGTGACATTTTGGTTTGCCCATATTACATGTGGGCATGTGGAAGAAGGATTGCTATCCATGAATGTGACAAGAAACATATTTGACGCTCCTATCCCCTAAAAGGGAAGGAGACGTATTGTAACACAACTTTAAAAGCATATAAATAAAGAGGGCCATATTCCATATTGCTTTTATCTTGTGTCGATTCGTTTATGTTCTTTCCTTGCATGCATTTTCAATATATAGGCTTTTAGCGTTAAGTTTGGTTTTAAACGCATCGTACTTGGCATTTTCCTTTTTGTTTCCGTATCCTCATGCTTTCAGTGGTGACCTAGAATAAGTAGATGGAAAAATGAATTAAACTGCAACTAAGTCCAAGGGGCTATGACGAACAGGCGTGTCCCCCAATGGGGTGTCCCTATAATTCCATCTTGACCTAGAATGATGCAGACTCTCTTGCAGGTTAGGCCACCAAGGCGGTATAACTAAGTCCTTAGGGCTATAGCGAAGGCGACCTGTGCCCCCTTGTACACTTTTCGTAGCTTCTGACCTTGATTGGGCTTGGCTACGTGTGTAAACCATGGTGGTGCTTTCCCACAAGCTATGTAGATTTTATCTCTTTTATGATTTTTTTATGCTACACTAAACATAAATGAACACACACATACACAAACGGTGATTATCTCATTTAAAGATTGAGAGTGTGTCCTAAACCTGGTTTAGTGTGTTTTTGATTTTTGTTTTTTTTTTTGAAAGTTTTGAAGAACGTTTAAATGCATAATGAAGGCTCATATGACTCCCATAAATGGTCGCCCCTTCGATATACCATTGCCAGGCCGATATACCAACCTCTCTATATACCCGCCCTTATGAGAGGGAAACTATAGGTACGTGAGAGCAGATGGTACATGGAACGTAGACGATACGGAAGGGGGATTGTCCTGTTTATGACACCTACCATAGAAGACTTATCCTCGTGTGCTGGGAATCACCCCAGCTACACTCGGTCAACTTTCATCAGGATTTACGTCGAGCAACAGTGACAATCGGGGTAATGGATGCAAAATCAAGCCAAGGTGGTGATGAAATCCACCGTTGGTCTTGATCAAGGGCTAGGGTTTTACGACAAACTCCTTGGTTTAATTTTACCACGTGATGTGTGTGGAGTTTATTTTAATGAAACTGAAACAAGCAACAACATATTTACCTAAGCAAGCAAGAATGGACAGAAAACATAAAATAGAAACAAGAAAATGATAGGAACTGTTAAAAACTGTTACCTCTTTTTTGCCCAAATCGGCTGTCTCTGACTCTCAGCCCTGAAACTGCATAGACACAAATTCATCTCTGCATGAGACGAATATCAGAATAGGATTCGTCCTGGGTTGAGATGAATTCCAATTTGTCCCAGGGTTAGACGAATTCCAGTACTGTATTCGCCACAGGCTGGAATGAACAACAGTCAGAGTTCGAAAAATGGCACCTGTAAGCAAGAAAACACAAATTTTGATCAGTTTCTTGATCTCAAAAAGCAGGGAACAGAGTCCCACCGTGATCGCCACTGAAAGCACGAGATTTTGAAAACAAAAAGGGAAAAACTCCAAGTACGATGCAAGAATGAAACTAAACTTGATGCTATGAATTAAAATGCGTAAAAATGGAGAAAGCGTAGACAAATTGGAACCCAAATGGAACGAAACAACCCTCTTCTTTTATTAATGTATTTCAAATCTGGTTACAATCCGCTTCCTCCCCTTTTAGGGGCGAGGAGCATCAAACTTGTCTCTTGGTCGCATCAATGGAAAGCCATCCCTCTTCCGCGTGCCCACATGTAAGATGGGCGGACCAAACGTCGCCACCACTTGTGTATATGAGTGTTGGTTCCTTAATGCTCCTCCGATTTTTAGACCCTACATTCAAAGGAACAAGAAACCGTTAGTAGCATCTGCAAATAAGACAAAGCAATGTGATCCTCAAGCCTACAATAAGCAGATGGGAAAATGAATTAAACTGCAACTAAAACTTATCCAAATGACATGAAAACTTGGCAAGGACATAGAAACATCACCAAGAAGGCATTGCAAAAGAAACAGTCAAGGATTTCCTTATTGATTTGAATTCGTTTTGGGCGGGACGGATCCGACTGTAATTCGCTCCGGGGTAGAACGAATTCACCTGCAACAAAGCGCCGAAGTGATACTGCCCAAAATGTCGCATCTAGGGAGCTCCAAAAGACCTACAAACTTGGGGTTAGCTAATTGGAGGCATTTTGGGAAGACCCAGATGGTCAGATTTCCCCAATTTGGCCTCCATCAATGGGAATTTGACGCTACTACCTGCAAGTTAGTGAGGACAACAAAAGCGATAAAACATGATAAGATTTGATCAAAGCATTACGAAATCGAAATTACAAGCTATCTAAGCAGCATAATATAGAATGCAAAATAAAAAAATGACAAAAAAGAACAATCTACCATGAATCCCCAATCGTTCCTAAAAGGAAGGTTAGGCTCGCAGCAGTGCGGGGCACCCGGGCGGGCCACCCACCGTTGGAACCTGATTTCGGCACCAATCCACTTGGGATGGGTCCAAAATCTCTTGTAATGTGTTGTCAACAAATTGGGTGGGATAATATGGCCAAATGTCGGGTTTGGTTCCGGATTTGTGCTTCCAATGACCACCCAATGACCTCTTCTCCAAAAGAGATCAAGGATGTGAAAGGCACAATCCAAAAGGGGAATAGGTGTGGAAACAAAACGAAAGCACTTCGTTGCTCAAAATGCTCCTTCTCTGTATATTTTGGGATGAGGAAACTCATCAATTTATAGACTTGGAGGTCTCTTGGGATGAGCATGCAGAGGTGCCACATGGCAGCCATGCCCTTCCAGGGGAGGGAAGATTCCTCCTTGATTAGGGGCTTCATGACTGCCCCTGTAACAACCTCTAATGTTCGAAAAAACTCCCCATGCTCCCATGATTAGGGGCTTCATGATTGGTGCTATTTTGGTGTCTACAGATGCCCCTTTTTGGGATGCGCTGTGCATGGCGCAACACCGAGCAAAAATAGATAACCAAAGCACTAATGATTAGGGTTTCTTAGTAACCTAACCAACTCTTGATGCCCCAAGCATGGAAAGGGCATGCATTCTTGAATCCTTGCTTCTGACGAGTGAAGGAACTCAGCTCAAGTGTTAACCTTTTTTGGTGAGGTGTTACTTGAACTTGGACATTGATCAGTCATGAATAGGCAAAGGGCGCAACCTTTTGTCTCGTGGGAACCTAGAGTTCATGATTCATGAATGCCAAGTGTTTGATCAGCTTGTGATTGTTGCTTGTTTATTGCCCCAAGCAGGAGCGTAATTGTCTTTGTCAATGATCCTTTGAATGCATGTCATTTTCCATGATTGGGTGTGTGTGTGTTGATTAGTGACTAAGTGTGACTACCCCCTCAAGCGACGAATCGATGAGGGAATGACCTTCATGAGAAAAGCGACGAGTCGCTTGACCCAAGATGACTTATGTAAGGGTGCCTTCAGATGTTTATCTTTGAATGTGTGTGCAGTTTTCTGACATTTAGACCTATTTTTGGTGGGTGTTAACCCTTTTGGCGACACCGTTTGGGGATGAAATTCTCAAAAATCCATCTTCCCGTGGAGCGGTCCGGCTATGGTAGCCTTCTTAGGGAGTAGGATAGTGAGGATTTGTGACCCCGACATCTGTTTTGCATGCCCGAGATGTCAAGTGCAAAAGCACTCTCATTGGACAAGTTTATTGCTGCTTTTGGTGCATTTTTGTTCAATTTTTGTTGTTTTTTGAAATTTTTGCCTTGAATTCATTTCGGGGTGGGACGAATTCTAGCTTAGTATTCGTCCCAGGGTAGGACGAGCGCTAACTAGAGTGCTCATCCCAGGTAGGAATGAATATAGGCTCAAAAGGCTTATTTAAAGGCCAAAACTAGGGTTTGGGCTCATTTGCATCTAAATTTTCTTGCGATTTGGAGCTCTAGGGAGGAGGAGGCTAATTCTGCGAAGCGAAGCACTGCCAAATTTCTCCCGACATCATGAGTGCACAAACCGGATCGAGCGGCAGAGCTGAAGCGAGACCAGTAAGTGCTCCTTAGTGTTATTGCTTTTGTTATGTGTTTTCGAAATTGCAAGTTATTTGTTTATTTTTCTTTTGTGATGTTGTTTTGTCAATTAAAATGGAAACCCTAAAAACTGAACTGAACACAAACCAAGACTTTAGCTGAAAATTGAACGGAGGACGTAGCTAAAACCTAGGTGAAAAATCTTGATTTTTGTTTTTAACTAAAACCCTAGGATAGACGGAACGAAAAACCCTAGTTTTTTAGGCTGAGTTTGTCAGTTTTAAAACGTAGGTGAAAACCCTAGGTTAAAAACTGTTATTTTAGTTTTGTGCTACTTGTACGGACTTTTTAAACTTAAAATACAAAAATCTCAGGACTGACAACTATATAAACCTTAGGACTAACAAATTATTTTTTTTAAGTTTTGCGTTTTGTTTTTAAATTTATCAGTTAGGATTAGAAACCCTAGAACTGACAAATTAAATTTTGTAAATTTTTTGTTTTGTTTTTAAATTTATCAGTTAGGATTAGAAACCCTAGAGCTGACAAATTAAATTTTGTAAATTTTTTGTTTTGTTTTTAAATTTATCAGTTAGGATTAGAAACCCTAGAGCTGACAAATTAAGTTTTGTAATTTTTTTGTTTTGTTTTTAATTTATCATGATTAGAAACCCTAGATTGACAAATTAGTTGTTTTTAAATTTTTTTGTTTTGTTTTTAATTTATCATAGATTAGAAACCCTAGAACAAATTAATTTTTAAATTTTTTTTTGTTTTTAAATTTATCAATTAGGATTAGAAACCCTAGAGCTGACAAATTAAGTTTTGTAAATTTTTTGTTTTGTTTTTAAATTTATCAGTTAGGATTAGAAACCCTAGAACTGACAAATTAAGTTTTGTAAATTTTTTTTGTTTTGTTTTTAAATTTATCAGTTAGGATTAGAAACCCTAGAACTGACAAATTAAGTTTTGTAAATTTTTTTTGTTTTGTTTTTGGCTGTACATTGGTAGGCAATGTTGTATATTCATGTTATTGTTGTACAATTTTTTTTTTTTTTGTTCATGATTTTAATGTTTTTGTATTGTTTTCTTGTGCAGGTTGTTAAGAGCTGATATCGTGTACCGACCGCTTTCGTCGAAGCGCATGGGGCGCTAACTGTGGCGGACTGGGAATGGCTTGATGCTCTTGGGCTCAAGCAGGTGACTCGACTGGAGCCTATGGTCGGGGATCGGGCCTATCTGATGGCCTTGATCAACTTGTGGGATCCCCGGACCAACACCTTCCATCTCCCAACAGGGGAGATGACAGTGACCTTGGAGGATGTCTATCAGCTTCTACGGATTTCGATAGATGGACTACCGATCAAGATGTCGCCGCGTGACCAACGGACAATGGTATTGATATGATGCTTTGGGCACGGGGAGGAGCTGGGCATGGAGAGCCCAGTGGAGATGGCCGAGGTGGACTGTCATATGGGCAAGATTCTGGTTCGATGGTGGTTTGAGAGGGGGGTGTTGGGAGTGAGGCACGCATTGCTTATGGGCCTCATTTCCAACATGTTGTTGCCTAACTCGTCAGGTGCGAGGTTCCCATGGAACCTGCTGGATGTGGTCTGGCGACTGGTTGAGTGCCCGATGGAGGCACCATTGATCATGAGGTGGGGACAGACACTGCTGGCACAGCTCTATGGGGAGCTGTACGAGGTCCACTATCGAAAGCGAAAGGGGATCAGCTGTAGTTATCTGTTGCAGAGCTGGGCCTGGCAGCACATAGCAGTTGAGAGGCCGACGGGGCTACCATGGATGATACGGGGGGAAATGGAGGATAAGGATATAGGCTACGCGGCTCTGTGGTGGCGATCTGAGGAGCAGGGACAGAGTCGGTGGTGGGCAGGTGTTGTAGGGCACTATGCCGATGCCTTCGCTCGGCTTGCTCCGAGGGAGGTGTTCTAGCGCCCCTATCGAGACTGTCCAGCCTGGCCTGAGGCTAGAGAGTGGCTCTGATGGGTACGCAGGGGGCGGTGGCTGATTGGGCGGCATGGTACCGAGCATGAGTTCTTCCCATACAGCCGGGTGACACGATAGTTTGGGGTGCACCAGGGGTTTCCTGGTGAACCCGTGGTCTATCGGCATCGAGGGGATGAGAGGACTCTAGATCGGCCAGTCATCACGCCACTTGGTGAGGATTTAGATGCGGTGATTGACGTCCCGAACATGGACGACATCGGGACTACTACAGAGTATGACCAGTGGTGGACCCTACGGTGATGGCGAGGCGAGGGGCCACTGGGAGGCGTGGGGGCAGCAGCCACGGGCGAGGAGGGTGCCGAGGCACCAGGTGATGACTGGGGAGCTCCGCTGGAGGATGCGAAGATGGTGGAGGTGGATGGTATGGATGCGGATCTTGGGGCTCTAGATCAGCCGAAGATGCAGGACATCACGGAGCAGTGGGAGCTAGAGTAGGCTGCTATTCCAAGGATGCCCATGCCTCGGGCAGATGCGAAGGACATGGATGCAGGGTTACGTGCTGAGAATGCACGGTTGGCAGGGTTGCTGGGAAGGTAGGATGAGGAGTTGGGGGAAGCTTTACAGGAGAGGGATCTCCTATGGGCTTCACTGGTGGAGCGAGAGAGCGCATTCATTGCACACCATCGAGGGGATGGGGATGCCAGCACTGCATAGGAGAGATATCTCCTACGGATGCAGTTGGCGCAGCGCGACGAGGCAGTAGCTTACTACCGTCGATGGGAGGCAGAGTGGTTGCGGTGAGAGGCGGGTTGGTCTCGACATCGGCTGGATATGGAGGGAGAGATTATCCGGCTTGGTGGGCGGTTACCTGAGCCCTCGGGAGGTGGCTCTTCGCGCCGGATGAGGGACAGTGGTACTGAGCAGTCAGCATCATCTCATCATAGGCGATTGGATGAGGGAGGTGGTAGTAGGCATGATGCGGGGGCTAGCAGCAGCTGCCCTGAGGGGTCCCATAGGACCCACACCATGGGGGGTAGTTCCCGTCGCACCGATCCTACGTGATCACGGTGGCCGACGCCTTAGGCTTGGGATTTTGGATTTTGTTGCGGGGTCAGAGGACCAACTCTTTGTAGCCTACGGGCATTTTTGACGATATATATATATACCGACTTTATTTTGTTTATGCACATGTGATGATTTGATTTTATGCATGATGGTTTGATGAATATGGATGTATGCATGTTAATTTATTTTGATGGATGCATATGTTATGATGAATGCAAATGTTTTTGATTTACATGTGATATGCAAAAATGGAATGGATGAATTGAATTTGTGATGTTTGGAGGTCGCACCATAGACTGTTCAGAACTGTATGGCTTTTGTCCTAGGCGATTGCTGCGGTGAATAGCTTTGTAGGCATACATGTCTTTTCTTGTATGTTATTTTTGTATTTTTTGATGGTGAAGTAAAGCTGAAAAGATATTACAGTTGGTTTAGAATGTAGTTAGGTTTGCTGAGATTCAAATGTTTTAACTAACTAGCCAAGGCTATACTTTTATCTAACAAGACTTTGAACAAGGTATGAATCGGACTTGTCTTTGACCAAGTTATTTCACATCCCTGTGTGTGCAATTGAGTTCGTTTGATGTGGCATTTGTCAGGATACCGCCAGTGCCAGATAGGCTGTCAACCAAACCTGTACTAAGGATCACCTAATTAGCTCCACTAACTCCTTTGTTGTATTTAGTCAGATTAATCTATGGTGCAATCTAGGATACCATAAGCTAGCTCATCCACATGCAAACATTGATCTGCCCATAAGTTAATGCGATAGATATATCGTCATGCGGGAGGTTTGCCATGAGTGACCGATAGGCTATCAACCAAACTGGTACTGAGGTTTATCTCATGACCTTCTGAATGCTGAGAGTTCCAGGGATTCAAGTTCAACTCCCTTCTTTTCTTCAATTGTATTGGGATACTTGCTCTTTTGTAGTGATAAAAATCACTATTTATTTTTGTATTAATTTTTCTTTTGAGCAAGGGATTAGGATGTGGAGTGACGAGAATCACTATTGTTTGTGCCTTTTGATGTATGCACTTTGAGGGTGATGTCAAATTTTTTTTTGGAGTTTTGACATGTGCAAATTTTGATGTTTTGCAACTTTTGAGAACTTGGGATTCATGGGGAATTGGGTAGGGAGGATGCTTGTCCTTTTGCCAACTCTCAACATTCTTTGGGGTCATTCGCACAGGGGGATGAGCAAGATAACCGTTTCACTTATGGTGACCTGGATTGCTTTGCAGGGTTCATCTTTCGTTCACACAACTTGGGAATGTTTATGTGTTTTAATTTGTGCTGGGATGCTACGTAACAAGGTGTGATCCAAGTAGAATTCTACCTGCGTAAAATCTATCTGACTTGGTACAGTTTCGGTTAGAAAGCTATTGGCAACTGAATGACAAAAACTCTTGATACATTAGAAGACAACTGACTATAGTATGGCAGAAATATGGATAGCATTTTATTTTGATGGATTGTTTATACAGCGGAGAGATATGGAATGAAGATGGACTTTGCCAAGTAAGTACATTCTATGGTGCTTTGACTTGTATGACCACAAATATGCAAATGTAGGGATGCGATGCTTAATGCAGCTATTATTTTTGTGTTTTTGATGGATTGATCTTGGTGAGTATGAAAATGGGATATAAAAAGAGATTTTTAATTTTGTGATGATTTTGAGCATGCATGGAGATGAGATGCAAGTTTTTGTTATTTTTGATGATTTTATTGTTTTTGATATTTCTTATTTTTCTTTTGACCAAGCGATTGTGGGAACCCTTGGAGCTTTTTGGGATTGACCAAGCGATTGTAGGAATCCTTGGAGCTTTTTGGGATTGACCAAGTGATTACGGGAATCCTTGGAGCATTTTGGGATTGACCAAGCGATTGCGGGAATCCTTGGAGCATTTTGGGATTGACCAAGCGATTGTGGGAATCCTTGGAGCATTTTGGGATTGACCAAGTGATTGCAGGAATCCTTGGAGCATTTTGGGATTGACCAAGCGATTGTGGGAATCCTTGGAGCATTTTGGGATTGACCAAGTGATTGCAGGAATCCTTGGAGCATTTTGGGATTGACCAAGCGATTACGGGAATCCTTGGAGCATTTTGGGATTGACCAAGCGATTACGAGAATCCTTGGAGCATTTTGGGATTGACCAAGCGATTGTGGGAATCCTTGGAGCATTTTGGGATTGACCAAGCGATTACGGGAATCCTTGGAGCATTTTGGGATTGACCAAGCGATTACGGGAATCCTTGGAGCATTTTGGGATTGACCAAGCGATTGCGGGAATCCTTGGAGCATTTTGGGATTGGCTACTTTAGATATGGAATGGTCACAAATGACTGATGTTCAAGGGTTCGAGTTCTTTGACTCCATCAAGGGAAGCTAGCCGGTACGTCCCGGGTCCTATCTTGCTATCAATTACATATGGACCTAACCAATTTGCCATGAACTTGTCCTTGAGATGGGACGACAAACTAGAGTTCTGCTGGTTTTCCTTCAAGACCAAGTCACCAACCTGAAAATCCCTCAGGTGAACTCTCATGTTGTATGCTTTCTTCAGCCGCTCTTGATAGATACGTAAATGCTCAAGAGCATTAACATGTCGTTCATCGAGCAACGTAAGCTGGTCTAATCAGGCCTGCCTCGCAGTGTCATCATCGATGAACTCTTGCATTGATATGCATAGGGAGGGAATTTCCAACTCAAGAGGCATGACAGCCTCGGAGCCATACACAAGCAAAAATGGAGTTGCCCCAGTGGGTGTCCGAATGCTAGTGCGATAAGCCCACAGGGCAAGTGGGATCTGAATGTGCCAATCCTTATGACTGTCTGTGACTATCTTTTTAAGGATAGCAACTAGCATTTTGTTTGATGCCTCTGCTTGCCCATTTGCTTGCGGATAATAGGGTGTCAAAAAACTATGCTGAATTTTGTACTTTGTGGTCAAAGCACGCACGTCTTTGTTCTTGAATGACGTCCCATTATCCGAGATTATCTTGGATGGAATACCAAAATGACATATGATGTTATGCAAAATGAACTCCACAATGCGGGGTCCAGTCGTAGAGGTTAGCGAAACCGCTTCCACCCACTTGGTGAAGTACTCTATGGCCGTTATGATAAACGTATGATGGCCGGACGATGCAAGGGGAGATCTTTTCGATGAGATCTAAGCCCCACTACAAAAATGGCCAAGCCGACTGGATCGGCTGCAAGGCCTGGGAAGGTACGTGTGTCAAATTGGCGTGATGTTGACACTTCACGCACTTCCTCACATATGCGCAACAATCTCGCTCTAAATATGGCCAATAGTAGCCCATGCGAAGAATGCGCTTGGCGATGGCCATACCACTGAAGTGGCCACCACACGTACCATCGTGCGCTTGGGCGATTGCCCAAGTGGACTCTTGTTGGTCCAAGCACCGAAGGAGGATTCCTTCATAGCTACGACAGTACAAAATGTCTCCTAACAAGACATGCTTTGCCACTTTCTACTTGAATGCTCATTTTGTGGCATGTGTCAATCCAAGTGGGAGGTTACCTAGCTTGAGGTAGTCCTTGAGGGGTGAATACCAATCTTGTTGATTAGAAGCCTCGACGGTATGAATAGCCAATCCCTCTTGAAGTTCATCCCTAGCAAAAGTTGAGCGGGAAAGAACTTGTAAGAATAGCGTGGTGTTGCTATTAAGGGGAGTAGGGGAGAACAAGGCCCCCCAGTTGGCGTGCTTCAAACAGTCATGGATTCGAGAGAACCTATCCGAGGATGGTTCAATCTGGATCATGTGGATTCCTGGCGTTAAATCAGAGCTTGCACGCTCCATCATGGATTGCGATAATGTTTTGACTTGAATGGTTGTCATATCACCAGAAAGGTCTTGCGGGATTAGTGACCCCAAAGAGGCCATAGTGTCCGCAAAATGATTCGATGATCGAGGGAGTGCCTCGATGTCGTACCATTCAAGCTTTGCCAGGAATTTGTCCACAAGGGCTTTGTAGGCCTACAGAACTAGGCATTTACATTGGAATACCCCTTTGACTTGATTGACGATTAACAGCGAATCACCAAAGATGTTCAATCATTTAATGTTCATGGTGATTGCTATCTGAAGACCTATGAGCAAGGCTTCATACTCTGCATTATTGTTGGTGCATGGGAAGTCTAATTTAAATGACAAGGGTATTGGAGCCCCTTGCGGTGTGAAGAATACAATTCCTGTGCCACCCCCTTGCTCACATTTAGAACCATCAAAAAATAGGGTTATGTCGGCCTGTGACTCAGGCTCATCAAAATCAGGCGATTTCGAGACATGGAAGACCCCGTCATCGGGTAGTTCTATGACCAGAGGCTGATCGTCTTCGATAGGAGCCTCTGCTAGTTGATCGGCTATGACCTGTCCTTTGATGGATTTTTGTCCAATAAACTCTATGTCAAATTTTGTCAACAACATGATCCATTTCGCCGTGCGACTACTATGATAAGTACGACTCATCATGTATCGCAATGGATTCTCCTTAGACACAACATACGTCTTGTTGCTCAGCATGTAATGGCATAGCTTTTTGGTAGCAAACACCACTGCCAAGCAGAGTTTCTCAACGTATGCATAGTTAAGTTCATAATCGACCAGGGTGCGGCTAAGATAGTAAGTAGCCTGCTCTTTGTGAAGTTCATTCTTCTGGGCTAACATGGCTCCCAATGCCACCTCAGTAGCTGAGATGTATAAGTAGAATGGCACTCCTGGTCTAGGTGATGCCAATACTGGTGGCGAAGCCAAGTATTGCTTGATGTCATCAAAGGCTGACTGGCACTCGTCATCCCAGTGAAATGCTACCCCTTTATGCAATAATTTGTTCATGGGTCGACACTTGTCTGATAACTACGCTATGAAGCGCTTGATCGACGTGACCTTACCCTGCAGACTTCTGAGCTGCTTGATGGTAGTTGGGGGAAGCATTTCAAGGATTGCCTTGACTTTGTTTGGGTCCACCTCGATGCCTCACTTTGAGACTATAAAACCCAAGAGCTTTCTAGATGTGATGCCAAAAATGCACTTCTTGGGATTCAGTCTGACTTTATGCTCCATGAGGCGATCGAGGATCTTGCTTAAGTCACCGAGATGATTTGGGCGTAAGAGAGACTTGGCCAACAAATCATCCATGTAATCTTCCAAAGTTTTATGCATGTAATCATGGAAGATGTACGTCATGGCACGTTGGTAGGTGGCACCAACATTTTTAAGGCCAAAAGGCATGACCTTGTAACAAAATGTCCCCCAGGGCGTTGTGAATGCCATTTTTAGTTGGTCCTCGAGATTGATACGAATCTGATTGTATCCCGAGAAACCATCCATGAGGGATAGCATTTCGTGGCCCGCTGTAGCGTCTACCAATGCGTCGATGCTAGGCAAGGGAAAATCATCCTTAGGACTCGCTTTGTTTAGATCATGAAAATCAGTGCATATGTGAATCCTCCCATCAGGCTTCTTGATGGGCACCATGTTGGACAGCCATGGCGGATAATCCACGTAGATGACAAACTATGCATCCAACAGTTTTTGCAATTCGTCTTTGACCATCAAGGCCACTATTGGGTGCATCTTGCGTAGTTTTTGCTTAACAGGCTTGACTATCGGATCAAGCATTAAATTATGCGTGACTAGCTATGGATCTAGCCCCGACATATCTCTGTATGACCATGCAAAAACCTCCTTCTTCTCTTTGAGAAGGGCAATGTAGTCGGCTTGCTCTTCGGGGGATAAACTTACCCCTAGCTTGATAATCTATGGATTCATTGGATCTGAGCCGATGTCTACGTCAGTCGTCTCCTCGACCGACATGTGGGATCCATCCTCCAACTGGTGTGGAGTCGGGATCAAATGGATATCATTTGCTAAGTTAAGATCATCATTGGGAACCTCGGGTCCCTCTTCAGCATGGAAGATATCCTGAGTTGGCCCCGGGGTAAAATGAAGCATTTCATCGAATGACCAGTACTCAGATGGGGATGGAGGGGAATCAACGTGATCCCAGTCTATGGCATCTATGTCTAGATACAATGACTGTGTCGGATCGGCCGGATTGTGGATGGGGGTGGTTAAATCAATGGAGATCATGTTGATGGAATGATTTTGGTCTCCATTACCATAGGTGTGGTTACTCGGACATCTTGGATGTTCTCTATGCTCTGGATCTGGCTCTAGAGGGATGGGCACGAATGGATCGGCCCTATGTGTGGATAGGAAGACAGGGTCTACCCTCGGCACTGATGTCATTATAGGGTCTCGGGGTGGACGGTGCTCGTCGTAAACTTGGAGCCATGGATCCAACACTTGGTCCCACCCTACTGGGTCTACGTACCACTCATGCCCTGGCAGTATGCCCATCTATTCAAATATGTCATTAATCTCCAAGGGGCACCGATGCTGCATCTGCCGCATGTGATTAAGATATGCCATTTCTGTTTCATCTTCATAATCACTATCGAAGATCCAAAGGCCTTCGTTGGCTCCGACTGCTTGCGGCATTAAAGGCTCGCCTTGCTCAAGCAAATTTATCTGGCCCCACTGTGGTTGTTCCACTCTCTATGGGGGGACCTGATTCTCTTGATGTATCACTGGCTCGGCTGGAGCCTCTAGAGGAAACATTGTCAAAATATTCTCGTGATAGTCGTCCATAGGAATCACTCACGAGTGATTGTTATCTGAGTCGAAGGGGTCATATGATGTTGGCTCATAGTCTGACTCATCTTTCGAAGATCCTTCTTGACACTATTTATATCCGCCCTAAAAGTGGGTCCCCAAACTTTCGCCTCTCTCTAACAAAGGGGAAGGGCGATTGAGGTTACCAAGGGTGGTTGTTGACCATGGGAGATAATCCCCCAATGTGTATGTTGTGTTAGGGTTGGCATATGGATCTGATGCCAATCCACCCTTGTGGCCTATCCTCAGGCCTTGCATGTCTTCGACCAAGATGTCTAATGGCAGGGGGTGATTGAACCCTACACCTGACTTGTCATAAGGCATTTGGTATCTTGGTTGACAAAGGACACGCACTCCTTGCTCATACCGGCCTAACCCGTATCCATGCCAATTGCATTGGCCAAGATATCTTAGAGCGAAGTCCGGGTTGGAAAGATAGTTTACATCCTCTACGAAAGGCTCTTCATCCTCGTCCTCTTGCATGCATGGCTCAGTGCCATGATCAAGGCCCCCATACACAAAGTTAGTCTGGTTTGGCGGGTAGCCTAGAGGAACAATTGTACCAATGGGGAGGCGAGGTCTCCCAATGTCTTGCATGGACTCTAGTGTGGGCGTTGCTACAACATTCCACACCAGATACTCCCCTAGGCCCGTATTGGCCATTTCAACAGTGATTGTTGGTGACTGAGGGGGAGGGAACGGAAGCTCTTCCGGACTCCACTCCATGTCGGGTGGGCTAGGAGCCTCCACTTCCATTTTACTAGGCATCTCTTCGGTAGAGATGTTTGAGACTGATTGTGGTGCCTCTTCTAGAGGTTGTGCCTCCTCCAGGGGTTTCTTCCCTTTGTCCTTCTATTTGGCCATGATAGGTGGCATCGTTGATGAAGGACCAACTGATGAAGATGGACTTGGCTGGGGTTTTGGTGGATCTGCCTTTGGGGATGCTTGCAAAATCGGACCCTGTCGAGATGGATTCAACTGGAAATCCAAATGCGTTGATGGAAGGGTCGACTGTGGCATCAGCTGCACTGCATTGCAGTACTTGAAGGGTTCTAGGTCTACCGGGACCACATGTACCTCCCCTTCAAATGTATACTTCAGACATTGATGTGCTATTGATGGGACACACTTCATGTCCCTGATCCATGGCCGGCCCAACAAGATGTTGTAAGCCATCTCACCTTCCAAAATATGGCACAATGTTGGTATCGTCTTTTGTCCTACTTGAATGGGTAGGATGATTGTGTCGACTGTCGAGCAGATTGCATCGTTAAATGCTCGTAGTGTATATGTGGAGGCCGTGATGTGAGATGCTGACAACTTTAGATGTTTCAATGCCACTGTAGTAATGATGTTACTAGATGAGCCAGTGTCTACCAACACCCTCTTATAGGGAATCCCGTTGACCCACGCGATAACGTGCAGGGGTGGATCCGCTATGTCATCAGCCACTAACTTCACTTCATCTTCCCAAAAAGTGATGACTGGCTCGGTGCATCTTTTGACATGCCCCACAAAGTTGTTGAAGGAATTCGGTTCCTGGGGCTGCAACTCGATAGCCTTCAATATCTCCATAAGAGCCTCCCGATGGGGCGTTGATTGTTGAATAAGCTCATATATGGAGAGCCTAGCCGACGTGGTCCATAGACTTTGGGAAGTTAGACCCAATCCTGGTCGTGGGTCTAGGGGGGGGGTGCATAGGGTTCTGTTGAGACTGTGACGTTGATGGAACTTCTCTTGTGGCTACCGCGGGAGCAGCTCCCGGGTATTTCTTGTTCCTAGTCACTATACTTATCATCCCTACATACCCCTGCATGGGGCAATTCTGTTGCACCTCATTGATTTGAAGGGGTTTTGCCTGCGCCTCATGGGCAGGCAAGGGGTCTCTAAAAACTCCCATTTGCTGGTTGTTCGATGCTACGGGGTTGTCTACAACCAATGTCTTGTTGTCAATCAGGTCTTGTATCAAGCCTTTGAATTTCCAACATGCATTAAGGTCATGTCCCTGTCGTCGATGGAATTTATAGTACAAGTCCTCCCGGTACCCCTTAGGCTTCGGTGCATTGGGATCTATGGTTTGAATTTTTGGGAGGTTGATCAAATTTGCCGCTGACAAGCGGTCAAATAGGGAGTCCCTAGACTCCGTGTAGGGTGTAAACTGTCGCCTAGGGCGATGCTACTGATTTTGCCCCTATTTTTGGTTTTCTCTTTCATAATTGTTAGGGGGCACTGCCTGATAATTAGCCTTTTGAGGTTGTATGTCTTGTGCAGGCTTAGGAACATTTATAGCAACTTGGTTAACCACAGCGGGTTTTTGTTGCATAGTCCCTATTTTGGTGTTTTTGTTCCATTATTTTTTCTTAGGTTTGGTGATCTCGCCATCCTGTATCTTGATCTCTTCGATGATTCTGGCTTGCGCCAGAGCCTCTTCTAAGGTGGCATATTGCTGCAGCTGCAATAGCACAGAGATCGATCTCAAACAACTTCTTGAAAACATCTGTGTAAGGTCGGACATAGGGGGAAGGTAGGGTAGCTTGGAAAGCAGAGTCCTCCACCGATTCCCGTAGGCCGCCATAGTCTCTTCCTCATACTACCTGAGGCTGGCCAAATCACTTAGTGATGCCTTCTTCTTGGTGTTGAAGGTGAAGCGTTCGAGGAACGCATCCACTAACTGATCCAAGTTGCTGATGTTGTGCTTCGGCAATTGGGTGAACCAATCCAAGGCAGGGCCTGCGAATGTGGTTATAAAGGTCCTCAACAACAAAGCATCATTGTCCTGAATGCCAAAGCATTGGCTCAGGAACCTCGTCACATGCTCTTGGGCATCCTCCTCACCTTTAAATATTGCCAACTGAGGCAACTTAAAGTGCTCAGGATAAGGGGGTGCAGGCACGGACGGATGCACCGGATGACTGTGGAGTTGACGTAACGTGGGCTTTTGGGGCCCAACAGCTTTGGTTTCCATAGACTCCAAATGCTCTAACAACGCTTTATATGCATCAAAAGACTTAATCTCGTCCTCTCTAATTTGCTCCCATTGTGGGTTGTGGGAGACTTGAGGCCTGTGGAGAGGTGGCCGGATAGCAACCCCTCCGCCTTGATAGGGCATTTCGGCCCACTCTTCTTCTTGTTCATACTCCTCATAGGCTTCTTGAGGAGTCTCTGGGTGAGACCTATGACCATGAGTGGGTCTCCGTGGAGGGAGCCCATCATTATTCCGGGGAGTGGCCTCCCGTTCAGGTCTAAGAGGTCTTGGAGGCAGCGCTTGGTTAGGTCACGGGGACCTATCTTGTACCAAGGGGTTACGCCTCTCATATGGTTTTGCCCTTTGGGTGCGAGGGGTCGAAACCCTCTCTGGCATGGTGTTATGCAATAGCTCATCTGTTTGGCACCTAATGCGCTCTTTACTGAGGCGATATAAATGCTCTAGTTGTTGTTGATCTTGCTCAAGCTACGTAATCTATGCTTGGTGGGCGACATGTCTGGCGACTACCAGGTCAATCTGTTCTACCATATTGAGTCTCGGAGGCCTAGATGCCTCTCCCATGCACTTATCTCGGTCACGGTGATCCGAGATCTCTATAGGTCGCTTCCCCCTATCGAGGTTGGTGGCATTTACTCGAGGCTCCGGCCTCGAAGGATGGTTTTGGTACATAGCAGGTGCGGAGGCGCATTGCTCCCACACTGTATATTGCTCTTGAGGAAGATAGGGGTCTTCCTCATTCTCCCTTTCATAAGTGTGAAAGGGGCGGGCGGAGTTGGCTCGCCCTATCAGAGGAGCCTTGTGCTCCGGATTTGTCCTGTTGTTTCTGACAGTGAGAGGAGGCAATGAAGGGATGATATAATCTTGAGGCCTCTCCTCATGGACCCTCTGCCATTCCAGCACTTCATCACATGGTGGCCACTCATATCGAGCTTCTAAGGGAGCCCTTTTATCTATGTTGAGTGCCACATGTAAGGACTCTTCCCGAAAGGGGCTATGATGGATGGGCGTGTCCCCCAATGGGGTGTCCCTATAATTCCATCTTGACCTAGACTGATGCGGACTCTCTTGCGGGTTAGGCCACCAAGGCGGTATAACTAAGTCCTTAGGGCTATAGCGGAGGTGACTTGTGCCCCCTTGTACACTTTTCATAGCTTCTGCCCTTGATTGGGCTTGGCTACGTGTGTACACCATGGTGGTGCTTTCCTACAAGCTATGTAGATTTTATCTCTTTTATGATTTTTTTATGCTACACTAAATAGAAATGAACACACACATACACAAACGGTGATTATCTCGTTTAAAGATTGAGAGTGTGTCCTAAACCTGGTTTAGTGTGTTTTTTATTTTTGTTTTTGTTTTTGAAAGTTTTGAAGAACGTTTAAATGCATAATGAAGGCTCATATGACTCCCATAAATGGTCGCCCCTTCGATATACCATTGCCAGGCCGATATACCAACCTCTCTATATACCCGCCCTTACGAGAGGGAAACTATAGGTACGTGAGAGCAGATGGTACATGGAACGTAGGTGGTACGAAAGGGGGATTGTCCTATTTATGACACCTACCATAGAAGACTTATCCTCGTGTGCTGGGAATCACCCCAGCTACACTCGGTCAGCTTTCGTCAGGATTTACGTCGAGCAACAGTGACAATCGGGGTAATGGATGCAAAATCAAGCCAAGGTGGTGATGAAATCCACCGTTGGTCTTGATCAAGGGCTGGGGTTTTACGACCAGCTCCTTGGTTTAATTTTACCACGTGATGTGTGTGGAGTTTATTTTAATGAAACTGAAACAAGCAACAACATATTTACCTAAGCAAGCAAGAATGGACAAAAAATAGAAAACAGAAACAAGAAAATGACAGGAACTGTTAAAAACTGTTACCTCTTTTCCGCCCAAATCGGCTGTCTCTGACTCTCGGCCCTAAAACTGCACAGACAAAAATTCGTCTCTGGGTGAGACGAATACCAGAACAGGATTCGTCCTGGGCTGAGACGAATTCCAATTCATCCCAGGGTCAGACGAATTCCAATACTGTATTCACCACAGGCTGGAACGAACAACAGTCAGAGTTCAAAAAACGGCACCTGTAAGCAAGAAAACACAAATTTTGATCAGTTTCTTGATCTCAAAAAGTAGGGAATAGAGTCCCACCGTGATCGCCACTGAAAGCACGAGGATTCAGAAACAAAAAGGGAAAAACTCCAAGTACGATGCAAGAACGAAACTAAACTTGATGCTATGAATTAAAATGCATAAAATGGAGAAAGCATAGACAAATTGGAACCCAAATGGAACGAAACAACCCTCTTCTTTTATTAATGTATTTCAAATCCGGTTACAATCCGCTTCCTCCCCTTTTAGGGGCGAGGAGCATCAAACTTGTCTCTTGGTCGCATCAATGGAAAGCCATCCCTCTTCCGCGTGCCCACATGTAAGATGGGCGGACCAAACGTCACCGCCGCTTGTGTATACGAGTGTTGGTTCCTTGCTGCTCCTCCGATGTTCAGACCCTACATTCAAAGGAACAAGAAACCATTAGTAGCATCTACAAAATAAGACAAAGCAATGTGATCCTCAAGCCTACAATAAGCAGATGGGAAAATGAATTAAACTGCAACTAAAACTTATCCAAATGACATGAAAACTTGGCAAGGACATAGAAACATCACCAAGAAGGCATTGCAAAAGAAACAGTCAGGGATTTCCTTACTGATTTGAATTCATTTCGGGGCGGGACGGATCCGACTGTAATTCGCTCCG
The DNA here is from genome assembly GCA_028583015.1 of Wollemia nobilis. Taxonomy (NCBI): domain Eukaryota; kingdom Viridiplantae; phylum Streptophyta; class Pinopsida; order Araucariales; family Araucariaceae; genus Wollemia; species Wollemia nobilis. The sequence continues at coordinate 32,827,808 of JAQPPZ010016892.1, read as the reverse complement.
GGGTAGAACGAATTCACCTACAACAAAGCGCCAAAGTGATACTGCCCAAAATGTCGCATCTAGGGAGCTCCAAAAGACCTGCAAACTTGGGGTTAGCTAATTGGAGGCATTTTGGGAAGACCCAGATGGTCATATTTCCCCAATTTGGCCTCCATCAATGGGAATTTGATGCTACTACCTGCAAGTTAGTGAGGACAACAAAAGCGATAAAACATGATAAGATTTGATCAAAGCATTACGAAATCAAAATTACAAGCTATCTAAGCAGCATAAGATAGAATGCAAAATAAAAAAATGACAAAAAATAACAATCTGCCATGAATCCCCAATCATTCCTAAAAGGAAGATTAGGCTCGCAGCAGTGCGGGGCGCCCGGGCGGGCCGCCCACCGTTGGAACCTGATTTCGGCACCAATCCACTTGGGATGGGTCCAAAATCTCTTGTAATGTGTTGTCAACAAATTGGGTGGGATAATGTGGCCAAATTTTGGGTTTGGTTCCGGATTTGTGCTTCCAATGACCACCCAATGACCTCTTCTCCAAAAGAGATCAAGGATGTGAAAGGCACAATCCAAATAGGGGAATAGGTGTGAAAACAAAATGACAACACTTCGTTGCTCAAAATGCTCCTTCTCTATATTTTTGGGATGAGGAAACTCATCAATTTATAGACCTGGAGGTCTCTTGGGATGAGCATGCAGAGGTGCCACATGGCAGCCATGCCCTTCCAGGGGAGGGAAGATTCCTCCCTGATTAGGGGCTTCATGACTGCCCCTGTAACAACCTCTAACGTTCAAAAACGCTCACCCATGCTCCCATGAAATGAAGGAGGCATTAAGTGGCGGATCCGAGCTGCCATTTGTCAAGCTTTGACTTTTTTCCCGTCAAACCTAGAATTCGTCCCACCCTGGAGCGGATTCTGTATTCGTCCCAAGGGAGGATGGATCCCATTTTGAATTCATCCCAAGGAGGGACGAATTCTGAGCAAAGTGCCTAGAAGGTGTCAAATTGATCTTTGACTTCCCAAAACTACTGTGAGAGTGGTTAGGACCACTGTTTAACCTCTGGGGGCTGCCCTTGGGGCTGTGTGTGTCAATGCGATCAGTGTTTGCAGTCACATAATCGGATTGGTGCTGTTTTGGTGTCTATAGTTTGGTTTTAAATGCATCGTACTTGGAATTTTCATTTTTTTTTTGTATCCTCATGCTTTCAGTGGTAATCATGGTGGGACCTCTGTCCCTTGATTTTAAGATTAACTTTCTGATCAAAAGTTGCTTGTTTTTGCTTACAGGTACCAAGTTTTCAAACGCTAGACTACTGTTAGTTTCAGTTTGTGATGAGTATAGAGCTGGAATTTGTCTTACCCAGGGAGGAATGGGTAGTTGCCCCACCCTGTGATGGATACAGTTCTGTTATTCATTTCACCCAGGGATGAATAGCTCTTTGTGCAATTTTTGGGCAGAAATTCAGAGACATCCAATTTGGGCAAAGAAAAGGTAGGGGTCCTAAACATCTTCTATCAATTTTTGCTTTTTTTTTTCTATTTTCTGGTTATTTTCTTGCATAGGAGAGTTTGAGTTCTTGTTTCCTTCATTTATGCAACTTAAAAAGAACCCCACACACCACGTGGTAATTTAAAACAACAAGGAGTTGGTCGTAAAACCCCAACCCTTGAGCAAGAACAATGGTGGATTTCACCACCACCTTGGCTTGAGATATTGCATACATAACCTCGATCGTGACTGTTGCTAGACGTAAATCCTAATGAAAGCTGACCAAGTGTAGTGGGGGTGATTCCCAGCGCATGAGGATAAGTCTTCTATGGTAGGTGTCATAAATAGAGTGATTCCCCTTTCGTACTGCCTACGTTCCACCTACCATATGCTCTCACGTACCAATAGTTTCCCTCACGTAAGGGTGGGTATATAGAGAGGTTGGTATATCGGCCTGGAAATGGTATATCAAAGGAGCGACCATTTTTGGGAGTCATAAGAGCCATCATATTGCATTTAAACATTTTTTACAAAAGCTTTCAAAACAAAAAATCAAAACACACTAAACCAGATTTAGGGCACACTTTTAATCTTTAAACAAGATAATCATTGCTTTGATTGTGTGTTTCCCTTCTATTTAGTGTAGCATAAAAAATCATAAAAAGAGATAAAAACCTACACATCTTGTAGGAAAATATCACCATGGTGTACACCTGTAGCCAAGCCCAATCATAGGCAGGAGTTGTAGAGAGTGCACAAAGGGGGACAAGTCACCTCCGATATAGTCATGAGGACTTGGTCATCCGCCTTGGTGGCTTGACACACAAGATAGTCCACATCATGCCACCACAAAACAGGACTATAGAGGCACCTCTTTGAGGGGCACCCCCACTCAACATAGATCCTTTCAAGAGGAGAACCTACACGTGGCACTCAACATAGAAAGGAGGCCTCCCTTAGATGCTCATTATGAGTGGCCTAGTGATGAAGTGCTAGAGAAACATAGGGTCCACAAGGAGGTGGCACATGATTTCGTCATCCCTCATTTACCCCTTATTACTGTTAGAAACACTAGACAAAATCCAGAGCACAAGGCTCTCCAGATAGGGCAAGACAATTCTCCCCACACCCTTCACACATACGAAAGGGAGTACGAGGAAGACCACCACGTTCCTCAAGAGTAGTACACAGCATGGGAGCGATGCACCTTCACACCTGCTATGTATCAGGATCACCCATTGAGGCCAGTGCCTCGGGTGAATGCCGCTAACCTCAACAGAGGAAAGCAACCCATAGGGGTCTCGGATCACCACGATCGAGATAGACATGTAGGAGAGGCATATAGGATTCCTAAAAATGATATGACAAAACAAATTGACTTGGCATTTGCCAAACATGCCGCCCACCAAGCATAAATTACGCAGCTCAAGCAGGATCAACAATAGTTAGATCATCTATACCGCCTTAGCAAAGAGCGCATTCAACGTCAAACATCTGAATTACTTCATAACACTGTGCCTGAGAGGGTCCCAAACCCTCATGCGCATAAGGTAGAAGTGTATGAGAGGTGCAACCCCTTGGTGTGAGACAGGTCCCCACGACCTTACCAAGTGATGCCTCCGAGACCTCCTAGACCTGAGCGGGAGGCCACTCCCAGGAACAACGATGGGTGCCCCCCGCGGGGACCCACCCATGGTTATAGGTCTCGTACAAAAACTCCTCAAGAAGCCTATGAGGAGTATGAGCAAGAAGAAGAGCAGGCTGAAACGACCTACCAAGGCAGAGGGGCTGCTATCTGGCCACCCCTCTATAGGCCTCAAGTTACCCGCAACCCACAACGGAAGCAAACTATGAAGGAAGAAATTAAATATTTCGATGCATATAAAGCACTGCTAGAGCGCTTAGAGTCTATGGAGACCAAGACTTCTGGGCCCCAAAAGTCCACTTTATGCAAACTTCATAGTCACCCAGTGCATTCGTCAGTTTCGGTACCTGCATACCCTGAAAACTTTAAATTGCCCCAATTGGCACTCTTTAAAGGAGAGGAGGATGCCCAAGAGCACATGACTAGATTATTGAGCCAATTCTTTGGCATTCAGGACAATGATTCTCTGTTTCTAAGAACATTTATAACCACATTCGTAGGCCCTACCTTGGATTGGTTCACTCAATTGCCAAAATATAGCATCAGTAACTTAGATCATCTAGTGGATGCGTTCCTCGAATGCTTCGCATTCAACACCAAGAAGAAGGCATCATTAAGTGACCTAGCTAGCCTCAGGATAGTATAAGGAAGAAACCATGGTGGCATATGGGAACCGATGGAGGACATTGCTTTCAAAGCTGCCCTACCTCCCTCCCATGTTTGACCTGATCCAAATGTTCTCAAAGAGTTGTTTGAGATTGATATTCGTGCTATTGCAGTTGTAGCAATATGCCACTTTAGAGGAAGCTCTGGCGCAAGCCAGAATCACTGAGGAGATCAAGATATAGGATGGCGAGATAGCCAAGCCAAAGAAGAAAGAATGGTCTAAAAACACCAAAACAGGGACAACGCAACAAAAACCCATTGCGGTCAATCAGGTTACTATAAATATCCCTAATCCTACACAAGCAACATAGCCTCAAAATACTAACTATCAGGCGGTGCCCCCTAACAATTATGATAGAGAAAACTAGAGGCAAGAACAAAATCAGCAGCATCACCCTAGGTGAAAATTCACACCTTACACAGAGTCCAGGGACTCCCTGTTTGACCGCTTTTCAACGGAAAACTTGATCAACCTGCTCGAGATTCAAACCATAGACCCCAATGCACCAAATCCTAAGGGGTATAGGGAGGACTTGTACTGTAGGTTCCACAGATAGAAGGGACATGACCTTAATGCATGTTGGAAGTTTAAAGGCTTGGTGCAAGACCTAATCGAAAACAAGACGTTGGCAGTGGACAACCCCATAGCGCAAAACAACCAACAGATGGGAGTCTTCAGAGACCCCCTACCTGCCCATGATGCGTAGGCAAAACCCCTTCAAGTCAATGAGGTGCAACAGAATTGCCCCATGCAGGGATATGTAGGGATGATAAGCATAGTGACTAGGAACAAGAGGTACCCAAGAGCTACCCCCGTGATAGCCGCAAGAGAGGTTCCATCGATGTCACAACCTCAACAGCACTCTACGCAACTTCCCCTGCCTAGAACAGTGGCCACGATTCAGACTAGACTTACCCAAATTCTAAGGACCACGTTGGCTAGGCTCTCCATATACGAGCTCATTCAACAATCAACGCCCCATCGAGAGGCTCTAATGGAGATATTAAAAGCCATCGAGTTGCAACCCCACGAAGAAAACTCTTTCAACAACTTCGTGGGACATGTAAAACAATGTACATAACCGGTCATCACCTTTAGAGAAGATGAATTGAAATCAGTGACTAGTGATGTGGTAGATCCACCCCTGCACGTCATTGCGTGGGTCAACATGATTCCATATAAGAGGGTATTGGTGGACACTGGCTCGTCCAGTAATATCATTACAACAACAACATTGAAACATCTGAAGTTGTCGACATCTCACATCATGGCCTCCACCTATACTCTTTGAGCATTCAATGATGCGATATGCTCGACGGTTGGCACAATTGTCCTACCCATCCAAGTGGGACAAAATACTATTCATACATTGTGCCACATCTTGGAAGGTGAGATGGCCTATAATATCTTATTGGGGCAGCCTTGGATCAGGGACATGAAGTGTGTCCCTTCTATAGCTCATCAGTGCTTAAAGTACACATTTGAAGGATAGGTGCATGTAGTCCCAACAGACTTAGAGCCCTTCAAGTATTACAATACGATGCAATTCATGTCGCAATCGACCCTTCCATCAATGCATTTGGATTTTTAGTTGAATCCATCTAAACAAGGTTCGATTCCACAGGCATCCCCGTTGACAAGTCCATAAAATCCCCAGTCGGGTCCATCTTCCTCATCTGGTCCTTCACCAACGATGCCACCTATGGTGGCCACACCGAAGGACAAGGGAAAGAAACCCCTAGAAGAGGAACCACCCCTAGTCTCAACCATCTCTACCAAAGAGATGCCCAACATAATGGAATTCGAGATGCCTGGTTCACCCTACATGGAGTGGACTCTGGAAGGACTCCCATTCGCTCCCCCTCAACCACCAACGATCATCGTTGAGATGGCCAACACGGGCCTAGGGGAGTATATAGTGTGAAACATTGTAGCAACACCCACACTTGAGTCCATGCAGGACATGGGGAGACCTCGACTCCCCATCGGCTCTGTGGTTCCTCTAGGCTACCCACCCAATCAGAAAAACTTTGTTTATGGGGGCCTGGATAATGGCGTTGAACCTTACATGCAAGAAGACGAAGATGAAGAACCCTTTGCTGAGGACATCAACTATTTGTCCAACCCAAATTTTGCTTTGAGATATCTTGGCCAATGCAATTGGCATGGATATGGGTTGGGTAGGTATGAGCAAGGAGTGTGTGTTCTATGCCAACCAAGATATCAAATGCCGTATGACAAGTCAAGAGTAGGGTTCAACCACTCCTTGCCATTGGACATATTGGTAGAGAACATGCAAGGCCTATGGATAGGCAATAAGGATGGGTTGGCATTAGATCCATATGCCAATCCTAACACAAAATATACATTGGGGGATTATCACCCATTGCTAACAACCAACCTTGTTGACCTTAACAACCCTTTCCCTTCGGTCGAAAAGGGAGAAAGTTCGAGGACTCACCTACAAGAGGTTTAAACATAAATGCCCAGTTCTGTAAGCCTACAAAGCCCTTGTGGACAAATTCCTGGCACATCTTGAATGGTATGACATCGAGGCACTCCCTCGATCATCGAATCATTTTGTGGATACTATGGCCTCCTTGGGGTCACTAATCCCGCAAGACCCTTCCCGGTGAAATGACAACCATTCAGGTCAAAACATTATCGCAATTCGTGATGGAGCATGCAAGCTCTGACCTAATGCCAGGAATCCACCTGATCCAGATTGAACCATCTTAGGATAGGTTCTCTCGAATCCATGATTGTCTGACTCAAGCCAACTGGGGGTCCTTGTTCTCCTCGACCCCTCTTAATAGCAACACAACGCTATTTTTACAAGTTCTTTCCCGCTCAGCTTTTTCTAGGGATGAACTTCAAGAGGGATTGGCCGTTCATACCATCGAGGTTTCTGATCAGCAAGATTGGTACACACCCATAAGGGATTACCTCAAGTTAGGTAACCTCCCACTTGGATTGACACAAGCCATGAAAAGATCATTTAAATAGAAAGCGGCAAAACATGTCTTGCTAGGAGACATTTTGTATCGTCGAAGCTATGAAGGAATCCTCCTCCGTTGCTTGGACCAGCAGGAGTCCTCTTGGGCGATCACCCAAGCCCACGATGGTACATGTGGTGGCCACTTTAGTGGTATGGCCATCGCAAAGCGCATTCTCTGCATGGGCTATTATTGGCCATATTTAGAGCGAGATTGTTGCGCATATGTAAAGAAGTGCGTGAAGTGTCAACACCATGCCAATTTGACACACGTACCTTCTCAGGCCTTGCAACCGATTCAATCGGCTTGGCCTTTTTCGTAGTGGGGCTTCGATCTAATCGAAAAGATCTCCCCTGCGTCGTTAGGTCATCACACGTTCATCATAACGGCCACAGAGTACTTCACCAAGTGGGTGGAAGCAATTCCGCTAACCTCTACGACTGGACCCCGCATTGCGGAGTTTATTTTACATAACATCATATGTCATTTTGGTATTCCATCCAAGATCATCTCGGATAATGGGACGTCATTCAAGAATAAATATGTGCGTGCTTTGACAACAAAGTACAAAATTCAGCACAGTTTTTCAACACCCTATTATCCACAGGCAAATGGGCAAGCAGAGGCATCAAACAAAATGCTAGTTGCCATCCTCAAAAAGACAGTCGCAGATAGTCATAAGGATTGGCACATTCAAATCCCACTTGCCCTATGGGCTTATCGCACTAGCATTCGGACGCCCACTAGGGCAACTCCATTTTTGCTGGTGTATGGCTCCGAGGCAGTCATGCCTCTCGAGTTGGAAATCCCTTCCCTGCGCATTTCAATGCAAGAGTTCATCGATGATGACACTACGTGGTAGGCCCGGTTAGACCAACTTATGTTGCTCGATGAACGACGCATCAATGCTCTCGAGCATTTGCGTATCTATCAAGAGCGACTTAAGAAAGCATACAACATGAAGGTTCACCTAAGGGACTTTCAGGTTGGTGACTTGGTCTTAAAAGAGAACCAACAGAATTCTAATTTGTCGTCCCATCTAAGGGACAAGTTCATGGCAAAACTGGTTAGGTCCTTATGTGATTGATAGTAAAATAGGACCTGGAACATACCGGCTCACCTCTCTTGAAGGAATCAAGGAACTAGAACCCTTGAACATCAGTCATTTGAGGCCATTCCACATTTAGAGAGCCATAGTCCCCCCCAAAAGCTCCAAGGATTCCCACAATCGCTTGGTCAACCCAAAAATGCCCCAAAGGTATCCATAAACCCTTTGGTCAAACCAAAAGCTCCAAGGATTCCCACAATCGCTTGGTCAACCCAAAATGCCCCAAAGGTGTCCATAAACCCTTTGGTCAAACCAAAAGCTCCAAGGATTCCCATAATCTCTTGGTCAAACCCCAAAATGCCCCAAAGGTATCCATAAACCCTTTGGTCAAACCAAAAGCTCCAAGGATTCCAAATTGGTCAAAAAAATGCCCCAAAGGTGTCCATAAACTCTTTGGTCAAACCAAAAGCTCCAAGGATTCCCACAATCACTTGGTCAACCCCAAAAATGCCCCAAAGGTATCCATAAACCCTTTGGTCAAACCAAAAGCTCCAAGGGTTACCATAACCGCTTGGTCAAAATAAATATTCAAAAAACAAACAAAAACAATAAAATCATCAAAAATAACAAAAAAATTGCATCTCCATTCCATGCATACTCGTAAAAATCAAAATACAAAAATATAGGTTGCATTAGGCATCGCATCCATACATTGCATATTTGCTAGGTCATACATGTCACAAGCACCATAGACTGTAATTGCTCGACAATTCCTTCATTTTCCACATTCCATCCATTTTATAAACACATACATCCAGAATAACACCATCCCCATTTTTAGCATAGTCAGTTGTCTCCTAATGTATGTAGGGTTTTCGTCATTCAATTGTCTTTAAATTTCTAGCCAAAAACTGGTACAAAGTTAAACGGATTTTACAAGGGAAAGTTTTACTTGGGTCACGCCTCGTTATGTAACATCCCTACACAAGTTAAAACACATAAAATAATTCCCAAGTTGTGTGAACGCAAGAGACACCTACAAAGCAGTCTAGGGTACCATAGGTGAATGATTAGCCTGTTCATCCCCCTGTGCGAATGGTTCAAGAGTGCTGAGAATTGACAAAAGGACAAGCTCTTCCCCATCAATTCCCCTAAATAAATAGTGGTTTTCACCACTACCAAAAATCCCAATCACCGTTGGTCCCCAAAGTTGTAAGGATTCGTACTACACGTCCCTGCCAAGGATGGGTAGTCATCCCCAAGGCCTAAAAGGATCAATGACCATTCAAAAACAAAATCCCCACAAGCCATCATCACGATCATCTCCAATCACCTTTGGTCTCCAAAGTCGTAAGGATTCGTACTACACGCCCCTGACAAGGATGGGTAGTCATCCCCAAGGCCTAAAAGATCAATGCCCTTACTTCATAATCTCCATAATCCCCTTTGGTTCCCAAAGTCGTAAGGATTCGTACTACACGTCCCTGAACAGGATGGGTAGTCATCCCCAAGGCCAAAAGGATCAAGGTCATTCATAAGCCAAAAACCTACAAGCTCAACCTTACGAAGCTCAAAATGCAAAATCAAATAACAATGGTTATCACCACTATTCAAAATCCTTGCTCAAAAAGAAAAACAAAAGAGAAAAATAAATAGTGATTTTCATCACTATGTATACGAGCAAGTATCCTAACACATTGAGCAAATAAAAATCCTGAACTTGAATCCCTAGAATTCTCAGCATTCAAAAACCATCTAGGTGATCCTCATTACGGGTTTGGTGGACAACCTACCTAGCAATGGCGGTATCCTAAACGCATGACGATATGTCTATCACATTAGCTTTGCGTGTGAGCAGACCAATGTTTGCATGTGGATGAGCTAGCTTATGGTACCTTAGATTGTCCCATGGATTAATCTTACTAAATACAACAATGGAGTTAGTGGAGCTAATTAGGTGATCCTCAGTACAGGTTTGGTTGACAACCTATCTGGCACTGGCGGTATCCTGACAAATACCACATAAATGAACTCAATTGCACACACAGGGATGTGAAATAACTTGGTCAAACTCAAGTCTGATTTATACCTTGTTCAAAAGTCTTGCGAGATAAATGTACAGTTTTGGCTAGTTAGTTAAAATATCTGAATCTCAAAAAAGCTTAACTACATTTTAAAAACAACTGGTACATTTCATTACGTCCATCACCATCAGATAATACAAAAAATACAAAAACAAAGTTCTCACATGCAAAGTCATTCCACAAAGCCATCCCATAAGTACAAAAAGCCAGTAAATCTTGTACAGTCTATGGTGCCATCGACAAGTTATCAACAACTCATTTCATTCATTCCATATGCATACATCATATAATTAGAAACATCGCATTCATAATACCACATGCATACATCATCATAAATAATTGTGCATAAACAGAAAAACAAACCATGAAAAGTGTATAAACACAAAGAAAGTCATATGTATATATATATCATCAAAAATGCCTACAGGCTACAATAAACCGGTCCTCTGACCTCGCAACAAAGCAAAACCTCAAAAACCCCCAAGCCTAGGGCGTCGGCCACCATGATCACGCAGGATCGATGCGACGAGAACTACCCCCGTGGTGTGGGTCCTATGGGACCCCTCAGGGCGGCTGCTGCTAGCCCCCACATCATGCCCACTAGCCCCCCTCATCCAATCGCCTACGATGAGATGATGCTGACTGCTCGTATCGCTGCCCCTCGTCCGAGTGCAAAGACCCACCTCTAGAGGGCTCAGGTACCCGCCCCCGAGGTGGATGATCTCTCCCTCTAGATCCATCCGATGCCAACACCACTCTACCTCCCATCGATGGTACATCGCTACTACATCATCACACTATGCCAACACCTTGCATCTCGTAGAAGATCCCTCTCCCGAGCAGCATCGGTATCCCCATCCTATCGACGGTACGTAGCCCATGCATTCTCCCACTCCGCTAGCTGCATTCGTAGGAGATCCCTCTCCCGTAGCGCATCCCCGAGCTCCTCATCCCGCCTCCGTAGCAGCCCCTCCAATCATGCATTCTCAATGCGTAACCCTGCCTCCATGTCCTCCAAGACTTCCTAAGGCATTGGCATCTCTAGCGCAACAGCCTGCTCTGGCTCCCACTGCTCCGGGACGTCCTGCATCTCTCGACTGATCCGGAACCCCAAAATCCCCCCCAAAATCATCCTCAACCTCCACCATGTCCACATCATCCAGTGGAACCCCCAACCCTCTCCTGGTGCCTCTGCACCCTCATCACCTCTTGCTGCCGCCTCTGCACCGCCTAGAGGCCCCTCGCCTCGCCATCGCCATAGAGTCCACCACTGGTCATACTCAGTGGTAACCCCGATGTCATCCACGTCCGGGGCATCAATCATTGTATCTGAATCCTCACCCAGCGATGCAATGATCGGCCAGACTAGAGTCCTCTCGTCCCCCCGATGTCGATAGATCAAGGGCTCACCAGGAAACCCCTGGCACACCCCAAACTGTCATGTCACCCGACCATAAGGGAAGAACTCCTACTCGGTCCCATGATGCCCAATCAGCCACCGCCCCCTACGTACCCATCGGAGCCACTCTCCAGCCTCAGGCCAGGCTGGACAGTCCCGATAGGGGCGCCAAAACACCTCCCCTGGAGTAAGCCGAGCGAAGGCATCGGCATAGTGCCCTACGACACCTGCCCACCGTCGACTCTGTCCCTGCTCCTCAGACCATCGCCATAATGCCCCGTAACCGATCTCTCGGTCTACCATCTTCGCCCGAGTCATCCATGGCAACCCCACCGACCTCTCCACTGCTATGTGCTACCAAGCCCAACACTGCAACAAGTAGCTACATCCAATCCCCTTCCGCCTCCAGCAGTGGACCTCGTACAACTCATCATAGAGCTATGCCAGCAGAGTCTGTCCCCATCTCATGATCATAGGTGCATCCGTAGGACACTCCACCAACCTGAACACCACCTCCAGCAGGTTCCATGGGAACCTCACACCCGAAGAGTCGGGTAGCAGCATGTTGGAAATGAGGCCCATCAGTACGGCGTGCCTCACTCCCAACACACCCATCTCAAGCCACCATCAAACCAAAATGCCACCAATCAGGTAGTCGCCCTCTACCCTCTCCACTGGGCTGTCCACACCCACCTCCTCCCCATGCCCAAAGCATCATGTCAGTACAATTGTCCGTTGATCACGCGGTGTCGTCCTGATCGGTAGTCCATCTATCGAAATCCACAGAATCCGATAGACATCCTCCAAGGTCACTGTCATCTCCCCTGTTGGGAGATGGAAGGTATTGGTCCGGGGTTCCCACAAGTTGATAAGGGCCGTCAGATAGGCCCGATCCCCGACCATAGGCTCTAGTCGAGTCACCTGCTTGAGCCCAAGGGCATCAAGCCACTCCCAGTCAGCCAAAGTCAGCGCCTCCCGCGCTTCAGTAAACACCGTGGGCACACGGTACCGACTCTTCACAACCTGCAAAAGAAAACAACACAAAAACATTAAAAACCATGAAAAATTGTACAACAAAAACATGAATATACAACAATGCACAAAGCAATGTACAACTAAAAATAGCTACATAACGAACAACAAAATTCACACAATTTAAAAAAATAATTTGTCAGTCCTAGGGTTTTTAACTCTAAACTGATAAATTAAAAAAAAAAAAAAATTCAAAAATAATTTGTCAGTTCTAGGGTTTTTAACTCTAAACTGATAAATTAAAAAAAAAAAAAATTCAAAAATAATTTGTCAATCTAGGGTTTTTAACTCTTTAATAAAAATTTTACTAATTTAAAAAAAAAAAAATTCAAAAATAATTTGTCAGTCTAGGGTTTTTAACTCTAAATGATAAATTAAAAAAAACAAAAATTCAAAAAAAATTTTTTGTTCTAGGTTTTTAACTTAACTGATAAATTAAAAAAAAAAAATTCAAAAAAATTTGTCAGTTCTAGGGTTTTTAACTCTAAACTGATAAATTAAACAAAAACAACAAAAATTCAAAAATAATTTGTCAGTTCTAGGGTTTTTAACTCTAAACTGATAAATTAAAAAAAACAAAAAATAAATTAAAAATAATTTGTCAGTTCTAGGGTTTTTAACTCTAAACTGATAAATTACAAAAACAAAAAAATAAAAAATTTGTCAATTCTAGGGTTTTTAACTCTACGATAAATTAAAAACAAACAAAAAATAACTAGGGTTGAGCTACGTTTTTACGCTCAATTTTACCCTACGTTTCTAACCTAAGTTTTGATCTTTGTTAAATTAGGGTTAAGCAAAGTTTTTAAGTTACGTTCTAAACTAAGTTTTTTAGCTAAGTTTTAAACTAAAATTTTGATCTTTGTTTAACTAGGGTTAAACTAAGTTTTAAGCTAAGTGTTACTTTTTGATAGACTAGGGTTTCATTTTTAATTTGAAAAACAAAATACAAAAGACAAAAAACAAAACAAATTGCGGTTTTCAAATTATAACGCCAACAAACAATAAAGAGGAAGAACACTCACTGGTCTCGCTTCGGCTCCGCCGCTTGAGGATCCGGTCCATGAACTCATGGTGGCGGGAAAAATTTGGCAGCGCTTCGCTTCGCAAAATTGACCTCCTCCTCCTCAGAGCTCCAAATCGCCAGGAAAAACAAATGCAAATGAGCCCAAAACCTAGTTTTGGCCCTTAAATAGGCTTTTTGAGCCTGTAATCGTTCCTCCCTAGGATGAGCGCTCTGGTTAGCACTCGTCCCACCCTAGGATGATTACTAAACTGGTATTCGTCCCACCCAGGGACGATTACAGAGCAAAAATTTCAAAAACATCAAAAACTGCACAAAATGCACCAAAAACAAGCAATAAAAGTGTCCAATGAGAGTGCTTTTGCACTTGACATTCTGGGCATGCAAAATAGACGTCGGGGTCACAAATCCTCACTATCCTACTCCCTAAGAAGGCTACCATAGCCGGACCGCTCCACGGGAGGACGGATTTTTGAGAATTTCATCCCCAAATGGCATCGCAAAATGGGTCAAAACCCAACCAAAAATAGCAATAACATTGCCGAACGAAGGCGCCTTTGCGCCTGACATTCTTGGCATCCAAAATAGACGTTGGGGTCACAAATTGTCACTATCCTACTCCCTAAGAAGGCTACCATAGCCGGACCGCTCCACGGGAGGACGAATTTTTGCCAATTTTAGCTCCAAAATGCGTCACAAAAAGGGTTAAAACCCACCAAAAATAGGTCAAAATGTTCGAAATCGCTTACGCATTCAATGGTAAACAACCGAAGGCACCCTTACCTAAGTCATCTTGGGTCAAGCGACTCGTCGCTTTTCTCATGTTGGTCATTCCCTCATCGATTCGTCGCTTGAGGGGGTAGTCACACTTAGTCACCAATCAACAAAAACACACCCAATCAAGGAAATGACACGCATTCAAAGGATCATTGACAAAGACAATCACGCCCCTGCTTGGGGCAGCAAACAAGCAATAATCACAAGCTGATCAAACACTTGGCATTCGTGAATCATGAACTCAAGGTTCCCACAGACAAAAGGTTGCGCCCTTTGCCTATTCATGACTGATCAATGTCCAAGCTCAAGTAACACCTCACCGAAAAAGGTTAACACTTGAATTAAGCTCCTTAGCTCGTCAGAAGCAAGGATTCAAGAATGCGTGCCCTTTCCATACTTGGGGCATCAAAATTTGGTTAGGTTACTGAGAAACCCTAATCATTAGTGCTTTGGTTATCTATTTTTGCTCGACGCTGCGCCTTGCACAACGCTTCCCAAAAAGGGGCATCTGTAGACACCAAAACAACACCAATCCGATTATGTGACAACAAGCACCGATCGCATTGACACACACAGCCCCTAGGGCAGCCCCCAGAGGTTAAACAATGGTCCTAACCACTCCCAAAAGTAGTTTGGAAGGTCAAAGGTCAATTTGGCACCTTTTTGGCACCTTGCTCCCTACTCGTCCCACCCTGGGACGATTACAAACTGGTATTCGTCCCACCCAGGGACGATTATCAGCATTCGCCCTAGGGTGAGGCGAATAGAAGGTTTGACTGGCAAAAAAAGTCAAACCTCGACAGGTCCGCCAGTTAACTGCAGCTTCAGGCCATGCAATTGCGAGGAACGACTTCAAATCAAGGAGAGAGACTTCAGTCATGCATGTCTTTGATTTTTGGAGGCCTCATGCAAGGAGACTCTAAATCAGGGAATAATATTTTTCCCAAAATAGGACATGCAACTCCAGTGGCGCCCTCGCATGCGCATTCAAACAAAGAGACCCTAGGTCTATAAATTGGTGAGTCTTCTCACCCAAAATATAGAGAGAGAGGTAGCATTTTGAGCAATGAAGTGCTGCCATTTTACATCCACACACATACCTTTTGATTTGTGCCTTTCACATCCTTGATCTCTTTTGGAAGGGAGGTCATAGGGTGGTTATTGGAAGCACAAATCCGGAGCCCAAACCCGAACATTTGGCCACAATATCCCACAAAATTTGTTGACAACACCCCATAAGAGGTTTTGGACCCATCCCAAGTGGATTGGTGCCAAAACAGAGTCCCAAACGGTGGGCGTCCTGCCCCGGGCGCCCCCAAACTATCGTAGTTCTAAACGCCCCACCCGGAGCGATTAGAAATCTATGGTAGATTTCTTTGATTTTTCTTTTGCATCTTATTCTAGGTTATTTAAATAGGTTGTAGTTTAAATTTCACTTCATTCTGAGCAAGTTTTGACCATGTTTTTATCATTTCCCGCCTTTACTAACTTGTAGATGGCACCATCAAAATCTGGGTGATAGAGGCCAAATTGGAGAAATCTGACCATCTGGGTCATCCCAAAATACCCCCAATTAGCTAACCCCAACTTTGTAGGTCATTTGGAGCTTCCTGGATAGGACATTGAAGAGGGTGCTTTCTAACAATTTGTTGTAGGTTTATTCGTCCCGCCCCGGAGCGAATACAAATCTGTGAGGAATTTCTTGACTGTTCCTTTTGTAGTGGCTTCCTGGTAAGGTTTTATTGCTTCTATCAAATTTTTAGGTCGTTCTGATGTTATTTGGTTATCGTTTTAATATTTTCATGCATACACTAACAATAGGCCTTGGGAAACACATGTTCTATTCTATCTGCAGGTGCTACTGATCTTTTCTGTTTCCTTGAATGCAGGTCTTCGACATCAGAGGAGCAGTAAGGAGTCAAAACTCATATACACAAGTGGCGGTGACGTTTTGGTCCGCCCATCTTACATGTGGGCACGCGGAAGAAGGATTGCTATCCATGGATGTGACAAGAAACATATTTGACGCTCCTATCCCCTAAAAGGGAAGGAGACGTATTGTAACACAACTTTAAAAGCATATCAATAAAGAGGGCCGTATTCCATATTGCTTTTATCTTGTGTCGATTCATTTATGTTCTTTCCTTTCATGCATTTTTCAATATATAGGCTTTTAGCGTTAAGTTTGGTTTTAAACGCATCGTACTTGGCATTTTCCTTTTTGTTTTCGTATCCTCGTGCTTTCAATTAAATTTAAAGGATTTTTATTAAACAAATTATGGATACTTTATGGATGCTTTTATTTTGTCCAAGCAGAGAAGACCATAAGTTTAATATTGTAGCATTTACTAAAGTATATAAATGTTCTTTTAATATTTCAAACATATTGCTAGTCAAGATGAGGCTATTGGCATGAAGGAGAAGTTTCACTACATAACTAGCAAATTTTCTCCTCCCATCCTTCCACCCATTCTTCCAATTTGTTAATATAAAGTAAGAGGTAATGGACAACCTTGTTTGACTCTAATATCACTCCTAAGACATTGATAGTCATTTTAGAATTTTAATTTTTGCTACCACCTACTCATAAATTCTATGTAGATTTACTTTATAATTGGTTAGCATGTGAATTTATTCTATTTTTCCACATAATTTACCTCTAGGTATTATGTTAAAATCCTTTTTCAAGTCCAAAAATAGTATTAAAATTGATTTTTATTCCATATCCTCTTTATTTGACAACTTATATCAATGTAATGATCTATTATTGATTGCTTTAGTCTAAAATCTACTAGTCCTATTTTCTTATTTCCTTAATTTTTGCCAATTGGATTATTTTAATTTCTAGTATGCTATTAACAAATTTTGAGAAAAATGATTAACCATGATGGTATGATAGTTTGAAGGATTGTTTGGGTCCAAATTTTTATGTAATGATATGAATAGGTTGGTCATCCATTCCAATGGAAAGCCTCCTTTAATTATGTCATTAATAATATTTTCAATGTATGTTACTAAGATATCTATGCCACACTTGAGATGTTCAATTTGTAAACCATCTATATTCTTATATTTATCTATTAATAATTTCTTAGTTTCATCCATCACATAACTCAAAGAAAAAAGTTCCTTAGTTATGTTAATTAGAGGAGTATTTTTTCTTGGTTTCTACCAAAATAATTGCTTAACATACTATAAAATTGCTCTATTGCAATTTTGTTTTTTGTGTGACTTTTACTTTGGTATAAATCTTTACTAAATTTTCGTGGGTTATTATTTTTAAGAGATATCAATCCTTTTTGTCTTGATAATATGTATTGTGTCTTTCTTTTTATCTTTTAATTTTTTTTAATAAAGTTGTTTATATATCTTGTTATTTATTTTCTCTTTATCTAGTTCATTGAAAATTCTCCTTATGGCTTTGCATTTGTCATCATACCATGGGCTTACAAGGAATATTTCATGTTTTTATTCTAGATTTTAATTTTTTATATGATTTCAAAACTTCTTTGATTGCATCCATAATTTTAATACTCTCAAAAGCATAAGTTTGAAAAATATCTTCCTTTTTTTTTTCCTCTGTCTAATTTTCTTAAGTTATGTTCTAAAAGTATTTTTTGATTGTTAAAGTGATTTTTCTTGTTGTATTTTATTTAATTATTTGAATATGTTCTTCTTGCCCACTTTCCTATGTTTGGATCTTTATGTACATTGAATTAATGATTAAATTTCAACTCCATGGGATCTACTTCATTTTTTAGATCTTATATAACTTTAGGTTTGGTGACCAAACAACATAATCAACTTCACTTTGTCCTCAATGTGTTTGAAAAGTATATTTTATAGATGTTTCCTAGATGGTTATGCTATTGGAGATGATCAATCCCTCAATAATATATAGTTTAAAATATTTATTTCCATAATGTGTGATGGATCCTTGACTATCATCCAGGGACTCTAACTAGAGATCCACCTCTTCTTCCATCCATAGCATATTATCATCTATATTTTATATTTAAAGACAAGGTTTATCTATTTGCTATCATGTCATTAAAGTGTTCACTAAAATACTCTTCAAGATTGCTATATTCTCTAATATATTTTGGATTAGATATTAAAACATTTTTTAATATTATATATTTATTTGGTTGATACAACATGTGTCAAATATTATTATATACTTTAGAACCTTTATTTTCATTATCATTCTATTATTATTATTTAAACAATATTGATCTAAATATTAATGCGAATTAGACTATGTTATCTATTATGCAACATAAAAGTTATATTATTGTCCTTAGTTATACTGATGGAGTTGGATTCCATTTTGGATAAGGGCCTTTAAATATTATCATATTTACCTTCACCTATCTAGTGGTTAGAGTTGAACATAAAATTTATTCCTAAAATATTTACATTTATTTATATATTGAATGAAAAAATCTTATGTTAATTAAAATTAATCATACAAAAAATTGAACATAGCATTGATTTCTAAAAAGTTTACATTTATTTATTTATTTTTTGAATGAAATTTTTTTATATTAATTAAGATTAACCATACCAAAATTGGCTAGTGGAATTAGAACACCCCACAAACCATAAAAGCCGCTAGTGAAGGAAATCACACCTCTCGTAAAAAAACAAAGTCCAAAAAATATTATTACACACGACCACCAAGAATTATTACACAGACGTATTGAATAAACTTTTCCAATACCAATGCAGAAGTTTACATTTATTGCGTTGTACATTAGAAGAATATAAATCTTTGGTTGTAAGCTCCTTATGTTGGTTTTAAACTATGTTAAAGATATTCCTCCGAGAAAAATCATGTATCATATGAGATTTGAGCAATGAATTAATATCATTATTATTATTAGTTGCTATGTCTTTCCCACTATTATTGGTATTATCTCAATTTGTTAATATTCCTTGCCTTTGAAATTTGTTAATATTGGTATTATCTCAATTTGCTATGTCTTTCGTTAGGATTTCAAGCAGAAGCACAGACGCAGTCTAGGAAGCCGCTAGCTTCGGCCTTTTATGTATTCGGAGACTCCACCACCGATGCAGGTAACAACAATCGTCTCCAAACTGTAGCCAAAGCCAATTTTCTTCCTTATGGCCGAGATTTTGAGAACCATCGACCTACTGGCCGTTTTACCAATGGAAAATTTGAAGGAGGCCGAAATGCGGACAGCGTCGCGCGCAGGGCGAGCTCTAGGCGACGGGAGCGAAGTTTGAACAGCGCCAGTTCACAGGGCGAAGTGCGGTCGTCGCCGGCTCATGAGCGAAGTCCGTCACTCGCGAGCGCAGTGCGGACTGCGCTGGAAAAGCTGGCAAAGTGCGGGCTTCGCGCGTAGTGCGGACTGCGCTGGAAAATCTGGCGAAGTGCGAACTTCGCGCGCAGTGCAGACTGCGCTGGAAAAACTGGCGAAGTGCGGACTTCGCGCGAAGTACGAACTTCGCCGGATCACGAACTTCGCCGAACGCAGGAGGGAAGTCGGCAGCGAAGTGCGAACTTCGCTGGCTGACGAACTTCGCTTAGCGCAGACTGACAAGCTTCAGACTTGGCCAACTTTGGCCTTCGACTTCTTCGTCTTGCACGGCGCCGCTGGGTTTGCCTGGCTTGGGAACACCCGTATGAGAGGAGAGAATCACCGGAACAAAGAACAACAAACTGCAAACCCTAAAGATGCCTAAAACAAACAGCAAACTTTATTCATATGAAAAACTAGGGTTACAGAAATTCTTCAACCGAGGAAATAACAACATCTGCAGGCTACGCTACAGGATAAACTAAACAGGAAGAAATGTCGAGTCTGCTGCTCGGACATTAATCAGCTGAGCCACACTACTCACTGAATCGCTTTGCTTTCTTTCTCTGCTCTATTCTCTACTTCTTCTTTCACGAAATTCTCTCACACACGCACTGCTTCTCCTTTTTCGTCTGAAGACCCGAACTGCCCTTTTATAGCCGTGGGGAGAGGAGGATAAGGTTTATCCTCTGACAGCTTCGGATAAGGGTTATCCTCGGACCGACCCTCATCTAGGGTTTCTGACAAACGTCGACTTGGCATTAACTCCTGCGGAGATCGGATCTGTCAGGTGTCAAATCTGTCAGAAGGTAGGTGTGACGTCATGTCACACTTTTGTCGGGATCCCGGACTGCGGCAGCGCAGTCCGACTTCGCCCATGTCTGGAGCGCAATCTGGTTTCGCCCAAGGTTCGAAGCGTAGTTGGGCACAGGCATGAAATCTGGGTTAATTTTTCTAACACCCTCCTTTAAGCCTGATTTCACGAGCGCTTTGACTCCAAGCTGCTCTCGCAATCTACTGAAGTCTTCGTCCTTCAAAGGCTTCGTGAATATATCTGCCAATTGCTCCTTGGATCTGCAAAACTGCAGATGAATTTCTCCGGACTTCACCAACTCTCTGATGAAGTGATAACGAATATCAATGTGCTTCGTCCGGCCATGGAACACGGGATCCTTTGACAGTGCAATGGCCGAATTATTATCACAAAAAATTGTTGTCACACCTTCTGGAGGATTGTGCAGTTCACGTAGAACTCTTCGCAACCATACTTCCTGGCATGCGGCTGTCGTGGCGGCGACATATTCTGCTTCGGCTATGGACAACACAACGATGGGTTGCTTCTTGGACGCCCATGAGACTACCCCTGATCCGAGATGGAAAGCATACCCGGAGGTGCTCTTTCGATCATCGATACTGCCAGCCCAGTCATTGTCTGTGTAGCCTACCAGTTCCAACTGGTCCTTTCTGGCGTAAAATAGGCCATGGTTTCTCATCCCGCTGACATAGCGCAAGATCCTCTTGCCTGCTTGCCAGTGCGTGTCCTTCAGAGTCTCCATGAAACAACTGATCAGACTGACTCCGAACATCGGATCCGGTCGAGTTGCGGTCAAATACATCGGATCGCCAACTAGCCTCTTGAACAAGGTTGGATCTACATTCCTCCCTCGTATCCAACTTGCTCGGCTTCAAACCCGTGGCTACGGGTGTGATGGCGAGTTTGTTGTCCTCCATATTGAAGCGCTTTAGGACATCCTTCGCATACTTGCTCTGAGAAATGAAGATGCCATCCGCTGATTGGTCAACTTCAATGTCGAGAAAAAATTTCATCACCCCATGTCAGTCATTTCAAACTCGGACTTCATGGCTATTCTGAACTGGGCAAATAGGTTGCTGCTATTTCCAGTATATATCAGATCGTCTACATATAGGCAGACGATGATGAGCTCACCTTCTGCATTTGTCTTCATGTACAGGGAGTGCTCATATGGGCATTTCTAAAACCCATTATCCTAAAAATAGCCGTCAATACAGTTGTACCATGCCCTGTGTGCTTGCTTCAACCCATACAGGGCCTTCTTTAGTTTCAAGACTTTGCCTTCTTGCCCTTGTATTTCATAACCAGGCGGCTGGTCTATGTAGACCTCTTCTTCCAACACTCCGTTGAGGAAGGCAGACTTGACATCCATCTGATACACGCTCCATCCTTTCTGAGCTGCTAGTGCCAGAATCATTTTGACTGTGTCAAGTCGGGCTACAGGTGCATACACCTCATGATAGTCAACTCCTGACTTCTTCTTGTAGCCTTTCGCCACTAATCTGGCTTTGTGCTTGTCAATGTCTCCTTGGGCGTTGAACTTTGTTTTATATACCCACTTGACCCCAATGGTCTTCTTTCGTGCTGGAAGATCTGTTAACTGCCATGTCTTATTCTTTTCAATGGCTGCTATCTCCTCATCCATCGCATGCACCCACTTCTGATTCTGACTTGCATCTTCGAACTCTACTGGATCAACTTCAGTAAAGAATGCAAAGTCAGAGTGCTCTTCATCTATGTGGGTTTGGGTTGCCTCATAGATTTCTTGCAAGCTCTTTGTTTTTGCTGGCGTCACCAGGTTTTAGATTCTACTTGCGAGTGGAGGCGACCGAGATGGAGTGGCTGTGCTACTGCTAGCACCGCTGTTGCTGCTGGAAGTTGCAGGTGGTTGCAGACTTCCTTCTTCCAAGTCAATAGACTGTACTACTACTAGCTCTGACTAGCCAGTCTCTGACTTCTCGTTCCAGGCTTTATCTTCAAGAAATTTCACATCACGACTGATGATGAGCTTCTTCGTCATAGGGTTGTACAGCCTATATGCCTTTTCTTGCTCACTGTACCCTGTGAAAATGCACTTCTCAGCTCGATCATCCAACTTATGCCACTTCTCTTCTGGAACATGTGCATATGCAATGCACCCAAACACACGTAAGTGAGCCACACTTGGCTTCACTCTGCTCCAGGCCTCCTGAGGGATTTTGTCCTTCACACTTTTGGTGGGACATCTGTTCAGCAAGTAGACAACACATGTTACAGCCTCTGCCCAGGAATTCATGCGACAATCCCTTCGCCTTCATCATGCTTCGTGCCATTTCCATGATGGTTCGGTTCTTCCTCTCAACTACGCCATTCTGCTGTGGCATGTATCTAGCAGTGAACTGCCTTCGAATTTCGTGTTGCTTGCAGTAGTTATGGAATTCATTGGAGATGTATTCACCTCCACCATCTATCCTGAGAGTCTTGATCTGATATCCGCTCTATTTCTCCACCAGAGCCTTGAACTCCTTGAATCTGGAAAATGCCTTTGACTTCAACTTGATTGGATAAATCCAAGTCTTTCGGCTGAAGTCATCAATGAAGGTCAGGAAGAACTTGTTGCCGGCAAACGTGGTGGTCTGCATCGGACCGCAAATGTCTGAGTGCACCAGCTCCAATGGCCGTGATGCTCTCCAAGACTGTCCTATAGGGAATGCATCCCTGTGCTGCTTGTCGACCAGGCAACCTTCACAAACTTGGTTCAGTTGCTCAATAAGGGGTAAACCCTTAACCATATGCTTCGAACAACGCCAGTTCACAGGGCGAAGTGCGGTCGTCGTCGGCTCATGAGCGAAGTTCGTCACTCGCGAGCGCAGTGCGGACTGCGCTGGAAAAGCTAGCGAAGTGTGGGCTTCGCGCACAGTACAGACTGCGCTAGAAAATTTGGCGAAGTGCGAACTTCGCACGCAGTGCAGAATGCGCTGGAAAAATTGGCGAAGTACGGACTTCGCGCGAAGTACGAACTTCGTGGGATCAAGAACTTCGTCGAACGTAGGATGGAAGTCGGTAGCGAAGTGTGAACTTCGCTGGCTGACAAACTTCGCTTAGCGCAGACTGACAAGCTTCAGACTTGGCCAACTTTGGCCTTCGACTTCTTCGTCTTGCATGGCGCCGCTGGGTTTGCCTGGCTTGGCAACACCCGTATGAGAGGAGAGAATCACCGGAATAGAGAACAACAAACTGCAAACCCTAAAGATGCCTAAAACAAATAGCAAACTTTATTCATATGAAAAACTAGGGTTACAGAAATTCCTCAACCGAGGAAATAACAACATCTGCAGGCTACGCTGCAGGATAAACTAAACAGGGAGAAATGTCGAGTCTGCTGCTCGGACATTAATCAGCTGAGCCACACTGCTCACTGAATCGCTCTGCTTTCTTTCTCTGCTCTATTCTCCGCTTCTTCTTTCATGAACTTCTCTCACACACGCACTGCTTCTCCTTTTTCGTCTGAAGACCCGAACTGCCCTTTTATAGCCGCGGGGAGAGGAGGATAAGGTTTATCCTCTGACAGCTTCGGATAAGGGTTATCCTCTGACCGGCCCTCATCTAGGGTTTCTGACAAACGCCGACTTGGCATTAACTCCTGCGGAGATCGGATCTGTCAGGTGTCAAATCTGTCAGAAGGTAGGTGTGATGTCATGTCACACTTTTGCCGGGATCCCGGACTGCGGCAGCGCAGTCCGACTTCGCCCATGTCTGGAGCGCAATCCGATTTCGCCCAAGGTTCGGAGCGCAGTTGGGCACAGGCGTGAAATCTGGGTTAATTTTTCTAACAAAATTATCAACGGATATGTTAGGTAATAATTTCGAGGATATTGTTACAGAATTCTCTAGTAGCTTTATATATTTTTATGACACTGTCTAATATTGCAATGTTTTCGACTGAGTGGTATAATATGTCCACAGCTGAGCTAGCGGGAGTTTCAGACTTGCTTACAGGTGCTACTTTTGGTTCGGGTGCTTCAGGTAAAGCTCTTCTCCGATAGCAGAGCAATTCAACTTAGACAATTAGGTAATTGTAGATAATTACCTAATTAGGTAATTGTGAATTAGGTAATTGTGGATATTTACGGAACTGCAAATAGATGTGATTTGAACAGAGTATATACAGTGAGGGTGCGAGGAGAGTTGTTATCATTGGACTGCCTCCTTTTGGGTGCTTGCCTTCGCAAATTACTTTGCACAATTTGATCAATAACACTTGTGATGACAAGCTCAACGATGTTGCAAGTTCGTTTAATAAGAAGACGATCGCTTTAACACAGAATATCAATATCAGTCTCCCCAGTCTTAGAATTCTTTATTTTGATATATACTAAAAGCTCTATGACATGTCTAAATATCCCAGCAAATACGGTATTTTTTTTTTTTTAAGTTTATTTGCATTTAAACGCACATCATATTCGCAACAATAGTGGGATTGACTTGAAAAAAAATGTTTTGAACGTTGGATAAATTGGTCATGTGGTACAGGTTTTGAAGAAGGGAGGAGGGGTTGCTATGGAACAGGTTTGTTGGCATCCATATTCTGCAACAAAGCAAACCCAACGTGTGCTGATTCGTCCAAATATGTATTCTGGGATAGCTAGGTTAAATATTGTTATGACGGACAAAGTCCTCGTTAGACTACAATATTCTACATGAGGAATGTCGAACCCTCTAAAAATTCAATGCTAATTCCGTCGATGATGGTGGCATCTTCGTGATAACCTGGGAACGGCTAGAAGATAGTATTGTTCATCTTTGGAACGGGAAAAAGATGGTATCGGTCTTATGCCAATACTATGTACTAATAAATAATATGAAGATTGAAATATATTATTTATGGTTTTAATTTGGTCAAGAGTATTTTTAAAGTCACATAAAAATTGATTTTCATTTTGAAGATTTATTTATAAAAGTAATAAGAATTTCTTCTTAGCAATTTAGGTATAGTTTTTCAAGATTTAACAATATAATTTATAGAGATGCATACGTCAAAAATATATATATTGAATAATATTATTGATGAATACTTATCATAAATAGTGTATAAATGTAAAGTTTATTTTCACTATATTACTATTTCACTGCTTTTTGCATTGTTTTATCTTTAGTATATACACAATATGGATATAAGACTCTTTACATTCATAACTCTTAACCTTTTTATTTACACAAAATTTTCATCTCCACACATTCTAGAGATCTAACACTTCACGTTTAATATATACACAACATGGATATAATACTCTTTACATTTATATTTATTAACTTTTCTACTTACACAAAATTTCCATCTCCTCACACACTCGAGAGATCTAACACTTTACGTTTCTCATGGGAGAAATACCACATAATAATATATCTCTTATTAACTCCATATATCCATATAAGAACAAAGACTCTAATGATTTCACATATTAAATGACCAACTCTTACACAAATATCTACTATCTACTATCTACTCAAATATTTACATAACTCTAAATTTAACTATTTACATGGTACTTGCTATATTCTAGTAAGGTACCAAATAATGTAATATACTTCTAACACCCTCAATGACATTATTTGGTATGAAGGTCATTTGCCTTCATGTGCTTTCAATACTTCATTCTAGACTTGGCCTTTAGGATCTGGTTCTCGTAGTGACTTCGACCACTTCTAGAATTGTCTTGGAAATCTTCAAATATTGATTTTTTGAGAAGTCGAATTAGTGGTATCATTGTTTTCTTTAATAGGCTATGTATGGCTTCAATTGGGGACTACTCCCATAACAAAAATAAAATATTGCATTACTCTTATTACATTTCTAACAAGTTTATTAAATCATACTCATATTTACCTTTTTATCAAAGATATTCTCCAAATTGCTTCAAACTCATAAATTTCTATAATCAACACTTTTTTTTGAAGGAACTAACAATAAAAAGAACCTTTACATAACACATAAATCAAACACATAGAAGCAAAACAAACATAACAATAATCCATCAAAGAGGAAATCATTTCAATTATTATTTTTCTATAGTAGAAGTTCTTCCTCCATCAAAGTGATAATATTTGACAATACATTTTTGTACTTCAAGATCCTGAGGTAATATCTAGTTGTAACACATTTTGTAGGATCTTCATTTTCAAAAAATTATCTATCATCAATTATTTCATTACTAGCTTCAAGAATACTATCTGAGGTGCTAATATTTTCCATGGAACTATTTCGATGGTCTTTAGTAACCATTTGACTTTTATCAATGATTTGATTCAAATTATCCTTTTAAGGTTGAGTCTTTTGTTGCTCACATGATTCCTATTGGACAATTGGTGCATCTAGAGGATGAGCTTCTTTATTTTGAATTGGTACATTTGAAGGTTTTGAATCATTCACATGCAGGTCCTTCTCCTCCACCAAGGATGAATCAAAGCATGATCGGATGCTCGAGCATCTCTTCTTTAGGTGTCTATATTACTAACAACCATAACATCTTAGGGAGAAGTTTCCATATTCAATATTTTGGATCTATTTCCCTTTGCTTGAGTAGATAGTAATGGATTGAGGTCCAAGAACTAAAACATACATCCAAATAACCAATATTTCTTTACTCATATTAATTTTACTAGAAATTATTTTCTTTTTATGGGTATTCATATACTAGAATACACCAATGACATTACTCATTTTGATGAATATCTTCTCTTCCAAAAATCTGTAGGGAGAGCATAAATATTCACCTAAACTAGAAAGTCATTAGCTTTTTATGTAAAGAGGTTGAAACTAGGAGTCCAAGATCTTATATAGATACCTCTTTTTCCAAAAAACCAATTATATATAATCCATTATCCCATATCTATCTTCTAAATTAGAAAATGAAACAAAAAATAATTTTTTGGGTAGGAGAGTTACTTGAAATTTTATACTGGTCCACTAGTATTTAATATATCCTTTGAGCTCCTCTAGGCCTGGTATTTTGCCCTTGAGTTTGCAGATAATTGTTCAAAATTCATGATCAATCAAATCCAACCCAAATTCATCTTGCAAACTCCTGATACAGGGCAAAGGTTAATCCACCCGCGAACCCAAAGATTCCTAAGAGATATTTCTTCTAACCAAAGAGGATTTATCATAGACTAAAGAGATGGTTTGTGAACAATCCTCTTCCTTCAATGCTTGATTGCACCTAGGGTTTGCATCCCTTTTGTGAAGACTATAGCCAAATTTATCACTTTGTTCCATTGCTTGACTGCACCTAGGGTTTACACCCCTTTCACATATCAAGTATATCAAATTAGAGATTGCATTTAGCACTATCCTTGTTAACATCAATATTTCTTTTACACTTATACATCCATAATTTATAATTTTCTTTGTTCCAACAACATCTCTAAGAATGATTATTACCTCCAAAAATTTTACAATGATGAAAATTCTAACATTTTCTACCTTGTATCCATGTTTGCTACAATGATTTCAATTTTCCATATTGTGAATGTTGTTTCTTTTTATGTTTCCTTAACAAATTTTGTATGTTTGATGTTTGATTCAAACATACCTTGCTCACATTTTCTCAAACATATTTCTTTGTATTCCATTTCATCACTATCCTTGTTACTATTTTTTATTTCATTTAAAACACTTTGTATTTTTTGTCTTCATATACAATGTTCAAATCCCTCGTGTCATATGCAATGCCTATTTCCAGAACAATCTCTCTTGTATCTATTATCGTGGATATCAAATCCTAAGTATCACAACTTGTATGTGTCTTTTTAAATAGGACAGTATTATTATAATATGTATTTGCTATCGTAGGTCTCAAATCATTTGTGTCACAACAAACATCTTTCATCATAGGTTTGTTCAAATTTTTAATTATTTCTTCTCATATTTTATTCTTGTCTTTAAGGAATTCAAGACAGAGTAATGTAATATACATTATATTTCCTATGTCAATAGGTGATTTTACATCATTAGAATCTTTATCTACTTCAATAAGTTTTGAACTTAGATAATTTCTAAATGTTGTTTTTTTTTTCACTCCTAACTTCTATGAAAATTGATTGTAATTTTCTCTTTAATTTTATTGATATACATTTTCATTCTTAAGCATTATATATTAAGTGTTGTGTGCAATATTTTAAGGATTTCAACTTTTTCTTATTTTTCTCTAGTGGATCATACCAAGTGCCAGTTTTTTTTTTTGTTTTCTTTCTTTAATTGTCATGTTATGCTTCTTGTGATAAATAGCCTTCAAGTAATTTGTCCTTACCTTTGATCAATCTTCAATATTTTCAATATCTTGTTTGTTCCTTTAATAATATATCTTATCTTCAAAATAAATTTTATAAGCCTTTTAAATAGACTTTCAAAAAATGATAAATCAATAATTATTTTTAGCACTTTCAATAATTAACTCAAATTTATTTAAATTTATCTCTAGCTTTAGTATAATTTGTTAGAATTTCACAATAATAGATATGCAAAGTATTACACAAAATATGAAGAGAATAGTGAAACTGATTGATTTATCTCTAGGATCAACTCTGTATAAATAGCAGAGTTGATCATTGAGAGTCGTTGGATTACAACAACTCATAAAACCTGATGAAGATACCATTGAGAGTTCTCCTAACACATGGAGGAGTGGAAACTCAAGTGTGTATCCTAGTGAAACTTAAGAGAATATTCACTTATTCTAACACCCCCCTTAAGTGATACTAGGGGAGATTCTACAAATGAGTCCCGACAACGAGGCCTGATTAGGTACTCATGTACAACATAGATAGTTTGTGGAAAAAACCCTTGTGGGAAAAAACCAACTATCACCCTTTTATTTTGAAATTATGGTAAAAACCCAGTGGGAAAAGCCATCAATAAAAATCAAAGAAGTATGAAAGAGGCTTGTCCTCAAATGGCGAAGATTGTCCTCTTTAACAAATAAAATATGAGTCCCGATAAGAAGGCCTGATGAGGTACTCATGTACAATATAGTGAGAGGTGGAAGACCTCTTTGTCAATGCAGTTGTAACACTCCAAGTTTTTCTCGCAACTGAAGGTAACACAAAGAGGAAAATGACTTGGTGAAGATGTCTACAAGTTGATTATCTATTGGAATATATTCTAAGTGTATATACCTATTTTGAATATGTTGCCTGATGAAGTGCATGTGGATATCAATGTGTTTGGTGCACTGATGCTCAACTGGATTCCGTGTAATATGAATTGTGCTTTGATTGTCACACCAAAGAGTTATAGGTCCCTTACGAAAGAAACCAAATTCTTTGAGAATTTGATGAAGCCAAAGGGCTTCTTGACTGGCTAAAACTGCTGCTCTATATTCTACCTCTGTAGAAGATAATGCTACTGTTTATTATTTCTTGTATAACTAGGCTATCAATGAAGAATCAAGGTAGAAAACATATCCAGAGGTAGAACATCTATCATCTACTGATCCTAACCAATATGAATGTGTATAGCCAATGATATCCATGGAGTCTCCCTTATAGATGAGCCCAAAGTGTGTAGTACCCTACAAATAACGAATAATTCTTTTAGCTACTTGCCAATGACTGAAATGAGGGTTATGAGAGAACCTGGATATGAGCCCAACAACATAAAATATATTAGGGCGAGTATGAGTAAGGTATAACAAACTACCTACAAGATGATGGTATAGAGTAGCATCACAAGGAGAGGATGAGCCAAAAGTACTAAGATGAATGCCAGATTGAAAGGGGGTAGGAGAATGGTGGCAATGTTTGGAATGTAGAGAACATTGTTTATAGAGCCACCATCAATGGTTATATCCCCTTTCCCTTTGATAGGGATGAAGGAAGAGTCCCCTAATTCTATGCTATGAGTAGAGCTAGAGGAGATAGAAGAGAAAGACTTGTCTAAAGCAGACATGTGATGAGTTGCTCTAGAATTTAGGATCCAGTAATTAGAGGAAGCAATGGAGTTTTTTCCTTGTACATTAAGGGATTTTCCTATCTGCTTATTATTTTCTATCTTTTTATCATTTATAGCTGCCTCTAGTTGCTATAATCTTTTCCAACATTTGTTAGCAGAGTGACCATTCTTTTTACATTGAGTACAGGTAATGGGAGTCTTTTCCTTCTTTTTGAATTTTTCTTTAGAGGAGGTGGAGGCTACTAAGGCTTTTGAAGAAGAAGAAGATATTTCATATCTAGAAAGTTTGGTTTCTTCCCTAGTTAATCTATCACAAAATTCTTCTAAAGAGGGCATTTTAAAGGTTGCACCAAGAGCATATTTAGTAGATATGAAGGTGGTTGCAAAATTTTGAAAAACACCATTTATCTTAGAAAGGATTAGATAAATGCATTCTTATTTTGTCTTAGTCTTCCCACTACCTTTGTATTGAGTGAGGACTTCTTTGAACTTAGTGAGGAAGTCAACAATACTACTAAAATATTCAGGAGATAGAGATGTGAGTTCGACTTCTAATTGCATTGATCTCATATGATCTACTTTCCCAAATAGAGTCTTCAATTTCTCCCAACTTTCATAAGGATTTTTGCAATCTGTAATATGAAACCACAAACTTTCATGAAAATTAGAGCTAATAATACCCATAGTTTCGTGCATTTTTCCTTTATGAACAAATATTTCATATTCTTTATCAAATTCTAGTTGCTTTTCTTCTAACAAATGAGTAAGACCTTTTTGAGAGATAAGATTTAAAATTTTAGGTTTCCAAGTGTGAAATTTATGAGGGGTGAGAGGTTCAATTGAATTCATATTTTTAAAAGGATTGAAGTTTTATAATTAACCAATATATCCCCCTTAGAACTTCAATTAATTGATTAATGCAAATGGAAGAAAGAAAATATATGAAGCTTTTCAATATATATTACTCAAAATACCCACCCTAACGAGAGGGAAACTATAAGTATAATGAGTTTTTAATATTGTTTACTTTGAGAGAGCCAAATACTTTTATTCTTCACAATACCCACCCTTACTTGAGGGAGACTGTAAGTAGAGAGAAGAATTTGGAAGGGTGTGGCTTGATATGCAGGGAAACAATCAGTTTATTTGGTGTTTTCTCAAAAACTTGCCCTTACGAGAGGGAAACTATAAGTTAGAGAGATACCCAAAGAAACGGATTATAGAAAAATATTTTCCAGGCCTTTATACCAATTGCCTCAAAAAACTCGCCCTTACGAGAGGGAAACTATAAGTTTTTATAGGTACTGATACATGGAACGTAGGCAAAAGATATTTGAAAAAAGAAGGAATTATTTTGAAATCTTGTAAATTTAAATTAATGATTTTTTTAAAAAACACTTAAAAGGAAATGATGGGAGAAACAAAATTTTCTTTTAAAAAATAATCTTATCTATGAAATAAACAAGGTTATAATGAACAAATATAATTTATAATTGCCAAAGAGAAAATTGTTTGTATAAAATAGATGGGCCTCTTAAATGTTTTGAATTTAATAGTAAACTTGAGAAATTTTAAAGTGTATATTAAATGAAATAAAAGACAAAGATAGCAATAATTTAAAGATAGACCCCCCCACATTTTTGTATAAAGCAATTTTAAGGATTTAATGTGATTTTCTCTATGAAATTTAAATTAACATTTAAAAAATATAACCTCATAAATTTACTTGAAATAAAGAAAAGGCATAGATGAAGATAGACAAAAGAAAGCACACCCCCCTTAAATGATGGACCAATTGAGTGCAAAAAATGCACTCACCCCCTTCCCAAAAAAAACTTTTATTAAAAATTTACAATATGTGTCATCTGTCATTTTTGTGGAGAGCCACAATAATTAATTTGAGGCCTTCCAAAAAATGTAGACAAAGGAACTTCGAAACACCACGATTCGAAGGAATCGAATGCTAACAAAAGGAAATGCAAAAATAAAAATTTACAAACTTTCGGCCTGAAACAACAAGTGGTGGAAAGCGAAACCAGGGAACATGGAGAGAGGAAACCGTCGAGAGAGAGGTCACTATGGTGTTACACCGACGAAAGAGATAACGATCAATCCTTAGCTCTCAAAACACGTAATGCTACAGAAATCATTAGATAAAATAGCCCTAGCTCTCTAAACACGTAACGCTACAGAAATTGTTAGATAAAATAAAAAAATGATGATTTAAAACAATTTTCAATAAGCATTTTCAAAAGAAAGAAAATATTTTGGAAACCGTATGAAAGCAGTGAAATATTTCAAATAAATGTGTCACTGCCTGCGTTAAAACCGAGAGACCTACAGAATATGTTAAAAGGAGATGCCTCTTCCTAAAGCACCGTATGGGTGAAAGTTAGAGCGCTTCCTGGATGAAGAGTGAACCTGCACAATACGACTAAAAGGAAGGAGCACAATTTCACATTCACTTTAGACAACAAAAATAATCATAAAGAAATAATATTTTGAAATGAACTGTAGGGAGATTGATATAAATACCGACTGAGAGAGAGAGCGCCGGTGGAAAATGACTCTGAGAGGAACAATGAACCATATGGGAAAACGGGAGATGTCTAAATTCAATGTTGAGTGTGCCAGAGAGATTGTTAGAGGTCCAAGTAGTAACGGAACCAAGAACTCTTATTAATCCACCACAAACCCGTAACTCAATGTTAATTAATAATAGCACCAATGAGAGCACCAGGCCCTCTCTAACGTCGATATTATGAATTTAATAATAATACAGAGCACCAGAGAACTTTGAGGTCCAACGTCGAGAGTGCCAGAGATCTTTGAGTTTAATAATAATGAGTGAGGGATTTTATTTCCTCCACGAGCGAATAAAAGAAACTAAAAAAAATCTCTAAGATAACACTTGGAGTTAATCCGAGATTTTTGCTATAAGTATAAGCGGAAAAAAGGGATATAACTAGAAATGTGGGCCTCTAAGTGTTAGAATAACATGAATATGTTGAGAAAAAAATAAATAAATAAAATAAAGAGGCTATTTTCCTTTGAAAAAAAAAGGTGAGAAAAGTGCCTTCACACAGGGTAAACCACATGTTTTAAAGAAAGGAAATAGCTATATTTTCTTAAAAGTTTTCTTCAAGCACGAATTCAATATAGATATGAAAGAATATGCAACATATATAAAAATAAATATGCTGAAAGAGTAAAAAAAATAACAATGGATAAAAGGAGACTAATGCAAACTTTGAAGTTAGATAGCCAAAAAAAATTATCCAAAGTAAATGAATCAGATCCTAGAACCTTCAAGAGAGAATACTAGCAAAATCTATCCTGCTCTGGTACCATGTTAGAATTTCACAATAATAGATATGCAAAGTATTACACAAAATATGAAGAGAAGAGTGGAACTGATTGATTTATCTCTAGGATCAACTCTGTATAAATAGCAAAGTTGATCATTGAGAGCCGTTGGATTACAACAACTCATCAAACCTGATGAAGACACCATTGAGAGTTCTCCTGACACATGGAGGAGTGGAAACTCAAGTGTGTATCCTAGTGAAACTTAAAAGAATATTCACTTATTCTAACATAATTATTTTCCTTTGTGGTAGAATTCCTTATTACTCCAAATTTCAATATTTAAAAAAAATCTTCTTCTTCAACAATTTTCAATTTTATTCTTCATATTTTATTTTTTTAATAAATTTTTATTCAATTGGGTATATGGGTTTGAAATGGACCCCACCTGTATTACATCATCACCACATATGGTATTACAATGAAGCTGGATATTATTCATGTATCACTTTGCAATATTTAAACCTTGGTATCCTCCTTAAATATTGAGGAATCTAATTGGTTGAGCTAAAACCATTTGATTTAAAATATTTATACTGGTATTTATGAGGAGTCCTGGTCCCCTCATACTAAGTGGGGTTTGAACCTTAGATCCCCCAAATAGAGGCCAAATTCCTTACTACTATAGTAAGCTTAGAGCTTAAAAATTTGAGTTTACATGGGTTTTTATGAGGGGTCCTCGTCCCCTCTTATTGGGGTTTGAACTTGGATCTTCTGGATGAAAATATAAGGACTTACCACTATGGTACACCTCATGGGACATTATTTTTTTAACAATTCTCTTAAATACTTTATTCAATAATATTTCAAGTTTCAAATAATCAGATAATATGTATTTTACTTCAAATATATTAAAAATTTTATTTATTCAATAATCAAACCTTTCATTTTTAATATTCTTCTTTATACTTCAAGTAATAATTTCAAAAATTATCTCCTTATAACATCATCCAATTAATACTTTACCTTCACTTTAAATAACCATTCTCTTTTTCAAATAAATAATTCTACTCTCCTTCATCAATAATATATCTCATTCCCTTAAATAATTCTTCACTCTCTATATAAATCTAAATTAAATAACTATTACAAATAAATAACTCCTTATATCATTCGTTCCTTTCTTCTAAATTCCAAATGTTAAAAAATTGTCGAGCAATACCTTATTTATTAAACAATTAAAAAATTATTTTCCTGCACTTGCCCTAGCCTGTGCTTTGATCTTCTGATGTTTGTACTAGATCTAGCTTGCGACTTTTTAACTCCAAGCATTTTTTCTTCAACACTCTTCTCGACATTATAAATTCTTGCAATAATTACACCAAATGTTAGTCTTTCTAACTGGAATTTATGTATATTCCATTGTATTCAAGTACAAACTACTCATCTGCCTTATATGGCATTTACATTTGACACTGATGGATTTTCTCTTCTACTTTAACTCTAATTTTTCTACTCTCCACTATTGTTCTTCCCATTTATCTACCAGCTTCAAATTTATCTCTTCAATATCGGTTATCTCAACATCCTCATGTATTTTACATGTAGACTAATTCTCTACAAACATTCCTCTCCTTGGCTAACATTGCTTTCTTCTCCAACACTCACCTTCCATGGCTATAATATTCTAATCCTCATATTTTTTCACATGGTTAATCACCTTCCAAAAACGTAGCTTTCCCTGGTTAATATTGCTCTCTTCTCCAATGCTCACTTTTCATGGCTATAATCTTCTAATCCTCACAAAATTTTCATATGGGAAATCACCTTTTATAAAATTTGCTCATAGATAATGTTGGCCTCCTTCCAGTACTCCAATATTATTATCTTCTACTAGTGTTTCTATTTTGGCTTTTGTTTTTTTCCTCTCCCAATACTCTATTAATATACTTCTTTGCTATAATAATTTCTCTTTTGTCTAACATTACTCTTCTCCCAATACTTCGATAAAATATTACTTGGTCATTATTATTTTGGCTAATGCTACTCCTCTCCTTAATAATTCAATAAAATACTACTATAGTCATTGATATTTTGGCTAACACATCTCCTTTTCTCAATACTCCAATCTCCCTACTAATGGCCAATGGTGGCTAATGGAGGCTAATAATATGCTAATGATGGTTTTGACTAAAAATAACCAGTATGATTTTGATATAATTATTATAAATCAAACTATACTCTCATAGGATCTAGAAATATAAAATATTCAAACAAATGCAAATATTAAATAACACATTTATTGAATAATATTATTGATGAATATTAACACAAACAATATAAATACAAGGTTTGTTCTCACTATTTTACTATCTCACTACTTCTTTAATTACATTGCTTTATTTCCAATATATACAAAACATAGATATGAAAGTCTTCACTTTCAAAACCCTTGACATTTCTACTTACATAAACTTTTCACCTCCTCACACACTCGAGAGATCTAACACTTATATTTTTCATGGGAGAAATACTGCATAATAATAAATTTCTTATTGACTCTACATATCCATATAAGAACAAATACTCTAATTATTGCACACACTAAATGATAAATTCTTACATAAATACTCACTTACATAACACCTACTATATACTCAAATATTTACATAATTCTAAACTTAACTAGTTACATGATACTTTCAATATTCTTGCAAAGTACCAAATATTGTAATATATCTAATATTTCTATATTTTATTATGCAATACAAAATTAATGTTGTCATTGTATTTAAGGTTTGAGTTGGCTTCCATTCGGAATAAGGAAATTAAAATATTATTATCTTTACATTTTCCTAGTGTGAGCTTTGGTTTATAGGTGCACAAAACACTGATCCAAGAAATATTGTATTTGTTTCTTTGAGAACCAATAGAATATGATCTTGGGTTCAAAGATCAATATACTAGTTTGAATCCATAATGAATATGATTTTTTGAGAATAACCATCTAGATTTTGTGATTTGAGTGACAAGTTAACCTCATTATAATTATTTGTTGTAACTTGTGCACTATTGTTGGTATTATCATTGTTAATATTTCTAGTTTTAATTTTTATTGTTGATTAATATTTTATTTGAATAAAATTATTTTGATGCATTTGGAAAAATAATTTTATTTATGTTATATGTCGAATCAACTTTGTAATGTGCTCAATATTTTTAACATGCATCTCTTTTACCTTTAAGAGTTTGGTTTTCACTTTTTTTTAATTATGTATCCACTAATTCATATATTTCTTTTCATCGTGGGACACATTTAAATTTAAATTTAGCTCATATGAGATTTGAGATAAAGAATTTAAAGTTAAATTTAGTATTCTCATTATGTTTTGCATTTTTGAACATACTAGTGATAAATCAAATAGTTTAAGTATATATTAATTTTTATAAATATTAAGTTTATTGCATACTCCTACAAAATTTGGTATTAAATTATAATATCTATAGCTTTAAAAAAGGATAATACTATTAATATGTTATTCAATTTTACATGTTTGTTTATTCTACTACTTTCTTTCCATAGAATTTATCAATGTAAGGTTTTAGAATTCTAGGGCATGAGTTGCTATTGGATATAGATTCTATAATCATTACTACTTATAAATTTCCCAATATTTTGAACTCATGATCCAAGTTAATCATTATGGATTTTTTTGGTGAAGATTTCCAAAAATAAAATGAATGAAGTGGTTTTAATTACATCCATGAGACCAAACTAGTCTATGGGTAAGAGCTTTAATAGAAGGTGGAGTATTGTACAACTCTACCAACATTTTGGATTTGAATCTTGCATCTCCTCTTCAAATTACCAAAGTCTTAACAACATCCAAGAAAAAGAGCATCCAAAAAAAAAGAATGAGTTTAACCATTTACATTTTTTATTAAAAATATTCAAGAATAAAAAAAGCTCAACATCCTCTTATCATATTTTGGAATATATTTCTTCAATTGTTAATAGGGTCAAGACTTTCATGACTTGCATGGGGTGACATAGTAGGGCTAGTATTGAGAGCATGAAGTTGGTCTAAATATGAGTCCTCTAGGATATTTTACAAGATCAACTTCTTTTAAGATGTGATCTTCAATGCTCTTGTTACTACTCTAGCCTAATATACTAGCTTCAGGAGGAAACGGTTAGACAAATACAGAAAGTAAAGATAGCAAAAAGGATAAACCTAATCAAACCAAGGAAATGTACCAAAAATAAAATAAGATCCACCTACACAAAAAATCTGAGTATAATGCATCGACAGCGAACACTTCATCCTCTCAACACATAAGCACAAATAGAATCATAAGTATACATACACAAAGGAAATTGATAGGGATAAACAAACACTTAGAACCAAATAGTCATAGGCTTCTAATATATATATATATGTGAAAATATTATAAAATATTATGCCATAAATGGGGGTTGGGGTTATCCGCAAGATCACCTAGAGATTATCATACTACTATACAAAATAAAATGATTATTTGCAAGATCACCTAGAGATTATCATACTACTATACAAAAGAGATTATATTTACAATACTTGATCAATTTTATTATCCTTAGTAATTTTGATCTGACTACTATTTATAGGTTGCAAAATAGAGAGAATTTCCCTCAAAAAATATAAAAAAATATAATGAATTCAATTTCTCCTCCTAGGGATATTAAAGACTTGAATGAGATTACCTTTTATAGTTAATGCCATCAAGTGTAGGACCGTGAAGACTATGCCTTTATTTTCAAGATATCATAAAATTTCTAATTTGGATTGACATCAATAGATGGTTTGTACCTTATTTTAAAAATTACTTATGAATGCATCTTAATTATTCTCTTTGTGGTTTTGTGTACAATTACTACTTCTATGCTACTTAATATGATCCTTGCCTAGTGTTGGTGGCTCTTTGTAATGTGCTTTAATTTATCATGCACTCTTTATTTCCTTTAGATTATGATATAAGCTAGCAACTATTGAATGAAATTTTCTTTTAATGGCTTGTACTAGGACTTTTCAAACCTTTGCTATAAAAGTAAATTTTTTATCATAATTTGTATTGTAGAAGTTTATATTTTATTCTTAAGTCGGGCCTTTTGATACTATATTTTGATAACTTTTCTATCTTGTAGCTCTGCCCTTGGGAATTTTCATTTTTTATAAATTTTTGGTAGTTTTGCCTCCTTTTGCTTATCTATTTGAACTTTCTTTGTGTTCACCTTCCTTTATTATTTTGAGTCATGCGAGTTATTAGGAATCTTGCCTATTGTTGTTGATCATACCTTTTATAAAATTTCAATTTTAAGCATTTGGATCCTTTGGAAATCTATCTAATGATGTGTTTTTGTAGACACCAAAACAACACCAATCCGATTATGTGACGACAAGCACTGATCGAATTGACATACACAGCCCCTAGGGCAGCCCCCAGAGGTTAAACAGTGGTCCTAACCACTCCCACAATAGTTTTGGAAGGTCAGAGGTCAATTTGGCACCTTTTAGGCACTCTGCTCCTTATTCGTTCCACCCTGGGATGATTACAAACTGGTATTCATCCCACCCTGGGACGATTAGCAGTATTCGCTCTGGGGTGGGGCGAATAGCAGGTTTGATGGGAAAAAGGTCAAACCTTGACAAATGGCAGCTCAGATCCACCACTTAACTCCTCCTTCAATGCATGGGAGTGCGAGTGAGCATTTTTGAGCTCAAAGAGGCAGTCATAGAGGTATTCATGGAGCCCTTAATCAGGGAGGAATCTTCTCTCCCCTAACAAGGCATGATGGCCAAGTGGCGCCTCTGCATGCTCATTCACAAGAGACCCTCAGGTCTATAAAATGGTGAGTCTTCTCACCCCAAAAAAGAATAGAGTAGGAGCATTTGGAGCAATGGAGTGCTACCGAATTACATCCTCACCCATCGTTTGTGCTTCTTACATCCTTGATCTCTCTTTTGGAAGGGAGGTTATTGGGTGATTATTGGAAGTGCAATCCGGACCCAAAACCTGAACATTTGGCCACAATACCCCACCCAATTTTCTGACACAACCCCATAAGAGGTTTTGGACCCATCCCAAGTGGATTGGTGCCAAAACCGAGCCCCAAACGATGGGCGTCCTGCCCTCGGGCGCCCCGCACTACTGTAGTCCTAATCGCCCCACCCCGGAGTGATTAGAAATATATGGTAGATTTCCCTACTATTTCTTTTGCATTTGATTTTAGGTTATTCATATATGTTGTCATTCAAATTTCATGTGATTCTGATGAGTTTTGACTATGATTTTATTATTTCTCGCTTTCACTAACATACAGGGAGCATCATCGGATATAGGGTGATCGAGGCCGAATTTGCAAAATCTGACCTTCTGGGTCATTCCAAAATGCCCCTTTTTGCCTAACCCCAACTTTGTAGGTGTTTTGGAGGCCCTTGGATGGGACATTTAGGAGGTCACCTTCTGACATTTTATGACAGTCCTAATCGTCCCACCCCGGAGCGATTAGAAATCTGTGGTAGATTTCTTGACTGTTCCTTTTGTAGTGTGTTCCTGGTAATGTTTTCTTGCTTCTATCAAATTTTTAGCTTATTCTGATATGTTTTAGTTATCATTTTAATTATTTTATGCATGCATTAACCGTAGGCCTTGGGGATCGCATGTTTCCCTCCATCCGCAGGTGCTACTAATCGTTTACTATTTCTCTGAATGTAGGATCTCAACACCGGAGGGGCAGCAAGGAACTATAGATGCATTCATGCAAGCGGCGATGACGTTTGGTCCACCCATTTTCAATGTGGGCACGCGGAAGATCCCCAAGGGGAATGTATCATTTGTGGTGTAACAAAACTATGTCCGACGCTCCTAGCCCCTGAAAAGGGAGGAGACGTATTGTAACCCGATCTCGAGAAAATTAATAAAATAAAGGGCTGCACTTTTACATTTGCTTTAAATCTCATTTCAATTCATTTGTTTTCCCTCTTTTCATGCATTCTCGTTCGTAGGACTTAGCGTTACATTTCCCTTTTGTTTGCTTCCGTATCCTCGTGCTTTCAGTGGCGATCATGGTGGGACCCTGTCCCCTGATTTTGAGATCAAATTTTTGATCAAAAGTTGTGTGTTTTTGCTTGCAGGTGTCAATATTTCAAGCACTGGACTGCTGCTCGTTCCACCCTGTGACGAGTACAGAGCTGGAATTCGTGTCACCCAGGGATGAATGGGCATTCGTCCCACCCTATGATGAATACAGATCTGATATTCATCCCACCCTAGGATGATTAGCTCTCTATGCAGTTTCAGAGCAGAAACTCAGAGGCATCCGGTTTGGGCAGAGAAGAGGTAGGGGTTCTGAGCATCCTCTATCATTTTCTATTTTTTGTCTCTGTCATTTCCTGTTTCTTTGCTTGCATAGGAGAGTTTTACTGCATGTTTTTCTTTCTTTGCACAAATAAAAATAACCCCACACACCACGTGGTAATTTAAACACCAAGGAGTTGGTCGTAAAACCCCAACCCTTGATCAAGACCAACGGTGGATTTCATCACCACCTTGGCTTGAATTTTTGCATACATAACCCCGATCGCTACTGTTGCTAGACGTAAATCCTGATGAAAGCTGACCAAGTGTAGCTGGGGTGATTCCCAGTGCATGAGGATAAGTCTTCTATGGTAGGTGTCAAAAATAGGGTGATTCCCCTTCCATACCGCCTATGTTCCACGTACTATTCTGCTCTCGCGTACCAATAGTTTCCCTCATGTAAGGGCGGGTATATTGAGAGGTTTGGTATAATGGCCTGGCAGTGGTATATTGAAGGGGCGACCATTTTGGGAGACATAAGAGCCATCATATTGCATGTACAACAACACGTTCTTTACAAAGCTTTCAAAACAAAAATCAAAACACACTAAACCAGATTTAGGGCACACCTTTAATCTATAAATGAGATAATCACTTCTTTGATTGTGTGGTTCCTTTTGTTTAGTGTAGAATAAAAAATCATAAAGAAGATAAAAACCTACATAGCTTGTAGAGAGACACCACCATGGTGTACACCCATAGCCAAGCCCAATCACGGGCAGAGGCTGCAAAGAGTGTACAAGGAGGCACAAGTCACCTCCGCTATAGCCCCAAGGACTTGGTCATACCACCTTGGTGGCCTGACCCACAAGATAGTCCACATCATACCATTACAGAATGGGACTATAGAGGCACCCCTTCGAGGGGCACTCCCATTCAACATAGACCCTTTCAGGAGGAGTCCTTACACGTGGCACTCAACATAAATGGGAAGGCTCCCTTAGATGCTCGTTATGAGTGGCCACCATGCAATGAAGCGCTAGAACAACATAGGGTCCATAAGGAGGGGCCACATGATTACATCATCCCTCCTCTACCCCTTATTACTGTTAGAAATAATAAGCCAAATCCAGAGCACAAGGCTCTTCAGACAGGGCGAGCCAACTCTACCCGCCCCTTTCACATATACGAAAGGGAGCATGAGGAAGACCATTACATTCCTCAAGAGCAATACATAGCATGGGAGCAATGCACCTCCACACCTGCTATCTATCAGGATCACCTACTAAGGCCAGAGCCTCGGGTGAATGCCACCAACCTCGATAGAGGAAAGTGACCTATAGAGATCTCGGATCATCATGACCGAGATAAATATGTAGGAGAGGCATCTAGGCCTCCTAGACTCAAGACGATGGAACAAATTGACTTGGAATTTTCCAGACATGCCACCCACCAAGCGCAAATCATGTAGCTTGAGCAAGACCAACAATAGTTGGAGCACCTGTATCGCCTTAGCAAAGAGCGCATTCGATGTCAAATAGATGAGCTGCTCCAGAACACTATGCCTGAGAGGGTTCCAACCCCTCGCACGCATAGAACAAAGTTGTATGAGAGGCACAACCCCTTGGTGCGAGATAGGTCTCCATGACCTTACCAAATGTTGCCTCCAAGACCTCCTAGACCTGAGCGGGAGGCCACCCCTAGAACCAATGATGGGCACCCTCCGTGGGCACCCACCCATGTTTATAGGTCTCACCCAGGAACTCCTCAAGAAGCCTATGAGGAGTATGAGCAAGAAGAAGAGCGGGCTGAAATGCCCTACCAAGGCAGAGGGGGTGCTATCCGGCCACCCCTCCATAGGCCTCAAGTTCCCCGCAACCCGCAATGGGAACAAACCAAGGAGGAAGAGATCAAATATTTTGATGCATATAAAGCACTGCTAGAGCGCTTAGAGTCTATGGAGACCAAGACTTCTGGGCCCCAAAAGCCCACTTTACGCCAACTCCATAGTCACCCTGTGCATCCATCAGTGCCGGCACCCCCATACCCTGAACACTTTAAACTGCCCCAGTTGGCAATATTTAGAGGGGAGGAGGATGCCCAAGAGCACGTGACTAGATTCTTGAGCCAATGCTTTGGCATTCAGGACAATGATGCTTTGCTGCTAAGAACATTTATAACCACGTTCGTAGGCCCTACCTCGGATTGGTTCACTCAGTTGCCAAAGCATAGCATCAGTAACTTGGATCAGCTAGTGGATGCATTCCTCGAATGCTTCACCTTCAACACCAAGAAGAAGGCATCACTAAGCGACCTAGCTAGCCTCAGGTAGTATGAGGAAGAAACCATGGCGGCCTATGGAAATCGGTGGAGGACGTTGCTTTCAAAGCTGCCCTACCTCCCTCCCATGGCCGACCTAACCCAAATGTTCTCAAAGAGCTGTTTGAGGTCGATCTCCATGCTATTGCAGCTGCAGCAATATGCCACTCTTGAGGAAGCCCTGGCGCAAGCCAGAATCATTGAGGAGATCAAGATACAGGATGGCGAGATTGCCAAGCCATGCAAGAAAGAGTGGCCTAAAAATGCCAAAATAGGGACCACGCAACCGAAACCCACTATGGTCAATCAAGTTGCTATAAACATGCCTAAGCCTGCACAAGCAACATAGCCCCCAAAGGCTAACTATCAGGCGGTCCCTCTTGATAGTTATGAAAGAGAAAATCATCGACAAGAGCAAAATCAGTAACGTCACCCTAGGCGACAATTCACACCCTTTACAAGTCTAAAGACTCCTTGTTTGACCGTTTGTCAATGGCAAACTTGATAAACCTGCTAGAGAGTCGACCTATAGACCCCAACGTGCCAAAACCCAAAGGTTATAGGGAAGACTTGTACTGTAGGTTTCATCGACAGAAGGGACATGATCTTTATGCATGTTGGAAATTTAAAAGCTTAGTGCAAGACCTAATAGACAACAAGATGCTAGTGGTGGATAATCCCATTGCACCAAACAACCAATAGATGGAGGTCTTCAAAGACCCCCTGCCTACCCATGATGTGTAGGCAAAGACCCTACAAGTCAATGAGGTGACATAGAACTGCCCCATGCAGGGGTATGTAGGGATGATAAGCATAGTGACTAGGAACAAGAGGTACCCAAGCACAGCTGCCCCCGATGTGGCTATAGGAGAGGTTCCATCAATGTCACAACCTCAACAACACCCTACACAACCTCCTCCGCCTAGACCAGTGGCCACGATTCGGACCAAACTTACCCAAAGTTTGAGGACCACGTCGGCTAGGCTCTCCATTTATGAGCTCATACAACAATCATCACCCCATCGGGAGGCTCTAATGGAGATACTAAAAGCCATCGAGCTGCAGCCCCATGAAGCAAACTCTTTCAACAACTTCGTGGGACATGTCAAATGATGCACCGAGCCAGTCATCACCTTTAGAGAGGACGAGCTGAAATTAGTGACTGGTGACATGGCGGATCCACCCTTGCACGTCATTGCATGGGTCAACGAGATTCCGTATAAGAGGGTGTTGGTGGACACTGGCTCATCCAGTAATATAATTACAACAACGGCATTGAAACACCTGAAGTTGCCAGCATCTCACATCGTGGCCTCCACCTATACTCTTCGAGCATTCAATGATGCGATATGCTCGATGGTTGGCACAATTGTCCTGCCCATCCAGGTGGGACAAAAGACTATTCCTACGTTGTGCCACATCTTGGAAGGTGAGATGGCCTATAATATCTTGTTGGGCCGGCCTTGGATCAGGGACATGAAGTGTGTCCCTTCGATAGCCCACCAATGCCTAAA
This sequence comes from Wollemia nobilis, assembly GCA_028583015.1. NCBI lineage: Eukaryota > Viridiplantae > Streptophyta > Pinopsida > Araucariales > Araucariaceae > Wollemia > Wollemia nobilis. The sequence goes on along the minus strand of JAQPPZ010016892.1, from coordinate 32,783,101 downwards.
GTACACATTCGAAGGGCAAGTGCATGTAGTCCCGATGGACTTAGAACCCTTCAAGTATTGCAATGCGGTACAGCTGATGCCGCAATCGACCCTTCCATCAACACATTTGGATTTTTAGTTGAATCCATCTAAATAGGGTCCGATTCCGCATACATCCCCATTGTTAAGTCCATCAAATCCCCAGTCGGGTCCATCTTCATCATCTGGTCCTTCACCAATGATGCCACCTACGGTGGCCACATCGAAGGACAATGGGAAGAAACCCCTGGAAGAGGCACCGCCATCAGTCTCAACCATCTCTACCGAGGAGATGCCTAGCCGAATGGAAGTCGAGATGCCTAGTTCACCCGACATGGAGTGGACTCAGGAAGAACTCCCATTCCCTCCCCCTCAACCACCAATGATCACCATTGAGATGGCCAATACGGGCCTGGGGGAGTACCTAGTGCGGAACATTGTAGCAACACCCACACTTGAGTCCATGCAGGACATGGGGAGACCTCGCCTCCCCATCGGCACTATTGTTCCTCTAGGCTACCCACCAAATCAGACAAACTTTGTATATGGGGGCCTCGATAATGGCATTGAACCTTACATGCAAGAAGAAGAAGATGAAGAGCCCTTTGTTGAGGACGTCAACTATTTGTCCAACCCAGACTTCACTTTGAGATATCTTGGCCAATGCAATTGGCATGGATATGGGTTGGGCAGATATGAGCAAGGAGTGCACATTCTTTGCCAACCAAGATATCAGATGCCATACGACAAGTCAGGAGTAGGGTTCAACCACCCTCTACCCCTGGACATCTTGGTAGAGAACATGCAAGGCCTAGGGATAGGCAACAAGGATGGGTTGGCATTAGATCCATATGCCAATCCTAACACAACATATACATTGGGGGATTATCTCCCATTGTTGACAACCAACCTTGTTGACCTTAACAACCCTTTCCCTTCGATCGAGAAAGGAGAAAGTTTGAGAACTCACTTACAAGAGGGATATAGACAAGGTCAAGAAGGATCTTCGGAAGATGAGTCAGAGTATGAGGTAGCACCATGGGACCCTTTCGAATCGGATAGCAATCACTCACAAGTGACCCCCATGGATGACTATCAAGAAAGCCTCTTGGCAATGTTCCCTTTGGATGCTCCAATCGAGCAAGTGCCACCTCAAGAAAATTAGGTCCCCCCTAGAGAGCGGAACAACCCCGATGGGACCAGATCAATTTGCTCGAGTAGGATGAGCCTCACATGTCACAAATAGTTGTCGGAGCCAATGAAGGCCTGTGGATCTCCGATAGTGATTATGAAGATGAAACTGAGATGGCATATCTCAATCATATGCGGCAGCAACAATACCCCATGGACATTGATGACATGTTTGAACAACTAAACATGGGGCCAAGGCATAGGTGGCACCTAAACCCAGCATAGTTGGACCAAGTGTTGCATCCACCACTTTGGGCATACAGAGAGCACCTTCCACCCAGAGACCCTATAGAGTTATCAGTGCCAAGGGTAGACCCTATCCTTTTATCCACACATAGGGCTGATCCATTTGTGCCAATACCCCTAGAGCCAGATCCGGAGCACAAAAATCATCAAGGAAGTCCGAGTCACCACACCCATGGTAATGGAGACCAAAATCATTTCATCAACATGATCTCCATTGACTTAACCGCCCCCATCCACAATCCAGCCGATCCAACATGGTCATTGTATCTAGACCTAGATGCCATAGACTAGGATCACGTTAATTCACCACCATCCCCATCAGAGTATTGGCCTTGCGGTGAGATGCTTCATTTCACCCTAGGACCAACTCAGGATATCTTCCATGCTGAAGAGGGACCCGAAGTTCCTAACGTAGATCTAAATTCAGCGAATGATATCCACTTGATCCCAACTCCACACCAGTTGGAGGATGGGTCCCACATGTCGATCGAGGAGACGACTGACGTAGACATCGGCTCTGATCCAATGAATCCATAGATCATCAAGTCAGGGGTAAGTCTATCCCCCGAAGAGCAAGCCGACTACATTGCCCTTCTCAAAGAGAAGAAGGAGGTTTTTGCATGGTCCTACAAAGACATGTCGGGGCTAGACCCATAGCTAGTCATGCATAATCTAACGCTTGATCCGACAGTCAAGCCAGTTAAGCAAAAACTATGTAAGATGCACCCAATAGTGGCCTTAATGGTCAAATATGAATTACAAAAGTTGTTGGATGCACAGTTTGTCATCTACGTGGATTACCCACCATGGTTGTCCAACATGGTGCCCATCAAAAAGCCTGATGGGAGGATTCACATATGCACCGATTTTTGAGATCTAAACAAAGTGAGTCCTAAGGATGATTTCCCCTTGCCTAGCATCGATGCATTGGTAGATGCTACAATGGGCCACGAAATGCTATCCCTCATGGATGGTTTCTCGGGATACAATCAGATTCGTATCAATCTCGAGGACCAACTAAAAATGGCGTTCACAATGCCTTGGGGGACATTTTGTTATAAGGTCATGCCCTTTGGCCTTAAAAATGCTGGCGCCACCTACCAACGTGCCATGACATACATCTTCCATGATCACATGCATAAAACTTTGGAAGATTACATGGATGATTTGTTGGCCAAATCTCTTTTGCGCCCAGATCATCTCGATGACTTAAGCAAGATCCTCGATCACCTCATCGAACACAAAGTCAGACTAAACCCCAAGAAGTGCGTATTTGGCATCACATCTGGAAAACTCTTGGGTTTCATAGTCTCAAAATGAGGCATCGAGGTGGATCCACATAAATTCAAGGCAATCCTTGAAATGCTCCCCCAACTACCATCAAGCAGCTCGAAGCCTACAAGGAAAGGTCACGTCAATCAAGCGCTTCATAGCGCAGCTATCTGACAAGTGCCGACCCATGAATAAATTATTGCACAAGGGGGTAGCATTTCATTGGGATGACGAGTGCCAGTCCGCCTTCGATGACATCAAACAATACTTGGCTTCACCACCAGTATTGGCACCACCTAGACTAGGAGTGTCATTCTACTTATACATCTCAGCTACTGAGGTGGCACTGGGTGCCATGCTAGCCCAAAAAAATGAACTACACAAAGAATAGGCTACTTACTATCTTAGCCGCACCCTGGTCAGTTATGAACTTAACTATGCATACGTTGAGAAGCTATGCTTGGCAGTGGTGTTTGCTACCAAAAAGCTATGCCATTACATGCTGAGCAATATGACGTATGTTGTGTCTAAGGAGAATCCATTGCGGTACATGATGAGTCATACTTATCATAGTAGCCGCACGATGAAATGGATCATGTTGTTGATGGAGTTTGACATCGAATTCATTGGACAAAAGTCCATCAAAGGTCAAGTCATCATCGATCAACTAGCAGAGGCTCCTCTCGAAGATGATCAACCTCTGACCATAGAGCTACCCGATGATGGGGTCTTCCATGTCTCAGAATCGCCAGATTCTGATGAGCCTGAGTCACAAGCCGACATAACCTTATTTTTTGATGGTTCTAAATGTGAGCAAGGGGGTGGCACGGGAATTGTATTCTTCACACCGCAAGGGGCTCCAATGCCTCTATCATTTAAACTAGATTTCTCGTGCACCAACAACAATGCCGAATATGAAGCCTTGCTCATAGGTCTTCAGACAACAATCACCATGAACATCAAATGCTTGAACATCTTTGGTGATTCATTGTTAATTGTCAACCAAGTAAAAGGGGTATTCCAATGTAAATGCCCAGTTCTACAGGCCTACAAAGCCCTTGTGGACAAATTCTTAGCAAAGCTTGAATGGTATGACATCGAGGCACTCCCTCGATCATCGAATCATTTTGTGGACACTATGGCCTCCTTGGGGTCACTAATCCCGCAAGACCCTTCTGGTGAGATGACAACCATTCAAGTCAAAACACTATCGCAATCCATGATGGAGCATGCAAGCTCTGACCTAATGCCAGGAATCCACCTGATCCAGATTGAACCATCTCAGGATAAGTTCTCTCGAATCCATGATAGTCTGAATCATGCCAACTAGGGGTCCTTGTTCTCCCCTATTCCCCTTAATAGCAACACAACGCTATTCTTACAGGTTCTTTCCCGCTCAACTTTTGCTAGGGATGAACTTCAAGAGGGATTGGTCGTTCATACCATCGAGGTTTCTGATCAATAGGATTGGTACACACCCATAAGAGACTACCTCAAGCTAGGTAACCTCCCACTTGGATTGACGCATGCCATAAAAATATCATTCAAATAGAAAGCGGCAAAACATGTCTTGCTAGGAGACATTTTGTACCGTCAGAGCTATGAAGGAATCCTCCTCCGTTGCTTGGACCAACAGGAGTCCACTTGGGCGATCACCCAAGCGCACGATGGTACATGCGGTGGCCACTTCAATGGTATGGCCATCGCAAAGCGCATTCTCTGCATGGGCTATTATTGGCCATATTTAGAGCGAGATTGTTGCGCGTATGTAAGGAAGTGCATGAAGTGTCAACACCATGCTAATTTGACACACGTACCTTCTCAGGCCTTGCAACCGATCCAATCGGCTTGGCCATTTTCGTAGTGGGGCTTAGATCTAATCGAAAAGATCTCCCCTGCATCGTCAGGTCATCACACGTTTATCATAACGGCCATAGAGTACTTCACCAAGTGGGTGGAAGCAATTCCGCTTACCTCTATGACTGGAACCCGCATTGCGGAGTTTATTTTACATAACATCATATGTCATTTTGGTATTCCATCCAAGATCATCTCGGATAATGGGACGTCATTTAAGAACAAAGATGTGCGTGCTTTGACAACAAAGTACAAAATTTAGCATAGTTTTTCAACACCCTATTATCCATAGGCAAATGGGCAAGCAGAGGCGTCAAACAAAATGCTAGTTGCCATCCTTAAAAATATGGTCATAGATAGTCATAAGGATTGGCACATTCAAATCCCACTTGCTCTTTGGGCTTATCGCACTAGCATTCGGACGCCCACTGGGGCAACTCCATTTTTGCTGGTGTATGGCTCCGAGGCAGTCATGCCTCTCGAGTTGGAAATACCTTCCCTGCGCATATCAATGCAAGAGTTCATCGATGATGACACTACATGGCAGGCCCGGTTAGACCAACTTACGTTGCTCGATGAACGATGCATCAATGCTCTCGAGCATTTACGTATCTATCAAGAGCGACTTAAGAAAGCATACAACATGAAAGTTCACCTGAGGGACTTTCAGGTTGGTGACTTGGTCTTAAAAGAGAACCAACAAAATTCTAACTTGCCGCCCCATCTAAGGGACAAGTTCATGGCAAATTGGTTAGGTCCTTATGTAATTGATAGTAAAATAGGACCTGGAACATACCGGCTCGCCTCTCTTGAAGGAATCAAGGAACTAGAACCCTTGAACATCAGTCATTTGAGGCCATTCCACATTTAAGAGAGCCATAGCCCACCCAAAAGCTCCAAGGATTCCTATAATCGCTTGGTCAACCCAAAATGCTCCAAAGGTCTCCATAAACCCTTTGGTCAAACCAAAAGCTCCAAGGATTCCCATAATCGCTTGGTCAACCTAAAATGCCCCAAAGGTATCCATAAACCCTTTGGTCAAACCAAAAAGCTCCAAGGATTCCCACAATCACTTGGTCAACCCAAAATGCCCCAAAGGTATCCATAAACCCTTTGGTCAAACCAAAAGCTCCAAGGATTCCACTTGGTCAACCAAAAACAATAACTTGGTCAACCTAAAATGCCCCAAAGGTATCCATAATCCCTTTGGTCAAACCAAAAGCTCCAAGGATTCTCACAATCGCTTGGTCAACCTAAAATGCCCCAAAGGTATCCATAAACCCTTTGGTCAAACCAAAAGCTCCAAGGGTTCCCACAATCACTTGGTCAAAAACAAATATTCAAAAACAAACAAAAACAAAAGATAATCAAAAATAACAAAAAAATTGCATCTCACTTCCATGCATACTCTTAAAAATCAAAACACAAAAATATAATAAATTGCATTAGGCATCGCATACATACATTGCATATTTGTTGGTCATACATGTCATAAGCACCATAGACTGTAATTGCTAGGCAATTCCATCATTTTCCACATTCAGTCCATTTTGTAAACACATCCATCCAAAATAACACCATCCACATTTTTATCATAGTCAGTTGTCTCCTAATGTATTTAGGGTTTTCGTCATTCAACTGTCTTTAGATTTCTAGCCAAAAACTGTACAAAGTCAAATAGATTTTACAAAGGTAGAGTTTTACTTGGATCACACCTTGTTACGTAGCATCCCCACACAAGTTAAAACACATAAAAAATTCCCAAGTTGTGTGAATGCAAGAGAAACCTACAAAGCAGTCTAGGGTACCATAGGTGAAAGGTTAGCCTGTTCATCCCCCTATGTGAATGGTTCAAGAATGCTAAGAATTGACAAAAGGACAAGCTCTTCCCCATCCAATTCCCCATAATAAATAGTGGTCTTCACCACTAACAAAAATCCCAATCACCTTTGGTCCCCAAAGTCATAAGGATTCGTACTACACGCCCCTGACAAGGATGGGTAGTCATCCCCAAGGCCTAAAAGATCAATGCCATTACATAATCATATCCCAATCACCTTTGGTCCCCAAAGTCATAAGGATTCGTACTACACGCCCTGACAAGGATGGGTAGTCATCCCCAAGGCCTAAAAGATCAATGCCATTACATAATAATATCCCCAATCACCTTTGGTCCCCAAAGTCGTAAGGATTCGTACTACACGTCCCTAAACAGGATGGGTAGTCATCCCCAAGGCCAAAAGGATCAATGCCATTCACAAGCCAAAACCCTACGAGCTCAACTTTGAAACCTAAAAATGCAAAATCAAATAATAGTGGTTATCACCACTATTCAAACTCCCTTGCTCAAAAAGAAAAACAAAAGAGAAAAATAAACAATGATTTTCATCACTATGTATGAGAGCAAGTATCCCAACAAGTTGAGCAACCGAAAGACGCCTGAGCTTGAATCCCTAGAATTCTCAGCATTCGAAAAACCATCTAGGTGATCCTCATTACGGGTTTGGTGGATAGCCTACCTGACAATGGTGGTATCCTAAACGCATGACGATATGTCTATCACATTAGCTTTGCATGTGAGCAGACCAATGTTTGCATGTGGATGAGCTAGCTTATGGTACCTTAGATTGTCCCATGGATTAATCTTACTAAATACAACAAAGGAGTTAGTGGAGCTAATTAGGTGATCCTCAGTACAGGTTTGGTTGACAACCTATCTGGCACTAGCGGTATCCTGACAAATACCACATAAACGAATTCAATTGCACACACAGGGATGTGAAATAACTTGGTCAAACTCAAGTCTGATTCGTACCTTGTTCAAAAGTCTTGTGAGATAAATGTACAGTCTTGGCTAGTTAGTTAAAACATCTGAATCTCAGAAAAACCTTAACTACATTCTAAAACAAATGTTGTACATGTCCATTACTTACATCACCATCAGAAAATACAAAAAATACAAAAAAAATTATCACATGCAAAGTCATTCCACAAAGCAATCACATAGTACAGAAAGCCAGTAAATCTTGTACAGTCTATGGTGCCATCGACAAGTTATCAACAAATCATTCCATCCATTCCATATGCATACATCATATAATTAGAAACATCGCATTCATAATAACACATGCATACATCAACGTAAATAAATGTGCATAAAATTAAACCATAACAAGTGTATAAACACAAAGAAAGTCATGTATATATATCATCAAAATGCCCTCAGGCTACAATAAAATGGTCCTCTGACCTCACAAACAAAATCAAAAACTCAAAAACCCCCAAGCCTAGGGCATCGGCCACCATGATCACGTAGGATCGGTGCGACTGGAACTACCCCCAGTGGTGTGGGTCCTATGGGACCTCTCAGGGTGGCTGCTGCTAGCCCCCACATCATGCCCACTAGCGCCCCCTCACCCACCCGCCTATGATGAGAGGAAGCAGATTGCTCAGTCTCACTGTCTCTCATCCTGCATGAAGATCCACCTCCAGGGAGCTCAGGTAACCGCCCATCGAGGTGGATAATCTCTGCCTCCAACTCCATCCGATGCCGGACCAAATCCATCTCCCATCGATGGTACGTAGCCAATGCATCATCGTGCTATGCCAACTGAGTTCGTAGGAGATCCCTCTCCCGTGAAGCATCTGTGTCCCCATCCTATCGATGGTACGTAGCCAATGCATTCTCTCGCTCCACCAACTGAGTCCGTAGGAGATCCCTCTCCTGTAGAGCATCCTCATGCTCCTCATCCCATCTCCATAGTAGATCCTCCAATCATGCTATCTCAGCGTGATACCTAGCCTCCATATCCCTCGGGACTGCCTGAGGCATGGGCATCTCCGGGATGACGGGCTGCTCCGGCACCCACTACTCCGGGATGTCCTATATATCCAGCTACTCTGGAACCCCTAAATCATCCCTCACAAAATCATCAACCTCCACCATGTCTGCATCCTCCAGCGGAGCCCCCCAACCCTCCCCTGATGCCTCTGCACCCTCCCCACCTACTGCTACTGTGTCTGGACCTCCTAGAGGCCCCTCACCCCGCCATCGCCATAATGTCCACCACTGGTCGTACTCGATGGTCACCCCAACGTTGTCCACGTCAGGGACATCAATCACTACATCCGACTCCTCACCCAGCGGCTCGATGATCGACCAGGCCAGAGTCCTCTCGTCGCCCCGATGTCGATAGATCAAGGGCTCACCAAGCAACCCCTGGTGCACCCCAAACTATCGCGTCACCCAGACGTACGGGAAGTACTCCTGCTCGGTCCCGTGCCACCCGATCAGCCATCTCCCCCTACGCACCCATCGGAGCCACTCTCCAGCCTCAGGCCAGGCTGGACAGTCCTGGTATGGATGCTAGAACACCTCCCCTGGAGCAAGCCATGAGAAGGCATCAATATAGTGACTTATGTCACCTGCCCACCATCGACTCTGCCCCTGCTCCTCTGACCTCTGCCACAGAGCCGCATACCCTATCTCCCTATCCACCATCTCTTCCCGAGTAGTCCATGACAAACCCTATGGCCTCTCCATAGCTATGTGCTACCACCCCCAACACTACAACAGGTAGCTACATCCAATCCCCTTCCACCTCTGATAGTGGACCTCGTACAACTCATCATAGAGTTGTGCCAGTAGTGTCTATCCCCACCTCATAATCAAGGGTGCTGATGAGCACCAGAAATGCTCATATTTTGTACATATTTCTTTGATCAATATGCGGTTGTATAATAAGGATTGCGTACTTTTATGAATGATTATATAGATATTTGATATAATTATGCGTGTTATCTAATTTGTGTGCTTTTAGTATGTTTTGTGGAATTGCAGTTGATTTAGTTAGATTTGGAATGGTCGAGGTCCTTTTGATGGACCTGGCACTTTATTTCATCGGGGGTCAATGTAGAGAACATAGGCGCCTCCCTGCAATTGAAAGGCGCCAAGGGAACAAGTGCCTCCCTACAATCGAAAGGTGCCAAACCAAATATGAGCGCCTCCCTATAGTCGAAAGGTGCCAACTGAATACGAGCGCCTCCCTGCAGTCGAAAGGTACCAACTGAATACGAGCGCCTCCCTACAGTCGAAAGGTGCCAACTGAATACAAGTGCCTCCCTACAGTCGGAAGGTGCCAACTGAATACGAGTGCCTCCCTACAGTCGAAAGGTGCCAACTGAATGCAAGCGCCTCCCTACAGTCGAAGGTGCTAATAGAAGGCAAGCGCCTCCCCATAGCCGAAAGGCGCTAATAGAAGGCAAGCGCCTCCCTACAACAAGAAGGTACTGCGATAACAAGGTACCTTCCTCATAAGGAAGGCGCCACTGATTCTTTGCCATTGACCAGATTTGAATGACGTGGACAGCAGCGGCTGGTGCAGTTCCAGCTCTGCATCATGCAGAGCTAAATTGGAGATAGCACCAATGTATCAAAATGTCTTACTGATGCCAGGCAAAGCATGAACCGAAATGAACATGCCGCCATCAAAATAGAATGCCAGACGTCGATTGCATTCGTCGGACTATTCTAATTTAGTGCTAGGAAGAATCATTATTGTAACCACTTCTGTAACAGAAGTTCTACGGGTGTGTTATATAAACACACGTAGATCGTTCTAAAAGATATATAGAAATAATTAATAAAGATCCATTTAGAGTTACAGAAGATAGATTGTAATACGTTGATAAATATATTACAGTTCTAGAAGTTCTAAAGCGCGTGTTCGATCGGGAAGAAGCTGCTGGAGCCTGGGCCCACTCCAAGCCAGTATTTCTTCCCCATTTCCTTCTTGTTTATTTATTTTAATTAGTTTATTGCTTTCATAGGAATGTTCATTAGTTTGCTAGTTCTAGTATTTGCAGTAGATTTATTTTCAGGAATGTGTACATGATTTATTTCTGTAGATTTAATTATGTTCTTCTTACGTAATTTATTGAGGAGTGCGGGAATGATTGACAACCATTTCAAGAACACCCCCCAAATGTAGGATTAGCAGATTCACCTCCGGTGGTATTGTAGTAACCTAATTTTGACTCTTCGCAAGTTTATGAAGCTCCCTGGGTTGATAATTAAATGCACGGGCATGTGACAAAAATAGGAAACCATTCACCTTGTTTGGCCCACAACATTTTGGCACCGTTGTCGAGGAAGCGTCTTAATTAGATTACTTACAATACCCTGAAACCTTCCATCTGACCTTGTATGAGTTCTTCGAGAAGAAGAGGACCTGACGGTCGCTTTATAAGAACTAATCCATCAGGACCTGAGTCAGTCGAGCATTTTGGATTTGAGTTAGACTCGCTCGACCTACCAGCAGTCCATTGGAGTGAGGAACCGCACTTTGTGCAAAGTGCCGCCTCATCCCATCAACAAGGGGATGAACGAATCATCATAAATCCCTTGTTTAATAGGACTCCTCTAGAGGAAGCCCTATTGTGGAAGGCTGTGGAGGATCAGACGATCTCGCCAGACAACCTTAGAGCATTGACTCAGAAAGTTTTAAATGATCGAAAGGCCATAAACGCTGCATTAGAAACCACATTTCCTGAAAAAATGGTAGATAATGATGAAGTCTCATCTGGCTTTAGTTTCCCAATAGAGGAGGGAGTAGGAGATACCAAAATGAAAAACATATCCCCTGCTCACCTTTCGTCCTTCAGAGGACACCCGATTGAGGACCACGACCTATTTTTATTCAAGTTTGATGTTTTGTGCAGGTCTGTGGATTACAAATCAAACACGCAAAAGTTGAAATTATTTCCTTCTACATTAGACGATGCAGCTCTGCGATGGTTCATCGGTCTGGGAGACAAACACATCACCAACAGGGACCAGATGAAGAAGCTCTTTCTAGAGCAATATCAAGATTTCGGGAGAGCAAGAGACTCCAGGGAGGAGGTCCTGAGCATGACACAAAGAGAAGATGAGTCTCTCGAGGAGTATTGGGAGAGATTCAGCTTTAATCTTCAATGGTCCCCTCACTCGAAGCTATCTAATAAGTCCCTCAAAAGCATCTTCTTGAGGGGACTTACCAATGAGTCACTGGAGGCTCTCAACATGATCTCTGGAGGTGATGTCTATCAGCATGCTATGGACAACATCCGAAAATTATGCCGGAACTACTCGAGAAGGCGAGGCAAAATCATCGCCAGGACCATGAAGGCGACTGCTTTAGTCACCAAAATAGAAATAGGCAACATGTTGGAGGATTTGAAGAGCGAAATGCTCTCATCTCTAGCACTACAGATGGATACGCTGCTGTTAGAAAAGAAGAAACAAGAAAATGATGCAACATTAGCCTATTTCTGCCCAAAATGTAGAGGAAGGCACGCAAAGAATGCATGTCCAGAAAACAAGGTCAGAGTATGCGTAGTTTGCAGGCTGAATCATAAAACTCGATTGTGCCCACAACTGCCCAGTAACCAGGAAGCGGCTGAGAGCACGGAGGCCTACTTCATAGGCAATAGGAAGAGTTGGCCATAGCCCCCCATGGGGAATATACCAACCGGAATGCCATCATATGGGGGAGGGTCATACATGCACCAAGGACCCCCTCAACCACCTAATATGGGGTGGTGGGGACCATCACCCTGGACTAACGCACCCCTAGCAGCATTTCTGAATCAGCAGCCATGGATGCCATATCCATATCCTGGGCAATAGTGGAGAGGCCACAATGCATGGAATCAGACTCCATAGAGTGCAGCGCCTGCTCACATCCAACAGAACTTACCAGCATTGCCAGCAGTGAGACCTGCATAGCTACCAGCACAATCGACAACAAACCCGAACAACAGAGTAAATCAGTCGACATACAACGTAGAAGGTGAGATGTATCATATGTACAATATTCAGCTTAGATCAGGTAGGCAGCTAGGAGTAGAGACACCGCCTCTGGTAGAAGAGGAGGAAGAAATAGTAGAGACACCTCCACTGGTAGAAGAGGAGGAAGAAATAGAGGAGACACCTCTGGTAGAAGAGGGAAAAGCACTTGAGAGAGCGGAGGCTCCATTTCCTAGCCGGTTGCAGGAACAAAGAAAAACAACACAGCCAAAATTTGACATCTTGTCGAGCTTGAAGAATCTCACGGTGACAATCCCATTATTTCAAGCAATTCGAGATGTCCCCATTTACACCAAGGCAATTAGAGAAATGTGTCTAAGGAGACCGGGATGAAAAGCTACCCAGACTATCAACGTCGTGGGTAAACTAGCAGATCTAATGATGGGTAGAACACGTCATCCGAAGTATGCGAGATCCAGGCAGCCCAGTCTGACCATAAAAATTGGAGGACATTCCCTGTCCAACACATTGGTTGACCTCGGGGCAGCCATCAACGTGATGCCTCAAGAGACCATGCAGAGGCTGCAGCTCACGAACCTGAAGCCAACCATGACAGTGTTGCAGTTAGCCGATCGATCAACCGTGTCGTCGGAAGGGATGCTGGAAGATGTGATCGTAACAGTCAGTGCATGGGAATATCCAGCCAATTTTTAGTTTTGCAAACCAAGACCAGGCTTGGCGGTTACCCGCTCATTTTGGGGAGGCCATGGCTGGCAACAGCTGATGCTTACATCAGCTATCGGGATGGGCTAATGACCATCTCCAATGGGAAAAATGTCAAAAGGCTGACCATTTCACCGCCAGCTCAGTCTATGGACTCGGTAGAAGAACCCAGGATCACCGAGCATGGAACTACGGAGTTGTCCATAATCCAGCCGGTGATGACCTTGGAGGAGGTGGCAGAAGAGGACGAGGATGGTGCTATCATGGAGTTTCTCCATGGAGAATCGTCCACCCCCACACCTGGATCACCGTTGACTGGCGCCCAAGATCAGCACATCCGACAAATACACGTTGGGCCAAGGAGGATATTAAACGTCAACAGCAGGTTGACGCCCACACAACTAGAAAAATTGGAAGAGCTTCCGGTAAAACACCAGCAAGCATTTGCATGGGACTACGCAGATATGCACGACATCAGCCCGAAAATATGTACCCATCGGATTTATTTAGATGACCAGGCAACTCCTAGTCGGCAGCCACAGAGAAGGATGAACCCAACAATGAAAGACATTGTCGAGAGAAGAACTGCACAAACTTCTGGCTATCGAATTCATATATCCGATTTTTGACAGTGAATGGGTATCACCATTAGTGGTGGTCCCCAAAAAGAATAGGAAATGGCGGATCTGCGTGGACTACCGGGCATTGAACAAGGCGACTAAGAAAGACCACTTCCCGCTCCCATTCATCGATCAGGTCTTGGACACACTCTCGGGAAGAAAATACTTCTCCTTTCTGGATGGTTTCGGTGGTTACAACCAGATCCAGATAGGGGAAGAAGATCAAGATAAAACAACGTTCACCTGTCCATGGGGAACGTTTGCCTATAAGGTATTGCCTTTTGGACTGTGCAACGCATCGGCCACCTTTCAAAGGGCGGTGCTTAGCATATTCTCTGATATGATAGGAGACGGGGTGGAAGTATACATGGACGACTTCACCGCCTATGGAGAAACCTTCGAGGAGGCAATGACAAATCTGGAAAGAGTGCTCGACAGGAGCAAGGAAAATCATTTGTCCCTAAGTAATGAAAAATGTTTTATGATGATGTAGGAAGGCATCGTGTTGGGACACCACCTCTCTGTGGAAGGAATAAAAGTAGACAAGAGGAAGATCGAGGTCATCAGAGACCTACCTAGCCCTAGAATGTAGAAGGAGGTAAGAAGTTTCCTTGGATCAGTTGGGTACTACCGACGATTTATCGCCGAATTTAGTAAGATTGCCAAACCACTGCACACCCTACTTTCTAAGGACGTAGAGTTCAATTGGATGGGAGATTGCGAAGAAGCGTTCCAATTGTTGAAAGAAAAATTGATATCTGCATCGGTCTTGAGAGGACCGAATTGGGCCATACCATTCCATATTTATTGCGATGCATCTAACGGTGCGATCGGAGCAGTCCTCGGGCAGAAAGACGATGAAGAATTTTATGCCATCTATTATGTCAGTAAAAACTTGGCGGGAGCAGAGCTCAACTATACAGTGACAGAAAAATAATTCCTCGTAGTTGTCCATGCAATAAACAAATTCTGCCACTATATAATGGGATACAAGGTCTTCATCCATACGGACCATGTGGCTATCAGGTATCTGATGAGCAAGCCGGCCATTGGTGGCAGAATTATCAGATGGCTATTGCTATTGCAGGAATTCGACATCACTATAGTCGATAAATCGGGCAAGGACAACGTCGTGGCAGATTTTCTATCTAGATTGATACCACGATCATCAAGCGGTGGAAGATCAGTTTTGGATGAACATCTGTTCGCTATTAGTGAACAAACTCCGTGGTATGCAGACATAGCCAATTACTTGGCCATCGGAAGGACCTCACCTGCTCTCTCCTACCGAGAAAAGTAGGCGGTCATAGAGAAGAGCGCATCATTCCTTTGGATGGATGGTCTCCTATTTAAAATAGGATGGGACCAAATTATAAGAAGATGCGTAGCAGAACAGGAGTTTTCAGAAGTGCTCAAGGCATGTCACGATGAGCCATGCGGAGGACACTTTGCAGGGAAATGAACTGCCTACAAAATCCTGCAGGTTGGGTATTTTTGGCCCACTCTGTTCAAGGACGCGGCAGCGTATACCAGCAAGTGTGACGAGTGCCAGAGGATGGGTAGACCAACCCATCGAGATGAAATGCCCCTGCAGCCCCAGGTACACCTGGAACCTTTCGATAAATGGGGCATGGACTTCGTGGGACCATTTAATCCACCTTCGATGGGAAGGAGGTTTATTATGGTCTGCACGGATTACGTCACCAAATGGGTGGAAGTGCAGGCATTAAGGGACTCAAAGGAAAGAACGGTCACCGATTTCTTATTTGCCCATATTTTCACATGATTTGGGGTTCCTCGGGAGATAACAATAGACCAAGGGCCCCAATTCACCTCCAAATTGATTGAGGAGCTGATGGAGCAGTATAGAGTTCGGCACAATAAAACCATGCCCTACCATCCGAGGTGAACGGGCAAGTAGAAGTGACAAACGAGGGAGATAGAAAACATCCTGACCAAAACCGTGCAGCAACACAAGAAATATTGGGCCACACGGTTGTCGGAGGCAGTTTGGGCATACAACACCACGTGGAAATCCACCACAGGATGCACACCTTTCCAACTGGTCTATGGAAAAAATGCGATGATGCCCATCGAGTTCGAAATCAAAACTCTGAGGACGGCTTCAGAATTAAATTTGAGCTTGGACGAAGCTCAAAAATAGAGGATTCACCGACTAGATCAGTTGGACGAAATCCGATTGGATGCTTTACAGAGGACAGAGATTATACAAAATTAGAGAAAGAAGTGGCATGATAACCACATCAAGCTGAAGAAGTTCCAGGTAGGGGAATGGGTACTGTTGTACGATTCTCGGTTCCAGGAAAGGAAGGGCAAACTTATGCAGAGGTGGATGGGGCCGTATGAGGTGGCAGAGCTCATTAGGAATGGGGCGGTGCGCGTTAAGACAATTGACGGCAGCAACACCATGTTCACGGTCAATGGCCATCGACTACGCCCCTATAATACGTCCAAAACGTTACAGGTGGAATCCAGAGTAGGCGTGGGGGAGACCCCATCTTGCTAGATATGGACCGAACTCTCACAGGTGAAATGGTGGGCACGAAAGTGCTCACCCAAATTTTTTTAGTTAATATAGTTTTTTTTGTAATGTGTGTTTTTGCGGGGACGACGCCCGCATGCAAGGCTGCGGGCATCCTAATCCAGGGCCTAACGAGCATGGAACGCATCTAACTGCCTTTATTTTCCTTTCTTTTTTGGTTGCTTTTTGCAGGTGGAGGACCTGACGGCACGAGGGATAGGTATCTGGGAAACCGAGGCCTGATTCGGCTCAACATTCCGACACCGGCTCGTAGGTAGAATCTGGGCAGCGTGAAAAAATTGGGAAGGCTTGATCACCCTTTTTCCAGTCAAATCGCCATCTAGAAGAAGGTGCCTTACTTGCATCCGAAAGGTGCCAAGTCTAGAAGAAGGTGCCTTACTACATCGGAAGGCACAGAAGAAGGCACCTTACGAAGGTGCAAGTCAAGAAGGTGCCTTACATAAGGCAACAAGAAGGCGCCTTACTGCATCGAAGGTGCCAGCAGAAGAAGGTGCCTTATGCATCAGAAGGTGCCAAGTCTAGAAGAAGGGACCTTACTCATCGGAAGGTGCAAAGTCAAAGAAGGCACTTAAAGCATCCATCCATTAGAAGTTCAAAAAAAAAAAAAAAAAAAATATATATGTAGGTGCCTTCCGTGGCAGGAAGGCACCAAATAAAAAAAAAAAAACCAGTCGAATACGCCTTCCAACATCAGGAAGGCGCATTCATCCGGTGAATATGCCTTCCAACATCAGGAAGGCACATTCATCAAGACGAATGCCTTCCAACATCGGGAAGGCACGAACCAGAAGGAGGCGCCTCCCACATTGGGAAGACGCTTGCAGACAAAAGCGCCTCCCAGCAAATCAGAGGCACTTCCTGCAGCCGAAAGGCGCATTCGTTCGACGAAGAGCACCGACAACGTTGGAAAGGCGCTACAAGGGCACCATCCACATGGGGAAGGTACCAAAGAATGCCTCTCACATACAACATTTACATCTATCGGATGCCTCGAGCGGAATGAAGCATCGCACGAATGAGCGACATCAAATGACCATACCCCTCCCTCGTGTCACAAGTCAGCAAATCAGCGGCTACCACGACAACTGGAATGCTGAATCAGGTACGCGCATACTAAATCAAATCGTTTATATAATTATTTATAAATACGCAGTACCAAAAAATATCGCCGTCATAGAGATCGTATCCCCCATAGCCGAAATCATGTGCCAATGATAGGGCGTCTTCCATAACTGCTAGGGTTAGGCATATTTTCTATAAGAAGGCGCCTTCCTGAAGAAGGAAGGACAAAAAAAATATACAGCATCGAAAGGCGCCATGGGAGGAAGGTCCAAGAACCACGCGATCAAGAAGAATGAACCCAGTGATGCGATGGGATCGGAGGGCGGTGAAGACCCAATTCGAAGCCGAGGGGTGGCTCGAATACTGCACCCTGGTCAGTCAGGGCCAGGATGTGGAGGCAGCTAGAGAATTTGCCACCTCTTTGAGGGGCGATGCGGCCCAAGTACGAGGGGTGGAAATTCTAGTCACCCCTGAGTTCATCTCACAGGCGACTGGATTGCCTCTCACGGGGGAATGTACATACAAGGGCGGAGTGTTAAAACTATACACCAAAATACTGCTTGGAGGAAATGTGCAGATAGACAGGGAGGGGTTACTCAAAAATAGTCTCCCCATGAATATACGAAAGATGTTCGAGCAGATTGCTCGATTCTTCACATGCACAGGGAAGTATACCCATCTGCACATTAATCATGTGCACTTCCTCAATCACCTAGTGCATGGGAGGAAATTAAATATACCTTTCTACCTAGCGAATGCTCTGAAAGATGAAGCGGCTCGGTACCAAAAAGGGGCACCGTCCGCCTTAGCCCACCATGGGCTGATATCGGCATTGGTCCGCCATGCAGAAGCACAAAGACAGAACCACGATGCAGAGGGAGATGGCGGCCAAATAGAGCAACACAATGCGGTTGCCGAATTAGGGCAAGACGAAGCATCCCCTGTAGAGGAGATAACAAACATCGGGCAATTGGCATTGCCCTATTTTCTAGGAGGAGCAGAGCAGTCATCGGTGCCCGAAGACATAGAGGACAGAGGGCATTCCCTAGTGCCCGAGTATGAGGAGGAAGGAGCGCCACTCGCTGGTGGTGAGGACGAACCAATCCCCAGGAGGAAACGTCTGCGATGATTCCTCTCGATAGAGGAAGGACAGAGTGACCCAGAGATAGACGTTGCCGCCCAAACCCTTCGAGAATTAATGAACCAGAGCCCATGGAATGAAGGAACTTTCGGGAGTAACGACCAGATCGATGCGGCCTTGGAGGAGGCGCTCGAATGGCAAACCGATTGTTGGATGGCACAATAGATTTTGGAAGATTGCCAGAACCAGCATAAAAGGGAATTGGAGGAAAGGGATAGATGAATCGCTCAGCTCGAGCAGCTGGTCTGGCAGTTGCAGGAGGAAAATCAAATGCTCTAGGATAGAGGAACAACAAGACAGGAGGCGTCCACTCAGACTGATTGGGCAGAAGAAGTGCCGATGAACTCTCCCACATCCGTCGAACGAGTATTCTCTTCGGGGAGATTCGATCGGATGCCCGACAGAGCAGCCCGGAGGCAAGGGAGGATTCCTCTATTTTTAGGGGTGAAAAGGAAAGAAGTCCTACGATGCCCCCTGTCATTGTCTGAGTGACACAGAGCAGGACGAAGGTCTCCCACAATAGATAAGACCGAGGAGGATAAGGAGGACCTCCCCGGGCCTGAAGAAGGAGAAGAGCCCGAGGGGTCGACACCAAGTAGACAGGAGAACGAAGGATCACCCCCGGAGATAGCAGCACAACGGATCCTTCAGAGTAAAGAGAAGTCCCCAAAGGAGAAAGAAGAGACCCCGGTCCGAGCCACCACATTTTCTGTAGAGGCCAAGGCAAAGAGGCCCAGGACGGCTCGACAGAAGGTGAAAGTGACCTTCGTCGAGTCAGAGGAGGATGAATGGGACATGTAGCTATTCGTCGAAAGGCAAAAATATTTTGAGCAGCTGCGCAACGAAATGAAAGCAGCCAAGGAGGCCAGGAAGGCATCCTCGAGGGTAAAAGGAGATTATGGCATCTGCGTCAATCCGGTAGAAGACAGCCAGTTTTGGGACATCTATGGTTCATCCCGAGGGTGGCCTTCCATGATGAGGAGGTACTTGGAATGGTGGGGAGTATATGGCCCACAATTGGAGGCCGCTACAATTGCAAAGGAGAATGCAGGGCTTACCCCTAAAGCGGTCGGATTATACAAGGCCCAAGTAGTGCCTTCCAGAGGGGATAACTCGGATATCCCTCTGGCAGTGGTCAGACCTCCAGACGTCGACCTCTAGCAAGCTTCCAAAGCTGCATTTCAATCGGCAGGAACAACGCTGGCTAGACCACCACCAGTAGCGGCCAGAACAAGAAGGGGACAATTGACAGCCATAGTTTCCCATAGGCAAAGGCGAACCACACCTTCAAATGTCGACATGAAAAGATAGACTCGGGCCGCAGGGGCAGCCGAATCCTCCAAGAGATGGCGACGATGAAAAGTCAGAGGGCTACCTACAGTTTGGATGCCACGAGGGCGTGGCATATGTTAGGCGTGGGGGGATGATGAGCACCAAAAATGCTCATATTTTGTACATATTTCTTTGATCAATATGCGGTTGTATAATAAGGATTGCGTACTTTTATGAATGATTATATAGATATTTGATATAATTATGCGTGTTATCTAATTTGTGTGCTTTTAGTATGTTTTGTGGAATTGCAGTTGATTTAGTTAGATTTGGAACGGTCGAGGTCCTTTTGATGGACTTGGCACTTTATTTCATCGGGGGTCAATGTAGAGAACATAGGCGCCTCCCTACAACTGGAAGGCGCCAAGGGAACAAGCGCCTCCCTGCAATCGAAAGGTGCCAAACCAAAGATGAGCGCCTCCTTGCGGTTGAAAGGCTGCCAACTGAATATGAGCGCCTCCCTGCAGTCGAAAGGTGCCAACTGAATACGAGTGCCTCCCTACAGTCGAAAGGTGCCAACTGAATACGAGCGCCTCCCTGCAGTCGAAAGGTGCCAACTAAATGCAAGCGCCTCCCTACAGTCGAAAGGTGCCAATAGAAGGCAAGCGCCTCCCCATAGCGAAAGGCGCTAATAGAAGGCAAGCGCCTCCCTACAACTAGAAGGCACCACGATAACAAGGTACCTTCCTCATAAGGAAGGCGCCACTGATTCTTTGCCCGTTGACCAGATTTGAACGACGTGGACAACGTAGTGGTCGGTGCAGTTCCAGCTCTGCGTCATGCAAAGCTAAATTGGAGATAGCACCAACGTATCAAAATGTCTTACTGATGCCAGGCAAAGCACGAACCGAAATGAACACGCCGCCATCAAAACAGAATGCCAGACGTCGATTGCATTCGCCAGACTATTCTAATTTAGTCTGGGAAGAATCGACTGTTGTAACCACTTCTATAACAGAAGTTCTACGGGTGTGTTATATAAACACACGTAGATCGTTCTGAAATATATAGAGAGATATATAGAAATAATTAATAAAGATCCATTTAGAGTTACAGAAGATAGATTGTAATACGTTGATAAATATATTACAGTTCCAGAAGTTCTAAAGCGCGTGTTCGATCGGGAAGAAGCTGCTGGAGCCTGGGCCCACTCCAAGCCGGTATTTCTTCCCCATTTCCTTTTTGTTTATTTATTTTAATTAGTTTATTGCTTTCATAGGAATGTTCATTGGTTTGCTAGTTCCAGTATTTGCAGTAGATTTATTTTCAGGAATGTGTACATGATTTATTTTTGTAGATTTAATTATGTTCTTCTTACGTAATTTATTGAGGAGTGCGGGAATGATTGACAACCATTTCAAGAACACCCCCCAAATGTAGGATTAGCGAGATTCACCTCCGGTGGTATTGTAGTAACCTAATTCCGACTCTTCGCAAGTTTACGAAGCTCCCTGGGTTGATAATTAAATGCACGGGCATGTGACAAAAATAGGAAACCATTCACCTTGTTTGTCCCGCAACAGGTGTCTCTGTAGGACACTTGACTAGTCTGAAAACTACCTCCAGCAGGTTCCATAGGAACCTCACACCCGAGGAGTTGGGAAGTAGCATGTTGGAGATGAGGGTCATCAGTAGTGCATGCGTCACCCCCAACACGCCCTTCTCCAGCCACCACCATACCAAAATAATGCCAATCAGGCAATCCCCCTCTGCCCTCTCCATCGGACTATCCACCCCCATATCCACCCCATGCCTAAAGCACCGTGTCAGTACTGTCGTACGCTGATCATGTGGAGTAGTCCAAATAGGAAGCCCATCTATCGAAATCCATAGAATCTGATAGACATCCTCAAGAGTCATTGTCATCTCCCCTATTGGGAGATGAAAGGTATTAGTCCGGGGATCCCACAAGTTGATCAAGGTCATCAGATAGGCCCGATCCCCCACAACAGGCTCTAGCCAAGTCACCTGATAGAGCCCAAGGGAATCAAGCCACTCCTAGTCTGCCATAGTCAGTGCCTCCCATGCTTCAGAGAACACCATTGTCACACGGTACCGACTCTTCACAACCTGCAAAAGAAAACAAAACAAAAACATTAAAACATGATAAAACAAAAAAAACTGTACAACACTAAAAAAAATGTACAACACTAAAAAAACCATACACACTGTTTACAAATCATACACACAAAAACATTTAATAAATGTACAGCTAAAACATTTAACAAACAAAGTACAGTAAAGTACAAACAACAAAAACTATACCACAAAAGTACAGCAAAGTCAAATAAAACTGTACAATACTAAAACAAACATACACAATGTCTAAACACAAAAACATTTAATAAATGTATAGTACACACATTAAGACAAAAACAAATTAAAACACAAATTTGTCAGTTCCTAGGGTTTTTAACTCTAGTTCAAACTGATAAATAAAATACAAAAAAATTCAAACATAAATTTGTCAGTTCCTAGGGTTTTTAACTCTAGTTCAAACTGATAAATAAAAAAACAAAAAAAGTCAAAAACAAACTTGTCAGTTCCTAGGGTTTTTTTAACTCTAGTTCAAACTGATAAATCAAATACAAAAAAATTCAAAATCAAATAAAAACAAAAATTCCATCTAGGGTTTCTAAACTCTAGGTTAAACAAAAAAAAAACAAAATAAAAACACAGTTCTCACCCTAGGGTTTTTAACTCTAGTTCAAATTGATAAATCAACAAACAAAAAATTCAAAAACAAATTTGTCAATTCCTAGGGTTTTTAACTCTAGTTTCAAACTGATAAATAAAAAACAATTATTTTTTTTTCATTTACCTAGGGTTTAGCCTTAGTATCAACTAACAAAAAAAAAAAAAACAACATAACAGTCTACCCTAGGGTTCGACCTTAGTCTAAACTGATAAAAAACAGACAAATAAAAACAATTTTTTTAAGATAACTTTTCGATCTTAGTTTAAACTAGGGTTTTCTTTTTTGTTTACAAAAATAAAATAAAAAAATAAACACGGGTTCAACTAGGGTTTTGATCATAGTTCTAACAAAGCAATACAAAGCACAAATTCAAACAAACAACAAACATTTAACTAGGGTTTTCATTTTTAAATCGAAAAACAAAATACAAAAGAAAACAAGTTGCGGTTTTAAACTGTAAACTAAAACAAGCACAAAACAAAGAGGAGGAGCACTCATCGATCTCGCTTCGGCTCTACCGCTTGATGATCTGGTCCATGAACTCATGGTTTTTGAGAAATTTTATAGTGCTTCGCTATGCAAACTCGACCTCCTCCTCCTCACAGCTCCAAAACGCTAGGAAAAACAAATGCAAATGAGCCCAAAACCTAGTTTTGGCCCTTAAACAGGATTTTAGGCCTATAATCATTCCACCCTGGGATGACCACTTTAGATAGCACTCATACTACCCTGGGGTGATTACTAAACTAGTATTCATCCCACCCAGAGATGATTACAGAGCAAAAAATTCAAAAACATCAAAAATTGCACCAAAATGCACAAAAAAATAGCAATAAACTTTCCGAACAAAGGGGCCTTTGTGCCTATGATTCTTGGCATGCAAAATCAACGTTGGGGTCAAAAATCCTCACTATCCTACTCCCTAATAATGCTACCATAGTCGGACCGCTCCATGGAAGAATGGATTCTCGAGAATTTCATCCCCAAACGACGTCACAAAAAGGGTCAAAACCCAACCAAAAATAACAATAAACTTGTCGAACGAAGGGTTCTTTGTGCCTACAATTATTGGCATGAAAAACCAATGTTGGGGTCACAAATCCTTAATATCCTACTCCCTAAGAATGCTACCAGAGCTGGAATGCTCCGTGGGAGGACGAATTCTCAAGAATTTCATCCCCAAACGATGTCACAAAATGGGTCAAAACCCACCCAAAAATAGCAATAACATTGTCGAATGAAGGTGCCTTTGTGCCTGTGATTCTTGGCATGAAAAATAGACATTGGGGTAACAAATTATCACTATCCTACTCCATAATAAGGCTACCATAGCTGGACCGCTCCACGGGAGGACAAATTTTTGACAATTTCAGCTCCAAAATGTGTCACAAAATGGGTTCAAACCCACCAAAAATAGGTCAGAATGTTCGAAACCTACGAAAGCATTCAATGGAAAACAAATGAAGGAACCCTTACAAAATTCATCTTGGTTCAAGCGACTCATCGCTTTTCCCATTTCGGTCATTCCCTCATCGATTCATCACTTGAGGGGGTAGTCATACTTAGTCACCAATCAACAAATACACACCCAATCAAAGAAAGTGGTACACATTCAAAGGATCATTGACAAAGATAATCACGCTCCTACTTAGGGCAGCAAACAAGTAATAATCACAAGCTGATCAAACACTTGGCATTCTAGAATCATGAACTCAAGGTTCCCATAGACAAAAGGTTGCACCCTTTGCCTATTCATGATTGAACAATGTCCAAGATCAAGTAACACCTCACCGAAAAAGGTTAACACTTGAATTAAGATCCTTAGCTCATCAGAAGCAAGGATTCAAGAATGTGTGCCCTTTCCATACTTAGGGCATCAAAAGTTGGTTAGGTTACTGAGAAACCCTAATCATTAGTGCTTTGGTTATCTATTTTTGCTCGGTGTTGTGCCTTGCACAATGCTTCCCAAAAAGGGGCATCTGTAGACACCAAAATAGCACCAATCCAATTATGTGACGACAAGCACTAATAGAATTGACATACATAGCCCCTAGGGCAGCCCCCAGAGGTTAAACAATGGTCTTAACCACTCTCACAATAGTTTTGTAAGGTCAGAGGTCAATTTGGCACCTTTTTAGCACTTTGCTCCCTACTCGTCCCACCTTGGGATGATTACAAACTGGTATTGATCCCACCCTGGGACAATTAGCAGCATTCACTCCAGGGTGGGACGATTAGCAGGTTTGACTGGAAAAAAGTCAAACCTCGACAGGTCCACCACTTAATTGCACCTTCAGGGCATGCAATTGCAAGGAACGACTTCAAATCAGAAAGAGGGACTTCATTCAAGCATGTCTTGATCATGGAGGCCTCATGCAAGGAGACTCTAAATTAGGGAAGAATATTTTTTCCCAAAAATAGGGCAAGCAAGTCAAGTGGCGCCCTCGCATGCACATTCAAAGAGAGAGACCCTAGGTCTATAAATTGGTGAGTCTTCTCACCCCAAAAGGAGGATAGAGTAGGAGCATTTAGAGCAACAGAGTGCTGCTAAATCAAACCCTCACCCTCATTGTGCTTCTTACATCCTTGATATCTCTTTCGAAAGGGAGGTTATTGGGTGATTATTGGAAGCACAATCTGGACCCAAACCTGAACATTTGGCCACAATACCCCACAAAATTTTTTGACACAACCCCATAAGATGTTTTGGACCTATCCCAAGTGGATTGGTGTCAAAACCGAGCCCCAAACAGCGGGCATCCTACTCCCGGGTGCCCCCGCACTATGACAGTTCTAATCGCCCCACCCCGAAGCGATTAGAAATATATGGCAGATTTCCCTTATTTTTATTTTAAATTTGATTCTAGGTCATTTACATATGCTGCCATTCATGTTTCATGTGATTATGATAAGTTTTAGCTGTGATTTTTTTATTTCTCGCTTTCACTAACCTACAGGGAGCACCATCAAATACAGGGTTATCA
This sequence comes from Wollemia nobilis, assembly GCA_028583015.1. Classification (NCBI taxonomy): domain Eukaryota; kingdom Viridiplantae; phylum Streptophyta; class Pinopsida; order Araucariales; family Araucariaceae; genus Wollemia; species Wollemia nobilis. The sequence continues at coordinate 32,757,608 of JAQPPZ010016892.1, read as the reverse complement.
AGGTAGAATATGCAAAATCCAACCATCTGGGTCATCCCAAAATGCCCTATTTTGTCTAACCCCAACTTTGTAGGTGTTTTGGAGGCCTCTATATTAGAAATTTAGGAGGTCGCCTTCTGATAGCTTATGACAGTCCTAATCGTCCCACCCCAGAGCGATTAGAAATCTATTGTAGATTTCTCAAATGTTCCTTTTGTAGTGGGTTCCTGTTAATGTTTTATTGCTTTTGTAAAATTTTTAGCTCATTCTGATATGTTTTAGTTATCATTTTAATTATTTTATGTATGCAATGATCGCAGGCCTTGGGGATCGCATGTTTCTCTCCATATGCAGGTGCTACTAACCATTTTATGTTTCCTTGAATGTAGGATATCGACATCGAAGGGGTATCAAGGAGCTATAAACACATTCATACAAGCGACGATGACATTTGGTCTACCCATTTTCAACGTGGGCACGCGAAATATCCCAAAGGGGAATGTATCATTCATGGTGTAACCAAACTATGTCCGATGCTCCTAGCCCCTGAAAAGGGAGGAGACATATTGTAACCCAATTTTGAGCAAATTAATAAAATAAAGGGCCGCACTTTTACACTTGGTTTAAATCTCATTTCAGTTCGTTTGTTTTCCTTCTTTTCATGCGTTCTAGTTTGTAGGACTTATTCGTAGAACCATTGAACATCAGTCATTTGAGGCCATTCCATATTTAAGAGAGCCATAGCCCAACCAAAAAAAGTTCCAAAGATTCCCATAATCGCTTGGTCAACCCCAAAAACGCCCCAAAGGTGCCCATAAATCCTTTGGTCAAACCAAAAGCCCCAAGGGTTCTCATAACTACTTGGTCAAACCAAAAGCCCCAAGGATTCCCATAATCGCTTGGTCAACCCCAAAAATGCCCCAAAGGTGCCCATAAATCCTTTGGTCAAACCAAAAGCCCCAAGGGTTCTCATAACTACTTGGTCAAACCAAAAGCTCCAAGGATTCCCATAATCGCTTGGTCAACCCCAAAAATGCCCCAAAGGTGCCCATAAACCCTTTGGTCAAACCAAAATCCCCAAGGGTTCTCATAACTGCTTGGTCAAACCAAAAGCTCCAAGGATTCCCATCATCGCTTGGTCAACCCCAAAAATGCCCCAAAGGTGCCCATAAACCCTTTGGTCAAACCAAAAGCCCCAAGGATTCCCATAATCACTTGGTCAACCCCAAAAATACCCCAAAGGTGCCCATAAACCCTTTGGTCAAACCAAAAGCCCCAAGGGTTCTCATAACTGCTTGGTCACCCAAAATCTCCAAGGATTCCTATAATCGCTTGGTCAACCCCAAAAATGCCCCAAAGGTGCCCATAATCCCTTTGGTCAAAACCTCCAAGGATCCGAAAGAATCACTTGGTCCGCACCCACTCGGGATAAACCAACCATAAAGAATTTTCAAAAACAATAAATAATCAAAAATAACAAAAAAATTGCATCTCACTTCCATGCATACTCGTAAAAAAAAAAATCAAAACACAAAAAAAAAAAAATAGCTGAATTAGGCATCACATACATACATTGCACATTTGTTGATCATACAGGCCTAAAGCGCCATAGACTGTAATTACGGGCAATTCCATCATTCTCCACATTTTTCCACTTTGAAAATACTTCAGCAAAAATAAACGCCATTCACATTTTTCATAATATCACAGTCAGTTGTCTTCTAATGTATCTAGGGTTTTCGCCATTCCGCTGTCTTTAGATTTCTAGCCAAAAACTGTACAAAGTCAGACAGATTTTACAAAGGTAGAGTTCTACTTGGATCACACCTTGTTACGTAGCATCCCAACACAAGCTAAAAATATAATTTTTTTTTTCCCAAGTTGTGTAAATGAAAGACGAAACTTGCAAAGCAATTCAAGATACCATGCAGTGAAAAGGTTATTTGGATCATCCCCCTGTGTGAATGACCCCAAGAATGCTGAGAGTTGGCAAAAGGACAAGCATCTTCCCTACCCAATTCCCCAAAAATCCCAAGTTCTCAAAAAGTTGCAAACATCAAAAATTGCAAAAGTCAAAACACAAACTCCAAAGTTTGATATCCAAACCCCTCAAAGTGCATACATCAAAAAGCACAAGCAATAGTGATTCTCATCACTCAATATCTAAATCCCTTGCTCAAAAGAAAAAACAAAAATAAACAGTGATTTTTATCACTATATGAGGTGATGAGGTGATCCTCAGTACCGGTTTGGTGGATAACCTATTGGTCACTGGTGGCAAACCTCCCGCATGAAAATATATCTATCACATTAAATTGTGTGCAGATCAATGTTTGCATGTGGATGAGCTAGCTTATGGTATCCTAGATAGCACCGCAAATTAATCTTACTAAATACAACAAAGGAATTAGTGGAGCTAATTATGTGATCCTCAGTACAAGTTTGGTTGATAGCCTATATGGCACTAGCGGTATCTTGACAAATACCACATGAATGAACTCAATTGCACACATAGGGATGCGAAATAACTTGGTCAAACTCAAGTCCAATTCATACCTTGTTCAAAAGTCTTGTAAGCTAAAAGTACAGTCTTGGCTAGTTAGTTAAAACATCTGAGTTTCGGATAAACCTTAACTATATTTTAACACAACTGTAGCACATTCCATTATTACATCACCATCAAAAATACAAAACAAAAAATTACACATGCAAAGTCATTCCAAAAAACAATCACATAGTACAGAAAGCCAGCAAATCCCATATAGTCTATGGTGCCACCGCCAAGTTATCAACAACTCAATTCATCCATTCCATATGCATATCATATAAATTAGAAACATTCGCATTCATCATAACATATGCATACATCAATGTAAATAAACATACATACATCAACATCAATAAATATGCATAAAAATAACAATAAATCATGACAAGTGTATAATAAAAAAAGCAACGTCATGTATATATCATCAAAATGCCCTCAGTCTACAATAAACGGTCCTCTGACCTCACAAAAAAGAAAACACTCAAAAACCCCCAAGCCTAGGGGGTTGGCCACCATGATCACATAGGACGGTGCAACAGGAACTACCCCCAGTGGTGCCAGCCTAGGATGATTACAAAACTAGTATTTGTCCCACCCTAAGACGATTACAGAGCAAGAAAATCAAAAACATCAAAAACTGCACCAAAATGCATAAAAAATAGCAATAAAATTGCCAAATAAGAGTGCTTTTGCACTTGACATTCTTGGCCTACAAAATAGACGTCGAGGTCACAAATACTCACTATCCTACTCCCTAAGAAGGCTACCATAGCTGGAACACTCCATGGGAGGACATATTTTCAAGAATTTCATCCCCAAATGGCATCACAAAAAGGGTCCAAACCCACCCAAAAATAACAATAACATTGCCGAACAAGGCGCCTTTGCGCCTGCACTTCTTGGCATTCAAAATAGACGTCGGGGTGACAAATCCTCACTATCATACTCCCTAAGAAGGCTACCATAGCTGGACTTCTCCACGAGAGGATGAATTTTCAAGAATTTCATCCCCAAACGGTGTCACAAAAAGGGTCCAAACCCACCCAAAAATAGCAATAACATTACCGAATAAGGCACATTTGCGCCTGCACTTCTTGGTAGTCAAAATAGACATTGGAGTCACAAATACTCACTATCCTACTCACTAAGAAGGCTACCATATCTGTACCGCTCCACGGGAGGATGAATTTTCAAGAATTTGAACCCCAAAATGCGTCACAAAAAGGGTTACACCCACCAAAAATAGGTCAAATTGTTGGGAAACTGCATACGCATTCAATAGAAAACAACTGAAGGCACCCTTACAAAAGTCATCTTGGGTCAAGCGACTCGTCGCTTTTCTCATGTCGGTCATTCCCTCATCGATTCGTCGCTTGAGGGGGTAGTCACACTTAGTCACCAATCAACAAATACACACCCAATCAAAGAAATGGCATGCATTCAAAGGATCATTGATAAATACAATCACGCTCCTGCTTGGGGCAGAAAACAAGCAATAATCACAAGTTGATCAAACACTTGGCATTCTAGAATCATGAACTCAAGGTTCCCATAGACAAAAGGTTGTGCCCTTTGCTTATTCATGACTGAACAATATCCAAGATCAAGTAACACCTCACCAAAAAAGGTTAACACTTGAACTAAGCTCCTTAGCTCGTCAGAAGCAAGGATTCAAGAATGCATGCCCTTTCCATACTTGGGACATCAAAATTTGGATAGGTTATTGAGAAAAACTAATCATTAGTGCTTTGGTTATCTATTTTTGCTCAGCACTGCGCCACACATAGCGCATCCCAAAATGGGGCATCTGTCGACACCAAAACAACACCAATATGATTATGTGACGACAAGAACTGATCGAATTGACATACACAACCCCTAGGGCAGCCCCCAGAGGTTAAACAATGGTCCTACCTACTCCTACAATAGTTTTGGAAGGTCAAAGATCAATTTGGCACCTTTCAGGCACCCTACTCCTTATTCGTTCCACCCTAGGATGATTACAAACTGGTATTCGTCCCACCCTGGGATGATTAGTAGTATTCACTCCAGGGTGGGGTGAATAGCAGGTTTGACAGGAAAAAGGTCAAACCTTGACAAATGGTAGCTCAGATCCGCCAATTAAATCCTCCTTCAATGCATGGAGTGCGAGTGAGCATTTTTGAGCTCAAAGAGGCAGTCATAGGGGCAGTCATGGAGTCCTTAATTAGGGAGGAATCTTCTTCACCCTGACAAGGCATGATGGCCAAGTGGCACCTTTACATGCTCATTCACAAGAGACCCTCAGGTCTATAAAATGGTGAGTCTTCTCATCCCAAAAAAAGAACAGAGGAGGAGCATTTGGAGCAATGGAGTGCTGCCAAATTACATCCTCACCCATCGTTTGTGCTTCTTACATCCTTGATCTCTCTTTTGGAAGGGAGGTTATTGGGTGATTATTAGAAGTACAATTCAGACCCAAAACCCAAACATTTGGCCACAATACCCCACCCAATTTTTTGACACAACTCCATAAGAGGTTTTGGACCCATCCCAAGTGGATTGGTGCCGAAACCAAGCCCCAAACGGTGGGTGTCCTGCCCTCGGGTGCCCCCGCACTACTGCAGTCCTAATCGCCCCACCCCGGAGCGATTATAAATCTATGGCATATTTCCCTATTGTTTCTTTTGCATTTTATTCTAGGTCATACATATATGCTGTCATTTAAATTTCATGTCATTTAGATGAGTTTTGACTGTGCTTTCAATGTTTCTCGCTTTCACTAACATATAGGGAGCATCATCAGATACAGGGCGATCAAGGCCGAATATGCAAAATCCAACCTTTTGGGTCATTCCAAAATGCCCCGTTTTGCCTAACCCCAACTTTGTAGGTGTTTTGGATGCCCCTGTATGGGACATTTAGGAGGTCACCTTCTGATGTTTTATGACAGTCCTAATCGTCCCACCCCGGAGCGATTAGAAATCTGTGGCATATTTCTCGACTGTTCCTTTTGCAATGTGGTCCTGGTAATGTTTTCTTGCTTCTATAAAATTTTTAGCTTATTATGATATGTTTTAGTTATCGTTTTAATTATTTTTTGCATGCATCAACCGTAGGCCTTGGGGATCTCATGTTTCCCTCCATCTGCAGGTGCTACTAATCATTTACTATTTATTTGAACGTAGGATCCCAACACCGGAGGGGCAGCAAGGAACTATAGACGCATTCATGCAAGCGGTGGCGATGTTTGGTCCGCCCATTTTCAACATGGGCACGCGGAAGATCCCCAAGGGGAATGTATCATTTATGGTGTAACAAGACTGTGTCCGACGCTCCTAGCCCCTGAAAATGGAGGAGATGCATTGTAACCCGATCTTGAGCAAATCAATAAAATAAAGGGCTGCACTTTTACATTTGCTTTTAAATCTTGTTTCAGTTCGTTTGCTTTCTTTCTTTTCATGCATTCTCGTTCGTAGGACTTAGCATTACATTTCCATTATGTTTTGCTTTTGTATCCTCGTGCTTTCAGTTTTTATCTCAACTTCCTTATTTTCTTAACTTGATTATCTGCTCCCTACCAAAGCTGACTAGTGAAGATTTAGCTCAGGACCTGTTCTTTCAAATGTAGTGAGAATTCACTATAGGTTCACTTTTAAAGTATCTTCAAATTCATTTCTAATATTGTAGGCTTTGTATTTCATGACGTAATGGTTTTTGATCTCCACTATTCTTGTTATGAAAAAGACACATATTTGTTCTAACCATACCTCTAGAGGTGTCATCCATATCCCAATTTTATATCTAAGTTGGTTTGAACTAGATTTTATTTGGGTTATAAGTATTTTTTTCTTCGATTTAATCTCTCTATCTATGTACTTATTTTGTTTGTGTTCATAGTTTGGGTTGAACTCATTAATGTAATACTAATTTTTCCTTCCTAAAATCTTAGTACACATGAGAAGCCTAAATTTTACCGCATATACAATTCAATTTCTTTGTTGGAGTTTGGCACCTCATGAAATTTCTTATTCCATATTTGTTATTTTATTTTATCCATACATCTTTTCTTCTATTCAGTGTTTCTTTAAGTTTTTATTTTGACAACTTGCTATCTTATAGTATTTCCATTTTCATTAGGTATCCCAATAGTCTTACTATAACTTTTGCTTCTAGTGGAAAAGTGTTTATTTTAAAAAGTAAAATATCATATGGGACTAATGCTTTAATTTTGATATTATTTGTAATTAGTCACTTGTGAATTATTTCAATTTACTTGCATTTAAAATTTGATTTATTGTTAGCCCACACCCCACACCCATATAGCACCATTGAATTATCTAGAAATCTAAAGATGATCCTAATGGGTTTCTAATACAACTTTCTCCCCCCTATTTTTTAATGAGTGTCCTACAGTCTAATTTGAAAATAACCTAAGTTATTTCTATTTTATTACTACTAAATAATTTCCATCAAACAAAATATAATGTGCTTAATCTCTCTAACCATAGAAGACCATAAAATTAGTAGTCTTGGTAGTTTTTACTAGAATCCCATTTTTTTTACAAAAATTCTCTAAAGTATATAGATGTTTTTTTTGAGAAGGTAAAAAAAGTATTTAAAAAAATTAAATTATATGTTTACTGTTGATAACCTGCCTTTCTTGGAAAGGCTCAAAATGTGATAGAACTTTGTTCCTTTTACTATAAAACTTTTAGAATATTTAGTCCCTACTGGATGACCCCTAAAGGTATTCCAATTACCCTTTCCTTTTGAATCCATGGACTTCATATTGAGTCTATAAAGCCCTCTTTCTATTATAATTATTCCTTTCTTAGTTCTCATATTGCAGTTGTTTCTAGAGTTGTGTCCATATATCTACTTCATCCTCTGCCATATGAGAGTCCTCTTGGGTTTTAGCCTGCACTATCTCTAAAAGTTTCCTAATTAGAGTACCCCAAATTCTTTCCTCTGGTCTAAATTCCTCATTGAAAATCTTGTTATTACGTTCCAACAAAAATTACCAGTAGATAAAATCCAAACCCAAATACCAAGCTATCTTCAAGGTATTTGATTTGAATCTATTGATCTTCCAATAGTCCCAAAAGTTGTTCTCAATGAGAAAGGATCTTTATTATTGATAAAAAATATTGTACCATAAAATCCAGATTATTTAGGCATAGGGACAAAAAAAGGTGGCCCATTGTTTCCTCCTCTTGGTGACACATTACACACCACTTGGATCCAATAAATCCACATATCCTCATGTTATCCTGAGTCATAATAATATTATGTCCAACCAACCGAATAAAGCGTTTTATCTTTGGTCATCCTTTGGGTTTCCATAATTTCAACCAAGGGGGATTTGGACCAATTTGAGTTCTTTCGATACACTTTATTTAACCTTATTTGACTGTATAAATTCCTAATTGGGTGTATCTCCAACCAAGTTGATCAGGTCCATTAATCCTTGTCCACTCTTGTCTATCTAAGATTTATTTCAGTTCTCTTTTCTCGTCATCCCATTCTTCCCTCAACTCCTCTGGGATTTACCATTGACTAAGATTGTCCTGTAGTAGATATAGTATTTTAAAATAGTGGCTTATGAGATTCTACCATTTTATATGAAAGTTTTCCTTGAGTCCTATTAAGTTGGGTTATAGATCAATATGGGAAGGAAATGTTACCAAGAATCTTCCCACAGTATAGCAGTTTTATCATCTCTGAATTTTCAGTTAACCCTTCTTTGATAAGTGATGCTTATTTCTTTAGATATTTTAAGGTCTTTGATCCCTCTCCTAAAACTAAAATATGAGGAATATATTTTTGTATTTTGTGAGGGATAGTATTTAACATTTAATACTTTACTCTAGAGTTGGTTAGGATGAGTTAGCCATCTCCAATAAAACTGGTTGTTAGAGCTTGGTTGTTTGCCATTGTTGTTCTAATTCCTAAACCTCCAACTTCCTTAGGGTTACAAACCTTATCCCAATTTACTAGCGCTCTTGTGTGGTTACCCTGCACTCCAGACCAAAGAAAGTGTCTCATCATCTTGTCCAAGTCTCTTACGATGCTCTTTGGGGCAGCCAAAATGGAGAATTTACACACTGGAATTGCTTGTAAAACTGATTTAAGCAATGTTACTCTTACTCCAAAAATTAACCACCTATAGATCCAATGCAAAATTTTTGAGTGTATTTTGTCTCTTATTGATTTCCAATATTTATTTATTGAGGATCTTATCTGTTAAAGGAATTCCCAAATATTATAAAGGTAGTTATGCCTATGAGAATCTAAGGATGTGGGTTATCCATTCTCTTAATTTTTTTATCACATTAAAAAAATCACTATTGATTGGGTTATCCATTCTCTTCATTTAGTAGTTGTCCAATAGCCACTATATAGCACTCCAAAATTTTTATGATATCGATTGCTTCTCTTATTGTTGCTTCCCCAATATTTCTATGTCATCCACACATTAGAGGTGAGTAATATTTATGTTTTTACTTATTATTACCCCTAAAATGATATTCTTTGCTTTTCTCCTCTGTATGAGTCTTCCCAAGCCCTCCAAAAAAATTATGAACAAAAATGGTGAAAGTGTATCCCCTTGTCGGATTCCTCTGGAAACTTTGAATAGTTGGGATGGATTACCATTGATGAGCACTGAGTAAGAAACTATAGATATGCATTCCATAACCCATTTTATCCATTCTTCACTAAAACTAAATTTCTACAGTAATTGGGCTAAAAATTGCCAACTTACTCTATCATATGCCTTGAATAAATCTATCTTAAGGAACATAATTTTATTTTTCTTTTGGAAAAGTTTTAAAATATTTTCTTGTGCTATCACAACTCCATATAGAATTTTTCTACCATACACAAATTTCCCTTGTTATGGAGAGATTAACTGTGGTAAGATCTATTTAAACCTATTTACCATCAATTTGTTTATGATATTATAAACCACATTGCATAGAGCAATTGGTCCATAGTTAGCGAGATTTTCCATATCTCCAACTTTTGGTATGAGAGCCAAAAAGGTGTGATTCAAGGCTTTAAGGATTCTTCTATTAGTCCTGACTTCTTCTACTTCTTGGGTTACATCCTTTGCAATTATATCCCAATAAGCTCTATAGAACTCTACTGGAAATCCATCTAGACTTGAGGCCTTCCCTGTCTGCATAGAATTTTTTTTTTCTTTTACTTCTTCCTCTCTAGTATCTCTTAAGAGCTCCTCATTTTATTTTTGTGAAATTAAAATTGGTATGCTTTCTAAAATTTCCTCTTGGTATTTAGTGGAAAGGTGTGGATTTACAGTAAATAAAGTTGAAAAGTTTTTATTTATAGTTTCTTGCATACCTAGGGTAGTAGTTTCCCTATTTCCATCCCCTATGGATAAGACATCAATTCAATTATAGTGATTACATGTTGTGACTTACTGATGAAAAAACTTTGTATTCCTGTCTCCCTCTTGCAGCCATATTATTCTTTCTCATTTTCTCTAGTAGTCTTCCTATTTCTTGTCTAACTCTTCTTCCTCTTGCATAAAAATACTTTATTTGTGTAGAAGGTCTTCAGAGATAGGTTCTAAGCAGATCCTTTTTGCTATTTTTTGCACTTGAACTAAAAGATTTTCTCTCTATTGCTAGAAATCAGTTTGATACTATTTACTCCATTTTTTAATTTACCTTTAATAAAATTTAATATGGTGTGCAGCTGAAATTGTATTGTCCCATGTTCTAGTTTTCCTTGTTCCCACTATTATTTTGGTAGCTCTAATTAGTTATTATTTTGGAGAAAAAAATTCTTAAATCTAAAAGGATGATTCTTGAAATGAGGCTTTCTCCTATGTAGATAGATACTATAAAATGATCATATGCTAACCGGTTCAAAATTTATGATTTATAGTGCCAAAGAGTGGAGAATTTCTCCCCCATAAGAAACCTATATAATCTAGATTTAATTGTGAATAAATATATTCTCTTATTAGTCCATGTGTTGCTATATTTTTGTGGGGGTATGTCAATCGAATCTAGGTACTCTTATTGAGCCAGCAACAACCTATCCTTCTCATTGAGCTGGGTCAAACCTCTTTCTTGATCCTACACTAAAATTTTAGCATTAATATATCATCCCACTATCCAAAAGTATTTTAGGTGGATTTCCCTCAACTTTTGTACTACCTTCCATTGGATTTTTTGAGCTCGTACCTATATCATGCCATAAAAATTAAATATCATCCAAACTAGCCTAGAGTCCCTCTCACTAAGTCTGGTCATGAGGATTCATTTGGTTAAAGCTGAGTCCATCAATTGGAAGAAATTTGTATTCCATAAAGTGGCAATTCCTTCTAAAAATCCTTAAGAGACCAGGGCCATTAAATCTGCCTGCCCCCAATATTTCTTGGAAATATTTTCCATAACTTCTAAGGAAATTCTAGTTTCTTGTAGCAAAACCACATTTCGATTGTTTTCTAAAATCATTTTCTTAATAGCCAATTGTCTACGGTGGTTTTTTAAACCCCTTACATTCCATGTGTTTATAATCATTGAGGGTCTATATTGTAGAAGTTGATGAAGGACTTCACCAATTTGTATTCTCTCATTTGTTCTCCTTGTTGCTGTATTTTTTCCTTATTTATTTTTCTTCCCACCTTTTATGAACTTGCATTCTTTGATCGCTTCTCTATTTGTTCGATTCCTAGTGTTAGCTTCTCTCTATTTTTCTCTACCACTCTCATAATGATATATTTTGATGGATTTTGATCTTGTACATGCACTATCATTGCCCCTACCATATCATTTTGTTGAAACATAGATATCTATGGTGTTTGTTGTTGCTCTTCCTAAGCCTCTAACAAGTCAATTTATTGGGACCTAGATGTCTCTGATTCTTTTTGTTGTGTCATAATATTTTGATTTTCTTGACTCTCCCTAATTTTAAAATTTTGAGTAATTATAATTTGGGAGGGGTTTGTCTCCTATGAGATGGGTGTGTGCTCCCGATGGATCTATTGTTTTCCTTATTAGTGTTGGTATTTATTATTGAACGATTCTACATATGAATCCTCTTGCCCTTCCATTGGATCATCTAATTTAAGGATTTCATATTTATTAGAAGATACCCTCCAATTTAGGCATTGGTTCATTTTTCCTACTTTAGTTGGATTTTATCCTCTTGCTTGATGATTATTTATTTAGACTCTCCTTGTTACTTTTGAAACCCTTCATAATTTTCTTTCTATGGAGAGAGTTTTCAAGATTAGTTTTAGGTTGATGCATCTCCTCTCTCCATAATTTAGGGTAGTTTCTTACTTGAGAGCCACACTCATGGTCAGTTATGCACCTAAAAGGAATAAATTCATAATCCACTTACTATCTCCATGTATTTCTTCCCACTCACAATTCAATTTTTTCCAGGAGTGGTTTTTCCAGGTTCATCTCCACACATATCCTTACATATTATTTTAATCCTCCCTCTACTGATTCTCATGATCTTCCTATGTATGTGCCTAAGATATTACCAATCATCCCAAGGATATACTCTCTCTAGAATGCAAGCGGGAGAGCGAAGAGGTTTAGCCATATTGGGGTGACCTATGGCTCCACACGAGGAGCAAATGTAGGTCACAAACATTGCATGGATAAACTTATTGGTCCAATATTGTGTTTCCTCCTTCAAAATCCTTGTTCCTATCTGAAACCAATATAAAATCTGCTACAAACTACCCATTTGAGAGAAGCAAAATATGAACTTCTCCTTGGGATCCCAATTTTTTCTTACCCAAATGTATTAGAAATGATGGCATGGCCTCAACCCAAAAATTTATAAATCAAATAATGGGTGAATTTGTACATGATGTCTTCTACAATTAATTCTTCTAAAATCTCAAGGACAAGAACTTAGTCTCCTTGAGAAAAATATCAATTTCTTCATGTTTTCGCCGGTTCTGTATCTTTTTGTTTGTTATATTCTTGAATTTATTTTCCATTTTATGCATCTATGTGGATCTATATCCTACTATTACCCTTAACTATTTTTTCAAAAGATCATTAGTTGAAGGACACATCTCCTTGATTGACTTGTGAATCATCAATAGTAAAAATTTCTAGGGATGTTATGTGGGTTCTATTTTTTCTTATCTTCTCCTCAATATATCCAACACTATTTGATGACCCACCAAGTTTGAGGGTCATTTAAAACCATAGAAAGTAAAAAAAAATTAACAATTCACACCAAGAGAAAAATAGACAAATAAAAAGTACCTGCATTTGTTATAAACATAATTTTATTCAAAGAAGTCCCAACCTAAGCCTTGCATTCTACCATCGTTTTACCTCAAAATTTAGTTTTCCTTCTCCTTCCACCACCAATGGTCATTAATATTCAATAAAATAACAATTATTTTAAGATTTCAAACATATTTCTAGATAAGATAAGGTCATTGACATAAGGGAGAAATTTAGCTACATAACTATCCAAGTTTATTCCCTCTCCTCCTATTCTTCCACCCATTTGTATAAATTTTAATATGAGGGAAAAATAAAGTAGGAGATAATGGACAACCTTTTTTCACCCCAATATCACTCCTAAGATACTAATAGTCCTTCTGGAATTTTATTTTTTGCTACCACTTACTCATAATTTCCATGTATAGTTACTCTATAGTTGACTGGTATGTAATTTTATTCTATTTTTTCAATAATTTACCTTTAGATATTGTGTCAAAATCCATTTTAAAATCAATAAAACAATAATAAACTTATTATTTTCTATTTCATATCCTATTTATTAGGTTCCTTAAAGTAACACAATAATATATTATTGTTTCCTTTAGTCTAAAACCTATTTTACATATTGCCTTATTTCTTTGATTTTTACCTATTGGTTGATTTTAATTTATACTATGCTACCAACTAATTTTGGAATAATGATTAACCATGATGGTATGGTAATTTGAAGGATTTCTAATTTTGCAAGTTTTATGCAATGATATGGCTAGGCTAGCTTTCCATTCCAATGGAAAGTCTTCTTTAATGATGCCATTAATAATATGTTAAATATGTGGTATTAATATTTCTACACCACACTTGAGATTTTAAACTTGAAACCCATCTATATTATTATCTTTACGTATTTTTTAGTTCTTAATTTCCTCCTTCATAAATTTCAAAGAAAAAAGTCGTTAGTGTTGGAGGTGTTACATTATTTGGTACCTTAATTTTTTTTTCTATTAGGTATAAGAAGAGGTTTTGAAAGGGTACCCCAACCTTTTAAAAAAAATATTTTGAAAGGTCCTCAAACCTAAGATCTAGCAATAAAAATATCCAAAGAGAAACCAAGGTAAAACACAAGAAGATATGACCCACCCAAGGGAAAAGGAGACCAAAATTTAAATAAAATAAATAAAGCTTAGATGGCTCCTACCCAACTGGAACTAAATGCAACCAAATTTTAAAATTTATATCCTATATCTAACATAAACTAATCCTGCAAACCTAGAAACCAAGTTGATCTAGATCCCATGGATCTAAAATAAATAACATTCCTACCTTAACTTGGAGAATTTAAAATAAAAATAAAAAAGAAGCTTCCCACCCAATCCAAAGAACTGTCTACCTCAGAAATTAGTAAAATTGACCGATAAATCCAACATTACAACCAACAATGCTATCCAATTTCAATTTGAATTTAAAAATAAAAATAGAAAGAGTACTCAATTTTGAAAATCCCACTCAAACACCAAGAGCACTTGAGTTTGAATCATAGATAAAAATTAGTCCTTCCTTCCCATAACATAAATCCTAATTCTAGAAACTCAGGCCTCCACTAGTAGGTACCCACCAAACAATAGAAAAAAGTCCTTCCAATAGTAGGCACATAGGATCAAACCCCAAACCAATAAAAAACCTACTAGAAAGTCCAACCAAACATCCTTTTGTCCAACATTGTAGAGAGGGAACAACCATACCCTGCAACTTCTCAAGGGTGAATATCCAACAGGTAGAAACAAACCAAAGCACTATCACATTCCTGTATAAATTTGGATAAATTTCAAATTTAAGTTTTTCCCCTCCCCCACTAGAAAAATTGAAAACCTGCAACAAAAACATGGGTAGATTGATCCAATATGAATCAAAAGGTAAACAAAAAAAATTATTTGGTCCATCAGGAACCTTGAGCCAAAAATTATGAGCTCTAGTAAAAAAACACATCCTAAAGTAGGGATTCCAAAATAAAATCCTCCTGCCCAAGATGAAAAAGTATATTTGAAACCAAGGGTGCTCAATCATGAATAAAAAAATTAAAGAACCCACCTAAAATAGGTACCCTAACAATATACCATTGCATTCCTATCCAAAAAATCAAGCTCAAGGGGCACTCAAATTTATAATCAAAATCAAACGCATCCAAAATAGGTATCCTGATACTAGAAGCACAAACCATCAGGATCCAACACAATAAACCAATCATGTAGGACAAACTAAGCATGATTTGATGAATATATAAAGAGGCTCACTCCCACAACACAAAGAGGGGAGAAAACCATCCCAATCCTTGTGGGTTCTAAACCCACAAGCACACCAAAGATAAAAAAAAATGGGGATTTATCTAGCCTAACCTTCCACCCAACAACCCAACCTATTGTTGCATTTCCTCCAATAATCCAACCTATTGCTATGGTTCGTTCGATTGATCCAACCTTAAATAAGCCTTCCACATTGCAAAGGTTAACCTTACATACTCCTTCAACCTAACCAACCTTCCACTCTTCTTCATCCTTTCCAGTATTGTAGTTAGTATCTTAGCCTTTCACTATATCTCCTTTAGTTGAACCAGTTTTCCACACTCCTTTAGCCTTACCAACCTTTCGTGCTTCTTCAACCATCCTATATTTCCACCCAACATCCCAATATTCTATTGTAGCTCCTTCAGATAGCCTAACCTTCCATGCTCTTTCAGCTAGCCCAACCTTCCACACTCCTTTGACCTTTATCCTTAGCTAGACTAGACTTCCATGATCATTTAGCCAACTCACCTTTCCATGCTCCTTCAACCTTCCACTCTTCCTCAACAAATCTTTGGATTTTATACCACCCCAAATAATTTGGTTTACTATTCTAGATATGGTAACTTACAATATTAATGCAAGGTCCTTATAAATAATTTAATCTAGGGAGTGTTTAATATTTGAGTATATATCATGTTAGTAAGTGTGATCTATGTGTCATGTAAATAAGTGTGGAGTTATGCGGGTGAGGTGTCATGTTTATAAGTGAGGAGTTATGAGTTATGTGCAATCATGAAAGTCTTTATCTTTATGTAAATATGTGAGAAATATGAAGAGTTAGATATCTAGTGAGTATGAGAAGATAAATAGTGTATGCAAGTGTAAATTTCAAGATTTATATGAATATTAAGAGTCTCATTTATGTTTATATTCAAGATGAAACCTTGTAATATGTAATAAAACAAGAATTGCACTTATGCATTGCTTAAAGTAGATATTTATCAATAATTTTTTTATGTGAATTTGTTATTGAATTGTTGTGAATGTTTGATACTAGATCCTGTTGAAATATCATTAGATTGATAACATTGGTATCAGAGCCATATTATCAGGTTTGTTTTGGTTAAGGAAAGAGGAGGGAACACCATTTTTAATAATAATGAAGGTTGATAGGAAATAAACTATGCTCGATATATCTAAATAAAACAACATTGGTGTAGAGGTGTAGTTGAGTAGATAAGAGTATGTAAAGAAGAGGAGAGCTCAAATAAGAGCATTCAAAGAAGAGGAAATCTTGTGCTTATGAAGCCCTTATACATAAGAGCATCTCTTGTGAGTAGAGGAGAATCAATTTCAATGCTAAATAAAAACATGCATGCCCTTGAGAAGTAGAAGCCATTATTGAATTCAAGTACGTGAATGCCAATAAAAAACAAAAGTTATTGTGTGCTCATTAAAATTATGTAATAGAGAAAAACTTTGTGGTTTTTAACTAGCCAATTTATGTGCCCAAGAAAAGAACGTAAGCTAAAATTAGAAGTGACTAGAATATAGCTACAAGCTCACTGTAAAATGATTGAAGAAATAGAGATAACTATGGACATTTAATACGACTAAAAGAAGAGGATCCATGATTGGGAAAGGAGCCAACAAGAGATATTATTTTCTAGAATTTGACATTAATTGCCATTATAGATGATTAAAAGAAATAAAATCTTACTAAGATGTTAGAAAGGAGAAATTTCCATATAGTTGATGTGTTAATCAAAGCATGATAGAAATATGAGTTTACACAAAACACAAGTACTTTTTTGACATCAAAATTATTTGAAAGGTTGAAGAAAATATATGTGTTAAGGTTGGAGAATATTTATAGGAGAAAGGAGATTATTTAAAGAATTGAAAAGGTTAATAGACTATTTTGAAGGAAATACATTTATAGTTTTTTTTTTTTTAACATGGTGGAATCGATAGTCGCCACGAATCCGGGCAGGCTGTCCAACTTTTATTGCCACCACAGTATTATGCGTTGTCTACCTCTGAAGCCACCACACATATCTTTGCATAGTCCACCCCTATAACCGCCATGCCATAATAATTTTAAACCTTTTATGCCACTGAAATCACTTGGAAAGGGACAAGCGTTCAGTCCGATGAGGCCCGAGATTTGAACCTTGGAACTCTACCCCGCTTATGGGGTTTGAATGAACCAATTGGTCTACACATTGAACCTGAAATACATTTATATTTGAAAAGGTTAATAGATTACATTTTGAGCAATTAATATGGTAAATTGTTCTTCATGCATAGTACATGAATTATTCAGGCTATTTACATTCATATTTATATATATAAATGAATGTTATTTTATTTACTATAAGCCTTGATATACATATTGAAAGCATGAGATTTCGGAAGAAAACAGTATTAAGATGTAATGAAAAGCAACCAAACATATATAATCGAATCAACCAAATATAAAGGAGAAAAGCAGGAGCACAACCCTTTTATATTAATTTCATTCGGTTACAATACATCTCCTCCCTTTTTAGGGGTTAGGAATGCTAATCTATCTTGGTTACAGTCATGATCGATACTCCTTCTATCCGCATGCCCACATGCAAAGTGGGCGGGCCAACGTATTGCCGTCACTGGTGTTAGTGAGTCTTTGCTTGCTGCTGCTTATCCTGCGTTCAGAGAAACAACAAAACCATTTAGTAGCACCTGTGACTAAAGGATAAAACGTTTAAAAGAAATACGTGCAAAGGTTGATTGAATACGTGAATAAATAACTCGGGCTGCCCAAGTAAACATTCAAAAATATAATGCATGATATCATTCAAGATACGTGAGTAAAGCCGCGATAGCATGATAATAGATTCGATCAACTACAACGTATAACAGAATAAATTAAAACAAAACAGCGCAGGCTGTAACGTATGGTGAATACGTGATAACAGAATAAATCAAAATACAGCTGAGAGCGTCTAAACATTATAAACTATAATGTAGCAGAATAAAATAACTTGAACTGAGAACGTGTGCGGGATGCCCAAGTGGGCCGCCCTGTTAAAGCTTAGTTTCGATGCCAATCCACTAGGAATGGGCTCGAAATCTAAGACTGTGATGTCGACAAATTAATGGATTCTTGTGATCCAATATCGGGTATGAAAGTCAGATTCACGCTTCTGAAAACCACCCACCAACCTCTCTAAGAGATTCTGGATGTGAAGAAGGTGAACTCAAACTGGTGCAATCGGGTCTCGAATGAATAGCACTTCGTTGCATCTCAAAATATTCCTCTCCTTTTTTTTCTTGCATTGAGCTAGTTTTTATAGAGGATTTCGCCTCTGAAACATTAATGTCAAACCCTAAATCCATAGGGGCCGCTGAGATTTGACCCCTGATAGGTGATTATGAGACATGGCTCGCACTGAGACTATCGCCAGGAACTCACATCAGTAGTTATGAGGCATTGCCTCGGACTGGATTTGTTGTTGAAACTGCTCATCCAATTAATGCAGTTGGTGAAGTCCGCCATTCTTACAGATACACGGGGTCTTTTTAAAAAAAAAAAGTGGCACATAGTGACACCACGTGGTGGCCATGCCTTCCACGTGGCGGCCATGCCGAAGTCCGCCTTTGATTGGTGAAGTGTGCGATCGGACCTTAGGTGTCGCGATATCGCGACGTCCTCGGCCGAAGCTCCCTTTCGGGCCTTAGGTGTCGTGATATCGCGACACCCTCGGCCGAAGCTCCCTTCCGGGCCTTAGGTGTCGTGATATCGTGACGTCGCGATATCGCGACACCTTCGACCGAAGCTCCCTTCGGGGCCTTAGGTGTCGCAATATTGCGACGTCGCGATATCGCGACACCCTCGGCCGAAGCTCCCTTCCGGGCCTTAGGTGTCACGATATCGCGATGTCGTGATATCGCGACACCCTCGGCCGAAGCTCCCCTTCGGGCCTTAGGTGTCACGATATCACAACGTCGCGATATCGCGACACCCTCGGCTGAAGCTCCCTTCGGGCCTTAGGTGTCACGATTTCGCGACGTCGTGAAATCGCGACACCCTCGGCCGAAGCTGCCCTTCGGGCCTTAGGTGTCGCGATTTCGCGACGTCGCGAAATCGTGATGTCACGATTTCGCGACGTCGCGAAATCGTGATGTCACGATTTCGCGACGCCTAAGGCCAAAGCTCCTTTGCTTTTAAAGTTTGCTTAAGATTTGAAGTTTGCTTAAGATTTGTTCTCGCTTAAGGTTTGAAGTTTAAAGTTTTTCTTTTGATTAAAGGCTTGCTTTTGACTTTGTTTTAATGAAGGCTTGTTAAAGCGACCAACTTTGCTCTGCTCATTTTTTGACCTTCTAAACTGTTGTGTGAGTGGCTAGGACCACTTTTTGACCTCTGAGGGCTGCCCTGAAAGCTATGTATGTCAATGCGATCAGTGTTTGTAGTCACTTAATCGGATTGGTGCTGTTTTGGTGTCTACAGATGCCCCTTTTTGGGAAGCGCTGCGGGTGACGCAGTGCTGAGCAAAAATAGACGACCAAAGCACCAATGATTAGGGTTTCTTGGTAACCTAACCAAATTTTGATGCCCCAAGTATGGAAAGGGCATGTATTCTTGAATCCTTGCTTGTGATGAGCTAAGGAATTTGATTTCAAGTGTTAACCTGTTTTGGTGAGGTGTGACTTGAGCTTGGACATTGATCAGTCATGATTAGGCAAAGGGCATAACCTTTTGTCCACAGGGGAAACCTTGTGTTCATGCTTTGGGAATGCCAAGTGTTTGATAAATTTAATGATTGCTTATTTACTACCCCAAGCAGGAGCGTGATTGTCTTTGTCAATGATTCTTTGAATGCATGCAATGGGTGTCACGATATCGCAACGTTGCGATATCGTGACACCCTCGGCCGAAGCTCCCCTTCGGGCCTTAGGTGTCACGATATCGTGACGTCATGATATTGCGACACCCTCGGCCGAAGCTCCCTTCGGGCCTTAGGTGTCGCGATATCGCGACGTCACGATATCATGATGCCATCGGTCGAATCTCCCTTCGGGCCTTAGGTGTCGTGATTTCGCGACGTCGCAAAATAGCGACACCCTCGGTCGAAGCTGCCCTTCAGGCCTTAGGTGTCACGATTTTGCGATGTCGTGAAATTGTGACGTCGCGATTTCGCGACGCCTAAGGCCAAAGCTCCTTTGCTTTTAAAGTTTTCTTAAGATTTGAAGTTTGCTTAAGATTTGTTCTCGCTTAAGGCTTGAAGTTTAAAGTTTTGCTTTTGATTAAAGGCTTGCTTTGACTTTGTTTTAATGAAGGCTTGTTAAAGCGACCAACTTTGCTCTGCTCATTTTTTGACCTTCTAAACTACTGTGTGAGTGGCTAGGACCACTGTTTGACCTCTGAGGGCTACCCTGAAAGCTATGTATGTCAATGAAAGCATGAGATTCTGAAAGAAAACAGTATTAAGATGTAATGAAAAGCAACCAAACATATATAATCGAATCAACCAAATATAAAGGAGAAAATCAGGAGCACAGCCCTTTTATATTAATTTCATTTGGTTAAAATACATCTCCTCCCTTTTTAGGGGTTAGGAATGCTAATCTATCTTGGTTACAGTCATGATCGATACTCCTTCTATCCGCATGCCCACATGCAAAGTGGGCGGGCCAACGTATTGCCGCCGCTGGTGTTAGTGAGTCTTTGCTTGCTGCTGCTTATCCTACGTTCAGAGAAACAACAAAACCATTTAGTAGCACCTGTGACTAAAGGATAAAACGTTTAAAAGAAATACGTGCAAAGGTTGATTGAATACGTGAATAAATAACTCGGGCTGCCCAAGTAAACATTCAAAAATATAATGCATGATATCATTCAAGATACGTGAGTAAAGCCGTTATAGCATGATAATAGATTCAATCAACTACAACGTATAACCGAATAAATTAAAACAAAACAGCGCAGGCTGTAACGTATGGTGAATACGTGATAACAGAATAAATCAAAATACAGCTGAGAGCGTCTAAACATTATAAACTATAATGTAGCAGAATAAAATAACTTGAACTGAGAACGTGTGCGGGATGCCCAAGCGGGCCGCCCTGTTAAAGCTTAGTTTCGACGCCAATCCACTAGGAATGGGCTCGAAATCTAAGACTGTGATGTCGGAAAATTAATGGATTCTTGTGATCCAATATCGGGTATGAAAGTCAGATTCATGCTTCTGAAAACCACCCACCAACCTCTCTAAGAGATTCTGGATGTGAAGAAGGTGAACTCAAACTGGTGCAATCGGGTCTCGAATGAACAACACTTCGTTGCATCTCAAAATCTTCCTCTCCTTTTTTTTCTTGCATTGAGCTAGTTTTTATAGAGGATTTCGCCTCTGAAACATTAATGTCAAACCCTAAATCCGTAGGGGCCGCTGAGATTTGACCCCTGACAGGTGATTATGAGACATGGATTACATTGAGACTATCGCTAGGAACTCACATCAGTAGTTATGAGGCATGGCCTCGGACTGGATTTGTTGTTGAAACTGCTCATCTCATTAATGCAGTTGGTGAAGTCCGTCGTTCTTATAGACACATGGGGTCTTTTTAAAAAAAAAATTGGCACATAGTGACGCCACGTGGTGGCCATGCCTTCCACGTGGCGGCCATGCCGAAGTCCACCTTTGATTGGTGAAGTGTGAGATCGGACCATAGGTGTCACGATATCGCGACGTCATGATATCGCGACACCCTCAGCCGAAGCTCCCATTCAGGCCTTAGGTGTCACGATATCACGACGTCGCGATATCACGACACCCTCGATCGAAGCTCCCTTCGGGCCTTAGGTGTAGCGATATCGCGACGTCGCGATATCGCGACACCTTCGGCCGAAGCTCCCTTCGGGGCCTTAGGTGTCGCGATATCGTGACACCCTCGGCCGAAGCTCCCTTCCGGGCCTTAGGTGTCGTGATGTCGTGACGTCGCGATATCGCGACGTCGCGATATCATGACACCCTCGGCCGAAGCTCCCCTTCGGGCCTTAGGTGTTGCGATATCGCGACACCCTCGGCCAGCTCCCTTCGGGCCTTAGGTTTCACGATATCACGACGTCACGATATCGTGACACCCTCGGCCGAAGCTCCCTTCGGGCCTTAGGTGTCACGATTTCGTGACGTCACGAAATCGCGACACCCTCGGTCGAAGCTGCCCTTCGGGCCTTAGGTGTCGCGATTTCGCGATGCCTAAGGCCAAAGATCCTTTGCTTTTAAAGTTTGCTTAATATTTGAAGTTTTCTTAAGATTTGTTCTCGCTTAAGGCTTGAAGTTTAAAGTTTTGCTTTTGATTAAAGGCTTGCTTTTGACTTTGTTTTAATGAAGGCTTGTTAAAGTGACCAACTTTGCTCTGCTCATTTTCTAACCTTCTAAACTGCTGTGTGAGTGGCTAGGACCACTGTTTGACCTCTGAGGGCTGCCCTGAAAGCTGTGTATGTCAATGCGATCAGTGTTTGTAGTCACTTAATCGGATTGGTGCTGTTTTGGTGTCTACACATATTAATTTGCTCATATTATTCTACTCATATTATTATATTGACATTTATTATTGTGGCTATTTATATATTGACATTCATATTTATATATATAAATGAATGTTATTTTATTTACTATAAGCCTTGATATACATATTAATTTGCTTAGATTATTCTACTCATATTATTCTACTCATATTACTATAAGCCTTATACTATTAATTTGCTCATATTATTCTACTCATATTATTATTGTGGCTATTTTATATTGAGACCTATGTGAGATAACCTGTGGTAGTTTGTAATAGTATAAGGCTTAAAAAACCAACAAACACGAATAGTATAGATAAGTACAAATATGAATCTTCTAGAGATAAAGTATATAGAGGCATAGAGAAGAATTTTGGTTATCTAAGATATAGACCAGAAATATAAGGTTGACTAGAAATAATACATATATTTTAGTATTGAAATTTGATTCAATAAAGTATAAGAAGGTATTTAAAATAGCCATTAAGATAAGCAATAAAGGTATCAAGAAGTGCAATCATTCTAAGAAGCTAAGAGTTGTTATTGCATAATATTATTCTAAAGCTAAAGAGCACTATTATAAGAGATGCTAGCAGAACACTAGATAAGTATTCAAGCGTTATCCCAAGGTCACAAAAGAAAGAAATAGGTATTTTAGCATTGTTATTAATGCCACAAGAGTAAAATTAGATAGGTATACTTGTGTTGTCCTAAGTATCACTACATGAATATTGGATAGGAAGTTGAGAACAATATAAAGTGTTGCTAGTAGATAAAAAATGGAAAGGAGTGAGTGCCTTGTAAAGAACCACCAACAAAGGATAAGGTATGTTCCATATAAATCACCACTAGTAGAGGAATAATGAAAAGGAGTGACTACCATCTAAAGCACCATCTACAGAGAAGAAGGTAAGCACCATCCATAGTAAATTTTGGACATGGAATAGTATGTTGTCTACAATAAAAATCTGAGTGGTATTCGAGCACTATTTGAAATGTTATTCAGATGATAAATTGAGTGATATCCACTTAAAATAACTCTTGCAAGAAAGTTTTGGATACTAAAGCAATTGATAAAAGTACCCAGAGGTCACAGGCTCATCTGTTGTCATAATTCAAAGAAGAATATGAAGAGAGATACCAAGAGAGTAATGTATTCTTCACAAAGAAGAACATGAAGAGCCAAAAACTATGAGAGCAATGTTCATTGTCCCAAGTAATTTTCGATTTATAGTGAAGAATGTGAAGAGAGAGACTAGGAGAGTTAAATTCACTATTCAAAAATATAAGTCTTTGAGAAGTGATGTATCAAAAAAATTAGATACTCAAGGGTTAGGAAAGCAAAAGTATTTGAGACCAACAAATTAAGAGTCATGAAAGTAGAAAATAAGCCAATGTTATCAAAAATTATTTTTTGCACTCTCATGTAATGATATTTGAAACTTTTGGTTGATAGTACTTAATTTACTGAGTTCCATGTAGATTAACACATGGAATTAGGGTTGAGTCAGGCACACTTCAAAAGGCTATTTAAAGTGATAGGGACAGTATTAAGTTTGTAGACTTTAGAGACATTAATGCAATCCAACCAAATAGAAAAACATGCAAACAAGAAATATTGCAAAGGTAAGTCAACAAGGTGGTAAATAAGGTAAGCTATAATGAATAATTAAAGACCTAATTTTAGTTACTTTTAATTGGAGTTATAAGTTAATTATTAGGAGGACTAATTTAATTATTATAATGTTTTTATGATTTAGGAGTTATAAGGTTTTTATGATTTGATTATTAGGAGATATAAGGTTTTCTACTATAGTTTAAAATTAATATTTAAAATTTTTAATTTTTGAGTTTTTAATATTAAAGTATGGAGTGATAAGGTTTTCTACTTCAAATAGGATTTAACGTTAATTTGATTTGATTTTATAAATTTTTTGTATTTAAAGTTATTTGAAGAATTTTAATTTTGAAGATTTATTTTTCAAGTTTTTGAAGTTATTAAAGATTGCTTGAAATTTTGAGAAAATTTGAAATTAGAAGTTTTAGAAATTTTGCAAATTCCTTTGTTTAGGGATTTAAAAAGATTTTTACTTCAAAGGTTTAGAAAAATTTATAAATTTTGAAGTTTTTTATTGTAATTTATTAACCTTGGGAGATATAAATATTTCTACTTCAAAAGGAATTGAATTATGACTGTTGTTTATTATGGAAGAAATTTATTGAAAATACCTTCAACAAAGATAATGAAGAAATGATGAACAAGTTAAAGGGTTGTTCTCTAAACTTGATAGATGATGAAAAGAAGAAAATATCAAAATGGTTTAGAAATACACTTAAGGACTCAGAGCTAGATCTTACCGCTACAAAATCATAAACTTGTAGTTTTATAATAGAATCTACAACTACATAAAAAGCCAAAAATTCTAAAACAATGCAACTTATTTGTAAAGATAATAAAGAAAGAATGACTTTAATAGTGCATTAATAGTTATGTTATTTTATTAAGAATAGAGATGAACACAAAATATTATCATGGAATCATAAATCAAATAAAGGATATTACATTTAGTTGAAGTGTAATTATTGCAATAGAATTGGACATGAAAAATCTAATTGCTAGAATCTTTAGCCATGCACATTTTATGGAAAAAAAATTATTCTCTAGCATTTTGTTGGTATAAATAGAAATATTATGAAAGGTTTGAAATAATGCTATTATTCAAATTAGATGATTTTATTCAAACAATATTTACGAAGCAACTCCTAACAATAGAGAAAAATGTTCTATTTTAGAAATATAGAACAAAATTGAAATAGAATAAATCAAAGGACAAATATTTAATGATGAAGTGTTTTATGTTTCAAAAAAGAAATAGAGAAATGGATCAAATGTAGTTCAATTTATTCTTGTATAGTAATTAGGAAAGAAGAATATGATCCAAATGTCAAAGACAAAGAAAAATTTCAAGCTATTCATGCACATGAATGTGAAGCACATGAAAAGGAGACCAAAGAAGAAGCTCAAGTAGTTCATGAACTAGATAATGGAGATGAAAGAGAAATCATAGAAAAAATCAAGAATGAAGCTGAAGAAGAATCTTAAATGGATATTCATGCTCAATGCAAGGTCACTTGAAGATTGAAAAATAATACTGAACATAAATATGAAGATTTAAGACTAAAATCATCAATAACCAAATAATGTAATACAAGGGTTGTTGAGGAATATTACATTATTTGGTACATGCTAATGCACCCCTATGGTACATTCATGGTAAAAATATAAAAATATAATAGATTAGGATTGATTCTATAGTTTGTATGAGTGATTTATATTTCCCTTTTATGTAAGTGTTAATGTGCAGGATATGCACAAGTGTCATGTAAGTAAGAGTGCAAGTGTGTATTGAGAGAATGTGCACAAGTGTCTTGTATGTAAGTGTGTAAATATGTAAAGTGAGGATGTGCACAAGTGTCTTATATTAGGAGTGCATGTAGGAGAGTAAGATTCATATAGAAATGTGCAAGTGTCATAGAGTCAAGAATGCATGTAAGAAGAGAGTGAAGAGTCTAGTATACGAGTGGCAAGATGATAAGCCAAAGGTCATGGGAGTTATCATATGGAGAAAAATAGCCAAATACATGAACATTCATCTTTCATGTCTATATTATTGAGATAAATATCCATACAATATGAGGTAAAATGTTTTGTAACAATCACCACATAGCAAGCATTGATAATAAAGCTTATATATAGATTTTGAACAATTTATATTGTAAGTTTTATTCATGCATGTACATGAATGATTTTGGTCATTTTACATTCATATTTGATATTATAAGTGAATGTTATTTTATTATTATATTGGCCTAGATATATATTTGATTGCTCATATATAATTCTACTCTTTATTATTGATATTTCAACCTATAATTATGTTGGCTTAATTTTTGGACCCATGATATTTTGAGATATTTAGGCTTAAAAGCCAACAAGTAGTGTATGAAGGTGGATTAAATATCACATCTAATGAGGATATAACCTTAGAAAAATCCTATAGGTTTCTCTACAAGTGATCACATCACTCACAAGGCTTCTTTCTATTTTTTCAATGCAAGGCACAAGTATCTAGGTGTGTTAGTCCACGACCGTAGATGACTAAGACATCTTGAGATGACAAAAATTATCATTATAACCATTGATACCTACACCAATATTATATTATAATTATATAAAAATATTAATATACATCATATTTGAAAGATTGTATCTTTATAATAATAAGGTAATGTGTCTAATATTAATATACATCATATTGATATACAATTATCTAATATTATGATTTAGATACCCATGGATGCATATGACATTACTATAATTTCATAATTTATACTTTTAGGACTTATTTCTATAGTCACTAGAATAGTTAAACCAATTCTAATATTTTTTAATAATTATGCTCAACTATGAGTATGGTTTAACTCTATAATATTAGGCAATATACAAAAAATAAAAAGATGATTTCATGTCTTGCATATGAGAGTTTTTTTCACGTCCTCTCCACAAGGGAAACTAATAAATCTAAAGTTATGATAATGATTGGGGTGAGATACATGGATGGTATTAAGGCCAAGCTAGACCATGCAAATATAAATTAAGGGGTAATATAAATTTCATTACCAATGTCAATATTAAGAGCGAATATAAAAAGGAATTAGATGATAGTATCAATATTAGGAATTGATGGAAAGAGAAAAGAGGCAATAATTCCAATGTTAATAGTTTTAGAGTGAGAATGCTAGAATTTATGGATAGAGTAGGAAAGGGGTATTAAAATGCCAAAAATAGATGGAAATTAAAACCAAGAAGAATGACTAATTCTAAAAATTGATGGCATGAGGAATCACATGCTTTTATAGTAATGCCAATGCTCAAAATATAGGATTTTAATTAGCCCTCTTACTTCTTAGAGAGTAGTTTGACAACATTCATCCTAATTTTATTTTTTAATGACTATTATACATAGACCTTTTATTAACAACACATACTAATCAATATCCTCTTTTCAGACAACTTCACTAAACATTATGACTTTTAGGTGGTGTACAATAAATAAATATTTATATCATTCATAAGATAAATAGATATTATATCCTTATTTGAATATACATATTTAAATGTATGTTTAGGCCTTGTGAATGGATTGGATTTTCAATGGAATATGATTCTATTCAATCTATTACAACAAATTTGTAATTTTTTATATAATTGTTTGAGTATATCTAATAGTATTATAATGTTATGCTGGAATTTTAAGTATCAATCCTTGTTAATTATACTCCATATTACGTGTTTTCATTGTCTCTAATTATTTTGAACTTATGAATTGCTCTCTACTTGAAGAGTGGTGTATTCTTCTTAATGAGCAATATCCACTTATATTTATAAAAGTGAGGTTGTTGGTATTTGGTATCTAAATGTGATATGTGTTACTTCCATGTTAAAGCAATTTAGATAATTGATGGTGTCTACTATATAGGATACTATTATTATTAGACATTTATTTGATTGGATATAAACATTATCTACATTGCAAGAAAGATATTACAAGGAGAACTAGTAGCAATTTATTGACATAAGACAAATATTAAATCAAAAGATAATTCATGATGTGTTTTCATAATTGTGTAGGTTACAAGGATGGTTTGGTTAGATTTGACTATAATAATATAATAGAATATAGATATGTTATCATTTCCAAACATGCCATGTATACATTATTATTTTTTTTTCAATACATTATTGATCCAACCGCATAGCTATCAACAACACCTTAGCTATCATATCACATGAACATTCATCTCCCATCCTTTTGTTATGTTAATATAATTATTGATATGCATAGATTTATAGAATTTATACATGTTGTATAAATATATGTCTCACTATTAAAAATGGTGAAATGGATAGATCTATGAAGTGCTTATGTATTCTGCAAAACAAGCATGAGTTTTTTTTAGCTTGGTATTAGGTTTAAAAATTCAAATGATAATATAAATATAATTTTTTAGAATATGTTAACAATTTTTTTTTAATATCCATTTTCACCACTTCTTATACATGTTTCATTAAATTATTTTAATCTTTAAGTCTACATGATTATAATATAATTTAAAAAAGCATACAAAAATAAATAAGTGGTCCTTTCTAAATACTATGATGATGAATATTACGTTTGACATTAAAATGGTCATTATCCTTTGTTAAAATAAGTCTATTACTATTGATATTAATGCAATGTATGCAAAAGTAAAAACCCTCAGGTCAATAGGTTTGTTTATTGGTTCATTATCATTTTGTACATATTTTTAGCCATTATCATTATTATTTAATATTTAAAAGATACATGGTATTACTTTTTACTTTTTTACCACTATTAATAAGTTTTAAGGTTTTAGTTTTAAAACCCTTAAAATACAAGAAATTTCTCTAACTACCATATGGATTTTGAGGTGGTTTATAGGCACTTCACCTTGTAATATTTTGGTAAAAAAAATATTATAGGAGGATTTTGAAAATGGAAAGGATTGGTAGTTTGACAGTGATCAATTTATTTTATTTGATATTATTTATGTCTCTTTATATGCTCTCTTATTTTATATTTATTAAGATATCAAAGTTGGTTATAAATATTATGTCTATCTTCATGTTTTCTATGTAATTTTAAAAATCATACATATTTTTATTCTTTATGGAACCTTATAAATTTTAGAGTATGTCTAAATTTATCATTGTCATAAAAAAGATCAAAATTTGTGTTGTCCATTCATAGATAGATGAATTAGAAATACATAAAGAATCGATATAGCATATATGAGATTAAAAAGAACATACATTTATTTTAATACAAATTTGGATCTCAATTTCTATGACATCTTGATTTTGAATGGGATCACCAAGGATAGTTTCACTTATGATAGAAAATTATATATATCTTCCTTAAATAACACTCTAAGCAATTCTATTCTCCTTTATCTAGTTACTATAGTTTATTATTTATTTGAATGAATTATATATGAAATTTTTATCAATATTTGAAATGATTTGATCCCTAGGTCATGATCCAAAATTAATTTAGTTTAGATGAATTCTTTTACAAAGAATATGTGCAACATGTAATTTCTTGATGAAAGTTTGTTTACCTCAACCCATGTTAGTTATGAACGTGACTAATCTCATGAACACTTACTTTTATTGTTATTTTGAAAGAAATAGTTAGATTATTATATAAAATAGCTAGTATCTATTAATATAAATAAATTTGAATGGAGAATATTTGATGTGAATTTATCCATTATTGTATGAATGAAATTTTTTGTGGGATTCCACGTTTTGTTTTATTTTGAGAAGTATTACCTTTTTCATGAAAAGTATGGTAACAATATTTTTAAATTGTAAGAAATAATTCTTATCAACTTTTTTAAATTTTCACACTTTTTAAATTATATTTACCTATGCCAAAATAATTACAACTACAAAATAAGATATTAGACAATTTGTGAAAAAATATTTCTTTTCTAAAGAATATAGATATGTGAAAGAAAGAAGTAGACTAGAAAAGTAAATCTAAGAATTATATATTGATTGAGATGACTTAGAAGGAAATGGTGAATGAAAATATTCATCTATTGCTCAAGAAATTAGGGATGTATGAGTCTCAGTTTTATGTCAAGATATTCTATATATTTATTGAGTTTTGAAGATCCTAGCTTATAATCATTCTCCCATCTTATTAACTCATAGAGAATAAGTTATCCTAAGATTATTTATGTTCTACTAGCTACATTTTAAATAACAATTAGAGGGGTAATTTTATTGTTCTTTATCGCAAACTTAGGGAGTGGTTTACATGTTTCTTCTTGAATAAAAATTTAGAAGAATTATACATGGATTGATATGACTTAGAAAGAAATGGTGAATGAAAGTCTTCTAATTATCAAGAAATTAGGGATGTAGAATCTAATTTTCTTGTGAAGATATTCTATATATTTATTTGGTTAAGACCCTAGCTTATAATCATTCTTCCATATTACCAACACATAAGGAATAATATATCCTAAGATTATTTATGTTCTACTAGCTATATTTTAAATTACACTTTAGAGAAACAATTATATGGATCTTTAGTGCAAACTTAGGAAGTGGTTTACATGTTTCTTCTTGAACAAGAATTTATAATAATTTTCTTGTATATTAAAGGGACCTTAGTAGTAAATAAATATTAAATTTGGTTGAAATATAAAGTGTTGGAATGATTAGTAGAAATAATGATTTCAATAAACAAAACTAAATAATATTATGATTATTATCCTTGATATGGAAATCAACATAAAATATCTATAGTTGCTTGTATTGGAAATACAATGATTAGATACAATGAATAAGACTCTTGACAAATGTAATATCTCTTTTTATTAGGTTCTCAAAAACATAATAAACATGATTGTATTATATGGAGAGTGTATATATATGTGAATGGGTTTTATTAGTTTTCAAAAGATGTAGATCAGGTACCTGGGGTGCAGGGCAATGCTTCGGGTTTTGGTTTTTCTTCGATAGATCTAAGGTTCAAACCGCGACATGAGGCATGAGGCGTGAGGCGTGGGCGAAGAGTGTGTGAGGGGTGGGTGTATGGTGGTTTTGTGTTAAATTTTCTATTGATAAGTATAGCTCTTTACGAAAGGTCATGGTCAGGAGGAGAGTGCTCAACCCTGTGTAGGTTATAAAGGTTTCTCATAATAACCAAATTATGAAAAAAAATGTAGACCAGGGTCGTACACAATTATTGTGCGTGACACACGTCGATCTTATTTCAGAAAGTTTCCTGATCCCCTTGGAATTGTTAACAGTAATTGAAGCGGATGAGATAATCATAAACATTGTTACGATAGGCTATGACAAGAGACGTAGAAGCAACGTAAAAGCGTGAAGGAAGTGGGCGGGCTGAGACCTATCGCTAATGCTGCCATTTATTCTGTTATTTACATTCTACTTGATTTTCAGAGATAAAACGAATATCCTCTGGTTAACACAACTCCTTATCCTCTTGGTTTTCTAATTTATTTGAACCGCTCATTTTAATTGCTTAAAGTGTTTCTAAAATTTTCAACATCTGCAGAACGTCATAACGTTAGGAAAACAATTGAAGATTTTCAGAAGTTACCGAGCACAGCTTGTGAATTTGATTGGAAAATATCAGAAGCATTGTTTGTGATAAGTACCGGAAGCAATGACTTTATCAACAATTATTATAATCCTCTCAACCCTAAAAAGTATAGCGTTGCACAGTACCAGGATCTTCTCATAGTATTGCTTCGTGGATTTCGTCAGGTAAAGCGCTTCTCCGATAGCGCATAAATTCAACTTAGACAATTAGATAATTGTGGATAATCCCATTTGAATATTTACGGAAGTGCAAATGAATGTGGTTTGTGCAGAGTATATACGGTGAGGGTGCGAGGAGAGTCGTTATCATTGGACTGCCTCCTTTTGGGTGCTTGCCTTCGCAAATTACTTTGCACAATTTGATCAATAACACTTGTGATGACAATCTGAACGATGTTGCAAGTTCGTTTAATAAGAAGACCATGGTTCTAACACAGAATATCAGTCTCCGTCTCCCAAGCCTTCGAATTCTTTATTTTGATATATACCAAAAGCTCTATGACATGTCTAAATATCCAGCAAATACGGTAATATTTTTATTTATTATTTATTTTTATTTTTATATATAAACTTTATTGTTAGTGGGATTAACTTGAAAATAATTGTTTTGAACGTTGGATGAATTGGTCACATGGCACAGATTTTGAAGAAGGGAGGAGGGGTTGCTGTGGAACAGGTTTGGAGGCATCCATATTCTGCAACAAAGGAAGCCCAACGTGTGCTGAATTCGTCCAAATATGTTTTCTGGATAGCTTCCATCACAGCAAAGCTTATGGCTTCATTGCCAACGACTTATTTCAACAAGCTAAAAAGGGAGCTTGGCTAGGTTAAA
Source organism: Wollemia nobilis (assembly GCA_028583015.1). Lineage (NCBI taxonomy): Eukaryota > Viridiplantae > Streptophyta > Pinopsida > Araucariales > Araucariaceae > Wollemia > Wollemia nobilis. Next base: position 32,724,972 of record JAQPPZ010016892.1, on the reverse strand, counting down.
TATTGTTATGACGGACAAAGTCCTCGTTGAGTTGGCTTCTATTTGAGAGAAGCACATTTAAATTTTGCCCATATAAGCTTTGAGATAAAGAATTTAAAATTCAATATTTTCAATATGTTTTGTATTTCTATACATGCTAGTGATAGATCAAATTGTTTAACAATATATTCACTTATATAAATATTATGTTTATTGTTTACTTTTGTCAAATTTGGTATTAGATTACAATATCTTTATATTTGAGGAAGAATAATATTATTAATGTATATTTGGTCAAATTTGGTATTAGATTAAGAAGAATAATATTATTAATATATATTCAAAGTATACATGCTTATTTCTTCTACAACTTCCTTTTCATAGAATTTATCAATGTATGCTTTTAGACATCTAAGAAGTAAGTTGCAATTGGATATAGATTCTATAATCATTGATACTTATACATTTCCCAATAAATTGAATTCAGGATCCAAGTCCATCCTTATGGGTGTTTGTAGTAAAGATTTCCCAAAATGAAGTAAAATAAAATGGTTTTAATTACATCCATGAGACCTAAATAGTCTATGGTACTAAGAGCTTTAATAGAATGTGGAGTATGTTGTAAAACTCTATTTTTCTTGTGGATTCAATCCTTCTCCTATTCATATCCCTCTTGGCTTTAGATGATTCTATTACTATCTCATTGACCAACACTAGATATGATACTTTAGAGATATAAGTTTTAATCCATATAACCTATTTCTTTCCAAATACAAACTTTTTTAATTCTACAAAAAAATAAATCTCATTTAGCCCTATCATAGGCTTTATTCATATCAAATTTTAAGTTCGTTGCTCTCTCTTTCTTAGAAGCTACTGAATGTATTATTTTGTGAGTTACTATGATCTCATCCTAAATGTGTCTCACTTTCATAAATTCTTTTTGCTCTTTTTAAATATTTTTTCTAATAGTAGCCTTAACCAATTTGCCATCACTTTGGATATTATCTTATATGCTATATTGCATAGGAATATAAGTCTAAATGAATTAAACATTTTTGCATCCTTCTTTTTTGGAATCAAAGTAAGATATATTTTATCTATTTTATAAGGTGTGTACTATTTTACCTTAGACTATTTCACTACCATAAAAAAATAATCCTTCACTATTTTATAGTTATGCTGATAGAATGCTAGAGAGTCCATTCGAACCTTGGGATTTATCCTTTTTAATAGAGAAAAAAGTTGAATAACTTTCTTCCAAATTAATAGGCTCAATCAGTTTGCTATTATATTCATCTGTTATAATTGAAGGTACTTCTTGTAGTAGCTTATCATTAAGAACTTCAATCTCCTTTGATCTTAGAATATTCTAGTAAAAAATTTAGCCTCCTTTCCGATTTCACTTTGGTATTCAATCCAAACCCATTCTATTGATTTAATTCTATGAATTCTAGATGTTGATTTCTATACTATTGCCATCCTATTAATTATTTTTGTGTTTTTATCTCCTTTTAACCAATTCTATCTCAATTTAAATCTCTAATTTTTTTCTTCCTTCCTCAAAATATTATGATATTCACTAAGCAACTCAATTTCCTCTGAGCTTAAATTGTTGTGCTCATCTTTTTAAAATTTTTAAAGTTTCTCTTTTAGTTATTTCTTCTAAAAAAATATTTTTGAAAGTGTTCTTGTTTCATTCTTTTAATCTATATATCATTGATTTATATTTATTCATGAGTGTGTACAACCTATCGTTTCCTAAAGAATTCCATGTTTGTGCTACCATATCAACAAATTGAGGATGACATTCCCACATCTACTCATATTTAAGATATGTTATTTTTTTAATTAACTTACCACAGTTCTAACTCTTATTGACCAATGATATAAAGTAATCCTTTTGAAGATATTACCTTCATCTAGCCAATGATATGAGAGTATGCATCTATTCAAAAAATTTCCTATTAGGGTATATCTATCCTATTGTTGGTCCATGTATAGTTGTCCTCTTCAAACTCAACCTCCTATAGATTAAAATTTTGAATGAAAACTAAAAAATATTTCATACTTTGGGTTATTTTCCTAATTTTCCTAAATTTTTCTTCCATATTGGTTATGGCATTAAAATATCCTATGGTGTTTACTTCTCATAAAGGTTTCAATCGTACTTCATACTTATGATCTACTTGATTGAATTGTAGGTCCATATGCATTGATAAGGATAAAATGAATATGTACAAAGTAGCATATACATAATGAGGTTATCCAATCCTTAGTTTTATGAATATTTTATATAAGCTAAAAGAGATGACACCAAGTAACAAAACATAAAACAAGAAAGTGCAAATGAAAGACTTTATATTTGTATTGAATAGTCGAGCCTTAGTCTCCTTTTTACAATACTTTACCCTGAGTGTGCAAGGGTATGATTACTAATATTAATTTCTTTCTTAGATTACAATGGGTAGAAAAGGGGGGAGATGTTCCTTTTTGCCAAACTCAAATAATGCTGGTGTCTTCAGTATTCTCTGCTACAACAAAGGGGTGGATGAGGTTCAACTATCCTCACAAACCATCCTCACTGTAACAACTTGTATTAACTTGCTTCCTACACACATGGAATTACAAGGGGGTAGGTAGCACCTATTGATGTACATGCAAGAAGCTACCATACAAACCCTAATATTAATTCTTATAGACTGTAAATGATGCATAGGAAAATAGGAAGAACAATAAACCTAATACCTTGCTGATTATTTGATCTAATCAATTTATGTCATCAGCTGAAAGCCCTCTTGAGAAAACATGAGATCGTATTTGGGTTTGGCTAAATGTGAGCTAGAACTTGGTAAAAGCCCTGTTAGATTTGAGACTGTGTAAATGTGGTTTAGCATTTGTGGTTGAATGGCAAAACTACTACTGTTTCAATCTTGGGCTCTAGTGAGTTGAGCTCCAAGAATGTTGAGGATCACCTATAGTAATTTTGGTAACATGACGATGTATTTTCTAGCCTCTTCTTTGGTGATGAAATGATGTTGCTTTTATAGGTATTTGAGGGTTTTGGAGGAAAATGGTAGGTGGTAAGCCAGGGCTACCAAGTGGTAGGGACTAGCAGCCACCTATCCTGGGTAGTTGTAGTGAGTCACTTGGAGTGTCCTACTTAGGTGGGGTGGTGGCATATGGGTAGGTGAGAGTGGAGTGATGTGTGTGAGATGTGGAAAATAGAGAGGTAGAGGCTATGAAACATGTCAAATGGGAATATAGGGTATCCTAGGGGGATTTTTTAGATTTAATAAAATCTCAAAAATAGGATAATGTGTAGGATTTTATACCTAATTTTAGAATTAGGCATATTTTATTATGCAGAATTATGGGGTGGATGTGGATTTTACAAGTGGCTAGGTTTTGATGTATTTTATTTCATAAGAGGTTCTAACTAGATTCCAACAAGTTAGAATCATCCTTGTTGATCATGAATCAGATTTCTTGGTATTTACTTCTCATAAAGGTTTCAATCCTTCTCCTTACTTCTGATCTAAATGATTGAATTGTAGGTCCATAGACATTGATAAGGATAAAATAAATATGTAGAAAGTAGCATGTAACTAATGAGGTTATCCAATCCTTAGTTTTACGAATGGTTTAATTGGAGGTTCTAACTAGATTTTAAGAAGTTAGAATCATCTTGGTTGCTCTTAAATCCACAACATCCTATTCACATCTTCCCATACTGCTTTCATAGTTTTGAAAAATTCTTCCTTCCTATTTTAATTTCCTAGATACAAAAAATATCAAGGTTATTACTTAAATAGAGGTCTCTAATACACCTCTGCTTTGAGGGAATATTAGAAACCCTTATATTATATGATATGGTAATCATATCTCATTAGGGGCTATTGGACCCTCCTTCAAATTACCAATATTATTTTATTGTTTGGTAAAATAGTTCAAACAACTTAGATTGTGTTCTTTTCTCTATGTTTGCTCTTGTTTCACTGATGCTCACTTGATAATTTAATTTTTTTTCTCTTTTTGCCTTGTCAATATTTGGGGTAGGTCTTATTATTCCATTCCTCAATATTCTTTCATAACTTTCCTTTTCATTAAATTTATCCTCTTCTAGCTCTATTTAGGAAGCTTTTGATTTATCCTACTCATTTTTGGTATTTCCTTATTAATGGTAGAGGTACTAACATCTAACTATGTGTTTTCTCTATCATTTTCCTTCTCTTGAATAGTGCATGGTATTTCAAGAGAGTCTTCAAACTCTAAAGTGTACATTCCTTAGGTTCAACAAGAATGTCCCTCCATAAATCTGGTTCAAAAGTAGATAATTCCTTGTTAATATTTTGATCCTATTATATTTCTGCATATGTTTTTGTTGACTTCTTCTTAGGACATGATCTCTCAATATATCTCATCTCATGATATTTCCTATATTTTAAAAATATACTTTTATAATCCAAAATTTGAATCTACAATTTATTTATACTTACAATAATTAATTTTAATAAGAATATATTTAATAAATTTATAAATAACTAAATCTAATCGTTATTGTTTTATAATTATACTTTTAAACAATTTGAAAATAATAACAATAACCCTTTCTTATTTATGTTTATCATACCACTAAGTACTTCTAGTAAGCAAAAATTACTCACTTAAGATGAGGCGCCACATACCTCTAATTTCCAATTACATGTTCCTAAAATAAAGTTCCGTAATTACCAAATCGGGTGAATACCCACCCAACATGAAATATATATATATATATATATATGTGGAGTTAGACAGAAGGGATTTATTGCAAACGTTGTACACCAGGGTCGTACACAATTATTTCTGCGTGACCCAAGTCGATCTCATTTCAGAAAGTTCCTGATCTCCTTCGAATTATTAACTAATAATTGCGGCGGAAGTGATATTGAAGTAAACGCAAATCATCATAAGAGACGTGGAAGCAATGTAAACCGGTCGATGAAGTCGGCGGGCTGACAACCATCGCTAACGCTGTCATTTACTTGGAAGTCAAGTTGACTTCCAGAGAAATAACTCGTGGGAACGTGGAGACGTATTATAACGGAGGAAACTTTTGACAGTGCCCAATTCAAACTTAAAAAAAAAACAGGATCTCAATCTTTACAAAAATTGGAGAAGCAGAGCTCTAGTGCCCGAATTTTTAAAGCAACAGCTGGAAAGGCCGTCAATGTTTCCGAATTTGCAGCTTCTTTACCCGAGCTTTCAGACGGGAAACATTACGGCATATGTAGAGCTTTCTCGCCTTCCAGAAACTGTTTATAAATAATCTATAATCAGGCACGTAGCATGCAATAATCGTCGTGCTTCCCTTTCAACAATGGAAGGATCGGTTAAACTTAGCATTGTTCTATGGTTGTTTTTCTTAGGATTGCAAGCAGAAGCACAGACGCAGTCTAGGAATCCGCTAGCTTCGGCCTTTTATGTATTCGGAGACTCCACCATCGATGCAGGTAACAACAATCGTCTCCAAACTGTAGCCAAAGCCAATTTTCTTCCTTATGGCCGAGATTTTGAGAACCATTGACCTACTGGTCGTTTTACCAATGGAAAATTTGCAACCGATATGCTGGGTAATAATTCTCTGGAAACATGTAGAGAAAGTTAGTGGATTGGTAAGAAGTTGGGCAGTTACAAAGAGGAGATTTAGGTTCAAATTTCACGGGCATGCCCTAATTTGGGTAAAGATAATAGTCTGGCCTGAGTCTCTTGAGTGTGCGCCAGCTTGATGATGTTACACCAATCATCGGGATCTCCCTCACTCCGAGTCGTGTTTACCGAGGCGATGTAAGGGTTACAATGGTAGCACCATGATTTGAGGCTACGTAGGCAATGAGACTTGACCTTGTGACCACATGTTTAAAAAGAAAATATAGTATCAAAAAAACACTTTCTCATGATTTTTTTAGTAAGTGTGCTCAACTTTTTTTTTTTTTTTGTTACATAGCGGAGTTGGTTACATCCACTATTTTTAGTAAGTGGCAAGTGTAGGGTTCAAATCACGGGGATTGCTTCCAACAATATATTTGTCTCGTTGTTGTTGACTCGTGTGAGATGGAGATCACCAATTGTTTAGGGTTTGTACCGTCATCATCAGTTTAACACGCAGTTAAAGGATTCAACACAAACTATTACCTTTGTTAAAGGTGACAACACACCCTTAAGGTTTGAACCTAGGTCTCTTCTTAACAAGTACTTGGCTAATCAAGATTTTGCCAATCCACCTAGCCTTTGAAGGTAAGTGTACTCAACTTTGAATATGGTCTAACTTTATAATACCACAAAGTACAATAAATAAATAAATAAAAATATTATTTTGTGACTTTGAATATGAAGTTTTTTTAGATGTTGCTTATATTTTTATAAAAGCATCAATGATTCCTCAGTCTATAATATTGGGCAATACACCAAAAGTACTTACATAAAATAAAAGGATTATTTCATGGCTTGCATATGAAATTCTTTTGGGTGTTGTTTTTATAAGAGATAAATGATTCTAAAGTTAAGATAACGGTTAAGGTGAGGTATATGGATGGGATTAAGATAAAGTTAGACTAGTATGGTAAATGTTTTTTTTTTTATTGGTAGAAAGGGTTTTGAAAGGGTCCCTGAACCTTGTACAACAAAGGACTAAGAAGCTAGAACAACGAAAGGAGAGGAAGCCTAGCAAGGCAGATGAGAGACCTCCTGGGAAACACCCGAACAAGAACTCACAACTAAACCCAACCAAAACACAAGAGAACCAACAAAAAACCAGAGGCTACTAAAGAAGCCAACAGGAAAGACCACAAAATAGAACCAACAAAAGAACAGAGACTACGAAAGAGCCAAAGTAAAACACCACTAGCAAACCCTAAAAACCTGAGCAAGGCAAAGGGGAACCGAAACAAGAACAAACTTACTCCAGAGAAGGGTTATCCATGTTGTTCTTTTCGTCAGGAAAGGTAACTTTGTACTCCTCCGATTTGCTGGCATTGATGGCCTTAGAGATGCGAATTGCATGCTCAAGGCCAGTTAAGGCCTTAGATTGAGTCTGGTAGATATTCTGCAGCATCTCGGTGAGGATTTCAGATGGTTCACGCTTAGCTCTCGATATCGATCTAGCATCAATGAGAGCCTGATTCAGAGAAGGCTCAGTTTCAAAGGTGATCTGTTCGAGGCTCTTCCTTTTGCCCACCTCCCTCTGGGTGCCTCTACGGTTGGTGGAGCTCTGGTTGTTCATAACAACATCAACAATAGATTGTTCCTCCTCAATGGATAGGAAAGGGTTCAGATCCACCTTGGTGGCAACTTTCTGAAGCATATGGTCATAGATGACCAAAAACAACCCTTGGTGTTTAATGTGGGATGATTCCTTCTTCTAGAAATTTTCAACTGACACTTCCACCGAGCGTCAAAGATATTCTGGGATGTTCACCTCTTTAACATCTCTCAGAACATTGAGGAGAGCTAGGTGAAAGCTCCTCAAAGGCTCATCCACTTTGTCGATAGTGATGTATTGCATCACTAGAATTAGAGCTCTACACCACGGATCTGGTAGCTTCTCATGAATAATACCTCCTTTGTCGTCTCTGGCCAACTTCTTCCCTCTGTCAGCAAAGTGTTTCAATTCCTCTTGGATGGAATGATTATCTCTATGAAGTTTAAAACCATCGTTAGGGAGCTCGGTAATCTCCATGAGAAGGTCAGCAGAGACAGTGAATTTCATCCCTCTGACAAGAACTTGGCCATTAACCCAAGTGGAGGTGAAGTCCTTGGTGATAACCTTGTCATGGCCTCTAAATTTTTTAAAGAATGTTAGGAAACCATGGTCGCTGAGGATTTTTTCAATGTCAGGCTCAAGATTAAGGTTATCAGGCTCAATGATGGCCATACGTAGGATGGAATGATGGTTGTTGGTAGACTTGGGCTCTCTAAACCACACCTCATGCAGAGGAAAATTGATGCACCAAAGGGAAAGGACAACATGGCCAATAAGGGGAGAAGCAGCGAGATCATAAACAGGCTTGATCCCTTTCTGATTCCAAGACGATCTCGGGAGCAAGTGAATGGAGACTTTGGCATGGGTGACGGTGAGAATGAGGATGGTCTGGAAGGTGAGGTGGCCAATCGAGAGAGGTTGGTCTGAAAGGGTCTCATCAAGCTAACCTTGAAATTAGTGTTGGATGGAACTATCATGACCAAAACTTGCCACATCAAGGAGGCCCTGTGATTGAAAGGAAAAAATGTCATGGAAGGATTACGATGCTTCATCATTAGGCCATTGGAGTGCTTACCTTTGAAAAGGATGAGGAGGGTGCAAATATTGATAAGAGTCAGGGAACTGATGACTTTAAGCAGTGGGTTGCTTCTCCCGAGATTGAGGTGGATGTGAAAAGACCTCAGGGTGGACACGACATGGTAGGGGGAAATGCCATGCATCAAATTGCAATTCTTGCTAAAGGTGCCTTGATTATGAGTTAACGAATGAATAGCATACCAATTCAGATATCTGTGATCAGTCATGGGAATGTTAAAATTCTTGTTCCCTAGGAAAGGAAAGGGCCACCATTTCAAAGTGCTAGGGGAAGTGTGATGGGCATGAATTCTGCTAGCAATACTGCTATGGCCTCGTCTGACTTTAACCTTGTTCCAATTACCAAAGACGGGAGGTGCCACCTCCGAGGGCCGCCTGTGGATCATGGTGTCACTGACTAGGATTTCACATGTCATCATCACCATTATGGATTCTGTGTAGTGCAACTTGATGACTTCGACGTGTACCAAGCCTTCTGTGTAGTGCAACTTGACGTCTCCAATGTGTACCAAGCCCGAAAATCAGTAGTGAAGGCACAAAAGACAACACTGATATGGGCAATAGACATGGAAATCTCAGCAATGTGGCCATTGAGGAGGTGCTTGACAGGATAAGCCATTCCCTTGGGAATCTCACCTTGGAGTGTTGCGTTGGCCTTGGCAAAGTTACCGTGTATAGACATTCGGATTGGACCTATCAGTTCTGAGATCATGGGGAAAATAATTCCTCCAAACATGAATAGAGGTTTCGCTAACGCCTTTGTTAGCCAACCAATCTGCTGCTTTGTTCCCCTCCCGGTATTGGTGCTGGATCACAATGTTTGTGTATCTGTTGGTGAAAGTTTTACATTCTTGGATAATAGTAGATAGTGACCAGGGTGGGGTAGAGGTGCCTTGAAGGCAGTTGATGATGTGAAGTGAGTCCCCTTCAATGATCAACTGTTGGATGCTCATGTTGTCGATGAGGAGGAGGCTTTGGAACAAGGCTCTGGCTTCGGCCATGTTATTGGTTTGCACTCCAAGATTTTTTATGAAGGCTAGAAGAATTTCCCCTTGGTGGTTTCTAAGGATGCCTCCCCCTCCCGTAGCTCCCAGATTTCCTTTCATTGCCCCATCAAAGTTTAGTTTAAGCCACCCGATGGGCGGGAGAATCCACCTGATAGAAGACCTGTTGACAGAAATAAGAGGCACACGTGAAACGTTAGAAATATTGAACTTGTTGGCAAGGGTAACCTCGATGCCAGGAGGGGGAGGTTCAGGGGAAGAGACAAGGGAGGCATTTTCCACCGCTAGGGACAAGATTTTTAGAGTGGTTCTATGGGGTCGATGGCTTGAGCTCTGAAGATCCTGGAGTTTCTTTCAAGCCAGATTTGCCATAGGTAGTGGTGGAGACAGGATAGCCATAGGGAGCTGAGCTACTAGTTTTTAAATGGTTGGGGCCACTGAAGGAAAAGTTGTTGAATGGTAGGCGGGTGGACCCAAGACACACTAAATTTTTTGAAAACCAGGTTAAGAATAGTTAGGGAGAAAGGACACTCCAAGAAAATATGGGTGTTAGATTCCCAAGCTAGCTTTGCAAAGGACACACCAGTTGGGGATAAGGAGCCCTCTAGACATGAGGTTATCAATCGTTAAGATTCTATTCTGGGAGGCCAACCAAGAAAAGAAAGCAATTTTAGGGATGATTTCCCCCCCACACCTTGTTTGCTAATTCCCACTTATCATTCGGAGGTTCTTGGCTGTAATAAGTAGTCTTAACAGTATAGTTACCCGCTTCAGATAAGCTTCATATAAGGGAATCGGGGTCCTAAGTATTCAGGATGATGCAGACATGGAGAAGATTATTTAGGTGATTAAAGGCCTTGGTAATCTGTCTAGTTTGGTTGTTGATAGAGAGGGTTTTCCACTGGCATATGATAGGCCCTTGAGTGATGAAGTGAGCAACTTTATCTCCGAGAAGAGCGTCGGTGATAGGTTTGAGGGTAGAAAAGATAGGGTCATTGATAAGAGGTTGGTTACACAACCAAGAGTCTTCCCAGAACCTTATGGTTGTCCCAGTGCCCAAGTGCCATCTGAGACCTTGATTGATGATGTCTCTGGTCAGGACCAGAGAATTCCAGAAATAGGAGCCAGAGGGGAGGCGATGTTCACCCATGAAGGGTAGATGGTGGAGGTATTTTGCCTTGATGATGTCAATCCATGTGGATTGCTCATTGGTAACTATTCTCTAGGCCTGTTTGGCTATCAGGGCCATGTTCATCCTACTAATATTTTTGAAGTCGAGGCCACCATAGTCTTTCCTGGAGCACACTCTATCCCAGACAACCAGGGCAAATATGTTCTAGTTTTTGTTGTCAACCCAAAGGAACTTATGTTGGATTTGCTCAATATTATGACAGATAGAGCTCGAACCTTTGAATATGGACAAAAAGTAGCATGGTATGCTTTGGAGGTAGACGTGGACAAGAGTGGCTTGGGTGGCCTGACTTAGCATTGCGTTCTTCCACCCGACTAACTTTTTATTGATGCATTCGAGGATATTGGACCACATTGTGGTAGATACCCTACCATGGAACATCAGTAGCCCAAGGTATGTGGTTGGAAGGTTGGCAATGGTACACCCTAGAATTTCATAAACTCTGTTCTGAGTATAGGCATGTTCAAAAAGTACAGTCTGCTTTTGTTGTAGTTTACTTTCTACCCAACTACAACTTCATAACAGTTAAGAATAGATTTAATGATCTTTGCTTCAGGAATGGAGGACGAAGATGCCAGAATGGTATCATCGATGAACTATTGGTGGGTGGTGGCTCTGGATCCCGTGGTTGGTTTAATTCTGGAAATGAGGCCTCTAGCACAAGCTGATGACAAGGATCTCCCAAGGGCTTCGACCATGATGATGAAGAGAAAAGGGGATAAGGGGTCACCCTGATGAATGCCTTTGGAGCTTCTAAAGAAGCCAACCAGAGAACCATTTACCAATATTGAAAACCACGTAGAGGAGATACATTCCCTGACCAGCTCCACCCAATATTTGTGAAAACCAAATTTATCTAGGACTTGAAGCAAAAAATTCTAGGAGACACGGTCAAATGCTTTATTCATGTCTAGCTTGAGGAACATACTAGGTTTTTTGTTCTTGGCAACTGAATGAGCCAGCTCATGGACTGTTATGACTCCATCAGTGATGAACCTGCCTTTAACCGAGCTACCTTGGCATTGGTCTATAATGGAGGGAAGGATGAATTTGAGCCTATTCTCCATGACTTTGGTAATGAGTTTGTAAATCACACTACACAGGCTGATAGGTCTGAAGTCAGAAATAGATTTGTTGTTTTGAGACTTGGGAACTAAAACAATGAACGTAGAGTTCACTTCTTTAGGAATTTTTTTTTCTCTTTGGAAGAACTGTACCGCTTCAGTGACTTCTTTGCCAATTATATTCCAGAAATGCTGAAAGAAATGGGGTGGAAACCCATCTGGCCCAGGGGCTTTGTCATGTTCCATCGAGAACAGAGCTTCCTTGATTTCTTCTTCAGTGAAACCTTTTAACAGTCCCTCATTGGACACATTAGACACTAGGTTGGGAATATTTTGGAGTAGGAGGTTAGAGATGTGGGGGGGCATGGGGGATTGGGACCGAGCAAATCTTGAAAGTGAGCCACTGTTTCCTGTCTGATTGCTTGGAGGTCAGGAGTTTTGGACCCATCATCCCTAGTTAGTTTAGTAATTTTGTTTGAGCCTCTATGAGTCAAAGTGGAGGCATGAAAATATTTTCTATTCCTCTCCCCTTCCTTAAGCCATAGTGCTCTAGAATTTTGCCTCCAAAATGTTTCCTCCTTGACCAGATTATTGTGGAAATTGGAGAGGAGGATCTTTTCCTCCTGAAATATGTCAGGTCCCTGGTTCCCTTCTTGAATGAGCTTCTCAACTCTGCCTAGCTCCTCCACAATTTGTTTCTTTTCTCGGAAGAGGTTACCAAAGACATCTTTGTTCCATTCCTTTAGTTTAAACTTGACTGTCTTGAGTTTCAAAAATAATTTTGACAGTGGGTTCTCGGGAAAGTCCTATTGCCACCATTCTTCAATTCATTTTGAGATGTCTGGGTGACTCAGCCACATTTTTTCAAATCTAAAAGGAGTTTTGAAGCCTTTTCATGGACGAGAATAGTCTAGAACTAAGGGGTTGTGGTCAGACCCAATTTTTGGATGGGCATGGAGGTTACCATCACCTAAGAAGTGGATGAGTTCTGTGGACATAAAGAACCTGTCCAGTCGGATCTGAATAAGCTGATTTCCAGGGCGTCTGTTGCTCCATGTGTAGTTTGACCCTTGTAGTTGAACATCCATGAGTTCATTATTGTTAACAAAGTCCCTGAAATCCTCTATGCATCTAGGAGTGGTTGGATTACCCCCTTGTTTGTCAGATGAAAAAGTGGAGAGTTAAAGTCTCCTCCGAGTAGCCATGGAATGTTCTAAAAATTGTTTTGCATTGATGACAAAGTGTCCCAAAATATTCTTCTACTAGGAATACTATTTGGAGTGTAGATATTGGTAGTGATCCATTCTAAGTGTGTTTCTTTATTGGTGAAAAAAATGTTAATAATTTTGTCTGAGGTGGAAATAATTCTGCCTTCTATGGTTTTTGGATCCCATAAACACAACAGTCCTCCAGAGGCCCCATGAGAGGGACTAAAGGTAAATTTGTTGTTCTTCCATATTGATCTGCAGACCTCTACACTATTTTGTTCATCCAGCTTGGTCTCTTGAAGAAGCATAATATTTGGTTTGATATATTTCCTAATTGCTTTGACTATCCTTTGTTTTGTAGCCCCGTTGAGGCCTCTTACATTCCAGGATAGAATTTTCATCGGGACAATTTGGAGGATGATTTTTTGCCTCTGCCTCTTCCTTGAGATGGAGTTGGTTTGGTTCTTTTTTCCTCATCAGAATGGGTTTCTATATTAGAAGTATCTGGAATGGATTCCAGAATGGTCGATTGGAGACCATTTGCAATGGCATCCTCTGTTTCCTTTTGTCTCTTTTCTAGATTTGAGGGTCTGCCCCTCTTTTTATCACTACCAATGTCTGCCATGGATGTAGGTAAGGACAGGCTAGGAAGCTGGTCAATAATAGGGGAGGAGGAAAGGAGTTGCTCGAATGAAACAACCGAAGAAGGCTTAGGGGAGGGGGGTTTAATATCAGAGGAGTGGACCAATATGGGAATAGTTAAAGAGGGGCTAGAGGCAATGGAAGAAGGAGCCATGGATGGGGGTTTGGAAGGAGGAGAGGGAAGGGAAGTTGGTGTAGGAGGGGATTGGGATTTCAAATGGGAGACGGGTATGCAGGCATCAGGCTGGGAGGAAAACAATAGGGGTGGGGGGTGGGAAGGTCCAGAATCGAAAGGGGAGATAGGATCAACTTGGATAGATTTTCCCTGATGAGGTAGAGAGGGGCTAGGGTTAGAGGCGAGTTTGGGATCAATGTCTTTAGAGAGAAAAGAAGAAGCTTCCTCCACACCATGTGTAGACACCAAAATAGCACCAATCCGATTATGTGACTGCAAACACTGATCGCATTGACACACACAACCCCAAGGGCAGCCCCCAGAGGTTAAACAGTGGTCCTAACCACTCTCACAATAGTTTTGGAAGGTCAGAGATCAATTTGGCACCTTCAAGAACTTTGCTCAATACTCGTTCCACCCAGGGACAATTTCAAACTGGGATTCACCCCACCCAGGGACGAATAGCAGTATTCGCTCCAGGGTGGGGCGAATAGCAGGTTTGACGGGCAAAAAGTCAAATCTTGACAAATGGCAGCTCAGATCCACCACTTAACGCTTCCTTCATCGCATGGGAGTGTGGGTGAGCATTTTTGAGCGTTAGAGGTGGTTGCAAGGGTAGTCATGAAGTCCCTAATCAGGGAGGAATCTCCTTCCCCCTGGGAAGGCATGATTGCCAAGTGGCGCCTCTGCATGCCCAATTCAAGAGACCTCCAGGTCTATAAATTGGTGAGTTTCCTCACCCCAAAATATACAGAGAAGGAGCATTTTTGAGCAATGAAGTGCTATCATTTTACTTTCACACCCACACCCTTTTGATTTGTGCCTTTCACATCCTTGATCTCTTTTGGAGAGGAGGTCATTGGGTGACTATTGGAAGGTCAAATACTGAGCCCAAAACCCGACATTTTGCCACAATATCCCACCCAATTTTTCGACAACACCCCACAAGAGATTTTGGACCCATCCCAAGTGGATTGGTGCCAAAATCGGGCCCCCAAACGGTGGGCGGCCTGCCCCGGGCACCCCCCGCACTGCTACAGTCCTAATCGTCCTGCCTCGAAGCGATTGGAAATATATGGTAGATATCTTTCCTATTATTCTTTGCATTTAATATTATGCTTCTTAGATAGTTTGCCATTTCAAATTTCATCATTGTTTTGAGCAATTTTTATCATGTTTCTATCATTCTTTCGCCTTTACTAACTTGCAGAGGGCCCCCATAAAATTCTTGTTAGAGGCCAAATTGGGGAAATCTGACCATCTAGGTCTTCCCAAAATACCCCCAATTAGCTAACCCCAACTTTTGTAGGTGATTTGGAGCTCCCTAGATGTGACATTTGGGACAGTGCCTTTCGGCATTTTTGTTGCAGGTCTATTCGTCCCGCCCCAGAGCGAATTCAAATCTATGAGGAATTTCTTGACTGTTCCATTTGCAGTGTTTCCTTTGTGAGGTCTTGATGCCCTTGTCAAATTTTTAGATCATTTGGATATATGTTAGTTATCATTTTATTTATTCTTTGCATGCACTAATCGTAGGCTTGGGGATTGCATGTTTCATCTCATCCGCAGGTGCTACTGACTGTTTCTTGTTTCTTTGAACGCAGGATCTAGACATCAGAGGAGCAACAAAGAGTCAAGACTCATCAATACAAGCGGCGGTGACATTTTGGTCCGCCCACTTTACATGTGGGCACGCGGAAGAAGGAATGGCTATCCATGGATGTAACAAAGAAACAAATTTAACGCTCCTCGCCCCTAAAAAGGGAGGAGGCAAATTGTAACCAAATCCCGAAACATATCAATAAAATAAAGGGCTATTTTCCGCATTGGCTTTTCATTTGAGTTTCAATTCGTTTATGCTTTTCCTATTTCATGCATTTTCAATTCGTAGGACTTAGCGTTAAGTTTAGTTCCGTTTTGCATCGTACTTGGAGCTTTTCCTTTTTTGTTTTCGTATCCTCGTGCTTTCAGTGGCGATCACGGTGGGACCCTATCCTCTATTTTTTTTTAGATCAGAAATCTGATCAAAACTTGCTTTTTGCTTGCAGGTATCATTTTTTTTCAAACGCGGGACTGTTGTTCGTTCCAGTCTATGGCGAATACAGAGCTGGAATTCGTCTTATCCAGGGACGAATGGGAATGCGCCCCACCCTATGATGAATTCAGTTCTATTATTCATCCCATCCAGGGATGAATAGCTCTCTGCGTAGTTTCAAGGCAGAAACTCAGAGCCAGCAGATTTGGGCAGAGAAGAGGTAGGGATTCTAAACTTTTCCTGTCATTTTTTGTTTTCAGTTTTTCTATTTTTGGGTTACTTGCTTGCTTAGGGAAAGTTTTCTTTTACTGCTTTCTTGTTTCCTTTTTGCAAAATAAAAAGAACCCCACACATCACGTGGCAAATTAAACACCAAGGAGCTGGTCGTAAAACCCTAGCCCTTGATCAAGACCAACGGTGGATTTCATCACCACCTTGGCTTGAATTTTTGCATCCATTACCCCGATCGCTACTATTGCTAGACGTAAATCCTGATGAAAGCTGACCGAGTGTAGCTGGGGTGATTCCCAGCACATGAGGATAAGTCTTCTATGGTAGGTGTCATAAACAGGGTGATTCCCCTTCCGTACCGCCTATGTTCCATGTACCATCTGCTCTCACGTACCTATAGTTTCCCTCACGTAAGGGCGGGTATATAGAGAGGTTGGTATATCGGCCTGGCAATGGTATATCGAAGGGGCGACCATTTTTGGGAGTCATAAGAGCCATCATATTGCATTTAAACGTTCTTTACAAAAACCTTCAAAAACAAAAAAAAACAAAAACCAAAACACACTAAACCAGGTCTAGGACACACTTTTAATCTTTAAACGAGATAATCATTGCTTTGTGTGTGTGTGATCTTTTCTATTTAGTGTAGCAAAAAAAAATCATAAAAAGAGATAAAAACCTACATAGCTTGTAGAAAAACACCACCATGGTGTACACCCATAGCCAAGCCCAATCAAGGGCGGAAGCTATGGAGAGTGTACAAGGGGGCACAAGTCACCTCCGCTATAGCCCCAAGGACTTGGTCATACCGCCTTGGTGGCCTAACCCACAAGAGAGTCCACATCGTTCCATTTCAGAATGGGACTATAGAGGCACCCCTTTGAGGGACACGCCCGTTCGTCATAGCCCCTTTCAGGAGGAGTCCTTACACGTGGCGCTCAACATAGACAAGAAGGCTCCCTTAGAAGCTCGATATGAGTGGCCACCATGCGATGAAGTGCTAGAGCAGCATAGGGTCCATGAGGAGAGGCCACATGATTATGGCATCCCTCCTTTACCCCCCATCACTGTTAGGAACAAAAGGCCAAATCCAGAGCACAAGGCTCTTCAAGCAGGGCGAGCCAACTCTGCCCACCCCTTTCACACATACGAAAGGGAGCACGAGGAAGACCATTACATTCCTCAAGAGCAATATACAACATGGGAGCCATGCGCTTCCGCACCCGCTATATACCATGATCACCTACTGAGGCCAGAGCCTCGGGTAAATGCCACCAACCTCGACAGAGGGAAGCGACCTATTGAGATCTCGGATCATCGCGACCGAGGTAAGTGCATAGGAGAGGCATCCAGGCCTCCTAGGCTCAATATGGCAGAACAAATCGACCTGGCAGTCGCCAGACATGCCGCCCGCCAAGCGTAGATCACGCGGCTTGAGCAAGACCAACAGCAGCTAGAGCATCTATATCACCTTAGCAAAGAGCGCATTCGATGCCAAACAGATGAGCTGCTCCATAACCCGGTGCTTGAGAGGGTTCCAACCCCTCACACCCAAAGAGCGGAACCGTATGAGAGGCGCAACCCCTTGGTGCGAGATAGGTCTCCGTGACCTTACCAAGTGCTACCTCCGAGACCTCCTAGACCTGAGTGGGAGGCCACTCCCCGGAACAATGATGGGTACCCTCCATGGGGACCCACCCAGGGTCATAGGTCTCATCCAAAGACTCCTCAGGAAGCTTACGAGGAGTATGAGCAAGAAGAAGAGCGGGCCAAAATGCCCTACCAAGGCGGAGGGGTTGCTATCCGGCCACCCCTCTATAGGCCTCAAGTCTCCCACAACCCACAACGGGAGCAAACTAAAGAGGAAGAGATTAAATCTTCAGATGCATATAAAGCATTGCTAGAGCGTCTGGAGTCTATGGAAACCAAAACTTTTGGGCCCCAAAAGCCCACTTTACGCCAGCTCCATAGTCATCCTGTGCATCCGTCAGTGCCAGCACCCCCTTACCCTAAACACTTTAAGCTGCCTCATTTGGCAACCTTTAGAGGTGAGGAAGATGCTCAGGAGCATGTGATGAGATTCTTGAGCCAATGCTTCAGCATTCAGGACAATGATGCTTTGTTATTAAGAACATTTATAACCACATTCGTAGGCCCTACCTCGGATTGGTTTACTCAATTACCAAAGCACAACATTAACAACTTAGATCAGTTAGTGGATGCGTTCCTCGAATGCTTCGCCTTCAACACCAAGAAGAAGGCATCACTAAGTGACTTAGCCAGCCTTAGGAAGTATGAGGAAGAAACCATGGCGGCCTATGGGAATCGATGGAGGACTTTGCTTTCAAAGCTGCCCTACCTCCCTCCTATGTCCGACCTCACTCAAATGTTCTCAAAGAGCTGTTTGAGATCGATCTCTATGCTATTGCAGCTGCAACAATATGCCACCTTAGAAGAAGCTCTGGCGCAAGCCAGGATCATTGAAGAGATCAAGATACAGGATGGCGAGATAGCCAAACCTAAGAAAAAAGAGTGGACTAAGAACACTAAAACAGGGACCACGCAACAGAAACCCACTGCGGTCAATCAAGTTGCTATCAATGTCCCTAAGCTTGCACAAGCAACACAGCCCCAAAAGGCTAACTATCAGGCGGTGCCTCCTAACAACTATGACAGAGAAAATCAGAGGCAAGAACAGAGTCAGCAGCATCACCCTAGGCGACAATACACACCCTACACAGAGTCCAGGGACTCCCTGTTTGACCGCTTGTTAGCGGCAAATTTGATCAACCTGCCAGAGATTCAAACCATAGACCCCAATGCTCCCAAGCCTAAGGGGTACAGGGAGGACTTGTACTGTAGGTTCCACAGATGGCAGGGACATGACCTAAATGCCTGCTGGAAGTTTAAGGGCTTGGTGCAAGACCTAATTGATAACAAGACACTAGCGGTGGATAATCTCGTGGCACCAAGCAATCAACAAATGGAGGTCTTTAAAGACCCCTTGCCTGCTCATGCTCCATAGGAAAAGACCCTACAAGTTAATGAGGTCACACAAAACTGCCCCATGCAGGGGTATGTAGGGATGATCAGTATAGTGACTCGAAATAGGAGGTACCCGAGCACAAATGCTCCTGCGGCAGCTACAGGAGAGGTGCCAACAACGTCACAACCGCAACAACACCTTGCACAACCTCCTCCGCCTAGACCAGTGGCCACACTTCGGACCAAACTCACTCAGAGTTTGAGGACCACCTCGGCTAGGCTCTCCATATACGAGCTCATACAACAATCAACGCCCCATCGAGAGGCTCTAATGGAGATATTGAAAGCCATCGAGTTGCAGCCCCACGAAACAAATTCTTTCAACAACTTCGTGGGACATGTCAAACGATGCACTGAGCCAGTCATCACATTTCGGGAAGATGAATTGAGATCAGTACCTGATGACATGGCGGATCCACCCCTGCACGTTATCGTGCGGGTCAACGGGATCCCATATAAGAGGGTGTTGATAGACACTGGCTCATCCAGTAATATCATCACAACCGTGGCCTTAAAACATCTGAAGTTGCCCGCATCTCACATCACGACTTCCACCTACACTCTACGAGCATTCAATGATGCAATATGCTCAATGGTTGGCACAATAGTCCTACCCATCCAAGTGGGACAAAAGACTATACCTACATTGTGCCACATTTTGGAAGGTGAGATGGCCTATAACATCTTGTTGGGTCGGCCATGGATCAGGGACATGAAGTGTGTCCCTTCGATAGCTCACCAGTGCTTAAAGTATACATTTGAAGGGGAGGTGCATGTAGTCCCGGTGGACTTAGAACCCTTCAAGTATTGTAATGCGGTGCAGCTGATGCCACAATCGACCCTTCCATCAACGCATTTGGATTTCCAATTGAATCCATCTAAACAGGGTCCGATTTCGTAGGCATCCCCATTAGCAAGTTCTTCAAAACCCCATCGGGTCCATCTTCATCGTCTGGTCCTCCACCAACGATGCCACCTATGGGGGCCAAACAGAAGGACAAAGGGAAGAAACCTCTAAAAGAGGCGCAACCTCTGAAAGAGACACTGCCATCAGTATCAACTATCTCTACTGAGGAGATGCCTAGCCGAATGGAAGTTGAGACTCCTAGTTCACCCGACATGGAGTGGACTCAGGGAGAACTTCCATTCCCTCCCCCTCAACCACCAACAATCATCGTTGAAATGGCCAATACGGGCCTGGGGGAGTATCTGGTGCAGAATATTGTAGCAACACCCACACTGGAGTCCATGCAGGACATGGGGAGACCTCGCCTCCCCATCGGCACTATTGTTCCCCTAGGCTACCCGCCGAACCAGACAAACTTTGTGTATGGGGGCCTTGATCATGGCGTTGCACCATGCACGCAAGAGGATGAAGATGAAGAGCCTTTTGCTAAAAATGTCAACTATTTGTCTAACCCAGACTTTGCTTTGAGATACCTTGGCCAATGCAATTGGCATGGATATGGGTTAGGCAGATATGAGCAAGGGGTACGTGTTCTTTGCCAACCAAGATACCAAATGCCATATGACAAGTCAGGAGTAGGGTTCAACCACCCCCTGCCCTTGGACATCTTGGTGGAGAACATGCAAGGCCTAGGGATAGGCAACAAGGGGGGATTGGCATCAGATCCATATGCCAACCCTAACATGACATATACATTGAGGGATTATCTCCCATTAACGACAATCAACCTTGTTGACCCTCGCAATCCCTTCCCTTCGCTCGAGAGAGGAGAAAGCTCGAGAGCTCATTTTCAAGGAGGGTCTAGACAATGTCAAGAAGGGTCCTCAGAGGACGAGTCATAGTATGACCCCTTCGAATCAAATAGCGATCACTCACAGGTGATCCCCATGGATGATTATCAAGAAAACCTCTTGACAATGTTCCCTTTAGATGCTCCAATCGAGCAAGCGCCACTCCAAGGAAATCAAGTCCCCTCGCAGAGAGCGGAACAACCCCAATGGGGCCAGATCAATTTGCTCGAGCAAGACGAGCCTCTAATGTCGCAAATAGTTGTTGGAGCCAATGAAGGCCTTTGGATCTCCGACAGTGATTATGAAGATGAAACAAAGATGGCATATCTCAATCACATGTGGCAAGCAACAATACCCCTTGGAGATTAACGACATATTTGAACAACTAAACATAGTGCCAGGGCATGAGTGGTACGTAGACCCAGCACGGTGGGAACAAGTGTTGAATCCACCACTTTGGGCATACGAAGAATACCTTCCACCCAGAGACCCTATAGCGATATCAGTGTCGAGGGCAGACCCTGTCTTCCTATCCGCACATAGGGCCGATCCATTCGTGCCAATACCTCTAGAGCCAGACCCGAAGCACAGAGAACATCTAGAATGTCCGAGTCATCACACCCATGGTAATGGAGACCAAAATCATTTCATCAACATGATCTCCATTGACTTAACCGCCCCCATCCACAATCCGATCGATCCAACACAGTCATTGTATCTAGACATAGATGCCATAGACTGGGATCACATCAATTCACCACCATCCCCATCCGAGTACTGGCCTTTCGATGAAATGCTTCATTTTACCCCTGGGCCAACTCAGGATATCTTCCATGCTGAAGAGGGACCCGAGGTTCCCAACGATGATTTAAACTCAGCAAATGATATCCATTTGATCCCAACTCCACACCAGTTGGAGGACGGATCCCACATGTCGATCGAGGAGATGACTGACGTAGACATCGGCTCAGATCCAATGAATCCACAGATCATCAAGTTGGGGGTAAGTCTATCCCCCGAAGAGCAAGCCGACTACATTGCCCTTCTCAAAGAGAAGAAGGAGGTTTTTGCATGGTCATACAAAGACATGCCGGGACTAGATCCGTAGCTAGTCACGCATAATCTAACGCTTGATCCGACAGTCAAGCCAGTTAAGCAAAAACTACGCAAGATGCACCCAACAGTGGCCTTGATGGTCAAAGATGAATTGCAAAAGCTGTTGGATGCACAGTTTGTCATCTGCATGGATTACCCACCATGGCTATCCAACATGGTGCCCGTCAAGAAGCCTGACGGGAGGATTCGCATATGCACTGATTTTCGAGATCTAAACAAAGCGAGTCCTAAGGATGATTTCCCCTTGTCGAGCATCGACGCATTGGTAGACGCTACAGCAGGCCACGAAATGCTTTCCCTCATGGATGGTTTCTAGGGATACAATCAGATTTGTATCAATCCCGAGGACCAACTAAAAATGGCGTTCACAATGCCTTGGGGGACATTTTGTTATAAGGTCATGCCTTTTGGCCTTAAAAATGTTGGCGCCACCTACCAACGTGCCATGACATACATCTTCCATGATTACATGCACAAAACTTTGGAAGATTACATGGATGATTTGTTGGCCAAATCTCTTTTGCGCCCAGATCATCTCGATGACTTAAGCAAGATCCTCGATCGCCTCATGGAACATAAAGTCGAGTCGAATCCCAAGAAGTGCGTATTTGGCATCACATCTGGAAAACTCTTGGGTTTCATAGTCTCAAAGTGAGGCATCGAGGTGGACCCAAACAAAGTCAAGGCAATCCTTGAAATGCTTCCCCCAACTACCATCAAGCAGCTCAGAAGCCTGCAGGGAAAGGTCACGTCGATCAAGCGCTTCATAGCGCAACTATCTGACAAGTGCCGACCCATGAACAAATTATTGCACAAGGGGGTAGCATTTCACTGGGATGACGAGTGCCAGTCAGCCTTCGATGACATTAAACAATACTTGGCTTCACCACCAGTATTGGCACCACCTAGACCAGGAGTGTCATTCTACTTATACATCTCAGCTACTGAGGTGGCACTGGGCGCCATGTTAGCCCAAAAGAATGAACTTCACAAAGAACAGGCTACTTACTATCTTAGCCGCACCCTAGTCAGTTATGAACTTAACTATGCATACGTTGAGAAACTCTGCTTGGCAGTGGTGTTTGCTACCAAAAAGCTATGCCATTACATGCTGAGCAACAAGACGTATGTTGTGTCTAAGGAGAATCCATTGCGATACATGATGAGTCATACTTATCATAGTAGTCGCACGATGAAATGGATCATGTTGTTGACAGAATTTGACATAGAGTTTATTGGACAAAAATCCATAAAAGGTCAGGTCATAGCCGATCAACTAGCAGAGGCTCCTCTCGAAGATGATCAGCCTCTGACCATAGAACTACCCGATGATGGGGTCTTCCATGTCTCAGAATCGCCAGATTCTGATGAGCCTGAGTCACAGGCCGACATAACCCTATTTTTTGATGGTTCTAAATGTGAGCAAGGTGGTGGCATGGGAATAGTATTCTTCACACCGCAAGGGGCTCCAATGCCTCTGTCATTTAAATTAAATTTCCCATGCACCAACAATAATGCCGAGTATGAAGCCTTGCTCATAGGTCTTCAGACAACAATCACCATGAACATTAAATGATTGAATATCTTTGGTGATTCGTTGTTAATTGTCAACCAAGTCAAAGGGGTATTCCAATGTAAATGCCCAGTTCTGTAGGCCTACAAAGCCCTTGTGGACAAATTCCTGGCACAACTTGAATGGTATGACATCGAGGCACTCCCTCGGTCATCGAATCATTTTGCGGACACTATGGCCTCCTTGGGGTCACTAATCCCGCAAGACATTTCTGGTGATATGACAACCATTCAAGTCAAAACACTATCGCAATCCGTGATGGAGCATGCAAGCTCTGACTTAATGCCAGGAATCCACATGATCCAGATTGAACCACCTTAGGATAAGTTCTCTCGAATCCATGATCATCTGAATCATGCCAACTGGGGGTCCTTATTCTCCCCTACTCCCCTTAATAGCAACACAACGCTATTCTTACAAGTTCTTTCCCGCTCAGCTTTTGCTAGGGATGAACTTCAAGAGGGATTGGTTGTTCATGCCGTCGAGGCTTTTGATCAACAGGATTGGTATTTGCCCATAAGGGACTACCTCAAGTTAGGTAACCTCCCACTTGGATTGACGCATGCCGCAAAATGAGCATTCAAGCAGAAAGTGGCAAAGTATGTCTTGTTAGGAGACATTTTGTACCGTCAGAGCTATGAAGGGATCCTCCTCCATTGCTTGGACCAGCAAGGAGTCCACTTGGGCAATCGCCCAAGCGCACGATGGTACGTGCGGTGGCCACTTCAGTGGTATGGCCATCGCAAAGTGCATTCTTCGCATGGGCTATTATTGGCCATATTTAGAGCGAGATTGTTGCGCATATGTGAGGAAGTGCATGAAATGTCAACATCATGCTAATTTGACACACGTACCTTCTCAGGCCTTGCAGCCGATCCAATCGGCTTGGCCATTTTTGTAGTGGGGCTTAGATCTAATCGGAAAGATCTCCCCTATGTCGTCAGGCCATCACACGTTTATCATAACGGCCACAGAGTACTTCACCAAGTGGGTGGAAGCGGTTCCGCTTACCTCTACGACTGGACCCCGCATTGTGGAGTTCATTTTACATAACATCATATGTCATTTTGGTATTCCATCCAAGATAATCTCGGATAATGGGACGTCATTCAAGAACAAAGATGTGCGTGCTTTGACCACAAAGTACAAAATTCAGCATAGTTTTTCGACACCCTATTATCCGCAGGCAAATGGGCAAGCAGAGGCGTCAAACAAAATGCTAGTTGCCATCCTCAAAAATATAGTCGTAGACAGTCATAAGGATTGGCACATTCAGATCCCACTTGCCCTATGGGCTTATCGCACTAGCATTCGGACACCCACTAGGGCAACTCTATTTTTGCTCGTGTATGGCTCCGAGGCTGTCATGCCTCTCGAGTTGGAAATTCCTTCCCTACGCATATCAATGCAAGAGTTCATCGATGATGACACTGCACGGCAGGCCCGGTTAGACCAGCTTACGTTGCTCGATGAACGACATGTTAATGCTCTCGAGCATTTACGTATCTATCAAGAGCGACTTAAGAAAGCATACAACATGAAAGTTCACCTGAGGGACTTTCAGGTTGGTGACTTGGTCTTAAAAGAGAACCAACAGAACTCTAGCTTGCCACCCCATCTAAGGGACAAGTTCATGGCAAACTGGTTAGGTCCCTATGTAATTGATAGTAAAATAGGACCTGGAACATACCGGCTAGCCTCTCTTGATGGAATCAAGGAACTAGAACCCTTGAACATCAGTCATTTGTGGCCATTCCATATCTAGAGGAGCCATAACCCAACCAAAAAGCTCCAAGGATTCCCATAATCGCTTGGTCATCCCAAAATGCCCAAGGATTCCCATAATCTTGGTCAACCAAAATGCTCCAAGGATTCCCATAATCGCTTGGTCATCCCCAAAAAGCTCCAAGGATTCCCATAATCGCTTGGTCAATCCCAAAATGCTCCAAGGATTCCCATAATCGCTTGGTCAACCCAAAATGCTCCAAGGATTCCCATAATCGCTTGGTCAACCCAAAAATCCCCAAGGATTCCCACAATCGCTTGGTCAAACCCAAAAATTCCCCAAAGGTGCCCATTACCCCTTTGGTCAAACCAAAAGCTCCAAGGGTTCCCACAATCGCTTGGTCAAAAATAAGAAAATTCAAAAACAATAAAATCATCAAAAATAACAAAAATTTGCATCTCATTTCCATGCATACTCACAATCATCACAACAATAAAGAGCTCTTTTTGCATCTCATCTTCATATTCACAAAAATCAATCCATCAAAAACACAAAAATATATAGCTGCCTTAAGCATCACATCCATACATTACATATTTGTGGTCATAAAGGTCAACGCACCATAGACTGCCATTACTTGGCAAAACCATCATTTTTCACATTTTTCCACTTTATCAATAATTCATCGCAAATAACCGCCACTCACGTTATTTTCCCACATCATAGTCGGTTGTCTTCTAATGTATCAAGAGTTTTCGTCCTTCAATCGTCATTAGCTTTCTAGCCACGTACTGTACCAAGTCAGACAGATTTTACAAAGGTAGAGTTCTACTTGGATCACACCTTGGTACGTAGCATCCCAACACAAATTAAAACACATAAAAATTCCCAAGTTGTGTGAATGAAAGATGAAACCTGCAAAGCAATCCAGGTCACCATAAGCGAAACGGTTATCTTGCTCATCCCCCTATGCGAATGACCCCAAGAATGTTGAGAGTTGGCAAAAGGACAAGCATCTTCCCTACCCAATTCCCCAAGAATCCCAAGTTCTCAAAAGGTTGCAAAACATCACAAATTTGCAAAATTCAAAACTCCAAAAATTTTGACATCACAACCAAAGTGCATACATCAAAAAGCACATACAATAGTGATTCCCATCACTCACTATTCAAAATCCCTTGCTCAAAAGAAACAAACAAAAAAATAAACAGTGATTTTTATCACTACAAAAGAGCAAGTATCCCAATACAATTGAAGAAAAGAAGGGAGTCGAACTTGAATCCCTGGAACTCTCAGCATTCCGACAGGTCATGAGGCAAACCTCAGTACTGGTTTGGTGGATAGCCTATCGGTCATTGGTGGTAAACCTCCCGCATGATGATATATCTGTCACATTAACTTGTGTGCAGATCAATGTTTGCATGTGGATGAGCTAGCTTATGGTATCCTACGATAGCACCGCAGATTAATCTGACTAAATACAACAAAGGAGTTAGTGGAGCTAATCAGGTGATCCTCGATACAAGTTTGGTTGACAGCCTATACGGCACTGGCGGTATCTTGACAAACACCACATAAATGAACTCAATTGCACACACAGGGATGTGAAATAACTTGGTCAAAAACAAGTCCGATTCATACCTTGTTAAAAAGTCTCGTAAGATAAAAGTATAGTCTTGGCTAGATAGTTAAAACATCTGAGTCTCGAAAAACCCTACCTACATTCTAAACCAACTTGCTATCTTTCATTCTCACATTGCCATCAAAAAATACAAAAAAATAGCCCGTATACATAAAGAAAGTCAGGTCACACAACAATCACCCAGCACAAAAAGCCATAAATTCTAAACAGTCTATGGTGCGACCGCCAAAAATCACAAATTCAATTCATCCATTCCATTTGCATATCATATAAATTAAAAACATTTGCATTTCATCAAAACATATGCATCCATCAATATAAATTAACATGCATACATCCATATTCATCAATCATCGTGCATAACATCAAATCATGACATGTGCATAAATAAAATAAAGTCATCTGTATATATCATCAAAAATGCCCGTAGGCTACAATGAACCGGTCCTATGACCCCACAACAAAATCCAAAAGCTCAAAAATCCCCAAAGCCTAAGGCATCGACCACCATGATCACGCAGGATCGGTGCGATGGGAACTACCCCCCATGGTGTGGGTCCTATGGGACCCCTCAGGGTGGCTGCTGCTAGCCCCCGCATCACGCCTACTACCCCCTCCCTCATCCAATCGCCTACGATGAGATGATGTTGACTGCTCAGTATCACTGCCCCTCGTCCGATGTGAAGAGCCACCTCTGGAGGGCTCAGGTACCCGCCCCCGAGGCGGATGATCTCTCCCTCCAAATCCATCCGGTGTCGACACCACTCTGCCTCCCACCGATGGTACATCGCTACTACATCATCACGCTACGCCAGCTATGTCCGTAGGAGATCCCTCTCCCGTGTAGCATCGGTATCCCCCTCCTACCGGTGGTGCACAGCCCATGCATTCTCTCACTCCACTAGCTGAGCCCACAAGAGATCCCTCTCTTGCAGAGCCTCCCCTAGCTCCTCATCTCGCCTCCATAGTAGCCCCACCAATCATGCATTCTCAGTGCGCACCCCTACCTCCGTGTCCTCCGCCACTGCCTGGTGCATAGGCAAATCTGGGACTGTAGCCTGCTCTGGCTCCCACTGCTCTGGGGCGTCCTGCATCTCCGGCTGATCTGGAACACCATAATCCGCACCCACATCATCTACCTCCACCATGTCTGCATCCTCTAGCGGAGCTCCCCAACCCTCTCCTGGTGCCTCGACACCCTCCTCGCCTGTTGTTCTGCTGCCTCTGTGCCTCCCAGTGGCCCCTCTCCCTGCCATCACCGTAGTATCCACCACTGGTCATACTCCGTGGTAGTCCCGACGTCATCCACATCCGGGATGTCAATCACCGCATCTGAATCCTCGCCAAGTGGCACGATGATCGGCCGGTCCAGAGTCCTCTCATCCCCCCGACGTCGATAGACCACGGGCTCACCAGGCAACCCCTGGCGCACCCCAAACTGTCGTGTCACCCGGCTGTAAGGGAAGAACTCCTGCTCGGTCCCATGCCGCCCAATCAGCCACCGCTCCCTGTGTACCCACCGGAGCCACTCTCTAGCCTCAGGCCAGGCTGGACAGTCCCGATAGGGGCGCCAAAACACCTCCCCTGGAGCAAGCCGAGCGAAGGCATCGGCATAGTGCCCTACGACACCTGCCCACCGCCGACTCTATCCCTGCTCCTCAGACCGCCGCCATAGAGCCACGTAACCTATATCCTTATCCACCATCTCCGCCCGAGTCATCCACGGTAACCCCACCGGCCTCTCCATCGCTATGTGCTACCAAGCCCAGCTCTGCAACATGAGATAGCTACAACTAATCCCCTTCCACCTTCGATAACGGACCTCGTACAACTCACCATAGAGTTGTGCCAACAGCGTCTGTCCCCACCTCATGATCAAAGGCTCATGCGTCGAACACTCCACCAGTCGACAGACCACATCCAGTAGGTTCCATGGGAACCTCGCGCCTGACGAGTCAGGTAGCAGCATGTTGGAGATAAGGCCCATGAGTACTGCGTGCCTCACTCCCAACACCCCCTTCTCCAGCCACCATCGAACTAGAATCTCACCAATCTGGCAGTCACCCTCTGCCCTCTCCACTGGGCTATCCACACCCACCTCCTCCCCGTGCCCGAAGCAGCGTGTCAGCACTGCTATCCGCTGATCGCGCGGTGTCATCCTGATAGGTAATCCATCTATCGAAATCCACAGAATCCGATAGACATCTTCCAAGGTCACTGTCATCTCCCCTGTTGGGAGATGGAAGGTGTTGGTCCGGGGATCCCACAAGTTGATCAGGGCCGTCAGATAAGCCCGATCCCCGACCACAGGCTCCAGCCGAGTCACCTGCTTGAGCCCAAGGGCATCAAGCCACTCCTAGTCAGCCACAGCTAGCGCCTCCCACGCTTCAACGAAAATAGTAGGCACACGATACCGACTCTTCACAACCTGCAAAAGAAAACAACACAAAAACATTAAAATCATGAAAAACTGCATAAACAGTAACATGAATATACAACACTACATCAAACAATGTACAACTCAAAAACAACAAAATTCACAAAAATTCAAAACAAAAACAGTTTGTCAGTCTTAGGGTTTCTGCATTCTAAGTTTAAAACTGATAGACAACATAAAAAAACAAAAAAAAATTGTAAAATATAGTTTGTCAGTCTTAGGGTTTCTGCATTCTAAGTTTAAAACTGATAGACAACATAAAAAAAAAAAAAACAAATTGTCAAATATAGTTTGTCAGTCTTAGGGTTTTTGCATTCTAAGTTTAAAACTGATAGACAACATAAAAAAAAAAAAAACAAATTGTCAAATATAGTTTGTCAGTCTTAGGGTTTCTGCATTCTAAGTTTAAAACTGACAGACAACATAAAAAACAAAAAACAAATTGTCAAATACAGTTTGTCAGTCTTAGGGTTTCTGCATTCTAAGTTTAAAACTGATAGACAACATAAAAAAAAACAAAAAAACAAATTGTCAAATATAGTGTGTCAGTCTTAGGGTTTCTGTATTCTAAGTTTAAAATTTTTCTTTTACTTAAGGTTTACCTTACTGTAAAAAGGAAACAAATTTCAGACTGTTATCACGTCTTTTCAGCATACATGTAAACTCGGGTTTCATTTTTACGAAGCCCACTAAAAAGAAAAACAAATTTTTAAAACTAAGTTTTGAACTCAGTTTTTTCTTACCTAGGGTTTTTACCTAAGTCATAAGACAACAAGTCACGCATAACGACATACAGTTAATCAGGGTTTTTCAAATCAACAACAAACTACAAAAGAAGCAACAAATTGCGGTATTAAAAACTGTAAACAACAAAATGCAAGCAATAACGAGAAGGATCACTTACTGGTCTCGCTTCGGCTCCGCCACTCGATCCGGTTCATGCACTCATGATGTCGGGAGAAATTCAGCAGCGCTTCGCTTCGCAGAATTAACCTCCTCCTCCTCAGAGCTCCAATTCGCCAGGAAAAACGAAGGCAAATGAGCCCAAAACTCAGTTTTGGCCTTTAAATAGGCAGTTTAAGCTTGTAATCGTTCTTCCCTAGGACGAGCACTCTAGTTAGCGCTCGTCCCACCCTGGGACGAATACTAAACTGGTATTCATCCCACCCAGGAACGAATTCAGGGCAAAAATTTCAAAAACATCAAAAAAAATTGCACAAAAATGACCCAACAACGAACAATAAACTTGCCCGATGAAAGTGCTTTTGCACTTGACATTCCGGGCATGCAAAACAGATGTCGGGGTCACAAATCCTCACTATCCTACTCCCTAAGAAGGCTACCATAGCCGGACCACTCCACGAGAGGACGGATTTTCGAGAATTTCATCCCCAAGCGGCGTCGCAAAACGGGTCCACACCCAACCAAAAATAGCAATAACATTGCCGAACGAAGGCGCCTTTGCGCCTGACATTCTTGGCATCCAAAATAGACGTTGGGGTTACAAATTGTCACTATCCTACTCCCTAAGAAGGCCACCATGGCCGGACCGCTCCACGGGAAGACGGATTTTTGCCAATTTTAGCCCCAAAAAGCGTCACCAAAAGGGTTAACACCCACCAAAAATAGGTCTAAATGTCAGAAAACTGCACACACATTCAACGCTAAACATCTGAAGGCACCCTTACACAAGTCATCTTGGGTCAAGCGACTCGTCGCTTTTCTCATGTTGGTCATTCCCTCATCGATTCGTCGCTTGAGGGGGTAGTCACACTTAGTCACCAATCAACAAATACACACCCAATCATGGAAATAGCATGCATTGAAAGAATCATTGGCAAAGACAATCACGCTCCTGCTTGGGGCAGTAAACAAGCAATAATCACAAGCCGATCAATCACTTGGCATTCATGAATCATGAACTCAAGGTTCCCATGGACAAAAGGTTGCGCCCTTTGCCTATTCATGACTGATCAATGTCCAAGCTCAAGTAACACCTCACCGAAAAAGGTTAACACTTGAATTGAGTTCCTTCGCTCGTCAAGAGCAA
The DNA here is from genome assembly GCA_028583015.1 of Wollemia nobilis. Taxonomy (NCBI): domain Eukaryota; kingdom Viridiplantae; phylum Streptophyta; class Pinopsida; order Araucariales; family Araucariaceae; genus Wollemia; species Wollemia nobilis. The sequence continues at coordinate 32,693,757 of JAQPPZ010016892.1, read as the reverse complement.
GGATTCAAGAATGCATGCCCTTTCCATACTTGGGGCATCAAAAGTTGGTTAGGTTACTAAGAAACCCTAATCATTAGTGCTTTGGTTATCTATTTTTGCTCGGCACTGCGCCTTGCACAGCGCATCCCAAAAAGGGGCATCTGTAGACACCAAAACAACACCAATCCGATTATGTGACTGCAAACACTGATCGCATTGACACACACAACCCCAAGGGCAGCCCCTAGAGGTTAAACAGTGGTCCTAACCACTCTCACAATAGTTTTGGAAGGTCAAAGATCAATTTGGCACCTTCAGGCACTTTGCTCAATACTCGTTCCACCCAGGGACGATTTCAAACCGGGATTCGCCCCACCCAGGGACGAATAGCAGTATTCGCTCCAGGGTGGGGCGAATAGCAAGGTTTGACGGGAAAAAGTCAAATCTTGACAAATGGTAGCTCGAGATCCGCCACTTAACGCTTCCTTCATCGCATGGGAGTGTGGGTGAGCATTTTCGAGCATTAGAGGCAGTTGCAAGGGCGAGTCATGAAGTCCCTAATTAGGGAGGAATCTCCTTCCCCCTAGGAAGGCATGATTGCCAAGTGGCGCCTCTGCATGCCCAATTCAAGAGACCTCCAGGTCTATAAATTGGTGAGTTTCCTCACCCCAAAATATATAGAGAAGGAGCATTTTGAGCAATGAAGTGCTGTCATTTTACTTTCACACCCACACCCTTTTGAGTTGTGCCTTTCACATCCTTGATCTCTTTTGGAGAGGAGGTCATAGGGTGGCTATTGGAAGCACAAATCCAGAACCAAAACCCGACATTTGGCCACAATATCCCACCCAATTTGTCGACAATACCCCACAAGAGATTTTGGACCCATCCCAAGTGGATTGGTGCCGAAATCGGGCCCCCAAACGACGGGCGGCCTGCCCCGGGTGCCCCCCCACATTGCTACAGTCCTAATCGCCCCACATCAGAGCGATTGGAAATCTATGGCAGATATCTTTCCTATTATTCTTGTATTTAATTCTATGCTTGCTTAGATAGGTTGCCATTTAAATTTCACATTGTTTTGAACAATTTTGATCATGTTTCCATCTTCGTTCGCCTTTACTAACTTGCAGGGTAACTCCCATCAAATTCTTGTTAATGGAGGCCTAATTGGGGAAATCTGACCATCTGGGTCTTCCCAAAATACCCCCAATTAGCTAATCCCAACTTTTTAGGTGATTGGGAGCTCCCCAGATGCGACATTTGGGACAGTGCCTTTCGGCATCTATGAGGAATTTCCTGATTGTTCTATTTGCAGTGTTTCCTTTGTGAGGTCTTGATGCCCCTGTCAAATTTTTAGATCATTTGGATATATGTTAGTTATCGTTTTATTTATTCTTTGCATGCACTAATCGTAGGCTTGGGGATTGCATGTTTCATCTCATCCGCAGGTGCTACTGACCGTTTCTTGTTTCTTTGAATGCAGGATCTAGACGTTAGAGGAGCAACGAAGAGTCAAGACTCATCAATGCAAGCGGCGACGATGTTTGGTCCGCCCACTTTACATGTGGGCACGCGAAAGAAGGAATGGCATCCATGGATGTAACAAAGAAACAAATTTAACGCTCCTCGCCCCTAAAAAGGGAGGAGGCAAATTGTAACCGAATTCTGAAACATATCAATAAAAGAAAGGGCTGTTTTCCGCATTGGCTTTTCATTTGGGTTTCAATTCGTTTATGCTTTTCCTATTTCATGCATTTTCAATTCGTAGGACTTAGCGTTAAGTTTAGTTCCGTTTTGCATCGTACTTGGAGCTTTTCCTTTTTTGTTTCCGTATCCTCATGCTTTCACCATGGTGGTTAGCTAAGGGAATGAAAGGATTGGATTTAGAAAAGGGAGATCTAACCTGTTTAGACTTTTGGGTGAAGTGAGTTGTTGACTAAGGTTGAGACTAGAACTACTTACTATTTTTAGTCTACATTTTCCTCTAGAAGCCTTGGTTTGGGTAGATCTCTTGTGTCCAGTGTCTGTCTAGGGTTCCTTCTTTAGCAATGGGCACTACGATCGAAGGAGGCCCTGAGTTTGACATTCAATATAGTAGGTAGGTTTATTTTCATACTCAATGCCTTGGCGATGCACGTAGCCTCCAATGGTGATTTCAAAAAAGGTGGGAAGGGCCGAATCCAGGTTTACCAGAATGTAGATTCATGCATAAGTCATCCTGGATATGGCTCTAGTTGCAAGGTTGATGGAAACAAGCTCTCCAATAGGTTGTGAAATACCTTTTAGGGCATCATTATAAAGAATTGATGGGAAATCCCATGAAGCTTGACCTAGATTGGGGCTGATTTGATGCTTTGAGTCTTGAGGTCAAAGTCTTCACCCCATCTTCACAAAATTAAACTCTGATGCTCGAAGAACTAGGGACCACCTATGACTATGCAGTGAGTGTCGAAGACATTGTTGATCATGATCATAAAAAAACCCCGTGGGAAAGCTACAAGCTCTATGTTGCCTGATAGTCACCATTTTGATAGAGCCCATTCATGAATAGTTTCAATATCCAGTCGAGCTCCCACAAATTTCTTGATGAGAGAGATGGATTATTGGAATATAAGGGGCTCCATTGATCCTCGTGGGAAAGACACAACGTTGCCAAAAATAGAGAATGAAATGGGGGTTTGGAAAGGGGAGGCTTTGCCTGATGCCCTAAATTTGTCAACGAAAGACAAGGACAACGAAGGTTCTTTGGGGTTGTCACCCGATGAAACCCTAATGGTTTTGAAACCACTACGACCTGCCTTGCAATTAGGCGGTTCTTCGAGACCGTATTAATCTCCACTAGGAATACCGCCACCTGGAAGGGAAGTTGTACCTGAAGAAGCTCTTGTTGATCCTTCCAAGACCCCACCTATCGCTACCTACCCTTGGGGGACTTTTGCTTACCAAGTTTTGCCTTTTAGTCTATGCAATACACCTGCCACATTTTAGAGGGGAGTTTTGAGCATCTTCTCTAACATGATTGGAGAAACTGTGGATGTATACATGGATGATTTCATTGTATATGGTGAAACTTTTACAACAACCATAATTTCTTTTGAGAAAACACTTAAGCGGTGTGAGGAAACTAACCTGTACCTAAGAAATGAGAAATATTATATGCTAATGTAGGTAGGGATAGTTTTAGGACATCACATTTATATATATGGGATAAAATTAGATAGTAAAAATATAGAAGTTATCCAAAACTTACCTAATTCTACAACATAGAAGGATATACGTAGTTTCCTAGGATCAACTGGTTACTATAGGAGGTTTATATCAAACTTTAGAAAAACTGCTAAATCCTTGAGCACATTGTTATCAAAGGACGTAGAGTTTGTCTAGATAGAGGAATGTGAAAAAGCATTTGACACCTTAAAGGAAAAACTGATTAGTGGTCCAGTACTGAGAGGTTCAAATTGGACCATACCTTTTCAAATATATGTTGATGCATCTAAAAATACAATAGGGTCAGTGTTGGGATAGAAGTATGGCGATGATTTCTATGCCATCTATTATGTCATTAAACATCTCACAGGTGCTGAATTCAATTATACTATCATGGAAAAGGAATTTCTTGCACTTATACATGCTCTTAACAAATTTCATCATTATATCATAGTATATCACATTTTTGTACATACTTATCACTCCGCTAATAGATACCTGATGAAAAAACCTAGGATTAGTGGTAAATTTATTAGATGGTTGTTGTTTCTATAGGAATTTGATATGATAATAGTAGATAAGCCAAAAAAGGAAAATGTGGTAGCTGATTTCTTATCCAAGTTGACACCTCTAGATCATGTAGCTATAGATGATAAATTTCTAGATGAGAATTTGTTTTCTTTGAATGAATAGATACCATGGTACACAGATATGGCTAATTATTTTCCCACTAGTAAAGTATCCTCTGCAATTTCACCATGTGAGAAAAGTGTAGACTTCTCATGGATTGATGGGTGCCTATTTAAAATAGTTCTTGATCATATCATGAGAAGATGTGTTGTTGATAATGAGATAATAGAAATATTGAAGGCTTTCCATGATGAACCTTGTGGTGGTCATTTTGTAGGAAAAATAATTGCATTCAAAGTGTTATAGGCTGGCTACTACTGGCCTTCATTATTCAAATATGTAGCCAAGCATGTGAGACAGTGTGATCAATGTCAGAGGATGGGCAAACCAACTCAGATATGAGATGCCCCTCCAACCACATGTACACAAATCCATTTGATAAATGGGATATGGACTTTGTAAGACCCATTAATCCATATTTAGTAGGTAAGAGGTATATATTAGTTTATACTGAATATGTGACCAATTGGGTTGAAGTGCATACATTGCATGATTCAAAAGAGAATATTGTGGCAGACTTCTTGTATTCATATATTTTCACAAGATTCAGGGTTCCAAGGGAGATCACAACTAATAAAGGACCTCAATTTACTTCAAATATGATTCAGGAACTCGTGCAACAATATAAAATGAGGTATAACAAAACCACTCCCTACCACTCACTGACAAATGGGCAAGTTGAGGTAACCAACAAATAATTGGAGAATAGCTTGATAAAGATAATACAACAACATAGGAAGGACTAGTCCACTATTACTAAAAGCAGTGTGGACCTACATAATCACATGGAAGACTACTACTGGTTTGACACCATTCCAACTAGTATATGGGAAGAATGCTATGATTCCCATAGAGTTTGAATTTAAAACACCCATAACTATAGTAGAGTTAAATATAAACTTAGATGATGTACATAAAGAATAAATTCAACATCTTAAGTAGCTGGATGAATACTGAAGAGTTTCTCTACAAAGAACAAAAGTCTTCTAGAAATAAAGGATCAAGTGGGATAATGGGAATTATTGTATGACTCCTGGTTCCATGAAAGAAAAGGTAAGCTCATGCAGTGTTGTATGGGGCCATATGAAGTGACTAAAGTCATTAACAATAAAGTTGTTAGGATAAAAATAATTAACAGTAACAATATTACATTAACAGTCAATGGTCACTGCTTGCATCCATATCATGTGTCTGAAACATACATGATGAAGTCCATATTGGGCATGGAGAAGACCCCAATTTTTTATAGTTTCAAATTGATTCAGTAATATGTGGACGTTGTCCACATGGTACCAAAAACAATTATCCTTTTAAAATTTTTACTTTTAGTTGTATTTTTGTTTTGTAGGAATGATGCCCTCAGTGCAGTTGTTAGGCAGCATGGGAAACCTAGGCCTAACAAGCACAAGATCTATGAACCTACACCTTATCAGATTTCTAGAAGAATTTTTTGTAGTATGAGTAGTTTGTCCCAACTTAAAAAGGGGGATACTATACTTGAATATGTACATGAGTGTTTGGGTTGATATTTATCGATAATAAAACACTCAACTTCTAGTTCATGTAGCAGATACTGATTTTTTCCTTGTTATTCAACCAGAGAACTAAATACATAATCAACCATAAGCGTACATAAGTGGGCATATCAAGCAGATGTTGAAATTAAGGAGGAGCACTTGATTTCCATTTTATGATGACAAAGGCACCTGATTCTCTATTTTTAGAGAAAATGGTGCATGATTGCCATTTTACAAAAGAAGACACCTGATTCCTATATTTGGTAAGGCATAACTTGATTCCTATTTGTACAAGGCGTCTGACTCCTAGTATGACAAGGAAAAGGTGTGTGTGTCTCGTTTTCTAGCAGACCAATGCATGATTCCTATTTTTTCAAGGATATGGCACCCGACTTCCACTTTTTGGGAAAGTGACACGTAATTTCCTAAACATATCATTTGAAAAAAATGTCATGTATAAATTTTGAGTTTTTTATAAAGTTTACTTTATGTATGGTGCTCTATTTCTAGTAAAAGGTGCCTACTTTCCATGTTAAGCATGAAACCCAATTGCTAAGGTGCCTGCTTTCTATTTTACAAGCACCTACGTACTTGGATTCAAAAGAAGACGTCTGATATCCACACAATAAAATGTACCTACTTTCTATTTTCATTGGTGTTTGTACCTTGTAAAAAATAAATTTTAGCATTGGGAAGTGGCCCGAGCCATGTCAGCATTCCACTCATGTGCAAAAGTCAAAACTTGAACGGATAAAATTATTTTTATTTTTCTATTGAAGATTTGTGCACATTCCAAAGTCACCAGCAAATAATTTTTGAGGATGGGATGTTTGTCATCCCAAGAAGATGTGTTTTTCTAAATTTTTCTTGAAAATGTGCAGGAATTATCAAAGGTATCAAATGGCAACAACCAAGAACTAATTAAAATGGAGAGAAATGCACCGCATGGAAAAATGCCTATCATTGTTTGTTCTAGAATTCCTAGTCATCATCAAGCATCCAATACCAATGCACAATGAGTTTCTACACATTATACACGCATGAAACATAGTATGGGTACGTGCATAATTTTTTGTTTTATGTATATATTATCTTCATAGGCATATGCTTCTAGAAAATAATGTTGACACAACCCCCATAAAATTGCTAGCTAACCATATTTCTCCACTTGGCATTTTTCTCACGTGTCGATGCTTTGATTGGGAAAAACACTCATGGTCATCCTCTATGAAAAATCTGGCACACACTTTAATGATATTTCACACAGATAACTGTAATTATTTCTAATTACAAAAATCAAGTGCTTGCATTCACGAATGTAGGCGATTTAAACCATGCATTAGAAAAACTCTATGTAAGAAAATAATAGAGTTGCAGGTGATAGAAACTCAAAGCAGAGAGAAATCAGAACTTTTCCATTAGTGAGGATGTATGGATGCAATTTGATGTCGTATGATGGCTGGACTACTACCATCCAGTTAGACAGAACTAGGATGTAGAGGTGGCTAAAAAAATTGTGATATCCATGAGGTACGAAGTTGTTCGCATGCAGGGACTAGAAATCCCAGTCACCGAAGAATACATTACTACAGTAATAGGTGTTCCCTGAATAGGGGAACATACATATAAGGAGGACAACCCCACACTCTTTGTGTATATTATTCAAGCATCCAATGTGGTACCTGACATGCGTTGGTTTGCCAAAGCAACACATCCCCAAGCTTTGGAGGTCAAATTTTGAGTATACTGCTTGGTTATTCACTTGCATGGTAGGCATTCTAAGCTAAACTCTAACCATTTTTGTTTTCTGAACCATACACTACATGGGGATAATATCAATGTATCCCATTAGCCTGCATGTTCATTCAAATATGAGTCTAGATGGTACTAGGCAAGCACAATATCTACCTTGGCTTACCATGGCCTAATTTCAGCCTTGGTGCGATATGTAGAGTCACACAAAAATGTGACGGTTGAGGAAAGTAAGGGTAATAATACAATTTCAGGGGCATAGAAAGAAGTGGAGGTGCTAGAACAGACTAATCGATTGGCCAATAATGCGACATAGCAAGAAGATATGGTGCATGCATCACTACTTGAGGAAAATACATGGGAAGCACGATAAGCCTCATCCCCTATTTTTCTCCAATATTATCAGGAAGCAGGACATGCTTCATCCCTTACTAGCCCTCAATTTTACAATGAGGTAGGGAATGATCCTCCAAGCCCTAATTTCATTTCAATTTCCACCAAAACCAGAATTAGAAGGACAAAGGCATCTATGGTGGTTTCTAGCTCATTAGATGATGAAGCATCAATTGACAAGATAAACAAGGATGAGTTCATGGACCACATATTACAGGATTTATCCAAGGATCAAAATCCTTAATATAAAATACAAACAGAGGGCCTATAACATTAGCTACAAATATTGAAAGAATAGGCCTGCACTTGGTAGGCCAAATACAAGGAAGAGCCGGCTCTTTTCTAAGAGTTCCAAAAAGTAGCTGCAGCAAAATTGTAGGAACTATATCAGACTATCCATCAGCTATAGGGGAAAATATCAAAATTGTAGTTGCAAACCCAATAAAATGGGGTTGGATGGCCAACCAGGGTAGAAGCAGTAGTGCAAACTAACTGGTCTATGAAAGTTCCCATTAACTCTCCAGATTCTGAGGAGAAAATATTCTCCTTTGGCCCTTTTTGATCAAAAGCAATAAATTACAGCCAGAGAGTTGAAGCAAGATATCAATCAACGACTTCTTCTGAAAATATATCTACACAAGGAAGCCTTAATTATTGGGCAAGGAACCCTATGATTAATATTGAAAACGTAGATGAAGAATCAACCCTAAAATCACATGCATAAGTAGAGTAGGAAAAAAATGAAGTAATGGAGGTTGAACAAACCCATCTACCATCTTACTCTATAGATCAAGCGCAAGATCAAGGTCCTAAATTTAATGTGGGATAGTCCCCAATATCGTTTTCCTCTACAAAGACAGATGTAAACTAGGAGGATGAAATTGAGGTCGAAGAACATCAATTATCAATAAAATATTTAGAGGAATATAGAAAATAGGAAGATGAAATTCAGGCCGAAGAGCCTCAAATTTTATATAAAGCTACAAAGAAGGATCAAGGGGTTGTAAAATCCTAATATTTTACTCATTTTGTAGTCTAGGAACCAGAGAGAGATGCGAGACTAAGCCATAAAAATTTTAGGTAGTAAAAGAAACTCCAACAAATATAGAAGAAGAAATAGAAGAAGGAAATTATCCTACTTCAAATATACCTATAGTCCTTACAAGACAACCTAAAAAGTTGAGACCAAAGATTAAGGTTATAATGGGATCTCAATGAAGACCTAGAACCAGAACAAGGACTGCATAGTTAAAGGAATTGAGCATGAATTTTGATGAGGAATGGGTAGAGACCTTGAAGCTATTTGATAAGTAGAGATAGAAGTTTGAACAGCTCAAGGAAAATATAAAATAAGATAAAAATGAGTATAATAAATCCTCTAAGAGGGCGGCCAAGAAAACTAGAAAAGACGCCAAAGAGACATCCAAAACTCCTCGACCTAAAATCGAAGTTGATCAACCAATGTAGTTCTAGAATTTGTATGGGTCAATAGGTAATAAACCTTCAAATATGAAGGTATATTTCATGAATATAGGAATGTTAGGTCTTGTACCATCTACAAATCAAGAAACAAATAAAAAAACCCCTCTGGTGGAAGAAACAAAGTCTAAGGATGATGTTGAAGTCAACCCAACAGAGGCCAATCTACCCACAACTAAGGTTGCTGAGAAATCCAACATTCTATTTATCGATGAATTTGCAGTACCAGTGGGAGAACATTTACCCCTTCACAATGAATACTAGAAGATGTCTGATCCTGTATTCTAGAATATTACCTCCAGTTTTATTGGCTACTACTTGAAAATTGAGAAAGGAAAGAAATATTAGACAAGGGAACATCCAGGTAAAGGGGTAGGTCCAAATCATCCATTTCGGCGTAGTAAGTAACAAAGACAATAGGAACAAGAGGTAACCAATCCCAGGGCACCGAAAGGGTGAAAATCCAAGAATAAGAAAAAACTAAGGCCGCTAAAAAGAAGAGGAAAGAAACAATCAGGGCTTATTGGAATATTGTGAATAAAACTAGTAATTACCAATATAAAGTGACACAAGGATGTGCCAACACTTAATCATGGGGGATGATGAGCATTGAAAATGCTCATTTTTTTACAAACTTTCCATATATATTGTGGCATTTATTTTAATAGAAAAATGTGTTTTTATACAAATTGTATATGTGTTTAATAGTTTATTGTGCATGTTCTTTAATATTTGTTTTTGAGTGCATTTTGTGTAGATTTCAAAAAAATTGTTCTTTTTAGCATGTTTACGTCAAGGTCCCACTCAGACCCAACACTTACAATTTTAATATGGCAAAGTAAAGGTAAAACATTTGTAATACACTAGTGTGAAGCACTAAGTCAGACGCTCGATTCCCTTTCAAACACCTGACTCCTATTTGGTGCTTGATTATTGGATGATCGATTCCTATTTTGCACTTGAATATTGGGCTTTTGATTCATGTTAGGTGCATGATTTCTATTTTGGCATCTGCTTCCTGACTTCTATAGATAAGGCACCTGATTCCCATTGATGCAGAATCACAACACGACTTTTTTTGTTAGTAAAATCGAATGGCGATTTTAGCGATGGATGCGAATGGATTCTCAACAGTGGAAGCGGACCAAGGACAACATCAAATATCAGCAATTATCTATTTTTTAGCAGTAATATAAAATATTGATGTAATCAAATAAGAGTGGAAATATTAAATGTATTCTGTTCTGATAAAATAGAATACATTGATTGGTCTAAAATTGATGTTTTATTCGGTCTCCTTCATTTATGCATATTATTGTAAACTAAGAATCTGAATTTGATTTACCTTCATGATGTAATAGGGTATGACTGCATATCTTATAAATATGCAAGCCATCCCTGAAATAAAAATGCCAAATCTTTTTTGTAACTTTCTCTACTACAAATTAATAAAATACACCAGCGTATTTTCATCCTTCTTATTTAAGTATGTGGTGTCTGATTGAATGCGGGAAGAATATTCTGGAAGCATGGAGCCACTTTCAAAATTATTCCTCCCTTTGCTTTTATATTTTCTATAATTTTTAATCTAGTTTTTTACTTTTCTGAACTTAGCTTAATTTTTGTTTTCCCCTATTTTTTTGTAATTTCCAGAAAGTGTGCAATTTTGGTTTCTAAATATAGTTTAGACATGTCTTGATAATTTAGGATAGATTAATGGTTTGAAAACTAAACCAGAACTCCAAAGAAAAAACAAAACCTCCCCAAACAATAAATCTATGGGACTCATCTCATTGGAGGGAATTACAAGCATATATTGTGCAAGGTTGCTCACAATTTTACAAGTTGCCCTGGGTTGACAAATTAAATGAGGCAATGAATCTGAATGTAGAAATCTAACCAATGTTTTTTCCAAGAATGATTTCTCAATATACCTCACCTCATAACATATTCTATATCTAAAATATATACTTTTATAATCCATAGTTTAAGTTCACAACTTACCTCATACTTACAAAAATTAATTTCGATAAAAATGTATTTAATAAATTTAATAAATAACCAAATCTAGTCATTATTGTTTTATAAGTATACTTTTAAACAATTTAAAATTATTAACAATAACCCTTTCTTATTTTTTTTTATTATACCACTAAGTACTTCTAGTAATCAAGAATTAGTCACTTGAGATGAGGCACCACATAACTCTAATTTCCAATTACATATTCCTAAAAGAAAAATCTGTAATTCTTAAATTAGGTGAATACCCACCCACCATGACACACACACACAGACACAGACACACACATATATATATACACATACCAGGATCATACACAATTATTTTTGCATGACCCACATTGATCTTATTTCATAAACTTCTTGATGTCCTTTGAATTGTTAACTAATAATTGAGGTGGAAGTTATATTGAAGTAAATTTAAATCATCATAAACATTGTAATAGCATACTAATATAAGATATATGGAAGCAATGTAAATTGATGGAGGAATTCGGTTTGGCTAAAAACCATCTCTAATGCTATCATTTACTTTGAAGTTGATATTCAAAAAAATAACTCATGGGAACATGGAGAAAATGTCCATTATAAACATTAAAAACTAGGATCTCAATCCTCACAAAAGTTGGAAAAGATTTTTGTCTAAGACACTTTTGGATTTAGATGATTCTATTACTATATCATTGACCAAGAATGAATATTATACTTTAGAGACATAAGATTTAATATATCTGACCCATTTCTTTCCAAATACAAGTTTTTAATACTACATAAAGAAAATCCCATTTATCCCTATCATATGCTTTATTCATGTCAAGTTTTAAGTTGATTGCTCTCTTTCCTAGAATCTATTGAATGTATTATTTCATGAGCTACTATGATCCCTTCCTAAATGTGTCGCACTTTCATAAATTCATCTTGCTATTTTGAAATATTTTTTTCTAATAGTGGCCTTAACCAATTTACCATCACTTTGGAGATTATCTTATATGCTATATTGCATTGGTATATAAATATAAATGGATCAAATAATTCTACATCCTTATTTTCTAGAATAAAGGTAAGATACCTAAGTATTGTAGGTGAGTTGGAGAGGAGAGGGCAATCCTCCAAGGGAGGTCCCAGGTTCAAATCTCCACCCTACCAAAAAGCTGAATTGGGTATCCAAAATCCAATTGATAATGTTGGTGCAGGTAGGGTCGGTTGCGACTCTCGGGTGACTTTGACGGTGTAGAACCCCATGTTTCTGGTCTCTCAGACCAAGGCGACCCCACAAGGGATTTTTTGCTTAAAAAAAAAATAATCAAGGTAAGATATGTTTTATTTATTTTATAAGGTGTGCACTATTTTACCCTAGACTATTCCACTACCACCAATAAAGAACCCTTCACTATTTTATAGTTATACTGATAAAATACTACAAAGAGTCCATTTGAACCTAAGGATTTATCCTTATTAAAGGATAAAAGAGTTGAATAAATTTCTTCGAAAGTAATAGGTTCCATTAATTTGTTATTATATTCATATGTTATAATTGAAGGTAAATATTGTAATAGCTTATCATTAAGTGTTAGGGTACCTAGGAATAGATATTTGGGGATATATTATTATATTGTATAAGGGTTGGCATGGGCCACACATAACCCAAGGTTTATTGTATTATAATATTATCATATTATAATAGAATATTATATTAGTAGTAGTCTCCTCAAAGTAGAATAAGAAGATGGATATATAAAGAAGAGATATTTGTCATTGTAATAATCATGGAGAACAAACATATGTAATTGTCTTTTCCCAAAAAATGGCTTATGATTGTTCTTTGTGATGATTACAATGACAAATATCTCTTATTTATATATCCATATTCTTATTCTATTTTGAGGAGACTACTACTAATATAATACAATATAATATTATAATACAATAAACCTTGGGTTATGTGTGGCCCATGCCAACCCTTATACATTATAATAATATATCCCCAAATATCTATTCCTAGGTACCCTAACATGCCACCCTTATTAGAAATATTTTGTCCTTAAAACATATGAAGAAACAAGATAATATGATTTGCTAAGCAATGTTAGAAACTGGTACCAATCTCGATCATCCATCCATCCAAGTGAAACACATTGATGCTAGTATACAATTTTATTACTTGAGTATTCAAATCTACTTTGTTGACTCCATGATTTTGCTGCTATGTTTTGATAACTTGAATGATGAGTCTACTTGTTCCTTGATGTTGATGAACCACTCTAAAAACCAAGATCACTATGCTTTCTCTTCCGAACACCACCATACTTGGCGCCCTTATGATTCAATGTAGAACCATAATATTGTTGTCTTGAGACATACCTCCAAGATTGTTGTTGCTCATGGTGGTTTGTATGGAGATATGGTATAACCTTAGCTTGATGTTCTACCTTCTTTGACTCTTCAACATTTGGCTCCATTTTTTAAAATTCTTCTACATATTTTTCTTTCATGTTCCCCTCGTTTGGTGTGTCATTGTGCTCTTCTATCAAATATTCCTTGGACTATGCTATTGTTATTTCCATGAACTCAATTATTTCTGCTTCTTCCATGGACATTGTTGCTGCTACCACCTTATTGGATTCTATTTTAGGGTCTTCTATGTGTTATTCAATTTATTTATCTACAAAAAATACTTGTTTTTCCTTGGATCCTTGCTCCTTAAGCTAAGAAATATCCTGCAATGTTATCTTCTTTTTACTGTACCATAACTTCATAAACCTATTTTGCACATTAATGTTAATAGTACCCAAAGAATCTAACCAAGGATAACCAAGAATAATATCCTCATCATACATCTCAATAGCATGAAAATTTGAATGTAAAACATATTTATCCATGGTGATCTTCAAATCTTTAAAAATATGAATATTCTCACCCTCCAACTGTATGTCCTTAAATATTGTTGCTTGAACCTTCAACATCTTATCCAAAGCAATATTAATAAAATTACATCTCCTATTAGGGCTAATGGAAATAATAACATGTTTCTTTTGAATGTTTCCATGAACCTGCAAAATAGACTTTTTAGATTCGAAAAAAATCTTTTGTCCACTTTTTAATTTATCTTCTACCAAAGGTATGGTTTCCTTTGTATGCATAATAACATAATTTTTATCTTCTACCACTTATTTGAATTTTTTTAGCTCTCTCTTTATTTCCTTTTGTTCCTTTTGAAGCATGTTTATTTCTTCTTCATATCCCTTTATGGTGAACTTCAAACTAGGTATTTTTTTATATGGGTCCCATTTACTCAATAAATCTTACTCCATTTCATCCCAAGTGCATTCATTATACCTTTCACTACAAAAATTTACCCACCAAGACCAAGCTTCCCCTTTAAGACTATACTTAAGGAAGAATTACCAATGAGGATTATTACAATATAGAGATCTAAAAATTTTCCACCATTATCTAGCATCAACATTATCCTTCCAAAAAAAAATATGGTAGCTCCATAAGTTCACACCACAAAATAACGCAAACTAGGGTTTCATGAAAATATATATCATACCCTAATGCAAAATAGGGTTTTATAAAAATATATAACTCCCCACTAAATTGAAGTTAAAATTCCACATAAATAAATAGATCTGTAACTTCTCTTCCAAACAAAATAAATTGTAATTGATTTGCTTATCTCAACTAACAAATTTTATCTTTCAAAAAAATGGTGAATTGAAAATTCATCACTGCCCTTGTTCTACAAGTCTAACTTCAAAAGGTTGTATCTACCTCAATACTGGTTAAATTCCTTTATATTACCACTCATTTTAAAGCTCTTCAAATTTTGCATAAAAATATCCAAAAATTATCTAAATCAGATAAACCTTCGCAGACATATGGCTCCTAAAAGATGAGACATTTTTATAAAATACTTTGTAAAATTCATCACTATCCTTGTTCTAGATGATTGACTTCAGAAGGTCGTACCTCCCTTAATACTTCTCAGATTCCTTTGTATTACCACTCAGTTTAAATCTCTTCAAATTCCACATAAAATGATCCGAGACTCATCTAAAGCGAATAAAATTTCACAGAGATATGGCTCCTGAAAAGTGAGATGTTTTTCCCAAAAAAATATGCCCTCATGCAAATTAAGGTTTTATGAGCTACGGTTTCATGGAAATATATTTTTTAATTGGATTTCATATAAATATATCTCCCCACTGATTTGAATCTAAAATTCCACATAGACAACTAGATTTGTAATTTTTATTCCAACAAAATAAATTGTAACTGATTTGCTTACCTGAGTTGACAAATTTTATCTTCCATAAAATTCCTGACTTTACAATCTATCACTACCCTTGTTCCAGATGACTAATTTTAAATCTCTTAAAATTCTATAAAAACTGATCCAAGAATAACTTGAATCAGATAAACTTTCATAGATATATGGCTCCTGAAATATGAGACATTTTTTTTTCCAAAACAATCTGTCCCAATTCTACAATTCCAAAAAAAAAAAACTCTACTATGCTAAATTCATTGCTCTAATACCACTTGTTGCAAAGAACCATAAGCTACTTCAAGGGCAAAAATTATTACATATGATTTTTCTCCATGATGATTACAATGATAAATATCTCATCTTTATATATCCATCTTCTTATTCTACTTTGAGGATACGACTACTAATATAATATTATAATACAATGAAGCTTGGGTTATGTGTAGCCCATGCCAACCCTTATACAATATAATAATATATCCTTAAATATCTATTCCTAGGTATCCTAACATTAAGAACTTCAATCTCCTTTGATCATAGAATATTTTAGTAAAAAAACTTAGCCTCCTTTCTGATTTCACTTTGGTATTCAATCAACACCCATTCTATTGATTTAATTTTATAAATTCTAGATGTTGATTTCCATACTATTGTCATCTTATGAAAAAAATTATGTTTTTATCTCTTTTAACCAATTCTATCTCAATTTCAATCTCCATTTTTTTCTTCCTTACTCAAAATATTATGATATTCATTAAGCAACTCCCTTTCCTCCAAGCTTAAATTGTTGTGCTCATTGTTTTGGAATTTTTAAAGTTTATCTTTTAGTTCTTCTTTCTTCTAAAAAATATTTTTGAAAGTGTTCTTGTTCCATTATTTTAATATAGATGTCATTGATTTAATTTGTTCTATAAGTGTGTACAACCCACCATTTCCTAAAGAATTCCATGTTTGTGCTATCATATCAATAAATTGAGGATGATCTTCTCACACTTACTAAAATATTATCTTTTTTGAATTCACTTACCACAAATTTAACTCTTATTGGCCAATGATATAAGCTAATACTTGTGAAGGTATTAATTTAAGTGCAAGTCCCTTCATCTAGGCAATGATATGAGAATATGCATCTATCCAATTTGTTTGTTATCAAGTTCTATCTATCCTATTGTTGATCCATTTATAGTTATCCTCTTCAATCTCAACCCCTTGTAGATTATTATTGTGAATGAAAGTTGATAAATCTCTCATACTTTGGGTTGTTTTTCTAATTTTCTCAAAAATTTCTTCCATCTTGGTTATGGCATTAAAAAATCCACTAATCATGAATTGGATTTCTTGGTCTTTACTTATTATAAAGGTTTCCATCCTACTCCATACTTATGATCTACCTAATTGAATTGTACATCCATAGGCATTGATAAGGATGAAATGAATATGTACAAAGTACCATGTGACTAATGAGGTTATCCAATTCTTAGTTTTATGAATGGTTTCATATGAGGTTCTAACTACATTCCAACAAGTAATAATCATCCCATCCATATTGCACTTAAATCCACAACATCCCATTCACATCTTGCCTTATTACTTTCATAGTTTTGGGAAATTCTTCCTTCCTATTTTAATTTCCTAGATACAAAGAATATCAAGCTTATTACTTAAATAGAGGTCCCAATAATGCCCCTGCTTTGAGGGGACATTAGAACCCTTTATATTCTATGATATGGTAATCATATCTCATTAGGGGCTATTGGCCCCTCCAAATTACCAATATAATTTTGTTGTTTGGTAAAGTGAAATTCAACCAACTTAGATTGTGTTCTTTCCTCTATGTTTGCTCTTGCTTCCCAAGCTCTCACTTAGTAATTTATAAGTTTTTTTCTTTTTTCCTTGCCATTATCTAGGGTAGGTCTTATTATTCTATTCCTCAACATTCTTTCACAACTTTCTTTTTCATTAGATTTATCCTCTCCTAGCTCTGTTAAGGAAGCTTTTGATTTATCCTACTCATTTTTTGGTATTTCCTTATTAAAGGTAAAGGTATTAACATCTATGTGTTTTCTCTATCACTTTCTTTCTTTTGATGGTAATTCAAGAGAGTCTTCAAACTTTGATGAGCACATTCCTTAGGTTCAACAAGAATGTTCCTCGATAAATCTGGGTCAAACTAAGTAGATATTTCCTTGTTAATATTTTGATCCTATTGTACAATGTCCTCTAAGCTTTGATATGCTTTTTATTCATAGGCTAAAGCCTCAAAAGAATTGGTATTTCTTCTAATATCCTTACTTACTAGTCTCCATTGTTTATTTACTTCCATTTATTTGGACCTATTTTTTGGAAGTTAAAAACCATCCTCATCCATATCTATTTATATGTTTCTATTGTGCTTTCTACATATGTTTCCCAACAATGATCTCTCAATATACCTCACCTCATAACGTCTTCTACATCCAAAAGATATACTTTTATAATCCATAGCTTAAGTTTACAACTTGCCTCGTACTTCAAACCATTAATTTTGATAAATATATATTTAATAAATATAAAAATAACTAATTTTTTTTTTTTAAACGAAAAACCCCTTGTAGGGCCGCCTTGATCTGAGAGACCACGAACAGGGGATTCTACACCGTTAAAGTCACCCGGAAGTCGCACCCGACCCTGCCTGCACCAACATTATTAATTGGATTTTGAATACCCAATTCAACTTTTTGGTAGGGTGAAAATTTGAACCTGAGACCTCCCTTGGAAGATTGCCCTCTTCTCTCCAACTCACCTACAACACCTGGGTTAAAAAAAAAAAAAACTAAATCTAATCATTATTCTCTTATAATTATACTTTTAAACAATTTAAAAATAATAACAATAACCCTTTCTTATTTTTGTTTATTACACCATTAAGTACTTATAATAAGCAAAATATAGTCACTTGAGATAAGGCGCCACATAACTCTAATTTCAGAGAGTTCCTGATCTTCGAATTGTTAACTAATAATTGAGGCGGAAGTGATATTGATGTAAACGCAAATCATCATAATCATTGTAACGGCAGACTAAGATAAGAGACGTGGAAGCAATGTAAACCGGTGGAGGAAGTCGGCGGGTTGACAGCCATCGCTAACGCTGTCATTTACTTTGAAGTTTACTTTCAGAGACGTATTATAACGGAGGAAATTTTGACGGTCTCCATTGCACACATTAAAAAAGAGAATCTCAATCTTTACAAACGTTGGAAAAGCAGAGCTCTACTACCCGAGATTTTAAAGCAATAGCTGGAAATGTGGTCAACGTTTCCGAATTGGCAGCTTCTTTATCCAAGCATTCAAACGGGAAACATTATGGAAACATTAGAGAGCTTTCCCGCCTAGCAGAAACTGTTTATAAATAATCTATAATCAGGCACTTAGCATGCAATAATCGTCGTGCTTCCCTTTCAACAATGGAAGGATCGGTTAAACTTACCATTGTTCTATGGTGTTTTTTTGTTAGAATTGGAAGCAGAAGCACACAAGGGTTCTAGGAATCCGCTAGCTTCTGCCTTTTATGTTTTCGGAGACTCCATCATCGATGCAGGTAACAACAATCACCTCCAAACTGCCGCCAAAGTCATTTTTCCTCGTTATGGGTAATAATTTCCTGGAAATATATTGTTACGGAATTCTCCAGTCCTTTATAATGCTTTATAAATACTATAGTCGATCGAATAATTAGACCTGATTTTTCTAGTAAGTGTCTTCAACTTTGAGCATGGTCTAACTCTATGATACTGTACAATTCAAAAATAAATAAATAAAAAGATTATATCGAAATGTATATGAAATTTTGTTTAGATGTCGTTTATTTTTTTTAATCAAGTAAATATTAGTAAATATTATTAAATTTGTCGAATTTTAAAAAATAAAATTTGAAATTCCCAGAATTTAAAAACCTAGCGAATTTATTGGACGAATTAACGTTAAATTCGGCATATAAAAATAATTGGCGGAAAACGGGTTTGATATTTATGAATTCTCCTGGAAGTGTGGTGTGGAGCATCTTAATTTGTTCCGTGTCAAACGGGTCATCGACATTACAAGGGCGAAAAAAGGAGCCATAAAAATTTACGGCCACGAACAGTTGCTCAAAGTGTGGTGTGGAGCATCTTGTGTGTCAAACGGGTCATTTCATGTATCGCTTGTACACGGTTATCGGCGAAAACCCACACACTAAATACCACAAAAGAAACATATCGCGAAAACCCACACACTAAATACCACAATGAAACATATCAATTGCAGATTTATACCGATTCTTTTCTGAGTAAATTAGTAAACGAATATAACTCCGAAAAATTGGATTGATAGAGGGACAACCCAAATTAATTGGGTGCTCTAACTAACCAAATGACATTAATTAGACAATATTAATTAGACATTCGTTATGGTTGTGACCAGAATTACATGTGTACCTACAAATTGATATCACATGATGGTCTCTTGGCACATTCTTTTGCATTTTATTAAAAAAAACAATACATTTATAATATATCGAATTTTATATTGAATTTTTGAACATGTCAAATTTATTTTGAAGTGTTATTCCAAATTTTTTAACACGTTAAATTTATTTTGAACTTCAAATTGATACCGCATGATGGCCTCTTGGCACATTCCTTTGCATATTATTAAAAAAAACAATACATTTATAATATATCAAATTTTATGTCGAATTTTTGAACATGTCGAATTTATTTTGAAGTGTTATTCAAAATTTTTGAACATCGAATTTATTTCGAACTTCAAATTGATACCGCATGATGGCTTCTTGGCACATTCCTCTGCATTTTATTAAAAAAAACAATACATTTATAATATATCAAAATTTATGTCGAAATTTTGAACATGTCCAATTTATTTCGAAATGTTATTCCATATTTTTGAACATGTTGAATTTATTTCAAACTTCAAAAGTGTCGAATACGAACTCGATAACTAAGTTTCTTATACATATACATATCCGTCATGAGGATTGAACTCGGATCACATCACCGATAATGCAAGTGGCGTTCTTGCAGGTAAACCATACCATAGCACATGGATAAATGTCGTTTATTTTTTAATAAAAGCATCCATGATGCCTAATTCTATAATATTGGCAATACACCAAAAGTATTTATATAAAATAAAAGGATAATTTCATGGTTTGCATATGAGAGTTTTTTTGGGTGTTTGTTTTTATAAGAGATACATGATTCTGAAGTTAAGATAATGGTTAGGGTGACGTATATGGATGGGATTAATATCAAGTTAGACGATGCAAATATAAATTGAGTAATGTACATGTTAAGAGTGGATAGAAAAAGGAATTGGGAGATATGGGCAGTATTAGGAATGGATGAGGAGAAGAAATAGGTGATAGTTTCAATGGTAATAAATGGAGCGGAAATGTTAACGATGATGGGTAAACTAGTAAAGAGGTATTAAAATATTAATAATAAATGGGAAATAAAACTAAGAAGAATTATAAATGTTAATTATAGATGGTGTGAGAATTATATGCTTTTATAGTAATGTCAATGTTTAAAATGTAGGATTTTAATTATCCCTTTTAGATAATGATATGGAGTGAGATAATTAAACATTAGGTTTAATAATTTAGGTTTTAGTTAAATAATATTAGTTAGTTTTCAATTTAATTTGATATATTTTTGAAAAGCATCTAATAAATATTTGTTAGATCTGGTTTAAGATGACATGCCATTATGTATTTTATAAGGGAATTTGATGAGCATTTAATTTTATTATATCTTGTAAATCCTCTAAGTACTTTATAATATCAATGCCAAGGCCTTTGAGTGACTATAAGTACTTCATAATATCAATGCAATAGACAAACATGTTTTAGATAAGCTTTTAAAAAGTTTTGATTCATATCAATTTGGTATTAGAGCACATGATCCATATGTGGATTGGGTTTGATATGCCTCTTGTGTATTTTGAATTTCTTATTTTGTTTCTTTGTAACATATTGATCGACCAACAACACCTCAAAAATATTTCTATCCATAAAATGAGACAACAAGCCAAAATGTTGTGTGTTGAGATGACGTTGATCATGTCAAACATGAATGAAAAAATCCAATAAGATCACTTGGATGAAAGCGTCAGTGTTGTGGATAATTCTAGCCTTGCTAGTTTGGAACCTGATGAACCGCCTAACATTATTAAGGGGATTGATCTTCCAATAACTTTTATCATAAGCATAGGTGAACTAGTGGAGGTGATCATCCCTAAAAATATTGTAAGTATAGGCCACAATTTTGTGTGCCAACCCATGAAATTGATTTTCATTCAAATGGACATCGACTACAACTAACATCGACAAAATATAACTATGGCGGTGATGTGTGCATGTAAGGATACCTTTTACCTTCATGCACCTCTTTCTAGCTTCATGTATCATCAAAACCTATGAATATTGTATTTGATGGTGTGTTCACCATTGGATCTAAAATATTTTGACATTATATCTCTTGCTCATCAATCTCGCATCATGTTTCAAAGTAACAAAGGATGTCATATCTATGAATAACCCTATGTGGAAAAGCTTGGGGTATCATTTTTTGAACAACAATCCACTATGTACTAGTGGGCTATTTTTGACTTTGCCAATGTTGTTGTTTGGCATTGATTATTCATATTTGCTCCATTACCTCCAACATATCCTTCTTGTATTCTCAGTTACTAAACCCTCTTTGCACTAACTTCCCATCCACTATTTCATGGGAATAAAACAACTAAATAGCCCAAAAAATCCTTCTTCATACAAACCTAAAATCAATCCCATGACATTAATTTCATCATAGCTACTCCTTTACACTGCTCATCGATGCTATTATGGTAATTCCATTGTTTAATTTTTCCAAAGAAGAAGAAGATATCAAAGAGATAAGAGTTGTAGGAACATTCAAAATATTATCCATGTATTATCTAGATGTACCACTAGTGAAGAAAAATAAAACAATAGTGAGAGAAGCCTACCTAGGTTTTGCTCTGATGAAATGTGTAAGACCCATAGAAAATGCTATCCATTGGTCTTGAATCCTCACATAAGATTTGCTATCTATGACTTTGAAATAATAACTTCACTCTCGAAGGACATGAATAACTTTGATCGAGGCAACCTAAGAAAATCATGGTGGAGATCCTTAACATTGTTTGAGCTACAACCATGTCTCACCCATGCTCTTCGATATCATTTTTATAGAAACAATAACTAGAATTCCATATCACTAGCATATGATAACTTTATTGGTATTGGATATGACCAACTATATCTATAATAGAAGTTTAATCTCAAGATTTTGTGTGGCTTCCTAGATTATATGAATATCATGATCTATATTATTATGGAAAGGGATACTCCTTTTTCTCTTATGGGTTTATTTGGTGAAGATTTCAATAAAATAGAAAAATCAAGCAACCTCATCCATGACATTAATATAATCAATCACCATGATATAACCATGTACCATATGATCATTTGCATGTTACTCAACTATGTGGGAATCACTTGGTTGAAGATGGTATCATGTAGATTATTAGATCTTACCTCTAGTTCCTAAATATCACTGCCCTCATGGACCTCAAGATATGATGCAAGGTACTACAATATTTGCCATGTTGTGTTGGTTGTGAGTGATCCTACAACTCTTGTATTATGGTAGCCCTTATATCATCCATGTATTTTGATTATCTAGTCAAGGTAGTATGCAAATATGTAAAAAATTTTGGACATTCTTTCCTCGGTGCCCTTGGTGAGCTAAAAATGATACTATAAATTATTATTTTTTAATATATATTGGTTGAAAGAAATAGTTTTGAAAGGATCCCTAAATATTTTATAAAAATATCACAATAAGAAAGATAATATCTTGAATACTATATTCTAGAGATAAACAAGAATTAACTAAGACATGGAGATAGCCTCCCCAGGACCATCTACAAAAGAGACCTAAATTTTGAAAATGGTTTCCCACCTAAACAGGGAGAACCAACAACCAATAAAAATGAAACTAGCACCAAAAAATAGAATAGAGGAGCTCTAGGCCCCTATTGATATAGAAAAAACAATTAAGTTTGAAACACAAATCTCACTCAAAAAATTGAAATAAATTTTCTCCAAGTGAGAAACTATGCCAACAAAGAAAGCTTGCATAGGGGCATTTTGCAGACCTATAATATGGATCAACAACACAAGGAGATCTCCACAGACTGTGAGATCTGCTACAAAGAAAAGAAAATGTAGAGTAAAAGTTAAGAAAACCTAGAGGATATTCGAGTCACCACAATGCCCTAAAATTGGAATCAAAATTTGACACAAGGACTACCTTCAGGAATCCAACTATTGTAACAAGCGAGCATGAACAAGGTATCTCTCCCAAGACAAAAATAACTACAGAATGGGCTCATAAAACACTCACTAGTAATAGACGAATACATACCCTCACCAACTATCTGTCTAGGAAGTAATCATTAAAAAACTACAAACATAGCTAAATGAGAAAGCACAAGATCTCATCCCCAGGGACTAAATAATAGTTGTAGAGAGGTTCTACCAAAAAACCCTTGAAATAGATAATCACCGAATCTTCTGAGAGATAAATTAGAATACCCTAAACCCACCACTAAAAGCCTGACCTGGAAGTAGCTAAGAGAGCCTCTCATTTACATATGTTAAAAATAAGGTCCCCTTGTAATACCAAGAAAACATAGAAGATAACTTAGGGCCACTTACACATTGATCAAATAGGACATCAAACCCCCTTCTGAAATCCTAGTTTAGAAGAAGAGAAGAGGAAGCCACCACTGCAAACAATGATGAAGCACAAGGTCCCTCCCAAATGACCAAAAAAAACTACAGGGAGAAACTCCACAAGACCATATCCGAAACCAAGCTAGTAGGAATCCAACCAACACCAAGGGCACCGAGGAAATAATGTCCAAGTCAATTCTAACTAGGCAAGAACATTCACATAAAAAATGGAAAAACATTTCTTGGGAGGCCCCTAGAAGACTTTTTGAAGGTCTTGGAAATGCAACAGCCACCAGGAATATCCTAGGAAGAACTTCCATGCTAGAGATATAAGGACAAGAGCATGGGGGAGCAAGAAATTTGAAATGAGGGCCTCCCACGTAAAGCGGGAATAAATTTTTTTCTTAGATAATACTAGTTATTAAATATTAAATATTTTACTTCGACTACTAAAATAATTAGGTACATAAGTATTCCACTTGAAAATGACTCATATATAAAAATTCTTATAAATAAATTATAAAAGAAATATTTTATCTTCAAAATATTTAGTATGTTAAATTTTTTTTACTTTATCTGACATATATTATGCCTCATGTTAGTTATTTCAAAGTTTAAGATTTTTTTTTAAGATATTTAAATAGCTGAAGCACACAACTAGGGGCACAACTAGAGGCACAATGAATGTTAAATATTTGAATACATTAACAATATAATAACATAATTTCCATTTTGTAGAAAAGTGATAAAAAAGATATATGGTATTACATTTTAATTTTTACCATTGTTAAGAAGTTTTGAGGTTATAATTTTAAAACACCTTACTGCTTTGTAGGCACTTCACGTTGTAAGGTTTTGGTAAAATTTATATTGTAGTAAGATTATGAAAATAGAAAGGATTGGTATGGTTTGAATATTATCAATTTATTTACTTGGAATTATTTATATCTCTTTATCTAGTCTCTTACTTTTTCTTTATTTAAATATCATCTTTGATTATGAAGATTATATTTATCTTCATGTTTTCTATGAAATTATAAAAATTTATGTATATTTTTCTTCTTTATGGAACCTCACAATGTCTAGATGATCTCTAATGTTATCACGATTATAAAAAAATATTAAAATATTTGTTATGAAATCATAGATGGATTAATTGGAATTAATAAAAGAGTCGATATAACAAAGATGAGATTAAAAAGAGCATCTCAATTTCTATTGAAATTGAATGGGATCATCAAGTATGATATCACTTATGACAGAATAATCATATATATCTTCCTTAGATAACACATTCCAAGCAATTCTAGTCTCTTGTATGTAGTTATTATAATTTATTACTTATTTGAATGAATTATAGTAGAAAATTTTTCATCAATAATAATTGATTGAATATTTTTGAAATGACTTTATCCCTTGATAATCATCTAAATTTAATTTTTTTTAGATAGATTATTTTACAAAAAAAAATTGAAAATAGGTAGTATCTTGAAGAAAATTGGTTTTACCTTAGCTTGTGTTGTTTTTCGATGTGAGGAATCACTTAAACAATTACTTTTATTATTCTTTTGATAAAAATAGTTATATTATTATATGAAATAGCTAGTATATATTAATGTAAATAAAGTTGAATGGAGGAAATTATTATGGTTTAATCCATGGTTGTAAAAATTATAATTTTATATGGAATACGATGTTTTGTTTTATTTAGAGAAATACTGTATTTTTCATGAAAAATATGAAAAAATTATTTTTTAAAACATAAGAGAGAATTCTTATCAACTTCCATAAGTAGGTCACACTTTTTAAAGTAGATTTACATATATCCCAAATAAAAAATTAGATAATTTGTGAAAAGATATTTCTTTTCTAAAGAATCTAGATATGTGAAATAAAGAAGTAGGCTAACAAAAAAATTTAAAAATTATACAAGGATTATGATGACTTAGAAGAAAATGGTGAATGAAAGTCTTCTAATGCCCAAGATATTAGGGATGTATAAGGTATATTTTCATTTCAAGAAATTATATATATATATATATATATATATATATATATATATATATATATATATATATATATATATATATATAATGCAACTTATAATCAATCTCCCATCTTACTAATGCATAATGAGTAAGATATTCTCAGATTAATTATGTTTTATCAGCTACATTTGAAATTATAATTAGAGATAAATATTTTGTGGTTCTTTAGTACAAACTTAGGAAGTGGTTTACGTGTTTCTTCTCAAACAAGAATATAGAATGGTCTTCTTGTACATTAAAGGGACCTTAGTAGTAAAGGAATGTTCTTTAAAATATTAAGTGTTGGAATGACTAGTAAAAGTATGATTTAAGGGAACCACACAAAAATAATATTTTGGTCATTATCACAACTATGGGAATGAGCATGCTTGTGATTTATATTATTGATAAAATATCTCTACTTGTTTGTATTAGAAAATACAATGATTAGATAAAATAAAGAAGAGTCTTGACAAATATAATGTCTCTATATTATTTAGGTTCTCAAATATATAATGCTCATAAGGGTATTATTTGGAGAGTCTCTCTATGTTAGAATTTTCTAAAATAGTCATGCAAAGCATTACACAAAATATGAAGAAAAGAGTAGAACTGATTGATTTATTCCATGGATCAACTTTGTATAGATATAAAAGTTGATCATTAAGAGCCACTGGATTACAAAAACTCATCAAATATAATCTAGACTATACTTAGAGTTCACCTGACTTATGGAGGAGTGGAAACTCAAGTATGTCTATCCTAGTAGAACTTAAGAGAATAACTACTTATTCTAACACCCCCCCTTAAGTGATACTAGGGGTGTACGATACAAATGAGTCCTAGTAACAAGGCTTGATGAGGTATTCATGTACAATAATCTTATTTGATAAGATGGTAAAAACCACATGGGAAAAAACCATCTATCCAAAAATAAAAAAATAAGAGGTATATCTTTGGTTTGCGAAGATTGTCCTCATTGATACAAAAAGTATGAGTCCTGGAAACAGGGCCTAATGAGGCACTCATTTACAATATATATATGGTGAAAAAACCTCTTGGAAAAAAACATCTATCAGAAAAATAAATATAGAGGCATGTCTTTGGATGGCAAGGATTGTCCTCATGAAAAAAGGAATGAGTCTCGACAACTTGGCCTAATGAGGTACTAATGTACAATTTATACTTTGGGAGAGATGATAAAAAACCACGTGGGAAAAACCATTCTCTAAAGAATACAACAATAAGAAGAAAGGAGAGGAGAAAGACTGATGTTTTAATGTAGTTCCTTTACCCCAAGTTTCTCTCACAACTGAATGTAACGCAGAGAAGTAAATGACTTGGTGAAGATGTCTGAAATTTTATTTTCAGTGGAAATATAGTCTAAGTATATTTACCCTCTCTGAATATGCTACCAAATAAAGTGCATGTGAATCTCAATGTGCTTGGTGTGCTGATGCTCAACTGGATTGTGTGTAATATGAATTGTGCTCTGATTGTCACACCAAAGAGTAACAGGTTTGTCATGGGAGAAAAAAAATTCTCTTCATATCTGACGAAGCCAAAGAGCTTCTTGACTTGCCAAAATTGTCACCCTATATTCTGCCTCTGTAGATGATAAGGCCACTGCTTGTTATTTTTTGCATAACCAAGCAATAGGTGAAGAACCAAGACAAAAGACATAGCCAGAAGTTGAACATATTTTTTCTATTGAACCTACCCAATCAGAATTCGTAATATGAAACCATAAGCTTTCATTTACATTAGTTCTTATAATACCCATTATTTCATACATATTTCCTATATGAACAAATATTTCATATTCTTTTTCAAATTCACATTGCTTCTCTTCTAGTAGGTGCATGAGCCCTTTTTGAGAAATGAGATTTAATATTTTGGGTTTCCATGTATGATAGTTATGAGGGGTGAGAGGATCAATTATATTCATTGTATTCATTTTGCCAAAGAAATTTGAAGTGAACCAATAATTCCCCCCTTAACTTCAAGTATATTATCTTAGAGAATACAATGTAGCTTTAAAGAAGGAAACAAAAGCCTAAGAGAAATACCAATCTCCTCAATTTACCTGCCTTGACGAGAGGGAAACTATAAGTAAATGAGGAGGTTTGATATATCTGAATTAGGCTAATGAAGCAATAATATTAGGCCAAACCTTTATACTTATTCTTCTCAATACTCACCCTTACGAGAGGGAAACTATAAGTAATGAGAGGAATGGTACGTGGAACTTAGGTTTTTGATGCAAAGATAATCCATCAATACAATATATTGTATTTCTCAATAACCCTCCCTTACGTTAGGGAAACTGTAAGTTTTTGAGAAATGCAATACTTGGAATTTAAGTGATATTGGAAGTGCTCTAAAGAAAATAATTAAATCCTTTATTTTAAGATGTATTAAATTAAAAAGGAAATCTTTAAAAAAATAATTGAAATGAAATAAATTTTATGAAAAAGTGGCTAAAAAAATGCCACATATTAGTTTATCATCCAAATATATTTCCTTTAGTTGATATAAGTATGAAATGTTCCTTAAAAAATAGAATAAAGCAAGAGGTGGAAAATAGAATTGCCATTAAAAAATATAGAAGAGAGATTAAAGAAGATAGAAACACAACCCCACCTTCAAAAGTCAATACTAAATGGTGAAATAATTAGCACCTTTAGCCCCCTCTCAATACTAAATGGTGCAATAATTAGTTACAATTGACTCTTTTTCACTTTTTGAAGATAGCCTTTGTAAAAAGATAAAGGCTTAGTGAAAAAAAGTTAGAAATTTTCTTAAGATAAATACAAAGCTTTAGAGTTTTTTTTTATAAGGCTACATCTTCGAAATTGAAGGGACTATAAAAAACTCATTAGAAAAAAATTTGATCGAAGGAGAGGAGGAAAATAGATATGATAATGCCTTTGCATTAATAACATAGAAGGTGCCTTGCATTTAGATCGAAATAGAAATACGTGATCAGTTCCTGTCCCAAAGGACAAGGACTGAGTTGCACCATGAATAGGAATTAAGACACTCCTGAAAAAAGCTTCTTTGGTGCTTAACGATGATGAGACCTCTGCATAAAATAAAGTTACAATAAAGAAGCCAAATTTTGATTCTTAAATACCTCTCTACCAAACAAAATGGGTCCCCTTGCAATGAAACAAATGTTAATTAAAAGTAATCTTTATTTCACTAGTGTACACCATGAAATAGACAATGAAGCTTGGAATGGATTGTTCACTTCAATGGGTTTCCTCTGTGTTGCGTAGTCGCAGACCCAACATTTTGCCTTTGAAAAACCTGTAGATGAAATTGTTAATAGAAGAGGCATAAGCGAAGTCTCCTCAGAATGTATTCTTCTTTTTGCTTCGTCTATGTTGTGCAGTCAAAAAAATACGTAGGTGGGTGCCTTCGAACAAGGTTGTTCCTCCTTCGTTGAGTAGTCGTAGACCCAGTGTCTTGATTTTGGAAATCGTTTAAACCTACAGATGAGATAGATAACAAAAGACGAATAATATGGAAAACAAATATATGTCTATTGTCTAGTAAGAATGATTACTGAAATATTATCAAAAAGTACTAAAGAAAATAATCAAAGTGACGCATCACCTATTGAGAACTAAGCAGAGATCAGAAAAAAATAACCAAGCTTCTTGAGCAGAAATAATGATTGTAATGCCAAAGGAAGAGGGCCCAAATTAGATAAATATAAGCTTTTTTATAATAATTATTAACAACGCCAATCGGGAGGAGGAGAGATCGACGCTAACTGTAGATATATCCAGCAAAAGCAAGATCCTTTGAAGAACACCGATGAGCAACTGAAGAGGATGTCAAATTTTACAGCGCATGAGATCCAACATTTTAAAAAATATTACGCCGTGCAACTTAAGATGACGTTCGTAATAACAGTGACAAATATAATGATTTATGCCAAGAGTTTACTTCGGAGAGCGCGTAGCTCAGATATGATACCAATGGTGGAGATATCGAACATGAGTTGATTGGCATGAAGAGAGGCATCATGAGGGGTGATGATGGCACCCAATTTTGGGTGCTCATTGCATGATTTGTGAACCTCAATAGGGCTTCTTTGAGAGCAATGATAAGGCAACAAAGAAGAGATTTTTTTTTGCAAATGAAAACACTAAAGATATGATATATTAACCTATATTTTCAAGCTATAAAGAAACGTTTATATTTGCTTGAAAAAAATGGTGTTTTTTTCTTTTAAAGAAAAATGAAAAAATAAATTAGAGGATAATAAATATGACTAATTTCATACAAGTGAGCTAGTCAAAGAATTACCTAAAAGAACAAATCTATGAAAAAATGGGTAATATTTCTAAATAGAAAATTTACACTAAAAAAATGAATCTTCCCTTCCCTTTTTTTCTTTAGAAGAAGACAAATATTATTCAAAATAACCCATTTATATATATCTCAAAAAATATAGCTGAAAAAAAACTATATATAAAAGCTTGTTGTAGACTTGAACCCCCCCAAAAAAGGAGAAGTCAACAAAGGATACAATGAACCAGCTCCTAGAACCTTCAAGAGAGAATGCTAGCAAAATCTATCTTGCTTTGGTACCATGTTAGAATTTCCCAAAATAGACATGCAAAGCATTACACAAAATATGAAGAAAATAGTAGAATTGATTGATATATTCCATGGATTAACTTTATATAAATAGCAAATTTGATCACTGAGAGTTGTTGGATTACAAAAAATCAACAAATATGATCTAGACTATACTGAGAGTTCACCTGACTCATGGAGGAGTGAAAACTCAAGTATGTCTATCCTAGTAGAACTTAAGATAATAATTACTTATTATACCACTATATAATTGAAAGTGAGAGGAGTAGCCAATTCTTCTTCAATTGGTCAAAAGAAGAGGATAACATTTAGATTTAAAGATATTTTTAACAGAATAAATTGAAAAGATGTAATTTTTTAATGGTCAACACACTTCATTATTAGAACATAGTTCACTAAAAAATTGCATAGTTTTTAAAAACTATTACAAAACACAAATTTTCGTATTTTATATATTTTTAGATTAACAAAATAAATTATTTATTTTTTATATTAATAAAAACTAAAATTAATTTTCATCCACCAACAATTATATTAATATTAATTAAAAAATTATAATTTATGTGTTAGAATACCATAATAGCATGTCTTTGATTTTTAATCTTAGAGACCAAGGTCCAAACCAATGCATAAGAGACCAAAACTTTAAAAAACTTATACTTTACCCTAAAAATTTTACTAATTAAAACTATTATAAATTATATATATTTAAAATTTTTATGAATAAATAAAATTAGTCATCATTATTTTATAATTATATTTTTAAACAATTAATTTTTTTTTTCTTATTTTAGAGATGAAGCACTACGTAACTCTAATTTCAAATTACATATTCTTGAGAAAAAATTCTATAATTTTTTTTTACAAGAGATATTGTGGTGTTATGTATTTGGATATTTATTTAAAATACCCAAATTCAAATCTCGGTATAAGAAGACCAGGTCTCCTTTAAGAAACCCAGACTTTATTTAAAAAAAATCTTGTAAAGAATACTATCCTGGTATGTCCTTGGGTTTTCATTCACAAAACAGTTCAAACCTACCCCAAAATAGGGGATTGAGACCTTGATAAAAACCAACATTTCAAACTTACATTTTGAAGGGTTGAAATACCATTAATATCATGTTTTTCAAGGTTGGGCATCCTCATCCTAACCATGGCATCTTATAAAGGTGAAAGCTAAGCTTATCAATAGGGCCAAACACACACTTACCTCCTCACACACTCGCCCATGCCACAATTTGAACCATGGACCTCCCAAAAAATAACCAAAGCCCAAAACTTTAAACCTTGGACCTCCCAAAAAAAAAAGGGCCAAAACCCAAAAGGTTGTGTTGTCTCCTTGAAACTTTCAAATTAAATGGGTAGTGTGATAAACCCTTCCAACAGGCACATAGGGCTAAGCAATCTCCTCTCAACCATAACCCCTCTCATAAAGTGAGAGCTACACTTATCAATAGGAAATTAACATCTCCCAAAAAAAACCAAACCCCAAACCATTGTATTGTCTCCATCAAAACTCATTAATATTGTGTTTAATAACAAACAAAAAATTTAAAAAACTTACCTGCAAAAAAAATTAGTAATTGTTAAATAGAATGTAATTGTTAATTAGTAATTGTCCGTGGGTCTAGGTAGATTGGTAAGTTGGGGCGCTTACCGAGAGGAGACCTAGGTTCCAATCCCACGGGCTTGCCCATGCACAGACAGTAGCCCAAATTCGATTCTTCTGAGTGGTGCGCCAGATTGATGACGACGGTGCAACCCCTGTGCATCCGACGGTCCCCATCTCACGCCGGGTTACCATGTACCGAGACGGTGGAATTCCTGGGAGCCTTCGTAGATAGTTTGAACCCTACCAGTTGTGCTGGTAGTTACTAAAAATCATGATTGTAACCATTGCTTCTATATACCAAAAAAGAAAAACCACCCACCATTAATAATTGTCAAATAGAATGTAAAAAAAGCCACCCACCATTATATATATATATATATATATATATATATATATATATATATATATATATATATATATATATATGCATGTGAGTGGAGAGTTAGAGAGGTGGGTTTTATTAGTTTGCAAGAAGATGATTTGGGAGTAACCCTTCTCTTTCTTATTTCAAAAGTTCTTAATCCCCTTGAACTTGTTAACTAGTAATTGATGTAGAATTGTTAACTAATAATTGACCTAGAATTTTTTATGTCGAGTTAATAATAATATAATGGAATAGGTTTGGTGGGAGCAATCCTTGTAGTTTGAATTTTTTATTTTTTTTGGTTTTACTAAATAGTAACTGACAAGCACAAGATTCAAACCACATAGGCTTCTCTCACCAAATTTATTCCATGAGGTTATTGTTAACTTGGAGCTGCTTCCACCAAACCTATTCCATTGTTAACATGAGAGGACCAATGGTTGCTTGGGAGTCTTACCATCATCCTTGATTTGGTGCACACTTCAAGGATTCAAATCAAACTAATACTTTTACAAACAAACTACCCATAAAATTTTAACCTAACTATCTTTAATTCCGTAACACCTAATGGAATGCAAATAATCATAAACATTGTTACGGCAGGTTACGATAAAAGAAGTGAAGAAATGTAAACACGTGGAGGAGGAAGTCGGCGGGCCGACAACTATCGCTAACGCTCTAATTCACATTGAACTTGACTTTCGGAGAAAAAACAAATGATTATCAGGAACTCGTGATAACGTAGAGACGTATGATAACAGACGAATCTTTTGAGTATATCGATTGCGAACACTAAAAAACAGGATATCGATTATCCACAGAAGTTGGAAAAGCAGAGCTCCAGTGTGGGAAACATTAAAGCAATAGCTTTAAAGGTAATCAACGTTTCCGAAAGTTTGCAGCTTCTTTACGCGAGCTTTCAGACGGGAAACATTATAGAATATGTTAGAGAGCTTTCCCGTCTACCAGAAACTGTTTATAAATAATCTATATTTAGGCACGTAACATGCAATAATCGTCGTGCTTCCCTTTAAACAAATGGAAGGATCGGTTAAACTTAGCATTGTTCTATGGTTGTTATCGTTAGGATTGCAAGGAGAAGCACAGACGCAGTCTAGGAATCCGCTAGCTTCGGCCTTTTATGTATTCGGAGACTCCACCATCGATGCAGGTAACAACAATCGTCTCCGAACTGTAGCCAAAGCCAATTTTCTTCCTTATGGTCGAGATTTTGAGAACCATCGACCTACTGGCCGTTTTAACAATTAAAAATTAGCAACGGATTTCGAGGAGATATATTGTTACAGAATTCTCTAATCTTATTTAGAGCTTTATATATATTTTTATATATTGTTACAGAATTCTCTAGTCCTGTTTAGAGCTTTATATTATTTAATACATAAATAAAATAATGTTATCATTGAATTTAAGGTTGAGTTGGCTTTTATTTGAGAGAAGCACATTTAAATATTATTACCTTTACCTTTTTCTAATAAGAGTTTTGCTTTAGAGGTGCACATAACATTCATCCAAGGAATATTGCATTTGTTGCCTTCCAAACCAAGGAATATTGGGCATATAAGCTTTGAGATAAGAATTTCAAATTCAATTCAAAATTTTCAATATGTTTTGTATTTTTAAACATAATAGTGGTAGATCAAATTGTTTATATATATATATATATATATATATATATATATATATATATATATATATATATATATATATATATATATAATTATATGTTTATTGTTTACTCTTGTTAAATTTTGTATTAGATTATAATATCTTTATTTTTTAGGAAGGCTAATCATATTAATATATCCGCTACTTGCTCTATTGTTGGAACAAAATCCGACTTAACCTCACCTTCCGAACTTTCTCCTTCAAAAAATGATACCGGATAGCAATATGTTTTGTGCGAGAATGCATAACCGGATTCTTTGAGATGTTAATGGCACTGGTGTTATCACACTTAACTGAAATCGACTCACTAAAATTAATGCCAAAATCCTTCAGAGTTTGTTTCATCCATAACACCTGCGTACAACACGTTGTCGCTGCAATGTATTCTGCCTCTGCTGTGGATAAGGAGACTGACTCCTATTTATTACTGTGCCACATGACCAACCTGTCTCTAAGATAGAATGCACATCCACTGGTACTCTTTCTGTCATCTACACATCTTGCCCAATCTACATCTGAATATGCAATAAGGGTGAAGTCCTTACCTTTGAGATACCATAACCCATACTCCATAGTACCCTTGAGGTACCGAAGAATCCTCTTCACTGCTGTCACATGAGTCTCCTTGGGACTAGCCTAAAATCGTGGTACCATGCATACTGCCTATAAAATATCTAGTCTCGTAGATGTCAAGTACAGTAAGCTCCCAATCATAGATCTATACATAGTTTGATCAACATGTGGAGATTTGTCATCATTGCTCAACTTGCAACCCGTCGTAATGGGAGTGCTAACTAGCTTACAATCCTCCATTGTGAACTTTTTTAGCATCTCTTTCACATATTTAATTTGAGAAATAAATATACCCTTCTCATTTTTATTAACTTGCAATCCGAGGAAATACGAAAGTTCACCAATCATTGACATTTAAAATTATTTCTGGATCTTATTTGCCAAATATTTACACAACTCATCTTTGTTGTTGCCAAATATGATATCATCTATGTATACAACAAGAATAATATGATGACCATTTTATGTTTTGACATACAAATTATTATCCACCATACCTTTCTTGAACCCTTGTTGAGTAATATAATTTTCTAGCCTTGCATACCATGCTCAGGGTGCCTGTTTTAAGCCATATAACGCTTTATTCAACTTGCAAACCAAGTTGGGATCATCACCAAGCTGGAAACCATCGGACTGCTCAATATAAAACTTTTATTCAGGTTTCCCATTCAAAAATTCTGACTTTACATCCTTTTGATAAACTTTGAAATTATTGTAAACTGCTAAAGCCAGAAATATTCTAATTGCCTCTAGTCTGGACATAGGTATAAAGGTTTCCTCAAAGTCAATACCTTCAACTTGTGCATAGCCTTTGCATACCAATCTTGCTTTGTTCTTGAATACATGTCCATATTCATTCAATTTGTTCCGAAAGACCCATTTAGTATCGATTACATTTTTATTTGCGGGTCTTGGTACTAACTCCCAAGTCTTGTTTTTCTCAATTTGATCTAATTCTTCATTTATTGCCTTTACCCAACTTTCATATTTTCTTGCGTCAGCAACATTTTTGGGCTCAATGCTGGATAATAAAGAGTAGTTACTTACTAATATTCTTCTTGTCTGAACACCAACCGTGGGGTCTCCAATTATTTTCTCTCTAGGATGATCTTTCTGCCAGTTGCCTGTTTTGAATTTCTTGTTTTCTTCCACTTTTGAATCACTATTTGAATCCTCTGAGTCAATTTTTGGTTTCTTTTCTATTTCCTTTTCCTCATCTCCTTCAATGACCTCTTCATAAATTGGGTAGTTTTCTTCATAGCTAATTACTCGTTCCATTCATCAACTTTAACATCGACACTATCCATAATTTTCCTTAGCCTCTTGTTGTAGCATTTGTAAGCTTTGCTTTTTGATGAATAGCCAAGAAAAATACCTTCATCCGCTCTATATTCAAACTTACCAAGGTTTTCTTCAGTTCTTTTGATGTAACACTTGCTGCCAAAAAATTTAAAGTATCTTGTCGTTGCATTTTTATCGAACCACAACTCATAAGGAGTTGTTTTCATTCATCCTCAACATGCACCTATTTTGGATGTATACCGTAGTATGGACTGCCTCTTTCCAAAATATGTCTACTAATTTGCTCTTAGTCAACATAGTCTGTACCATTTCCTGCACTGTCATGTTATTTCTTTCTACCACACCATTCTGTTGAGGTGTCTTAGATGCTGAAAACTGTCTCCTAATGCCATATTTTTCACAATAATCTGTGAAATTCTCTGAAATGAACTCTCCTTCTTTGTCTGACCATAAACATTTAATCATTTTTCTCATTTTATTCTCAACTTGGTTTTTTAAAACCTTGAACATCTCAAAAGCTTCTGATTTATGCTTCAAAAATAGTACCCATGTCATCCTGGAATAGTCATATATACACAACATGAAATATTTATCACCATTTATGCTTTGCATTCTCATGGGTCCACATAAATCAGTATGTACTAGTTCCAAAGGTTTAATTGTGTAGTACTATTTTGTTTTAAATGAGACTCTAGTTTGCTTCCCCTTTTGATATGAAACACAAATGCTATTTGATGGTTTGCCAATGGTGGGAATATCTCTCACTACTTTCTTTGAGCTGATTTTTACTAGATTGTCAAAACTGATATGACTAAGCCTATTGTGCCAC
This sequence comes from Wollemia nobilis, assembly GCA_028583015.1. Lineage (NCBI taxonomy): Eukaryota > Viridiplantae > Streptophyta > Pinopsida > Araucariales > Araucariaceae > Wollemia > Wollemia nobilis. The sequence continues at coordinate 32,656,636 of JAQPPZ010016892.1, read as the reverse complement.
AACCAATTCCCTTCTTCCTATCCAATTAAGCAAGCTCCTTATGAATTATCTGAGAGAGTGTACAGGTTGCCAGATGTCCTTGATCTAGTTGCTATCAACTTCCCATAGTTTACCTTTCTGACTTCACAACCTTGCTTCTTAAAAATCACTTCATGACCTCTATCACAAATATGACTTACGCTTAACAAGTTATGCTTCAGATCAACCACCTTCATATTGCTGCAACTTCTCAAATTTTTGTTTGTAACCTGTCATATGACTGGAGCATCCACTATCAAGTAACCACGGTGCGGATTTATTATGTGTTTTAAATGTTGTCTGTACGTTCAAGGATTCCTTTTATTCCTTAGGTCACTCTTTTTCTTTCCACTTATGTTTCATTACAATTTTGGGCTCTTATTTTGGCGCTTTTTTTTCAGTATCTTGTGCATGTTTTTCGAGAAATTTTTTGTTTTGTCTTATTCCATTTGGCTGAAATTTTATTTCCTGAAATTGATTTGATGTAAATGTACTTCGACAATTTCTTGCAATATGCCAAAAATTATGATAGTTATAACATTCTATTGCATAATCCATCAAAGATGAAAAAGCATTTCTATTGGTAAAATTCCCTGGTCCTACATTATATTTGAAATCTGAGATCTTATGTCCATAACCATTGCATTTAAAATAGTAACCAGAAAATATATGATTGAACCTGGGTGGTGGTCTTTGCCATGTTGTCGTAGGGGCCATAAATATTCTTCTTCTTTGATGTGTGACATTGGTGAAGCCATCATTGTCAATTCTCCTTTCGTTCTTTGCATTATTGCTTTCCTTTGCATAATTCATTTTTTCTTGATCAACCTATTTATTCTCTTAATTCTTTGTGGATTCTTCATTTATGGACTTTGATCCATTTGATGATTCTCCTTCATTAAAACATAAACCAAATTTGATGTTTGTAGTCTTTTGGTTATTTATGATCTTATCCAGCTTCATAGAACTTTCTTCATGTTTGTGATAAAAACTAATTTTATGATTCATCTCTTCTAGTTGCATTCTTAAACCAACAATCTCTTCTTCTAGCTTGCTGCAATAATATATTTTCATGGTTATTTACACTTCGAGATCTTCGAAGATTTTCTTGGATTATTCTATTTGTAATTTCAAATTTGTTATGATTTCATTTGCATGGTCAAGCTTTCTTAAAATTTTCTTATTCTTTTTTCTTTCTATCTTCAATTCATCTAGAGCTGCAATTAGTTCCTCTTCCAAATTCACTTCAGCGTATATTTCTTCTTCATCATATTCCTGTTCTTTTTCTGGTTTTTCTTCTTTGAGTGCCATGAAAAGAGCTTCACCTGTTTCCTTTTTAGAATCCTCACTAGAGCTATATTTTGATGAACTGACATTCTTGGAGATGAAACTTTTCTTCTTGAAGTTGTCTTTTCTAAAATTTGTTTTTTTCTTCCAGTCATTTCTTTCTTCATGCGATCCTTCATCACTTCTATTCTTATCATTAAGTGGATATTTAGCTGTAAAATACCCAATGCCTCCACAGTTGAAACATTTAAATGGTAAATTTCCTCTGTATTTTCCTTTTCCTCTTTTTAGTTTTCGAATAAAGTTTACTTCTATTTCATCTGATGTCTCTTCTTCCTCGGATTCTTGTTTTGCTTTCATATTTTTATAGGCTTTAAAAGTAGCTTCTCTATATGTGGGTTTAGATTTTTCTATTCTCATCTCATATGCAGTCAAAGAACCATGTATCTCATCCATACTAAAAGAATTTAGATCTTTAGCTTCTTATATAGCTAAAATTTTAAAATCAAATCTTTGGGGAAGGGATCTTAATACCTTTTTTATGATGACAGAATCTTTGATTTTCTCACTGAGTCCTCTAATCATATTATTGACTTCATTAACTCTCAGCATATATGCCTCTATATTTTCATTGTCATTCATCTTTAATACTTTGAACTGAGCTCGATGTATTTGTAACATGGTCTCCTTGATCTTAACGTCTCCTTCATGAATTATCTTCAGTTTATCCCATATTTCCTTTATCATTTTACAACCCATAATCTTTACCACTTCGATGTCCACTAATCCACACATGATAGCATTCTTTGCTTTTGAGTCATTCTCAAACAGTTTCTTAGTAGCAGCATCGGTTGGGTATTATGTATTCACTATCTACTGAATCTCAAATATCGTATCCTAAAGCACAAATATATGTCTGCATCCTGAGTCTCCAAAATGCATAATTAGTTCCGTCAAACAATGGTGCTTTTTTTGATGAGAAACCTTCACCACCTACCATTGTGTCACTTCCAAGATCACCCTAGCTGGTTAAGCTTGTTCAAGAACCTCACTCTGATACCAATTGTTAGTCTCACAATGATACTAAGAGAGGGGGTGAATCGGTGTAGCTCTTTAAAACTTAAATCTTCAATACTCAAAGCCAAAATAATGAAAACACCATACCAAATAAAACAAGTATAATAAGAGAACATCACACAACACAAGATGTATCAAGGTTCACTGATTTGCCTACATCCCAAAAAATGACTATTTGGAGTCCCATCCAAATCCAGCCTTTGCAAAATATCAACTTTACAATCAATTTACCAGCATCCACTAGAAGGAGCACCAACCCTTGATTTATCTGCACCAATAGAAAGGAACACCAACCCATGATTTATCTGCACCAATAGAAAGGAGCACCAACCCCTCTACCAAGCACCCACTTGATTTTGATATTGATAATAAAATGACATATATGAATGTCTTAACTGAAACCAGAAGCCTCTATGGTATGTAAGCATAAAATCTAAAACTTTATATTTCACCCTATATAACATCTCTCTCTGCATTACTCAGAATTTTAATCTTCTTTTCTAAACAATTTGATTGTTCTCTTAGCTCGTTTTGCCAATTTCTAAACGCTTTCTGGGTATTGTGCAGAACTTTGTCTACGAAATCCTCTAAAATTTTTATCCAAAATTGATATCATATGAGAAATTTATGCCCAAAATACTAAAGTGACATTTTTCACCACTCTCCAAAAATCACATATTTTCACTCTTTATTTTTCTCCACGCACACTTCTATCTTCACAAAATAAAGTCTCTATTTTTCAATAAAATCCCTTGTCACTTAAAAAGCACACACTTGCATTATTTTTCCCTTTTCAATTTTAAAAATATTTTCTTTAATGAAACTTCTTAAAACAATATAACTTCCTTTTTTATTTTGAGAAGGCATTTCGTCAAACATGTCACATGCAAAGAATTGACACCTTACTCATTCTCTTACTTCGGAGCCACGTGACAACTCAAACCAAAAAAAAAATATGCTCTATTTGATGCCTTTAAGGTGTAACAACACTGAAACCAAAACTCTGGTGACTCTGCAAGGTTGAAACGACCAACTAAAGGATTTTGCACAAGTGGAACAAATTGACATAAAAGTGACCTATACCGTTTTTGCAACAATCATAAATCTCACCTCGTAACTTTTTTTTCTTTGAAATTTGAGAGGTAGAATATCTACAATTCTGAATACATCCAGTATGAATATCGCTACATAAATACTTATGGTTCACCTGTACCACCTTCACGAATACTGCTACTGACACACTTTTTCCAAAAAGAGTGTTTTATGACAGTCTTGCAACACTTGTAACATTCGCCTCGTTTCTCTGTTTTGGTGGAAATTTGGAAAACATGTTCTTGAAGATAACAAACACTTCCGGTTCGAATTTCACTATCAAATTATTCTCAGTTTTCTCGAAGTGCTTCTAATGAAACTGCCATTTTACTACTTCCTCTAACTAACTATGGAAAAGATAATTTAACTTCACAATCCACTATTAAAAACCCTTTAATAGCTAGCTTATCTGCACATTTGTTCCCTTCCATTAACATCTATAAGGTCTTGTATTTCAACAATGATCTCTTAAATATTCTATGCAAAATTTACTTTGTTCAGAATTATATTTATTACTATTCACGAATTGCTTACATCTATACACTTTTCCATTTTATTTGTTTGTATAACTTTTATCCTTCCAAAGCCTCCAAAGCTTCGACTTGATTATTTGTCTTAAATTGACTACAAAACATATATTGTGATCAAAATATCATCCCTATTATTTTTTGTTATTAGTCAAGTTGTTGGTCCTAGATTTCCTTTAAATGCTTCATCAAAATTCAATTTTACCAACTCTGCTTTTGGTGATTTCCACTTTATATTCTTTTCTTTCATGTTGTTTCTATTACACCCAGTATCATAATTCTTTTCATTACCTCTAAAGTACTTTCCTTTTATTGAAATATTATTTTGTTCCTTTCCAACCATACAGCCCAAAGTATTATATATTTCAATCCCAAATTGTATATAATACCTCACTTTTAAAAGTGCTATGTCATTTCTTTAACTATTCTTCAATTCTATCATTCATCACCATGCAAATACCAAACATATTAAGAATTATTTTCCATAGTTCCTACACTATTGAGCAGTGTCCCAAGATATGATCTATAATCTCCTCCTTTTTGCATAAAAAACATTGTAAGGGGCCATGAAACCCCCTTTTCATTAAGTCATCCTAGCGTAAAATTTTCCTATGATCTACTAGTCATACAAATATTTTGACATTTGGAATGTTAGGGCCATCCCAAATATATATCCATATTATTGTGGTATTCGCATTTTTTTGGTGCTTTATAGTATATTTGCTTCTTACTATGCATTATCCTTAGCTATTCAAATCCTAAATAAGCTTACCCTCAAATATCGTTATCATAATACTTATTTTTATATTTCTTTTCAACTACCTCCTAGTAACAATGTTTGGTATACTTGTAAAACTATTCTTTCCATTTGTATCTTCCTTACTAATCCTTGTACATAATGCTTGAAATACCATCATCATATTTATCTTGAAATAATCTCGTCCATGGTTTCAAAATTAGATCTAGATTGAGTGGGATTTTATCACACCAAGTATCCATCCAAATATAATTTTTTTTCTAGTTACCATCACCCATATTAAACCTTTAATTGCTTGATCAATTGATTTTTTTCAACAGTTTCATAGTGTAGAACCATTTGGTAGTGAGAATGTAATAAAGATTTAGCTTGGGTCATTGAGATTAATATACTTAGAAGAATTATTGCCATTGTCTCAAACTCCTTTTGTAAAATATCCTAATTACTTTTCCTCCTAGATCTATGCTTCCATCCATAGAAACTCTTAAATCAATACCTCCCTTAGTATTATCTTCACACACCTTGATCTATTTCACCATAGAACATTTTTTTATTATGTAATCCTAACCACAAAAATGACCACATAATATAGATTAAACTTTTTTCTACCTATTTAGCATAATATACAAGGACACATAATATCTTGGAATGGCCTATAAGATTGATTTAATTAGTAGTATTCTTCCTTCTAACGATAACCATCTACCTTTCCATCTTGGTAGTTTATTCTTAAATTTACTTATAACTATATTCCATAATTCTATCGTCGTCCTCCCTTCAAATAAGCGAATCCCTAGATATGTTACCGATTAATTTTTCTCCTCCATTTAAAGTTGTACATCCTTATTTTGATTATAGTTGTAGTGTGTAGGAAGTAAATTTTGTATTTTTTCTATTAAATTTCTACTGTGATGCTCTTGCATATTCCTTTAATAAGCAATTCAAATATCTAGCATTGTTTTTCCCTACCTCCCCCAAAAGGGTTGTATTGAATACAAATTGTTAGTGGGTGATGTTGTCGATGTTATTACTAGCCTTAAGTTTAATTTTTAGCCCCTCCTTGTATGCTTTTTTTATGATCCTCTCCAATACCTCTACAATAATAATGAACATATATCTTGATAAAGTATTTCTATCTAATACCCCTTTTGGTTTTATATGATTCTATTACTATCCCATTGAACAATTTTGAATATGATACTTTATAGACATAAGATTTAATCCTTTTTTTATTTGAGGAAAACATACCAAAAGTGATGCCATTTTTAGGTAAGACCCAAGGAGGCAAGGGTATCCATTCTACCAAAAACACCCAGGACATAGACCTGGACTACCACCTTTGACATACTCAAGGAGCAAACAAACACACAAAACCAATTTAAAAATAAGTAAATAATAATAAAAATAATAAAATAAAATAAAAAACATGCTCCTTGAGTGTGTCAAAAATAAAAGCACAACCAAACATGCACAATAAGATAAAATAAACCACAACACAAACCACATAGAAAAACACAAGAACCACATAACAAAATAAAACAAGATAAAAACAACAAAATAATACAAAGACATAACACAAGAAAAAAACATGAAAAATAAACACTCACAAAGAGAAACCCAAGAACAAGAACGAAAAAAATACAAGAACAATAAAAAAAAACATAAAAAAAAACCACAAAACAACAAAAACACATGAAAAACAAAAAACAACACAAAGAACACAAAAAAAAAAAAAACAAAAGAACCCACCCACCTTAAAAAACTCAAAAAAAAAAAAAAAAAAAAAAAAATTGAACATAACAATGACCTATCTAGACCAGAAGACTAATAAGGTAAGAATCAATAGAGGAAACAAAATAAAGAACAAAATGAGCTAGGGAACTAAAAAAATTGAATGAACCAAAGATAAGCAAAAAAAAAAAAAAAACAAGAAGAAACTAGGTACCTTCAGAACTGGAGTCATCCAAAGAAATGATAGAAAGAAGAGCTTCCCTAATTTGGGAAACCCGCCATATAGGAGGGTGGACATAACAAGTAAGATCACCTTTTTTCCAAAGCCCAATTAGCTAAAGCATCAACACTCTTGTTTTGATCTCTGACCACATGATTGTAATCAACTTTCAAAAATCCCATCTAGATTAATTGAATCTTCTCAATAATTATTTTTATTCCCAAATCCACCTTATGATTCTTAGAAGGAGTCTTCAAGATATTAATCATAATTTGAGATTCAGACTCAACTAAAACCTTTTCCCATCCAACCTTAGTAGCCTCCTGAAGGCCTCTAAGGATACCATACCCCTCAGCAAGGTTATTGTAAAGAATATCCAAATTCTCATCAAAAGTAAAAACCAGGGAGTCATCTGAAAGTCTACCAATTCCTCCCACTTTGACTTTTCTAGGGTTCCCTCTAGAGGCTCCATCAGTATTGAATTTTCCAAAATCCTTAGGAGGAGGTTGCCAATTTCTAGTCCTATCCATATTACTAATACTAACATTCCCTTTAAGTTGGTTGCCCTTAGAAGATTTAATATTCAATATTTGCATCACTTGATCCCATATTTGGTGGGAGTTTTGGGGGTGATTAAGGAGTTGATGGACTGATTCAACTAAGTTGGCTATGGTCTTTTGCCAAATATAGTGAATATCCTTCATATCTTGATTAAAAATTTGGCTATTTATTTCATTCCAAATATTCCAAAGAAGAATGGTAGAACCCATCCAAACTAACTGCCTAATAAAATGATCAACACCCTCTTTATTAGGCCAATCCCTCCAAAGTTGTTCAAAAGTAAACAAATTGGACCACTGTAAGCCAAGTAAAGTGGTCATTCTCCTCCATAGCTCAGAGGCTAAAGTACACTCAATAAAAATATGGTTGAGATTTTCTACATTCTCTTCACATATTTCACATCTAAAAGGGCCATGAAAACCATGCTTCATAAGTTGCTCACCAGTAAGCACCCTACGATGCAATAAAAGCTAATTAAAGAACCTCACCTTAGGCCAGAGCTTTTGAGCCCACAATCAAAAAAATATGTCAGAAGAATGGTTGGGATTATTATGGCATAAGGTCAAATAACCTTGAGCAACTGAATACTCACCCTTAGTAGTGTTGTTCCATCCAAAACAATATTTTTCATGGGAGCAAGAGAGGGATCTCATATGAAGGATGCCTTAGATATCTTGTCTTTGCCTTTCTGGGATTTGAATAGGCCAGTCCTTAATAGGGATCCAATATCTACCAACCTTTGAATTACCAGTATGGTATCGATAGTAATTAGCCACCTTTATCCAATTAGCTCGGTGAAGCTCCTCCATCTAAGGCATCCAATCGGGAAACTAAGTTATCAAAGTCTTGTGACCATCCCAAGAATCTATCAAAAATTTACCTGTTGACCATTATGAATGATCTAAAATAATTTTTTCTTTATCAAATCCTCACTAGTCTTAAGAACTGCTAAAATGGGAGAACCTTTGGTAGGAAGTTGATAGCGAACAAGGTCTTTAGGACTTTTATTCTCAACATATTTAGCACAAATATTATTGGCCCAAAGAGCATTGGGGTTATGCAACATCCTCCAATATAATTTAGCAACTAAAGCTTTGTTGTTATTAATAGAAGACAGGAATTCTAACCCTACTTCACTCTTAGGAAGACATAAAGTATCCCATTTCACCAAGGCCCATTTTCTTTTCTCCTTAGTACCACTCCAAAGGAAACGATGACTGATTTGATCCAATTCTTGAAGTACAACGTTTGGGATATTCAAAACATAAGAAACATAAATATGAATATCTTGAAGGACTGATTTTATCAAGGTCAATTTCCAATTTTCTTCTTGACTTTGTCCAACAACCAATTCCAATCTTTGTTTTTTTGCCTTTTAATATTTATGGGAATACCTAAATAAGTGATTGTAAGGGAGGTCTTCTTATATATTAATTTATCTAAGACCATGGATTCCTGTCTAGCAGAGCAGTGAAATAAAATAACTTCATATTTGTCTTCATTGATCAACTACGCAGTTGCCTTAGAAAAACAACTAATAATTTAATTAATATTAGAAGCTTCCTTAACTGTAGCTTTACCTAAAAGAGTAGAGTCATCCACAAATTGAATATGAGAGATAGATATAGCTCCATGATCTATGGTAACTCCCTCAAGGGTTTTGTTTTCCCTCTTTTTGGTTATAGTCCTACCCAAGCATTCAACAAGAATGATGAATAAATAAGGGGAAAACGGGTCACCTTGCCTAATACCTTTGGAAGCTGGGAATTACTGAGAAGGCCTACCATTGATATGAACTAAGTAGGAAACTGAAGAGATACATCCCATAATCCAACCCATCCAATCCTTAGAGAAACAAAATTGCCTCAAAAATTTGATAAGGAAGTGCCAATTCATTCTGTCATAAGCTTTGGATAAGTCTAACCGAATGAACATGGAAGGATATTTTTGCATATCCATGAAATGTATAGCTTCCTGAGCAAGAACTATCTCATCTACTATTTGACGTCCTTCCACATAACCCCATTTCTCTGGGAAAATAATCTTATGCAAAAGAGACTTCAACCTTTCTGCCATTATTTTAGTAATGATTTTGAGAAGAACATTACATAAAGCAATAGGTATAAAAGTTGAGATATGATCAACCTCTTGAGCTTTTGGAACAAGAGTAATATAAGTTTTATTTATGACCTTCAAAATTTCTTTGGTTTTCCTGGCTTCTTCCACCACCACTAATAAATCAACATGAAGGATATCCCAGAACTCTTGGTAGAACCCAATGGGAAAACCATCAGGACCTGGGGTTTTCTCTTTTTGCATTTAAAACTACTTGTTGAAGCTCATTGATAGTAATAGGACCAGTAAAAATAGAGTTCTCCTCAGAAGTGATAAGAGAAGAGATTGCTTGAAGAATATTTTGTTGTGAAGCTGAGTCAAGAGGAGTAGTAGCAAAAATATTGGAAATGTAATCAACAACAATAGAGTTCATGCCATACCAAGTATAAACAACATATCCAGAATCTGATTTTAAGGAAGAAATAAAGTTGTGAGATATTTGAGCTAGAATAAATTTGTGGAAGAAATTTGTGTTTCGATCTCCTTCTTTGATCCATTGAATTCTAGATTTTTGCTTCCATAATATTTCTTCTCTTTTTTCCCATTCCTCTAACTGAGTTGTGAGTTTAATTTCATCTGCACTTCTCTTCTTTGTGAGGCCATCTAAATGGATTTTCTTATTCAAATTTTCAATATGAGCAATAACTTCATGTTTTTTTATGAACATCCCCAAAATATTTCCAGTTCCAAGTCTTGATTTTAGATTTAATGTATTGCAGTATTTTGGCCAAATAGAACATCTTAGTCCCATGCCTAGGTTTACCTTCCTTCCACCATTTTTGCACATGAGGTCTGAAGGAAATGTATCTAAGCCACATTAATTGAAAACAAAAAGGAGAGAAACTCACATTTGTTTTCCACATTTCCACCATGACTGGCTAATGATCCAAACCAGCATTATTAAGAGTATTCACTTGAGGAATGTGACCATGGATTAAGAAATTTTCATAGATCAAAAACCTATCCAATCTTTTCATTATACAAGCTAAGCCTTGTCTTCTATTAGACCAAGTCATAAGGCCATTATTTGGTTGGATATCCACAAGATGAAGTTTTGCAATATATTTGCTCATGAGGTCAGTGCTTTGTCCAAATTTCTATTTCCCCCCATTTTCTCATCCAGAGAGAGGATGATATTGAAATCTCCTCCAATCAAGATCCATGATTTAGGAAAATGAGAGATAATATGAGTAATATCCTTCCACTATCTTCTTTTTTCCTCCAAATAAGTTAGACATAGCATTTAATCGATCTAACATATTTCTTTCCAAATATAAACCTTTTTAATACTACAAAAAAAAAATCCCATTTAACCCTATCATAGGTTTTATTTGTATCAAATTTTAAGTTCATTGCTCTTTGTTTTCTAGAAGCTACTGAATGCATTATTTCATGAGCTACTATGATACCATCCTAAATGTGTCTCCCTTGTATTAAATTATTTTTTCTCTTTTGAGATATATTTTTTCCTAATAGTGGCCTTAACCAATTTACCATAACTTTGGAGATTATCTTATATGCTATATTGCATAGGCATATAAGCCTGAATGAATCAAATAATTTTACATCCTCCTCTTTTGGAATCAAGGTAAGATATGTTTTATTTATTTTATAAGGTGTGTACTATTTTACCCTAGACTATTCCACTACCACCAATAAAGAACCATTTACTATTTTATAGTTATGTTGATAGAATTCTACAACAATTCCATCTGAGCCTTGGGATTTATCCTTATTAAAAGAGAAAAGAGTTGAATAAATTTATTCCAAAGTAAAAGGTTCCATTAGTTTGCTATTACCTTCATATGTTATAACTAAATGTACTTCTTGTAGTAGCTTATCATTAAGAACATCAATCTCCTTTGATCCTAAAATATTTTGGTAAACAAAATTAGCCTCCTTTCTAATTTCACTTTGGTATTCAATCTAAACCCATGTTATTTATTTAATTCTAAGAATTCTAGATCTTTATTTCTGTACTATTGCCATCGTATTAAAAATATATATATCTTTATCTCATTTTGACCAATTCTATCCCAATTTTAATCTCCAATTCTTTTATTCCTTACTTAAAATATTATGATATTAATTAAGCAACTCACTTTCCTTCTAGCTTAAATTGTTGTGCTGGTCTTTTTAGAATTTTAAAGTTTCTATTTTTAGTTCTTCTTTCTTCTAAAAAATATTCTTTTAAGTGTTCTTGTTCCATTATTTTAATCTAGATGTCATTAAATTAATTTATTCTAGAAGTTTGTACAACCCATCGTTTCCTGAAGAAATATGTATTGGTGCTATCATATCAATAAATTGGGGATGGTCTTCCCACATCTACTCATATTTAAAATATGATCTTTGTTTAATTCACTTATCATAGTTTTAGCTCTTATTGACCAATGATATAAGCTAATCCTTATGAAGGTATTAATTTAAACTCAAGTCCCTTTATCTAGCCAATGATTTGAGAGTATGCATCTATCCAATTTTTTTTCTATCAAGTTCTACCTATCCTATTGTTGTTCCATGTGTATCCGTCCTCTTCAAACTCAACCTCCTATATATTATTATTGTAAATGGAAGTTGAGAGATATCTCATATTTTGGGTTATTTTTCTAATTTTCCCATATTTGTTTTCCATCTTTATTATGGCATTAAAATATCCTACAATCATGAATTGGATTTCTTCATCTATACTTCTCATAAAGGTTTCAATCCTAATCCATACTTCTAATCTACCTGATTGAATTGTACATCCATAGGAATTGATAAGGATGAAATAAATATGTACAAAGTTGTTAGAATGTGAGTGTATAACTTCTTCATAGATTAGATTCTATTTCTATAACAGTTGAGGGCATATACGAATAGGTTAGTCTACATATATGTCAGGAAGATTTATTACAAGAATAAGTGAAGTCAGGTAGAGTTTGAGCTATTTTCAGTTTGATATTGCTCTATAAATTTGTAATCTTTAGGAGCTTTATTTAATTTGAATGAGTTATTTTCTCATTTTGGTATCAAAGTGAGATGTATAATTTTCAAAAAACATTTGGTGATTTCCCTTCACGATTATTGTGAGTTCAGTCACGTATATTTTTTGAGGTGAAGATATCTATTTTTTTAGAACTGAAAAGCTAGAGTGTCATTTGTTTTGAGGACTTATGTCTTGTTGTGACTTTCTTACGTAGCAAAGCTGACGAGAAGATAATATCCCAAGCTAGTTTGATGAGTGCAGCAAAAAATTCTAGGTCACGCTGCAATATGTAGATGATTACGCTGCAGGACAGACGATTTGGTATAAAATCATGATAAATTGGTGCTAAAATCAAGCTAAGTCTCGTAAGGGACAAAGGAGGATATCCTGAGTACTACAATCCGTAAGACATGCTACCTCCTATCTTTCCTGCACCAAAATAGACAAACAATATCATTTCATGCATGTTATAAAGGGACCGCATGCTATAAATAAGACGTAAGAAGTTTTTTACCGTGTAAGGAGATCTGCAAACGACGAAGGAAACTTGGTTAGTAGAAACAAAATAATTGTAGAAAATTTTGTGAAGTTCGAAAAAAGATGACAAAATCACATGTTTTGAGAGGACGAAGGAGTAGTTCGATTGGTTGATAACGCGATTGCCAGAGAAAAATACATTTGAATACGTCATGTTCTCATTGCTACGGAAGCAGCAACGTATCTAAAATCATGTTTTTTGGTCTTGTATTCAGCAAGCGATGGGAGAGCCTTGAGTTTGTTTGATCCGCATAAAAATAATGACAAGTTTTTTGGCCCGAGTGAAGGACGTCTATTTATAGATAATATTAAATATTGAGCATTGTACATAAAGGGGAGCATTGTACGTTCCTGTGTGTTGTACTGTGTAATAAAAATACTGTGCAAAGATGGTTGGGAGATGTTGTGGAACTAGCCCGTGAGGTTGTTGTTTAAAAAAACAAGATACTAAAACTATGAGGAAGGAGCACACCATGCTGTGAATGCACTGTTCTATGAGCTGTGGAGCCGTGAAACAATCAGTGCTAAATAAGGTTTTGTGGATTTTCATTTGGTAATACCTTTGTGTAAAGCTACAGGTTATAGCTTGATTTACTCCTTTTGTTTCCTTAAAATATACACTTACAACTGGTATAAAGTCTCTTTGTAGTTTTGAGCTTGTAAGAAGTATATGCTGTGAAAATAGAGAGTAAAGAGAAGTGTAAAGAGATAGAGGTGTTTAGTGTTTGTCATTTTACATTAAAATTATCTCAGTCTTGTTGATTACAAAGTGAGCAATGGAAACCAATAATAATCTTTCCATTCCATAATTTAATGGGTTAGATTATGAGTATTGGTCCATCAATATGAGGACCTTACTCATTGGAAAAGGACTATGGGATATAGTCTAAGAAGGCTACACTGAACCACAGGATTGGACAACCTTGACTGCAGTAGATAAAAAAAGTAAAAAGGATGCCCAAAAGAAGAACTCGTTTGCTCTCTATCATCTCCAATAAGCTTTGGAGAAGAGCATATTTCCAAGGATTACCTCTTGTTTATCAACCCAAGAAGCATGGAAAGCCTTGAAAGATAGCTATCAAGATAGTGATCAAGTAAAGCAAGTAAGGCTTCAAACCTTGAAGAGGGATTTTGAAAATCTCAAAATTTAAAATGATGAAAACGTAGGAGATTATTGTATTAGAGTGAAATCCATTGTAAACAAAATGTAAACCCTTGGAGAAGACATCAAAAATGAAGTAGTGGTGAAGAAAGTGTTGAGAACACTTCCTCATAAATGGAAACATATTGTTATTATTATTGAAGATTCTAAAGATTTGTCTACTCTATATTTTGATGCTCTAATTGTTTATTTGATGTCTCATGAAGAAAGACTACATGGTTCTACATCAACAAGCTATGCAGGTGATGATAAAGCATTATCATCCAAGGAGGGTTAAGGAAGAGGCCAAGGAAGAGGACAAGGAAGAGGACAAAGAAGAGGCAAAGGCAGAAGTATCTCAAGAGATGGCAATAAAGGAAGAGGTGGAAATCAAGGAAGAGGAAGTGGCAAATCAAAGAAAGTTTGTTATAATTGTGGTAATCTTGATAACTTTGCAAAATATTGTTGGTCCAATACTTCTCAAGAAGGGAGAGGTAAATATGGAAACTATGGATAGGAAGAAGGTTCTTCAAATTTATTTCTAACCTATGGAAAATCAGATCAAAATCTTAATGAATCTTGGATTTTGGATAGTAGTTGTTCCAATCATATGAGTGGTAAAGAATAGTTTTTTGCTACTATGGATTCCTCCTACAAATCAAAGGTCAAATTGGGAGAAAACAAGGAACTACAAGTTTAAGGTATTGTATCCATGGAGGTTCCAACAAAAGAAGGCACCAAGAAGGTAAACAACATTTATTACACCGAAAAAATCCAATATAATTTTCTTAGTGTTGGAAAAATTATGGAGAAGAACTATAGGCTTGTTTTTGATGAAGGAAAATGTGTAATTTTTGATAAAAACAAATGCATTATAGTTGTTACACAAGTAACTATGACAAATAATAGGTTGTTTTCTCTTAATTTTGGGGAACAAGGAGGTGCTCAACTTGGTAGTATTACCATTTCTAATCCAAGTGTGCTTTGGCACTTGAGATATGGTCATCTCAAAATTGTAAACTTGAAGACATTGACTTCTCAAGCTATGGTGAGTGGACTTCCACAAGTTGAAGAACACAAGGAGGTGTGTGAAGGGTGTGATTTGGGAAAGCCCTCAAGATCAAAGTTTCTAATAGGACAAGCATTGAGAGCAAGCCATCCACTCCATTTGGTGCATTCAGACATTTGTGGTCCAATGGAATCCAAAAGTATGGTAACAACTCTTAATTTCTCACTTTCATTGATGATTTCTCTAGGATGTGTTGGATTTATTTTTTGAAAACTAAAGATGAAGCTTTTGATTGTTTCATAGATTTCAAAAATAATGTAGAGAATCAAAGTGAGTTTGTTGTGAAGATTTTAAGGACTAATAGAGGAGGAGAGTATTCATATAATGTATTTCTAAATTTTTGTAAATATTGTGGGATCAAAAGGTAATTCAAAACTGCCTATACCCCACAACAAAATAGTGTGGATGGAAGAAAAACCACACTATAGTAGAAATGGCTAGATCAATGCTTCAAACTAAGCATCTAAGTAACATGCATTGGGTTGATGCTGTTAGAACTAGTGTTTACATTTTGAATAGGAGTCCTACTTCTAGTTTATATGGGTCACTCCTTATGAAGGATGGTATGGAAAAAAGCCAAATGTAAAACACTTTGAGGTTTTTGGTTGTCTTGCATATTCCCAGATTCCTGATGAGCAAAGAAAGAAAATTGACCCCAAAAGTCAAGCATGTATTTTTTTTGGATATTGTGAGTCTTCCAAAGCATATAGGCTCTACAATACAAAATTACATAAAGTTATAATTTCCAGGGATGTAATTTTTTGTGAAGGGGGGGAATGGGGTCATTAAAAACTTTTTGTTGATGAAGGATCTCATGATACAAGTTCCTCTCAAGTGCAGCAAGTGCAACCCAAAAATAGCAAAGGGAGTCCTCCTCCAAGCCCAAGTATGAGTACTAATTCAAGTACAACAAATGCTACTCCAAGTCCTCCACAAATATCAGTAAGTTCTTCACCAATGGCTATTGATTCCCCATAAAGAGGTAAGAGAACACTTCAAAACCATCCTTATTTTCAAATGTTGGATAAGAATTTCCAAAAAAGATAAACTAGAAGCCAAGCTAGTGAAATGAATGCAGTTTTGAAAATTCTTAAAAATATACATATGTATGGTAATGATGACTCCCAAGAGCCTAAGGGAGATGTAATGAATTATGCTTTAATGACTCGTGTAGAGCTAGAGCCATCTAGTTATGAAAATGAATGTGTTCATGATGTATGGAAACAAGTCATGAATGAGGAAATGACCTCTATAAAAAATAATGATACTTGGGAGCTAGTGAAACTTACTAAAGGCAAGAAATGTGTTGGATGTAAATGGGTCTACAAGACCAAATTCAATGCTCATGGGAGCATTGAAAGACAGAAGGCAAGGCTAGTTGCAAAAGGATTTACTCATAAGTATGGGATTGAATATGAGGAGACCTTTGCTCCTATTTCTAGATAGGAGACCATAATATTATTACTTTCATTGTCTAATCACAAAGGGTAGAAAATTCAACACATGGACGTGAAGAGTGCCTTCCTTAATGGGTACTTGAATAAAGAGGTTTTTGTTCAAAAACCTCAAAGCTTTGAAGAACAAGGTAAGGAGAACCTTGTATACAAACTAAAGAAATCACTATATGGCCACAAGAAAGAACCAAGGGCATGGTACTCACACATTGATGGATACTTTCAGAAGTATGGATTCACTTAGAGCAAAAGTGAACATACTTTCTACTACATGAAACGAGGTAAAGATATTCTCATTGTATGTTTATATGTGGATGATCTAATATTCATGGGTAGTAGTGCTAAGATGAATAAGGAGTTCAAAATCTCCATGATGAAAGAATTTTAAATGAAAGATCTAGGCTTGATGCATTATTTCCTAGGCATGGAAGTACATCAAAAAGGTAAAGGGATCTTCATATGTCAACATAAATATGCTCAAGATATGATAAAGAAATTTGCTATGGAGCAATGTAAGTCTATTTCAACTCCAATGGGTCATGGGATCCAATTGAGAAAAGAAGATGGAGAACCAAAAGTTGACGTGACCACTTATAGGAGCATGGTTGGGAGTTTAATGTTTCTCACCAACATAAGGTCGGATATTCAATATGTTGTTTCTCTAGTTTCAAGGTATGTGACTGTTCCATATGAACTTCACTTACAAGAAACTAAAAGGATTTTGAGATATGTAAAGGATACATTGGATTTTGGGATCCATTACCACAAATGTAATTTTGTAAAATTAGTTGGCTTTAGTGATAGTGGTTGGGGCAGCCATATAGATGATAAAAAATCTACTTCAGGGAATTATTTTAGTCTTGGATTAGGACTAATTACTTGGAGTTCCAAAAAGCAATTGGTTGTTGTGTAGACACCAAAACAACACCAATATGATTATGTGACTGCAAACACTAATCGCATTGACACACACAGCCCCAAGGGCAGCCCCCAGAGGTTAAACAATGGTCCTAACCACTCTCACAATAGTTTTTGAAGGTCAGGGATCAATTTGGCACCTTCAGGCACTTTTCTCAATACCCGTTCCATCCAGGGACGAATTCAAACTGGGATTCGCTCTGCCCAGGGACGAATAGCAGTATTCACTCCGGGGTGGGGCGAATAGCAGGTTTGACTAGAAAAAAGTCAATTCTTGACAAATGGCAGCTCAAATTTTCCACTTAACACTTCCTTCATTGCATGGGAGTGTGGGTGAGCGTTTTCAAGCGTTAGAGGCAGTTACAAGGGCAGTCATGAAGTCCCTAATCAGGGAGGAATCTCCTTCCTCCTAGGAAGGCATGATTGCCAAGTGGTGCCTCTGCATGCCCAATTCAAGAGACCTCCAGGTCTATAAATTGGTGAGTCTTCTCACCCCAAAAAATACAGAGAAGGAGCATTTTGAAAAATGAAGTGCTACCATTTTACTTCCTCATACGCCCTTTTTTTATTTGTGCCTTTCACATCGATGATCTCTTTTAGAGAGGTTGTCATTGGGTGACTATTGGAAGGTCAAATATTGAGCCCAAAACCTGACATTTTGCCACAGCATACCACCCAATTTGCTGACAACACTTTACAAGAGATTTTGGACCCATCCCAAGTGGATTGGTGCCGGAATAAGATTCCAAACGACGGGCGGCCTACCCCGGGTGCCCCCCCCCACACACTGCTGCAGATCTAATCATCCCCTTTAGGAGAGATTAGGAATTTGTGGTAGATTTTACTTCTATAATTTTATTTTGTGCGTCATCTTATGCTGCTTAGATAGTTTGCAATTTCAATTTCATAACGTTTTGAGCAAATCTTATCATGTTTCGTCATTTTTTTGTCTTTACTAACTTGCAGAGGGCATCATCAAAATATGGGCGTTAGAGGCCAAATTGGGGAAATATGACCATCTGGGTCGTCCCAAAATGCCCCCAATTAGCTAACCCCCACTTTTGCAAGAGATTTGGAGCTATCCAGATGTGACATTTTGAGCGGTGCTATCTGGCGTTTTGTTGTAGGTCAATTCGTCCCGCCCCAGAGCGAATTAAAATCTGTGAGGAATTTCCTGAATGTTCCATTTTTAGTGTGTCCTTTGTGAGGTCTTGATACCCCTGTCAAATTTTTAGATCATTTGGATATTTTTTAGTTATCATTTTATTTATTCTTTGCATGCACTAATCGTAGGCTTGGGGATTGCATGTTTCATCTCATCCGTAGGTGCTACTGACCATTTATTGTCTCTTTGAATGTAGGATCTAGACGTTAGAGGAGCAGCGAAGAGTCAAGACTCATCAACGCAAGTGGCGGTGACGTTTTGGTCCACCCACCTTACATGTGGGCACACGGAAGAAGGATGACTATCCATGGATGTAACAAAGAAACAAATTTAACGCTCCTCACCCCTAAAAAGGGAGGAGGTGAATTGTAACAAAATTCCAAAATGTATCAATAAAATAAAGGGCTATTTTCTACATTATATTTTCATTTGGGTTTCGATTCGTTTATGCTTTTCCTATTTCATGCGTTTTCCATTCGTAGGACTTAGCGTTAAAATTAGTTCCATTTTGCATCGTACTTGGAGCCTTTAATTTATTGTTTCCATATCCTCGTGTGTTAATTTTAGTCACACTTAGTCACCAATCAACAAATACACACCCAATCATGGAAACAACATGCATTCAAAGAATCATTGACAAAAACAATCACGCTTCTGCTTGGGGCAACAAACAAGCAATAATCACAAGCTGATCAAACACTTGGCATTCATGAATCATGAACACAAGGTTACCATAGACAAAAGGTTGTGCCCTTTGCCTATTCATGACTGATCAATGTCCAAGATCAAGTAACACCTCATCAAAAAATGTTAACATTTGAATTGAGTTCCTTCACTCGTCAGAAGAAAGGATTCAAGAATGCATGCCCTTTCCATACTTGGGGCATCCAAAGTTGGTTAGGTTACTGAGAAACCCTAATCATTAGTGCTTTGGTTATCTATTTTTTCTTGGCGCTGTGCCTTGCACAGTGCATCCCAAAAATGGGCATCTGTAGACACCAAAACAATACCAATCTGATTATGTGATTGCAAGCACTGATCGCATTGACACACACAGCCCCAAGGGCAGCCCCCAGAGGTTAAACAATGGTCCTAACCACTCTCACAGTAGTTTTTGAAGGTCAGGGATCTGGCACCTTCAGGAACTTTTGTCAATACCCGTTCCACCCAGGGATGAATTCAAACTAGGATTCGCTCCGCCCAGGGACGAATAGTAGTATTCACTCCAGGGTGGGGCGAATAGCAGGTTTGAATGGGAAAAAGTCAAATATTGACAAATGGCAGCTCAAATCCACCACTTAAAACTTCCTTCATTGCATGGGAGTGTGGGTGAGCATTTTCGAGCATTAAAGGTAGTTACAAGCGTAGTCATGAAGTCCCTAATCAAGGAGGAATCTCCTTGCCCTTGGGAGGGCATGATTGCCAAGTGGCGCCTCTACATGCCCAATTCAAGAGACCTCCAGGTCTATAAATTTGTGAGTCTTCTCACCCCAAAATATAGAGAGAAGGAGTGTTTTGAGCAACGAAGTGCTGCCATTTTACTTCCCCATACGCCCTTTGTTGATTTATGCTTTTCACATCGGTGATCTCTTTTAGAGAGGAGGTCATTGGATGACTATTGGAAGGTCAAATCTTGAGCCCAAAACCCAACATTTTTCCACAGCATACCACCCAATATGTCGACAACACTTTACAAGAGATTTTGGACCCATCCCAAGTGGATTGGTGCCGAAATAAGGTTCCAAATGGTGGGTGTCTTGCCCCGGGAACCCCCCCCCCCCGCACTACTACAGAGCTAATCGTCCCCTTTAGGAGCGATTAGGAATCTATGGTAGATTTTCCTTCTATAATTTTCTTTTGCACGTCATCTTATGCTGCTTAAATAGTTTGCAATTTCAATTTCGTAACGTTTTGAGCAAATCTTATCATGTTTCATCATTTTTCCGTCTTTACTAACTTGCAGAGGGCATCATCAAAATACGGGTGTTAGAGGCCAAATTGGGGAAATCTGACCATCTGGGTCATCCCAAAATACCCCCAATTAGCTAACCCCAACTTTTGCAAGAGATTTGGAGCTGTCCATATGTGACATTTTGAGCGGTGCTATCTGGCATTTTGTTGTAGGTCAATTCGTCTCGCCCCGGAGCGAATTCAAATCTGTGAGGAATTTCCTGACTGTTCCATTTGCAGTGTGTCTTTTGTGAGGTCTTGATTCCCCTATCAAATTTTTAGATCATTTGGATATATGTTAGTTATCGTTTTATTTATTATTTTCATGCACTAATCGTAGGCTTGGGGATTGCATGTTTCATCT
This sequence comes from Wollemia nobilis, assembly GCA_028583015.1. Taxonomy (NCBI): domain Eukaryota; kingdom Viridiplantae; phylum Streptophyta; class Pinopsida; order Araucariales; family Araucariaceae; genus Wollemia; species Wollemia nobilis. Next base: position 32,635,682 of record JAQPPZ010016892.1, on the reverse strand, counting down.
CATCTGCAGGTGCTACTGAACGTTTCTTGTCTCTTTAAATGCAATATCTAGACATTAGAGTAGCATCGAAGATTCAAGACTCATCAATTCAAGCAACGACGACATTTTGGTCCGCCCACCTTACATGTGGGCACACAGAAGAAGGATGACTACCCATGGATGTAACAAAGAAAAAAATTTAATGCTCCTCGCCCCTAAAAATGGAGGAGTCGAATTGTAACCGAATTTCGAAACGTATCAATAAAATAAAGGGCTATTTTCTGCATTAGCTTTTCATTTGGGTTTCGATTTGTTTATGCTTTTTCTATTTCATGCATTTTCCATTCGTAGGACTTAGCGTTAAGTTTAGTTCCATTTTGCATCGTACTTGGAGCATTTCGTTTATTGTTTCCGTATCCTCGTGCTTTCATGTTGTATTATCATCTACTGAGGCTGAGTACATAGCAATCACAAATGCTAGTACCCAAGCCTTATGGTTGAGAAAAGTACTTGAAGAAATAGGAGAGAGACAAAGTGGTTCTACCATATTGTGTTATGATAATTTGAGTGTCATTCAATTAGAACATAATTCTATCCACCATAGCAGGTCAAAGCACTTTTATATGAAGTATCACTTCATTCAATAAATGGTGGAAAAATAGGTGGTTGAGCTACGATATTGTAGCACTTTGGATAACATAACAGATATCTTAACCAAAGGAGTTGCTAAAGCTCAATATATAAAGTTGAGAGATTGTCTTGTCATTCCTCTCAACTTTAAGGGGGAGAATGTTAGAATGTGAGTGTATTAATCCTCCATAGATTAGATTCTATTTCTATAACAATTGAGGGAACATAGGAATAGGTTAGTCTACATATATGTTAGAAATATTTGTTACAAGAATAAGTGAAGTCAGGTAGATTTTGAGCTATTTTTAGTTTGATATTGCTTTATAAATTTGTAATCTTCAGCAGGTTTAATTAATTTGAATGATTTATTTTCTCAAAAGTAGCATGTGACTAATGAGGTTATCCAATTATTACTTTTATAAATGGTTTCATAGGAGGTTCTAACTAGATTCTAACAAGTTAAAATCATCCTTGTTGCTCTTAAATCCATAACATTCCATTCACACCTTATCATACTACTTTCATAGTTTTGGAAAATTATTCCTTCCTATTTTAGTTTCCTAGATACAAATAATATCAAGCTTATTACTTAAATAGAGGTCGCTAATACACCTCCACTTTTGAGGGGACATTAACACCCATTATATTCTATGATATGATAATTATACATCATTAGGGGCTATTGGCCTCTCCTTCGAATTACAAATATCATTTTGTTATTTGGTAAAGAGAAGTTCAACCAACATAGATTATGTTTTTTCTCTATGTTTTCTCTTACTGCTATAGATATCACATGATAATTAAAAAAAATTTCTCTTTTTTCCCTTCTAATATTTGGGTTAGGTCTTATTATTCTATTCCTCAATATTATTTCTCAACTTTCATTTTCATTACATTAATACTCTCCTAGCTCTGTTAAGGAAGCTTATGATTTATCCTCCTCATTTTTGGTATTTCCTTAATATTGGTAGAGGTATTAACATCTAACTATGTGTTTTCTCTATCACTTTCCTTCTCTTGAATGGTGCATGTTATTTCAAGAGATTATTCAAACTCTGATGAGCACATTTCTTAGGTTCAACAAGCATGTTCCTCCATAAATTTACCTTCTCCATTTAAGGTAAGTTTCACATCCCTACTCTGATTCTAGTTGTAGTTTTTAGGAAATAAATTTTATTTTATTTTCTATTAACTTTCTACCTTTATTCTCTTGCACATTCCTTTAATAAGCTATTTAAATATCTAGATTTATTTTTCCCTACCCTCCCAAAAATGGTTGTATTATCTACAAACTGTTGAGGGTGATTTTGTCGATGTTATTACTATCCTGAAGTTTAATTTTATCCCATCCTTGTATGGCTTCTTCATGTTACTTCTCAATACCTCTACCATAATAATGAACATATACCATGACAAAGGATTTTAATGTCTAATACACCTCTTCTATTTAGATGATTCTATTACCATCCCATTGACCAACAATGAATATGATACTTTAGAGATAAGATTTAATCCATATGACCCATTTCTTTTCAAATATAAAATTTTTTAATACTAAAAAAATAAAATTCCATTTAGCCCTATCATAGGATTTATTCATATCAAGTTTTAAATTCATTGTTCTATATTTCCTAGAAGCTACCGAATGTATTATTTCATGAGTTACTATGATCTCGTCCTGAATGGGTGTCCCTTTCATAATTTATTTTTTCTCTTTTAAAATATTTTTCTAATAGTAGCCTTAACCAATTTTTCATCACTTCGGATATTATATTATATTTTATATTGCATAGGCATATAAGTCAGAATAAATAAAACAATTATGCATCCTTATTTTTTGGAAGGAAAGATATGTTCTATTTATTTTATAAGGTGTGTATTATTTTACCCTAGATTGTTCCACTACCACCAATAAAGAATCCTTCACTATTTTATAGTTATGTTGATGTAATATTGTAGAGATTCCATATGAACCTTGGGATTTATCCTTATTAAAAGAGAAAAGAGTTGAATGATTTTTTTCCAAAGTAATAGGCTCCATAAGTTTGCTATTATCTTCATCTATTATAATTGAATGTACTTATTGCAGTAGCTTATCATTAAGAACTTCAATATCCTTAGATCTTAGAATATTTTGGTAAAAAATATTATCATTTTTTTTAATTTCACTTTGGTATTCAATCCAAACCCCTTCTATTGATTTAATTCTATGAATTCTAGATGTTATTTCTTTAAAATTTTCATCCTATCAAAAAAATTGTGTTTATATCTCCTTTTAACCAATTCTATGTCAATTTCAATCTCCAATTCTTTTCTTCCTTACTTAAAATATTATGATATTCACTAAGCAAATCTATTTCCTCCGAGTTTAAAATGTTGTGCTCATATTTTTAGAATTTTAAAAGTTTCTCTTTTAGTTCTTCTTTCTTCTAAAAATATTTCTGAAAGTGTTATTGTTTCCTTCTTTTAATATATATGTTAGTGATTTATTTTGTTCTAGAAGTGTATAAAACCCATTGTTTTCTAAATAATACCATGTTTGTGTTATCATATCAACAAATTGAGGATGGTCTTCCCACATCTACTCATATTTAAAACTTAATATTTTTGGGATTCATTTACCATATTTTTAGCTATTATTGGCCAATGATATAAGTTAATCCTTGTGAAGGTATTAATTTTAGCACAAGTTCCTCCATCTAGCCAATGATATGAGAGTATTCATCTATCAATATTTTTTGCTATCATCTTCTAGAATATCCTATAGTTGGTCCATTTATATTTTCCATCTTCAAACTCATCCTCTTGTACATTATTATTGTGAATGAGTGCTGAGAAGTCTCTCATTTTTGGGTTATTTTACTAATTTTCCTAGATTTTTCTTCCATATTGGTTATGGAATTAAAAATTTCTATGATCATGAATTAGGTTTCTTGGTATTTACTTCTCATAAAGTTTTTAATCATACTCTATACTTTTGATCTATTTGATTCAATTGCAGGTCCATGGCTATTGATAAGGATGAAATGAATATGTATATAGTAGCATATGACTAATGAGGTTTTCTAATATTTAGTTTTATAAATGGTTTCATAGGAGATTATAACTATATTCCAACATGTTAGAATCATCCCTACAACTCTTAAATCCACAAAATCCCATTCACATCTTCCCATACTACTTTCATAGTTTTGAAAAATTCTTCCTTCCTATTTTAGTTTTCTACATACAAAGTATATCAAGCTTATTACTTAAATAGAGGTCCCTAATATGCCCACGCTTTGAGGGGATATTAGAATATCTTATATTCTATGATATGGTAATCATATCTCATTAGGGTCTATTGGCCCGTCCTTGAAATTACCAATATCATTTTGTTGTTTGGTAAAGAGAAGTTCAACCAACTTAGATTGTGTTATTTTCTCTATGTTTTTTCTTGTTTCCCTGGTTCTCACTTGATAATTTAAAATATTTTATGTTTTTGTCTTAACAGTATCTGGGATAGGTCTTATTATTCTATTCCTCAATATTATTACACAACTTTCCTTTTCATTAGATTTATCCTCTCCTAGCTCTGTTAAGGAAGCTTTTGATTTATCCTAATCATTTTTTGGTATTTCCTTAGTAATGGTAGGGGTATTAACATCTATGTGTTTTCTCTATCACTTTTCTTCTCTTGAATGGTGCATGGTTTTTCAAGAGTCTTCAAACTCTGATGAGCACATTCCTTAGGTTCAACAAGAATGTTTCTCAATAAACCCGGTTCAAAATGAGTAGATAGTTCCTTGTTAATATTTTTATTCTATTGTATAATGCCCTCTAAGATCTGATGTGCTTTTTATTCATAGGCTAAAGCCTCACAAGAAATGATATTTTTTCGATATTATTGCTTACTAGTCTCCATTGTTTATGTACTTCCATCTATCCGGACGTATTTTTTGGAAGTTGAAAACCATCCTTATCCATATCCATTTGTAAGTTTTTCTTGTGGTTTTCTACATATGTTTTTGCTATACTCTTCTTAGGGAATTATCCCTCAATATAACCACCTCATTAATATCTTGTATATCTAAAAAATATACTTTTATAATCCATATTTTAAATCCACAACTTACCTTATAATTAAAATAATTAATTTTGATAAAAATGTATTTAATAAATTTATAAATAACTAAATCTAATAGTTATTGTTTTATAATTATACTTTTGAAAATTTTAAAAATAATAACAATAAACCTTTCTTATTTTTGTCTATTACACCACTAAGTACTTCTTGTAAGAAAAAATTAGTCACTTGAGATGAGGCACCACATAACTCTAATTTCCAATTACATATTCCTAAAAGAAATTACATAATTCCCAAATTGATTGAAGAATACCCACCCACCATGATATATATAGATAGATAGAGGTACCACTAGTTTTATTGCAAAATATGTACATTAGGGTCATACACAATTATTTCTATGTGACACACGCTAATATTATTTCATAAAGTTTCTAATATTCTTTGAATTGTTAACAAATAATTGAGGTGGAAGTGATATTGAAGTAAATGCAAATCATCATAAACATTGTAATGGCATACTAAGTTAAGAGACGTAGAAGCAATGTAAACCAACGGAGGGATTCGGTGGACTTAGAGACATGGATAACACTATCATTTAATATCTCGTGGGAACATGGAGACGTATTATAATAGAGAAATTTTTTTATAGTGTTGAATATTTTAAAGCAACAACTGTAAAGGTGGTCAACGTTTTCGAAATTGTAGCTTCTTTACCCGAGCTTTCATATGGGAAAAAATATTGAATATGTTAGGGATACTTCCCACATACCATAAAATATTTATAAATAATCTATAATCAGGCATGTAGCATGCAATAATTATCATTTTTTCTTTTCAACAATGAAAGTATCGGTTAAACTTACCCTTGTTCTATGTTGTTTTTTTTGTTATAATTGGAAGCATAAGCACAAAATTAATCTATACATACTTCATGATATAAGTAAGTCGATCTAATCTTGGAAGGGTCTTTAGTGACTATAAATACTTCATAATATAAATACAATAGATAAACAAGTTTTAGGTAAGTTTTTTAAAAGTTTTGATCCATATCAATTTGTTATTAGAGCACTTGATCCATTTTTGGATTGGGTTTGTTATACCTCTTGAGTGTTCTGAATTTATTATATTGTTTCTTTGCAAAAATGATCGACCAAAAACACCTCAAAAATATTTCTATCCATAAAAAGGCATAACGAGCCAAAGTGTTGTGTGTTGATATGATGTTGATCATGTCGAACATGGATGGCATAGACCTAGAAGGTCACTTAGATGAAAACCTCAGTGTTGAGGATAATTCTAGTCTTGTCATTTTGGAACCTAATGAACACCCTTCCCTTATGAAGGGGTATTGGTCTTCCACTCACTTCTATCATAAGCATAGATGAAATAGAGGAGGTGACCATCCATGAAAATATTACATGCATAGGCCATAATTTGGTGTGTCAACCCATGAAATTTATTTTCATTCAAATGGACACCAACTACAACTAGTATTGACAAAATATAACTATAGTAGTGATATGTGCTTGTAAGGATACCTTATACCTTCATGAACCTCCTTCTAGCTTCATGTATCATCAAACCCTATGCACATTGCATTTGATGATATGTTCACCATTGGATCTATATTCATTTTGCATTATATCTCTTACTCATCAAGTTCTCATATTGTTTGAAGGTGACGAGGGTTTTTATCTCTATGAGGAACTATATATGGAAAATATTGGGGTGCTGTTTTATGAAAAACACTCCACTATGCGCTAGTGGGCTATTTTTGACTTTTTCAATGTTGTTTTTGGCATTGATTGTTTGTCGTTTCTCTATTGACTTGAAAACATCCTCCTTGTATGCTTAGTTGCTGACCCCTCTTCATCCTCTCCTCCTCATACACTACTACATGGGAAGAAAACACCTAAATAGCCCACTAAAACCGCTTTCATATAGACATAGAATCAATCCCCTAATGTTTAACTCATTATATTATACTCTTTTACACTGCTCATCAATGCTATTGTGGTAATTTCATTATTTTCTTTTGCCAAAGTAGAAAAAGACATCAAAGAGATAAGAGTGATAGGTACATTTAAAATTTCATCCATGTGTTCTCTAGCTTTACCACTGGTGAAGGGTAAATCAAACATTAGTGAAAGAATCCTACCTAGATTTACCTTGATGAAATATGTAGGACCCTTAGAAAATACAATCCATTGGTCTTCATTCCTCACATAAGCTATGCTATCTATGCCTTTGAAAGCATGACCTCACTCTCAAAGGACATGGATATCTTTGATCAAGGTAACCTAAGAAAATCATGGTAGAGCTCCCTAACATTGTTTGAGCTACAACCATGTCTCACCCATTCTTAGATGCCACTTTTATATAAAAAATAACTAGAATTCCATATCACTAGCATTTGATAACCTAATTTGTGTTAGAGATGATCAACTACATCTATAATTGAAGTTGGATCTCAAGATTTTGTGTGGCTGCCTAGATGATGTGAGTATTATGATCTATCTTATTAAGGAAAGGGATACTCTCTTTTTCATTATGGATAGATTTTATGAGCATTTCAACAAAATAAAAAAAATCAAGCAAACCCATATGATTTCATAAAAGATACATGATATTGTTGGGACCATAACTAGAGCTCCGGGTGTCCATTTGAGCTCTTTCATGTATCATTGGAAAGCTATCAATGAATAGATTGCAATAGAGTGAGCAAATATGTAGCTCAAGCATTTTTAGATCAATTTTAGGGCCCAAAACCTTTATTTGGTACCTCAAAATGGCCCACGAATATTTTTCTAATGTTGGATCCTATAATGACTATTTAGGTGTTTAGTATATTATTTTAATCTGATGTTACTCTTGGTTGTGGGCCCTATGTATCTAGGTGATATATTTTTTTACCTCATTCCCATATTTTTTGTACACCCTCCATTTAGTGAAGAAGACATTTTTTTAGTGGTGGGCACATGTAGACATTTATGTTTTTTCATAGGTATTTATGTTTTTTTCTAGTAGGTGTGGAAATTGCTTGACTTTGGGTGCAGGCATAGATTTTAATATGGAAAGCTGCTCATTTCCCTCTCATGTATTTCTAGAGTCTTGTAAGGGTTGATATTGTTGTTAATGAAGAACTTCACAATTTTTTTGGATGGTTATTGAAGATCTATCTCTGGATTTACATCAAGTGGTATCAGAGTAGGCTTGATCTTGTAGAGATCATGGAGGTAAGAATATTTGATTTTTGTTTGTGTATTTATTGCCTTATTTTGGAGGAATATGAGAAGAGGAAGGGCTAGATATGCCCATATTAATAGGTAGATCAAAGATTTATAGAGGAAAATAGCCTAGATTATAGTTGTGGTGAATCATCTAAGACCAAGAAACCCCAATGATGTGGATAGTGAATTGGGTGAAATTCCACCCATGGAAGGGGAAGAGGAACCCCTTGAGGAAATGCCATTTGAGGAAAGGTTGATCAGGGCCTTGGAAGGTAAGAATGATGGGGTGAAGGTTGATGTTCTTGAGTATGGAGGAGGGTTACAACCAGAGGAGCTATTAGATTGGTTGAATCGTATGGAGAAATTATTTGAATGGAAGAATATGGCAGAAGATAAAAAGGTAAAATTTGCATGTACTAAGCTAAAGGGCCACACATTGGTCTGGTGGGATCACCTCTATAATGAGAGATAAAAAAGGAAAAGTACAAGATCAAGGTTTAGAATAAAATAGAGAATAAATTAAGGGTAAATATTTTCCTAGTAGATTATGAGCAAACCCTCTTCATGAAATTGTAGAATCTAAGGCAGAGAGAACACAATATGGAAGATTATACTAGTGAGTTTTATAAGCTCTCTATTAGAGTAGCACATGAGGAATATGAGCTCTAGAAGACAACTAGGTATGTTAATGGTCTAAAATTTAGCATTCAAAATGATCTTAGCATGCTTAGGTCTCATACTGTATATGATGCTTATAAGTTAGCCCTAAACGTAGATGAAAAATACAATAGGAAAATGTTTAGGAAGAATGGCGAATGTTAGAGAGGAGCATCATCTTAATCATTAAGAGGATATGGAGGGTTTAATATTGTCAAAGGATAATCCTCAAATACAACATAGAAGGATGAGAACCCCAAACAAGGTTTATATACCCCCAAATAGGTTGGGGATATCATAGAGGAAGAGGGAGGACTTGGAATCATCCTTGTAGACCATATGTGTGTTATAAGCATGGTGAATAATGGCATAGATTCTATGAGTGTCATCAAAAATAAGTACATGAATGGAAGCATACTGAACAACCTCAGGTCAACTTAGCTAAAATAGAATAGGTATAGCAATATGTAGAAGTTGTTGTAGATGTGGGTAAAAAATTGATAATAAGAAGGACAATGATCATGCCAAGCAAAGACTAGATTCTAGAGAGAGAAGGTAGCACATCATGGCTATGAATGAGTATTTTTAGGACTCGATGCACATCTGCAAGAAAGATATGTAAACTTATTATTGATGGTAGAAGTTGTGAGAATATGGTCTTAAATGTTATGGTAGATAAAATAAGTCTGAAATATGAGAAGCATCCATATCCATATTGTATAGCCTAGTTTAAAAAAGGTAATGAAGTGGTTGTAGACAAGAGGTGTTTGATTAAATTTTCTATTGGTAATACTTATAAGGATGAGATCTAGTGTGATGTTATACCTATGGATGCCTACCATATATTATTAGGGAGGCCATGGCAGTATGATAGGAAGGTAATACATGATGGAGAAAAGAACACCTATACCTTTCTAAAATATGGTGTTAAGGTTGTTTTATTACCTCTTAAAGAGGAAGGACAGGGTGAGAGTTTGTTGACCACCAAAGAGTTCAAGGTAAAAATAGAGGAAATAGGGTTTTGTTATGTCTTGATAGCAAAGAAGGTAAAAAATAAGGTTATAAAGATTCTACTAGCTATAGAAGAGCTATTGGGAGATTTTGTAGACTTCCATATCATGTAGCCTATAGGATGAATCCAATGTAGAATGAAGAGTTGAATTGACAAGTGGCTGAGTTACTGAAGAAGGGATTAGTAAGAGAGAGTATGAGTCCTTGTGCAACACTTGCTCTATTGACACTGAAGAAATATGGCTCTTGGTGAATGTGTGTGGATAGTAGGGCCATAAACAAGATTACAATAAAGTATAGATTCCCAATACCTAGACTTGATGATATGATGGATGTGTTTGTCGAAGCCAAGTATTTCAGTAAGATTGATTTGTGGAGTGGGTATTATCAGGTGCATATTCAAAAGGGAGATGAATGGAAAACCACCTTCAAGATGCAAGATGGATTGTATGAATGGTTGGTGATGCCATTTGAGTTGTGTAATGCACCAAATGTATTTATGCAGATGATTAACATAATGTTGTGAGAGTATATTAATAAGTTTGTTGTTATCTATTTTGATGACATTATGATATATAGTAGAAGTTGAGCACATGTTACACCTAAAGTTGGTATTGGAAACATTGAGAAAGGAGAGGTTGTATGCAAATTTGAAGAAATGCATATTTATGCAAAAGAGTTTAGTGTTTCTAGGGTTTGTGATTTTTGAAGATGGTGTGAATATGGATCAAGAAAAGGTAAGGGTAATCTTAGACTGGCCCATTCCCATAAGCATGACAGAGGTCAAGAGTTTCCATGACCTTGCAACCTTTTACCATAAGTTTATTCATAATTTTAGTAGTATTGTTGCACCAATCATAGAGTGTACCAAAGGGAAATATTTTTTCTAGACCCGAGTAGTGATAGAAAGCTTTGAGTTATTGAAGAAGAAAGTAGTAGAGGTACTAGTCTTGGTGTTGCCAAATTTTAACAAATTATTTGAAGTTGATTGTGATGCTTCACATGTGGGCATTGGAGTAGTATTGAGCCAAGAAGAATGACCAATATTGTTCTTCAACAAGAATTTAAATAAGGTGAGAATGAATTATTCTACTTATGATCTAGAATTTTATGCAATTGTGCAAGCCTTAAGGCATTGGAGGCATTATTTGATAGCAAAGGAGTTTGTCCTATTTACTGACCATGAGGCTTTGAGGTATATTAATACCCAAAATAAGTTAAATAAGAGATATGCTAAATGGGTGAGTACGCTACAAGAATACACCTTTGTTCTAAAATACAAGTTGGGTAAATAAAATTAGGTTGTTGATGCTTTCTAAAGGCGTGTAGTATTATTAACTACCATGGAGAATACAATAGTTGGATTTGAGAATATTAAAGAATTGTATGAGAATGATCAATATTTTGGTGAGATTCTAAACCATCTTCAAAACCCAATGTTGACTAAAAATCATGGTATATCAGATCAGTATTTTATGTAGGATGGGTATCTATTTAGGGGAAAGCAATTATGCATCCCAGTTAGTTCTATGAGGGAGAACATCATCAAAGAGCTTCATAGTGGTGGTTTTGTTAGGCATTTTGGAGTAAACAAGATTGTAGCTTTAGTGGAGGAGAAGTATTATTGGCCTAAGGTAAAGAGATATATAATGATATTTATTGCTAGATGTAAGGTGTATCGATGTACAAGGAATATGCTCAAAATACGGGGTTGTATATGCCACTCCCAGTACCTACAAGACCATGGGTAGACCTGAGCATGGACTTCATGTTGGGACTACCTAACACCCAAAGGAAGAATGATTCTATATTTGTTGTTGTAGATAGATTTTCTAAGATGGCTCATTTTATTGCTTGTCAAAAGACTAATGATGCCACCAAGATTACAAATTTGTTTTTTAGGGAAGTTGTTAGATTGCATGGAGTCCTAAAAATAATTACTTCTAATCAGGATACTAAATTTTTGAGTCACTTTTGGAGGACTCTCTAGAAGAATATGGGGACACAGTTGCAGTTTAGTAGTGCCTACCATCCATAAATAGATGGGCAAATAAAAGTTGTGAATATGAGCATGGAAAACTTGTTGAGGTGTATAGTGGGGGAGAAACCCAAATAGTGGGACTTGGCACTACCACAGGCTGAATTCACCTATAATAGTTCTATCAATAGATCAACTGGTAAGTCACCTTTTCAAATTATTTATGGAAGAAACCCACATGATGTATTGGACTTAGCTGAGTTGCTATTTTAGGAGCATATCAACACTAATGCAAAAGCAATTGTAGAGCACATGTAAATTTTACAAGTGGAGATTAGATAGAAGCTACAAGATAGCAATTCCAAATACAAGGTAGTGGTAGATGTGACCAAAAGATTGAAAGTGTTTAAATAAGGGGATATGGTGATCGTGCACCTTAGGAAAGAAAAAATTACAATCAATGACATACAACAAGCTAAAATAAAAGAAAATTGGGCCTTGCAAAATTATAAGGAAGATCAATGATAATGCTTATGAGGTGGATTTATCATAGGACCTTGCCATTTCACTTGTGTTTAATGTATATTAATTGTACATGTTCTAGGGAGAGATAAATAATATTGAGGAGGACAAAAATTGGACTGGGTAGAATAGATCCCAAGGAAAAAGAAAAAAAAAAGATCTTCCAGGTCCTATATATGAAAGTGACTAATACTAGGTAAGAAAATTACTAGAGGTACTTAGTACAAGGGGAATGACTACTACCGAAGGGTAACACATGGATTTTAGAGTGGGAGCTTTATTAGTTGGATGATAAAAAATTGTAGAAGTTTGAAAAACCAAACTTCCAAGAGCCATGTTCCTCTCAACCAGAGGAGAATGATGTCATAAAAGATACATGAGCTTATCAGGGCCATAACTAGAGTTGTGCGTGTTCGTTTGAGCTCTTTCATGTACTTTTGGAAATATATCGATGCATAGATTGTAATGGAGTGAGTGACTATGTGGCTTAGGCATTTTAAAACCAAATTCAAGGATCAAAACCTTCATCTAGTACCTCAAAATGACCCATGAATATTTTTCTAGTGTTGGATCCTATAGTGACTATTTAGGTGTTTAGTGTATTATTTTAATCTGATGTTACTCTTGGCTATGGGCCCTATGTATCTAGGTGATAGATTTTTTTTATCTCATTCCCTATTATTTTAATCTAATTTTACTCTTGGCTATGGTCCCTATGTATCTAGGTGATAGATTTGTTTTACCTCATTTCCACATTTTTTGTATGCCCTCCATTTAGTGAAGAAGACATTTTTGTTTAGTGGTGGGCACATGTAGGCATTTATGTTTTTTCCCAGTAGATGTAGAAATTGCTTGAATTTGGGTGCATGCATATATTTTAATATGGGAAATTTTTCATTTACCTCTAATGTATTTCCAAAGTGTTTTAAGGGCTGATATTGTTGTTGATGAAGAACTTCATAGTTTCTTTAGATGGTTATTGAATATATGTCTATGGATTTACATCACCATTCATATCATCGATAGCATCAATAACCATGATATGACCATGTGTCATATGATCATTGTTGCTTAGTTAGTTGGGAATCAGGTTCAATATGGTATCATGCAGATTATTAGATCCTATGTCTAGTTCCTAAATATCATTATCATCATGGACCTCAATATCTGATGCAAGGTCCTGTGATCTTTGTCACAACATATTGGGTGTGAGCAACATGTCCTACAACTCTTGTATTGTGGTGGACCTTACAAAATCTAGGTGTTTTGGTATTCTAATCAAGGTAGTATGCAAAGATGTACAAAATTTTGGTCACAGATCTATTTTGATCACCAAAAAACCACCTATTCATTATCAATGAGAAGTTCCTATGACAACCTCGACTAGTGTATATTTTAATTAGTTATCACAAAAAATTATGGGAAATCTTCTTAATACTATATAATATTATCTTTCTCCTTTATAAAATACATGTAAATACTTTCTTGAGGCAGTTGAAGTAGACTTGAGAAAACCATTGTTGTTCACTATAATTTGAAGCCTTTAATTTATGTGAATTTGTTGAGATATTTAAGATTAGAAGTTAAGTGGGAACCTCCTCCATATGGGTGGATCAAACAAAACTTGGATGGTACTATGAAAGGGAACCTAGGGTATGCTGGTGTGGATGGTATTTTTAGGAACTCTAGGGGGATGATTGCGCAAGCCTTTTTTCAACCTCAATCCATTCAGTCCAACCATTTTGTTGAGGCTTGGGCCTTTTTTACAAGGGCTAAGTTAATCAAATAAGGTCATTATAAAAATATTATTATATAAGGGGACTCCCTAAACATTATAATATTCTAAAAGGAAGACAAGAATCTAGTTGGAGCATTGCAAATATGGTTGTGAGGACAAAAGAGATCCTACAGTCTTATCACAACCTTTAGTTGAAACATGTTTATCAAAAGGGAAATGGAGCTACAGATTAATTGGTAAACATGGCAGTTTAGGCTTAGAAATTTATTATATGGGAAGATAATTTTCCACTTCAAATTATTGAATTTATGGCTAAGGAGAAGCCAAATTGGCCCAATGATGTTCAATTTCTAGTTGGAAGAAGCTAATTATTGGGGTTTAGCTCTTGGGATAAACTATTATGGGTTGGCTATCCTAGTCTATATGTGCTAAATTGTTATGTATAAAGTCCAATATTATTTGGTTAATCTTGTTAATTCCAGTATAGTATGTATGTTTCTTATTAGGTGCTTTAGGTTGTTTCTTTATGATTGTTAATAGTTCAGATGGAATTGGCACCATATTTTATTTCTCCTTTATAATTTGCATGTAGGGAAGTTTAAGTACAATGGATGGGGCCATTTCAATCCCCTTATTAACATATTAATAAAAAAATGCATGTAAGAAAGTTGAGCCTTGTATAAAATTTTGAACCACTAGAATATTCTCTCAAGATTCCATTTGGAGGAAAAAGTATATCACATTTTTATTTTACCTAGCATGGTATTGTTTTCTCATTTATAGAGACCTCCATTAAGTCAAAATAATAGGCTTATATATACTCACTATAAATATTTTTTTAGGCTGATCGAGTGAAATCAAAATTTTACAGTTTTATGAAGATTTGCTAGAGCTAATGAGGAATCAAAGTTCTTGCCTTATAGCTATTGGAATCCTTAAATCCTTTCTTCCTCTTATTTTTTAATGGATAGAGTTTAATACTTTTGTTGTTGGGAGGAATTATAAAACTTTAGATAATTAAACACTTGATTTAATTAATCATGTTTTAAATAAATAATAATAGCTAGGATTTAATTTAATTTGATAGGTTTATGAAAATCATTTGATAAATATCTATTAGGTCCATATGGACTTATCCTGAAATTCCATCACATATCCTTTAAGGGTATCTAACGAGTATTTAATTTGATCATATCTTATAAATTTTGTCTTATAGGGACCCTTGAGTGCCTATAAGTACTTCATAATAAGCAACTTTTAGGTAAGTTTTTTAGAAGCTTTGATCCTCATCACAGAGTACTTGGATAGCATTCATCCTAATTTCATTTTATTTATGACTAATATAAATAGACCTTTTATGCCAAATTCCAGTTGAGGTGGAAAGAGGGCATGAATATGGAAGAGAAGATTTAGGAAAATAGGAGATTTATAGAAGAGAATATTACCAAAGGAGAACATTATTGATAAGATTACAAATAAAGAGAAGCAATTTGAAAATTACTAGAAAATAGAAGTTACTTGAGTTTTAACTGTAATATCTTGTTTATCGATAAAATAATTTTCTATCTTTACTACTGCCATCAAGAAGAACTACATACCATAAAATTCATCCATACTTTTTCACATTAGCAATAGTAGTTTACGCAATAGTATTGAACCCTTTGGAGGAAAATATTGGCAATGGATTAATGTAAATTTATAATAGATGGTTGCATTCCTTTTTATGTTAATTATATTACATTTAAATTGTTCTACTGGTGATAGAAAGGATTAGAGTAGTTAAAAAAAAAGATATTTGAAAAACCCTCATTTTTTTCCTTTCCAAAATCCTAGCTGCTTTTCAAATTGTTTTGGGTTGAGATCAAGGAGTTACCAATTTTCACTATAAATGGTGATGTTGATGCTCGAGAATGGTGTATGAAGATTATATTTGTATATTCTGGTGAGATTTTTTGAAATTGTAAAAATTTTAATCTAAGAGGAAGCTTATGAATGGTGGGATATTATTACAAAGGAAAGTTATTCTAATGAAATAATTTTGATATTGAATGAAATGGAGCATACATTCTTGATTTAGTGGAATCCTTATGAAAATATAGCCATTTTAAAGATCACCATCAAAGGATATGAATAATAAATAAAAAGGCTTCATAAGGAACTGAAATAAATGTATAAAAACATATAATAGAATGAAAAAATACAAATGACAATGTGCAAGTTCATTGTCACATTCAAAAGAAAAATCTTAAGAAGCAAGGATCCAAGGAGAAGAAAGAAATAGTTATGATAAGGGAACAAGTTGAAAAACCATTAGAAAACTCAAAAGTTGAATTTACAATAGCAACAACAATATAATTCATGGAAGAAGCAACAACAAAGTCTAATGAAGCCTTGCTAAAAGTGCACAAGGATGCACCAAAATAGAGGTATAAGAGAGAAGATTATGAAGAATAATTTAAAATAAAAAATAAAATTATTGAAGAATCAAAGGGAACGAAATATTAGGTTAAGGTTGTAGCACATTGACACCCACACCACCCTAAGTAGAAATAATCATAGAGGTATGGCTTAAGGCATCAATATTTTAGATCAATTTCGAGTTAGAAGGACATCAAGTATCAAAATTTTTGGAAGAAAAAATATAATGCTTCTAGATTTCAAAGGGGTTTGGTAGCATAAGGGAACAATAGGATCAACCATTCAAAATTTTAGAGTAGAGAAAAAAAAACATGGAGTTAACAAATTATGAATATTCAAGTGGCACAATGGTAGCTTGGAATCATAAAAAACCATCACTAATATAGATTTAACTTGGATGGAGGCATGAACAAGATTGGAAATTTAGATATTTTATGAATAAATATGTAGGTATATATTTATAGCATCTCAATTGAGATGAGAATTGACTATGTTTTTTAATTATCAAGGTTTATAGAATATAGTTGTGATTTATCAAGTGTGAGGGCATGAGGGACCTGATTGCAACTCATTTTTCTTAAGCAAAAAATTAAATGAATATACCTTTTATTAACAACACTTGCTAATAAATATCCCCTTTTGAAGTAACTTTCCTAGATATTACCATATTTAGAAGGTGTAAAATAAATAAAAATATTTATATCATTCACAACATAATAATGTATTTTCTCCTTGTTTGAATCTACATCTGAGAAAGTATATTTATGCCTTGTGAATGGATTGAATTTCCAATGGAATTTTATTCTATTTTTATTAAATATATTAGAACAAATTAGTAAAAGTTTTTTGTAATTATTAGAGTATGTATAGTAATATTATAAAATTATGTTAGAATTCTAAGTGCTATTGTTAATTGTACCCTTATATCCCTTGTTTTTATTTTCTATAATTATTTTAAACTTATGAATTTCTCTCTACTTGAAGAGTGTGATGTATTCTTCTTAATGAGCAAGATCCACTTAAATGTTTAAAAATTATGTTGTGTTTCTTTGTTATGTAAATGTGATATCTTGTGCATTATATTCATGTTAAGTAGTTTATATAAATCATGGTAGCTACTATCTAAGATAAGTTTATTATTAGATATTTACTTGATTGGATATAAACATTATTTACATTTTAAGGAAGATCTTACAAGGAGAAATAGTAATAGTTTGATGACTTGCAAGATAAATATTAAATCAAAAGATATTTCATGATGTGTTGTCATAATTGTATAGATTTCAAAGATGGTTTGGTAAGATTTGACCATAATAATAAAATAGAATTGAGAGATTTGTTTTGTTCTAGATATTATTGATTTAACCCCATAGTTATCAAACCATGCCTTATATATTCTCTTTCTTTAACATTCATCTTCCCTACTTTGTTATGGTAAAAGAAATGTTGATATGCATAGATTTATAGAATATATATATATATATATATATATATATATATATATATATAATTATGTTTGTCACTATTAAAAATGGTGAAAAATGGTGAAATGGATAGGTCTATCCAGTGTACATATGTTGTAAAAAATACATATTTACAAACTCGGTACTAGGATTGAAAATTCAAATAAAAATATGAACATGTTTTTTAGAATATGTACACAAATTTCACCTCATCTTATATCTATTTGATAAAAGTATTTTTATCTATAATTCTACAAGATTATAATATAATTTAAGGAAACAAACATAAATAAGTGGTCTCTTATAAATACTCTAATGATGAATATTATGTTTGAAAATAATGTGTTAAAATGGTCATTGTCCCTTTTTAAAGTAATTCGGTTATTGTTGATGTTAACGAAATGTTATTAAAAAGTAATATCCCTTAGAGGTCAAATAATTAGGGTTTTTTATTGGTTCATTTTATTAGCCACTATTTAATAATGGATTCCTCCAGCGACCACAAATAAGGGTGTATCCATTTCAAATATTGAATATTTTATACATCCATAATGTATTGGCAACATATCCCTTTTCTAGGTATGAAATATACTTTTATAATATGTTAGACAAGTTAAACATTTACATTCCTTTAAAAACTAAGAATGATACTATAAAAAAAAAACATTTTAAATAATACTAGAGTTTATAATTGTCGTTGGGTATAGGTGGATTGGTAGGTTGAGGTGCTTACATTTAGGAGATATAGGTTCCAATACCATGGGTGTACCCATGCATAACCAGTAGCTGGACTCTGCGGATGATATATTTCCTATTTGTCTGAATATTTCCTTTATGCCACGTGTTGAACCGGAATAATGAAGATGGTGCAAACCCTATGTGTCCGACGGTCCCCATCTCAGGCCAAGTTACAATTAATGAGACCATGGGTGTGTTGAAAACTTTTGCTGATAGTTTAAACCCTACCATCTACGATGGCAGTTACTAAAAATTATAATTGTAACCAATTCATATGTGTAACCAAAACAAATACTAGAGTTTATTAAATATTAAATATTTCATTATACCTACAATAATAATTAGGTATATAAGTATTCCACTTGAAAATGACTCATATATAAAACTTCTAATATAACAAAATAAAGATAAAATATTTTCTCTTCTAAATATTTAGTATGTTAAAATTTTTGTACTTTATATGACATGTTATTTGAAAGTTAAATATTTTTTTTTAGATATTTTAATAGTGGTAGCATACAACTAAGGGCACAATGAATGTTAAAAATTTGAATGCATTAATAGTATAATAACATATATATTTTTTGGAAAAGTAATAAAAAAGATAAATGGTATTAAATTTGAATTACCATTGTTAAGAAGTCTTGAGGTTTTAATTTTAAAACCTTTAGTGCTTTGCAGGTACTTCATGTTTTAAAGTTTTGGTAAAAATTATATTGTAAGAAGATTATAAAAATATAAAGGATTGGTTTAGTTTGAATATTATCAATTTATTTATTTGGAATTATTTATATCTCTTTATTTGGTCTGTTGTTTTATCTTTATTTAGATATCATATTTAATTACGAAGATTATATTTATCTTCATGTTTTCTATGAAATTCTAAAATATTATGTATATTTTTTTATTTATGGAACCTCATAATGTCTAGAGGATATTTAACATTGTCATGGTCATAAAAAATATCAAAATGTTTGTTATGCAATCACAATGGATTAATTGGAACTAATAAAAAAGTAGATATAACATAGATGAGATTAAAAATATCTTCTCAATTTCTATTAAAATTGAATGGGATTATAAAAGATGATATCACTTATGATAGAAAAATCATATGTATCTTATTTAGAGAGTACATTCCATGCAATTCTAGTCTCCTCTATGTAGTTATTATAATCTATTACTTATTTGAATGAATTATAGTAGGAAATTTCATCAATAATAATTGATTAAAGATTTTTGAAATGATTTGATCCCTTAATAATAATACAAAATTAATTTATTTTAGATAGATTATTTTACAAAAAATATTTATAATAGGTAGTGCCTTAGAAGAAATTTGGTTTATCTCATCTTCTGTTGTTTTTGAATGTGAGGAATCACTTAAACACTTACTTTTATTGTTATTTTCATAAATAAAAGTTAGATTATTATATGAAATAGCTAGTATATATTAATGTAAATAAATTTGAATGGAGGACATTGTTATGGATTAATGCATGGTTGTACAAATAATATTTTTTATGGAATACCATGTTTTGTTTTATTTAGAGAAAGTTTTTTTTTTATGAAAAATATGATACAATTTTTTTTTTAAATATGATAGAGAATACTTATCAACTTCCATAAGGAAGTTACACTTTTTAAAATAGATTTACATATATCCCAAATAAAAAATTAGAGAATTTGTGAAAAGATATATATTTTCTAAAGAATCTAGATATGTGAAATAAAGAGGTAGGCTAACAAAAAAATCTAAAAATTATACATGGATTGAGATGACTTAGAAGAAAAATGTAAATGAAAGTCTTCTAATGCCCATAATATTAGGTATGTAAGAGGTATATTTTCATGTCAAATATATCAATATTTTATTTAATTTTTTATACAACTTATAATCAAACTCCCACCTTACTAATGCATAAGGAGTAAGATATCCTAGGATTATTTATGTTCTATGAGATTCATTTGAAATTATAATTAGAGATAAAAATTTTATGGTTCTTTACTAAAAACTTAGAGAGTGATTTACATGTTTCTTATCAAAACAAGAATTTAGAATGGTTTTCTTGAACATTAAAGGGACCTTAGTAGTAAAGGAATGCTGATTAATTTATTAAGTGTTACAATGTTTAGTAAAAGGATGATTTAAGTGAACCAAACAAAATAATATTTTGGTCATTATCACCATTATGGGAATGAGCATGTTGATGATTTATATTATTGATAAAATATCTATAGTTCTTTGTATTAGAAAATACAATGATTAGATAAGATGAGGAACACTCTTGACAAATATAATGTCTCTATATTTATTAGGGTTTTAAAAATATAATACTCATAAAGGTATTATTTGGAGAGTCTCTATATTTAATATGAGAGTGAGAGGAGTAGCCAATTATTATTCATCAAAAGAAGATGATGACATTTAGATTTAAAGATATTTTTAATAGAATAAGTTGAAAAGATGTATTTTTTTTTAATGCTCAACACGCTTCATTATTAGAACATAGCCCACTAAATATTTTCATAGCTTTAAAAAATTCTTACAAACCATAGCTTTTCTTATTTTATATATTTTTTTAAGATTAATAAGATCAATTATTTAATTTTTATAGTAATAAAAACTAAAATTATTTTTCATCCTCTAACAGTTTTACTAATATTAATTGAAAATTTATAATCTATATATGTTGAAATACCATAATAACATATCTTTGGTTTTTCATCGTAGAGATCTAAATTCAAACCAATGCACACGAAACAAAAACTAAAAAAAAACTATAATTTAACTTAAAAATTTTGTTAATTAAAATATTTTTAAACTATACATATAATAAATGTATGAATAACTACAACTAATTATCAATATTTTATAATTATATTTCTAAACAATTTAAAGAAAAAAAAAACTTTCTTTTTTTTGTTTATTTATATGTTACACTACTAGCTAGTAGTAGTAGGCATAAATTAGTCACTTGAGATGAGGCACTACGTAACTTTAATTTCAAATTACATATTCTTCAGAGAAAATTCCATTTTTGTTTTCACAATTGATAAAATAATCAAATTCAAACCTTGTTTTTTTATAAATTTGCATTTTATTTAAAAGAAAAAGATTGTACTATAAAGGATATAATGGTATGTTTTTGGGTTTTCATTTAAAAGATAGTTCAAACCCTTCCAAAAAGAGGACCCTTATAAAAACCAACATTTTTATTGTCATTTTTTAATTGAGTTTAGTGTGAAAAAACCCCTACTATTGGTTTTCAAGGCTGGGTATCCTCATCTCAACCATCACATCTGATAAGGATGAGAGCTAATATTATCAATAGGACCAGATACACTCATACATCCCATTGCACGGGCATCCCCATATCAACCATGACCTCTAGTAAGAATAAGAGCTAATATTATTAATAGAACCAAACATACACCCCCCCTTGCACACTCCCCATGCCACGGTTTGAACCTTGAACCTCCCAATAAAGATCCAAGCCCAAACTATTGCGTTGTCCCTCAGTGACCTTCAAATAAAATTGGTAGTGTGATAGACTCATAGGTTCAACCATTGACCTTTTAAAGCCAAGAGTTCCTTATCAATAAGGAATTAGCACACAACGAAACACCATAGTTTAAACCTTGAACTTCCAAAAAAAAAAAAAAAATCAAACCCCAAACTATTATACTCTCCACCTAAATCTATTAACATCATGTTTTTTTTTTGGTAAATAAAAGTATTCATTAATTACCGGATTTTGCAGGTTAACCCAAAACCTATTACAATATCCAGCATTCTGCTGAGATTGTAGATCCTAGTCATCCTTGAAACTTTCTTACCAGAAATTATGTTGAATCCCCTACAACACCTTACTAACAAAGCACACCCATACTTAAACATAACTGTAAAAATTACTTACATTGACAGGAATTGAAGTTTAGAACTTTGCACTTGTGAAACTTGTTGCTTTCCCATTTCCTATTATCTGTCAGAATCTTCCAAGGCTTACACCCTATTACCTTCATTTCCAATTTGGTATGATTTAGAGGGAAACCCCATAGTTATTACCAGCTCCATGGGGAAAGAACACCCATTCATATTTCTCCTTAACGGGTAGGTTTCTTTTCATGACTAATAATGTTTTCCACTTCACGTGGCACACCTTGTGTCCATGTCACCAAACTACCAACATCAACACCTATGTTGGCTAATTTGTCAGCTAACTTGTTGGCCTCACGGTACACGTGACGAGCCCTCCTATTCTGTCTTGCTGCAAAAAGGATCCTCACTTCATGGATGAATCTCTCGATTCTCCATGGAGGTTTTTTGCCATTGGTTAACAGGTTGATGATGTTCATAGAATCACCTTAAATCATCAAGTTACCTTTAGTTGCTTGGGATACTTGCAACCCTATCCAAAGGGCTCTAGCTTCTACTTCGTTATTAGTTCTGATTCCCAATGGTTCAGCGAAGGCCTTGACCAGATTTCCTTGATGATCCCTGATTATTCCTCCAGCTCCAGCTCTTCTCAGGTTCTCCTTGGTTGCACCATCAAAATTTAGTTTAAACCAACCCTGGGGGTGGCTCCCAAGAAATCCCATTTCTAGGATTGGGCAAAGGAATGGAAGGTTTGTCCTCAATACCTAAGGCCCGAGCTAATTGTTTTTCTTGAGGAAGAATTGAGTGGTTCTCATCCACTAAGGTGTTAAGGTTTTATTTCACAAAGACAATAATCCTATTGAGGATGGTTTTTGGGTTGTGAATGGTATCCTTAAAGGCTCTATGGTTCCTTTCTAGCCAAATCTTCCAGAGAAAATGATGCCAATATATTTTCCATAGGTACTTAAGTTTTAGGCTAACAAAGGGTTGATGCCATTGATGGAACACTTCGGATATAAGAGCAGGCTTAACCCACGAGATCCTAAAGGCTTGTAAAAGTTCATCCAGGATGGACTCCGCTATCGAACACTCCAAAAACAAGTGTTGGGTTGTCTCCCATCCTTCCCTGCACATGTAGCAATGGTTAGCAATAACCATACCTTTGGATAACATATTGTCCATAGTGAGGATTTTTCCTTGAATCACCAACCATGAAAAAATGGATATTTTAGGAATTAAGCCTTTGATCCAAACCAAACTCGGTTGAAATTGTTGACCTTCCACATTGAGAAGCAAATTATAGGTAGACTTAACTGTGAAGTCACCACTTTTAGTATCATCCAAAACAATGTGATCTTCATCCTCTCCAAAGGGAATAATTTGTTGAGTTAAAATGTTATAAAGCTCTTCAGACTCCACTTCAAAACCCTATACTCTGATGTGTTTCCACCTGTTGATATTTATATCCTGCCACATATAATTTGCAACCTTCTTCCAAATATGTTGCTCCATATTGTCTTGAATCCTATCCAAATGAGGATTTTGGTATAACTCCTCAGCTCTCACCCACCAATCCTTCCAAAATTCTATTGTTTTTCCATTTCCTAGAATCCATCTAAGACCTTTCTTCACAAGATCCCTTCTCGTGAGGATTGCCTTCCAAAAAGTAGACCCCCTACTTGCTAAGTTGTCATTAAGGAAGTTCACACCATGGAGTTATTTCCTCTTAACTATGGCAGTCCATTCATTATCGACCTTAGTCAATAACTGACACGCTTGTTTGGCTAACATAGATGTATTGAAATGAGAAACTCTCCTCAATCCTAACCCCCCATCATATTTAGGTTTGCAAACCTTGTTCCAACCTACTAAACGAATCCTTTTCTTATCCTCAGTCCCTAACCAGAGAAAATATTTTTGAAGCTGCTCAATTTTGTGATACACTTTGTTGGGAGCTCTGAATATTGATAGGAAGTAAACGGGTATACTTTGAATTGAAGCCATAGTTAAAACTACTTTGCTTGCTTGAGATAACAGATGTCCTTTCCAACCTGCAAGATTTTTTTGGATCCTCTCCAAAACTATGTTCCACATTGATCCTTCAGGTTTCCCCGTAAATAGGGGAAGACCTAAATAGGAGGTGGGAAGGGATGCAATTTGACATTCCATGATCCTTGCTATGTTTTTTTGCCTAGGAATGGGGGTATTGATGAAATAAAGTTTTCTCTTATCAAAATTCACTTTCTGTCCAGCCACTTCTTCATACATTATGAGAATATTTTTAATCCTTCTTGCCTCAACCACAAAAGCCAAATTCAGTAGCAATGTATCATCAACAAATTACTGATGTGTCATCGGGGTAGTTAGCGACATGGTCTTGATACCTAATATGAGTCCAGCTACCGCTACTTCCTTAATGGTTCTTCCCAAGTCCTCAGCTACAATGATGAACAACATAGGACTTATGGGATCTCCTTGTCTTAGACCACATTTACTTTGAAAATGTAGACACCAAAATAGCACCAATCTGATTATGTGACTATAAAAACTGATCACATTGACACACATAGCATTTAGGGCAGCCCTCAGAGGTCAAACAATGGTCCTAGCCACTTACACAACAGTTTTGGAAGGTACCAATTTGATTACATGATAGTGCTTTGGTTATTTCTCATTTGCTTTCTTCGATCATTTCGCCTTCCCTAGTGAGAAGGCCCAACTATCGAATGTATCCTCCAAGTTCGGCTCAAGATTTTAACACTTAGGCAAAAATTACTTTTAAAACACTTAGGCAAATGCTGCCTGTCATGATATCATGATGGTCACGACGGTCGCGACGTCGGGCAGTCGCGACTGTCATGACGTCGCGACTGTCGTGACATCACGACTATCATGATATCACGATAGCTCCTACCACTAGGCCCTATTTCCCTTTTGGTGTCACGATATCGTGACGTCGCGATATCGTGACAAAAACTTCGCATGTATGCCTGGGTAGACTTTAAACAAAACATTCAAAAGCAAACATTAAAGCATTCAAAAGCAAACATTAAACCAATCAAAGGCAGATTTTAAACCATTGAAAGCAAACATTAAACCATTAAAGCAAACATTAAATGAGTGGCAATCGAAGACAGTCAATTATTGCCGCCTGCTGTGCATGGGCATGTAGGTGGGCAGATTGGCAGTTAGAGGACTGTCACAAAGGCAGTCATGTAAGCCCAAGTCAGGGAGGAGTCTCCTCCATATTAGGAAGGCATGGCCGCCACGTGGCATCCCTGCATGCCCTTCCAAAGAGACCCCATCGGTCTATAAAATGGTGGACTTTCCCACCCAGAAGAGGACAAGTTGGCAGACATTTTAAAGCGAAGTGCTGCCAAATTAAACACCATATTGCATTCCTTTTCGATTCATATTTTCTACATCCGTAATCTCTTTTGCAAGAGAGGTTATTGGGTGGATATTGGAAGGGTGAATCTGGACCTTAGAACCCGACATTTGACCATAGTAATCCATAAATTTTCCGACAACTCAACCTAAGAGTTTTTGGGCCTATCCCTAGTGGATTGGCACCAAAATCACATTCCAACGGTGGGAGGCCCACTCAAGCACCCCGCACCTTTTAAATTTCATTCTGATTCATTTTCTATCATTGATTCATTCCTCATTCCATTCTATGCTGACCAGATAGTCACGTATTCAATTTCATAATATGTTAATCATATTTCATCATATGTTTGTCATTTTTGTCGCTTTTTGTCGTCCCACTGACTTGCAGATATCGACGCTAAATTCCCGCTGATGGAGGTGTGACATTTGAGCAAAGACATTTCGACTTTTCATCACAAGCGAAGTCGTCTCACTTGGGGATGAATTACAGTAGACTTTCACCAACTATATCACTGGTAGCAGCATTTCGATGATGTTTTCAGGTCTCTGTTAGAGTTGCAGGTTGATTAGAGTTATTTTATTCACTGGCTTAATCAATCTTTTGCATGCATTTCTCATTGATTTCTAAAGTTAAATGCTTTATCCTTTTGTTACAGGTGCTACTAACGCATTTGTGTTTCTTTGATCGTAGGAGAAGTAGCAAACATCAAGGATTCATTATTGCAAGTGGCGGCAACACTCTGGCCCGCCCATTTTAAATGTGGGCATGCGGAAGAAGGAGTATTGATCACGATTGTAATAAAAAACATGCTAACACTCCTAGCCCCTAAAAGGGGAGGATATGGATTGTAACCAAGTTTGGAATTAATATAAAAGGGTTGTGCTCCTGCTTCCTCTTTATGTTTTATCTTGATTTGATTACGTTTGTCCTATTTCATGCATCGAGTTAGTCTTTGTTTATATTGCATCTCAATACTATTTTTCTTCTGAAATCTCATGCTTTCAGTGGCAATCTCGAGAGGAGGAGCTCAAATCTCCCGATACATGCAAAATGCTAGAGCACTTAGAGTTAGTAGAGACCAAGATTTTTGAGCTCCAAAGGCCCAACTTACATGAGGCTCCTTTCGAAGAGGATCAACCTTTAACCGTAGGGCTACCTGATGATGCAGTCCTCCATGTCTCAGAATCTCCAGATTATGATGAGCTATACTCACTGGTCGAAGGTGAGGATAAAATAGAAATAGCCCACAACAATCACATGCGACAACATCGACATCCCATAAAAATTGAGGAAGCATGTCAACAGATAAACATAATACTAGGGCATGAGTGGCGCTTTAACCCACCGCAATGGGACCAAGCGTTACATCCACCACTTTGGGCATACAGATATCAATTTCCACCCAGAGATCCCATAGCAATATCAATATCGAGGGTAGACCCTGTCCTCCTATTCGTGCATAGGGACGATCCATTCGTGCCCATCCCTCTAGAGCTAGATCCGGAGCGCAAAGACCATCAAGCTAGGGGTACCTCTATCCCCTAAAGATCCATAATCCAAACCAAAAAGCTCCAAGGATTATCGCAATCGCTTGGTCAAAACCCCAAAAGCTCCAAGGATCATCGCAATCACTTGGTCATCCCAAAAAAGCTCCAAGGATTCTATAATCGCTTGGTCAATCCCAAAAATTCCAAGGATTATCGCAATCACTTGGTCATCCCAAAAATGCTCCAAGGATTCTATAATCACTTGGTCAATCCCAAAATGCTCCAAGGATCTCTAAAATCGCTTGGTCAATCCCAAAAATGCTCCAAGGATTATCGCAATCACTTGGTCAAATCCCAAAAATGCTCCAAGGATTCTATAATCGCTTGGTCAATCCCAAAAATGCTCCAAGGATTCTATAATCACTTGGTCAATCCCAAAAATGCTCCAAGGATTCTATAATCGCTTGGTCAATCCCAAAATGCTCCAAGGATCCCTAAAATCGCTTGGTCAATCCCAAAATGCTCCAAGGATTTCCACAATCGCTTGGTCAAAAATAAGAAAAGTTAAAATTCAAAAATCATCAAAAATAACAAAAATTTGCATCTCATTTCTAGGCATGCTCAAATTCATCAATAGAGAGCTTTTCTCGCATCTCATCTTCATATTCACAAAAATCAATCAATCAAAAATACAAAATACATAGCTACATTAAAGCATTGCATCCATACATTGCATATTTGTGGTCGTACAGGTCAAAGGCACCATAGGTTGTAATTGCTCTGCTAGTCCATCTTGTTCCACACTTGTTCCATTTTACAAAAACAACAAAAACACCATGCATTGCTTTTTACCACACTAGAGTCAGTGGTATTTTAATGTATCAAGAGTTTTCATAATTCAGTCATCATTTTTCTCTTTAGCTATGTAATGTACCGAGTCAGAAAGATTTTACGAAGGTAGAGTTACACTTGAAATACGCCTTGTTACGTAACATCCCAACACAAATTAAAACACATAAAAATTCCCAAGTTGTGTGAACGAAAGATGAAACCTGCGCAGTAATCCAAGTCACCATAAGTGAAACGATTATCTTGCTCATCCCCCTATGCGAATGGTTCCAGAATGCTGAGAATTGACAAAAGGATGAGCTCTTTCCTATCCATTCACCTTCATAAACAGTGGTTTTTACCACTACCAAATCCCAATCATAGTTGGTTCCCAAAGTTGTAAGGATTTGTACTACACGTCCCTACAAAGGATGGGTAGTCATCCCCAAGACCCAAAAGGGATCAACGCCATTCACAAACAAAATTCCAACAAAGCATCATCCTAACACTTTCCATTCACCTTTGGTCTCCAAGTTGTAAGGATTCGTACTATCCGCCCCTAACTAGGATGGGTAGTCATCCCCAAGGCCTAAAAGATCAATGCCCTTACTCCATAATATCCATCACCCCCTTGGTTCCCAACGTCGTAAGGATTCGTACTACACGTCCCTGCAAAGGATGCGTAGTCGTCCCCAAGGCCACAAGGATCAAGGCCACTCACCAACCCAAACTCACAATACTCAAAACACAAAATCAAATAATAGTGGTTATCACCACTATTCAAAATCCTCGCTCAAAAAGAATTAATAGAAAATAAACAGTGATTTTCATCACTATATAGACGAGAAAATTTCTAAATCATTCAGCCAACAAATATCCTGAGCTTGAATCCCTGGAATTCTCAGCATTCGAAAACCATCTAGGTGATCTTCATTACAGGTCTGTTTGACAGCCTATCTGGCAATGGTGGTATCCTACCCGCATGACGATATGTCTGTCACATTCACTTTGCATGTGTGCAGACTAATGTTTGCATAAGGATGAGCTAGCTTATGGTATCCTGGATAACATCGCAGATTAATCTAACTAAATACAACAAAGGAGTTAGTGGAGCTAATTAGGTGATCCTCGATACGAGTTCGATTGAAAGCCCATCTGGCACTGGCGGTATCCCGACAAATACCACATAAATGAACTCAATTGCACACACAGGGATGTGAAATAGCTTGGTCAAAAACAAGTCCGATTCATACCTTGTTCAAAAGTCTTGTAAGATAAAGTACAGTCATGGCTAGTAAGCTAAAACCATCTGAGTCTCAGAAAACCTTAGCTACATTTCTAAATCAACTGCACTACTTTTCATCCTTACAATACCATCAGAAAATACAAAAAAAAAAGAAAAACCACATGTATACATACAAAGTCATGCATCACAGCAATCGCCTAAAAGACAAAATAATAGAGTTCTAAACAGTCTATGGTGCCATAGCCAAACATCACAAATTCCATTCATCCATTTCATTTCTACATATCACATATAAATCAAAAACATTTGCATTCATCATAACATATGCATCCATCAAAATAAATCAACATACAACAATCGCATTTATCATACCATATGCATACATCAATATAAAGTAGCATGCATCCATCAACATCAATCATTGTGCATAACATGAAATTATGACATATACACAAAGCAAGAAAATCAAAACAACAAAAACAGCAAATAAATGCAACACAAAAACAAATAGCAATAAGCATTGCCGAACACAAGTGCTCTTGCACTTAACCTCTTGGCATAGAAAATCGATGTCGGGGCTCAAATTGTCACTCTCCGACTTCCCCAAGAAGGCTACCACAGCCGGACCGCTCCACGGGAAGATGAGTTTTCGATGATTTCACCCCATTATGGCATCACCAAAAGGGTTAACACCCACCAAAAATAGGTCTAAATGTCGAGAAATTGCACATGCTTAACGGTAAACCATATAAAGGCACCCTTGCACAAGTCATCTTGGGTTAAGCGACTCGTCGCTTTTCTCACAAAGTTCATTCCCTCATTGATTCGTCACTTGAGTGGGTAGTCACACTTAGTCACTAATCAACAAGCACATACCCAATCAAGGCAATGGCATGCATTCAAAGAATCATTGACAAAGACAATCACGCTCCTGATTGGGGCAGTAAACAAGCAACAATCAAATTGATCAAACACTTGGCATTCTCGAAGCATGAACACAAGGTTCCCCTATGGACAAAAGGTTGTGCCCTTTGCCTAATCATGACTGATCAATGTCCAAGCTCAAGTCACACCTCACCAAAACAGGTTAATACTTGAAATCAAATTCCTTAGCTCGTCAGAAGCAAGGATTCAAGAATGCATTCCCTTTCTATGCTTGGGGCATCAAGAGTTGGTTAGGTTACCAAGAAACCCTAATCATTAGTGCTTTGGTTATCTATTTTTGCTCGGCGCTATGCCATGCATAGCGCATCCCAAAAAGGGGCATCTGTAGACACCAAAACAGCACCAATCTAGTTATGTGACTACAAACACTGATCACATTGATGCACACAGCCTTCAGGGCAGCCCTCAGAGGTCAAACAGTGGTCCTAGCCACTTACACAATAGTTTTGGAAGGTACCAATCCGGTTACATGACAGTGCTTTGGTTATTTCCCGTTTGCTTTCTTCGACCATTTTGCCTTCCCTGGTGAGAAGGCCCAACTATCGAATGTATCCTCCAAGTCCGGCTCAAGATTTTAACACTTAGGCAAATGATGTCTGTCGTGATATCGTGATAGTCGCGACGTCGCGTTGTCGCGACAGTCATGATATCACGACAGTCGCGCTGTCATGACTGTCGCGATGTCACGATATCGTGACTATCGTGACGTCGCGCTGTCACGATGTCGCGCTGTTGCGACTGTCACGATATCGTGACAGTCGTGATGTCATGCTGTCGCGATATTGTGACAGTCACGATGTCACGACAGTCGCGATGTCGCGCTGTCACGATGTCGCGACTGTCGCGATATCACGACAGCTCCTACCACTGTGCCTTGTTTCCCTTTTGGTGTCGCGATATCGCGACGAAAACTTCACATTTATGCCTTGGCAGACTTTAAAGCAAAACATTCAAAAGCAAACATTAAAGCATTCAAAAGCAAACATTAAACCAATCAAAGGCGGATTTTAAACCATTGAAAGCAAACATTAAACCATTAAAGCAGACATTAAACGAGTGGCAGTCGAAGACAGTCAATTATTGTCGCCTGCTAGGCATGCGTGCGTAGGTGGGCAGATTGGCAGTTAGAGGACTGTCACAAAGGCAGTCATGTAAGCCCAAGTCAGGGAGGAGTCTCCTCCCTCTTAGGAAGGCATGGCCGCCACGTGGCATCCTTGCGTGCCCTTCCAAAGAGACCCCATGGGTCTATAAAATGGTGGACTTTCCCACCCAGAAGAGGACAAGTTGGCAGGCATTTTAAAGCAACGAAGTGCTGCCAAATTAAACACCCTATTGCATTCCTTTTCGATTCATCTTTTCTACATCCGTAATCTCTTTCGCAAGAGAGGTTATTGGGTGGATATTGGAAGGGTGAATCTGGACCTTAGAACCCGACATTTGACCATAGTAATCCATCAATTTTTCAACAACTCAACCTAAGAGTTTTTGGGCCCATCCCTAGTGGATTGGCACCGAAATCATGTTCCAATGGTGGGTGGCCCACTCGGGCACCCCGCACCTTTTAAATTTCATTTTGATTCATTTTCTGTCATTGATTCATTCCTCATTCCATTCTATGCTGACCAGATAGTCACGTATTCAATTTCATAATATGTTAATCAAATTTCATCATATGTTTGTCATTTTTTTCGCTTTTTGTCGTCCCACTGACTTGCAGATATCGACGCTAAATTCCCGCTGATGGAGGTGTGACATTTGAGCGACAACATTTCGGCTTTTCATCACAGGCAAAGTCATCTCACCTGGGGACAAATTACAGCAGACTTTCACCGACTGTATCACTGGCAGCAGCCTTTCGGTGGTGTTTTTTGGTCTCTATCAGAGTTGCAGGTTGATTAGAGTTATTTTATTCACTGGCTTAATCAATCTTTTGCATGCATTTCTCATTGATTTCTAAAGTTAAACGCTTTATCCTTTTGTTACAGGTGCTACTAATGCATTTGTGTTTCTTTGATCGTAGGAGAAGCAGCAAACATCAAGGATTCATTATCGCAAGCGGCGGCAACACTCTGGCCCGCCCATTTTAAATGTGGGCATGCGGAAGAAGGAGTATTGATCATGATTGTAATCAAAAACATGCTAACACTCCTAGCCCCTAAAAGGGGAGGAGTGGATTGTAACCGAGTTTGGAATTAATATAAAAGGGCTGTGCTCCTGCTTCCTCTTTATGTTTTGTCTTGATTCGATTACGTTTGTCCTATTTCATGCATCGAGTTAGTCTTTGTTTATATTGCATCTCAATACTTTTTTTCTTCCGAAATCTCGTGCTTTTAGAAAAAAAACCTATAGTAGACCCATTAACCAAAACTGAAAAACAAGGCTTAAAAATACACTCTCTTATTAACTTGACCCATTTCATGTTGAAGCCAAATTTTAATAAAACTGCCTCTAAGAATTCCCAATTTATCCTGTCATAAGCTTTTTTCATGTCTAACTTTAAATCCATGACTGCTTTTTTGGTATGAACGGCTGTATGAAGAGCTTCATGAACAGTAATAACTCCATCTAAGATTGATCTTCCTTGTACAAAACTTCCTTGACTTGGATCAATGATAACTGGTAGAACTTTCTTCAAACGGTTGGCTAAAACTTTGGACAAAATTTTATAGGATATATTACACAGGCTAACCGGCCTAAAGTCAACCATAGTCTTGGGGTTGGGGCCTTTAGGGATCAAAGCAATGAAAGTTGAATTAAAACCCCTTGGAATATGATTTTAACTTTGGAACTCCTTGATTGCAGCAATAACTTTTGCTCCAACAATATCCCAACAAACTTGGAAAAACTGCAGTGAAAACCCATCCGGCCCAGGAGCTTTGTCAGGATCCATGTTAAAAAAAGCCTCCTTGATCTCTTCGTCTGAAAAAGCTACTGTAAGAGACTCGTTAATCATTTCATAAATGAGTTGTGGAATGAATTGAAGGAGAGAGTCCTTTGATTGGGCATTATAGGCCCGTTCTTCACCCAATAATGAACTGAAAAAATTAACAGCCTTGTCCCTGATCTCCTGAATGTTTTGAGTTGAGGATCCATCCACCTTAGTTAAATTTCTAATATTATTGTTGCTTCTATTGCTCAATGTGGTAACATGGAAAAAAATTGAATTAGATTCCCCTTCCTTTAGCCATAATGCCCTTGATTTCTGCCTCCAATACATCTCTTCACAAGCTAAAATATTATAAAACTCACAAAGGGTTTCCTTCTCTTCAGTCCTTGTCACCTCATCATAGGTTCCATTTTGGATTTTGCTTTCTATTATTCTCAGTTTTTCCCTCACTGCTCTCTTATTCTCAAAAATATTTCCGAAGACTTCTTTATTCCATATTCTAAGGTTGTTTTTCACTATATTAAGTTTTTGAAATAGTTTGAAGGAAGCACTTCCCTAGATAGACTGCTGCCACCATTCCTCTATTCGTTTCTTGAAGTTCGGATGTTTAACCCACATTGACAGAAATCTGAATGGATTTTTAAAGGAGTTAGCCTGAAATGCCTCCCATAGAATAATATTATGGTCTGAAGCGCATTTAGGAAGGGCTTGTAACGCTGAATCACCAAACATTGTTGTAGCTTCCTTGGATAAAAAAAACCTGTCCAACCTTTCTTGAATCAGCTGACTTCCTATCCTCTTGTTACTCAATGTAAATTTGGCTCCTTTTAGTCTTACATCCATCAATTCATTTGTGTTAATGAATTCATTGAAGTCCTCCATGCTCCTTGAGGGTATTAACCAACAAACTAAAAATTATAAAAATTGACCTACCAAAAAAAATTAGTAATTGTCAAATAGAATGTAAAAAAACCTACCCACCATGAAATATATGTGTATACCTAAGTGGAGACTTAGAGAGACGGGTTTTCTTAGTTTGCAAAAAGATGATTTGGTTCTTATTTCGAAAGTTCCTAATCCCCTTGGAATTGTTAATCAATAATTGATGCGGAAGTGATATTAAGGGAACGCAAATAATCATAAACAATGTGATGGCAGGCTATGATAAGAGACGTGCAAGCAATGTAAACCATTGGAGGATGATGATTTGGTTCTTATTTCGAAAGTTCCTAATCCCCTTGGAATTGTTAATCAATAATTGATGCGAAAGTGATATTAAGGGAACGCAAATAATCATAAACAATGTGATGGCAGGCTATGATAAGAGACGTGCAAGCAATGTAAACCATTGGAGGATGTCGGCGGGCTGACAGCTATGGCTAATGCTGTCATTTACATTGAAGTTGACTTTCGGAGAAAAAACAAATGATTTTGAGGAACTCGTGCTCCTGGTAAGGTAGAGAAATATGACAACGAACGAATCTTTTGAGTGTGTCGGTTGCGAACACTAAAAAAAACCAGGATATCGATTATTCACAGAAATTGGAAAAGCAGATCTCCGGGAAACATTAAAGCAATATGTTAGAGAGCTCCAGGTTGTCAACGTTTCCGAACGTGTGCAGCTTCTTTACCCGAGCTTTCAGACGGGAAACATTATCGAATATGTTAGAGAGCTTTCCTGCATGTTACTGGCAAGTAACATGCAATAATCGTCGTGCATCCCTTTGAACAAATGGAAGGATCGGTTAAACTTAGCATTGTTCTATGCTTGTTTTTGTTAGGATTGCAAGCAGAAGCACAGACGCAGTCTACGAATCCGCTAGCTTCGGCCTTTTATGTATTCGGAGACTCCACCGTCGATGCAGGTAACAACAATCGTCTCCAAACTGTAGCCAAAGCCAATTTTCTTCCTTATGGCCGAGATTTTGAGAACCATCGACCTACTGGCCGTTTTACCAATGGAAAATTAGCAACGGATATGCTGGGTAATAATTTCGAGGAGATATATTGTTACAGAATTCTCTAATCTTATTTAGAGCTTTATATATTGTTACAGAATTCTCTAGTCCTGTTTAGAGCATTATATATTTTTTATGACACTGTCTAATATTGCAATGTTTTCGACTATGTGGTATAATATGTCCACAGCTGAGCTAGCTGGAGTTTCAGACTTGATTCCAGCGTATTTGGACCCCGATTTCAAAGGGCTAAAATTGCTCACAGGTGCTACTTTTGGTTCGGGTTCTTCAGGATATGACGATAGCACCTCACGGCCTCTGGTTAACACAACTTCTTATCCTCTTGGTTTTCTAATTTATTTGAGCCCTTCATTTTAATTGCTTAAAATATTTCCAAATCTTTCAACATCTGCAGAATGTCCTAACGTTAGGAAAACAATTGGAGAATTTCCGAAGTTACCGAGCACAGCTAGTGAGTTTGATTGGTCGTGGAAATGCTACGAAGCTAATATCAGAAGCATTGTTTGCGATAAGTACCGGAAGCAATGACTTTATCAACAATTATTATAATCCTCTCAATCCTAAAATGTATACCGTTGCACAGTACCAGGATCTTCTAATAGGGTTGCTTCGTGGATTTGTTCAGGTAAAGCTCTTCTCCGATAGCAGAGAAATTAAACTTAGACTATTAGGTAATTGCGGATAATTCCATTTGAATATTTACGGAACTGCAAATGAATGTGATTTGTGCAGAGTATATACAGTGAGGGTGCGAGGAGAGTCGTTATCGTTGGACTGCCTCCTTTTGGGTGCTTGCCTTCCCAAATTACTTTGCACAATTTGATCAATAACACCTGTGATGACAATCTGAACGATGTTGCAAGTTCGTTTAATAAGAAGACCATGGTTTTAACACAAAATATCAATATCAGTCTCCCCAGTCTTCGAATTCTTTATTTTGATATATACCAAAAGCTCTATGACATGTGTAAATATCCCAGCAGATATGGTAATTTTTTAGTTTATCATTTTTTTAAGTTTATAATGTTTATTTGTATTCTAACACACATCATATTCCCAACAATAGTGGTATAGCTTCCATCCTACAACCAAGGCTTATGGCTTCATTGCCAACGACTTATTTCAACAAGCTAAAAGGGAGCTTGGCTAGGTTAAATATTGTTATGATGGACAAAGTCCTCGTTAAGGAATGAGGAACACTATGAAACTTCAATTCTAATTCCCTCGATGGTGGCATCTTTGTGAAAACCGACGAACGGCTGGAACATAGTATTGTTCCATCTTTGGAATGGAAAAAAGATCGTCATATGCCAATACTATGATGAAAGTTGAAATAATGGTTATTTTCTTATGTTTACAGTTAAATATTAAAATTATTATATATTATTTGTAGTTCAATTTTGTTAAGAGATTAATAAATATTTTAAAAGTCACATAAAATTTGATTTTTACAAGTAATAAATAAATATTATTAATACTGTGTGGGCTTCTATTTGAGAGAATCACATTTAAATATTATTGCCTTTACCTTTTTCCTAATGACAACTTCGCTTTAGAAGTGCATACAACATTCATCCAAGGAATATGCATTTGTTGTTGCTTTGCAAACCAAGGAATGTTATCATATAAGCTTTTGAGATAAAGAAATTAAATTTCATTTCAAAATTCTCAATTTGTATTTCTAAATATATTAGTGATAGATCAAATTGTTTAAGAATATATTTACTTTTATAAATATTATGTATATTGCTTACTGTTGTTAAAATTAGTATTAGATTATAATCTCTATAGATTTAAAGAATGCTAATCCTATTAATATATATTCAAATTGTATATACTATTTCTTCTACTACTTTATTTCCATAGAAGTTATCAATGTAAGCTTTTAGACTTCTAGGGAGTGATTTGTTGTTGGATATAAATTTTATAATCATTGTTACTTGTTATAAATTTTCCAATAATTTGAATTCAGGATCCAAGTCCATCCTTATGGGTTTTTGTATTAAACATTTCCTAAAATGAAGTGAAATGAAATGAATTTTTTATATCCATGAGACCTACATAGTCTATGAAACTAAGAGCTTTAATAGAAGGTGGAATATGTTGTACAAATCTATTCCCCTTTTGGATTCAAACCTTGCACCTCATATACAAAGTCCCAAAGTCTTAACAACATCCAAGAAAAAATTGTCCAACAAAGTAAAAAATGAGTATAACCATTTAAAATTTAAATTAAAATTTTTTCAACAAAGTAAACAATATCAGCATTTTCTTATCATATTTTCAAGTGTATTTCTTTAGTTGTTAATTATGATGGGAAGTTTCACTATTTGTTTTGTTCTCAATTCTTTAAAAGTACCATCAATGAGTTCACTTTTTAAGTGTCCTCAAATGGATTCCTAACCTTGTATACTTTGCATTCTATGAAATAATACTTTTTAATATTCATTGCTCTTGATGTGAAAAACAAACATATTTTTTTCTAACCATACCATATATCTTGTGTGAACTAGATTTTAGTTGGGTTATAAGTAATTTTTCCTTCCATTTGATCTTTTTATCTATGTACTTCTTTTGGTTGTGTCCATAATTTTTGTTGAACTCATTGATGTAATACCATTTTTTCCTTCCTCTTAGTCCATATGAGAAGTAAAAGTCTTGCACCTCATAAAATTCAATTTCATATGTTGGAGTTTGGCACCACATACAATTTAATTTCTATGTTGGAGTTTGGCACCTCATAAAAATTTTATTCCATTTTACATCTATTTGTTGTTTTGTTTTATCCATACATATTTTATTCTATTCAATATTCTTTTATAATTTTTTTTAATGACTTACTATCTTTCATTCTTTATATTTTCTTTAGGTACCCAAGTATCCTTACTATAACTTCTACTTCTAGTGCAAAATTGTCTATATTAGCAAGTAAAATCTCATACGAGATTGATGCTTTAATTTTTAAATTATTTGTAATAAAAAAAAAAATTGAATTCTTTCTATTTTATTGCATTTAAATGGTGATGTATTTCTAGCTCACACCTCACACCCATATAGCACCACTGGAATAACTAAAACCTAAAGAGGACCATAATGGTTTTTCAATTCATAAATTTGTTTTTTTTACCTCTATATTACAATGAGTAGAGTGCCCTTCATTCTACTTATATCTATTTTATCCTACATTTTCCCTAGTTGAGTTTACATAAAAATGTAACCTAAGGTATTTGTATTCTATTATTGCCTGTAAGGGATTCCCATAAAATAAAATATGGATGATTTTTTTATGTCCATGTAGAGAAGACCATAATTTTAGTCTTGTAGCATTTACGTACATCCCATTTTCTTTACAAAAATTCTTTAAAGTATATCAACGTTCTTTTAAGCTTTCAAAAATATTGCTAGTTAATATGAGGCCATTAACATAAAGGAGAAGTTTCACTACACAACTAGAAAATTTTAGTTTCTCTCCTCCCATATTTCCACCCATTCTTTCAATTTGTTAATATAAAGGTAACGTAAAGTAACAGGCAATGGATATCCTTGTTTGACCCTAATATCACTCCTAAGACATTAATAGTCCTTTTACAATTCTATTTTTTTCTAATATTTACTTTATAATTGGTTAGTATGTGAATTTCTTATATTTTTTCCCTATAATTTACCTCTAGTATTATGTTAAAATTAAATTTACAATTACACCCTTTTTAAAATAGATTTATATACACCCTAATAATTTTAATAAATAGATAAAAAATAGACTATTTGTGAAAACATATTTCTTTTCTAATGAATCTAGATATGTGAAAACAGGGGGTAGGCAAAAAAATCTTAGAGTTGTATATAGATTGAGATAACTTAGAATAAAATGTTGAATGAAAGTCTTCTTCTAATGTCAAATATATTAGGGATGTATGAGGATCCTTTTCATGTCAAGATATTCTAAATATTTATTTGATTTTTAAGACCATAGCTTATAATCAATCTCCATCTTATTATGAAAGCACGAGGATACGGAAGCAAACAAAAGGGAAATGTAACGCTAAGTCCTACGAACGAGAATGCATGAAAAGAGGGAAAACAAACGAATTGAAACGAGATTTAAAGCAAATGTAAAAGTGCAGCCCTTTATTTTATTAATTTTCTCGAGATCGGGTTACAATGCGTCTCCTCCCTTTTCAGGGGCTGGGAGCGTCGGACATAGTTTTGTTACACCACAAATGATATATTCCCCTTTGGGATCTTCCGCGTGCCCACATTGAAAATGGGCGGACCAAACGTCGCCGCCGCTTGCGTGAGTGCATCTATAGTTCCTTGCTGCCCCTCCGGTGTCGAGATCCTGCATTCAGAGAAATAGTAAACGATTAGTAGCACCTGCGGATGGAGGGAAACATGCGATCCCCAAGGCCTACGGTTAATGCATGCATAAAATAATTAAAATGATAACTAAAACATATCAGAATGAGCTAAAAATTTGATAGAAGCAAGAAAACATTACCAGGAACACACTACAAAAGGAACAGTCGAGAAATCTGCCACATATTTCTAATCGCTCCGGGGTGGGACGATTAGGACTGTCATAAAATGTCAATAGGTGACCTCCTAAATGTCCCATCCAGGGGCCTCCAAAACACCTGCAAAGTTGGGGTTAGACAAAACGGGGCATTTTGGGATGACCTAGATGGTCGGATTTTGCAGATTCTGCCTCGATCACCCTGTATCCGATGATGCTCCCTGTATGTTAGTGAAAGCGAGAAATATTGAAATCACAGCCAAAACTCATCAAAATCACATGAAATTTAAATGACAGCATATATGGATGACCTAAAATCAAATGCAAAAGAAATAGTAGGGAAATATACCATAGATTTCTAATCACTCCGGGGTGGGGCGATTAGGACTGCAATAGTGCGGGGGCACCCGGGGGCAGGACGCCCACCGTTTGGGGCTCGGTTTCGGCACCAATCCACTTGGGATGGGTCCAAAACCTCTTATGGGGTTGTGTCAGAAAATTGGGTGGGGTATTGTGGCCAAATGTTTGGGTTTTGGGTCCGGATTGCGCTTCCAATAATCACCCAATAACCTCCCTTCCAAAAGAGAGATCAAGGATGTAAGAAGCACAAACGATGGGTGAGGATGTAATTCGGCAGCACTCCGTTGCTCCAAATGCTCCTGCTCTATCCTTTTTTGGGGTGAGAAGACTCACCATTTTATAGACCTGAGGGTCTCTTGTGAATGAGCATGCAGAGGCGCCACTTGGCCATCATGCCTTGCCGGGGGAAGAAGATTCCTCCCTGATTAAGGGCTCCATGACTGCCCCTATGATTGCCTCTTTGAGCTCAAAAATGCTCACTCGCACTCCATGCATTGAAGGAGGAGTTAAGTGGTGGATCTGAGCTGCCATTTGTCAAGGTTTGACCTTTTTCCCGTCAAACCTGCTATTCGCCCCACCCCGGAGCGAATACTGCTAATCGTCCCAGGGTGGAACGAGTAGGGAGCAGAGTGCCTGAAAGGTGCCAAATTGACCTCTGACCTTCCAAAACTACTGTGGGAGTGGTTAGGACCACTGTTTAACCTCTGGGGCTGCCCTAGGGGCTGTGTATGCCAATTCGATCAGTGCTTGTCGTCACATAATCGGATTGGTGTTGTTTTGGTGTCTACAGATGCCCCTTTTTGGGATGCATTGTGCATGGCACAGTGCTGAGCAAAAATAGATAACCAAAGCACTAATGATTAGGGTTTCTCAATAACCTAACCAACTTTTGATGCCCCAAGTATGGAAAGGGCATGCATTCTTGAATCCTTGCTTCTGACGAGCTAAGGAGCTTAATTCAAGTGTTAACCTTTTTTGGTGAGGTGTTACTTGATCTTGGACATTGTTCAGTCATGAATAGGCAAAGGGCGCAACCTTTTGTCTGTGGGAACCTTGAGTTCATGATTCATAGAATGCCAAGTGTTTGATCAGCTTGTGATAATTGCTTGTTTGCTGCCCCAAGCAGGAGCGTGATTGTCTTTGTCAATGATTCTTTGAATGCATGCCATTTCCTTGATTGGGTGTGTATTTGTTGATTGGTGACTAAGTGTGACTACCCCCTCAAGCGACGAATCGATGAGGGAATGATCGACATGAGAAAAGTGATGAGTCACTTGACCCAAGATGACTTTTGTAAGGGTGCCTTCAATTGTTTTCCATTGAATGCTTATGCAGTTTCCCAACAATTTGACCTATTTTTGGTGGGTTTTAACCCTTTTTGTGACGCATTTGGGGATGAAATTGTCGAAAATTCGTCCTCCCGTGGAGCGGTCCGGCTATGGTAGCCTTCTTAGGGAGTAGGATAGTGAGGATTTGTGACCCCAATGTCTGGTTTTGTATGCCAAGAATGCGGGCGCAAAGGTGCCTTTGTTCGGCAATGTTATTGCTATTTTTGGGTGGGTTTGGACCCTTTTTGTGATGCCATTTGGGGATGAAATTCTTGAAAATTCGATCCTCCCGTGGAGCGGTCCGGCTATGGTAGCCTTCTTAGGGAGTAGGATAGTGAGGATTTGTGACCTCGATGTTTGTTTTGTATGCCAATAATGTCAAGTGCAAAAGCACTCTTATTTGGCAATTTTATTGCTATTTTTGTGCATTTTGGTGCAGTTTTTGTGATTTTTTTGATTTTCTTGCTTTGTAATCGTCCCAGGGTGGGACGAATACCAGTTTGTAATCATCCCAGGGTGGGACGAGTGCTAACTAGAGTGCTCATCCCAGGGTGGAACGATTACAGGCCTAAAAGCCTATTTAAGGGCCAAAACTAGGTTTTGGGCTCATTTGCACTTTGTTTTTCTGGCGATTTGGAGTTGTGAGGAGGAGGAGGTCGAGTTCGCGTAGCGGAGCGCTGTCGAATTTCTCGGACACCATGAGTTCATGGACTGGATCATCAAGTGGCAGAGCCGAAGCGAGACCGGTAAGTGCTCCTTCTCTTTATTTTGCTTGTTTTATTTTATTGTTTAAAATCATAATTTTTTTCTTTTGTATTTTGTTTTTCGATTTAAAAAAATGAAAACCCTAGTTTAATATTTTTTTTGTTTGTTTGAATTTGTGCTTTGCTTTGTTAAAACTAAGATCGAAACCCTAGTTGAAATCGTGTTTATTTTGTTTTTGTTGTAAACTAAAAGAAAACCCTAGTTTAAACTAAGATAAAAAACTTAGCTTAAAAAAATTGTTTTTATGTTGTTTTTTGTTTTTTATCAATTTAGACTAAGGTTAAACCCTAGGTAAATGAAAACTATTTGTGTGTGTTTTTTATTGGTTTTTCAGTTTTAAACTTAAGGTTCAAACCCTAGGTAAAATTTTGTTATTGTGTTTTGTATTTTTTAGTTTGACACTAGAATGAAAACCCTAGGTTAAAGTGTTTTACTTTGTTTTTGTATTTTTATTGTTTAGACTAGGATGAAAACCCTAGGTTAAATTATTTTATTTTGTTTTTGTATTTTTATTTATCAGTTGTAACTAAAGTTAAAAACCCTAGGTAACTGACAAATTTTTATTTTGAATTTGTTTTTTTGTATTTTATTTATCAGTTTGAACTAAAGTTAGAAACCCTAGGTAACTGACAAATGTGTTTTTTTTTGTTTTTTATTTATAAAGTGAACTAGTAAATTG
Source organism: Wollemia nobilis (assembly GCA_028583015.1). Classification (NCBI taxonomy): domain Eukaryota; kingdom Viridiplantae; phylum Streptophyta; class Pinopsida; order Araucariales; family Araucariaceae; genus Wollemia; species Wollemia nobilis. The sequence continues at coordinate 32,592,961 of JAQPPZ010016892.1, read as the reverse complement.
TTATGTTGAACTAAAGTGAAAACCTAGGTAACGAAAATGTTTGTTTTTGAATTTGTTTTTATGTTTTTGATTTGTTTATTTGATTTTTTGAATGTTTGTACTGTACATGTTGTTAATGTTTTTGTTGTACATTTATCAAATGTTTTAGTTGTACTTATTAAAATTTTTTGTTGTATAGTTTTTTTTTTTGTTTTTTTGATTTTCAGGTGGTGAAGAGTCGGTACCGTGTGTCGACGATGTTTTTGGATGCATGGGAGGCGCTGACTGTGATGGACTGGGATTGGCTTGACGCCCTCGGGCTCAAGCATGTGACTCGGTTAGAGCTTGTGGTGGGGGATCGGGCATATCTGACTGCCCTGATCAGCTTATGGGATCCTCGCACTAATACCTTTCATCTCCCAATAGGGGAGATGATGGTGACTCTTGAGGATGTCTATCGGATTCTATGGATTTTGATAGACGGGCTTCCTATTCGGACTACTCCACGTGATCAGTGGATGGTGGTGCTGACACGGTGCTTCGGGCATGGGGTGGAGATGGGGGTGGATAGTTCGATGGAGAGGGCAGAGGGGGATTGCTTGATTGGTGATATTTTGGTATGGTGGTGGCTGGAGAAGGGCGTGTTGGGGGTGAGGCATGCATTACTGATGACCCTCATCTCCAACATGCTGCTTCTCGACTCCTCGGGTGTGAGGTTCCCGTGGAACCTGTTGGAGGTTGTTTTTAGACTGGTTGAGTGTCCGACCTTAGAGCCACTGATTATGAGGTGGGGTCAGACACTACTGGCATAGCTCTATGATGAGTTGTACGAGGTCCATTGTCGAAGGTGAAAGGGGATTGGATGCAGCTACCTATTGTAGTGTTGGGGATGGCAGCACATAGCTATGGAGAGGCCATAGGGTTTGTCATGGACTACTCGGGCAGAGATGGTGGATAGGGAGATAGGGTATGCGGCTCTGTGGTGGAGGTCCAAGGAGCAGGGGTAGAGTCGATGGTGGGCAGGTGTCGTAGGGCACTATGTTGATGCTTTCTCGTGTCTTGCTCTAGGGGAGGTGTTCTGGCATCCATATCGAGACTGTCCATCCTGGCCTGAGGTAGGAGAGTGGCTCCGATGGGTGCGTAGGGGAGATGGCTGATCGGGTGACATGGGACCGAGTAGGAGTACTTCTTGTACGTTCGGGTGACGCGATAGTTTGGGGTGCACCAGGGATTGCCTGGTGAGCCCTTGATTTATCGATGTCGAGGCGATGAGAGGACTCTGGCTTGGCCGATCATCGAGCCGTTGGGTGAGGAGTCGGATGCAGTGATCGATGTCCCTAATGTGGACAATGTCGGGGTGACTACAGAGTATGACCAGTGGTGGACGATGCGGTGATGGTGGGGTGAGGGGCCTCTAGGAGGTCCAGAGGTGGCAGCAGTAGGTGGGGAGGGTGTAGAGGCATCGGGAGAGGGTTGGGGGGCTCCGCTCGAGGATGCGGACATGGTGGAGGTTGATAGCTTTGGGGGGATGATTTTGGGATTCTGGAGCAGCCAGATACGTAGGACGTCCCAGAGTAGTGGGAGCCAGAGTAGCCTACCATCCCGGATATGCCTATGCCTCAGGCAGTCCTAGAGGGTATGGAGGTGAGGCATCATGCTGAGATAGCATGATTGGAGGATCTACTTTGGAGATGGGATGAGGAGCTCGAGGATGCTCTAGGAGAGGGATCTCCTACGGACTCAGTTGGTGGAGCGGGAGAATGCATTGGCTACGTACCATCGATGGGATGGGGACACAGATGCTTCATGGGAGAGGGATCTCCTACGAACTCAGTTGGCACAGCATGATGATGCATTGGCTGCGTACCATCGATGGGAGATGGATTTGGTTCGACACTGGATGGAGTTGGAGGCAGAGATTATCCACCTCGGTGGGCGGTTACCTGAGCTCCCTGGAGGTGGATCTTCATGTCGAACGAGAGACAACGATACTGAGCAGTCAACATCCTCTCATCATAGGCGGTTGGATGAGGGGGGCGCTAGTGGGCGTGATGCGGGGGCTAGCAACAGCCACCTTGAGAGGTCCCATAGGACCCACACCACTGGGGGTAGTTCCCGTCGCACCGATCCTACGTGATCATGGTGGCCGATGCCCTAGGCTTGGGGGTTTTTGAGATTTTGCTTTTTTTGGTGAGGTTCGAGGACCGTTTTATTGTAGCCTGAGGGCCTTTTTGATGATATATATACATGACTTTCTTTGTGTTTATACACTTGTTATGGTTTGATTTTATGCACATGTATTTACATTTATGTATGCATATGTTATTATGAATGCAATGTTTCTAATTATATGATGTATGCATATGGAATGGATGAATTGAGTTGTTGATATTTGGCGGTGGCACCATAGACTGTACAAGGACTTAATGGCTTTTTGTACTAGGCGATTGCTTTATGAAATGACTTTGTATGTATATATTTTTCTTTTGTTTTGTATATATTTTTGATGATGGTGTAATAATGGAATGTATCACAGTTGGTTTAGAATGTAGTTAAGGTTTTTTGAGACTCAGATGTTTTAACTAACTAGCCAAGACTGTACTTTTATCTTACAAGACTTTTGAACAAGGTATGAATCAGACTTGAGTTTGACCAAGTTATTTCACATCCTTGTGTGTGCAATTGAGTTTGTTCATGTGGTATTTGTCAGGATACCGCCAGTGCTAGATAGGCTATCAACCAAACCTGTACTGAGGATCACCTAATTAGCTCCACTAACTCCTTTGTTGTATTTAGTAAGATTAATCTGCAGTGCCATCTAGGATACCATAAGCTAGCTCATCCACATGCAAACATTGATCTGCACACAATTTAATGTGACAGATATATCGTCATGCGGGAGGTTTGCCACCAGTGACCGATAGGCTATCCACCAAACCGGTACTGAGGATCACCTCATGACCTTTCGAATGCTGAGAGTTCCAGGGATTCAAGTTCGACTCCCTTCTTTTCTTCAATTGTATTGGGATACTTGCTCTTATATAGTGATAAAAATCATTGTTTATTTTTGTTTTTTTTTTTTGAGCAAGGGATTTAGATATTGAGTGATGAGAATCACTATTTCTTGTGCTTTTTGATGTATGCACTTTGTGGGTTTTGATGTCAAACTTTGGAGTTTTGACTTTTGCAATTTTTTGATGTTTGCAACTTTTTGAGAACTTGGGATTTTTGGGGAATTGGGTAGGGAAGATGCTTGTCCTTTTGCCAACTCTCAGCATTCTTGGGGTCATTCGCATAGGGGGATGAGCAAGATAACCTTTTCACTGTATGGTATCCTGGATTGCTTTGCAGGTTTCATCTTTCGTTTACACAACTTGGGAATTTTTTTATGTGTTTTAGCTTGTGTTGGGATGCTACGTAACAAGGTGTGATCCAAGTAGAACTCTACCTTTGTAAAATCTGTTTGACTTTGTACAGTTTTTGGCTAGAAATCTAATGACAGTTGAATGACGAAAACTCTAGATACATTAGAAGGCAACTGACTATGGTATGGTGAAAAATGTGACTGGCGTTTATTTTTGATGGATTATTTATAAAGTGGAAAAATGTGGAAAATGATGGAATTGCCAAGTAATTACAGTCTATGGTGCTTTTGACTTGTATGATCAACAAATGTGCAATGTATGTATGCGATGCCTAATGCAGCTATTTTTTTTGTGTTTTGATTTTTTAGAGTATGCATGGAAGTGAGATGCAATTTTTTTGTTATTTTTGATTATTTTTTGTTTTTGAAAATTCTTTATGGTTGGTTTAACCAAGTGATTGTGGGATCCTTGGAGGTTTTGACCAAAGGGATTATGGGCACCTTGGGGCATTTTTGGTTGACCAAGCGATTGTGGAAATCCTTGGAGCTTTTGGGGTGACCAAAGGGTTTATAGATACCTTTGGGGCATTTTTGGGGTTGACCAAGCGATTATGGGAATCCTTGGAGCTTTTGGTTTGACCAAAGGGTTTATGGACACCTTTGGGGAGTTTTTGGGGTTGACCAAGCGATTATGGGAATCCTTGGAGCTTTTGGTTTGACCAAAGGGTTTATGGACACCTTTGGGGCATTTTTGGGGTTGACCAAGCGATTATGGGAATCCTTGGAGCTTTTGGTTTGACCAAAGGGTTTATGGATACCTTTGGGGCATTTTTGGGGTTGACCAAGCGATTATGGGAATCCTTGGAGCTTTTGGTTTGACCAAAGGGTTTATGGACACCTTTGGGGCATTTTTGGGGTTGACCAAGCGATTATGGGAATCCTTGGAGCTTTTGGTTTGACCAAAGGGTTTATGGGCACCTTTGGGGCATTTTGGGGTGACCGGTTGGAATCCTTGGTTTTGGTTACCAAGGGTTTGCACCTTTGGGGTTTTGGGGTTGACCAAGTGATTATGGGAATCCTTGGAGCTTTTGGTTTGACCAAAGGGTTTATGGACACCTTTGGGGTATTTTGGGGTTGACCAAGTGATTTGTGGGAATCCTTGGAGCTTTTGGTTTGACCAAAGGGTTTATGGACACCTTTTGGGATTTTGGGGTTGACCAAGCGATTGTGGGAATCCTTGGAGCTTTTGGTTTGACCAAAGGGTTTATGGATACCTTTGGGGTTTTTTGGGGTTGACCAAGCGATTATGGGAATCCTTGGAGCTTTTTGGTTGGGCTATGGCTCTCTTAAATATGGAATGGCCTCAAATGACTGATGTTCAAGGGTTCTAGTTCCTTGATTCCATCAAGAGAGGCTAGCCGGTATGTCCCAGGTCCTATTTTACTATCAATTACATAAGGACCTAACCAGTTTGCCGTGAACTTGTCCCTTAGATGGGGCGGCAAGTTAGAGTTTTGTTGGTTCTCTTTTAAGACCAGGTCACCAACCTGAAAGTCCCTCAGGTGAACTTTCATGTTGTATGCTTTCTTAAGTCGCTCTTGGTAGATACGCAAATGCTCGAGAGCATTGACGCATCATTCATCAAGCAACGTAAGCTGGTCTAACTGGGCCTGCCACATAGTGTCATCATCGATGAACTCTTGCATTGATATGCGTAGGGAAGGAATTTCCAACTCGAGAGGCATGACTGCCTCGGAGCCATACACCAGCAAAAATGGAGTTGCCCCAGTGGGCATCCGAATGCTAGTGCGATAAGCCCAAAGAGCAAGTGGTATTTGAATGTGCCAATCCTTATGACTATCTGCGACTATCTTTTTGAGGATGGCAACTAGCATTTTGTTTGATGCCTCTGCTTGCCCATTTGCCTGTGGATAATAAGGTGTCAAAAAACTATGCTAAATTTTGTACTTTGTTGTCAAAGCATGCACGTCTTTGTTCTTGAATGACGTCCCATTATCCGAGATGATCTTGGATGGAATACCAAAATGACATATGATGTTATGTAAAATAAACTCCGCAATGCGGGTTCCAGTCGTAGAGGTAAGCGAAATTGCTTCCACCCACTTGGTGAAGTACTCTGTGGCCATTATGATGAACGTGTGATGACTCGACGATGCAGGGGAGATATTTTCGATTAGATCTAAGCCCCACTATAAAAATGGCCAAGCCGATTGGATCGGCTGCAAGGCCTGAGAAGGTACATGTGTCAAATTAGCATGGTGTTGACACTTCATGCACTTCCTTACATACGCACAACAATCTCGCTCTAAATATGGCCAATAATAGCCCATGCGAAGAATGCACTTTGCGATGGCCATACCACTGAAGTGGCCATCGCATGTACCATCGTGCGCTTGGGTGATCACCCAAGTGGACTCCTACTGGTCCAAGCAATGGAGGAGGATTCCTTCGTAGCTTCGATGGTACAAAATGTCTCCTAGCAAGACATGTTTTGCCACTTTCTGTTTGAATGATATTTTTGTGGCATGCGTCAATCCAAGTGGGAGGTTACCTAACTTGAGGTAGTCTCTTATGGGTGTGTACCAATCCTGCTGATCAGAAGCCTCGATGGTATGAACAACCAATCCCTCTTGAAGTTCGTCCCTAGCAAAAGTTGAGCGGGAAAGAACTTGTAAGAATAGCGTTGTGTTGCTATTAAGGGGAATAGGGGAGAACAAGGACCCCTAGTTGGCTTGATTCAGACAATCATGGATTCGAGAGAACCTATCCTGAGATGGTTCAATCTGGATCAGGTGGATTCCTGGCGTTAAGTCAGAGCTTGCACGCTCCATCATGGATTGCGATAGTGTTTTGACTTGAATGGTTGTCATCTCACCAAAAGTGTCTTGCGGGATTAGTGACCCCAAGGAGGCCATAGTGTCCACAAAATGATTTGATGATCGAGGGAGTGCCTCGATGTCGTACCATTCAAGATTTGCCAGGAATTTATCCACAAGGGCTTTGTAGGCCTACAGAACTGGGCATTTACATTGGAATACCCCTTTCACTTGGTTGACAATTAACAACGAATCACCAAAGATGTTCAAGCATTTGATGTTCATGGTGATTGTTGTCTGAAGACCTATGAGCAAGGCTTCATATTCTACATTGTTATTGGTGCACGGGAAATCAAGTTTAAATGATAGAGGCATTGGAGCCCCTTGCGGTGTGAAGAATATGATTCCCATGCCACCCCCTTGCTCACATTTAGAACCATCAAAAAATAGGGTTATGTCGGCCTGTGACTCAGGCTCATCAAAATCTGGTGATTCTGAGACATGGAAGACCCCATCATCGGGTAGCTCTATGGTCAGAGGCTGATCGTCTTCGAGAGGAGCCTCTGCTAGTTGATCGGTGATGACTTGACCTTTGATGGACTTTTGTCCAATGAATTCGATGTCAAACTCCATCAACAACATGATCCATTTCATCGTGCGGCTACTATGATAAGTATGACTCATCATGTACCATAATGGATTCTCCTTAGACACAACATACGTCATGTTGCTCAGCATGTAATGGCATAGCTTTTTGGTAGCAAACACCACCGCCAAGCATAGCTTCTCAACGTATGCATAGTTAAGTTCATAACTGACCAGGGTGCGGCTAAGATAGTAAGTAGCCTGTTCTTTGTGTAGTTCATTTTTCTGGGCTAGCATGGCACCCAGTGCCACCTCAGTAGTTGAGATGTATAAGTAGAATGACACTCCTGGTCTAGGTGGTGCCAATACTTGCGATGAAGCCAAGTATTGTTTAATGTCATCGAAGGCTGACTGGCACTCGTCATCCCAGTGAAATGCTACCCCCTTGTGCAATAATTTATTCATGGGTCGGCACTTGTCAGATAGCTACGCTATGAAGCGCTTGATTGACGTGACCTTTCCCTGTAGGCTTCTGAGCTGCTTGATGGTAGTTGGGGGGAGCATTTCAAGGATTGCCTTGACTTTATTTGGATCCACCTCGATGCCTCATTTTGAGACTATGAAACCCAAGAGTTTTCCAGATGTGATGCCAAATACGCACTTCTTGGGGTTTAGTCCGACTTTGTGTTCGATGAGGCGATCGAGGATCTTGCTTAAGTCATCGAGATGATCTGGGCGCAAAAGAGATTTGGCCAACAAATCATCCATGTAATCTTCCAAAGTTTTATGCATGTGATCATGGAAGATGTATGTCATGGCACGTTGGTAGGTGGCGCCAACATTTTTAAGGCCAAAGGGCATGACCTTATAACAAAATGTCCCCCAAGGCATTGTGAACGCCATTTTTAGTTGGTCCTCGGGATTGATACGAATCTGATTGTATCCCGAGAAACCATCCATGAGGGATAGCATTTCGTGGCCCGCTGTAGCGTCTACCAATGCATCGATGCTAGGCAAGGGGAAATCATCCTTAGGACTCGCTTTGTTTAGATCTCAAAAATTGGTGCATATGCGAATCCTCCCATCAGGCTTCTTGATGGGCACCATGTTGGACAACCATGGTGGGTAATCCATGCAGATGACAAACTGTGCATCCAACAACTTTTGTAATTCATATTTGACCATTAAGGCCACTGTTGGGTGCATCTTACGTAGTTTTTGCTTAACTGGCTTGACTGTCGGATCAAGCGTTAGATTATGCGTGACTAGCTACGGGTCTAGCCCCGACATGTCTTTGTAGGACCATGCAAAAACCTCCTTCTTCTCTTTGAGAAGGGCAATGTAGTCGGCTTGCTCTTCGGGGGATAGACTTACCCCCAGCTTGATGATCTATGGATTCATTGGATCAGAGCCGATGTCTACGTCAGTCGTCTCCTCGACTGACATGTGGGACCCATCCTCCAACTGGTGTGGAGTTGGGATCAAGTGGATATCATTCGCTGAATTCAGATCTACGTTAGGAACTTTGGGTCCCTCTTCAACATGGAAGATATCCTGAGTTGGTCCTGGGGTGAAATGAAGCATCTCACCGCAAGGCCAGTACTCTGATGGGGATGGTGGTGAATTAACGTGATCCCAGTCTATGGCATCTAGGTCTAGATACAATGACCATGCTGGATCGGCTGGATTGCGGATGGGGGCGGTTAAGTCAATGGAGATCATGTTGATGAAATGATTTTGGTCTCCATTACCATGGGTGTGGTGACTCGGACATCCTTGATGATTTTTGTGCTCGGATCTGGCTCTAGGGGTATTGGCACAAATGGATCGGCCCTATGTGTGGATAGAAGGATAGGGTCTGCCCTTGGCACTGATAACTCTATAGGGTCTCTAGGCGGAAGGTGCTCTCTGTATGCCCAAAGTGGCGGATGCAACACTTGGTCCAACTGTGCTGGGTTTAGGTGCCACCTATGCCTTGGCCCCATGTTTAGTTGTTCAAACATGTCATCAATATCCATGGGGTATTGTTGCTGCCGCATATGATTGAGATATGCCATCTCAGTTTCATCTTCATAATCACTGTCGGAGATCCACAGGCCTTCGTTGGCTCCGATAACTATTTGCGACATGTGAGGCTCGTCCTGCTCGAGCAAATTGATCTGGTCCCATCGGGGTTGTTCCGCTCTCTACGGGGGGACCTAATTTTCTTGAGGTGGCACTTGCTCGATTGGAGCATCCAAAGGGAACATTGCCAAGAGGCTTTCTTGGTAGTCATCCATGGGGGTCACTTGTGAGTGATTGCTATCCGATTCGAAAGGGTCCCATGGTGCTACCTCATACTCCGACTCATCTTTCGAAGATCCTTCCTGACCTTGTCTATATCCCTCTTGTAAGTGAGTTCTCGAACTTTCTCCTTTCTCGATCAAAGGGATGGGGTTATCAAGGTCAACAAGGTGTGTTGTCAACAATGGGAGATAATCCCCCAATGTATATGTTGTGTTAGGATTGGCATATGGATCTAATGCCAACCCATCCTTGTTGCCTATCCCTAGGCCTTGCATGTTCTCTACCAAGATGTCCAGGGGCAGGGGGTGGTTGAACCCTACTCCTGACTTGTCGTATGGCATCTGATATCTTGGTTGGCAAAGAACGTGCACTCCTTGCTCATATCTGCCCAACCCATATCCATGCCAATTGCATTGGCCAAGATATCTCAAAGCGAAGTCTGGGTTGGACAAATAGTTGACGTCCTCAACAAAGGGCTCTTCATCTTCTTCTTCTTGCATGTAAGGTTCAATGCCATTATCGAGGCCCCCATATACAAAGTTTGTCTGATTTGGTGGGTAGCCTAGAGGAACAATAGTATCGATGGGGAGGCGAGGTCTCCCCATGTCCTGCATGGACTCAATTGTGGGTGTTGCTACAATGTTCCACACTAGATACTCCCCCAGGCCCGTATTGGCCATCTCAATGGTGATTGTTGGCGGTTGAGGGGGAGGGAATGGGAGTTCTTCCTGAGTCCACTCCATGTCGGGTGAACTAGGCATCTCGACTTCCATTCGGCTAGGCATCTCCTCGGTAGAGATGGTTGAGACTGATGGCGGTGCCTCTTCCAGGGGTTTCTTCCCATTGTCCTTCGGTGTGGCCACCGTAGGTGGCATCATTGGTGAAGGACCGAGATGATGAAGATGGACCCGACTAGGGATTTGATGGACTTAACAACAAGGATGTATGCGGAATCGGACCCTATTTAGATGGATTCAACTAAAAATCCAAATGTGTTGATGGAAGGGTCGATTGCGGCATCAGCTGTACCGCATTGCAATACTTGAAGGGTTCTAAGTCCATCGGGACTACATGCACTTGCCCTTCGAATGTGTACTTTAGGCATTGGTGGGCTATCGAAGGGACACACTTCATGTCCCCGATCCAAGGCCGGCCCAACAAGATATTATAGGCCATCTCACCTTCCAAGATGTGGCACAATGTAGGAATAGTCTTTTGTCCCACCTGGATGGGCAGGACAATTGTGCCAACCGTCGAGCATATCGCATCATTGAATGCTCGTAGAGTATAGGTGGAGGCCACGATGTGAGATGCTGGCAACTTTAGGTGTTTCAATGCCATTATTGTAATTATATTACTGGACGAGCCAGTGTCCACCAACACCCTCTTATACGGAATCCCGTTGACCCACGCAATGATGTGCAGGGGTGGATCCACCATGTCACCAGTCATTGATTTTAGCTCATCTTCTCTAAAGGTGATGACTGGCTCGATGCATCATTTGACATGTCCCACAAAGTTGTTGAAAGAGTTTGCTTCATGGGGCTGCAACTCGATGGCTTTTAGTATCTCCATTAGAGCCTCCCGATGGGGTGATGATTGTTGTATGAGCTCATAAATGGAGAGCCTAGCCGACGTGGTCCTCAAACTTTGGGTAAGTTTGGTCCAAATCGTGGCCACTGGTCTAGGTGGAGGAGGTTGTGTAGGGTGTTGTTGAGGTTGTGACGTTGATGGAACCTCTCTTGTAGCTGCAACGGGGGCAGCTGTGCTTGGGTACCTCTTGTTCCTAGTCACTATGCTTATCATCCCTACATACCCCTGCATGGGGCAGTTCTGTGTCACCTCATTGACTTGTAGGGTTTTTGCCTATGCATCATGGGTAGGCAGGGGGTCTTTGAAGACCTCCATCTGTTGGTTGTTTGGTGCTACGGGATTATCCACCACTAGCATCTTGTTGTCGATTAGGTCTTGCACTAAGCTTTTAAATTTCCAACATGCATAAAGATCATGTCCCTTCTATCGGTGAAACCTACAGTACAAGTCTTCCCTATAACCTTTGGGTTTTTGCACGTTGGGGTCTACAGGTCGACTCTCTGGTAGGTTTATCAAGTTTTCCACTGACAAATGGTCAAACAAGGAGTCTTTAGACTCTGTAAAGGGTGTGAATTGTCGCCTAGGGTGACGCTGCTAATTTTGCTCTTGCCGATGATTTTCTCTTTCATAACTGTCAAGAGGGACCACCTGATAGTTAGCCTTTGGGGGCTGTGTTGCTTGTGCAGGCTTAGGCATGTTTATAGCAACCTGATTGACCATAGTGGGTTTCGGTTGCGTGGTCCCTATTTTGGCATTTTTAGGCCACTCTTTCTTCCATGGCTTGGCAATCTCGCCATCCTGTATCTTGATCTCCTCAATGATTCTGGCTTGCGCCAGGGCTTCCTCAAGAGTGGCATATTGCTGCAGCTGCAATAGCATGGAGATCGACCTCAAACAACTCTTTGAGAACATTTGGGTCAGGTCGGCCATGGGAGGGAGGTAGGGCAGCTTTGAAAGCAACGTCCTCCACCGATTTCCATAGGCCGCCATGGTTTCTTCCTCATACTTCCTGAGGCTAGCTAGGTCACTTAGTGATGCCTTCTTCTTGGTGTTGAAGGTGAAGCATTCGAGGAACGCGTCCACTAGCTGATCCAAGTTACTGATGCTATGCTTTGGCAACTGAGTGAACCAATCCGAGGCAGGGCCTACGAACATGGTTATAAATGTTCTTAGTAGCAAAGCATCATTGTCCTGAATGCCAAAGCATTGGCTCAGGAATCTAGTCACGTGCTCTTGGGCATCCTCCTCCCCTCTAAATATTGCCAACTGGGGTAGTTTAAAGTGTTCAGGGTATGGGGGTGCCGACATTGACGGATGCATAGGGTGACTACGGAGCTGGCATAAAGTGGGATTTTGGGGCCCAAAAGTCTTGGTCTCCATAGACTCTAAGCACTCTAGCAGCGCTTTATATGCATCAGAAGATTTGATCTCTTCCTCCTTGGTTTGTTCCTGCTACGGGTTGTGGGGAACTTGAGGCCTATGGAGGGGTGGCCGGATAGCACCCCCTCTGCCTTGGTAGGGCATTTCAGCCCACTCTTCTTCTTGCTCATACTCCTCATAGGCTTCTTGAGGAGTTCTTGGGTGAGACCTATAAACATGGGTGGGTGCCCACGGAGGGTGCCCATCATTGTTTCTAGGAGTGGCCTCCCGCTCAGGTCTAGGAGGTCTCGGAGGCAACATTTGGTAAGGTCATGGAGACCTGTCTCGCACCAAGGGGTTGTGCCTCTCATACAACTCTACCCTATGCATGTGAGGGGTTGGAACCCTCTCAGGCATAGTGTTCTAGAGCAACTCATCTGTTTGACGTCGAATGCGCTCTTTGCTAAGGTGATACAGGTGCTCCAACTATTGTTGGTCTTGCTCAAGCTACATGATTTGCGCTTGGTGGGTGGCATGTCTGGAAAATGCCAAGTCAATTTGTTCTACCGTCTTGAGTCTAGGAGGCCTAGATGCCTCTCCTACATATTTATCTCGGTCATGATGATCCGAGATCTCTATAGGTCACTTTCCTCTATCGAGGTTGGCGGCATTCACCCGAGGCTCTAGCCTCAGTAGGTGATCTTGATAGATAGTAGGTGCGGAGGTGCATTGCTCCCATGCTGTGTATTGCTCTTGAGGAATGTAATGGTCTTCCTCATGCTCCCTTTCGTATATGTGAAAGGGGCGGGCAGAGTTGGCTCGCCCTATCTGAAGAGCCTTGTGCTCTGGATTTGGCTTATTATTTCTAATAGTGATGAGGGGTAGAGGAGGGATGACATAATCATGTGGCCCCTCCTTATGGACCCTATGTTGTTCTAGCACTTCATTGCATGGTGGCCACTCATAACGAGCATCTAAGGGAGCCTTCCCATTTATGTTGAGTGCCACGTGTAAGGACTCCTCCTAAAAGGGTCTATGCTGAATGGGAGTGCCCCTCGAAGGGGTGCCTCTATAGTCCCATTCTGAAATGGCATGATGTGGACTATCTTGTGGGTCAGGCCACCAAGGTGGTATGACCAAGTCCTTGGGGCTATAGCGGAGGTGACTTGTGCCCCCTTGTACACTCTTCATAGCTTCTACCCGTGATTGGGCTTGGCTACGGGTGTACACCATGGTGGTGTCTCTCTACAAGCTATGTAGGTTTTTATCTTCTTTATGATTTTTTATTCTACACTAAACAAAGGGAACCACACAATCAAAGAAGTGATTATCTCATTTATAGATTAAAGGTGTGCCCTAAATCTGGTTTAGTGTGTTTTGATTTTTGTTTTGAAAGCTTTGCAAAGAAGTGTTGTTGTACATGCAATATGATGGCTCTTATGTCTCCCAAAATGGTCGCCCCTTCAATATACCATTGCCAGGCCATTATACCAAACCTCTCAATATACCCGCCCTTACGTGAGGGAAACTATTGGTACGCGAGAGCAGAATGGTACGTGGAACATAGGCGGTACGAAAGGGGAATCACCCTATTTTTGACACCTACCATAGAAGACTTATCCTCATGCACTGGGAATCACCCCAGCTACACTTGGTCAGCTTTCGTCAGGATTTACGTCTAGCAACAGTAGCGATCGGGGTTATGTATGCAAAAATTCAAGCCAAGGTGGTGATGAAATCCACCGTTGGTCTTGATCAAGGGTTGGGGTTTTACGACCAACTCCTTGGTGTTTAAATTACCACGTGGTGTGTGGGGTTCTTTTTATTTGCGCAAAGAAAGAAAAACATGCAGCAAAACTCTCCTATGCAAGCAAAGAAACATGAAATGACAGAGACAAAAAATAGAAAATGACAGAGGATGCTCAGAACCCCTACCTCTTCTCTGCCCAAACCGGATGCCTCTGAGTTTCTGCTCTGAAACTGCATAGAGAGCTAATCATCCCGGGGTGGGATGAATAATAGATCTGTATTCATCATAGGGTGGGACGAATGCCCATTCGTCCCTGGGTGACACGAATTCCAGCTCTGTATTCGCCATAGGGTGGAATGAGCAGCAGTCCAGTGCTTGAAATATTGACACCTACAAGCAAAAACACACCCACCCCGGAGTGATTAGAAATATATGGAAGATTTCCCTACTATTTATTTTGCATTTGATTTTAGATCATCCATATATGTTGTCATTTAAATTTCAGGTGATTTTGATGAGTTTTGACTATGCTTTCAATGTTTCTCACTTTCACTAACATACAGGGAGCATCATTGGATACAGGGTGATCGAGGAAAAATATGCCAAATACGACCATCTGGGTCATCCCAAAATTCCCCTTTTTGTCTAAACCCAACTTTACAGGTGTTTTGGAGGCCCCTGGATGGGACATTTAGGAGGTCACCTATTGACATTTTATGACAGTCCTAATCATCCCACCCCGGAGCGATTAGAAATATGTGGCAGATTTCTTGACTGTTCCTTTTGCAGTGTGCTCTTGGTAATGTTTTATTTCTTCTGTAAAATTTTTAGCTTATTCTGATATGTTTTAGTTATCCTTTTAATCATTTTATGCATGCATCAATTGTAGGCCTTGGGGATCACATGTTTCCCTCCATCCGCAGGTGCTACTAACCATTTACTATTTCTCTGAACATACGATCTTGACACTGGATGGGTAGCAAGGAACTATAGATGCATTCATGCAAGTGGCGGTGACGTTTGGTTTGCCCATTTTCAATGTGGGCACGTGGAAGATCCCAAAGGGGAATGTATCATTTGGGGTGTAATAAAACTATGTCCGGTGCTCCCAGCCTCTGAAAATGGAGGAGACGCATTGTAACCTGATCTCGAGAAAATTAATAAAATAAAGGGCTGCACTTTTACATTTGCTTTAAATCTCGTTTCAGTTCATTTGTTTTCCCTCTTTTCATGCATTCTCGCTCGTAGGACTTAGCATTACATTTCTCTATTATTTGCTTCTGTATCCTCATCCTTTCAGTGGCGATCATGGTGGGACACTATCCCTTGATTTTGAGATCAAATTTATGATAAAAATATTAGGACTATAGCAATGCGGGGGGTGCCCAGGGGTAGGACGCCCGTTGTTCGATGCTTGGTTTCGGTACCAATCCACTTGGGATGGGTCCAAAACCTCTTATGTGGTTGTATCAAAAAATTGGATGGGGTATTGTGGACAAATGTTTAGGTTTTGGTTCCGTATTGCACTTTCAATAATCACCCAATAACATCCCTTTCAAAAGAGAGATCAAGGATGTAAGAAGCACAAACAATGGGTGAGGATGTAATTTGACAGCACTCCGTTGCTCCAAATGCTCCCGCTCTGTCCCTTTTTTAGGGTGAGAAGACTCACCATTTTATAGACCTGAGGATATCTATGAATGAGCATGCACAGGTGCCACTTGGCCATCATGCCTTGCCAGGGGGAAGAAGATTCCTCCTTGATTAAGGGCTCCATGACTGCCCCTATGACTGCCTCTTTGAGCTCAAAAATGCTCACTCACACTCCATGCATTGAAAGAGGAGTTAAGTGGCGGATCTGAGCTGCCATTTGTCAAGGTTTGACCTTTTGCCCATCAAACCTGCTATTCGCCCCACCCTAGAGTGAATGCTGCTAATCATCCCGGGGTGGGATGAATACCAGTTTGTAATCGTCCTAGGGTGGAACGAGTAGGGAGCAGAGTGCTTGAAATGTGCCAAATTGACCTCTTACCTTCCAAAACTATTGTGAGAGTGGTTAGGACCATTGTTTAACCTCTGGGGGCTGCCCTAGGGGCTGTGTATGCCAATTCGATCAGTTTTTGTAGCCACATAATCGGATTGGTGCTATTTTTGTGTCTACATATTAATGCATAAGGAATAAACTATCCTAATATTATTTATGTTCTATAAGATACATTTTAAATTACAACTAGATGGCCATGTACATAAGAAATAAGTTATCCTAAGAGTTTGCTCGAACATGGGATGATGGCCATGTCACCCTTCGAGGTCTAAGTTTTATAGCCATCATAGGTCTTTTGGTCGAAAATATTGGTTTACTCAATGATGGGGATATTATCCATAGAGAAAATCATTCTTTGCAGAGTAAATATTTCCTCTTCAAGGACAAGAGGGAGAAACTAGGAAGACATAAAGGAGGGAACATCATAGAGATATTCCCTAAAGCTTAGGATATTGTTATGATAATTGTACTACAATATTCCACCATGGATGATCTTGGTGCTATTCTATGAAGATTCCACTTAGATTTCCTCAATCATCTTAGGGGGAAAAAGATTATAAACATCCCTTAATACCTCTATAGGTTGATTGAAAACTCTATCATGAATTTCAAAAAGAGATTCTCTTATTTTCTTGTTCATCAGGGGCTTCACCTAGTTATCTATAGGCATGTGCTCGAGAGGGAATCTATAAGAATGGTGGTAACAACTATTGCACCTATGGATGATAAAACTGATGTTCGTACATCATCCTAAGAGATAACTATATGTTTGAATTTAAGATGAAAGTCGATGAAATCCCAATCACAATGAAGTTTAAATATCATTGCTACTCCACTAGGATAAATTCTGCTAGTGGAAAATGTAAGGTGCCTATCATCATCAACAATTAGATCAACTGAAGGAGTCCTTGTCTCTTCAAGTTTAAATTAAGAGCACTCTTGTTTCTAAAAGAGGCCACCCCCTAGAATTATCTTCCAAAATACCTATTTTGGCTTATCATGTTTCTTGTTGGTAATCCAAATTTGATAAGGGCCACCTCCAAGAACTTCATGATTCCATGAAAAATATTTTCAGAGATGCTAATATGACCCTCTCCCTACCGATTCAAGCACATTGTTATGCACAATGGTGAATATTTGTAAATTAGGTAAATATTAGCATTTTCAAAAATCCAAATTGGCAAATTTGGGGGACATTGGACGTCAACCCATGTACCCAAATTTTTTTAGATAAAAAATTTTTAGGGGTCGGTTCACTATGCATTAATAATAGTATTATGGATTATTTTAAAAAATCTCTAGTACTCCCACCTAAATCAAGGATTATTTTCACCTTAAAATTTAAAAAATTGAACTTATCTTGCTAAATTATCCAATTATACTAGTATATTATTAACACGCCAATGATACGCTTTCATGTAAAATATTAAAACTATTAGAAAATCAAGTAGCTGCAGAAAAAAGTAAAACCTTCCAAGCGAAATTACAAATTGAAACATTTGATATATTGTAAAATTCTATCAAACTTCGGTCGTGTGTAGAAACCAATTTATCTAGACCAAAATTCTACTTAGATAAAAATTGGACCCATATTTGCACATGGATATATTTATATCTCATTTTGCACCTAGACCAACTGTTAGACTCTATTCTTCACCTGGACTTATTGTCAGACTTTATTCTACACTCGAAAGGATTTTTGGACCTTGTTCTACACTTGGACCAACATTTGAATCCTATTTTGCACTCAAAACAATAGCTGGACCCTATTATGCACATGAACCAACATTCAAACCCTATTCTACACTTGAATAGATATTTGGAACCTGTTTTGCACTCAAACAAATTGTCGAACCTCTTTTTGCACCTAGACCAACTATCAGATCAGGTTCTACAATTAGAGGGAAAGTCGAACCCTAATTTTCACCTGAACTGATAGTTAGACTTTGTTCTGGATCCATATCGATAACTAGATCTTATTTTGCACTTGGACCGACAATCAAAACCTATTTCACACTAAGATCAATAATTGGACCCTATTTTGCACCCAATCTGACATCTAGATCCTATTCTGCACTTGGTCCAACTGCAAGTTTATTTTTTGTTGTTTTCATCTATTTTTCCCTATTTTCCCTATTCCACATTTGAGTTTTTTGATGTATTTATTGACTACTTTTCCTTATCTTAAGACACTATGATTCTCCATTTCTCTTAAGATATTGTGAATCTATGATCTTGTGTTTTTATTTTTATTTTTAGAGAATATGAGTTGAAGCAATTATAGTAACAATATTTGTTTCTACCATATAACTATGAATTTTTCTTTTGTTGATTTTCTATATTTTATTGAAAATAGGTCAATGCTCTATTTCCCATATTTTCCTCTATTTTATCATGTTCTGCATGTTTTCCCCTATTTTTTCTTGAGCAAATGTAATTCTCTCTTTCTGTTAAGACTCTTTGATGCTCTGTTTCTATTGAGATCTAGTATTTTTTTTATAAAATTATAAATAGATAAATTCTTTAGTTCTCCAAATACATTGTGATGCTCTATTTCTGTAAAGACATTGTGATTCCCTATTTCTAGTCTTTTTTGTACTATAATCTTATATTTTTCCATATTTTTATATTTAATTATATTTTCTATATACAAGTTTTTTCTCAAACTGATTTGAATTTGTGTATTAATTATTTGTGTGCTCATATTAGTTACAAGTGCTATCTCCATAAAACATAGTAGTGGCTTACACTAAAAAAATTATGATAAAGCATACCTAGAAACAAGTATGTATTTTCTACCAACCAACCATCTATTTATTCTAGTTACAATATTATCTTGAGTCCTCATGGTTGTAAGATCTCTTCAATATTTTATAAATTTTCTAAAATTAAAAATATTTTCTTTACAAATAAAATATTGCCTACTAGCGATGGAAAGAAGGGAGCCAAATTTTATGCTAAAAATAATATCCTAAATATTTTAGCCATATGTTCAAATCCAACGAGCGATCGATACCTATGCAAATTCAAGATAAAAATGATTTTTGACTACTAAATAGTTAGTTGTGTATTATGTAATTATTTAAAATAATGATTTCTTCCTCAAATAGTTTATTCTTAGTATGTACCTTTGGTCATATTATTATATGCTACTATGTAGAATACCCTATTGACCATGATATACCCCCACTTAAATATATTCCTCACCAAGAGATGAATTCTAATGAAAATTCTCTTAACAATGACATCCAACAAACACATGAAGATATTCCTCAAAATGACATGCCAGTGGAAAATGAAAGTGATAAATTAAATACATTATAAACTTCTTATGAATCATTGACAAGTTAAATAAGAGATCAGTTTCAAAGATATGAGTTGCTTGAGACCATGGGTGTGGTTAACCCTCTATTTTGGGGTTCTTGTATCGACTACAAATCCACACATGAGTTGTTTATAAAATACATGGGTATATTTAGTAAGCATTTCAGTAAAAGTGTGGAATTCAATGGTGTTGAAATCAAAGGTATTCTCAATAAATAACTTGTAAGACAACAATCATTATATTTTGGAAGCACAATGGTTGATAAACATATCTTTTTAGAAACATCCATGAGCCTGGTTCCATTACACATTTGTGGCAAAATTTGTATCCAAGTAGTGTTTTACAAGATAGATTAGTAAATACTTTTGTTTATATGAATTATTCCAAACAATGATTTTGTGATGTATGGGAGATGAGAGTGTTTTTAGTGCACTATATTTTATGAAATATAAGCTTTGTAATAGGCTAGATAAAAATTTAGAAAATTGTTTGAGAATTTATGTGTCAGTGTATGAGCTAGACAAATTTCCCTATGACAAAGCATTGGCATACTAGAAATGCCTAGCGGATAAACGGTGTATCACTAATACGCATTATGAGGAGGATAATGGTGGTTGTAGTGATCAAATAGTGAAGACATAGATATCCTCTATGCTTAATAGTAATTCTAGAGAAGCTGAGAAGTGTTTGTTTTAGCTACCTAAATTGTATTTTTTATAAAATTTCACAACATTCATAGATTTGACTTCATTTGATATCAGATTTCAAAATATTCTTTCATAAATTTTATGTTTTATATCACATTGTTGTTTTTAAAAATTGTATATTTTATATCATAGTGTCTCAACTGCCTTCATTGATAAATTCTTATATTTTTTATCTTAGTATTGTTAATGTATAAATATTGATGTATTGACACCATTGAGATCTTTTACTTTACAAATAACTATTATCAACAATAATATTTATTTGTTGTTTGAAATGAACATATTAAATATTATTGGATCTATATAAACTAAAAACACAATTCAAAATTATAAAAACATTGAATGATAGAAGATACCAAATTTGAAAATGTCATTTTATTAATACGATTAAAAATATATTACATTGTATAAAATTATTGATTGCAATATAAAAGATATGCAGACAACTAGTGATCATTCCATAGTTTGTACAACATTAGATTGAGCCCCAACTTCTCTTTCAATTACCACTTTTGACTAGGTCTTCCTCTATTTTCTTGAAACTACCCAATAAAGCATATTCCTCTTGGGTTAGATCTTATAGCATTGTCTGAAGTGGTTCTTTCACTTTCTACTCTTATAGCACTTGATCCAGATCCTGATTCAGTTTTTCCTTGATATATCTTATTAAAATTTTATTATCTCTAACTTTGGATTGCATGGTTTTTCTCATTAACACTATTTTTTTCAAGGATTTCTTGGCTGCTTGAATATTAACTTCCATGCTTTTAACTTGATTTTTTTTAAATATCAAAATTTGACTCCAAAAATAAAAATAAAAGATATTTCAATAGAGTTATAAAAAATATATAAGAAAATAGAATAAAACATTTGAATTAATATTTGAGTTTTAAAATTTGAGTGCAAAAGAAATAGAATACATAAGAAAACATTTGCTCACCTCAACAACATCCCTTGCAGCCTTAGCAACTACAACTGTTTTCCCATAAAAATCCCATTCATTATAAAATGGTTGGGCTTCAACATTAATATTCTCGATTCTACTAACCATAACATTTAAAATATCATCATCATACTCAACTGTAGACTTCACTTTTCCTTATATAGCCTGATATACTAGGCCAACAAGCTTTTCTGGTTCATTCTTGACTAGAGAAAAAATTGATTCTCTTTTATCAAAATTTTTATATCAAGCACTAATTTCATTCATGAGGATATTAGCTCGATATTCCCACTCCAACACTTCCAAATATTTAAGTAACAAGTATTTTATTGTTATTTCATATTTTTCAACCAACAAAGAATTTTCGTCAAAATTTACTGTCATCCTCAGTTTGAGGATGAGGATCATCTGACTTTTTAGGCGATGATAATATATATTGAGTTGTAGAGGCTTCTATTTTTTGTGCTTCTCCATGTGGTTCTTGAAGTACATATATTGCCTTGAAGCCTAAAATGTTGCCCAACAACAGATTATCATCATCAAGTGGGATATTATCTAATCTTGTATTTGAAACTTGTGGTCCTTGTGTATTTGTGTTCAATGAAAAAGTTGGGAATACAGAAACATTTCACTTGTTGTTGGCCCTTGTGATATCTGTAAACAAATTATTTTCCAACACCAACATGCATATACCCTATCAAGAAATGGCAACATAAAATTACCTCTCACAACTTGTTGAGACACACCTGGAAACAATAAAAATGATTTTTTAGAATTATTAAAAAAAATAGAAAAAATGCTAATTCAAACTAAATACACATTCATTTACTTGAAGACAATGAGATATGATGTATTTGGGTGTTGAGGGCGAGTGGGGTGGGGCATTAGTCTAAAAATATATGAAAAATATTAATAAAAATTATTATAATTTTAAGTAAAGAAATATAGATATAAAAGCTGAAAATAGAAACTTACGTGTTGTAGGGTTGACCTCACTAAATGTACACTACACAGTTTTTGCAAACATGGGTGCACGAGAGCCCCTAGGAGAAGAAACATAACTTGAATGTTTTTGTGGCCTATGCAATGGTGATGCATGTGACCTAGTGTCTTAAGAATCACCAGTGGCCTTGGGCATGTGATCCTTTATGGTATTATCCTATTTTACCCTTGAGGTGGTTGCCCTAGTCTACATTTAGATGCAAATAGAAATATGCTAAAATATAAAAAATAATTTGATGGTTTAAGATAGATTTATTTACCTTTAACTCCTAGGGTGTCATGTATTTACTACATTTGGTGTTGGAATACTCTCTAAATTATGAAACTTTTCATAATAAAATATAAAAATATAATTAACATTGCCCGCGATGGTTGATGTGTTTATTTGAATTCCATGCAACTCTACTCTAATGCAATTTTCAATATATGTGCACTAGTCAAACTTCTCATAGGGCATACAATGAACCATGTAGGCCAATTCCCAAAACTAAAGTTTCATTATTCCATTCACAATCAGTATTGCTTGGAAGAACTCAATAATTGGATGTTGTTCGGAGTTGTTTGTTAACCCTCTTTTTAAATTAGAGACAAAAGCTGCACAAAAAAATAGTTTACAAATTATAAATTTTAAATTTTTAGCATTAATAGAGTCTAAGAAATAAGAATTATACTTGAAAACAATTTTGTATCGAGATTGTATGACATATCCAAGTAATTTCTATCCTTTGGAGATAGCACAAACTTCAGTGATACTAGAGGAGCATCCTTGAAAGGAAGATAGGTCAATATCTAGATGTCTGTAGGTGTGATGGTAAATGTTAGTTTCCTATTTCATAATTATATTTTAATAGTGGCATGGTCATGGTTGTGACCGTCTATGATACTATGTAGAATGAATTTCTTTATCTTGAATTGTGGCACAGAAATCATGTTCTACAAACTTACGTTATTTATCCATAAAACATTGAAAACCTAGGGTGGTCATTATATCAAAAATTATAGAGAAAGAAATGTTCTTTAATACAATTTTTGCATTAGGTATGGATGTGGTGGTCATTTTTAGCTATGGAAGCACAAGAAATTACATTGGAAAGGTTTCTAGGAAATGATCACTCAGTAAGGGTTGGCTCTAGTTCACTTTGGTTCGTAGTCACATAAATAAAAATAAAAAAATGACTTTTGATGTCTTATATAGATAGAAACAACTTAGGTGGACACATGCCAACATGTCATTCGATATGCAACGTGTTTGGCCTATCACATGACACATGGCAGCGTTAAATTGGTGCACTCGACTTGAATCCAAATATAGTTTTGCACTCGAAATGAAGCCAAACATTGATTTAGAACCAGACCAAAAGCCATACCTTGTTTTGCATTAATATTAAGAGTCGGTTTTTGTTTTATACCTGGTGGGAGGGATAAACCTTGGTTTGCACTAGGACTAAGAGAAATTTTTTTTTTTACACCTAGTTCGAAGGTCGAACCTTGTTATACAACCAGATCGATAGTAGAACCATTATTTGCACTCGATCTAAGAGATGAATTTTGCTTTGCATCTAGTCCAAGATCTAAGTCTTGTTTTGCAATGGGATCGAAAGATAAATTTTGATTTACATCCAAATCGAGAACCAACTCATGTTTTGCACTCAAAATGAGAGCTAAATTTTTTCTTACACCCGCATTGAGAACCAGATCATGTTTTGCACCTAGACCATGAGTCAGATGCTATTTTATAATTGAACAATATACTAGATCTTATTTTCCACCCTGAATAAGATCTGGATTATGTTTTGCACCCAAAATGAGAGTCGAATATTATTATGAAACCTAAATCAGAAATCAAAACTTAATTTGTAGCTAAACTAATAGTTGGACCTTATTTTGCACTTGAACCAAAAATTGGACCTTTTTTTGCACCCATACTGATAGTCAGATATTATTTTAAACCAAAACCAAAAATTAAACTTTTATTTGCACCCAAAAAAAAATTTGGATCTTGTTTTACACTAAAAAAAATGGCTGAACCATAGTTTGCACCTGGACTAGAAGCCAAACCCTATTTTATGACTAATTTATTATTAAACCTTGTTTTAAATTGGTTTATGAACAACAAATAAAGGTAATTCACCATGCCTCCTAAATGAAGTTGGCCAAGACTGGATAGGATTTCAAATGGATTTGCCATTTTTTTACAAGCACATTTTAGGTCCAACCTCTTATGCATAACCTTGTTTAAGTATATGCACTATTGGAGGAATACAAATACCACCATGAAATTATGGATGAGTTGAAAAGTTTGGTAGGAAAATATGGTTGGGCTGATGCAAGTCATGATGCTCGTATCACTAGAAACTAACTTAGGAACTCATGGAGGAATACAAATACCACCATGAAATTCTAGATGAGTTCAAAATTCTAGTGGGCAAAGATGGTTGGGTTGATGCAAGTCGTGATGCCTGTATCACTAGAAACTAACTCAACTTTTTTTGTGTTCTAGCCTCACAAGGCTTTTTGTTTCTATGGAGGAAGCTCTCCTATTTTCCTTTGTTCTCTTTCTTATTTTCCATTTTGAGGGCTTCTCTTCTCCCCTCTAAAGACTTTTTCCTTTGCCCTTGCATGGGTCTCTCTATTTGCTTATATAGCTCCTCTTTGCTACTATGAAGATATTTTCTTGCTTTTATTTCATTTCAACTGAAATCCTCTCCTAGACTTACTATTTTTTTAAAAGGTTATAGGATCCTTTCAAAACCCCTTTCACGAGTTAAAAAAAATTACACCCTAAGGGGAGTGGTTTACATGTTTCTTCTTGAATAAGAATTTGTAATAGTTTTCTTGTACATTAAGGGGTCTTAGTAATAAAGGAATATTATACTTGGTTTAAGTATAAAGCATTGGAATGATTAGTAAAAGGATGTTTTTTAATGAAAAATAGCAAAATGATGATTTAAATGAACTAAACAAAAGAATATTTTGCCATTATCACTGATATGGGAATAAACATTTTGGTGATTTATATTTTTTATAAAATATCTACAATTATTTATAATAGAAATACAATGATTACATATGCTAAAAATAACTCTTTGCAAATATAACGTCTCTTTATTTATTAGGTCCGCAAAAAAATTAAAATCAAAATGATCTTATCTAAAGAGAGAGATAATATAGGAGTAGACTCTTTTTTTACTATGTTTTCAACTATGTATTGGTCAAAAAAAGATGAAAAAACTTAGATCTACAGATATTTTTAATATCTTTTTAATACTCAACACTCTTTGTTATCAGGACATACTTCACTAAATAATTGTATGAAAACTTGTTACAAAACATAGATGATCGTATTATTTATATTTAACAAATACTTTGAGGTAAACAAGATAGATCATTTAATTTTTATATTTTTTAATAAAAATATAAAATTAAATTTCTTAGGCTAATGAGAACAAATATGTCAGGCCTATATATCTTTTCTCCTCAAATACCTGCCCTTACAAGAGGGAAAATATAAGTATTGAGTAGATTTGATACTTGGAACATAGGCTTTTAATTAGCCAGACTCCTATATTGGTTATCTTAATAACCCACCCTTACATGAGGGAAACTATAAGCTATTTAGAATTTCCAATATAGGTGCATAGTTGATCTAATATATTTTCTCTTTAGAAACTTTTAAGAAAGTAATAATGAATAGAGAATAAAATAGATTAACAAGGTTTAATTAAAGAGATATCCTCACTTAAATTCCTTTATCAATTATTATTTTTTATATAAATTAAGAAACTCTTTGTAAAAAATTAATCAAAATAAGTTCATTAATATAGAGACATATTGCAAGAAAGGAAATAATGAAATAATACATATTAATGATATATCCTCACTTTCATACACTAAACAGATATCTATATAATATTAAAGAAATTTGGAAATAAAAATAATTAGAACAAAGTAAGTTGTTTAATATAGAGATTTGCTTTAAGAATGAATTAAAGAAAGAATAAAATATTTTTATTTAAGATCTTTAATGTATTAAGGAATGTAATTTGAAATCAATTATCCTCACTTATATTTCATTACCAATATTTATAAACAAATGACTTATAACAAAGGTAATGAGGCAAAAATAAAAGAGGTAAAAATTAACACAATAACAACCTCCCTCGATGCTATGATAAGTGCAAAAAGGCACCTATAAAACCCCCTCAAAAAATTATATTATAGATATTACAACTGTCCTTTATATATTTTGGCCAAGGAGAGGCTGGAAAGAAAATGATAGAAACTTTTGAAGGCTGCAATTTTAAACAGATATCAGATGTGTATTTTTTATCTTAAAAAACTTAGCATATCTGAGCTAAAATTTAATTGATGTCAGATAGAGGACAATATGCAGCGAACAAACATTGATATTACGTTTGTCAGTGAACAAGTGAAGCCAATTTGCAGTGAGGAAGGAGCTTTGAAAGGCTACGATTCACTACACTGAGAGTTGAGTAGGGCAAAAACATAAAATATTATAATGATACCTGAAGGATCGGTGCCCACGATCAGTGGGTTTGGAGGTAATGCAAAATTTTAAAGGTTTTCTTCTTATCACTACACCTGAAAGGTTAATAAAGGAAGTGAACTTTATAAAAAATTAAATAATTGATTACCACCTCTTGTTGCGATTACAATATGTAGGGAAGACATCGTAGTACGCAGAGAAGGTGATGAGAAGATAAGAGTCCCTAAAGATGCCATAAAGGCACACACTATAGAGGCTATCGAGAATGAGGATGTTACAATATTCGTTTTAGCAGAGATTCTCTTGTGGTTGCATATGCATAATGCAGGGCAGGCACCCTAAGTAGGAGAGAAGGTGGTGAGAAGAGAGGCTTCTCAGAATACAAGAGGAAGGCAACGATGCCATACACATAGAGATATTCCTTAAAAATACAAGACATTAGGCATAAAAAAAACCTAACACAAAGCACAGAACAAGTTCTATTGAATATCCATCTATAGCGCACTTGCAGAGATCCTCAAATGACATAAGACGATAGGCACCACTAAAAAATCATCAATATAATACTTAAATGAAGAAAAAATATTAAAAATAAGAGAATAATATTATTTAAACATTGTTAAGATGATTATATAACAAAAAATGTTGAAGTTCTTCCTGAGCACCGAAGGACAAAAAACAAAAGAAGTTCGAGTTGAATGAAGATTTGGAAATCACAAGATCTTCGAATGATTTATATTTAATTAGGAAAATTCCCTTTTTATGAGACGTAGTCTCTATGTATGCCAATATAAGCGGTGACCAAAAGCCATGTTTCTAAAAAAATAAATGGACTTTGGTCTATTCAAAGTTAGACCAAAAGTCCATTCTATTTTGATGGCTTCCTCTAATTAAAGATATCATGAAGATATAACAAAATATAAACTTTAATTAAAAAAAATTATATTTCCCACCAAAATATTAATGCCTACGAATCTTTAGTCTCCACTTTTGAGTGATACGCAGTGATGGCTAAATGGAGCCGAAGCGAGCTACGTTTGATATGGAGAAATTTTTTTCAAAACATAGGCATTCAAGGAGAACACATAAAATTGTAAAAAAAAATGAGGAGAGTATATGCATAACAAGTTAAAAAAATGTTTATCTAGATATTACCATAAATTAATTCCTCAAAAATAAATTGCAGATATAAAAAAACAATATACAATAGATATAAAATCTCTTTCTTTAAAAAAAAAAAAAGGTAAGAGAGTAAGAACTAGTTCGAGAGGCTACCTTCAAGAGAGAATGCCTAGCAGAATCTATCCTACTCTGGTACCATGTTAGAATTTCCTAAGAGTAGAACTACAAAGCATTACAAGATTTGAAGAAACAAAATAGAACTGATTGATTATTCCATGGATCAACTTTGTATAAATAACAAAGTTGATCATTATTCCATGGATCAACTTTGTATTAAATAACAAAATAGAACTACATTTTCTATATCTTCATCAATTGTATTTGAAAATATAAATATTCAGACTAAAACATCCTTCTTAACATTTTTCTGCAATAGCCTTCATGATACTAGAAATCCACCTCTATTATCTATGCATTGCATCTTAGTAGAGACCCCCAAGGTCTAGGTGGTTTGATAATTTGTTGTCTAGGCTAAAACTTACCAATAAGAGACCTAGGTTCAAACCTTGAAGACATACCTATTTATGCAAAGGTAGTAGTTGATGCAGCTCAACCCCAAAAGTTCTACAAGAACAATGCAAGGTTGCATCCAAATATCTCCTATAGAATTAAAATTTAAGAAGCACAATAAAAAATAATAACAAAAACAATATTTTATTGCCTTCAATTTGATTACAACACTTCTAGAAATAATAATAAGACTGATTGGAAAGGGAAAGAGTCCAAAAATTGAAATTACAACACTTCAACACCTCTCCACACATTCAAGGTTGCATATATAAATTGAAATACATTTAAGGAATTATCAAAATAAGTCTAAACACACAAAACAAGCTAATAAACTGTTCAAAATATAATCTAAGAATCTCGTGTGAGCACAAATGTCAACTGGGTGCCTCCTAGATTTCACCTACAATCAACCCTATAACATGCAATTTCATAATATTCCTTCTATGCTTGTATTCTCACCAATAAAAAATAGTGATATTCAAGTGCATTCGCAAACATGAATATCTTCTCCCAAGATAGGTCCTAGATTTTTTTGTCTCCCTATTTTTACCTCAAAATTGTCCATAAAATCCAGCTTAATATTTTTTCCTTCCACCAATGAAATGTGGAATTTTTAAAATTCCACTACCAGGTTGTACTCCACTCCTTCATGCATTTGTAATAGCAAAATAAATCAATTCAAATACCAATTAAAATATTGGTTAATTATTTTTATTCTAGGTGTGGATATTTAGAAGGTGGTCAAAATCCCAAAAAAGTAGAAAAAAGCACCCTATGCTTTATTTTCGCCCTCAACCAAAATTGGCCAAGAAAAAAAAATACAAGCTATTAAATATTGGCCACATGAATTTAATTAATAAAATAGGCCTTGAAAACCAAAAATCAAAAGCAAACAAAGCACCAAGCCAAAAATTTAAAGCAACTAAACTTGGGAAAAGCAAGATTGCTTTATTCCCGAAGATGCTTCTGCATCAAACACCCCGAGTAGAATAATGTTTCATGAGAATGAACTCATGAATATTCAAATGGTGGTCTGAAAACATTCTTGATCTGCTCATGAGCAGCCACCCAGGTTTCCTCTTCCATCCCTTTTCCTTTCCATCGGACCAAGTATTCTTTGTACTCCTTCCCACGAGTCTTTTTCACCACTCGAGTGTCAATCAAACCATCAATTTCTTCTTTCTTTGTAGCTGGTAGTTGCTGTTCCAATGGAGTAGGGGATTGCAAATCTGAAGCTTTATCTCCTCCTACACTTTTCTCATCCTCATGGTACTTATAAATATCAGCCACATTAAATATAGGTGAAATTTCAACTCCATTGGGTAGTTCAAGCTCATATGCATTAGCTAAAAACTTGTGGATGATCTTGCATGGTCCTATCTTCTTGTATTTCAGTTTGTTATAGGTTCCTTGAGGAAAAATTTCTCTTCTTAGATATTCCATGACTAAGTCTCCATCCCCAAACGCTTGCTCTCTTTTTTTCAAATCTGCATATTGTTTGTATCTTTTATTGCTTACCTCTAACTTATTGTGGATTTCTTGTGCAACTCTTGGAAATAATTGAAGAAATTTTCAGCTACAACACTTTTTTTTCTCATATCTACACTATCCCTCAACTCATGAATCTCCTTAGGACTGAAACCATACACAATATGAAAAAGACTCTAACCAGTGCTTTGATTGATAGAGTTGTTATAGGTAAACTCAACTTCTGCAAGCACTATGTCCCATTGTTTTGGCCTCCCATCAACTAAACACCTTAACAAGTTACCAAGGCTCCTATTCACCACATTTTTTTGGCCATCTGTTTGCGGATGATAAGCTGAACGTAAATTCAAAGTCGTTCCCAACCTCATCCATAATGTCCTCCAAAAGCGGCCCACAAAATTTGTGTCTCTATCTAAAACTATGCTTCTAGGCAAGCCATGTAGCCTTACTATCTCCTCGAAAAACAAGATTGCAACATGTGTAGCATCATTTGATTTCTTACAAGGAATAAAATGTGCCATTTTGTAAAATATATCAACAAGTACATAAATAGAGTCATAATTTTTTTTATTTTTGGGCAGCCCAAGAATAAAATCCATACTCACCTATTTCCATGGTCTTTGTGGTGTAGGTAGTGGCTGATATAAACTTGTGTTTTGACCGTTACCCTTGGCATATTGACATATCTGACATATTTGAACCAATAGCTGCACATCCCTTCCCATGCTTGGCCAATAATAAGATTCTTTTAGCTGTCCCAATGTCTTGTCCACTCCAAAGTGACCTCCTAGACCTCCACCATGTTTCTCCTTCATCAAATTGTCTCTCATGGATCCTCTTGGAATACATAGTTGCTGCCCTTTAAACAATGGACCTTCTTGGATGAAATAATACAACCACTTGGTCCTATATCCTTCAATGAGGAACTTACAAGCTTCCCATGCCTGCTTAAATTCCAAATCTTCCTCATACATACTCTTCATGTTATAAAATCCAACAACACTAAACTCTATCTTACTCAATAGAAAGCACCTCCTACTTAGAGCATCCACCACTCTATTAATATTTCCACTCCTATGCTTTAGGATAAATTAATAACTTTGAATAAACTCAATCTATTTCATGTTCCTTTTATTTAGCTTACCTTGGTTGTTCACATATTGAAGGGCATGATGATCGGTATAAAGAATGAACTCCTTAGGTAGAAGATAATGCCTCCACTTCTTGAGAGCTTGAACAATGGCATAAAAATATTGATCATAGAATGAGTATTTATTCTTAGCATCATTTAACTTCTCACTAAATTATGCTATTGGTCTTCCCTCTTGACTTAAAACACCTCCTATTGCTGCTCCACTTGCATCACAATCAACTTGAAATACTTTATCAAAATCGGGTAAAGCAAGAATGGGTTGTTCGGTTACCTTTGCCTTCAAAATTTTAAAACTTTTCTTTGTTATTTCTGTCCACTTGAATAATTTGCATTATTCCTTCATGTTTTAAGTTATTGGGGCACATATACTACTAAAATTTCTAATAAAATGTTGGTAGAAACTTGCTAAGCCATGGAAACTTCATGCTTCAAACATAATCTTTAGTGTAGGCCAATCAATGATTTCTTTTACCTTGGTTGGATCCATTTGTAAGCCGTCCTTTGAGATCACAAATCCTAAGTAAACCAGATCCTCCTTCATAAATTCAAACAACCAACAAATTTTCTTCCCTCAACCTTTGGATGATAGACCTAACATACTCCAAATGTTCATCATTTTCCTTGCTAAAAACCAATATGTCATCCAAGTAAATAATAAAAATATTACCTAGGAAGAGTTTGAACACTTTATTAATCAATATCATAAATGTACTTGGGGTATTTGTGAGTCCAAACGGCATGACAAGCCATTCATATAACCCCTCATTTATTTTGAATGTGGTTTTCCACTCATCTCCTTCTCTAATCCTGATTTGATGGCAACCACTCTTCAAATATTTTTTTGTAAAATATTTAGCTCCACTTAGACAATCCATTAGATCATACACTCATGGTAGAGGAAACCTATATTTTATGGTAATATTATTTATGGCCCTGAAATCAGTACACATACGCCACTCCCCATCCTTATTTTGTGCCAACACTACTGGAACAACACATGGGCTAAGGCTCTCATGAATTAATACCTTGTCCAATAGCTCTTGTACTTGCTTATTCAACTCCTAATTTTCTTTAGGACTCATCCTATATTCTGCCTTTTTGAGTAAAATTGCTTCAGGTATAAAATCAATGCAATGGCTAATGCTTTTCAATGGTGGAAGACCATTCAGTAACTCCTTCATCATAATGTCACCATATTCTTGCAATATATCCTTGATTTCTATGGGTAGTTCTTCTTCTTCTTTCATTGTCCCCACTTTTTAAGATTTTCCCACCAATGCATAACACAACTCTTCTTCTTGTATCTCCTTTAGAAATTGCTTTCCGGTGAGAACACACACTTGAGCATTGCTGCCCTCTTTTTCCCTTTGCTCTTTCATTGGTTTCATAACAAATTTTCTGCCATCTTTGGTGATAGTATAGGTATTGGCAACCCCATCATGAAGATATATTCTATCAAATTGCCATGGCCTTCCCAACAAAATATGACAAGCATCCGTAGGCATAACATCATAAGTTATTTCATCATGATAATTGCCAATATGAAAATTAACTTTGCATTGCTTACCAACCAAAAGTTGATGCCCTTTTTGTAGCCAAGTGATCTTTTAGGGGTTTGGATGATCGGTTGTCTCCAATTTCAGCTTCTCTACCATTTCTTGGAACACTAAATTATTAGTGCTACCATTGTCCACAATTACATTACAAGACTTTCCATGTGACTTGCATACAGTCCTAAATAGACTTCTCCTTCATGTGTATTCTATCAGTTCTTTCTATGGCTTTAGGAGCACTCTCTTCAACATAAGAGCTTCTCATACTTTTATTCCACTTCCTCTTGTCCATCATCTTCAACCCTTATGGCTAAATATTTCCCTATATTTGTTCTTCTTATTTCTTGTTGAATGAGAGGATATTCATAGGCTCTATGTCCTTGCTCTCCGCAATTATAACAAGTACCCAAAAATCCTCTTCCCCTTCCATAATCTCCTCTTCCTCTTGCTATTTCACATATTCCCCTTGAGCTATCTCGTCTCCCTCTACTGTTCCAATTTAAAATGTTTTGTGACCAACTTGTCTCTTCATTCTTTGATGGATGCCCTCTTCCTGTACTCAGAAATCCTCTACCCCTAGATGGTTTACCCCTTCCTCTTATACTTACTCCTTGTCTTCTCGCTAATTTTTCTTCTGCCTTGAGGTCATATTGATAAGCCTATTCCACTGTCTTCAACCAAATTATACTAAGCTCATATTGAATGGTGACTTTCAGCCCATTGATATATCTAGCCACCTTCTCCTCGTCATCATGAACACATCCTACTCTTATGGTTAATCTGTAGAATTCTTCTGTGTAATCAGCCACACTCATGTATTTATGTTTTAAGTTTTGCACAGTCTTTAACAAGTTCAAGTGATAATATGAGGGTATGAATTTACTCTTCAACTTGATGACCACTTTATCCCAAGATTTTATCTTTTCTTTGCCTTTCCTTTGCCTCTCCATCTGTAGTTGCTCCCACCATAAGGAAGCATGTCATTTGAGCTTTGTGCAAGCATATTTAAACTTCTTTTTATCTTTTTTGGATTCAAGGTCATAGTACTTATCCATATTTTTTATCCAATCTATAAGCTCCTCTAGCTTCAAGCTCCCACTAAAATTAGGGACATCCATTTTGGGCTTGTTGCCCATCCTTGACAATGCCTTTAGAAATCTATCTTCTGCTTCATCCTGCACCTCTACATCTACTTCTTCAATGAATTTCTCTTCATCTTCATTGCTAATATCTTCAATAGGCACCCCTATTCTCTGTGATGACTCCATGGCTTTCATCCTAGCCATCATTCTCCTCATGTATTCTCTCAATTTTATCATATATTCAACTCTGGGAGCTCTCCCTCTACCATGCCCCCTATGTGCCATTATGTCAAACACTTTATCTGCAACCAATAGTTTTCAAAAACAACCAAGAGCCCAATATGGCTCTGATACCACTTGATGCATCTCAACCCCAAAATTTCCATAAGAACTATGCAAGGTTGCATCCAAATATATCCTGTAGAATTAAAATTTAAGATGCATAATAATAAATAACAAAAAACACAATATTTTATTGCCTTAAATATAATTACAACACTTTTGTAAATAATAATAAGACTGATTGGAAATGGAAAGAGTCAAGAAATTAAAATTACAATATTTCAACACCGCTCCACACATTCAAGGTTGCATATATAAATAGAAATACATTTGAGGAATTATCAAAATTAGTCTAAAAACCTAAAACAAGCTGATAAACTATTCAAAATATAATCTAAGAACCTCTTGTGAGCACAAATCTCAACTGGGTGCCTCCTAGCTTTCACCTACAATCAACCCTGTAACATGTAATTTCACAATCTGCCCTTATGTTCTTGTATTATCACAAATAAAAAATCATGATATTCAAGTGTATTCCCAAAAAATAATGTCTTCTCCTAAGCTAGGTTGTAGATTTTTCTGTCTCCCTCTTTTTACCCCAAAAATTGGCCATAAAATCTAGCTTAATATTTTTCCCTTCCACCAATGAAATGTGGAATTTTTAAAATTCCACTACAAGGTTGTACTCCACTCCTTCATGCATCTGTAATAGAAAAATAAACCAATCCAAACACCAATTAAAATATTGGTTAATTCTCTTTATTCTAGGTGGGGAGATTTAGAAGGTGGTCAAAATCCCAAAAAAGTAGAAAAAAGCACCCCGTGCTTTATTTTCGCCCTCACCCAAAATTGGCCAATAAAAAATACAAGTCATTAAATATTGGCCACATGAATTTAATTAATAAAAGAGGCCTTGAAAACCAAAAATAAAAAGCAAACAAAGCACCAAACCAAAAAATTAAAGCAACTAATCTTGGGAAAAGTAGGATTGCTTTATTCCCAGAGATGCTATTGCATCAGTAGTCTAATTTGAATTCTCTGAGTGTGCATTATATCAACGAAGAAGGAATAAATCTTGAGCAACCAATGGTCCCCCTCATATCAGGTCAACAACAACGAGGTGGTATAGGCTTGTTGGGAGAAACCCCTATTTTTTGAACCGTACACTTGGCAGTTGCTAAAAATAGTGTGTATGAAACCAACTCCTCTATGTATCCAAAAATGTGCATCATTATAGTCTACTCTACCAACATTGGACTATTAGTTTCCTTCCTAATGCATAAGTGCAACCACAAAACTTCTACTCGTTTCATAAAAGCATAGTCCACTTTACCAAATATGGATTATTAGTTTCCTTTAATGCATTGATATATAAATGGATCCCCTAAAATATTTTGTAGTCCTTTGGAATATTGTTTTGAGTATGTTCCTTTCAAATTTTTCTTGTCAGATTCAACTAAACTGACTACTTCCTCTAACCTTGGAAAAGAGAATTTAACTTCACAATTCTCTATTAAAACCCCTTTATTGGCTATCCTATCTGCACATTAGTTCCCTTCCCTTAACATATGTGTAAGGTCTTGTATTTCCACAATGATCTCTTGTATATTCTATGGAGCCTTTACTTTCTTAAGAATTGCATTTATTACTATTCATGAATCACTTACATCTATACTCTATTCCATTTCATTTGTTTGTATATTTTTTATCCTTCCAAAGCCTCCCAAGATTCAACTTCATTTTTTTTCTTAAATTGACTACTAAACACATAATGTGATCAAAATATCATCCCTATTATTTTTTATTACTCCTCCTCTTATTGGTCCTATATTTTCTTTAAATGCCTCATCAAAATTCAATTTGACCAACTGCGCTTTTGGTGGTTTCCACTTTATATTCTTTTATTTCATGTTGTTTATATTATATTCACTATCATAATTCCAATTGATTACTTAGATCCATCTATCAAGGATATCTACCTCTAGATTAGGGATTAGGTGGGGTGATAGGGTTGGTTTAGACATATTTATGGCTAAAACAATATTTATTTTCATTACCTCTAAACTACTTTCCTTTCATTTAAATATTATTTTATTCCTTTCCAACCATATAGTCCAAAGTATTATATATTTCAATCCCAAATTGTATATAATACCTCACTTTTAAAAATTATTTGTCATTGCTTTAACTATTATTCAATTCTATCATTCATGACCATGCATTTACCAAACATATTAAGAGTCCATTGCCATATTTCCTAGACTATTGAGTAGTATCCTAAGAGATGGTCTATAATCTCCTCATTTTGACATAGAACTCATTCCGAGGGGTCATGAAACCCCCTTTTATTTATGTTATCCCAGCATAAAATTCTCCAATGATCTACTAGCCATACAAACATTTTGACATTTGGAATGCTAAGTTTGTCCCAAATATCTATCCATAATGTTGTGGTATTCCTATTTTGTTGGTGCTTTATAGCATATATGCTTCTTTCTATGCATTATCCTAAGCTATTCAACTCCTAAATAATATTATCCTCGAATCCTGTTAGAATAATCAATATTATTATCTTTCATTTCAACTACCTCCTAGTAACAATGTTTGGTATACATGTAAAAATATTCTTTCCATTTGTATCTTCATCCCTGATCTTTGTACATAATGTTTGAAAGACTATCATCATATTTTTCTTGAAATAATCTCATCCATTATTTCAAAATTAGATCTATATTGAATGGCTTTTTATCACACCAAGTATCCACCCAAATAGAACTTTTTTCTACTTCCCATCACCCATATTAAACTTTTAATCGCTAGATAAATTGATTTTTTTGAATTATTTCATAGTGTAGAACCATTTGGTAGTGAGAATGTAATAAATATTAAGCTTGGATTATTAATCTCAATAGACTTAGAAGAACTATTTCCATTGTTTTAGACTCCCTTTTTAAAATCTCCTAATTAATTTTCCCCTTAGATCTATGCTTGCATCCATAAAAACTCTTAAAATAATACCTCTCTTAATTTTATCATCACACACCTTGCTCCATTTCACCAAAGGAAATTTCCTTTTATCATGTAATCTTAACCACAAAAATGATGATATAATATAGATTATTTTTTTCCTACCAATTTAGAATAATATACAAAGACACACAATATCTATGAATAGCCTGTAAGATTGATTTAATTAGTTGTAGTCTTCTTGCTAATGATAGCCATATACCTTTCCATACTAGTAGTTTATTTTGAACTTTACTTATAAATAGATTCTATAATTCTAACCTCATCCTCCCTTCAAATAAGAGAATCCCTAGATATGTTATTGATAAATTTACCTCCTCCATTTGAAGTAAGTTGCACATCCTTACTTTGATTATAGCTATAGTGTTTAGGAATTAAATTTTATATTTTATCCTATTAACTTTCTACCTAGATGCTCTTCCATATTCCTCTAATTAGATATTCAAATATCTATCCTTATTTTTTTGTACCCTACCAAAAAGGGTTGTATTAACTACAAATTGTTGATGGGTGATGTTTTTGATGTTATTACTAGCCTTAAGTATACTTTTTATCACCTCCTAGTATGCCTTACTCATGTTCCTTCCCAATACTCTACCATAATAATGAACATATATCATCATAAAGGATTTATGTCGAAGACCTCTCTTGGATTTAGATGATTCTAATACTATCTCATTGACCAAAAATGAATATGATACTTTAGAGATTGTAGATACCAAAACAACACCAATCTGATTACGTGACAACAAGCACTGATAGAATTGACATACACAGCCCCTAGGGCAGCCCCCAGAGGTTAAACAGTGGTCCTAACCACTCCCACAACAATTTTGTAAGGTCAGAGGTCAATTTGGCACTTTCAAGCACCCTGATCCTTATTTGTTCCACCCTGGGATGATTAAAAACTGGTATTCATACCACCCTAGGACGATTAGCAGTATTCGCTCCAAGGTGGGGCAAATAGCAATTTTGATGGGCAAGAGGTCAAACCTTGATAAATGGCAGCTCAGATCCGCCACTTAACTCCTCCTTCAATGCATGGAGTTTGAGTGAGCATTTTTGAGCTCAAAGATGCAGTCATAGGGGTAGTCATAGGGGTAGTCATGGAGCCCTTAATTAGGGAGGAATATTCTTCCCCCTAGCAAGGCATGATCGCCAAGTGGCACCTTTGCATGCTCATTCATAGAGACCCTCAGGTCTATAAAATGGTGAGTCTTCTCACCCAAAAAAAAAGATAGATCAGAAGAATTTGGAGCAATGTAGTGCTATCGAATTACATCCTCACCCATCGTTTGTGCTTCTTACATCCTTGATATCTCTTTTGGAAGGGAGGTTATTGGGTGATTATTGGAAGCACAATCCGGACCCAAAACCCAAACATTTGGCCACAATACCCCACCTAATTTACCAAAACAACCCCATAATAGGTTTTGGACCCATCCCAAGTGGATTGGTGCCGAAACCGAGCCCCAAACGGTGGGCATCCTGCCCTCGGGCGCCCCCCACACTGATGCAGTCCTAATCGCCCCACCCTGGAGCGATTAGAAATATGTGGAATATTTCCCTACTATTTCTTTTGCATTTGATTATAGGTCATCTATATATGTTATCATTTAAATTTCATGTCATTTGGATGAGTTTTGACTATACTTTCAATGTTTCTCGCTTTCACTAACATACAGGGAGCATCATTGGATACAGGGCGATAAAGGTCAAATATGCAAAATACGACCATCTGGGTCATCCTAAAATGCCCCGTTTTGTCTAACACCAACTTTGCAGGTGTTTTGGAGGCCTCTGGATGGAAATTTAGGAGGTTACCTACTAACATTTTATGATAGTCCTAATCGTCCCACTCCGGAGTGATTAGAAATATGTGGTATATTTCTTGACTGTTCCTTTTGCAATGTGTTCCTAGTAATGTTTTTTATCTTCTGTCAAATTTTTAGCTCATTCTGATATGTTTCAGTTATCGTTTTAATCATTTTATGCATGCATTGACCGTAGGCCTTGGGGACAGCATGCTTCCCTCCATCCGCGGGTGCTACTAACAGTTTATTGTTTCTATGAATGCAGGATATCAAAACCTAAGGGGTAGCAAGGAACTATAGATGCATTTACCCAAGCGGTGTCAACGTTTTGCCCGACCATTTTCAATGTGGGCACACGGAAGATCCCCAAGGGGAATATCTCATTTGTGGTGTAACAAAACCATGTTTAACACTCCTATCCATTGAAGAGAGAGGAGACACATTGTAACCCGATCTCGAGCAAATTAATAAAATAAAGGGCTGCACTTTTACATTTTGCTTTAAATCTCATTTCAATTCATTTGTTTTCCCTCTTTTCATGCATTCTCATTCGTAGGACTTAACGTTACATTTCCCTTTTTGTTTGCTTCCGTATCCTCGTGCTTTTAGTGGTGATAACGATGGGACGCTATCCCCTAATTTTGAGATCAAATTTTTGATCAAAATTTGTGTGTTTTTTCTTGCAGGTGTCAATCTTTCAAGCACTGGACTGCTGCTCGTTCCACCCTGTGGTGAATACAGAGCTAGAATTCATGTCACCTAGGGATGAATGGGAATTCGTCCCACCTTGTGACAAATACAGTTCTGTTATTCATCCCACCCCAGGACGATTAGCTCTCTGTGCAGTTTCAGAGTAGAAACTCAGAGGCATCCTATTTGGGCAGAGAAGAGGTAGGGGTTATGAGCACCTTCTATCATTTTTTGTTTTCTGTCTTTGTTATTTCATGTTTCTTTGCTTGCATAGGAGAGTTTTGCCACAAGTTTTTTTTTCTTTGCACAAATAAAAATAACCCCACACACCACATGGTAATTTAAACACCAAGAAGTTGGTCGTAAAACCCCAACCCTAGATCAAGACCAACGGTGGATTTCATCACCACCTTGGCTTGAATTTTTGCATACATAACCCCGATCGCTACTATTGCTAGACGTAAATCCTGACGAAAGCTGACCAAGTGTAGCTGGGGTGATTCCCAATGCATGAGGATAAGTCTTCTATAGTAGGTGTCAAAAATAGAGCAATTCCCCTTTCGTACCGCCTATGTTCCACGTACCATTCTGCTCTCGCGTACCAACATTTTTCCTCACGTAAGGGTGGATATATTGAGAGGTTTGGTATAACGGCCTGGCAATGGTATATTGAAGGGGCGACCATTTTGGGAGACATAAGAGCCATCATATTACATGTATGACAACACATTCTTTACAAAGCTTTCATAATAAAAATCAAAACACACTAAACCAGATTTAGGGCACACCTTTAATCTATAAATGAGATAATCACTTCTTTGATTGTGTGGTTCCCTGTGTTTAGTGTAAAAAAAATAATCATAAAGAAGATAAAAAACTACATAGCTTGTAGAGATACGCCACCATGGTGTACACTTGTAGCCAAGCCCAATCATGGGTAGAAGCTACAAAAAGTGTACAAGGGGGCAAAAGTCACCTCTGCTGTAGCCCCAAGGACTTGGTCATACCACCTTGGCGGCTTGACCCACATAATAGTCCACATCATACCATGACGAAGCAGGACTATGGAGGCACCCCTTCGAGGGACACTCCCATTCAACATAGACCCGTTCAGGAAGAGTCCTTACACATAGCACTCAACATAAATATGAAGGCTCCATTAGACGCTTGTTATGAGTGGCCACTATGCAATGAAGCGCTAGAATAGCATAGGGTCCATAAGGAGGGACCACATGATTACATCATCCCTCCTCTACCCCTTATTACTATCAAAAACAATATGCCAAATCCAGAGTGCAAGGTTCTTCAGATAAGGCGAGCCAAATCTGCCCACCCCTTTCACATATACGAAATGGAGCATGAGGAAGACCATTACATTCCTCAAGAGCAATACATAGCGTGGGAGCAATGCACCTCTGCACCTGCTATTTATCAAGATCACCTATTAAGGCCAGAGCCTCAGGTGAATACCGCCAACCTCAATAATGGAAAGCAACCTATAGAGATCTTGGATCATCACGACTAAGAAAAATATGTAGGAGAGGCATCTAGGCCCCCTAGACTCAAAACAACAAAACAAATTTACTTGGAATTTACCAAACATGTCGCCTATCGAGTGTAAATCACGCAGCTTGAGCAAGACCAACAATAGTTGGAGCACCTATATCACCTTATAAAAGAGCGCATTCGGTGTCAAACATATGAGCTACTCCTGACCACTGTGCCTGAGAGGGCCCCAACCCCTCGTACGCATAGAATAGAGTTGTATGAGAGGCACAACCCCTTGGTGCGAGACAAGTCTCTGTGACCTTATCAGATGCTACCTCCAAGACCTCCTAGACCTGAGCGGGAGGCCACCCCTAGAGCAAATGAGAGGCACCCTTTGTGGGCACCCACCCATGTTTATAGGTCACACCCAGGAACTCCTCAAGAAGTCTATGAGGAGTATCAACAAGAAGAAGAGTGGGCTGAAATGCCCTACCAAGGCAGAGGGGGTGCTATCCAACCACCCCTATATAGGCCTCAAGTTCCTCGCAACCCGTAGCGGGAACAAAATAAGGAGGAAGAGATCAAATATTTCGATGCATATAAAGCATGCTAGAGTGCTTAGAGTCTGTGGAGACCAAGACTTTTGGGCACCAAAAGCCAACTTTATGCCAGCTCCATAGTCACCATGTGCATCCATCAGTGCCGGCACCCCCATACCCTGAACACTTTAAACTGCCCCAGTTGGCAATATTTAGAGGGGAGGAGGATGCCCAAGAGCACATGACTAGATTCCTGAGCCAATGTTTTGGCATTCAGGACAATGATGCTCTACTGCTAAGAACATTTATAACCACATTCGTAGGCCCTACCTCGGATTGGTTCACTCAGTTACCAAAGCATAGCATCAGTAACTTGGATCAGCTAGTGGAAGCGTTCCTCAAACACTTCGCCTTCAACACCAAGAAGAAGGTGTCACTATGCAACCTAGCTAGCCTCAGGCAGTATGAGGAAGAAACCATGGCGGCCTATGGAAATCGATGGAGGATGTTGCTCTAAAAGTTGCCCTACCTCCCTCCCATGGTCGACCTGACCCAAATGTTTTCAAAGAGCTGTTTGAGGTCGATCTTTGCGCTATTGTAGCTGCAGTAATATGGCACTCTTGAGGAAGCCTTGGCACAAGCTAGAATCATTGAGGAGATCAAGATATAGGATGGTGAGATTGCCAAGCCACAAAAGAAAGAGTGGCCTAAGAATGCCAAAATAGGGACCACACAACCAAAGCCCACTATAGTCAATCAGGTTGCTATCAACGCACCAAAGCCTACACAAGCAACACAGCCCCCAAAGGCTAACTATCAGGCGGTCTCTCTTGATAGTTATGAAAGATAAAATCATCGACAAGAGAAAAATTAGTAGCATCACCCTAGGTGACAATTCACACCCTTTACAGAGTCTAAATACTCCTTGTTTGATCGTTTGTTAGCAGAAAAATTGATAAACCTGCCAAAGAGTCGACCTGTAGACCCCAATGCACCAAAACCCAAAGGTTATAGGGAAGACTTGTACTGTAGGTTTCACCAAAAGAAGGGACATGACATTTATGCATGTTGGAAGTTCAAAAGCTTCGTGCAAGACCTAATCGACAAAAAGAATCTAGTGGTGGATAATCTCATAGTACCAAACAACCAATAGATGGAGGTCTTCAAAGACCCCCTACCTTCCCATGATACGTAGGCAAAAACCCTTTAGGTCAATGAGGTGACGCAAAATTACCCCATGCAGGCGTATGTAGGTATGATAAGCATTGTGACTAGGAACAAGAGGTACCCAAGCATAGCTGCCCCTACTGTAGCTACAAGAGAGGTTCCATCAACGTCACAACCTCAAAAACACCCTACACAACCTCCTCCACCTAGACCAGTGGCCACAATTTAGACCAAACTTACCCAAAGTTTGAGGATCATGTCGGCTA
Source organism: Wollemia nobilis (assembly GCA_028583015.1). Lineage (NCBI taxonomy): Eukaryota > Viridiplantae > Streptophyta > Pinopsida > Araucariales > Araucariaceae > Wollemia > Wollemia nobilis. The sequence continues at coordinate 32,550,439 of JAQPPZ010016892.1, read as the reverse complement.
GGCTCTCCATTTACGATCTCATACAACAATCATCACCCCATCGGGAGGCTCTAATGGAGATACTAAAAACCATTGAGCTACAGCCCCATGAAGTGAACTCTTTCAACAACTTCATGGGACATGTCAAATGATGCACTGAGCCATTCATCACCTTTAGAGAAGGCAAGCTGAAATCAGTGACTCGTGACATGGTGGATCCACCCCTACACGTTATTGCGTGGGTCAACGGGATTCCATATAAGAGGGTGTTGGTGGACACTGGATCATCCAGTAATATAATTACAACAGTGGCATTGAAACACTTGAATTTGCTAGCGTCTCACATCGTGGCCTCCACCTATACTCTACGAGCATTCAATGATGTGATATGTTCGATGGTTGGCACAATTGTCCTACCCATCCAGGTGGGACAAAAGACTATTCTTATGTTGTGCCACATCTTGGAAGGTGAAATGGCCTATAATATCTTGTTGGGCTGGCCTTGGATTAGGGACATGAAATGTGTCCCTTCGATAGCCCACCAATGCCTAAAGTACACATTCGAAGGGCAAGTGCATGTAGTCCCGATGGACTTAGAATCTGTTGATAAGCAACACACCCCCACTGAAAAATGAGATTCCATCCTTAGAAAATTCTGAACTTTCATTTTTTGCAGCAGGGACCCTCTTGATCTTTTCAGGTTTTAAATCCAAATTTGCTTGCCTCCTTTTTAAAGTTGTGCTTTTTCTTGCATTCTAGCTTGTGTTATCCAAGAATTCACTTTTTACATGCTAGAATCATTCATGCACAAGCAAAATCTTGCACCGGTACCGAGAAAATCCAGAAAACAGTTGCATAATTCACTGAAAAATCAAACTTTCCATTTTTGGTAGTGTCGCGATATCGCGACACTTCCATTTCGGAAATGTCGCGATATCGCGACGGGTAAGTCAAAATGCGGCTAAGTGCCGAGAAGGTCGCGATTTCGCGACATGTCGCGAAATCGCGACGAGTTTTTGAGAGAGAAGCAAGGCTGTACGGAGGGCGCGATTTTGCGACATGTCGCGAAATCGCGACATGTCGTATTTCGCGGTAGGAGAGAGAAAGTGGGCTGCGGGATGAAAAATCGGCTAAGTCGGAAACATGTTCCAAAATCGCGGTCAACGCGGTCAAGCGCATGCGGGTAAGGGAACTGTCGCGATATCGCGACGTGTTCTAGAATCGCGGCTGAAAATCGGGATAGGCGTACGGAGGCCAGGAAGGGTCGCGATTTCGCGACATGTCGCGAAATCGCGACATGTCGCGTTTTCGCGGCCGACGAGGGAGGAAGTTGCCGATCCTGCTGGCGGGAGTCGCGATTTCGCGACATGTTGCGAAATCGCGACATGTCGCGAATCGCGACGGAGAGAGAAAGTCATAGTTGACACGAAAGTGCATTCCGAGCGGGAAGCGAGAAGGCATCCTGGGGTAGCGACACGTGTCAAAGCGTGAATGAGACAAACAAAGGCCGAAATGCAAGCTTATTTTGCGGATTTAATCTGTTTTTAATGTTTTAAGCTTGGATTTAATTAAAATGCTAATCTAATGCATCTTTTTGTCTTTCATGCAGGATTCCACCTGGCACTTACGGGACAACCGGGAAAGACCATAAAGGCAAAGATAAAGTGCGGATTTAGTCAAGGACCGCCATGCTAGAAGAGAAGAAGCCGGTAAATGCATTCAATGGCAAATTTATTGCGAGACTTGATAGCATGGAGACCATTTCAACTCGGGGATGGCTTTACGGAGATCGGATTCGATGGAGAAGTGGTGACTCATCCGGCTCACCGGCGAGAATTAATGGAGGCATTTATTTGCGAGTTGCGGATGAATGCAAGTTGCATTTGATTTTATCTTCTCCATTTATGGCGGCTAAGCTGCATAGATTTGCCGAAGGGTTAAGTTCTATCCGGACTTTGATTTTTAAATGGATTTTTATTGTAAAACCCGGGTCCTAGGGTTTAAGTGCGATAAGATTTAGGGTTTGAGCAAGATATTTTGGAAAAGATCAGGGTCTATCACGAGTCTATAAATACAAATTCTAAATGTAATCTCAGGAGGCGGAGACTTAGAAATAAAGGCTTATAAGCAATTTCTTGCAAATTTTGTGAAATCCTTTGTTTTCGGACTTGGAGTTGATGTGCTTTAGCTTTTACTGTGATAGCATGGCCGGGGAGCCTAATCTTTTGCGAGTGTGATAAGTGTATTTTCTTTTGTTATCCGTTCCATTTAAAGTTTGTTAGATATATCTTTGTAAATCTGCCATTGTCAAGATTAAATATCTTTGTTAGGCTTCGGTTGTTCTATTATGCTGCTAGGGAAATTACTGATTTGAGGTTAAGTTTGTTCTAATTGCTCTGTCTTCCTTTGTGCGAGCTAGGCTGCAGGTGAAAGATACCGATTTTAACCAGTTGCCCTTGGATTTATGATTTTTCGCTAGATCTGTTTCACTCTGCCTTGTGCTCTTAGTTGAAAGTGATCTTAGATTGATTGGACACTTTCTTCTTTGATTTGTTCCGTTGTGAAGGCGATAGCATAGATAAGATTGGTAGTTTTGAGTTTTACAGTTGAATGTTTGATAAACTTCTCTTTTACGCCCTACCCTACCCTCTCTTTGCTTTACCGTGAATGATCCATTTTTATTTTCTTTATTTGCCTTTTATTTAAATCTGTTGACCCATGAGAGCTAGATCAAAGAATTCAAGTTAAATCCGATTGTCAACAACTTTTGCAACTGCTTGAACAAGTTCGGGAACCCCCTGTAAGGTAACGAGAGCGATCCATATTGAAATCTATTCCAGAAGTGGAAAAGAGTGAATTGCCATTCGACCCAACTCCGTAACTCGCACCTTGGATAACCGGCTAGATCCTAAAGATGAGTGGGATCGAGTCCCGTGGGTGTCTCCGGAGCTTTCCTTGCCTTCATCCTTTTTCCCGGGGTGTGCATGAAAGCCGGACCAACACCTAATTGGCGCTAGAAGGAGGGCCAGAACATCTATTCTTAGTGCACTTCAGTTGAGAAATCCATTGTATGTGGAGCGTAAAGCGTATTTTATCCAAAGTTTGGTAGCCAATTTTCCCCTCCTCCTCAGCCAACATCTAATTGGCGCTAGAAGGAGGGCGAGAACATTTGTTCTTAGTGCACTTGAGTTGAGAAATCCGACTGTATGTGGAACTGTAAAAGCTGTATTTTATCCAAAGTCTGGTAGCCAATTTTCCCCTCCTCCTCAGCCAACATCTAATTGGCGCTAGAAGGAGGGCATGAACTCAGTTCAAGTATTGTAAGGGCATAACAGCAACATTTGAAGGACCCACAGTGAACTCCGGACAGTTTTATAAATTGTCAGTACAGTTTTATAAATTGTCAGTACAGTGTTTTAAATTTCCAAATGCAGAACCGTTAGATGTAAGTTGTATGTCTTGTATTTTATCGAGTGCGGCATTTTAACATTTGAAAGTGGCTCAGTTTCATAAATTGTCAGTGCAGTTTTTTTGAAAGTTGTCAGTGCAGTTTTTGAAATTGCCACAAGAGAAGGCCTTAAGTTCAGTGGTTTGTTAAGAGCAGTTCTATCATCACTTGCAGTTATCCAATTACAAATCGAGACATCACTTGTCGGCCAAGTAATAATGGCAAATTGGTTGGGCTCCACAGCTTTGAACATTCCGGGTATAGCCCATGACATGCCCGAGAAGTCCAGAGAAGGTATCTCCCCAGGTACAAACATGATGGGACAAGAAGCTGAGAAGAACATCTGCTAGCTTTTAAAAATGCTTTAAGATTGTTGAATATACTGACATGAAGATGTTGCCTGCTGATTGTTCCCGTTCACTCTCCGAGGAGGGAGCTTATGGCTGGTTTTTAAACCTCACCGAGCAATTCCATTACTAGTTGGGATGATCTAGAGAAAGCTTTTATATCACGGTTCGGTGAAGTGATAGATCCCGACATTTTATATCGGCAATTTTCCGAGCATCAAGAGAGAGTCGGGAGAAACTGTCGGGTCTTTCAATATGAGGTTCCAAAGAGCTTACGGTAGAATGAATGGCCATTACATCCCAAATGCAAATCTGGCCTTAGAAATCTACAAGAATGCATTGGATTCGGTGACCTCTATTTTCCTCAAGAGAGACATTAATATCACAACCACGGCGGGGGCTTATAAAGAAGCCTTAATTCTTGAAAGACAGACTAGGGCCTCAAATTTTGAGCGAGTCCTTTGATATCCTATGTTACACGAGAACATGCCTGTTCCGGACCCCATTCCACATCATGAGTTAATGCCAACATGTCATGCTCTACCCAAGGAGACTCCGTTAGGCTGTCACATCCACTCGGCATGTGCAAAATACGAGAGAAAAGTTTTGACAAATTCAAAGTGCGGGTGCTTGAGCCGAACGGTTGTGATCCGGCACCACCCAAATCCGAAGTTTTTCCTGGTGAGTTAAATTTTCCTAGAGATCAAAGAAATATTGATATTTCTAGTTCACCCAAAAATAGTACAACCGGGGTTTCGATTCTGTCACTTTTCCCGAAGAGACGAGAAAGTCTTGTACGGACTTACGTGGATGAAATGCAAGATTTTCAACGGTTCAAAATGGACGGTTATGACTTGAAATGTGAGAGTCCGAACTTAATAATGATCCTTCCTCATGAGAGGATGATGAAAGTGAGATTCAATCTCACTATGCGAAATGGCGAGGAGGATAGCATCATTGAGGATATGAGGGAACTTAAAGCTGACATCACCCTCTATGAACTGCCTCAGATTGTTGGACAAAACATTAACTTGATTGAGGCTTACTCTGGACCACCTGTTGAATTTCAAGAAAAGGAGGAAAAGATGGTAAATATGAATGTGGTCAGCCAACTTGGAATTGATGAACTGTCTCAACATAAGCCTGCAACTTCCGAACATAATATCAAAGATAAGGCTATAAAGCTGTGTTGATGCGAGATATTGGAGTTTATGATTTGGCAAGCGAAAAGGTGAGAACAATTATAGCCCTAATCAATAACAACAATGATGTTTGGACATTGCACATTGATGAGGTTAAGTCTAAGCAAGGCTCAGGTGAAAAGGAAAATTGTAAGCATTATGCTAGAGGGATAAAAATTGAAGTCCTGGATATTGAAGCAGTGCGGCAACCACAAAATGTTCAAGTTGTTAAGAACCGGGGCATACGGGATAAAACATGATTTCTTTCGAGTTGTCACATCAATTTGAAAATGTGGTGGTTTGGGTCTGTCAAGGTTTTAAAGTATTTGATCCTGGGGTTTTTTACATTCAGTCCTTTTGAAAGAACTCTGCAAACCCTTTAATTAGAAGCATAAACATGTTATCATATGATTTGTTATTATATGATTTGTTTAATTTGAAGGAGTTGCAGATTTGTTTTTCAAATGGGACGGGGAAGACGATAAACCCAAGTCTTTCCCAGGATAGCAAATTTTTGAAGCACGGTGCGGAGTGCATTTCGTCACCGGGACTCGAAAGGTAATTTTTTTTAAATTACTTGCATGGTCAAAATTTTTTAAAGCACCATTTCTCTGCTTTCCCAACACTTGCATTTTTTGAGTATGAAGGGAAGTTGTAACATATGTATGCATTGTAAATAAGCTTTGAAGTTTTTCGGTTTTATTTCTTTGTCGGTGCAGTTTTTATTTCAATGTACGTGCGGTTTTAATCTGTTTCGAGTTTAATTTTAATGCTCTGCGATTTTAATTTATTTGTTTTTCGATTTATTTCTTTGTCGGTGCGGTTTTATTTTTAAATGTACGTACGATTGCGATTTTCGATTTTCTTTAGTTGTTTTTCAGTTTTAGCTTGTGCAGTTTATTTCTTTTGTCAGTGCTTTTTATTTCCTTTCTTTGTCTTTTTATTTTAGCTTGCTTTTATTTTAGTCTGTACAGTCTTTTCTTTATTGCATTTCTTTTTCTTTCTGTCTGTACGATTGCGTTACGATTACGATTTATTTTATTTCGATTTGCGATTTAGTTTATTTCGGTCTTTGTTGCCGGTTTTAGCTTTCTTGCGGTTCCAATTTTTATTTGCTTCAGTTCTTTTAGTTTATTTCTTTTATTGCCTGTATGAGTTTTTATTTTCTTCCCTGCTTTTCCTTTTCTTTGTTGTCTGTACAGTCTTTTGTTTTAGTTTTATTTTGTTGCTTGTGCAGTTTTGTTTGTTGTCTGTGCAGTTTTAATTTATTTGCTTCAGTTCTTAGTTTATTTGTTTTAGCTTAATTTTTCTGCCTGTACAGCTGTGCTTTGCATCCTTTGTAAATAGCCTTGCGAGTTTGTTTTATTCCTTTGTATGTACAGCTGTGCAGTTTTCAGTGTTTAGTTTATTTTATTTGCAGTCTATGCAGTTTTATTTTGTTTTGCTTTAAAGCCTGTGCCTGTCCTTGGAAGCCTGTACAAAGTCCTTTGGCTTCTAAAATTTTTTGTCCTTTGCCTCTGCCTGAGCAATCAATGAAAAGTCAGCCTGCTGAAAATTGTTTTATTCCTAGCTGATAAATCCTCAATCCAGTGCCTCCCCATTCTGCTCATTATTCTAATTGAGATAGTCTGCTTGCTCTGAACTGTGGAACTATTTTGTTATCCAGGATGAAGGTAGAGAGATGATTGGATCTTGTGTCTTACTTGCCACAGTTGTTTTAATGATAGAAAAACTATTATGCTGTTTAGTTGGAGGAACTCCCGGGGAATCCAAGAAAAGTTTGGTTATAAGAGGGGACTATGGTTCATGCAATTATTTGGGTGTCCACGAGAGGCTATCAATGCCTAGACTGAAATAGTTCCAGATTGATCAAATATTAAAAGAAAATTGTAATTTCTCTAAGGTCTTCCAGATAGTGATATATTTCAAAAAGAAGAGAGATAAAAAAAAAAAGAGATAAGAAAAAAAAAGAAAAAAAAAAAAAAGAGTTATATGATCAAAAGAGGCAGCCAATATTAGATTCTGCCCTACAGTTGTAAATTGGGTCGTGTAAATCTAAAGGGTAACTCTGTCTAGGTTTGTAAAAGGCTAAACTAGTAAACAGAGCTCTACTCGGTTTCCCATTTTACAATCTAGAAAAGTTGATTAATCCAAGTTTATCATTCAATTCAGTCATCCTTGAAGAAAGTTCTATACCCTTGTAATTGCACATCGAAATCTTCCTTGAAGTAATCCGACCTAGTATGTCCTTGGGAAATTTTAACGGTTGGCGAGTTAGTAGTCAATTTATTGTGAAGAATGGCTGTGGCAAGGCATGATGCATGGTCTTTTTGTTTTGAAACCCGAGTCTTGGGTTCTAAAATAGTGCTACTATTTTACCCGCGAGATATCGCCATTTGTTGATAAGCAACACACCCCCATTGAAAAATGAGATTCCATCCTTAGAAAATTATGAACTTCCATTTTTTGCGGCGGGGACCCTCTTGATCTTTTCGGGTTTTAAATCCAAATTTGCTTGCCTCCTTTTTAAAGTTGTGCTTTTTCTTGCATTCTAGCTGTGTTATCCAAGAATTCACTTTTTACATGCTAGAATCATTCATGCACAAGCAAAATCTTGCAACGGTACCGAGAAAATCCAGAAAACAGTTGCATAATTCACTGAAAAATCAAACTTTCCATTTTTGGTAGTGTCGCGATATCGCGACACTTCCATTTTCGGAAATGTCGCGATATCGCGACAGGTAAGTCAAAATGCGGCTAAGTGCCGAGAAGGTCGCGATTTCGCGACATGTCGCGAAATCGCGACAGTTTTTTGACGAGAGAAGCAAGCTGTACGGAGGGCGCGATTTTGCGACATGTCGCGAAATCGCGACATGTCGTATTTTCGCGGTAGGAGAGAGAAAGTGGGCTGCAGGATGAAAAATCGGCTAAGTCAGAAACATGTTCCAAAATCGCGGTCAACGCGGTCAACGCATGCAGGTAAGGGAACTGTCGCGATATCGCGACGTGTTCTAGAATCGCGGCTGAAAATCGGGATGGCTGTACGGAGGCCAGGAAGGGTCGCGATTTCGCGACATGTCACGTTTTCGCGGCCGACGAGGGAGGAAGTTGCCGATGCGCTGGCAGGGTCGCGATTTCGCGACATGTCGCGAGAATCGCGGTAGGAGAGAGAAAGTCATAGTTGACCTGAAAGTGCATTCCGACGGGAAACAGAAGGCTTCTGGGGGTAGCGACACGTGTCAAAGCGTGAATGGGACAAACAGAGGCCGACATGCAAGCTTATTTTGCGGATTTAATCTGTTTTTAATGTTTTAAGCTTCGATTTAATTAAAATGCTAATCTAATGCATCTTTTTGTCTTTCATGCGAGGATTCCACCTGGCACTTACGGGACAACCGGGAAAGACCATAAAGGCAAAGATAAAGTGCGGATTTAGTCAAGGACCGCCATGCTAGAAGAGAAGAAGCCGGTAAAGCATTCAATAGCAAATTTATTGCAGACTTGATAGCATGGAGACCATTTCAACTCAGAGATGGATTTGCGGAGATCAAATTGATGGAGAAGTGGTGACTCATCCGGCTCACCGGCGAGATTAATGGAGGCATTTATTTGCAGTTGCGGATGAATGCAAATTGCATTTGATTTTATCTTCTCCATTTATGGCGGCTAACGCAGCTGATTTGCCGAAGGGTTAAGTTCTATCCGGACTTTGATTTTTAAATGGATTTTTATTGTAAAACCCGGGTCCTAGGGTTTAAGTGCGATAAGATTTAGGGTTTGAGCAAGATATTTTGGAAAAGATCAGGGTCTATCCTGAGTCTATAAATACAAATTCTAAATGTAATCGCAGGGAGGCGGAGACTTAGAAATAAAGGCTTATAAGCAATTTCTTGCAAATTTTGTGAAATCCTTTGTTTTCGGACTTGGAGTTGATGTGCTTTAGCTTTTACGTGATAGCATGGCCGGGGAGCCTAATCTTTTGCAGAGTGTGATAAGTGTATTTTCTTTTGTTATCCGTTCCATTTAAAGTTTGTTAGATATATCTTTGTAAATCTGCCATTGTCAAGATTAAATATCTTTGTTAGGCTTCGGTTGTTCTATTATGCTGCTAGGGAAATTACAGATTTGAGGTTAAGTTTGTTCTAATTGCTCTGTCTTCTTTGTGCGAGCTAGGCTGCACGGTGAAAGATACCGGTTTTAACCAGTTGCCCTTGGATTTATGATTTTACTTGCTAGATCTGTTTCACTCTGCCTTGTGCTCTTAGTTGAAAGTGATCTTAGGTAGATTGGACACTTTCTTCTTTGATTTGTTCTGTTGTGAAGCTGATAGCATAGATAAGATTGGTAGTTTTAAGTTTTACAGTTTGATGTTTGATAAACTTCTCTTTTCTGCCCTACCCTACCCTCTCTTTGCTTACCGTGAATGATCCATTTTTATTTTCTTTATTTGCCTTTTATTTAAATCTGCTGACCCATGAGAGCTAGATCAAAGAATTCAAGTTAAATCTGATTGTCAACAACTTTTGCAACTCTCGAACAAGTTCGGGAACCCCCTGTAAGGTAACGGAGCGATCCATATTGAAATCTATTCCAGAAGTGGAAAAGAGTGAATTGCCATTCGACCCAACTCCGTAACTCGCACCTTGGATAACCAGCCAGATCCTAAAGATGAGTGGGATCAGTCCCGTGGGTGTCTCCGGAGCTTTCCTTGCCTTCATCCTTTTTCCCAGGGTGTGCATGAAAGCCGGACCAACAGAATCCTTCAAGTATTACAATGCAGTACAGCTAATGCCGCAATTGACCCTTCCATCAACACATTTGGATTTTTAGTTGAATCCATCCAAATAGGGTCCGATTTTGCATACATCCCCACTGGTAAGTCCATCAAACCCCTAGTCGGGTCCATCTTCATCATCTGGTCCTTCACCAATGATGCCACCTACGGTGGCCACACTGAAGGACAATGGGAAGAAACCCTTGGAAGAGGCACCGCCATCAGTCTCAACCATATCTACCATGGATATGCCTATCTGAATGGAATTCGAGACACCTAGTTCACCCGACATGAAGTGGACTCAGGAAGAACTCCCATTCCCTCCCCCTCAACCGCCAACAATAACTGTTGAGATGGCCAATACGGGCCTGGGGGAGTATCTGGTATGAAAAATTGTAGCAACACCTATAATTGAGTCCATCTAGGACATGGGGAGACCTCACCTCCCTATTGGTACTATTGTTCCTCTAGGCTACCCACCAAATCAGATAAACTTTGTATATGGGGGCCTCGATAGTGGCATTGAACCTTACATGCAAGAAGAAGAATATGAAGAGCCCTTTGCTGAGGACGTCAACTATTTGTCCAACCTAGACTTCACCTTGAGATATCTTGGCCAATGCAATTGGCATGGATATGGGTTGGGCCGATATGAGCAAGGAGTGTGCGTTCTTTGCCAACCAAAATATCATATGCCATACGACAAGTCAGGAGTAGGGTTCAACCATCCCGTACCCCTGGACATCTTGGTAGAGAACATGCAAGGCCTAGGGATAGGCAACAAGGATGGGTTGGCACGAGATCCATATGCCAATCCTAACACAACATATACATTGAGGGATTATCTCCCATTGTTGACAACACACCTTGTTGACCTTGATAACCCCATCCCTTTGATCGAAAAAGGAGAAAATTTGAGGACTCACCTACAAGAGGGATATAGACAATGTCAGAAAGATCTTTAGAAGATGAGTCAGAATATGAGGTAGCACCATGGGACCCTTTCGAATCAGATAGCAATCACTCACAAGTGACCCCCATGGATGTCTACCAAGAAAGCCTCTTGGAAATGTTCCCTTTGGATGTTTCAATCGAGCAAGTGCCACCTCAAGAAAATTAGGTCCTCCTACAGAGAGTGGAACAACCCCGATGGGACCAGATCAATTTGATCGAGCAGGACAAGCCTCACATGTCGCAAACAGTTGTTGAAGCAAATGAAGGCATGTGGATCTTCGACAATGATTATGAAGATGAAACTAAGATGGTGTATCTCAATCATATGCGACAACAAAAATACCCCATGGATCTTTATGACATGTTTGAACAATTAAACATGGGGCCAAGGCATAGGTGGCACCTAAACCCAGCATAGTTGGACCAAGTGTTGCATCTGTCACTTTGGGCATACAGATAGCACCTTCCACCTAAAGACCCTATAGAGTTATCAGTGCCAAGGGTAGACCCTGTCCTTCTATCCGCACATAGGGCCTATCCATTTGTGTCAATACCCCCAGAGCCAGATTCGAAGCACAAAAATCATCAAGGATGTCCGAGTCACTACCCCCACGATAATGGAGATCAAAATAATTTCATCAACATGATCTCCATTGACTTAACTGCATCCCCATCTGCAATCCAATTGATCCAACACAGTCATTGTATCTAGACCTAGATACCATAGACTGGGATCGCATTAATTCACCACCATCACCATCAGAGTACTAGCCTTGCGGTGAGATGCTTCATTTGACCCCAAGACCAACTTAGGATATCTTCCATGCCGAAGAGGGACCCAAAATTCCTAACACCGATCTGGATTCAGTGAATGATATCCACTTGATCTCAGCTCCACACCATTTGGAGGACGGGTCCCACATGTCAGTCGAGGAGACGACTAAAGTGGACATAAAATTTGATCCAATGAATCCATAGATCATCAAGCTGGGGGTAAGCCCATCCCCCAAAGAGCAAGCTGACTACATTACCCTTCTCAAAGAGAAAAAGGAGGTTTTTGCATGGTCCTACAAAGACATGTCGGGGCTAGACCCGTAGCTAGTCATGCATAATCTGACGCTTGATCCGATAGTCAAGCCAGTTACAAAAAAACTATGTAAGATGCACCCAACAGTGGCTTTAATGGTCAAAGACAAATTACAAAAGTTGTTGGATGCATAGTTTGTCATCTGCATGGATTACCCACCATGGCTATCCAACATAGTTCCTGTCAAAATGCTTGACGGGAGGATTCACATATGCACTGATTTTTGAGATCTAAACAAAGCGAGTCCTAAGGATGATTTCCCCTTGCCTAGCATCGATGCATTGGTAGATGCTACAGTAGGACATGAAATGCTATCCCTCATGGATGGTTTCTTAGGATACAATTAGATTTGTATCAATCCCAAGGACCAACTAAAAACGGTGTTCATGACACCTTGGGGGAAATTTTTTTATAAGGTCATGCCCTTTGGCCTTAAAAATGTTGGTGCCACCTACCAACATGCCATGACATACATCTTCTATGATCACATGCATAAAACTTTGGAACATTACATGGATGATTTATTGGCCAAATCTCTTTTACGCCCACATCATCTTGATGACTTAAGCAATATCCTCGATCTCTTCATCGAACACAAAGTCATACTAAACCCCAAGAAGTGCGTATTTGATGTCACATCTGGAAAACTCTTGGGTTTCACAGTCTCAAAATGAGGCATCGATGTGGATCCACATAAAGTCAAGGTAATCCTTGAAATGCTCCCCCTAACTATCATAAAGCAGCTCAAAATCCTGTAGGGAAATGTCACGTCAATCAAGCACTTCATAGCATAGCCATATAACAAGTACTGACCCATAAATAAATTATTACACAAGGGTGTAGCATTTCATTGGGATGACGAGTGCCAGTCAGCCTTTAATGACATTAAACAATACTTGGCTTCGCTGCTAGTATTGGCACCACCTAGACCAAGAGTGTCATTCTATTTATACATATCAGCTACTGAGGTGGCACTAGGCGCCATGCTAGCCTAGAAAAATGAACTACACAAAGAACAGGCTACTTACTATCTTAGCCGCACCCTGGTCAGTTATGAATTTAACTATGCATACGTTGAGAACCTATGCTTGGCAGTGGTGTTTGCTACCAAAAATCTATACCATTACATGCTGAGAAACACAACGTATGTTATGTCTAAGGAGAATCCATTGCGGTACATGATGAGTCATACTTATCACAGTATCCGCACGACGAAATGGATCATGTTGTTGATGGAGTTTGACATCAATTTCATTGGATAGAAGTCCATCAAAGGTCAAGTCATTGCCGATCAAATAGTAGAGGCTCCTCTCAAATACGATCAGCCTCTGACCATAGATCTACTCGATGATGGGGTCTTCCATGTCTCAAAATCACCAGATTCTGATGAGCTTGAGTCACAGGCTGACATAACCCTATTTTTTTATGGTTCTAAATATGAGCAAGGGGGTGGCATGGGAATCATATTCTTCACACCGCAAGGGGCTACAATGCCTCTATCATTTAAACTTGATTTCCCATGCACCAATAACAATGCCGAATACGAAGCCTTGCTCATAGGTCTTTAGACAGCTATCACCATGAACATCAAACGCTTGAACATCTTTGGCAATTTGTTATTAATTGTCAACCAATTAAAAGGGGTATTCCAATGTAAATGCCTAGTTCTGCATGCCTACAAAGTGCTTGTGGACAATTGTGGACAAATTCCTGGCAAAGCTTGAATGGTATGACATCGATGCACTCCCTCGGTCATCGAATTGGTTTGTAGACACTATGGCCTCCTTGGGGTCACTAATCCCGCAAGACCCTTCCGGTGAGATGACAACCATTCAAGTCAAAACACTATCACAATCCACGATGAAGCATGCAAGCTCTAAATTAACGCCAAGAATCCACCTGATCCAGATTGAACCATCTCAGGATAGGTTCTCTTGAATCCATGATTGTATGAATCAAGCCAATTGGGGATCCTTGTTCTCCCCTATTCCCTGCAATAGCAACACAATGCTATTCTTCTAGGTTCTTTCTCACTCAGCTTTTTCTAGGGATGAACTTTAAGAGGGATTGGATGTTCATACCATCAAGGCTTCTGATCAGCAGGATTGGTACACACCCATAAGATACTACCTCAAGCTAGGTAACCTCCCACTTGGATTGACACACGCTGCAAAAATAGCTTTCAAACAGAAAGTGGAAAAACATGTCTTGGTAAGAGACATTTTGTATCGTCAAAGCTACGAAGGAATCCTCCTCTATTGCTTGGACCAACAGGAGTCTGCTTGGGCGATCACCCAAGCGCACGATGGTACATGCGATGGCCACTTCAGTGGTATGGCCATCGTAAAGCGCATTATTCACATGGGCTATTATTGGCCATATTTAGAGCGAGATTATTGCGCGTATATAAGGAAGTGCATGAAGTGTCAACACCATACTAATTTGACACACGTACCTTCTCAGGCCTTGCAGCCGATCTAATTGTCTTGGCCATTTTTGCAATGGGGCTTAGTTCTAGTCAAAAAAATCTCCCCTGCATCGTCAGGTCGTCACACGTTCATAATAACGGCCATAGAGTACTTCACCAAGTGGCGGGAAGCAATTCCGCTTACCTCTATGACTGGAAAACGCATTGCGGAGTTTATTTTACATAACATCATATGTCGTTTTGGTATTCCATCCAAGATCATCTCAGATAATGGGACGTCGTTCAATAACAAAGACGTGCGTGCTGTGACAACGAAGTACAAAATTCAGCATAGTTTTTTGACACCCTATTATCTGTAGGAAAATGGGCAAGCAGAGGCATCAAACAAAATGCTAGTTGCCATCCTCAAAAATATAGTCGTAGATAGTCATAAGGATTGGCACATTCAAATACCACTTTCTCTTTGGGCTTATCCCACTAGCATTCAGATGCCCAATGGGGCAACTTTGTTTTTGCTGGTGTATGGCTCTGAGGCAGTCATGCCTCTCTAGTTGGAAATCCCTTCCCTGCGCATATCAATGCAAGAGTTCATCGATGATGACATTGCATGGCAGGCCTGGTTAGACCAGCTTATGTTGCTTGATGAACGACGCTTCAATGCTCTCGAGCATTTGCGTATCTACCAAGAGCAACTTAAGAAAGCATACAACATGAAAGTTCACCTGAGGGACTTTCAAATTGGTGACTTGGTCTTAAAAGAGAACCAAAAAACTCTAACTTGCCATCCCATTTAAGGGACAAGTTCGGGGCAAACTAGTTAGGTCCTTATGTAATTTATAGTAAAATAGGACCTAGGACATACCGGCTAGCCTCTCTTGATGGAATAAAGGAACTAGAACCCTTGAACATCAGTAATTTGAGGCCATTCCATATTTAAGAGAGACATAGCCCAACAAAAATGCTCCAAGGATTCTCGCAATCACTTGGTCACCCCAAAAGCTCCAAGGATTCCCACAACCACTTGGTCACCCCAAACGTTCCAAGGATTCCTGCAATCACTCGGCCACCCCAAAAAGCTCCAAGGATTCCTCCAATCTCTTGGTCAACCTAAAATGCCCCAAAGGTGTCCATAAATCCTTTGGTCAAACCAAAAGCTCCAAGGATTCCCATAATCGCTTGGTCACCCCAAAAAGCTCCAAGGATTCCCCCAATCGCTTGGTCAACCTAAAATGCCCCAAAGGTGTCCATAAACCCTTTGGTCAAACCAAAAAGCTCCAAGGATTCTCGTAATCGCTTGGTCACCCCAAACGCTCCAAGGATTCCCACAATCGCTTGGTCACCCCAAAAATCTCCAAGGTGCCCATAATCCATTTGGTCAAACCAAAAAGCTCCAAGGATTCCTACAATCGCTTGGTCAACCCCAAATGCTCCAAGGATTCCCACAATCGCTTGGTCACCCCAAAAAGCTCCAAGGATTCCCCCAATCACTTGGTCAACCTAAAACGCCCCAAAGGTGTCCATAAACCCTTAGGTCAAACCAAAAGCTCCAAGGATTCCCACAATCGCTTTTTCAAAAACAAATATTCAAAAACAAACAAAACCAAAATATAATCCAAAATAATAAAAAAAACTGCATCTCACTTCCATGCATACTCTTACAAATCAAAACACAAAAACTTTAGCTGCATTAGGCATCGCATACATACATTGCAAATTTGTTGATCATACAAGTCAGAGGCACCATAGACTGTAATTACTCGACAATTCCATCATTTTCCACATTTTTCCACTCTATAAATAGTCCATCAAAAATAAATGCCAGTCACATTTTTCACAATATCGTACATGGTTGTCTTCTAATATATCTAGGGTTTTCGCCGTTAAGTTGTCTTTAGATTTCTAGCCAAAAACTGTACAAAGTCAAACAAATTTTACAAAGGTAGAGTTCTACTTGGATCACACCTTGTTACGTAGCATCCCAACACAAGCTAAAACACATTCAAAACAATTCTCAAGTTGTGTAAAAGAAATATGAAACCTACATAGCAGACTCGGTTACCATAAGTGAAACGGTTATCTTGCTCATCCCCCTGTGCGAATGACCCCAAGAATGCTGAGAGTTGGCAAAAGGACAAGCATATTCCCTACCCAATTCCCCCAAAATAAATAGTGGTTTTCACCACTACCACAAATCCCCAAAATCTCAAAGGGTTGCAAACATCACAAATTGCAAAAAGTGTGGATATCAAACTCCACAGTTTGATATCCACACCCTTGAAGTGCACACAAAAAGCACAAGCAATAGTGATTCTCATTACTCAATATCTAAATACCTTGCTCAAAAGAAAAAACAAAAATAAACAGTGATTTTTATCACTATATAAGAGCAAGTATCCCAATACAATTAAAGAAAAGAAGGGAGTCAAATTTGAATCCCAGGAGCTCTCAGCATTTGAAAGGTCATGAGGTGATCCTCAGTACCGGTTTGGTGGATAGCCTATCGGTCACTGGTGGCAAACCTCTCGCATGATGATATATCTATCACATTAAATTGTGTGCAGATCAATGTTTGCATGTGGATGAGCTAGCTTATGGTATCCTAAATGGCACCATAGATTAATATTACTAAATACAACAAAGGAGTTAGTGAAGCTAATTAGGTGATCCTCAGTATAGGTTTGGTTGACAGCCTATCTGGCACTGGCGGTATCCTGACAGATACCACATGAATGAACTCAATTGCACACACAAGGATGTGAAATAACTTGGTCGACCTCAAGTCTGATTCATACCTTATTCAAAAGTCTTGTAAGATAAAAGTATAGTCTTGGCTAGTTAGTTAAAACATCTGAGTCTCAGGAAACCTTAACTACATTCTAAACCAACTGTGATACATTCCATTATTACACCACCATCAAAAATATATACTAAACAAAAGAAAAATATATACATACAAAGTCATTTCATAACACAATAGCCTAGTACAAAAAAGTCATTAAGTCCTATACAGTCTATGGTGCCACCGCCAAATATCAACAACTCAATTCATCCATTCCATATGCATACATCATATAATTAGAAACATCGCATTCACAATAACATATGCATACATCAATGTAAATACATGTGTATAAACTAAAACCATAACAAGTGTATAAACACAAAGAAAGTAATGTATATATATCATCAAAAAGGCCCTCAGGCTGCAATAAAACGGTCCTCGGACCTCACAAAAAAAAAGCAAAAAATCAAAAACCCCCCAAGGCTAGGGCATCGGCCACCATGATCACGCAAGATTGGTGCGACGGGAACTATCCCCAGTGGTGTGGGTCCTATGGGACCTCTCAGGGTGGCTACTGCTAGCCCCTACATCATGCCCACTAGCACCCCCCTCATCCAGTCGCCTACAAGGAGAAGATGTTGACTGCTCAGTATCGTTGTCTCTTGTATGGCACGAAGATCCACCTCCAGGGAGCTCAGGTAACCACCCACAGAGGCTGATAATCTCTACCTCCAACTCCATTTGGTGCCAAACCAAATCCATCTCCCATTGATAGTACACAGCCAATGCGTCATCGTGTTGTGCCAACTCAGTTCGTAGGAGATCCCTCTCCCACGATGCATCTGTGTCCCCATCCCACCTATGGTATGTCACCAATGTTTTCTCCCACTTTGCCAACTAAGTCCGTAGGAGATCCCTCTCCTATAGAGCATCCTCGAGCTCCTCATCTCACCTTCGAAGCTGATCCTCCAGTCAGACTATCTCAGTGTAATGCCTCACCTCCATACCCTCTAGGACTTCCTGAGGCATAGGCATATCCAGGAAGGCAGGCTACTTTGGCTCCCACTGCTCTGGGATGTCCTACGTATCTGATTGCTCTAAAATCCCAAAATCATCCCCCCAAAGCTATCAACCTCCACCATGTTTGCATCCTCGAGTGGAGCCCCCCATCCCTCTTTCGATGCCTCTGCACCCTCTCCACCTGCTGCTGCCACCTCTGGACCTCCTAGAGGCCCCTCGCCCCGCCATCGCCGCATCGTCCACCATTGGTCATAATCTGCAATCACCCCAACATTGTCCACATTAGGGACATCGATCACTACATCCAACTCCTCACTCAATAGCTCAATGATCGGCCAGGCCATATTCCTCTTGTCACCCCAATGTCGATAAATCAATGGCTCACCAGGTAATCCCTGGTGCACCCCAAACTATCATGTCACCTGGACGTGCGGGAAGTACTCCTGCTCGATCCCATGCTACTCGATCAGCCATCTCCCCCTACGCACCTGTTGAAGCCACTCTCCAACCTTAGGCCAGGCTAGACAGTCCTGATATGGACGCCAGAACACATCCCCTAGAGCAAGACCTGTAAAGGCATTAGTATAGTGCCCTACGACACTTGCCCATCGTCGAATCTATTCTTGCTCCTTGGACCTCTGCCACAGAGCCGCATACCCTATCTCCCTATCCACCATCTCTGCCCGAGTAGTCCATGGCAAACCCTGTGGTCGTTCCATAGCTATGTGTTGCCATCCCCAGCACTACAATAGGTAGCTTCATCCAATCCCATTCCACCTTCGATAGTGGACCTCGTACAACTCATCATAGAGATGTGCCTGTAGTGTTTGACCCCACATCATAATCAATGGCTCTGAGGTCGGACACTCAACCAGTCTGAAAACAACCTCCAATAGGTTCCATGGGAACCTCGCACTCAAGGAGTCGGGAAGCAGCATGTTGGAGATGAGGGTCATTAGTGGTGCATTCCTCACCAACACATCCTTCTCTAGCCACCATCATACCAAGATACCGCCAATCAGGCAATCCCCCTTTGCCCTCTCCATCGGACTATCCACCCCCATCTCCACCCCATGCCCGAAGCACCGTGTCAACACCACCATTCGTTGATCACGTGGAGTAGTCCGAATAGGAAGCTCATCTATCATAATCCGTAGAATCTGATAGAAATCCTTAAGAGTCATCATCATCTTCCCTATTGGTAGATGAAAGGTATTGGTGCAGGGATCCCATAAGCTGATTTGGGCAGTCAGATATGCCCGATCCCCCATCATAGGCTCTAACCGAGTCACATGCTTGAGCTTGAGGGCGTCAAGCCAATCCCAGTCCACCGTAGTCAGTGCCTCCCATGCATCCGAAAACATCATCGGCACACGATACCGGCTCTTCACCACCTGAACATCAAAAACAACACAAAAACATTAAAAACATGAAAGAAAAAAATTGTACAACAAAAACATTTAATAAGTGTACAACTAAAACATTTGATAAATGTACAACAAAAACATTAACAACATGTACAATACACACATTCAAAAAAATCAAATAAACAATGCAATGCCAAAAACAAAAAAAAAACAAATTAAAAAATACAAATTGGTCAGTTACCTAGGGTTTCTAACTTTAGTTTCAAATTGATAAATAAAATACAAAACAAAAAAAAAAACAAATTCAAAATAAACATTTGTCAGTTACCTAGGGTTTCTAACTTTAGTTCCATCTGCTACATAAACATACAAAAACAAAATAAAATAGTTTAACTTTGGGTTTTCATCCTAGTCTAAACAATAAAAATACAAAAAAACAAAGTAAAACACTTTAACCTAGGGTTTTCATCCTAGTCTAAACAATAAAAATACAAAACACAATAAAAGTTTTCAGTTACCTAGGGTTTGAACCTTAAATTTAGCACTGAAAAACCAATAAAAAATGCACACAAATAGTATTTAGTTACCTAGGGTTTAACCTTAGTCTAAACTGATAAAAAATAGAAAACAACATAAAACAATTTTTTTTAAGCTAAGTTTTTGATCTTAGTTTAAACTAGGGTTTTCTTTTTTTTTAGTTTACAACAAAAATAAAATAAACACGGTTACAACTAGGGTTTCGATCATAGTTCTAACAAAGCAATACAAAGCACAAATTCAAACAAAAACAAACATTAAACTAGGGTTTTTATTTTAGTTTAATCAAAAAACGAAATACAACAGAAAAGAATTGCGGTTTTAAACTATAACATAAAACAAACAAATGAACGAGAAGGAGCACTTACCAGTCTCACTTCGTCTCCAATAATTGATGATCTGGTTTGTGAACTCATGGTTTCCAAGAAATTCAATAGCGCTCCACTACACGAACTCGACCTCCTCCTCACAGCTCCAAATTGCCAGAAAAACAAAGCACAAATGAGCCCAAAACCTAGTTTTGGCCCTTAAATAGGCTTTTAGGCTTGTAATCGTTCCACCCTGGGATGAGCGCTCTAGTTAGCACTCGTACCACCCTAGGAATATTACAAAACTGGTATTTGTCTCACCCTAGGATGATTACAGAGCAAGAAAATCAAAAACAACAAAAACTGCACCAAAATGCACAAAAAATAGCAATAAAATTGCCAAATAAGAGTGCTTTTTTCACTTGACATTATTGGCATGCAAAATAGACATCAAGGTCTCAAATCCTCACTATCCTACTCCCTAATAAGGCTACCATATCCGGACCGCTCCATGGGAGGATGGATTTTTGATAATTTCATCCCCAAACGACGTCACAAAAAGGGTCCAAACCCACCCAAAAATAGCAATAACATTTCCGAACAAGGCACCTTTGCGCCTGCGCTTCTTGGAATTCAAAAGGGGTCACAAATCCTCACTATCCTACTCCTTAAGAAGGCTACCATAGCCGGACAGCTCTACGAGAGGACGAATTTTCAAGAATTTCATCCCCAAATGGCATCACAAAAAGGGTCTAAACCCACCCAAAAATAACAATAACATTGTCGAGCAAGGCGCATTTGTGCCTGCACATTCTTGGCATACAAAATAGATGTTGGAGTCACAAATACTCACTCTCCTACTCCCTAATAAGGCTACCATAGTTGGACCGCTCCACGGGAGGACAGATTTTCAAGAATTTGAACCCCAAAATGCGTCACCAAAAGGGTCTCAACCCGCCAAAAATAGGTCAAATTGTTGGGAAACTGCATAAGCATTCAACAAAAAACAACTGAAGGCACCCTTACAAAAGTCATCTTGGGTCAAGTGACTCGTCACTTTTCTCATGTCGGTCATTCCCTCATTGATTCGTCGCTTGAGGGGGTAGTCACACTTAGTCACCAATCAACAAATACACACCCAATCAAGGAAATGATATGCATTCAAAGGATCATTGAGAAAGACAATCACGCTCCTGCTTGGCTTAGCAAACAAGCAATAATCACAAGCTAATAAAACACTTAGCATTCGTGAATCATGAACTCAAGGTTCCTAAATACAGAAGGTTGCACCCTTTGCCTATTCATGACTGAACAATGTCCAAGATCAAGTAACACCCCACTAAAATAGGTTAACACTTGAGATAAGCTCCTTAGCTTTTCAGAAGCAAGGATTCAAGAATGCATACCCTTTCCATACTTGGGGCATCAAAATTTGGTTAGGTTATTGATAAACCCTAATCATTAGTGCTTTGGTTATCTATTTTTGCTCAGTGCTATGCCTTGCACAATGCTTCCCAAAAAGGGACATATGTAGACACCAAAATAGCACCAATCCGATTACGTGACGACAAGCACTGATCGAATTGACATACACATCCCCTAGGGCAGACCCTAGAGGTTAAACAGTGGTCCTAACCACTCCCACAATAGTTTTGGAAGGTCAAAGGTCAATTTGGCACCTTTCAGGCACCCTGCTTCTTATTCATTCCACCCTGGGATGATTACAAACTGGTATTCATCCCACCCTGGTACAATTAGCAGTATTCGCTCCAAGGTGGGGCGAATAGCAGGTTTGATGGGCAAAAGGTCAAACCTTGACAAATGGCAGCTCAGATCCGCCACTTAACTCCTCCTTCAATGCATGGAGTGTGAGTGAGCATTTTTGAGCTCAAAGAGGCAGTCATAGGGGCAGTCATGGAGCCCTTAATTAGGGAGGAATCTTCTTCCCCCTAGAAAGGCATGATCGCCAAGTGGCGCCTCTACATGGTCATTCACAAAGACCCTCAGGTCTATAAAATGGTGAGTCTTCTCACCCCAAAAAAGGACAGAGCAGGAGTATTTGGAGCAACGAAGTGTTGCCGAATAATATCCTCACCCATCGTTTGTACTTCTTACATCCTTGGTCTCTCTTTTGGAAGGGAGGTTATTGGGTGATTATTGGAAGCGCAATCCAGACCCAAAACCTAAACATTTTGCCACAATACCCCACCTAATTTGCTGACACAACCCCATAAGAGGTTTTGGACCCATCCCAAGTGGATTGGTGCCAAAATCGAGCCCCAAACGATGGGTGTCCTGCCCCTAGGTGGCCCCCACACTGCTGCAGTCCTAATCGCCCCACCCAGGAGTGATTAGAAATATGTCGTATATTTCCCTACTGTTTCTTTTGCATTTTATTCTAGGTCATCTATATATACTATCATTTAAATTTCATGTCATTTGGATGAGTTTTGACTGTACTTTCAATGCTTCTTGCTTTCACTAACATACAGGGAGCATCATCGAATATAGGGCAATCAAGGTTGAATATGCAAAATCCGACCATCCGGGTCATCCCAAAATGCCTCGTTTTGTCTAACCCTAACTTTTCAGGTGTTTTGGAGGCCTCTAGATGGGACCTTTAGGAGGTCACCTACTGACATTTTATGACAGTCCTAATCGTCCCACCCTGGAGTGATTAGAAATCTATGGCATATTTCTCGACTGTTCCTTTTGCAATGTGTTCCTGGTAATGTTTTTTAGCTTCTATCAAATTTTTAGCTCATTATGATATGTTTCAGTTATCATTTTAATAATTTTATGCATGCATTGACCATAGGCCTTGGGGATCGCATGCTTCCATCCATCCGCAGGTGCTACTAACCATTTACTGTTTCTCTGAATGCAGGATCTTGACACTAGAGGGGAAGCAAGGAATTATAGATGCATTCATGCAAGCAACGACAATGTTTGGTCTGCCCATTTTCAATGTGGGCACGTGGAATATCCCCAAGGGGAATATCTCATTTGTGGTGTAACAAAACCATGTTTAATGCTCCTAGACCCTGAAGAGGGAGGAGACACATTGTAACCCAATATCAAGCAAATTAATAAAATAAAGGGCTGCACTTTTACATTTTGCTTTAAATCTCGTTTCAATTCGTTTGTTTTCCCTCTTTTCATGCATTCTCGTTCATAGGACTTAGCGTTATATTTCCTTTTATTTTTGCTTTCGTATCCTCGTGCTTTTAGAGATAAGCTTCAATCCACCTACCCTTTTTTTTTCAAATAAAAACTTTTGTAATACTACAAAAAGAAAATACTATTTAGCCCTATCATAGGCTTTATTCATATCAAGTTTTAAGTTCATTGTTCTTTGTTTCTTGGAAGCCACTGAATGTATTATTTCATGAGCTACTATGATACCATCCTAAATGTGTCTCCCTTTCATAAATTATTTTTGCTCTTTTGAAATATTTTTTTCTAATAGTGGCCTTAACCAATTTACCATCACGTTGGAGAT
Source organism: Wollemia nobilis (assembly GCA_028583015.1). Taxonomy (NCBI): domain Eukaryota; kingdom Viridiplantae; phylum Streptophyta; class Pinopsida; order Araucariales; family Araucariaceae; genus Wollemia; species Wollemia nobilis. The sequence goes on along the minus strand of JAQPPZ010016892.1, from coordinate 32,526,725 downwards.
TATCTTATAAGCTATATTGCATAGGAATATAAGCCTAAATGAATCAAGCAATTTTGCATCCTTATTTTTTGGAATCAAGGTAAGATATGTTTTATTTATTTTACAAGGTGTGTACTATTTTATACTAGACTACTCACCTACCACCAATAAAGAACCCTTCACTACTTTATAATTATTTTTATAGAATGCTACAACGATTCCATTCCAACCTTGGGATTTATCCCTATTAAAAGAAGAAAGAGTTGAATAAATTTCTTCCAAATTAATAGGCTATATAAGTTTGCTATTATCTTCATTTTTTATAATTAAATGTACTTCTTGTTGTAGATTATCATTAAGAAATTCAATCTTCTTTAATCTTAAAATATTTTATTAAAAAATCTAAGCCTCCTTTCTGATTTCACTTTGGTAATCAATCCTGCCCTCGGGCGCCCCCCGCACTGATGCAGTCCTAATCGCCCCACCCTGGAGCGATTAGAAATATGTGGAATATTTCCCTACTATTTCTTTTGCATTTGATTCTAGGTCATCTATATATGTTATCATTTAAATTTCATGTCATTTGGATGAGTTTTGACTATACTTTCAATGTTTCTCGCTTTCACTAACATACAGGGAGCATCATTGGATACAGGGCGATAAAGGTCGAATATGCAAAATACGACCATCTAGGTCATCCCAAAATGCCCCGTTTTGTCTAACACCAACTTTGCAGGTGTTTTGGATGAATACAGAGCTAGAATTCGTGTCACCCAGGGATGAATGGGCATTCGTCCCACCCTGTGATGAATACAGATCTGTTATTCATCCCACCCCGGGATGATTAGCTCTCTATGCAGTTTTAGAGCAGAAACTCAGAGGCATCCGGTTTGGGCAGAGAAGAGGTAGGGGTTCTGAGCATCCTCTATCATTTTCTGTTTTCTGTCTCTGTCATTTCATGTTTCTTTGCTTGCATAGGAGAGTTTTGCTGCATGTTTTTCTTTCTTTGCACAAATAAAAATAACCCCACACACCACGTGGTAATTTAAACACCAAGGAGTTGGTCGTAAAACCCCAACCCTTGATCAAGACCAACGGTGGATTTCATCACCACCTTGGCTTGAATTTTTGCATACATAACCCCGATCGCTACCGTTGCTAGACGTAAATCCTGATGAAAGCTGACCAAGTGTAGTTGGGGTGATTCCCAGTGCATGAGGATAAGTCTTCTATGGTAGGTGTCAAAAATAGAGTGATTCCCCTTTCGTACCGCCTATGTTCCACGTACCATTCTGCTCTCGCGTACCAATAGTTTCCCTCACGTAAGGGCGGGTATATTGAGAGGTTTGGTATAATGGCCTGGCAAGTGGTATATTGAAGGGGCGACCATTTTGGGAGACATAAGAGCCATCATATTGCATGTACAACAACACGTTCTTTACAAAGCTTTCAAAACAAAAATCAAAACACACTAAACCAGATTTAGGGCACACCTTTAATCTATAAACGAGATAATCACTTCTTTGATTGTGTGGTTCCCTTTGTTTAGTGTAGAATAAAAATCATAAAGAAGATAAAAACCTACATAGCTTGTAGAGAGACACCACCATGGTGTACACCCGTAGCCAAGCCCAATCATGGGCAGAAGCTACAGAGAGTGTACAAGGGGGCACAAGTCACCTCCGCTATAGCCCCAAGGACTTGGTCATACCACCTTGGTGGCCTGACCCACAAGATAGTCCACATCATGCCATTTCGGAATGGGACTATAGAGGCACCCCTTCGAGGGGCACTCCCATTCAACATAGACCCTTTCAGGAGGAGTCCTTACACGTGGCACTCAACATAAATGGGAAGGCTCCCTTAGATGCTCGTTATGAGTGGCCACCATGCAATGAAGCGCTAGAACAACATAGGGTCCATAAGGAGGGGCCACATGATTATATCATCCCTCCTCTACCCCTTATTACTATCAGAAATAATAGGCCAAATCCAGAGCACAAGGCTCTTCAGACAGGGCGAGCCAACTCTGCCCGCCCCTTTCACATATACGAAAGGGAGCATGAGGAAGACCATTACATTCCTCAAGAGCAATACACAACATGGGAGCAATGCACCTCCGCACCTGCTATCTATCAGGATCACCTACTGAGGCCAGAGCCTCGGGTGAATGCCGCCAACCTCGATAAGGGAAAGTGACCTATAGAGATCTCGGATCATCATGACCGAGATAAATATGTAGGAGAGGCATCTAGGCCTCCTAGACTCAAGACGATGGAACAAATTGACTTGGCATTTGCCAGACATGCCACCCACCAAGCGCAAATCATGCAGCTTGAGCAAGACCAACAATAGTTGGAGCACCTGTATCGCCTTAGCAAAGAGCGCATTCGACGTCAAACAGATGAATTGCTCCAGACCACTATGCCTGAGAGGGTCCCAACCCCTCGCATGCATAGAACAAAGTTGTATGAGAGGCACAACCCCTTGGTGCGAGACAGGTCTCCATGACCTTATCAAATGCTACCTCCAAGACCTCCTAGACCTGAGCGGGAGGCCACCCCTAGAGCCAATGATGGGCACCCTCCGTGGGCACCCACCCATGTTTATAGGTCACGCCCAGGAACTCCTCAAGAAGCCTATGAGGAGTATGAGCAAGAAGAAGAGTGGGCTGAAATGCCCTACCAAGGCAGAGGGGGTGCTATCCGGCCACCCCTCCATAGGCCTCAAGTTCCCCGCAACCCGTAGCAGGAACAAACCAAGGAGGAAGAGATCAAATATTTTGATGCATATAAAGCACTGCTAGAGCGCTTAGAGTCTATGGAGACCAAGACTTCTGGGCCCCAAAAGCCCACTTTATGCCAACTCCACAGTCACCCTGTGCATCCGTCAATGTCGGCACCCCCATACCCTGAACACTTTAAACTGCCCTAGTTGGCAATATTTAGAGGGGAGGAGGATGCCCAAGAGCACGTGACTAGATTCTTGAGCCAATGCTTTGGCATTCAGGACAATGATGCTTTGCTGCTAAGAACATTTATAACCACGTTCGTAGGCCCTACCTCGGATTGGTTCACTCAATTACCAAAGCATAGCATCAGTAACTTGGATCAGCTAGTGGATGCATTCCTCGAATGCTTCACCTTCAACACCAAGAAGAAGGCATCACTAAGCGACCTAGCTAGCCTCAGGAAGTATGAGGAAGAAACCATGGCGGCCTATGGAAATCGGTGGAGGACGTTGCTTTCAAAGCTGCCCTACCTCCCTCCCATGGCCGACCTGACCCAAATGTTTTCAAAGAGCTGTTTGAGGTCGATCTCCATGCTATTGTAGCTACAGCAATATGCCACTCTTGAGGAAGCCCTGGCGCAAGCCAGAATCATTGAGGAGATCAAGATACAGGATGGCGAGATTGCCAAGCCATGGAAGAAAGAGTGGCCTAAAAATGCCAAAATAGGGACCACGCAACCGAAACCCACTGTGGTCAATCAGGTTGCTATAAACGCACCAAAGCCTACACAAGCAACACAGCCCCCAAAGGCTAACTATCAGGCGGTCCCTCTTGATAGTTATGAAAGAGAAAATCATCGACAAGAGCAAAATCAGCAGCATCACCCTAGGCGACAATTCACACCCTTTACAGAGTCTAAAGACTCCTTGTTTGACCGTTTGTCAATGGCAAACTTGATAAACCTGCCAGAGAGTCGACCTGTAGACCCCAACGCACCAAAACCCAAAGGTTATAGGGAAGACTTGTACTGTAGGTTTCATCGACAGAAGGGACATGACCTTTATGCATGTTGGAAGTTCAAAAGCTTCGTGCAAGACCTAATCGACAACAAGACGCTAGTGGTGGATAATCCCATAGCACCAAACAACCAATAGATGGAGGTCTTCAAAGACCCCCTGCCTACCCATGATGCGTAGGCAAAAACCCTACAGGTCAATGAGGTGACACAGAATTGCCCCATGCAGGGGTATGTAGGGATGATAAGCATCGTGACTAGGAACAAGAGGTACCCAAGCATAGCTGCCCCCATTGCAGCTACAGGAGAGGTTCCATCAACGTCACAACCTCAACAACACCCTACACAACCTCCTCCACCTAGACCAGTGGCCACGATTCGGACCAAACTTACCCAAAGTTTGAGGACCACGTCGGCTAGGCTCTCCATTTATGAGCTCATACAACAATCATCACCCCATCGGGAGGCTCTAATGGAGATACTAAAAGCCATCGAGCTGCAGCCCCATGAAGCAAACTCTTTCAACAACTTCGTGGGACATGTCAAATGATGCACCGAGCCAGTCATCACCTTTAGAGAGGATGAGCTGAAATCAGTGACTGGTGACATGGCGGATCCACCCCTGCACGTCATTGCATGGGTCAACGGGATTCCATATAAGAGGGTGTTGGTGGACACTGGCTCATCCAGTAATATAATTACAACAGTGGCATTGAAACACCTGAAGTTGCCAGCATCTCACATCGTGGCCTCCACCTATACTCTACGAGCATTCAATGATGCGATATGCTCGATGGTTGGCACAATTGTCCTGCCCATCCAGGTGGGACAAAAGACTATTCCTACGTTGTGCCACATCTTGGAAGGTGAGATGGCCTATAATATCTTGTTGGGCTGGCCTTGGATCAGGGACATGAAGTGTGTCCCTTCGATAGCCCACCAATGCCTAAAGTACACATTCGAAGGGCAAGTGCATGTAGTCCCGATGGACTTAGAACCCTTCAAGTATTGTAATGCGGTACAGCTAATGCCGCAATCGACCCTTCCATCAACACATTTGGATTTTTAGTTGAATCCATCTAAATAGGGTCTGATTCCGCATACATCCCCATTGTTAAGTCCATCAAACCCCCATTCGGGTCCATCTTCATCATCTGGTCCTTCACCAATGATGCCACCTACGGTGGCCACACCGAAGGACAATGGGAAGAAACCCTTGGAAGAGGCACCGCCATCAGTCTCAACCATCTCTACCGAGGAGATGCCTAGCCGAATGGAAGTCGAGATGCCTAGTTCACCCGACATGGAGTGGACTCAGGAAGAACTCCCATTCCCTCCCCTCAACCGCCAACAATAACCATTGAGATGGCCAATACGGGCCTAGGGGAGTATCTAGTATGGAACATTGTAGCAACACCCACAATTGAGTCCATGCAGGACATGGGGAGACCTCGCCTCCCCATCGGTACTATTGTTCCTCTAGGCTACCCACCAAATCAGACAAACTTTGTATATGGGGGCCTCGATAATGGCATTGAACCTTACATGCAAGAAGAAGAATATGAAGAGCCCTTTGTTGAGGACATCAACTATTTGTCCAACCTAGACTTCTCTTTGAGATATCTTGGCCAATGCAATTGGCATGGATATGGGTTGGGCAGATATGAGCAAGGAGTGCACGTTCTTTTCCAACCAAGATATCAGATGCCATACGACAAGTCAGGAGTAGGGTTCAACCACCCTCTGCCCCTGGACATCTTGGTAGAGAACATGCAAGGCCTAGGGATAGGCAACAAGGATGGGTTGGCATTAGATCCATATGCCAATCCTAACACAACATATACATTGGGGGATTATCTCCCATTGTTGACAACACACCTTGTTGACCTTGATAACCCCATCCCTTTGATCGAGAAAGGAGAAAGTTCGAGAACTCACTTACAAGAGGGATATAGACAAGGTCAGGAAGGATCTTCGAAAGATGAGTCAAGTATGAGGTAGCACCATGGGACCCTTTCGAATCGGATAGCAATCACTCACAAGTGACCCCCATGGATGACTACCAAGAAAGCCTCTTGGCAATGTTCCCTTTGGATGCTCCAATCGAGCAAGTGCCACCTCAAGAAAATTAGGTCCCCCATAGAGAGCGGAACAACCCCGATGGGACCAGATCAATTTGCTCGAGCAGGACGAGCCTCACATGTCGCAAATAGTTGTCGAAGCCAACGAAGGCCTGTGGATCTCCGACAATGATTATGAAGATGAAACTGAGATGGCATATCTCAATCATATGCGACAACAACAATACCCCATGGATATTGATGACATGTTTGAACAATTAAACATGGGGCCAAGGCATAGGTGGCACCTAAACCCAGCACAGTTGGACCAAGTGTTGCATCCACCACTTTGGGCATACAGAGAGCACCTTCCGCCCAGAGACCCTATAGAGTTATCAGTGCCAAGGGTAGACCCTATCCTTCTATCCACACATAGGGCCGATCCATTTGTGCCAATACCCCCAGAGCTAGATCCGGAGCACAAAAATCATCAAGGATGTCCGAGTCACCACCCCCATGGTAATGGAGACCAAAATCATTTCATCAACATGATCTCCATTGACTTAACCACCCCCATCCGCAATCCAGTCGATCCAGCATGGTCATTGTATCTAGACCTAGATGCCATAGACTGGGATCACGTTAATTCACCACCATCCCCATCAAGTACTGGCCTTGCGATGAGATGCTTCATTTCACCCCAAGACCAACTCAAGATATCTTCCATGCTGAAGAGGGACCCAAAGTTCCTAACGTAGATCTAAATTCAGCGAATGATATCCACTTGATCCCAACTCCACACCAGTTGGAGGATGGGTCCCACATGTCGATCGAGGAGACGACTGACGTAGACATCGGCTCTGATCCAATGAATCCATAGATCATCAAGCTGGGGGTAAGTCTATCCCCCAAAGAGCAAGCCGACTACATTGCCCTTCTCAAAGAGAAGAAGGAGGTTTTTGCATGGTCCTACAAAGACATGTCGGGGCTAGACCCGTAGCTAGTCATGCATAATCTAACGCTTGATCCGACAGTCAAGCCAGTTAAGCAAAAACTATGTAAGATGCACCCAACAGTGGCCTTAATGGTCAAATATGAATTACAAAAGTTGTTGGATGCACAGTTTGTCATCTACGTGGATTACCCACCATGGTTGTCCAACATGGTGCCCATCAAAAAGCTTGATGGGAGGATTCGCATATGCACTAATTTTTGAGATCTAAACAAAGCGAGTCCTAAGGATGATTTCCCCTTGCCTAGCATCGATGCATTGGTAGACGCTACAGCAGGCCATGAAATGCTATCCCTCATGGATGGTTTCTCGGGATACAATCAGATTCGTATCAATCTCGAGGACCAACTAAAAATGGCGTTCACAATGCCTTGGGGGACATTTTGTTATAAGGTCATGCCCTTTGGCCTTAAAAATGCTGGCGCCACCTACCAACGTGCCATGACATACATCTTCCATGATCACATGCATAAAACTTTGGAAGATTACATGGATGATTTGTTGGCCAAATCTCTTTTGCGCCCGGATCATCTCGATGACTTAAGCAAGATCCTCGATCACCTCATCGAACACAAAGTCAGACTAAACCCCAAGAAGTGCGTATTTGGCATCACATCTGGAAAACTCTTGGGTTTCATAGTCTCAAAATGAGGCATCGAGGTGGATCCACATAAATTCAAGGCAATCCTTGAAATGCTCCCCCCAACTACCATCAAGCAGCTCAAAAGCCTACAGGGAAAGGTCACGTCAATCAAGCGCTTCATAGCATAGCTATCTGACAAGTGCCGACCCATGAATAAATTATTGCACAAGGGGGTAGCATTTCATTGGGATGACGAGTGCCAATCGACCTTCGACGACATTAAACAATACTTGGCTTCATCGCCAGTATTGGCACCACCTAGACCAGGAGTGTCATTCTATTTATACATCTCAGCTACTAAGGTGGCACTGGGCGCCATGCTAGCCCAGAAAAATGAACTACACAAAGAACAGGCTACTTACTATCTTAGCCGCACCCCGTCAGTTATGAACTTAACTATGCATACGTTGAGAAGCTATGCTTGGCAGTGGTGTTTGCTACCAAAAAGCTATGCCATTACATGCTGAGCAACATGACGTATGTTGTGTCTAAGGAGAATCCATTGTGGTACATGATGAGTCATACTTATCATAGTAGCCACATGATGAAATGGATCATGTTGTTGATGGAGTTTGACATCGAATTCATTGGACAGAAGTCCATCAAAGGTCAAGTCATCATCCGATCAACTAGCAGAGGCTCCTCTCGAAGATGATCAACCTCTGACCATAGAGCTACCCGATGATGGGGTCTTCCATGTCTCAGAATCACCAGATTCTGATGAGCCTGAGTCACAGGCCGACATAACCCTATTTTTTGATGGTTCTAAATGTGAGCAAGGGGGTGGCATGGGAATCGTATTCTTCACACCGCAAGGGGCTCCAATGCCTCTATCATTTAAACTTGATTTCCCATGCACCAATAACAATGCAGAATATGAAGCCTTGCTCATAGGTCTTCAGACAACCATCACCATGAACATCAAATGCTTGAACATCTTTGGTGATTCATTGTTAATCGTCAACCAAGTGAAAGGGGTATTCCAATGTAAATGCCTAGTTCTGCAGGCCTACAAAGCCCTTGTGGATAAATTCTTGGCAAATCTTGAATGGTACGACATCGAGGCACTCCCTCGATCATCGAATCATTTTGTGGACACTATGGCCTCCTTGGGGTCACTAATCCCGCAAGACCCTTTCGGTGAGATGACAACCATTCAAGTCAAAACACTATCACAATCCATGATGGAGCGTGCAAGCTCTAACTTAATGCCAGGAATCCACCTGATCCAGATTGAACCATCTCAGGATAGGTTCTCTCGAATCCATGATTGTCTGAATCAAGCCAACTGGGGGTCCTTGTTCTCCCCTATTCCCCTTAATAGCAACACAATGCTATTCTTATAGGTTCTTTCCCGCTCAGCTTTTGCTAGGGATGAACTTCAAGAGGGATTGGTTGTTCATACCATCGAGGCTTCTGATCAGCAGGATTGGTACACACCCATAAGAGACTACCTCAAGCTAGGTAACCTCCCACTTGGATTGACGCACACCATGAAAAGATCATTCAAATAGAAAGTGGCAAAACATGTCTTGCTAGGAGACATTTTGTACCGTCGAAGCTACGAAGGGATCCTCCTCCGTTGCTTGGACCAGCAAGAGTCCGCTTGGGCGATCACCCAAGCGCACGATGGTACATGCGGTGGCCACTTCAGTGGTATGGCCATCGCAAAGCGCATTCTTCGCATGGGCTATTATTGGCCATCTTTAGAGCGAGATTGTTGCGCGTATGTAAGGAAGTGCGTGAAGTGTCAACACCATGCTAATTTGACACACGTACCTTCTCAGGCCTTGCAGCCGATCCAATCGGCTTGGCCATTCTCATAGTGGGGCTTAGATCTAATCGAAAAGATCTCCCCTACATCGTCAGGCCATCACACGTTCATCATAACGGCCACAGAGTACTTCACCAAGTGGGTGGAAGCAATTCCGCTTACCTCTACGACTGGAACCCGCATTGCGGAGTTTATTTTACATAACATCATATGTCATTTTGGTATTCCATCCAAGATCATCTCGGATAATGGGACGTCATTCAAGAACAAAGACGTGCGTGCTTTGACCACAAAGTACAAAATTCAGCATAGTTTTTTGACACCTTATTATCCGTAGGCAAATGGGCAAGCAGAGGCGTCAAACAAAATGCTAGTTGCCATCCTCAAAAAGATAGTCGTAGATAGTCATAAGGATTGGCACATTCAAATACCACTTGCTCTTTGGGCTTATCACACTAGCATTCGGACGCCCACTAGGGCAACTCCATTTTTGTTGGTGTATGGCTCCGAGGCAGTCATGCCTCTCGAGTTGGAAATTCCTTCCCTACGCATATCAATGCAAGAGTTCATCGATGATGACACTGCATGGCAGGCCCGGTTAGACCAGCTTACGTTGCTTGATGAATGATGCATCAATGCTCTCGAGCATTTGCGTATCTACCAAGAGCGACTTAAGAAAGCATACAACATGAAAGTTCACCTGAGGGACTTTCAGGTTGGTGACTTGGTCTTAAAAGAGAACCAACAAAACTCTAACTTGCCACCCCATCTAAGGGACAAGTTCATGGCAAACTAGTTAGGTCCTTATGTAATTGATAGTAAAATAGGACCTGGAACATACCGGCTAGCCTCTCTTGATGGAATCAAGGAACTAGAACCCTTGAACATCAGTCATTTGAGGCCATTCCATATTTAAGAGAGACATAGCCCAACCAAAAAGCTCCAAGGATTCCCAAATCGCTTGGTCAACCCCAAAAATGCCCCAAAGGTGTCCATAAACCCTTTGGTCAAACCAAAAGCTCCAAGGATTCCCATAATCTTGGTCAACCCCAAAACCCAAGGATTCCATAATCGCTTGGTCAACCCCAAAATGCCCCAAAGGTGCCCATAAACCCTTTGGTCAAACCAAAAAGCTCCAAGGATTCATAATTTGGTCACCAATTGCTCAAGGTTTCCAAACTTGGTCAACCCAAAAATGCCCAAGGTGCCCATAATCCCTTTGGTCAAACCAAAAGCTCCAAGGATTCCCATAATCGCTTGGTCAACCCCAAAAAACGCCAAAGTTCTATAAAACCTTTGGTCAAACCAAAAGCTCCAAGGATTCCCAATCGCTTGGTCAACCTAAAATGCCCCAAAGGTGTCCATAAACCCTTTGGTCAAACCAAAAGCTCCAAGGGTTCCCACAATCGCTTGGTCAAAAACAAATATTCAAAAACAAACAAAAACAAAAGATAATCAAAAATAACAAAAAAATTGCATCTCACTTCCATGCATACTCTTACAAATCAAAACACAAAAAATTTAGCTGCATTAGGCATCACATACATACATTGCACATTTGTTGATCATACAAGTCAAAGGCACCATAGACTGTAATTACTGGCAATTCCATCATTCTCCACATTTTTCCACTTTATAAATAATTCAGCAAAAATAAACGCCATTCACATTTTTCACAATATCATAGTCAGTTGTCTTCTAATGTATCTAGGGTTTTCACCATTCAGTTGTCATTAGATTTCTAGCCAAAAACTGTACAAAGTCAGACAGATTTTACAAAGGTAGAGTTCTACTTGGATCACACCTTGTTACGTAGCATCCCAACACAAGCTAAAACACATTAAAAAATTCCCAAGTTGTGTAAACGAAATATGAAACCTGCATAGCAGACTCGGTTACCATAAGCGAAATGGTTATCTTGCTCATCCCCCTATGTGAATGACCCCAAGAATGCTGAGAGTTGGCAAAAGGACAAGCATCTTCCCTACCCAATTCCCCCAAATCCCCAAAGTCTCAAAGGGTTGCAAACATCACAAATTGCAAAAAGTCAAAATTCAAACTCCAAAGTTTGATATCCACACCCTTAAAGTGCATACATCAAAAAGCACAAGCAATAGTGATTCTCATCACTCAATATCTAAATCCCTTGCTCAAAAGAAAAAACAAAAATAAATAATGATTTTTATCACTATATAAGAGCAAGTATCCCAATACAATTAAAGAAAAGAAGGGAGTCGAACTTGAATCCCTGGAACTCTCAGCATTCGAAAGGTCATGAGGTGATCCTCAGTACCGGTTTGGTGGATAGCCTATCGGTCACTTGTGGCAAACCTCCCGCATGATGATATATCTATCACATTAAATTGTGTGCAGATCAATGTTTGCATGTGGATGAGCTAGCTTATGGTATCCTAGATGGCACCGTAGATTAATCTTACTAAATACAACAAAGGAGTTAGTGGAGCTAATTAGGTGATCCTCAGTACAGGTTTGGTTGACAGCCTATCTGGCACTGGCGGTATCCTGACAAATACCACATGAACGAACTCAATTGCACACACAGGGATGCGAAATAACTTGGTCAAACTCAAGTCTGATTCATACCTTATTCAAAAGTCTTGTAAGATAAAAGTATAGTCTTGGCTAGTTAGTTAAAACATCTGAGTCTCAGAAAACCTTAACTACATTCTAAACCAACTGTGATACATTCCATTATTACACCATCATCAAAAATATATACAAAACAAAAGAAAAATATATACATACAAAGTCATTTCATAACGCAATCACCTAGTACAAAAAAGCCATTAAGTCCTGTATAGTCTATGGTGCCACCACCAAATATCAACAACTCAATTCATCCATTCCATATGCATACATCATATAATTAGAAACATCGCATTCACAATAACATATGCATACATCAATGTAAATACATGTGCATAAAATCAAACCATAACAAGTGTATAAACACAAAGAAAGTCATGTATATATATCATCAAAAAGGCCCTCAGGCTACAATAAAATGGTCCTCGGACCTCACCAAAAAAAAGAAAATCTCAAAAACCCCCAAGCCTAGGGCATCGGCCACCATGATCACGTAGGATCGGTGCGATGGGAACTACCCCTAGTGGTGTGGGTCCTATGGGACCTCTCAGGGTGGCTGTTGCTAGCCCCCGCATCATGCCCACTAGCGCCCCCTCATCCAGCCACCTACGATGAGAGGATGCTGACTTCTCAGTATCGTTGTCTCTCGTCTGCATGAAGATCCACCTCCAGGGAGCTCAGGTAACCACCCATCGAGGTGGATAATCTCTGCCTCCAACTCCATCCGATGCCGAACCAAATCCATCTCCCATCGATGGTACGTAGCCAATGCATCATCACGCTATGCCAACTGAGTTCGTAGGAGATCCCTCTCCCATGAAGCATCTGTGTCCCCATCCCATCGATGGTACGTAGCCAATGCATTCTCCCACTCTGCCAACTGAGTCCGTAGGAGATCCCTCTCCTATAGAGCATCCTCGAGCTCCTCATCCCATCTTCGAAGTAGATCCTCCAATCATGCTATCTCAGCATGATGCCTCACCTCCATACCCTCTGGGACTGCCTGAGGCATAGGCATATCCAGGATGATAGGCTACTCCGGCTCCCACTACTCTAGGACGTCCTACGTATCCGACTGCTCTAAAATCCCAAAATCATCCCCCCAAAGCTATCAACCTCCACCATGTCCGCATCCTCGAGTGGAGCCCCCCAACCCTCTCTCGATGCCTCTGCACCCTCTCCACCTCTTCTGCCACCTCTGGACCTCCTAGAGGCCCCTCACCCCACCATCATCGCATCATCCACCACTGGTCATACTCTGCAGTCACCCCGACATTGTCCATATTAGGGACATCGATCACTGCATCCGACTCCTCACCTAATGGCTCAATGATCGGCCAGGCTAGAGTCCTCTCATCCCCCGATGTCGATAAATCAAGGGCTCACCAGGAAATCCCTGGTGCACCCCAAACTATCGCGTCACCTAGATGTATGAGAAGTACTCCTGCTCGGTCCCATGCCACTCGATCAGCCATCTCCCCCTGTGCACCCATCGGAGCCACTCTCCCACCTCAGGCCAGGTTGGACAGTCTCGGTATGGATGCTAGAACACATCCCCTAGAGCAAGACCCATAAAGGCATCAACATAGTGCCCTACGACACCTGCCCATCATCGACTCTACCCCTACTCCTCGGACCTCCGCCATAGAGCCGCATACCCTATCTCCCTATCCACCATCTCTGCCCGAGTAGTCCACGACAAACCCTATGGCCTCTCCATAGCTATGTGTTGCCATCCCTAACACTACAATAGGTAGCTGCATCCAATCCCCTTCCACCTTCGACAGCGGACCTCGTACAACTCATCATAGAGTTGTGCCAGTAGTGTCTGACCCCACCTCATAATCAGTGGCTCTAAGGTCGGACACTCAACCAGTCTAAAAACAACCTCCAGCAGGTTCCATGGGAACCTCACACTCGAGGAGTCGGGAAGCAACATGTTGGAGATGAGGGTCATCAGTAGTGCATGCCTCACCCCCAACACGCCCTTCTCCAGCCACCATCGTACCAAAATACCACCAATCAAGCAATCCCCCTCTGCCCTCTCCACCGGACTATCCACCCCCATCTCCACCCCATGCCCGAAGCACCGTGTCAGCACCGTCATCCGTTGATCACGTGGAGTAGTCCGAATAGGAAGCCCATCTATCGAAATCCATAGAATCCGATAGACATCCTCAAGAGTCACCATCATCTCCCCTGTTGGGAGATGAAAGGTATTGGTGCGGGGATCCCATAAGCTGATCAGGGCAGTCAGATATGCCCGATCCCCCACCACAGGCTCTAACCGAGTCACATGCTTGAGCTCAAGGGCATCAAGCCAATCCTAGTCCATCGTAGTCAGCGCCTCCCATGCCTCCGAAAACATCGTCGACACATGGTACCGGCTCTTCACCACCTAAAAATAAAAAACAACACAAAAACATTAAAAACATGAAAGAAAAAATGTACAACAAAAACATTTAATAAGTGTACAACTAAAACATTTGATAAATGTACAGCAAAAACATTAACAACATGTACAGTACAAACATTCAAAAAATCAAATAAACAATGCAATGCAAAAACAAAAAAAAAAAATTCAAAATAAAAATTTGTCAGTTACCTAGGGTTTTTAACTTTAGTTCAAACTGATAAATAAAAAAAAAAAAAAAAAACAAATTCAAAATAAAATTTGTCAGTTACCTAGGGTTTTTAACTTTAGTTCAAACTGATAAATAAAAATACAAAAACAAAATAAAATAGTTTAACCTAGGGTTTTCATCCTAGTCTAAACAATAAAAATACAAAAAACAAAGTAAAACACTTTAACCTAGGGTTTTCATTCTAGTGTCAAACATAAAAATACAAAACACAATAAAAGTTTTCAGTTACCTAGGGTTTGAACCTTAAGTTTAAAAAAAAAACCAATAAAAAACACAAACAAATAGTTTTTAGTTACCTAGGGTTTAACCTTAGTCTAAACTGATAAAAAATAGAAAACAACATAAAAACAATTTTTTTAAGCTAAGTTTTCGATCTTAGTTTAAACTAGGGTTTTCTTTTTTAGTTTACAACAAAAACAAAATAAACATGGTTTCAACTAGGGTTTCGATCTTAGTTCTAACAAAGCAATACAAAGCACAAATTCAAACAAACAACAAACATTAAACTAGGGTTTTTATTTTAGTTTAATCAAAAAATGAAATACAAAAGAAAAGAATTGTGGTTTTAAACTGTAAAACAAAACAAGCAAAATAAAGAGAAGGGGCACTTACTGGTCTCGCTTCGGCTCCACTTGATGATCCGGTCCATGAACTCATGGTGTCCAAGAAATTCGATAGCGCTCCGCTATGCGAACTCGACCTCCTCCTCCTCACAGCTCCAAATCGCTAAAAAACAAAGTGTAAATGAGCCCAAAACCTAGTTTTGGCCCTTAAATAGGATTTTAGGCCTGTAATCGTTCCACCCTGGGATGAGCGCTCTAGTTAGCACTCGTCCCACCCTAGGATGATTACAAAACTGGTATTCGTCCCACCCTGGGATGATTACAGAGCAAGAAATTCAAAAATAGCAAAAACTGCACCAAAATGCACAAAAAATAGCAATAAAATTGCCAAATAAGAGTGCTTTTGCACTTGAAATTCTTGGCATGCAAAATAGATGTCGGGGTCACAAATCCTCACTATCCTACTCCCTAAGAAGGCTACCATAGCTGGACCGCTCCATGGGAGGATGGATTTTTGAGAATTTCATCCCCAAACGACGTCACAAAAAGGGTCCAAACCCACCCAAAAATAGCAATAACATTGTCGAACAAGGCACCTTACTATCCTACTCCCTAAGAAGCTCCATGACAGGAGGATGATTTTGAGAATTTCATCCCCAAAGTTACAAAAAGGGTCCAAACCCACCCAAAAATTTGTCTTCTTGGCATTCAAAATAGATGTTGGGGTCACAAATCCTCACTATCCTACTCCCTAAGAAGGCTACCATAGTCGGACCGCTCCATGGGAGGATGGATTTTTGAGAATTTGAACCCCAAAATGCATCACAAAAAGGGTTACACCCACCAAAAATAGGTCAAATTGTTGGGAAACTGCATAAGCATTCAACGGAAAACAACTGAAGGCACCCTTACAAAAGTCATCTTGGGTCAAGCGACTCGTCGCTTTTCTCATGTCGGTCATTCCCTCATCGATTCGTCGCTTGAGGGGGTAGTCACACTTAGTCACCAATCAACAAATACACACCCAATCAAGGAAATGGCATGCATTCAAAGAATCATTGACAAAGACAATCACGCTCCTGCTTGGGGCAGCAAACAAGCAATAATCACAAGCTGATCAAACACTTGGCATTCTAGAATCATGAACTCAAGGTTCCCACAGACAAAAGGTTGCGCCCTTTGCCTATTCATGATTGAACAATGTCCAAGATCAAGTAACACCTCACCAAAAAAGGTTAACACTTGAATTAAGCTCCTTAGCTCGTCAGAAGCAAGGATTCAAGAATGCATGCCCTTTCCATACTTGGGGCATCAAAATTTGGTTAGGTTACTGAGAAACCCTAATCATTAGTGCTTTGGTTATCTATTTTTGCTCAACACTACGCCACGCACAACGCATCCCAAAAAGGGGCATCTGTAGACACCAAAACAACACCAATCCGATTATGTGACGACAAGCACTGATCGAATTGACATACACAGCCCCTAGGGCAGCCCCCAGAGGTTAAAAAGTGGTCCTAACCACTCCCACAATAGTTTTGGAAGGTCAAAGGTCAATTTGGCACCTTTCAGGCACCCTGCTCCTTATTCGTTCCACCCTGGGATGATTACAAACTGGTATTCGTCCCACCCTGGGACGATTAGCAGTATTCGCTCCAGGGTGGGGCGAATAGCAGGTTTGATGGGAAAAAGGTCAAACCTTGACAAATGGCAGCTCAGATCCACCACTTAACTCCTCCTTCAATGCATGGAGTGCGAGTGAGCATTTTTGAGCTCAAAGAGGCAGTCATAGGGGCAGTCATGGAGCCCTTAATCAGGGAGGAATCTTCTTCCCCCTGGCAAGGCATGATGGCCAAGTGGCGCCTCTGCATGCTCATTCACAAGAGACCCTCAGGTCTATAAAATGGTGAGTCTTCTCACCCCAAAAAAGGATAGAGCAGGAGCATTTGGAGCAACGGAGTGCTGCCGAATTACATCCTCACCCATCGTTTGTGCTTCTTACATCCTTGATCTCTCTTTTGGAAGGGAGGTTATTGGGTGATTATTGGAAGCGCAATCCGGACCCAAAACCCAAACATTTGGCCACAATACCCCACCCAATTTTCTGACACAACCCCATAAGAGGTTTTGGACCCATCCCAAGTGGATTGGTGCCAAAATCGAGCCCCAAACGGTGGGCGTCCTGCCCTCGGGTGCCCCCCGCACTGCTGCAGTCCTAATCGCCCCACCCCGGAGTGATTAGAAATCTATGGTATATTTCCCTACTATTTCTTTTGCATTTGATTCTAGGTCATCCATATATGCTGTCATTTAAATTTCATGTCATTTGGATGAGTTTTGGCTGTGCTTTCAATGTTTCTCGCTTTCACTAACATACAGGGAGCATCATCGGATACAGGGCGATCGAGGCAGAATCTGCAAAATCCGACCATCTGGGTCATCCCAAAATGCCCCGTTTTGTCTAACCCCAACTTTGTAGGTGTTTTGGAGGCCCCTGGATGGGACATTTAGGAGGTCACCTACTGACATTTTATGACAGTCCTAATCGTCCCACCCCAGAGCGATTAGAAATCTGTGGCAGATTTCTCGACTGTTCCTTTTGCAGTGTGTTCCTGGTAATGTTTTCTTGCTTCTGTCAAATTTTTAGCTCATTCTGATATGTTTTAGTTATCATTTTAATTATTTTATGCATGCATCAACCGTAGGCCTTGGGGATCGCATGTTTCCCTCCATCCGCAAGTGCTACTAACCATTTACTGTTTCTCTGAATGTAGGATCTTGACACCAGAGGGGCAGCAAGGAACTATAGATGCACTCACGCAAGCGGCGGCGATGTTTGGTCCGCCCATTTTCAATGTGGGCACGCGGAAGATCCCAAAGGGGAATATCTCATTTGTGGTGTAACAAAATTATGTCCGACGCTCCCAGCCCCTGAAAAGGGAGGAGACGCATTGTAACCCGATCTCGAGCAAATTAATAAAATAAAGGGCTGCACTTTTACATTTTGCTTTAAATCTCGTTTCAATTCGTTTGTTTTCCCTCTTTTCATGCATTCTCGTTCGTAGGACTTAGCGTTACATTTCCCTTTTGTTTGCTTTCGTATCCTCGTGCTTTCAAAGATAAGCTTCAATCCACCTACCCTTTTTTTTTCAAATAAAAACTTTTGTAATACTACAAAAATAAAATACTATTTAGCCCTATCATAGGCTTTATTCATATCAAGTTTTAAGTTCATTGTTCTTTGTTTCTTGGAAGCCACTGAATGTATTATTTCATGAGCTACTATGATACCATCCTAAATGTGTCTCCCTTTCATAAATTATTTTTGCTCTTTTGAAATATTTTTTTCTAATAGTGGCCTTAACCAATTTACCATCACGTTGGAGATTATCTTATAAGCTATATTGCATAGGAATATAAGCCTAAATGAATCAAGCAATTTTGCATCCTTATTTTTTGGAATCAAGGTAAGATATGTTTTATTTATTTTACAAGGTGTGTACTATTTTATACTAGACTACTCACCTACCACCAATAAAGAACCCTTCACTACTTTATAGTTATTTTTATAGAATGCTACAACGAGTCCATTCCAACCTTGGGATTTATCCCTATTAAAAGAAAAAAGAGTTGAATAAATTTCTTCCAAATTAATAGGCTATATAAGTTTGCTATTATCTTCATTTGTTATAATTAAATGTACTTCTTGTTGTAGATTATCATTAAGAACTTCAATCTTCTTTAATCTTAAAATATTTTATTAAAAAATCTAAGCCTCCTTTCTGATTTCACTTTGGTAATCAATCCAAACCCATTATATTGATTTAATTCTATGAATTCTAGATGTTTATTTCTATACTATTGCCATCCTATAAAAAAAATGTGTTTTTATCTCATTTTAACTGAAAATATCTTAATTTCAATATCCAATTATTTTCTTCCTCACTCAAAATATTATGATATTCAATAAGAAACTCCCTTTCCTCTGAGCTTAAATTGTTGTGCTCATATTTTTAAAAATTTTAAAGTTTCTCTTTTAGTTCCTTCTTTTAATTTTTTTTTTTTGAAAGTGTTCTTATTCCATTCTTTTAATATAGATGTCAATGATTTAATTTTTTCTAGAAGTGTGTACAACCCATCGTTTCCTAAAGAATTCCATGTTTGTGCTATCATATCAAAAAATTGAGGATGGTCTTACCAAATTTTCACATATTTAAAATATGATATTTTTTAATTCACTTACCATAGTTCTAACTCTTATTGGTCAATGATATAATCTAATAATTAAGAAGGTATTAATTTAAGCACAAGTCCCTTCATGTAGCCAATGATATGAAAGTATGTATCTATACAATGTTTTTGCTATCAGGTTCTATCTATCCTATTTTTGGTCCATGTATAGTTGTCCTATTCAAACACAACCTCTTGTAGATTATTATTGTGATTGAAAGCTAAGAAATTTCTCATACCATCTTGGTTATGGCATTAAAATATTCTATGATCATGAATTGGATTTATTGGTCTTTACTTCTCATAAAGGTTTCAATCCTACTTCATATTTCCGATCTACCTCATTGAATTGTGCATCCATAGGCATTGATAAGGATGAAATAAATATGTACAAAGTATCATGTGACTAATGAGGTTATCAAATTCTTAGTTTTATTAATGGTTTCATAGGAGGTTCTAACTAGATTCCAACAAGTTATAATTATTCATGTTGTTCTTAAATCCACAACATCCCATTCACATCTTTCTATACTACTTTCATAGTTTTGGGAAATTTTTCCTTTCTATTTTAGTTTCCTAGATGCAAATAATATCAAGCTTATTACTTAAATAGAGGTCCCTAATACATCTTTTCTTTGAGGGGAAAGTGGAACCCCTTATATTCTATAAGATGGTAATCATATCTCATTAGGGACTATTGGCTTCTCCTTCAAATTATCAATATCATTTTGTTTTTTGGTAAAGAGAAGTTCAACCAACTTAGATTGTGTTCTTTTCTCTATGTTTGCTCTTGCTTTCTTGGATCTCACTTTATAATTTAAAAGTTCTCTTTTTTCCTTGCTAGTATCTGGGGTAGGTCTTATTATTCTATTCCTCAATATTCTTTTGCAACTTTTTATTTCATTAGATTTATCCTCTCCTAGCTCTATTAAGGAAGCTTTATTTTATCCTACTCATTTTTTTGGTATTTCCTTATTAATGGTAGATGTATTAACATCTAATTATGTATTTTCTCTATCACTTTTCTTCTCTTAAATGGTGCATGGTATTTCAAGAGAGTCTTCAAACTCTGATGAGCACATTTCTTAGGTTCAACAAAAATGTTCCTCCATAAATTTGGTTCAAAATGAGTAGATAGTTCCTTGTTAATATTTTGATCCTATTGTACGATGTCATGTAAGATCAGATGTGTTTTTTCTTCATTGGCTAAATCCTCAAAAGAATTGTATTTATTCTAATATCCTTACTTACTAGTCTCCACTATTTATTTACTTTCATTTATTTGGACCTATTTTTTGGAAGCTGAAAACCATCCTCATCCATATTCATTTATAAGTTTCTCTTGTATTTTTTTACATATGTTTCTATTAGACTCTTCTTCCTAAGGTATGATGCCTCAATATTCCCCACCTCGTAATATATTCTATATCTAAAAAATATACTTTTATAATCTATAATTTAAGTTCACAACTTAAATAATACTTAAAATAATTAATTTTGATAAAAAATATATTTAATAAATTTATAAACAACTAAATCTAATATATATTTTTTTATAATTATACTTTTAAACAATTTAAAAATAATAACAATAACTCTTTCTTATTTTTGTTTATTACACCGCTATGTACTTCTAGTAAGCAAAAATTAGTCACTTGAGATAAAGCTCCAAAAAAAACTCCTATTTCCAATTAAATATTCCTAAAAGAAAATTCCCGTATTTCCAAATTGAATGAATACCCGTAAGCAAAAATTAGTCACTTGAGATAAAGCTCCAAAAAAAACTCCTATTTCCAATTAAATATTCCTAAAAGAAAATTCCCGTATTTCCAAATTGAATGAATACCCACCACCATGAAATTTATATATATATGTGGATGGATGGAGAGAGTTAGAAAGACGGATTTTATTGCAAAAATATGTACACCAGGGTGGTACACAATTATTTCTGCGTGACCCACGTCCATCTTATTCCAGAAAGTTCAAAATCTCCTTCAAATTGTTAACTAATAAATTTTTGAATAAATTTTTGAAAATTCCCGTATTTCCAAATTGAATGAATACCCACCATGTGGATGGATGGATGGAGAGAGTTAGACAGACGTATTTTATAACAAAAATATCTACACCAGGGTGGTACACAATTATTTCTGCGTGGCCCACGTCGATCTTACTCCTGAAAGTTCAAAATCTCCTTCAAATTGATAACTAATAATTTTTTTTTACACACTTTATCGTGGTTTGAATTTGGTTTCTTGAAAGAAAGCCTAAAATGTTTAAATTTGGTTTCTCGAAAGAAAGCCTAAAATCCTAACCACATATGTATCCCACCAAAAAAAACCTAAAATCCGAAGAGAATGTTAACTAATAAATGAGGCGGAAGTGACATTGAAGTAAATGCAAATCATCATAAACATTGTAATGCAAGACTAAGATAAGAGACGAGGAAGCAATGTAAACCGCTGGAGGAAGTCGGACGGCTGACAGCCATCGCTAATGCTGTCATTTACTTTGAGGTTGACTTTTAGAGAAATAACTCGTGGGAACGTGGAGACGTATTATAATGGAGGAAACTTTTGACAGTGTCCTCCATTAAGAAAACAGGATCCCAATCTTTACAAAAATTGTAAAAGCAGAGCTCTAGTTTCCGAATTTGCAGCTTCTTCACCCGAGATTTCAGACGGGAAACATTATGGAATATGTTAGAGAGTTTTCCCGCCTACCATAAACTGTTTATAAATAATCAGGCACGTAGCATGCGATAATCGTCGTGCTTCCAATGGAAGGATCGGTTAAACTTACCATTGTTCTATAGTGTTTTTTTTAGAATTGGAAGCAGAAGCACAAGCAGAGAAGCAGTCTAGGAATCTGTTTAACTTCGGCCTTTTATCTTTTTGGACTTATAAATACTATAGTCTCGAATAATTATACCAACTCTCATGATTTTTAACGTAAGTGTGCTCAACTTTGAGCATGGTCTATGATACTATACAACACAAAAATAAATAAATAAAAAGATAATTTCGTGAAATTTTGTTTAGATGTCGTTTATATTTTTATAAAGGCATCAATGATTCCTAGTCTATAATATTGCGCAAAACAACAAAAATATTTATATAAAATAAAAGGATAATTTCATGGCTTGTATATGAGATTTTTTTTTGGTATTGTTTTTATAAGAGATAAATGATTCTAAAGTTAAGATAATGGTTAGGGTGAGGTATATGGATGGGATTAAGATCAAGTTAGGCCATGCAAATATAAATTGAGTAATAAAAATGCTAAGAGTGGATAGAAAAAGGAATTACGAGATATTAAGTATTAGGAATGGATGAGGAGAAGAAAAAGGTGATAGTTTCAATGATAATAGATGGAGTGGAAATGCTAAAAATAGATGGGTAAAGTATTAAAGATGAATTAAAATGTCAACAATAAATGGGAAAGAAGACTAAGAGGAATTACTAATTTTAATTATAGATGGTGTGGGGAATCATATGATTTTGTAGTGATGTCAATGTTTAAAATGTAGGATTTCAATTAACCTCTTAGAGAATGAAAGGGAATGAGATAATTAAATATTAGGTTTAATTATTTAGGTTTTAGTTAAATAAAATTAGTTAGCCTTCAATTTAATTTTAAAAGTTTTTGAAAAGTATATAACAAACATTTGTCATATCCATATGGCCTTAGCTTGACATGTCGTCATGTTTCTTATAAGGGAATTTTATGAACATTTAATTTCATTATATATTGTAAATCCTCCAATCTAATCTTGGAAGGGCCTTTGAGTGAATATAAGTACTTCATAATATCAATGCAATAGACAAACAAGTTTTAGACAAGCTTTTCAAAAGTTTTGATCCATATCAATTTTGTATTAGAGCACTTGATCCATTTATGGATTGATTTTTTATGTCTATTGTGTGTTCTGAATTTGTTATGTTGTTTCTTTGCAACATAGAATTCCACCAAAAATCCCTCAAAAAAATTTCTATCCATGAAATGGTACAATGAGTCAAAGTGTTGCATGTCGAGATGATATTGATAATGTAACAACCCAGGTCTAACTACTCACCTAGTTGCATGGTGAAAAGATCAAACAAAAACCCAAGATATTTTTTTCAAAAAGTTTACCAGTTAACACTAAAATATTTTCCTAGATTTCAAAGTTTGGTTTCAGGCTAACATCATTTTGGATCACCCAATAATTTTTAAAATGTATATAGACAATATAGCATAGGCATAACAAACCATATTTGGGTTCAAGACTGTTGCAGCCAACCACCCAAGTGGATGAGATCGGCCAAATCCTATTGAGATGCCATTCTATGGATTCGGTTGCCCTCATTTACATCCACATATTCTAGCATGAGGATCGAACCACGACAAGGGTTTTCCTCTAGGGCCCATAACACCTAGAGGGTGGATGCTTTCTTCCCTTTCCTCATCATACTGAACCTTTGACTATCTAGTCGACTCGTTCTAAAACTAGTATGGATGAGAATAGCGTATTTATACCCCCGTGACTAACTGGTGATTCCATTTTCTTGAATTCGGTTAGTGCCATGTCAATACCCTAACCTTGGACTTCATCACACATACTCATTATAACCCACAGTGGTTCATCCCATACCGAACCCCGTGGCCATTCCAACTAAGTTCAATGAGTATGGAATTTATCATAGTGCTCTTTGAGTGACAACCTAGAAAAGGTGTCCCATACCACCCTCTCATACTAGATCTGACTGAGTCATATTTTATGACCAATTCTATCAGTCAACAGTTGCCCCAAAGCTTTTTGTGTGCATACCTGCACCTCAAAAATATTGGGTGTTTTTATTATTTTTCTGAGTCATAACCTCCCTATTGAATTCATTTAAAATTGTTAGTCTATTCCTTCCCTTAGGAAACATACATTTCTTTCTCAAGTTTAGGGGTTTTTCTTTTAAAATAAACATTTTAAAAATAAGAGCAACTAAATTAAATCTATAACTAGGTTAATATTGTTACAATAGAGGTACTCCAATCCCCAAGGTTTAGAAGTACTTTTTGCTCATTTACTCTACTTTATTAATTTTCCAAAACATAACCTTATAAGAAAACCCTATGTTTAAGAGCTTAAGAGAGTTATATTGCTGACATAAACAAGGATAGGTTGACTCATTTTTAAACTACATGAGCTACTAATTTCATTTGCCTTAGAATCAAATTCTGCAGAATGACAAGATAGACTACCATGACCTAATTTGGTTGATGGGTTCCACTTTCTACAAATTAGAGGTTGCTATTCAATTAAAGCTTATTGAACTTGAATCTACTAACTTGGTAGCATTAAAACATATTTCATATCCAATCGGGATTCACACAAAAGATTTTATTTTCCATCATTGGTCCCGATGGAAATTCATTATCATGCAAAACCTGACCCGGTTTCAATTTACAAGTTCAAAATTTAAGTGTTGCTATTAAATCCAGTTTCCCCATCTATTTTAAAAGAAAAAATCTTGGAATAGATATTTTGGTGATCACTATAACACTGTCAACATTTGAGCTATTATTTATAGCTTTCATTAAAATAAAATAACCAGATTGCATTCAATGATAGCTACTCAATCCTGCACTCTAGGTTTTATAAAATCATTGTTTACCAAATGTCATTGAGGCAACTAGCTATGCTTTAACAAAACAAAAATTGCATTATAATTCTTTCAAATTATTCAGGGCCAAAGCTAAGTTTACATTTGATGGTTATCAACAACAACAATTTGGAACAATACAAAGAATACCTCAATATCAAGTTTTCTATTAGCAAAGGATGACTTCATAGTTGATCTCTTATCTTTTATGTATTTTCAATATACAACTCTGATAATATTTTCAATGTCAGTTCAATTTACACATCACAACCAGAGGGAACAAAGTTTACAAGAGGGCCTTGCCCTTCATTTTCATACATAAGGATGCTCCTTATCTTTTATAGGTATACAAACTACCTTTCGACCATGGTTTGGTCTGCGTACTACTCTGGATACTTTGCTATGAATCCTAAGCTATTCACAGACCAAAATACAACCATGCATTGGTTACTCTTAACTACAATCTTTAGATATTTGAAGACTATAAACAATATGCTCTCTCTATCTGTCATCACCCACCTATGAACACTTTGGCACTGCTATTCATTTGCACAACAACTCTTGCACACAGGTTACCCGGCATGCCTAACTATCCAAGCAATCGATTCTTGATCCGCTCAAGGAAAGTCATAAGGTACCATCAGGGATCAGATACGACTCAAAATAAATGATTATGCATTCTACCATGCACATGCACCATATATTCTATAATAGAATCCAACAAAATATTATAATCTCCCTACCCGAGATATAACTCAAATATTTCAAACAAAATTTTTTCTTTTAATCTACCCATAATTCCACAGGCAAAACTTTCATAAAATCCTCTTGCACAACCAAAAATTATTTTTGGCAATCAAACAATAAGAAAATAATAAATAATTTTCTTTTATTTTAACCCAAACAATATGCCTATGACAACATGGCAACACTCTACTCGACATATCATTATTTTCATTACATAAAGTAAATTTCTCAATTTCCTTTTACTTCAGCACAAATAAAACAATGAGGTACAATTCATCAAAATTAGAGAGAAACAAACATATTTTCCTCATGTTAAATCATAGAAGACATATTCTTCATAGGGAAACATTTATAGAACACCCAACCTATAGTTATGCACTTCCCAATCCTCTTGTGTCTCTTCTTTTCATTTTTCCTTGTTGTCATCCCATCCAGTAAGCATGTATTTCTTTTTTGTTTTACTTACTTAGACTTATGGTCAACTTCCTTCCTCCTATCCTTCCACTAGACGGAGAACTCGACGAGTTTGTTCCTCTACCACCCATGCACAATGCTAGCCAAACAAGACACTCCTTCTCACCACTCCACATGCACAACTTGCTATCATAGCCATTCCAACAAAATTTGGTATTCTTGCCTAAGCTATCAACAACCTATGAGGAGTACGTCTTCACACACATGCTTTATGAAATTAAGTCTTAACAATATTCAAACTTTATGCTCAATTATTATTCTTATATTTTAAGCATCACATTAATAATAATATATGCTTCAATACATGGAAACCTACTATTATTTTTTTTAAAATAAAAAATAATATTAATAATATAGGCTTCAACACATGAAAAACCTTCTTTTAATTAAAAATAAAATTTTAAACACACACACATGCCTAAACAAGAAAGTGGCTCCCATCATCATTGCCACCTAAAAAACATTTCCCATTCCATGCCAACAAGCAATATTCAAATAAACATAACTCATGTAAAGATGCAATTTGCAATGCACCTAAATGATATGCAAAGTGCGAGTTTCCATGTGCTCGTGAGCTGAATCATCACTTCCCTTTCTTACCTTTTTCTTTTGACTAGCTTCCTTTCATTGACATCTTGCAACTGTCCTGCACTCATAGAGACTATCAATAGTACCATGTTTCACAAGAAAAAGGTAAGTTTATTATTTCTTTATTTTCTTTCATTAATCATGTGAGGAGGGTCGTTACATCCTCCCCCACTAGAGACAAACATAGTCCCTATGTTTTAAACTAGGTTAAGCAAAATAAATACTTTTGTATATTCATATCTTTTACATTAACAAAAAATATTCAAGCAAATTCATTGTTCCCATTTAGCACTAAATATTTCAATCATAATTTATCATCATAAAATCACATTTTCTCATGATTGTCATATAATCTCATCATAGATTATGTCATAATGAAATCAATTAAACATACATCATCATATGGTCCAAAATATTTCACTTAGCAATACCAAAACATTTACAAGCTACTCTACTCAGTAACTCAACAAACATATTTTACTCTACTTAGTATCTAGTTCCATATCCATATGCATATATACATATATCATGAAATTATATAAATTTTATGATAAAGTCTTCATCTACTCAAACAAATAAGGAAATTGTCATTGCATATCTGCCACGTCTTCCCACGTAGCATTTCTATCTGAGTAGTGGTCCCATTGGACCCGACATTGCTCTATGCTTCTTTTCCTCAGATTCTTGGTTCTAAAACCAAGTAGGTGAACAGGTCACACCTCAATATTTAATGGATCGATCATCTACAATTTGGAAACATCCAAAACATGAGTAGGATCAAAAATGTATTTTCTAAAGAGGGACACATGAAAGACATTATGGATTTTGGATAAGCTTGGTGGTAGAGCTAGTCTGTATGCTACAAGGCTTATCTTAGCTATAATCTCAAATGGACCCACATATCTAGAGTCAAGCTTGGAAGATTTTATGGAACTTTTAGTTGGCTTCACCCTTAAGAATACTCTGTCTCCCACAGAATACTCCCTCGATGTTCTTTTGAGGTCCACGTAGCTCTTCTGGTGATCTATGACCTCTTTCAACTTCTTCTGAATTCTCTTTAATTGTTCTTCCATTTATTTTACCATTTTTAGTTCGATCACTACCCGATCTTCCAAATTATCCCAAGATAAGGGAATTCTGCACCATCTCCCATATAGGGCTTCGAAATGTGCCATACCTAGTGATGCATGGTAACTATTGTTATATGCAAATTCCACTAGGTATAAGTAGTCTTCCCACTTTATGTGTTGATCCATGCAGTACATTCTCAACATATCCTCAAGCACTTGATTCACCCTCTCAGTCTATCCATCTATCTCTGGGTGATAAGCAGTATTGATATTCAGTTTGGTCCCTAATGCTTGATGCAATACTTGCCAAAATTTAGAAGTAAAATGAGAATCTCTATCAGAGATTATAACTTCTAGAAAACCATGTAGCCTTACCACTTCCCTGGAAAACTTACTTGCTATGATGGTTGCATCATCTTGCACATTGCCTGGTATAAAATGTGTGACTTTGGTTAATTTATCCACAATTACTAAAATTGCATCATGCCTGAATCTTGTTTTAGGCAATCCCACTATAAAATCCATTGATACTACTTGCCACTTTTGTGTGGGTATCTCATGTGGGTACAACTTTCTAGTTGGATGCAGATGTTCTGCTTTCACTCTTTGGCACTCCAAATATTTGGCCACATAATTGGTAATATCTTTTTTCATTCCTAGCTAATAATAAGCTTTTTTTAAATTTTCATGCATTTTTGCCCCTCCTGGGTGCATATAATAAGGAGTATTGTGTGCCTCCTTAAGGATTGTTTCTCTCAATCCTCCTGAATTAGGGACTACCAACCTATTCCTAAAAATAATAGATCACCTCTATAAACATATTCTGCATCCTTGCCAGGTTTTTGCCCAACCTGACCAATACAAGATTGATAAAATTCATCTTTTTCTTACCATATTTTAATTTGATCTAATAGATCATATTGGCATTTTGCCATTGTAGTAATATGCCCTCTCCTACTTAGAGCATCAATGACCTTATTCTCCTTACCCTTAATGTACTCAATGCCAAAATCATACTCTACTAAGAATTCTATCCAATGTCATTGTCTAGCATTTAATAAGGGTTGGGTAAATATATACTTTAGACTCTGGTGGTCTGTCTTTAACTCAAATGGTTTTCCTAGTAAATAATATCACCAAATTTTTAGGGCATGCACTACCACTGCCAACTCTAAATCATGAGTGGCATAATTAACCTCATGCCTCTTAAGTTTTCTAGACTCATAGGCAATAATCACATCATCTTGGGTCAAAACCCCACCTAACCCTTCAATTGATGCATCTGTACAAACTATAAACTACTTATTAGGATCAGGCAATTGTAGGATCGGTGTAGTTGTCAACCTTTCTTTCAAAATTTGAAAAGCCTCTTCACATTGCTCTATCCACTTGAAGCTTTTCCCTTTTCTTTGAAGGTTTGTAATGGGTTGAGCAATTCTTGAAAACCCTCTGATGAATCATCTATAATATCCTACAATTCCCATAAAAATTTGCACCTCTGTAACATTAGTAGGTGCTGGCCAATCAATAATTGCTTCAATCTTCTTGGGATCTACTACAATCCCCTTAGTAGAGATAATATGTCCAAGATACTGTACTTGTGGAGTATAAAACTCACATTTGGTTAATTTTCCATATAATTGATTCTTTCTAAGAATCTCAAGCATAGTTCTCATATGTTGATCATGCTCCTCTTTGCTCTTGGAGTAGATCAAAATATCATCCAAAAATATGAGTACAAACTTATCCAATTGTTCTCTAAAAATGCTATTCATGAGGTTCATGAATGCGGTTAGGGCATTGGTTAGCCCAAAAGGTAAGACAATAAATTCAAAATACCCATACCTTGTTCTAAATGTTGTTTTAGAAGTGTCTTCCTCTCGAATCCTTAATTGATGATAACCAGATCTCAAGTCTATCTTAGAAAATATGGTTGCTCCTTTCAATTGATCAAATAAATCATCAATTCTTGGTAATGAGTACCTATTTTTGATAGTAACCTTATTCAACATCTGATAGTCTATGCACATCCTTAAGGTACCATCTTTATTTTTAACAAACAAGATAGGAGCTCCCCAAGGTGACACACTTGGTTTGATTAGCCCTTTTTCTAGCAAATCTTGAAGTTGCATTTTGAGCTCTTGCAGCTCTATGGGTGTCATTCTATATGGTGACCTTGCAATTGGTGCAGCACCAGGTAACAACTCAATTGAAAAATCAAATTCCCTCTGAGGAGGTAACCTCGGTAGATCCTCAAGGAATACATCTTTGAATGCTCCCAACATCGGGTGTTTCTGGAAGAGGTCAAATTCCTTTTCAGTCTCTTCTTTCCTATTCAACTTAACTATGAAGATCATACCCCTCTTCCTAATAACCCTTTTAATCTGCATTGCAGTCAATAAGTGTGGTTTAACTTCTCTTCGACCATAATTAACTCTAATCCTTTGATTAGATTCATCCAAAAATTCCACCCATCTCTCCTCAAAATTTAAAAGAGCCTTATGCACCTTTAACCAATCAACTCCCAAAATGATATCAAATGCATGCAAAGGCGCCACATACAGATGCCAGTTAGTCTTTCCTTGTGGTAAGGAGATGTGGGGGTCAAATAAGCATTGGTTAACATGGTAGGTTTACCCTGATCCATACTCTACCTTCCAACCATTGGCCAAGAATCTAGGTCTAACAGGCAAATCCCTCACTAATCTAGATGAGATAAAGCTATCAGTTGACCCACTATCAATCAAAATTTGCACATTTTTATCAAAAAATTTACCATTCATTAAGAAAGGAGTAATTTGACCATTGAGTTCAGAACTACCTATGGCCACATAGATCCTGTGGCTAGCCTCTTCTAGGGCTTTCGGTGGTCGATCAACTCTGAGGGGGCATTTATTGGCATAATGAGCTCCTTGACATACATAGCATCCATTTGGTGGAGCTCTATTTCCTCTATTATTATTCTCATTTCTGTTCATAGATGTAGTTTCCCTAGCCCTTTCTTGACCTACTAGTTTCTGGTCCTATCTTCTGGGAAACTCCTTAACATCTTTCTTGAATCTACCACCTTGGTAATTAGGTTTATTTTTGCCACTTTGCTTATTCTGATCTCCTCCTTTGGGTTTCTTATTTTGTTCCTTCTCCCACCTCATAAAGCCAACACTTTTCCACTTTCTGAGTTCATATTTTTCCTTTTTGGATAGCTTTTGATAATTAAAATATGCCTTTCTCATTTCTTGATTAGCTTCCTCTTTTCTTGCCAAATCAAATGTAGTAGGTAAATTGATAGGATTGTGCATATTTACCACCATCATGATTCTAGGATGTAATCCTAGAATGAATTTTTGAGTTTTCATTTCTTCGTTGCTTTCATATTGGGATGCATATTTTAATAGTTGAATAAAATTTTGGTGGTAATCCCGCACTGACATGCTTTCCTATCATAAATTTGAGAATTCCCCAAATTTCTCTACATAATATTGCCTTGTCAAGAATCTATCTCTAAATTCCTTGACAAACTCCTCCCATTTGAGGTCAACAACTTCTACTTCATGCCCTTTCTTATAATATTTCCACCAATCTAGGGCTATTTCAGTCATATTCATAACTACCAAAGTAGTCTTGGATTCAGAGGATAAAACCACTAGAGAAAAGTAGGACTCTAGTTCACTTAATCAGTTTTTAGTTGATTCTCCATCACCCTTTCCATTAAACTTAGATATTACTACCTTTTTCAGGTTCCTATCCAACTCCTTACTCACCCTTGCCCTTCCAGTA
Source organism: Wollemia nobilis (assembly GCA_028583015.1). Classification (NCBI taxonomy): domain Eukaryota; kingdom Viridiplantae; phylum Streptophyta; class Pinopsida; order Araucariales; family Araucariaceae; genus Wollemia; species Wollemia nobilis. Next base: position 32,495,174 of record JAQPPZ010016892.1, on the reverse strand, counting down.
CTAGATCTCTCAGGTTCCCTTGGTGCTTCCACTATCCTATCTAATCTAGTTTCTCTTCCCCTAGCTAAGTCTTCTATGACCCATTATTGTTGGACAATAAATTCTTGTTGTTGGGCCATGTGAGTTTTCTATTGGGCCATCTCTTCCCTTTGATATTCCATATGTGTTTGCAATAATTGCACCACCTTTGCGAGGTTCCCTTCCTCCACACCATTCTCATTCTGAGGAATCTCATTAACCCTTTTTAGCCTTCTTTCACGTTGAGGACCTTCTCACCTTAAATTCGTTCTTGGTCCCCTTATAGGTCTTTCGGTGACTTCCTCCTCCCTACCTCTCATAGGATTTCTTAAGGACCCACCTCGCAACATTCATGCCATTTAACCTGTAGGTGAAAGAGGTAGTATATTAGTTTATATTGACTAATCTATTTCACATTCAGATTCTACAACTTAGAATCATTTTTGCTCTGATACCATATGTAACAACCCAAGTCTAACTACTCACCTGGTTGCATGATAAAAAGATCAAATAAAAATCCAAGATATTTTTTTCAAAAAGTTTACTACTTAACACTAAAAATGTTTTCCTAGATTTTAAAGTTTGGTTTTAGGTTAACATCATTTTGGATCACCCAATGATTTTTAAATCGTATATAGATAATATAGCATATGCATAACAAACCACTTTTGGGTTCAAGACTACTGCAACCAACCACCCAAGTGGACGAGATCGACCAAATCCCATTGAGATGCCATTCTGTGGATTCGATTGCCCTCATTTACATCCATATATTCTAGCATGAGGATCAAACCATGACAAGGGTTATCCTCTAGGGCCCATAACACCTAGAGGGTGGACACTTTCTTCCCTTTCCTCATCATACTAAACCTTCGACTATCTAGTCGACTTGTTCTGAAACTAGTATGGATGAGGTTAGCATATTTATGCCTCCATGACTAACTGGTGATTCCCTTTTCCTAGAGTCAGTTAGTGCCATGTCAATACCCTGACCTTGGACTTCATCACACATACTCATTATAACCCATAGTGGTTCATCCCATACCAAACCCTATGGCCATTCCAGCTAAGTTCAATGAGTATGGAATTTATCATAGTGCTCTTCGAGTGACAACCTAGAAAAGGTGTCCCATACCACCTTCTCGTACTAGATCTGACCGAGTCATATTTTATGACCAATTCTATCAGTCATTAGTTGCCCCAAAGCTTGTTGTGTGCATACCCGCACCTCAACAATATTGGGTGTTTTTATTATTTTTCTAAGTCATAACCTCTCGATGACTTCATTTAAAATTGTTAGTCTATCCCTTCCCTTAGGGAACATACATTTCTTTCTCAAGTTTAGGGTTTTTTATTTTAAAAGAAATATTTTAAAAACAAGAGAAACTAAATTAAATCTCTAACTAGGTTAATATTGTTATGATAGAGGTACTCCAATCCCCAAGGTTTAGAAATACTTTTTTCTCATTTACTCTACTTTATTAATTTTCCAAAACATAACCTTATAAGAAAACCCTATGTTTAAGAGCTTATAAGAGAGTTATATTGCTGACATAAAAAAGGATAGGTTGACTTATTTTTATTTAAAAACTACTCAAGCTACTAATTTCATTTGCTTTAGAATCTGCCATGACTTAAGTTGGATGACGGGTTCCACTTTCTACAAATTAAAGGTTGCTATTCAATTAAAGCTTATTGAACTTGAATCTACTAACTTGGTAGCATTTAAACATATTTCATATCCAATCGGGCTTCACACAGAAGAGTTTCTTTTCCATCATTGGTCTCGATGGGAATTCATTATCATGCAAAACCTGACCCCATTTCAATCTACAAGTCCAAACTTTAAGCGTTGCTATTAAATTCAGTTTCCCCTTTTGATTTAAAAGGAAACAAAGTTTGGAATAAGTATTTTGGTGATTCACTATAACACTTTCCACATTTGAGCTATTATTTATAGCTTTCATTAAAATAAAATAACCAGATTGCATTCAATGACAACTACTCAATCTTGCACTCTAGGTTTTATAAAATTATTGTTTACCAAATGTCATTGAGGCAACTAGCTATGCTTTAACAAAACAAAAATTGCATTATAATTATTTCAAACTGTTTAGGGCTGAAGCTGAGTTTACATTTGATGGTTATCAACAACAACAATTTGGAACAATACAAAGAATACCTCAATATCAAGTTTTCTATTAGCAAAGGATGACTTCATAGTTGATCTCTTATTTGTTATATATTTTCAATATACAACTCTGACAATATTTTCAATGTCAGTTCAATTTACACATCACAACCAGAGAGAACGAAGTTTACAAGAGGGCCTTGCCCTTCATTTTCATACATAAGGATGCTCCTTATCTTTTATAGGTATACAAACTACCTTTCGACCATGGTTTGGTCTATGTACTACTCTGAATACTTTGCTATGAATCCTAAGCTATTCCCAGACCCAAAGACAACCATGCATTGGTTACTCTTAACTACATTCTTTAGATATTGAATACTATTCACAACATGCTCTCTCTATCTGTCATCACCCGCCTACGAACACTTTGGCACTACCATTTTCATTTGCACAACTCTTGCACATAGGTTACCCAACGTGGCAACTATCCAAGCAATCGGTTCTTGATCCACTCAGGGAAAGTCATAAGGTGTCGTCAGGGATCAGATATAGCTCAAAATAAATGATTATGCATTCTACCATGCATATGCACAATCTATTCTATAATAGAATCCAACAAAATATTATAATCTCCCTACCCGAGATATAACTCAAAGATTTCAAACAAAATTCTTTCTTTTAATCTACCCATAATTCCATAGGAAAAACTTTCATAAAATCCTCTTGCACAACCATAAATTATTTTCGGCAATCAAACAATAAGGAAATCATAAATAATTTTCTTTTCTTTTAACCCAAACAATATGCCTATGGCAACATAGCAACGCTCCACCTGGTATATCGTTGCTTTCATTACATAAAGTAAATTTCTCAATTTCCTTTTACTTCATCATAGATAAATCAAAGATAAAAATACTGAGGCATAATTCATCAAAATCATTCATGCGCCAGATTTGGGAGAGATGGTTTTTATATTATAAAATTCAAGTTAATGGTGATTTGAATCGAATTAATATTTGGGAAAGATGGAAGAGGGGTGTATTTAAATCTAAATCTCTTTGTATTGGTTAGGATATTGGATTAAACTTTATTTGGTGGCAAGTGTGGTTGGAGATAAATGCTAGAATTTTTAGCGAAACTTTATCTTCTTTAGATGGAGTTTGGCAGCTCATTTAGAGAAAATTCACAGAAACTGTGGTAGTCTATGCTAAAGAGGAAACTCAGGTTGTTATTGGGGCAATGGAAAAGGAATTTTAAGTGAAAGAGGGATAGGATAGAGCTATTTTGAAACCACCCCCAGAAGATTGGATTAAAATTAATACTGATGGAGCTACAAAAGGCAATCCGGGTAGAGCTAGAATTGGAATGGTTTGACAAAATCATGTTGGAACAGTGCTCTATTGGGAACTGCAAGGCTTGGGAAGAGCCACAAACAATGAATCAGAAGCCTTAGCTATCAAATATGCTTCTATTTGGGTAGTAAAACAAGGTCACAGGAGGATAATCCTAGAATCAGATTCTCAAATAATGGTTGGAGCTCTAGATTGCATGAGGAACTTTGATTTAAAAACATGGAGGTTGAGGATTCTTGTCACTCAAATTAAGAAATTATGGAGGGAATTAGATGATGTGATTCCAGTTTATGTGAGTAGAGATCTAAATAAAGTGGCAGACTTCTTGGCTAAGATGGGTACTGAGAAGGACATAGGGGTTCAGTGGCACAGTGACATGGTTATTGAGGATTATATGATTAGGCAAGTTGGTGAGCAAATCCAGTGCTTAGCTAATTTGGATAACCACTCCAGAAATACTATTTAGGAGATTTATGTTTCAATGTAGATATTCTTTTATAGTTGTAAACAGGTGAACAGTCATTATAGAAATATGGTTTAAGAGATTTCGCTCCAATGCAAATCTTCTTTTACTACTTTAAACATGTGTTCTCTCTGACTAAGGCTAGGAAAAGTCTCATCCCAACTTGTAAATGATCTTTGTTTTAATACAAGTTTTTTCAAATTATTTTTCAAAAAAAATAATTCATCAAAATCAAAGAGAAACAAACATATTTTCCTCATGTTAAACCATGAAAGACATATTCTTCATAGGGAAACATTTATAGAACACCCAACCTATAGTTACACACTTACCAATCCTTTCCCATCTCCTCTTTTTGTCTTTCCTTATTGTCGTCCCATCGAGTGAGCATGCATTTCTCTTTTTTTACTTACCTAGACTTATTGTCAGCTTCCTTCCTCTTGTCCTTCCACTTATATGGATAGCTCTATGAGTTAGTTAATTCATATCCTATGCATAGTGCTAGAAAAACAAGACACTCCTCCCAACTCCACACACACAACTTACTATCATATCCATTCCAATAAAATTCAACATTCTTGTGTAATCTTATAATAGCCTATGAGGAGTATGTCTTCACATGCATGCTTAATGAAATTAATTCTTAACAAAACCTTATGCTCAATTATTATTATTATATTTTAAGTGTCACATTAATAATAACATATGCTTCAATACAAGGAAAACTACTATTATTTTTTTTAAAGAAACAAATAATATTAATATTATAGTCTTCAACACATGAAAAACCTTCTTTTAATTAAAAAGAAAATTTTAAACACACACACAAGCCTAAACAAGAAAGTGGCTCCCATCATCATTGCCACTTTAAAAACATAACTTATTCCATGCTAAAAAACAACATTGAAATATACATAACTCACGCAGGGATGCAATTTTGCAATGCACCTAAATGATTTGCAAAACATGAGTTTCCATGTGCTCATGAGCCGAATCATCACTTCTATTTCTTACCTTTTTTTTGACTAGATCCCTTTCATTGGCACTCACAGAGCCATCAACAGTACCATGTTTCATAAGAAAAAGGTAATTTTACTATTTTTTTATTTCCTTCCATTAATTGTGTGAGGAGGTTCATTATAGAACATGTTTAACATGGATGACATAGACCTAGAAGATCACTTGGATGAAAGCCTCAATGTCGACGATAATTATAGCCTTGTTATTTTGGAACTTGATGAACCCCCTTACATTATGAAGGAAATTGATCTTTCACTCACTTATATATTAAGTATAGATGAACTAGAGGAGGTGATCATCCATAAAAACATTACAGGCATAAGCCACAATTTGGTGTGCTAACCCATGAAATTAATTTTCATTCAAATGAAAATCAACTACTACTAGTATCAATAAAAAATAATTATAGATATGATGTGTGCTTGTAAGTATGTTTTTAGGCTCCATATACTTATTTCTATCTTCGCGTATCATCAAACTCTATGCACATTATGTTTGATGATGTGTTCACCATCGGATCTATAATATTTTGATATTATATCTCTTGCTTATCAATATTTCACCATGTTTGAAGGTGATGAGGGATGTTATCTCTATGAATAACCCTATGTGGAAAATCTTGGGGCGTCTTTTTGAACAAAATTCCACTATGGACTAGTGGGCTATTTTTGACTTTTTCAATGTTATTTTTTGGTATTGATTGTTTGTCGTTGCTCTGTTACCCCAAAAACATCCTCCTTGTATGCCTAGTTGTTGAACCCTCTTTGCCCTCTCCTCCTCATCCACTATTGCATGGGAATAAAACACCTAAATAGCCCAAAAAAACCTCCTTCATATAGACCTAGAATAAATCTCATAACATCAAATTCATCATATTTTAATTCTTTGCACTACTCGTCAATGGTATTATGATGATTTTATTATTTATTTTCTATCAAAGAAGAAGACATAAAAAATTTAAGAGTGGTAGGCACATTCAAAATTTCATCCATGTGTTCTCTAGATTTACCATTGATGAAGGGAAATCAAATATTGGTGAGAGAATCCTACCTAGGTTTTACCTTGATGAAGTGTACAAGACCCATAGAAAATGCTATACATTTGTCTTGAGTCCTCGCCTAAGCTTTACTATATACACATTTGAAAGTTGGACCTCACTCTTGAAGGACATGGATATCTTTAATCGAGGTAACCTAAGAAAATCATCGTGGAGCTTCCTAACATTTTTTTAGCTACAACCATGTCTCACCCATGCTTTTAAATGGCACTTTCATAGTAATAATAACTAGAATTCCATATTACTTGTATTTGATAACCTATTTGATGTTGAATATATCGAACTACATCTATAATAGAAGTTGTATCTCAAGATTTTGTGTGGTTACCTAGATGATGTGGCCATTGTGATCTATATTATTGTGGAAAGGGATAATCCATTTTTCTTTATGGTTTGATTTCAAGGTTATTTATAAGGGGTTGGACTCAAAATACACTTGTAAAAAAATGGTGAATCCTAGTCAAAATCAAGGTAAATCATGGTGAATCCTAAGAAAATAAAATAAATTGTCTTCACACCAAAATTTGGGGTATTTTAAGCCCTAAAAATTAAGGTCATATTTCAGGTAGATTTTGGCCTAATAAATCACATTATAACTTCATAAAAACACCACCATTAGATCAGTATCTAAAAGAGCTTTCCAATGAGTACAAATATGCCTATGTTTGGATATATATTGTGGTGAATTAACCCTAAGAAAAAATTGGTCCTAAAAATTTTAGGTGAATGGGCCGACATCGAGGGTTCTCATATTCACAAATTTCTAATTTTTAAATCCTAATATTCATCCAATTTGTGAATATTCGTCACTATAAATAACTCTGGTTGATTTGGTTAGGATTTCAAAAAAAAAAAAAAAAAAACCTTATCTATGTCATCGATAGTGTCAATCACCATGACCTAACTGTGTGTCATTTGATCGTTTGCATATTGCTTAAATATATAGGAATTACTTGGTTTATAATTTTATCATGTATATTATTAGATCCTATATCTAGTTCCTAAATATTGTTACCCTCATGGACCTCAAGATATGATGCAAGGTCCTGTGAGCTTTATCACACCATGTTGGGTGTGAGCAACATGTCCTACAACTATTGTATTGTAGTGGCCCTTACGATATCCATGTATTTTTGTATCCCATTCAAGGTAGTATGCAAATATGTGTAAAATTTTAGTTATATATCTATTTTGGTCACCAAAACACCGTCTATTCATTGTTGATAAGAATCTCTAGTTGCAACCTCAACTAGCATACATTTTAATCAGTTATCACATATTTTTGTGGGATAGCTTATTAAGGCCATATAATATTATCTTTATCATTTATCAAATACATGTAATAAAGTCAAAGCTTGTATATAAATTTTGAACCACTAGAATATACCCTTAAGATTCCATTTGGAGGGAAAAGTGTATCATTTTTTCTTTTACCTGGTATGACATTATTTATTTATAAATAAAGGCCTCCATTCAGTTGCAAGTATAGGATTATATATACTCACTAGAAATAATTTTTTGAGGTTGATCCAGTGAAACCAAAATTTTATAGTTTTTTGAAGCTGTAGTACAACTAATTAGGCATCAAAATTCATGTATTCTAGATTTTGGGATCCTCAAACCTTTTCTTCCTATTTTGTAATGGATAGTGTTTAATAATTTTATTGTTGGAAGGGATTATAAGTAATTAGATAATTAAAAACTTAGTTTAATTAACTAGGTTTTAATTAAATAATAATAGTTTGACTTCAATTTAATTAGACAAGTTTATGAAAAGCTTTTGAATAATATCTATTAGTTCCATACGGACTTATCCCGACATGATATTACATATCCTATAAGGGTATCTAACAAGAAGTTAATTTGATCATATCCTATAAATATGGTCTTATAGGGGTCTTTGAGTGCCTAAAAATACTTCTTAATATCATTACAATAAATAAGCAAGTGTTAGATAAGTTTTTTTGAAGCTTTGATCCTCATCACAAAGTAGTTGGTAACATTCATCCTAAGTTCATTTTATTTATGACTATAAATAGACCTTTTATGCCAAATTCCACTTGGAATAATGAAGAGCATGAACATGGAAGATAATTTTTAAGAAAAGAGAAGCTTTAAAGAAGAGGATATTACTAGAGGAGAATATTTTCGACAATATTACCAAGAAAGAGAAGCAATTTTAATATTACTAGCAAAGAGAACTTATTTGAGTTTCAATTGCAATACCTTGTTTACCGAGAAAATAATTTTCTAGCATTATTACCACCATCAAGATGAACTACACTACCATTGAAGTTGTCCATGATTTTTCACAATAGCAGAATTAGTCTATGCAATAGTGTTGAACCCTTTGTAGGAGAATCTTGGCAATGGATTAATGCAAATTCATAATAGAAGGTTGAATTCTTTTTTATATAAATTATATAGCACTTAAATTATTCTACTAGTGATAGCAAGGATTAGAGGAGTTTAAAAAAAGAGAAATTTGAAAAACCTTAGATTTTTTCCTTTCCAATACCCTAACTACTTTTGGGATTTTTTTAGATTTAGATCGAGTTACCAATTTTCACTATAAATGATAACATTGATGCTCGAGAATGGTGGATGAAGTTTATATCTATATATTATGGTGACTTTTTTTGGAATCTTTTTAAAGAAGGAAGCTTATGATTTGTGGGATATTCTTACTAAGTATAGTTATGTTAAGAAAATAATTTTGATACTGGATAAAATAGAGCATGCATTCTTGTGTCAGTGGAAACCATATAAAAATATAGCTAGTTTGAAGGTCACCATCAAAGTATATAAAGAAGAAACAAAAAGGCTTCATAGGAAACTGAAAGAAATAAATAAAAAGGATATAATAGAAGGAAAAAATATAGATGACAATATGTAAGTTCATTGTCACATTCAAAAATAAAATCTTACGGATCAAGGATCCAAACCAATGCAATAATTAGTTATGGTAAGGGAAAAAGTTAAAGAACCATTAGAAAACTGAAAAATTGAATTCACAATAGAAACATTAATAGAATTTATGGAAGAAGCAACAACAAAATCCAAGTAAACCTTATCAGAAGTCCACAAGGTTACACCAAAATAAAGGTATAAGAAATAATATTGTGAAGAATAATAAAAAAATATGTTGAAGAATCAAACGGAACAAATTTTAGGTTAAGGTTTTATTATATCGACACCCACACCACCTTAAGTGGGAATAATCTTAGCGGTATAGCTTAAGGAATCAATAGTTTATATCTATATGGAGTCAGGAAGACATAAAGTATGACAATGTTTGGAAGAAAAAGTATAATGTTTATATATTTCAAAGGGGTGTAGCAGCATAAGGGAACAATAGGACCAACAATTCAAAATATCATAGTAGAGCAACAAAAGCATGGAGTCAACAAATTATGAATATTCAAGTGGCACAATGGCAACTTGGCATCATCAAAAACCATCACTAATTAGGATTTCACTTAGATGGATGGATGAACAAGATTGAAAATTCTCATGTAAAATGATGTTAAATAATTGTATTTAAACACATTGAAGAAGATCCAAAAAATGAATATAAAAAATTTAGGCTTTTTGTGAAAAAAATGTAGGTATCTAGTTATAGCATCTCAATTGATATAAGAATTGACTATGTTTGTAAACTCTCAAGATTTATGCAAAAGAGTTGTGATTTATCAAGGGTGGGGGACCTTATTACAACCCCGTTTTCTCAAATAAATAAATAAATAAATAGACCTTTTATTAATAACACCTACTAATAAATATCCTCTTTTGAGGTACTTTTCCTAGATATTACCATATTTAGAAGGTGTACAATAAATAAAAATATTTATATCATTCACAATATAAATAGGTGTTTTCTCGTTATCTGAATCTACATCCAATAAAGTATGTTTAGGCCTTGTTAATGGATTGAATTTCAAGTAAAATGTGATTCTATTTTTATTAAATCTATTACAACAAATTAGTAAATTTTTTATATAATTATTAGAGTATTTCTAATAGTATTATAATATTATTTTGGAATTTTAAGTGGCATTGTTAATTGTACCCTTATATCCCTTGATTTCATTGTAAACTTATGAATTGATCTCTACTTGAAGAGTGTGGTGTATTATTCTTAATGAGCAAGATCCACTTAAATGCATAAAAGTGACATTGTTTTTCTTTGGTATGTAAATGTGATATCTTGTGAATTATCTTTATGTTATGTAATTTATATAAATCATGGTACCTACTATCTACAATAAGTTTCTTATTGGATATTTATTTTATTGGATATAAACATTGTTTGCATTTCAAGAAAGATCTTATAAGGAGAAATAGTAATAGTTTGATGACTTGTAAGCTAAATATTATATCAAAAGATATTTCATGATGCGTTGTTATAATTGTGGGGGTTTCAAAGATGGTTTGGTAATATTGGACCACAATAAGAAAATAGAATGTAGATATATTTTCTTTGTTCTAGACATTATTTATTCAACCCTCATTGTTATCAAACCATGCCTTACTTACTGTCCTTCTTTGACATTAATCTTCCCTATCTTTGTTATGGTAAGAGAAATGATGATATGCATAGATTTGTAGAATTCATACATGTATAAATATATGTCTCACTATTAAAAATGGTGAAATGGATAGATATATGAAGTGCACATATGTTCTACAAAATAAACATTAGAAAACTTGGTACTAGGCTTGGAAATTAAATTGAAAATATAAACAAGATTTTTAGAATATGTACAAAAATTTGAATTTTTTATTTTAATATATAATTTTGTCCCATATTATTATATTTATTTGATAAAAGCATTTTTATCTAAGTGTACATTATTATAATATTATTTAAAAATAAAAATAAAAATAAAAGTGGTCCCTTGTAAATACTATAATTATGAATATTATATTTGAAAATTAAGTGTTAAAATGGTCATTGTCCCTTTTTAAAATAATTCTATTATTGTTGATGTTAATGGACTATTATGAAACAATATGATCCCTTATAGGTCAATTTGTAAGGGTTTTTTATTGGTTCGTTATAATTTTATACTTTTTATTAGCCATTATTTGATAATGGATTCTATTCAATTGCCCCAAATAAGGGTATAACCATTTCAAATACTAAATATTTTATACAACCATAATGTATCAGTGACATATCCATTTTCTAGTTATAGAATATGAAAATATTTTAATATGTTAGACAAGTTAAGCATCTACATTCCTTTGAGAACTAAAAATGATACTGTAAAAAACATTTTAGATAATACTAGAGTCTATTAAATATTAAATATTTTATTGTGCCTACTAAAATAATTAGGTACATAAGTATTCCACTTGAAAATTACTCATATATACAAATTATTATTTTTTTATTTATAGTATAAGGGGTTTTCAAAGGGTCCCTAAACCTATTACAAGTAGGTTTTTGAAAGGCACCCACAAACGTTAGATCTAGGAATAAGATATCAAGAAATACTAAGCTGGATTCCACGAATCAAACCCAAAAATCCAATGAAAAACAACCTCCTAGCAAAGAAGCCATAACTTTTTATCAAGAAAATACAAGAGGTTGTCTCATAGTCAAAGCATCATGTGCTCTGAATCTAAAGCAACAAAGAAAAATAGTAGAATAATGAAAATGCTACCACTTAAAAATAAATTTACAAATAAAAACTGCCCAAACCAAAGTATTTGATGCCTAACATGAAAGGAGAACAGAGGAATCACATCATCACAATAAAAAAAACATCCAACAAAGCACATAATAGGAGAAACACTCATGAGAATAATTGATTTAAGAAAAAAACACTAGAAATACCAGTCAAAAAAATCCATAGCATAAAAACCATTCAGGAGATCTACACAAGAAATTCCATGAAACTTGCAAATCCTGCAAGAGCCAACTAAAAAAGTTTCAAGAACAACAACTCTCATGTCGAAGAAAAATGAGATAGCAACATTCTGCACCAGAGGGATAAGGGTAAAATCCTTAAAAATAAGCCTTAGAACCTTAGGATCAAGCACACCACCACTTTTGGAACTAGAGAAAAAGATATTTGCAAACCATCGAAGCTAGGAAATCCACTAGATACATGGGATCAGAAGCCGAAAACCACCGTAGCATAACAACCCACTTTTATCCCAACTAGTTTGGGTCGGTATTTGGCCCTGTCTCCCCAAAACATCCATATAGAATAATAAATTACCAAATCCAGAAGAAAGTAGAACAAACCAACCATAAACCCACTACTGGTAGAGAACCCTAGAAACAAAGCCATCCAAGCACCATCCAACCAGAGTAGCAAAGCCATCAGAGTTGAAGCTAGACAAGGGAACACCTTCATATTTCTATAGCCAAACACTATATCAATCTCACTCTTATGGGTTTAGGTTGGTAGATGGTCATTTCCTCTCCCTAGAAAGGCAAAAAAAACATGAAACTCTTGAACCTAGAAGAAATGCTCCACAATCCAACCAAGTCCTTGAAACTACCAAATAACTCAAGAAATGTAGCCACCCAACACACCCACCAACTAGAGCGAGATCCAACCAAGGGGTCAACAACCAAAATTTTCCATTGCATTATAACGGCCTAGGATAACCCCTACATGTTTGGGTTAGCATTAGATCCTTTTACCTAGATAAGAGTGATAATGCCAAACCCATAAGAGTGCAGAACATAGAAAAGATATCCCTAGCAATAAAATACATCCTAGTCATGAACCATAGTAGAGAAACTAAGCATGAATAGCAAACAAATCCATAATGGAAGAAAGAGGAAATTCTGCTCAAAGGGTTTTAGAGTTTCAAATCCAGAGCAGGAGTGAAACCCTCATGGAGGAAGCCCTCACAAAGGATACCCTCATGTGCCCTCTCTGCCATTATGAGGCTCATGCCCTCGAAGGCCCTCTTTGCCAAGGTGAGGCTCCATATATACAACTTTTAATAAAATAAAAATGAAAGTAATATTTTCTCTTCTAAATATTTAGTATGTTAAAATTTCTTTAATTTAATGTTAGCATACAACTAGGGACACAATTAATGTTAGATATTTGAATACGTTAACAATATAATAACATATTTTCACTATGTTTTATCTTATTTTAATCAATTCTATCTCAATTTCAATCTCCAATTTTTTCTTCCTTACTCAAAATATTATGATATTCATTAAGCAAATCCCTTTCCTCTGAGCTTTTAATTTGTTGTGCTCATTTTTTTGGAATTTTTAAAGTTTCTCTTTTAGTTCTTATTTCTTCTAAAAATATTTTTGAAAGTGTTATTGTTCCATTCTTTTAATGTAGATGTCATTGATTTAATTTATTGTAAAAGGGTGTACAACCCATTGTTTCATGAAGAATTCTATGTTTGTGCTATCATATCAACAATTTTAGGATGGTCTTCCTACATATACTCATATTTAAAATATGATCATGTTTAGATTCACTTTTCACAGTTTTAACTCTTATTGGCCAATGATATAAGCTAATCCTTCCGAAGGTATTAATTTTAGCATAAGTCCCTTCATCTGGCCAATGATATGAGAGTATACACCTATCCATATTTTTTGGCTATCAAGTTCTAATGTATCATATTATTGATCCATGTATATTTGTCCTCTTCAAAATCAACCTCATGTAGATTATTATTGTGAACAAAAGCTAATAAATCTCTTATACTTTAGGTTATTTTTCTAATTTTCCCAAAATTTTCTTCCATCTTGGTTATGACATTAAAATTTCCTATGACCTGGAATCAGGTTTCTTGGTCTTTACTTCTCATAAAGGTTTCAATCATATTCCATACTTTTGATCTACCTGATTGATTTGTAGGTCCATAGGCATTGATAAGGATGAAATGAATATGTACACAATAGCATGTGACTAATGCAGTTATCCAATCCTTACTTTTATGAATGGTTTCACAAGAGGTTCTAACTAGATTTCAACAAGTTAGAATCATCCCTGTTGCTCTTAAATCCATAGAATCCCATTCACATCCATCTTGACATACTACTTTCATAGTTAAAAAAAAAAAAATCTTCCTATTTTAGTTTCTTAGATACAAATAATATCAAGCTTATTACTTAAATAGTGATCCCTAATACACCTATGCTTTGAGAGGATATTAACACCCCTTATATTCTATATAATGGTAATCATATCTTATTAGGGGCTATTGGTCCCTCCTACAAATTACCAATATCATTTTGTTGTTTGGTAAAGAGAAGTTCAACCAACTTAGATTGTGTTATTTTCTCTATGTTTGCTCTTACTTCCCTAGATCTCACTTGATTATTTAAAAGTTTTTCTCTTTTTTATTTGCAATATCTAGGGTAGGTGTTATTATTTTATTCCTAAATATTACTTTACAACTTTCCTTTTCATTAGATTTATCCTCTCCTAGATTTGTCAAGGACACTTTTTATTTATCCTACTCATTTTATGGTATTTAGTTATTAATGGTAGAGGTATTAACATCTAACTATGTGTTTTCTCTATCACTTTTTTTCTCTTGAATGGTGCATGATATTTCAAGAGAGTACTCAAAACTTGAACAACGTATTCCTTAAGTTCAACAAGAATGTTCCTCCATAAATCCGGTTCAAACTGAGTAGATAGTTCCTTGTTAATATTTTAATCCTATTGTACAATGTCTTCTAATATTTGATGTGCTTTTTCTTCATAGGGTAAAGCCTAAAATGAAATGGTATTTCTTCTAATATCCTTACTTACTAGTCTCCACTATTTATTTACTTCCATTTATTTGGACCATTTATATACATCTATAATATATAGTCTGAGTCCACAATTAACCCATACTTAAATTAATTAATTTTAATAAAATTATATTTAATAATTTTATAAATAACTAGAATAATCATTATTGTTTTATAATTATACTTTTAAATAATTTAAAAATAATAAGAATAACCCTTTCTTATTTTTGTTTATTACGCCACTAAGTACTTATAGTAAGGAAAAATTAGTCACTTGAGATGAGGCACCATAGAACTCTAAGTTTTGAAAGTTCCTAATCTCCTTAGAATTATTAAATAATAATAATTGAGGCAAAAGTGATATTAAAGTAAATACAAATCATCATAAGCATTGTAATGATAAACTACGATAAGAGACATGGAAGCACTATAAACCGGTGGAGAAAGTCGGTGGGATGGCAACCATCACTAACGTTGTCATTTACTTTGAAGTTGACTTTCATATAAACAACTCATGGTAACGTGGACATATTTTATAATGCAGAAAATTTTTGATAGTGTCCATTGCAAACACTAAAAAACAACATCTCAATCTCTACAAAAGTTGGAAAGGTAGAGCTCTAGTACCCAATATTTTAAAGCAATAGCTGGAAAGGTGGTCAATATTTCTGAATTTGTAGCTTCTTTACCCAAGCTTTTAGATTTATGGAGATTTTCTTCCTACTAGAAATTATTTATAAATAATCTATAATCAAGCACATACTATGCAATAATTGTCATGCTTCCCTTTCAACAATGTAAGTATTTATTAAACTTACCATTGTTCTATGGTGTTTTTTTTGTTAGAATTGGAAGAAAAAACACATAACTAGTCTATAAATCGACTAGCTTCAGCATTTTATAATTTCAGAGACTCCATCATCAATGCAAGTAATAACAATCACCTCCAAATTTTCACCAAAGCCAATTTTCATCCTTATGGCAAATATTTTGAGAACCATCGACCTACTGGTCATTTTACCACTGAAAAATTAGCAAAGGAAATGTTGGGTAATAATTTCTTGGAAATGTATCCATACTAGGCACCTTACTGGCAAGTTCCCTCAATCCTCGAAAGGATGTTCAGGGTTCAATCTTGGCGGCCTACGCCGTACACACAAATAATCCCTCAGCTAGCCTGAGGGGTATACCCAGATGGGACAGACCCCATGGAATGGAAATTCTTAGCTCCCATGGATATAGGGAATTGTTTTCCTTAATTAAAGTTTTAGGGAACTAGGATTATAGTTGAAATTATAAAATTGTAATGTTTAAACACTTTTTATAGAGAATTACTATAAGAAGAAAAGAAAAATATTTAATCAGTGAAGCAACATGAAGGTGAGTGCAGTAGTGCTAGGGCAGTGAAGAAAAATATTTTAATAGTGCGGCAACAGTGCTTGGGTAGTGAAGAAAAATATTTTATCAGTGCTACAGTAGTGCTAGGGCAATGAAGGTAAGTGCAGTAGTGCTAGGGCAGTGAAGAAAAATATTTTAACAGTGTTGCAGCAGTTCTAGGATAGTGAAGAAAAATATTTTATGAGTACCATAGTAGTTCTTGGGCAGCAAAGGTAAGTGCAACAATGCTAGGGCAGTGAAGAAAAATATTTTAACAGTGCTACGGCAGTGCTAGGGCAACGGAGAATTTTTTTTATCAATACTGCAACAATGCTAGGGTAGTGAAGGTGAATGCAATAGTGCTAGGGCAGCAAAGAAAAAAAATTTAACAGTGAAGCAACAGTGCTAAGGTAACGAAGAAAAATATTTTATCAGTGTCGTAATAGTGCTAGGGTAGCAAAGATGGGTGCAACAGTGCTAGGGCAGGGAAGAAAAATATTATAAAATTACCACAATAGTGCTAGGGCACCAAATAAAAATATTTTATCAATTCCACAACAATGCTATGGCAATGAAGTTGAGTACAACAGTGCTAAGGTAGCGAAGAAAATATTTTAACAGTGTTGCAGCAGTGCTCGGGCAACAAAGAAAAATATTTTATCAATGATGCAATAGTTCTATGACAGCGAAGGTGAGTGCATCAATGCTAGGGTAGCAAATAAAAATATTTTATAAGTGTTGTAGCAGCACTATGGCAGTGAAAAAATTATTTTATCTATGTTGTAACAGTGCTAGTGTAGGGAAGGTGAGTGTAGCAATGTTAGGGTAGTGAACAAAAATATTTTAACAGTACCGCAACAATGCTAGGGTAGCAAAGAAAAATTTTAACAGTTTCATAGTAGTGCTAGGGCAACGAAGGTGAGTGCAACAGTGCTAGCACAGTGAAAAAAATATATTTTAATAGTTTTGCAGTAGTTCTAGGGTAGCTAAGGTGAGCAGAAGTGCTAGGGCAGCGAAGGCGAGTGCAACAGTGCTAGGGAAGAGAAGTAAAGTGTTTTTATTTGGTAATATAATTTGGGAAATTATACTATACATTTTGGATAGACGATGAGAGTTAGGGAATTTTAAATAGGTGATGGTGGGAAGATGCAGAGTTTGGATAAAATGGTCATGGATGGGGAGGTGAGAATTTTGTAGGAGAATATACTTGGTAGTCTAAAGGTTGTAAATTAGGTGGAGACCCTTGGGAGCGGGATTTAAGCCCAAGTGGAATAAGGTTCTGGAGTCTTGGTAATGAGGTTGTTGGAGTGGTCATGATTTCTCCTAAATCAGGGACCCTTGGGGCTTCACCTGTTGGATATTTGGGTTGGTTCCAATCCCTAGGGAAATTTTCATCTCTAGATAAGTGTTCGTATGTCAAGGTTACCACTTTTAATTCTATTTTTAGAAAGTTACCAGGTTCACTTTGACCTATTTCCTTCGAAGGATATTTTACCCATTACATACAAGCTTTTATCCATCACCATGGAAGAGGGTTCCTAGAACCTGGTTGGAAAATTTCAAGGGAGGAGGCCCAACATTGATGTCATAAAGCATTGGGACTTGGTTAAGTTGAAGCCTAAGGGAGCTATGTACATTGTGGTAGCTTCCAATGGTTTTTTCCTTATTAAGCTTAAGTACGAGGAGGACTCAAAGAAGATTTTCGGTAGAGGGTCTTGGTTCTTTGGAAAGCGAGGACTCTTTTTGCAAAAATGGGGACCCAATTTTAATCCTAGAACCCAAAGAATTAATTTGGTTCCATTGTGGGTTAGATTACTAGATCTACCATTCCACCTTTAGCATGTTGATATTATTAGAGGCATAGCTAAAGCCATAAGTGAGGTAGTCCTAATTAACTCAGAAATTAGGGCTAAATTTAGATTAGTATTTGCTCGTATGTGTGTTATGGTAGACCCTAAAGATAATATTCTACATCACACTAATTTGCTTTCGAATTTTAGGACATGGATTCAGCCTATTATATATGAGAACTGACCAGTAAAATGTTTGGTCTGTAATATTTTTTGCCATGTCCCTGGCTTATGCCCAATATAAAATAGGAAGATCCATTTCAAGAAGAATTTGGAGAAAATAAATCCAAAGAAAAATTGAGACCAGCTCCTAGAAAAGAAGGCAAAATCTAATTATGTAGGTCCTTAAGACAAGGCTCCTGGTTTGAAGGAATTTATTGAGGAAGATATTCAAAAAATAGTTTCAAGCGATGATGAAAAGGGGTGTATGATCTCGAGAAGTACTTATTATGGCCTACCAATGGTCAAAAATGAATATTTAACTTATGATACTTCAAATTCTAATGAGTTTCTCCAAAATTATTTTCAATACCTAAAATTAGACAATGCTAAGAAGGATGGCTCTAAATACCCTCAGGTGGGAGAGGGATCTCCTCATAAAATGGATTTGAAAGTGGACCTCCCAATTTTGGGTGTTGTAAAATACCCCTCTGGTGATGTCAAATCCCTCTCTAGTGAAGGTTCCTCAGGGATAATGATGCTACGTCCTAAAATTATAAGCTTGCATAAGGGCTTAATTGATTTGGGAGTTACAAGGAAGGTAGGCAAACCATAAAATAAATATCAAAGAAGGAGAGAGTCAAAAATTGATATTGCAAATGGAGTTCAACCCAAGCTCAATTTCAAAAAGGAAAAGGATACAAAATGTAAGCATTTGAAGCTAGATTCATTTTGTCAGTACCCCCAATCTAAGGATAGGATTTTTATTTCCAATAAATGTAAAAGAAAATTTTATCATGGAACATTAGGGGTCTTAATGGGCTACCTAAACATAATGCATTGGAATCCATCAGAAAATATTTTAAGCTAGATATAATTTTGCTGCAATAAACAAAAATGGATAGTAGTAGTGCTTAAATATTTAAGAGGATAGCTTGGAAGGAGGCTGATTTCATAGATAACTCGACTAATGGTGCCTTGGGGGGTCTCTTTTACATGTGGGACCCTAAAACCATTAATGGGTCGACTGTGTTCATAGCTTACTGAGTGATTACCATCCTTTTTTGTTCCAAGGAGTCAGGATTTAAATCGATAACCTTGAATATTTATACCCCAAAGGACCCTCTAGAACCATGCTTTAGGATTTCTTTGGTTATATGAGAACATTTTAAAGGAGATATCTAGATTTTTATGGGTTATTTTAATACACCCTTATATCCATATGATAAAAAAATAGCAACTCTGATTCTCAATAGCATGGATGAATTTACCTCTTTTATTTACTCCTAGGATTTGATGGATTTGGACCTGAAAGGATCAAGATTCAATAGGCAAATTGGGAGTCAAAACATTCAGGTTAGGCTAGATAGAATAATGGTGTATAAATAAGGTATCCCTATTTTGGTGATGCATCTTTACGCTCTCTCCCTAATTTTTCCTTAGATCACAATCTAATTTTGGTTGAGAAGACACAAGATTCAGTCTTCTTTCCTTGTCCATTTAGATTTGAAGCAATGTGGCTTCAACACCCTAGTCTAGAATCCAACATTGAGGAATGGTGGAGTCACAATTTTTTAGGTTCTTGAATAGCACAAATAGCCTCTAAGTTGAT
The DNA here is from genome assembly GCA_028583015.1 of Wollemia nobilis. Taxonomy (NCBI): domain Eukaryota; kingdom Viridiplantae; phylum Streptophyta; class Pinopsida; order Araucariales; family Araucariaceae; genus Wollemia; species Wollemia nobilis. Next base: position 32,475,389 of record JAQPPZ010016892.1, on the reverse strand, counting down.
ATTTATAAAGGAAAATATGAAGGATTGGAATAAGCAGGTTTTTGGAAATATTATTGCCAAAAATATAAAGATTTACAATCAGTTGTAGGAGGTTGAGTAGATAGCTGAAACTAAGGGTTACTCTAAAAAATTAATGAGGCAAGAACTATCTATTCTCACAAAGCTCCATAATGTTCTTGTAGGGAAATAAATTATGTAGAGGTAGAAAGCTAGGGCCCTGTGGCTTAAGGAGATTGATTGGAACACAACATTTTTTCACTCCACTGTGTTGAGGCATAGGAGTAACAATAGGATTAGGGTGATTATGAAATCAAATGGAGAACTCTCTGAAGATATGAAAGAGAATAGATCTAAGACAGTGCATTTTTTAAGGGTCTCCTGTGTTACACGTCAGCAAAAAATGAATAGGTTGAAGCTCACTTATTAAATAGCATACCACCTCTGGTCTTTGCAAATATGAATAATATTTTGGATACTCCATTTTTTTTCAAAAAAATTGGCATATTTTGGGGTTGGAGATGTGTGATGCCATCAAGGATGTTCAGTCCTCAAAATGGATCCCATAAAATGTCAACTCTATATTTTTGGTGCTTATCCCTATAATGGCTTATGCTAAGGATTTTATAGCTTATAGGCCTATTAGTCTGTGTAATACTATTTTTAAATTTTTTATGAAGAACCTTGCAAACAGAGTCAAATATTTATTACCAGGCATCATTGATATCTCGTAGAGCAGTTTTGTGGCTGGGAGGAAAATTTGGAATAGAATCATTGTTGTCATGAACCACCTTGGAAGAACCTTATGGACATGTTATTTGTATTTTGATAGCTGGTTTTAATGCTTGATGTATTTGCATTTTAATGGGTTTTATCAAGAGAAAATGATGCTACAAACTTTTATGAATGTGCAATAAAATATATTCTCTCAAGTGGGAAGACCAACCACGAGAGATGAGAAGGGAAATGATGAATACAACTCACCAGGTAAAGCTCTTGTTTATTTCGTCACTAGTTACCTTCCTGAGGGCGATGTTACCTAAGGAATTAATTCCAAATTCCTGCCACTCAAAGGAAGAACGGTGATGGGAAACGAAGAGAAAATTCATCGAGTTTTTGCATGATATTTATGTGACATAAGTTGATTGTATCATTAATTTGCATAAATAAAGTATGCCTTGAAAGTGCACATTTATTAATATTTGGCACTTTAATATTTTAAAATATATGCCTTTATGCATACAATTTGAGTATTCTCTAGAGAAAATATTAATTGTTTAAGCATGCTTGTCTAAAGTAATTTATCTCATTTTTGAAAGAAAGTTAGGTGAATTATCTTTTTATGGACCTGTCCAAATTCTATTGGACCAAAAAAATGAAAGGACCACCTTATAAATAAAATATTACATCCTTTGATATTGAAGAATTTTGACTTATGATCGAGCAGTGATGGTGAATTTTTATGTGACACCCTAAATTGTGATCCGGCAAGGCCAGCTTTGGCGACAACGAAAGAAGATCCAAGGCTCCGAAGGGTCAAAACCTCCATGCGATCCGGATGAGTGTCGAGGGGCACAACCATGATGTCATGAGGTGAGGAGGTAGGCGGGACTAAGACCACGCGTAGCGATGCGACGAGTGGCCCTCTTTCGGCCACAAGCTCCATTCTAAATATGGGGGTGTCGGTGGGTTTGAATACCACCAACCATAATGCTGAGAGTAACGATGGGGTTGGGGTTTCGACCACCAGCGACGGCCACACCAACGGAAACCCTTCATTTGTAGAATTGCTTCAGAATAAGCAAAAAATCAAACCTAACACCGCATTCGAGTTCGTTACACAGGGTTGTGATGTCATATGCCCTAGGAGCCTCATGGAAGATTACGAAACTCGTGACACTTACTCCCTAGTGGGAAAGTTCATAGGAGGCCACCCAGACATGGATTCAATTCGCAGATGGGCGGCACCCAAATGGAAAACACTAGGAAGCATGGAGTTGTCAGCTATGACTCGAGGTTTCTTCATGATCCAACTTAACACCTTGGAGGACGCAGAACGCATCTTATCCAGAGGGCCTTGGTTTTTTGGGAGGAGAAGCCTATTTTTAAAAAAATGGTAGCCAAATTTTGACCCAAACTCTCAGAATATCAACTATGCTCCACTCTGGGTGAGGCTTCCGAACCTCCCAACCCATTTTTCTATGAAGATGCATTGCGAGGTTTAGCCAAGGCTATCAGGGATCTCGTGGCCATTGACCCAGCCACCCGAGCGAGAACGCGCTTAACTCAGGCATGCATCTGCGTCAATGTGAACTTGGAAAGCCATCTCCCGGAGCACCTGAACCTCATTTACGAAGATTTCAAATGGAGACAACCGTTGATCTATGAGAACAAACCGACATTTTTCCCTGAGTGCCAGACGCAAGGCCATCTACAGTCCCAGTGCCCCAAGGCTAAGAACCCGAGCGTGGACAACCAGATCGAGGAACACCCAAAGTATATTTACAGATGAATCTCAGAGAACCATGCACGTCGAACGCCAGGCATCAAGCTAAATTGTGGGCGAACACTCCATTCCAAAAGGCAAGTGATTATGTTCCTGTTACTAATAAATTTGATGCGCTTAAAGATTATGGCATTTCTGAGGATGTTGAGGAAGGTGAAATTCCTGCTGATTCAAACCTGGGCTTTAACCCTGAACTTCTCCAATGCCCTAGACCCAGATCCACCCAGGCCTCTAAGTCTACCTCTCAGTCAAAACAATCACCCAGTCCCCCCTCCCGATCCCCCCGTAGCTCACCCCTGAAACCCTCCGCCCAGCCATCCTCCTCGTAGGACTCTCCACCCTCGAAATCCAGGACTCCAGCCTCGCCCACCTTCTACGACCCTATGGACTCTGACAGTGAAGACCTGGACCAACCTTCCCCTGAGAAGTGGAGCCCCAAACAAACCCATAGCTTTAGAAAATCTCAGATGGATGTCGAAGGAGAGAGGAAAAAAGGTAGACCGTCGAAAGCAGATAGAAGAATTAGGGACACTGCAGAAGACATAGCTAATGGGACCCAGAAAACCCTTTTTTAGGATACCAAAACTAGTACTAAGGAAGAAACCCGAAGAACCAAACCCCCTACGCAACAAGGAAAAGGGGGCAAAATAATTCCCAAAAGTTCTAAATGAGAGTCCTCTCTTGGAATGCGAGAGGACTAAATGGGGCAGCCAAGTAGAGAGTGGTTGCAACCATGAGAAGAGAACATAACCCAACTATTTTTCTCATCCAGGAAACTAAACTCAATGACCAATGGTCACCCAGGGTGGCCAAAAATATTTGGAGAAACTGCGAGTGCATCCATTCCCCGACGTTCGGATCGGCTGGTGGGTTGTTGTGCATGTGGAACCCCACTAAAGTGCAAGGCAACCTCATTTTTGGCCAGGAGAGACTGAGTAATATCCTGTTCCAGGATCTCAGCTCCCAGGTATCCTGGGTGATGACCAATGTTTACGCCCCAAACTCCCCCTAGGGCAGAGTGGCTCTGTGGAACCTACTCACGTCGATAAGGCAAGCCTTTGATGGAACCCCCTAGATTTTAGCAGGGGACTTCAACTCTCCCTTGTATGGCTCAGATAAAATGGGAGGAACTATGATATTCCACAGGGACATAGATGACCTGAGGCACTTTATTGATTCCAATGCCCTCATGGATGTTCAGCTTCAAGGGTCTTTATTCACTTGGAGTAACAGGAGGAAAGGCAACAATCTTATTCAGGAACGCCTCGATCGAGTGTTGCTATCCCAGGAAGCCCTCCCACTTTTTGGGGATGCCATCTTGCTAGCCCTTCCCAAGATCGGGTCCGACCACAACCCCCTTTTGTTGGAAACTGGCACCAAATCCTAGTTCAAAACCCCTTTCAGGTTCGAATCCATGTGGACCCAACATCCCGATCTCAGTAACCAGATTGCATTGTGGTGGAAAAGAAAATTCCTAGGTTCAGCCACCAATCAGTTCATGCAAAAACTCAGATTCATCAAAGGAAATCTGAGAATCTAGAATAAGGTGACTTTCGAGAATATCTTCGAAGCAAAGAATCAGGTAAAGACCAGAATCAGCCAGATCGAGGATAGTTTTTAGAAGGGAACAGGCAACGATAATCTTCGTCTTGAAGAGCAGCAGTTATTGGCCGACTACCACAACATCCTCAGTAAGGAGGAAACCTTTTGGCGCCAAAAGTCCCACCAGCTGTGGCTCAAGGAAGGAGACTCTAATTCCAAATTCTTCCACATATCCACCCTGAGGCACAGGGGTACAAACAGGATCAAAAACTTGGCCAAGCAAGATGGGTCTATTACTTCAGACATCCTCCAGATCAGGGAAGAAGCAGTGAGCCACTTCAGAAACCTCCTTGCCTCTCCCCCATCCTAGTCCCAGTCTACCATGGAAGCCTTGTTGGTTAACATCCCCTCCATAATTTCCTGAGATTCCAATCTCTTCCTCCTCAGCCCTCTGTCCCATAAATAAATTCGTCAAGCTCTATTTTCCATGAACCCATACAAAGCCCCTGGCCCGGATGGGTTCCCACCTAGATTTTTCCAAACCTATTGGGACATTGTGGGCTCTGACCTATGCAATTCTATCAGGGAAATGCAGTCTTCCAAATCCATCCCCAGAGATGTCAACTCCACCTTCCTGGATTTGATCCCTAAGGGCGAGAATCCCCAATCCCTTTCAGACTACCATCCCATTAGTCTATGCAATGTCATCTATAAAATCCTTTCCAAAGCCATGGCTAATCGGTTGTCAAGCATTCTCCCCTCCATTATCGACCCCTGCCAGGGTAGCACTATCAAAGGCCACAATATCCTTGACGGAGTCATCACCATTCATGAGTTGATCCACTCTGCCCATACCTCCAAGTTTGCTACCTTTTTCCTCAAGTTAGACATGAACAAAGCATTTGATAGAGTCAACAGGGACTTCCTCACCCAAATCCTCCTCAGGTTTGGCTTCCATGAATCTTGGGTTAATCTAATTTATAAGTGCATTTCTTCCTCATGGTTTTTGGTCCTGGTGAATGGGTCTACTACTGGATACTTCCCCAGTTCCAGGGGCCTCAGACAGGGTGATCCGCTTTCCCCCATTCTCTTTATCATTTTGGCAGAGAGCCTGGGAAGAGCTATCAAGAATGCGTGTTCCAACAATCTGATATCGGGCATCAAAGCTGCCACTGGTCTCCAGCCCTCAACCCATCAACAATTTGTGGATGATACCTTGTTGGCCACCAAAGCAGTAGTTTCTGACGCCAAAGGTATCAAAACTATTCTCAACCTCTATGAAGAGGCAGCTGGTCAGAAAGTTAACTATGTTAAAAGCAAGTTGTTTTTCATTAACAACCCCCCAAAAGACAACACAAGATCGCACGTATTCTGGGGTGTTCCATCACAGATTTCCCGACCACCTACTTGGGTCTCCCCATGTTTAAAGGAAGACCTCTCAAAGACATGTGGAGGAATGTCACCGACAGGATTCACAAAAAGCTTTCAGGCTAGAAAGGTGCTCTCCTTTCCAGCACAAGCAAGGCAACCTTGGTCAAGGCTGTGCTTCAGAGCATTCCCACCTTTTTCTTGTTTGTCTTCAAAATCCCGGTGGTAGTGGGTGAGACCATCGAAAAAATCCAAAAATAGTTTTTGTGGTCGGGAAATGACAACCAGAAGAAGTTCCACCTGGTTTCCTGGGACAAAGTCTGTTCCCCCAAGGATCAGGGAGGCCTGGGGATGAGGCACATCAATGTAACCAATTTAGCCCTCCTGGCTAAACAAGCATGGAAGGTAGTCTCCAATGCTAATCTCGAATGGGTGGATATAGTCAAGAGGAAGTATCTCCAGCAGCAATCCTTTTTTTAGATGGACACCCCTCGCAATTGCTCTCACTTTTGGAAGTCCATATCCCTCACCCAAAATCTCTTGCACCAGGGCTCTTGGTGGCAGTTGGGAGATGGCAAAGAGATCGACTTCTAGGAGGATGCCTGGGCCAAAAAATATCCTCTTATAAGAGACCAGAGGTTGGATGCTATAAAGCATCTGACAGACAACAAGTATGGGGCCCGCGTAGCAGATTTCATCACTTCAAACCAGGGTGTCAAAATGTGGAAGAAGGTTCAGTTCAGACTTAAGAACGACACTATCAACAATGCAATGACAGAGATCCACGCGCTCATGAGGGAAAATTTCATCCCCCAAACCCAGAACAAAGATCAACGATGCTGGAAAGGCACGAGTGATGGTAACTTCTCTATGAAGTCTGCTTCCCAGCTCATTGAGAGCACCACCAGAGGAGCCAGCCCCAACAAAGAGGAGACCTTAGCCAGAAGTGTGTGGCTTAAGGCCCTAATCCCAAAGATAGCTCACTTCTACTGGATTACCATCCACAATAAACTCCTTACCACTGACAACCTGATGCATAGAGGGATCATTGTTCCCAATAGATGCTACCTGTGTGAGCAAGCCTGGGAATCAACCCAACATATCCTCATGGATTGCCCATTCACAAGCACCGTGTTTTCCCTGGTGGTCAACAAGTTTCAGGTTTGTTGGATCAGGCCAAGAACGGTCAAGGACATGTTCATCCAATGGCCCAACACTTTTAAAAACCTGAGACTAAACTTTCTATGGAAATCCCTGGTCCATCATATTACCTGGCAGATTTGGCTGGAACGCAACAGGCATATTTTTAGTGAAGATCTTAGAGATCATGAAGCAGTTGCATCAAGAGCCTTGACATTTGCAACAAAAAATAGCAGTCTCATCCCATGCCCAGAAATTCCCCAGGATGGAATAGAAGGTCACCTGTTTGTGGCTCTCAAGATTCCTCAAGACTGCTGCAAAGCCAAAGAGTCTCACAAGGACAGAGTCCATAGCCAAGTGGACTCCCCCCAAGGTTGGCTGAAGGCTAATTTTGATGGTGCCTCTAAAGGCAATCCAGGTAAAGCTAGAGTAGGAGGTGTGGTCAGGGACCACAACGGTAATCTCATCCGAGCTTTTACCAAAAATCTGGGTACCCAGACCAACAATTATGTTGAAGCTAGAGCTCTCTGGAGAAGCATTGACATATGCAAATCCATGGCTAGCCCTATCATATTTGAAGGTGATTCAGAAGTTATTGTGGGGCTGGTTCAAAACAATTCTAAAGGTAGGAAAAATATCCAGAGCATCATCCAGGACTGCCAGAAAGACTTCAATGACAAGGAGTGAAATCGAATTAACCACGTGTTCAGAGAGGCTAATCAGGTGGTCGATGCCTTAGCCAATAAGGCCATCCTTCAAACCTCCTTAACGATTTGGGAAAACAACTTCCCGAGTGAGATCATCGAGAAAGTCAACCATGATGCGGGGAATCTCACTAATACGTAGCCTCGGCTATGTGACCAATGATATTTCATCAATACCATCGAGGGACAAGCTTAACCCTCAACACCATTCTAGTTCCAATAACAACGGTGGTTGTTGCCACCCCAACGGTGTCCTTGTGACACCTAAGGGCCTCTGCGCCACTAACGGTGGTTCTAACCACCACACCAATGAATTCCCAAATCACCTTTTGAATGAGAAGCCCAGGGTGGGCAAGAGGCTACGGCCCAAGTAGAAGGTAGCTAGACCCCCCGACAAGAAGGGTGTCCAAGCGACTATCGACGTCAACTCAGAGTGGTAACCGATCGTTCCAGGACCTCACCAACGACAACGAAGAATCTCAAGATGGTCTCTAGGAGGATATCCAGGAAGAGTGGCAGACAGAGCCTCGGGGAGACAACCAGAAGGACTAAGATAGCGATTTCCTCACCCAGGACATGTTGCGTATAGTGGCACTGACCCGCATCAATGAGGTAGTCGGACACTTCCAGACGACGACCAACGTCCAACGTGAAGGGAATAATCTTATGTCCAGTGCCATCGAGGAGCTCAAAAGACTCCCCACCATTCTGGAAACTCTCCTACCAAGTGGGGACAGTACCAGGAATGAAGCGAGCTGCAAGTCCCAGAAGACTGGGAAATAAGGTGCCTGGTATGTGTCTCGCGTGGGTCCGGTGGTGTGCGTTTTTGTGTTTCTATGTATTTGGGTCGTAATGTATGTTTGTGGAAGGACATCTATGAAGGAAGTCCGTGAATATTTTTGGCTTGCTGGTTTTTGTTGTCGTATCCATACCCCCTGGGTAATGGACTGTGACCTTCCAGAAGTGGATGTTTCGAATGTAAAAAGGGGCGGGACCCTCCAACCCATAAAGTAAATAAAATTACTTTTACCTACCAAAAAAATATTACATCCTCCATTCACATGGTAATTTTAGAGGATTGTAGGACTTCTCTCTTATCTTTAACAATTTCAAATCAGAGCACCCATGCCTTCAATAGTAATAGTGTTGACAAAGGACATGTAGCCTACCCTACCTTATCTCTAGGGAATCCCTCCCTATATTAAAATAATATATATGTGTAAGGAAGTTTGCATGTGAAAGAAAGAGGGAGAATTAATAAAACATTGAGAAAATTTCCTACTACTGAGAAGAAATTGGTCTATAAATAACCCAGGGATTTTAAAAAATGGGGCATGCTATGTCTTGGGAAGCTTAGAGGAAGGCTAGAGTAAGAGAAAGACATTAGATTCATTGTTCCTATGGCTTTGCGTAAAACCCAGGTGTGAGAATTTCCACTTATCCTTTATTAATCGCATTCTGTATATTTATTCTTGGCTGTAATGATACTATTGATGTGTTGCGTGAGCTGCACGCATTTTGTGACTTGAAGGATGATTTGTATTATTACTTATATGGAGATTTTTTTTTATGCTTTCTATAGTATAGGTTGGATACTCTACCACTTGGATATTAAGCTTATGATATTAGTGCTTGTTTTTTTATAGAGCTACGTATAGGGCTCTTAGTCTTCCGTAGCAGATTAATTAGACACAAAAACTCCAGTAAATCTACCATGGGTGGATTTGAGAAACCACCGGCTCTCCTAAGGGTTGTATATTCTATGTTATCATTAATTCCTATGAGTATGACTGCTAGTTACGAGCTATTTTTAAAGGCTGACATCATCTCCGTAATCATATAACCAGGCTGTTGTTTATACACCGTACGCCTCCAATAGACCTTGGGTTTGTAAGAAAATGAATCCAATGCACATTGTATAAGGGTTCATTCAGAACCAGTGGGCGAGCATTATGACCTACGAAAGGATATTTAACACCTAATATGGGTATACTAGATTGAACATCTAGAAGCAAGCTCAAAACTCATTTGGTAGCTGTCCAATTTATGCAATCTCTAATTTTGTAACCTGTAATTTATTAAAAGTTCGCCTCACCTCATTACAAATTCATACTGGCTGTGGTATGCGTTGACATCTGATGGTTCATTGAACCAGTATCATAACAACTTTCCATTTTAAACCAGAATTTCTTTTGTCGACCGATTGATTATTGTACTGTGAATTATCTGAAATACTAAAGTAAATGATAATCTTAGTAGTGGGAAGCATAGAGTATTGTGATGGTTTTTTTTGGATATCTAACTGTCCAAGAACCTCTGCGTAGTTCGTAAAAACCATTTTTTTTTAATTTACATGGTGGAATCGGTAGTCACCACGAATCCGGGCAGGCTGTCCAATTTTTTATGGCTGTAATAGTATTATAGATGTCCACCCTGGAAGTCGCCACATAGATCTTCATGCAGTCTGCCCCTATAACCACCATGCCACAATCATTTAAAACCTTTTACCCGCTAAAAACACCAAGAAAGGGACAAGCATTCAGTCCGACAAGGCCCGAGATTTAAGTAAAAACCATTTGAAAGGCTATTATCTGCCAAATGTAGGTTGATGCGTAGCATGAAGGCGATGATGGAGATAAGCCAAAAATCAGATAGCCATCATAAAAGATTATTGCAGTTCAATTAAATTAATAGGGAGCAGACCTTAATAAGTTTCACCTTTGTTTTTGTTTTGGCCTTTGATTAACATCAAGTATAGATATCGAATTCCAGACAGAGTGATGTATCTCAGGTTTTAGGGCTTCCGCATTATGCTAGATACCACCAAATTGCATTATGTTTCACCTTGAAATCTCTTTCACCTTTTCTTGTCGAGATCCAGTAGATGTATTAACCCTTGGATGCAAGTCTTAATTTGGGTTATTTTTGATGTTGGTTACCTTGAAACTTTGAAGCCCTCTACCGCAACACTTCCCACCGATGTAATTGGATATAAACTCTATCTAAACCTTCTGCCCAAAGCCACCTTGGAGTTGGTTTAAAACGATATTCAAAATCTAACTAAAAACCTGTTATAAAATCTATGACGACGAAACAACCTAGTACCCGAATTATTATATAAAAGGAAAAACCAAATTATTATATAGAATGTACTAGAAATTATGTCACTTGCATTATGACTGCTGTGATTCGCCGTGACCCGGGTTCAATCCCCATGATGGATATGTATATGTATAAGAAGTATTTACGAGTTCAATCCCCATGATGGATATGTATATGTATAAGAAGTATTTACTCAATAAAATAAAAAAATAAAATATATATAGTATAGAACAAAACTCAGACTGTGCGGTAACGCTAACCAGTACCGTCGAGAACCATCCCTGCTGGGTTATTTGCCATCTATCTCGAATGTGAATTTGACCCCCTTTGTTTTTCTTTAATCCCAACACATGAAAGGCTTAAATAGTGCTCTCAAAGAAACGCAATGTCCTCGAAGCCGTATTCCAAAGAGGAGTCAATGTCTTTTTTTTTATAAATAAATAAATTAATTTATAAAAAAATAAGTCCCGGTTCTATTTGTTAGAGTAAATTACTATATAAAATATAGAAAAGCAATTATAGTGTTTCAAATTTTAACAGTAGAATTGACAAAATAAGACAAACACACAGTAGAAGAGACAACGATTTTAACGTGGTTCACCCAATGTGGGTTACATCCACCGAGAATTTTCAGTCATTTCTTTCTCAATCCAAGCAATAGAGGGTTACAACCTACAACAAACATCTGCTGTAATTTCCTCTCTATATTTACAAGGAATCAACACAGTAATTTTCTCATTGTCATTATATTCTCTGTTTTTCCTCACAACTATATATAAGAAAAAAACAGAAAAACAAACTGCTTTTCTTAATACATTCCAAGATTAACATTGAGTTCCTAGCACCTAATTTTGGGATAAAAACAAAAAAACTTTCCCTGGCTGTCCTGTTGTAAATCCGAAAACTTTCTCTGGACTAACAGACTGTAAATCTAGAAACTTTCCCTGCTCATCCTGCAGTAAATCTAGAAACTTTCTCTGTTTAGCCTCCTCATAATTAGGCTCCATTCCTAACAGTCTCCCACTTGGAGACTAATTCCATTGCACCATACTGCAACCAAGGACTAAAAAATTCTCATCATGGTCTCTTATTCCTTAAGGCCAACTGAAGTTGAGAAAAAGCTCAACTTTTCTCTTGACACTACTTTTGTAAGCATATCGGCAGGATTTTGTGATGTGTGAACTTTCCCTAATTTCAAAGATCCATCTTCCACTACTGATCTAATGAAATGATACCTGAGTTTGATGTGTTTAGTTTTTGAATGGAATGGCGAATTCTTCGCAAGGTGTATAGCACTCTGGCTATCACTCCACAACCTATTATCCTCTTGCTTCTTCCTCAGTTCTTCCATTAGTCTTTGCAACCAAACCATCTCTTTGCTTGCTTTTGCAACAACAACATATTCAACTTCAGTGGTTGAAAGGGCAACTACGTATTGGAGTTTAGAAATCCAACTAACCGCTCCTCCTCCTATAGTAAATATGTAGCCAGTAGTGCTCCTTCCACCATCAAGATCACCTGCCATATCAGAATCTACAAAACCTTTCAAGCATATATTAGAGCCTCCAAAATTCAAAGAATAATTTGAAATTCCTCTCAAGTACCTGAGTATCCATTTTACCGCTTGTCAATGTCCTTTTCTTGGATTACTCATAAATCTACTCACTACTCCCACGGCATGGGCAATGTCTGGTCTTGTACAAACCATTGCATACATCAAGATTCCAACCGCTGATGCATAAGGAACCTTAGCCATATTCTCTTGTTCCTTTTGTGTCTTGGGACACAAATATTTGGTGAGTTTGAAATGCTTTGCCAATGGAGTAGCAACAGACTTTGCATTGTTCATGTTGAATCTCTTAAGCACTTTTTCAATGTATTTTTCTTGTGATAATTTCAGAGTGTGACTCTCCTTGTCTCTTATTATCCTCATACCAAGGATTTGTTTGGCTTCTCCCAAATCCTTCATGGCAAAGGATTTAGCCAACTTCTTCTTGAGCATGTTTATATTTTGCATATTTGTACCTGCAACTAACATGTCATCCACATACAATAGAAAAATAACATAGTTACCATTTCCAGTTTGCTTAAAATATACATAGTGATCACTTTGACATCTTTCAAACCTTTGATTAGCCATGAAATTATCAAATTTTAAATACCACTATCTACGAGCTTGTTTTAACCCATACAAGGTCTTTTTCAGTTTACATACCCAATCGTCTTTACCTTTCACCTGAAAGCCTTCTGGTTGGTGCATATAAATTTCCTCCTCTAAATCACCATGAATAAATGTTGTCTTCACATCCAATTTCTCCAGATACAAATTTTCTATGGCTATAAGACTCAAAATAGCTCTAATAGAGGTCATTTTTACAACTGGATAAAAATCTCATCAAAATCAATACCTTTTTTTTGAGAGAATCCCTTGACCACTAGTATTGCTTTGTATCTCTTATGCCCTTCATTCTCCTCTTTAATCCTGTACACCCATTTATTGGTCAAAGGTCTTTTACCTTTGGGTAATTCAACCAAATCCCAAGTTTGGTTGTGGAATAAAGAGTCCATTTCTTCATTCATTTCAAGCTCCCACTTATTCCTGGTATCCATCTGTAATGCTTCCTGAAAAAATTCTGGCTCACCAGCATCAATATACAAAACATAATCAGAGAAACGTTGAGGAATTTTACTTATCCTGGTAGATCGTCTAACAACACTTTCTGGAGATTGATGTGCTTGTTGCTGGTGTCTGTACATTTTGATCTTCTACCACTTTTGGAGTTACCTTTTCTATGTGTCCATCAAGGTCTATGTATTCAGTAATTTCCTCTTTCTATTTCTTTCCCTACAACCGATATTTATACAAGTTTTTTTCATTAAATATGACATCCCTACTTCTAATGACTTTTCGGTTATCACAATCCCATAATCTGTAACCCAAGCCATCAATACCATAACCAATAAAATAGCACTTTTGGGCCTTAGCATCTAACTTATTTTTGTTCTCTTTGTCTATATGCATAAAAGCCTCACATCCAAATACCTTAAGGAAAGAATAATTTATTTGGTTTACCTGTCCAAAGCTCTTCCGGAATTCCTCCATCCAAGGCACTAGACGGTCCTCTATTAATCAGATATACTGCAGTATCAATAGCATGAGCCCATAAAAATAATGGTAAGCCTACATGTATTCTCATGCTCCTAGCACGCTCCATGATGGTTCTATTCATTCTTTCGACAACCCCATTTTCTTGAGGTGTTCTTGGAACTACCTTGATTCTTCTAATTCCATTTTTAGAACAAAACACATCAAATTATCTTCTAGAATATTCTCCACCATTATCCGACTTTAGACATTTTAACCTTTTTTTAGTTTCATTTTCAACTAATGCTTTCCAATTCTTAAAGGTATTAAAAACATCACTTTTATTCTTAATGCAATATATCCATGTTTTCCTTGTTGCATCATCAATAAAAAGTACATAGTAAGAGGAACCTCCAAGAGAAGTTACCTGAGTCGGGCCCCAAACATCTGAGTGCACAAGCTCCAATTTCTCTTTCTTCCTTTCCTTGCCATCCTTGAGAAATCTAACTCTCTTTGCTTTACCATAAACACAATCCTCACATAATTCCAAATCAATCTCTTTTAACTTAGGCAATAACTTTCTTGAATGTAAAATTTCCATACCTTTTCCACTCATATGGCCAAGTCTTTGGTGCCACAAAGATGCACTCTCACCTGTAGAAACTAAATTCATGGAGCAGTGAGAAAAATTAGTAAGTAAATAAAGAGTACCCACCAATTTACCTCTAGCTACTATCAATGAACCTTTAGTAACTTTCCAAGCATTTTCTCAGAATGCAACTGTGTATCCTTCACCATCAAGCTTACTTTCCGATATAATATTTCTCTTTAAATTTGGTATGTGTCTCACCTCTTTAAGAGCCCATTGACATCCATTTGGGGATTTAATCAAAATATTTCCAATACCCATGATTTTACATGGTTGGTCATTTCCCAACGAACTCTGTCCATAATCTCCAGAAACATAATCTATGAAGTATTCCTTATGTGAGGTAGCATGGAATGAAGCACCACTATCAATTACCCAATAATCACTATTTCTATCAAGAGATAAGATTAAAGCATCTTGTAGAATTTGTCAAGTAATATTGGCTTCTGAAGTGTTACCATTATTATCATTACCTTCATTTCCATCACCCTTTATTTGCCAACAAATCCTTCTTGAGATGACCCTTTTTGCCACAGTGCCAACACTGTAGCTTTCCTTTTCCATGTGATTTGGATCTGCCTTTGGATTTGCCATGATGTGAATTCTTGCCTCTTTCTCTTCCTCTTCCTCTATTCTCAACAGTTAAGGCGGTGCTAGATGATTTTCCTATGGTTTTTCTTCATATGTCCTCACTGAGTATCACACCAACCACATCATCAAATTCTAATTTATTTGAACTCGAAGCAGAGTTACTTACCGCCATTACCAAACTGTTTCAACTTTCTGGAAGAGAGCATAAGATTAATAATGCCCTAAGATCATCATCAAAATCCAATCCTACTGAATGCAATTGATTAGTGACAGTATTAAATTCATTTAAATGATCATGCACAAATCCTCCTTCACTCATTTTCATGTTAAATAACCTTTTCATTAAGAATACCTTATTTGATACTGATGGTTTCTTACATTTTGGCCAACTTATCCATGACTCCCTTGGTAGTCTTTTCATCAGAGATGTTGAAGGCTAAGGTGGCTCCCAAGCATAGCCTCATAGTACCCAATGCCTTTCTATCAAGGAGACTCCACTCCTCATCATACATAGTTGAAAGTCTCTATGTTTCCCCCTCAAGAGGTAAATAAAGATCCTTCTGGTACAAGTAATCCTCCATCTGCATCTTCCAAAATTGAAAGTTCTGGCCATTGAATTTTTGAACTCTAAACCTCCCTTCTTCCGCCATTGCTCCCACTTGATCCAAAAATTCTCCTTTTGTCAAGTGCACCCAACAAAACAACCGCTCTGATACCACTTGTTAGAGTAAATCACTATTTAAAATATAGAAAAGCAATTATAGTGTTTCAAACTTTAACAGCAGAATTGACAAAATAAGACAAACACACAGTAGAAGAGACAATGATTTTAACGTGGTTCACCCAATGTGGGTTACATCCACCGAGAATTTTTAGTCCTTTCTTTCTCAATCCAAGCAATAGAGGGTTACAACCTACAACAAACATCTGTTGTAATTTCCTCTCTATATTTACAAGGAATCAACACAGTAATTTTTTCTGTCATTATATTCTCTGTTTTTCCTCACAACTATATATAAAAAAAAATAGAAAAACAAACTGTTTTTCTTAATACATTCCAAGATTAACATTGAGTTTCCAGCACCTAATTTTGGGATAAAAACAAAAAAACTTTCCCTGGCTGTCCTATTGTAAATCCGAAAACTTTCTCTGATAGACTAACAGACTATAAATTTGGAAAATTTCTCTGCCCGTCCTACAGTAAATCCAAAAACTTTCTCTGTTTAGCCTCCTCATAATTAGGCTTCATTCCTAACACTATTAACGAGCCAAGCACTCTTGCCATCAGTGAAGTATTATTGAGATTTAGTACCTTTTAGTGATTTATACATTTAAAATATTGTCCTATCTCTAGCACGGTATATTTATAACATGTGTGGAGTGTTGAATCCTCTTGTGGATTTATTATGTATATAGGATATAAGTAATAGGAGTGGCTTATTCGAATATGTGGGGAGGTGCTAAACTCTTATGGGATTTTAATGTTGGCCTCAAAATTACTCAACCTATAATTAATGATTATTTTAGAGATAAATAGTACTGTTTTGAAAACTAAAATAGTTGACAGGAATAGTAGTTGTCATATGTGATTATGTGATTCATTGTATGGAAATTTAAAATTCTTTCTTGAGCTATTGTAAATAAAGCCTAGTAAATTAGAATTTTGGAAGCTTTTATTATAATATGGTTTCTTGGTTTTTCTGACATTAGAATACTTATTTTTTTATAAAATGAAAAAAAATTAAACTTTACATACAAAATTCATAAAAGATTGTAAGCTTATCCTATGTTTTATGATGGATATAACTTAAAATTATATGTTGAAATTATGTCTTTAGTTTGAAATTATTACGGTAATCGGATGAATATGTAAGAATTAAAGGATATAGTGAATATTTTATTCTAACAAGTGGAATATTTTTCTTTTGTAAGTAATACCTCTATATTCAAAGTAAAATAGAATGAAATGGTAAAGAAATCAAGTTATAGAAATTAGGGTAGAAATATTGGTTGAAATTGTGGCAAGTTATTTTTGGTTTGAAAATTAGTATGATTACTAGAACATGAATTCATCTTATGTCACATTTTAAATTCTGCAAATGAGAAAATCCATTTAAAATAATGGTAAGAAACTTTCTGGATTAGTGAGGATGGATTGGTGTCCATTCCTCGAGAAGAGGTATGGGACTCTTCCTATGTTTGGGTATATTCCAGATGAATGTTGATGGAATTTGGAATTGATTATTATTATGATTTACCTTTGCATACTTGATGATTGCATTGAATGTGACATTCTTTAGCATTTATGTAATGCTTAATTGCATAAGCATGGTTTTCTTGTGATGCATTGGCATACTTGCATTCGAGTTGTCTTGATCCCTTACAAACTCATCTCTCTCCTCATGAAGATGCAAGGAGACCTAAGAAGATTAAAGAAGTCAACATTGAAGACTTGTGATGTGTATTTGATTACATTTGTTATTAATGTAATTTGAAATGGCTGAAAGTATAAAGCCAAGGATTTTAATATTTGATGTATTTCTCTTATTGTTTTTGTATATTAGAAAGGAAGTCTTTAAATGATGAAAGTATTTCAATTTGATAGAAATTATGTACATCAAGATAGAATTGTAAATGATGTAATTGTATCAATTAGGTGTAGATGATGTATAGTTTCTGGAAGGAATATTAATGGAAGTATGTTGCATTAAGATTGTTCTCTATTTTGCTTGTATAGTTACTTCTTTTAAGTTATAGGAGTATATGCTTGAGAACTAAACATTCAAAACATAGTAGGAGGAGGATAATTCATGAACAATTCATATACAGAGGAGGCACACCAAGGTCTTGAAAACTCATAAACTAAAACCCACCACCACCAAACTTATCAACACCATGAAGATTAATAGAAAAAAAAAAAAAAGACCAAAAGAAGAGTAATTTTTATAATGATGTTTAAAACATTTAATCCCATGATATGTGTTAGTAGCCACAATTGCAATAGAATGTTGATTCTCCTAAAATACTAGCCTTCATTGGTAGTATGAAGAATTGGAGAAGGGTAATCCTTGGGTGAGGATCCTTACGATATCATCCATCCACCAGTATGGAATGGTGAGATGGTAATGTAGGAATTGGTGTTCCTACATTGGGTGTTTTTGTGAGGTCTATTGAAAATCGAGTTACCTTATCAATGGGATAACCTTGTTTTTAATCATTATTATAGTTATGACTTATCAATGGGTGAACAATGAGTTTATATATATATAAAAAAAAAATAGTGGACAATTTAGGTTCATTACAGTTGGTATCAGAGCTTAGGCTAACTGATAGATTTTAGATGAATCTAGGTTAGTGAAAATATTTGGGACATGATTCAAAACATGAACTCCCTAACTCTTGATGATGCATACTTGCTAAGGATTATGTCAGCTATTGAGATCACTGATGTCCGAGCTCCTTTCTCCCACGAAGTAGATCCACAGTCATTCAAAAAGTGGAAGAGCTAGGCGAACCCCCCTTAATGGGACTTGAGCGGTGTACCTTAGACTCTTTTGGGAAACTGCTCGAAACCTATGTCTTAAGACCTACTTATTCCTTAGTTCAAGGATGTATAAATCTCAATCGAAGTTAGAGGAAGAAAACTAGGAATTCAACCTAGCAACATAAACTATTTGTGAACTATTCTAGTTAATTAGAATTTTGGGACCTTGGGAATGAGAAAGTATTAATACAACTCTTTACCTCTAGGTCAATATGGCATCAAGAGGGAGAGGAAAGAGGAAAATGACCTCGCAACAAGCTAGTTCCAATACTCATGATACCAAACAAATAGGAGAGAATTTAGAGAATTCAAATAAAGAAGTTGAGAATATTATGCTATGGTCTATTATCAGACTGAATCAATAGATTTTAAGGCCATGAGTTCTCAACAAAACCCCAACAACAACCGGGAAAAAAAAAATTATATGATAAGGGTAGAGAAGATCCTGAAGATCTTGCAAGCAAGGTCCATATAAAGAAATAAAATGGACAATGATATGAAGTATATTAAAGTAACTAAGTTCACTAGAAAAGAGGAAGAAAATGTAGTGAGGCATGAATAGAAGAACTTGAGCTTAATTTTTCCATAAGACATTACTCCTCTACAACTAAAATGGGATTTGCTCTTTCTCATCTGGGAGAAAGAGGAATAGACTGGTGGAATACTTATAGAGAAAAACATAAGATCTCACCCAACAAGTTGAAGTGGGAAGTGTTTGTAGAAGCTTTTAAGGAGAGATTCCTTACAAAGCAATTTTATTTGAATAAGTACAAGGAATTCTTCATATTTCATCAAGGATCGAGCTTCATGGAGGAATATTATGAACAATTTGTGAGACTCCTTAAGTATGTACCATCTTATAATCAAAATAATAAGATGAGAATACATAAATTTTTCTTAGAAATGAAGCCTTGAGTTAGAGAAAGTGTGAGCATGCATGTTCAAAAAACTATGCAAGAAGCTTACAATATGACTCGAAGGATAGAGTCTACTCACAACAATTCCATAGAATGGTCAAATAAAGGATAAGAGAAAATGGAATGTAATGGTATGTAACTCTTGCTCACTTGGATATTTCATGAGTGTTACAGTCTCAAGAATCATAAAGAAATGGATTCTATTGAATTATAACTATCTTACAAACGTTCGTGGTTGGTGTAACCCAAAATGTGATGATAACAAATTATGAATTGACCCGAGTTGGAACTCGGAGGGAAAAAGAATTGGGACTTGAGTTATACATCAAGTCAGGCCTTACATTTTGAGTTGATAAATGATTGGATATGAGGAGTTTGTACCACCATGATGGCTAGATAATGCCCTATGATTCCAAAGGGATGCCTAAATAAAAAGGTAATCCAATGAACCTTAAGAGAAATAAGGAAGTATAATCATGCTTAAGATACTATTCCAAGGGATTATGTAAGTTTAAATCATGTATAGTGATTTTATTGTCTTAGTGACCTCTTCTAGATGAAGCGGATCAAATATAAGACCTATGAATAATCATTGGTGTGGTTATTTTATCTATGATGGTTTTCCATTGGTGTGGTTCTCCATATTCAAGACATTCACCTGGTCTTGGTGGACCATTTGGTGATTTTTCCCTTTTATGAGGGATGAAACCCAACGCTCTAATCAACGTTCTCATATCCAATTGGTATGAAGGTTTCATAGAAGCTGATCACTTCTACTCAAGAGTGACTCTGATCAAGTCTTAATATCTCTTGATAATATTTGTCTTGATAACTTACAATCCAATTGAAATGGTACTACCTTGGAACATGATTATGCCCTTGTCTCATGAAAATATGGATGTATATGAAATTTTTTTGGATAAAAAGTGGTAATATTCTCTTCCATACTTACAATCCAAATGGAATGATTATTTATCAACAATATTGATATGAGATAGAAGTTAGGATTACAACTTGAGGAAATATTGTAATCTAACACTATTCTTGATATACCAGGAAATGGCCCTTAAAGCAGGAAGTGGAGAGAGCACATTCTCTCGCAAGATGAGGCAAACTGAAAGCTCTGGAGGAAAGTTGAGAATATTAGGCAAAATGGTGGAGGACCTATTTGCAATGATTTTTGAGTTGAAAGAACAAGCAAATGACTTGAAGGAACAACTGGTCCAATAGGGCCAACTGTTAGAGAACTTGGTCAAACAAGAAGCTCAAAAGTGCGAGCCTAAGGCATTGCAAGACGAGTCCAATTTACCTGAAAAGAAACCTATTTTCAACTATGCCATTTTTATAGAACCCGAATGACAAATTTTAAGGAAGAGAAAGAGTGTCGGTTTTATGAAATGGGAGAAAGAACAAAATCGAAAGAAGAAGCAATTTTTCTCCAGGAAGGAATTCTAGAAAACTAAGACTACTAAGCTACAAGAATCATCTTCCATTGAATAGGAAAAGGGAAAGAAACCTGTAGGACCTTCGGGGGGATGTTTCACTTGTAAAGGACAACACTATGAAAGGAGATGCCCACAATGTGCAGGAACAAGTAAAATTGTGATGAATCACAAAATCCATGTTGCCACCAAAAGCCCAAATTTGGGAGGACAAGCCACTCTTTTGCTCATGAGTGATGGTGAAGCCCTTGGTCGTTACAATGGGAACAACCAAGATTCTAGAGATTCACTCCAAAATTAGGAGGAAGCATAATATCAATCAGTGTAAGGTCTAGGGAGACCAGTATTCTGGGAAGAATTCCACTTGGAAAAAGTGGAGGACATGAAAAGACATTTTTCCTACTTATTTGATAATGCTATGTAATAATACAGGTTGATACATTTACCACTTAGGAAAGTGGGAACTAAGCAAACCTTATATTTTTATTGCTTGATATGTAATATTGCAGGAAACATAGAGGACTGTGTTTATTCTAAGGGGGGAGTATGTCATGACCCACCTTGGAAGAACCTTATGGACATGCTATTTGTATTTTGATAGTTGGTTTTAATGCTTGATGTATTTGCCTTATAATGGGTTTTATCAAGAGAAAATGATGCTACGTACTTTGATGAATGTGCAGGAACAAATATTCTCTCAAGTGGGAAGATCAACCACGAGAGATGAGAAGGGAAATGATGACTATGACAACTCACCAGGTAAAGCTCTTGTTTCTTCCATCACTAGTTACCTCCCTGAGGGCGGTGTTACCTAAGGAATTAATTCCAAATTCCCACCACTCAAAGGAAGAACGGTGATGGGAAACGAAGAGCAAATTCATCGAGTGTTTGCATGTTATTTATGTGACATAAGTTGATTGCATCATTAATTTGCATAAAGAAAGTATGCCTTGAAAATGCACATTTATTAATATTTGGCATTTTAATATTTTAAAATATATGCCTTTATGCATACAATTTGAGTATTCTCTAGAGAAAATATTATTTGTTTAAGCATGCTTGTCTAAAGTAATTGATCTCATTTTTGAAAGAAAGTTAGGTGACTTGCCTTTTTATGGACCTGTCCAAATTCTATTGGACCAAAAAAATGAAAGGACCACCTTATAAATAAAATATTACATCCTCCATACACATGGTAATTTTAGAGGATTGTAGGACTTCTCTCTTATCTTTAACAGTTTCAAATCAGAGCACCCATGCCTTCAATAGTATTAGTGTTGACAAAGGACATGTAGCCAACCCTACCTTATCTCTAGGGAATCCCTCCTTATATTAAAATATTTAAAAAGAGAGAAGAAAAAAAAAGGGGAGAAATTGTTCTAAAACAATTGTTCTATAATATTTATGTGTAAGGAAGTTTGCATGTGAAAGAGAGAGGGAGAATTAATAAAATATTGAGAAGCTTCCCTACTATTGAGAAGAAATTGGTCTATAAATAGCCCAAGGATTTTAAAAAATGGGGCATGCTATGTCTTGGGAAGCTTAGAGGAAGGCTAGAGTGGGAGAAAGACATTTAGGCTCATTGGTCCTGTGGCTTTGCGTAAAACCCAGGTGTGAGAATTTCCACTTATCCTTTATTACTCACATTCTGTATATTTCTTCTTGGTTGTAATGATACTATTGATGTGTTGCATGAGCTGCACGCGTTTCGTAACTTAAAGGATGATTTGTATTATTACTTATATGGAGATTTTTTTTTTATGCTTTCTATAGTATAGTGGATACTCTACCACTTGGATATTAAGCTTATGATATTAGTGCTTGTTTATTTATAGAGCTACGTGTAGGGCTCTTAGTCTTCCGTAGTGGATTAATTAGACACAAACACTTTAGTGAATCTACCATGGGTGGATTTGAGAAACCACCGACTCTCCTAAGGGTTGTATATTCTATGTTATCATTAATTCCTATGAGTATGACTGCTAGTTACGAGCTATTTTTAAAGGCTGTCATCGTCTTCATAATCATATAACCAGGCTATTGTTAATACACCGTACACCTCTAGTAGACCTCAGGTTTGTAAGAAAATGAACCCACTGCACACTATGTAAGGGCTCATTCGAAACCATTAGGTGAGAATTATGACCTATGAAAGGATATTTAACACCCAACATGGGTATACTAGATTGAACATCTAGAAGCAAGCTCAAAACTCATTTGGTAGTTGGCCAATGTACGCGGTATCTAATTTTGTAACCTGTACTTTGTTAAAAGTTTACCTCACCTCATTACTGCTTCCTTCTGGCTGTGGTATGCGTTGACATATGATGGTTCATTGAACCAGTATCATAACGACTTTCCATTTTAAACTAGAATCTCTTTTGTCGACCACCGATTGATTATTGTACTGTGAATTATCTGAAATACTAAAGTAAATGATAATCTTAGCAGTGGTAAGCATAGAGTATTGTGATGGTTGTTTGGATCTCTAACTGTCCGAGAACCTCTAAGCAGTTCCTATCAAGGAGAACACGTAGATAAAAACCATTTGAAAGGCTATTATCACACTATTAATCTCTGCCAAATGTAGGCTGATGCGTAGCATGAAGGCGATGATAGAGATAAGCCAAAAATTAGATAGCTATCACAAAATATTATTGTAGTTCAATTAAATCAATAGGGAGAAGACCTTAATAAGTTTCACCTTTGTTTTTGTTTTGGCCTTTGATTAACATCAAGTACATATATCGAAGTCCGATGATAGAGTGATGTAGCTCAGGTTTGAAGCCTTTCGCATTATGGTAGATACCACCAAATTGTATTATGTTTCACCTTGAAATCTCTTTCACTTTTCTTGTCGAGATCCAGTAGATGTATTAACCCTAGGATGCAAGTCTTAACTCGGGTTATTTCTGATGCTGGTTACCTTAAAACTCTGAAGCCCTCTACCGCATCAGGACACACTTCCCACTGATGCAATTGGATATAAACTCTATCTAAACCTTCTGCCCAAAGCCACCTTGGATTTGGTTTAAAATGATATTCAAAATCCAGCTAAAAACCTGTTATAAAATCTATGATGACGAAACAACCTAGTACCCAAATTATTATATAAAAGGCAAAACCAAATTATTATATAGAATTTAGAGGCAAGGATGCCACTTGCATTATGGCCGCCACGATGGATATGTATATGTATAAGAAGTATTTACTCAATAAATAAAATAAAATAAAATATATATGGTATAAAACATAACTTAGAATGTGTGGTAACGCTAACCAGTGTCATCGAGAACCATCCCTGCTGGGTTATTTTCCATCTGTCTCCTATGCAAAGTTGACCCCCTTTGTTTGTCTTTAATCCCAACTCATGAAAGGCTTAAATATTGCTCTCAAAGAAACGCAATTTCCTCAAAGCCGTATTCCAAAGAGGAGTCAATGTCTTTTTTTATATAAATAAATAAATTAATCTATAACAAGATAAAACCTGGTTCTATAAATGAGCCAAGCACTCTTACCATCGGTGAAGTCTTATTGAGAGTTAGTGCCTTGTAGTGATTTATACAATTGAAATATTGTCCTATCTCTAGCAAGGTATATTTATAGCATGTGTGGAGGGATGAATCCTCTTGTGTATTTATTATGTATATAGGATAGAAGTAATAGGAGTGGCTTATTCGAATATGTGGGGAGGTGCTAAACTCTTCTGGGATTTTAGTGTTGGCCTCAACATTACTCAACCTATAATTAATGATTAATTGAGAGATAGATGGTACTATTTTGAAAATTAAAATAGTTGATAGGAATAGTAGTTGCCATATGTGATTCATTGTATGGAAATTTAAAAGACTTTCTTGAGCTATTGTAAATAAAGCCTAGTAAATTGGAATTTTGGAAGATTTTATTATAATATGGTTGCTTGGTCTTTGGTGACATTAGAATACTCAATTTTTATTATAAAATGAAAAAGTATTTTTAGACTTTACATACAAAATTTAAAATAGATTGTAAATTTATCCTATGTTTTATGATGAATATAACTTAAAATTATATGTTGAAATTATGTCTTTAGTTTGAAATTATTATGATAATCGGATGGAGTTGTAGGAATTAAAGGATATAGTGTATCTTTTATTCTAACAAGTGGAATATCTTTCTTTTGTAAGTAATGCCTTTATATTCAAAGTAAAATGGAATGAAATGGTAAAGAAATCAAGTTATAGAAATTAGGGTAGAAAGATTGGTTGAAATTGTGGCAAGTTATTTTTGGTTTGAAAATTATTATGATTACTAGAACATGAATTCATCTTATGTCACATTTTAAATTCCGCAAATGAGAAAATCCATTTAAAAGAATGGTAAGAAACTTTCTTGATTAGTGAGGATGGATTGGTGTCCATTCCTCAGGAAGAGGTATGGGACTCTTCCTATGTTTGGGTATATTCCAAATGAATGTTGATGGAATTTGGATTCACCTTTGAGTACTTGATGATTGCATTGAATGTGACATTCTTTAGCATTTATGTAATGCTTAATTGCATAAGCATGGTTTGCTTGTGATGCATTGGCATACTTGCATTCGAGTTGTCCTGATCCCTTACAAACTCATCTCTCTCCTCATGAAGATGCAAGGAAACATGAGAAGATTTAAGAAGTCAACATTGAAGACTTGTGATGTATATTTGATTACATTCATTATTAATGTAATTTTAAATGGATGAAAGTATAAAGCCAAGGATTGTAATATTTGATGTATTTCTCTTATTGCTTTTGTATATTAGAAAGGAAGTCTTTAAATGATGAAAGTATTTCAATTAGATAGAAATTATGTACATCAAGATAGCATTGTAAATGATGTAATTGTATCAATTAGGTGTAGATGATGTATAGTTTCTGGAAGGAATATTAATGGAAGTATGTTGCATTAAGATTGTTCTCTATTTTTCTTGTATAGTTACTTCTTTTAAGTTATAGGAGTATATGTTTGAGAACTAAAAATTCGGAACATGGTAGGAGGAGGATAATTCATGAACAATTCATATACATAGGAGGCACACCAAGGTCTTGAAAACTCATAAACTAAAACCCGCCACCACCAAACTTATCAACACCATGAAGATAAGTAATTCTTATACTAATGCTTAAGACATTTAATCCCATGAGATGTGTTAGTAGCCATGGTTGCAATAGAATGTTGATTTTCCTAATTTACTAGCCTTCATTGGTAGTATGGAGAATTGGAGAAGGGTAATCCTTGGGTGAGGATCCCTATGATATATCCATTCACCAGTATGGGATGGTGAGATGGTAATGTAGGAATTGGTGTTCCTACATCTATTGCAATTTGGTCTACTTACTTTAATGGGAAAATCATGTCTTTATTCATAGTTGTGAATTATCATTGGGTGAACAATGAGTATATATATATATATATATATATATATATATATATATATATAAAGAAAAAAAAATTGTGGACAATTTAGGTTCGTTACAATTGCAGTCCATGTAATCATCCATTCGACAACCAAAAATGGTAATTCTAGTACCTTGATCAAGCTATATATGAACAAAGCTTATGATAGGGTTGATTAGGAGTATCTATTCAAATTATTGAATAATTTTTTCTTTAGTCAAGAGTGGATAAGTTTGATCAAATCATGTGTCTCTTCAGCCAAGAGTTGTAGGTGATTTCGTCAAGGAGATCCATTGTCCCCATACCTTTTTATTTTACTGGTAGAATCTTTGGGGTGGGTCATCAAAGCTGACTATTCTATTGTATGTCTTAAGTTGGCTACGTCCATCAATCCAATATCCCATCATTAGTTTATCAATGATACTTTTGTGTCCCTTAAAGCTTCAATTTCACAAGCAAAATCAGTTAGAAGTATTCTGAAATATTATGAATAGGTGGTGGTTTAGAAGGCTAATTTCAAGAAAAGTGTTATTTTTTATCAATACCCCTCCAACATGGTAGTTGAGGATTGTGTATATTTTGGGATGTAATATTGGGTCTCTCCCTTCAGCCTACCTAGGAATGCCAATATTTTTTTGGGCTTCAAGATCATCCTTATGGGAACCGATTGTGGAATGTGTCTAGAGAAAGCTTGTAAGTTGTAAAGGGGATATCTTGATTCAAGCAAAAAAAGTGATTTTAGTTAAGGCCACCCTTCAAATAATCCTAGTATATTTCCTTTCTTTATTTTGAATCTCAGGTAAGATTCTTGAAAGAATAGAATAGATCCAACGTTTAATTCTTTGGTCAAGAGCAAGCGAGAAAAATAAATTTCATCTAGTGGCATGGGATAAAGTATGTAGTAAGAAGGAGAAGGATAGTTTAGGCCTTATAAGATTGAAATCCTTGAACAAAGCTCTTGTTTCCAAGCAAGGTTAAAGATTGGTTCAAGAGGATAAAGTGGGATAGGTTGATATTATCAAATCCAAATACGTAAATGATGGGAAGTAGTTTATTAGATATCTATTACCCCTCTAGGGTTCAACTTTATGTTCTATCCTAATTTGATGTAGATCAGATATACATAGAGGGGGTAGGTGGTGTTTGCAAGATGGTAGATCTATTAAATTTTGGAGTGATGTTTGGGTGATTGAGGTTTCGCTAGAGTCAAGATCAAAGTTGGAATTAGTCAAACCAATTACAAATTATTTTTGAGAGAATAATTTTTATTATTTCATTAAAAGGATTGAAGATCACCCCTGATGGAAACCATTTGACTTCCTAGGAATTTTGGTGGAGGAAAGGAGAGTATTTGATGAAATTTTCAATATCATTAAAAGGATTATAATTCTTGGAAGAGAAATTTTAGATAGATTCATCTAGGTATTAGAGAATGATTGGAAATTCTCTATAAAATTAGCTTATTTAGTAGTAGATGGTCCTAATGATCCTTGATTTCTGATAGATAAAATTTGGCTAAAAGGACTGACTTCGAAAATCAATATTTTCTTCTGGCTTGTCATGCAAGGATAAATTCTAACTATAGATAATCTAAAAAAAAGAGGTTTGATTTTACCTAATGCTTATTTCTTGTAAAAAAAAGGTGGAGGAATGCTTGCTCCATATTATTTTTATTTTTCCTTTCTTGCAAGAAGTTTTCAACTATTTTTTAAAATATTTGAACATCCAATGGGTGTTTTTGAGCAGCCTAGACGATGTACTAACCAAATGGGTTTCTCCCTTCTTGTCTCTCCACCTCCATTAGTTTTGGAAATTCAAACTTCCTCATATCTAATGGCATATTTAGATTGAAATAAATTCAAGGGTTTTTAAGGATGCTACTCATTTGACTAAAGTTATGGCTTTGTAGGTGATTTATTTTCTATGGAGAGCATTAGAACTCTAAATTTGAATGCTATGACTACATAGAAGGAATTATTACTGGAGATATCTCCTAGATTCAATGCCAATCCTCAATCTATTAGACAACTGTACCTCTATAAACAGCTAGGGTTAAGTGGGAGCCACCTCTAATTGATTTGCTAAAGATGAATTTTGATGGTGCATCTAAAGGAAATCCAGATCCTACAAGTATTGGAGGGATTGTAAGAAATCATGATGGCTTGATAATTTTAGACTTTGCTGGTAATCTAAGACATAAAATAAATCACTTCACTGAAGCTAGGGCCATATTCCAAGGAATTTCTCTATTGGATTTTGTAAGTTGCAAGAAACTAATCATTAAATGGGACTCTCTTAATATTACAAATATAACAAGAGGGACTCAATATCCTTCCTAGACTATTTTGAACCTTCTTCTAGAAGTTCAAAGACACATCCAAAATTTGGAAGAGATTTAGTTTAAGCATACATATAGGGAAGGTAATCGAGTGGTCGATCTATTGGCTAATAAAGGAGTTATTCAGAATGGTTTAGTGGTGTGGGAGGGTAATTTCTTGGTGGATATTTCTTCTATCGATAATGACCTCATACACAATTAGCCACTCTAGTAGATTTGTTGTTGATGACTTGGCTACAAAACTTGGGGGTCCTTGTTGATTTTGGGTTTCTACACCAAATTTTATATCTCCAAGTTACCATTTCTTCCCTATAAGCCACAATCTCAAATGTGGAAGAAATTCTTGTCCTGATGGGATGGTAGACCTAGGAAAGCAATGCCATAATGCAGGAGAATGATATTTTTGCATGGCTTGGTTCGTGGTTCAGGTCCTACTACTGATCTATGTTTGGCTAGTTATTTATGACATCCTGATTTGGTTTTAATTTGTTTTAAGTTTTAAATTATGTATGGTCTTAACTATGTATTGGTTTGGATTTGGAACGGGTAACTCCTCTAATTGTTTATTCCTTGATTATTACCGGATTTAAGTAATTTCAACTCCCTCTTTTTGGGTAGGGCTTAGTCTCTTTTGTACAAGGTTTGGAAATCCTTTCAAAACTCTTTCATCCATCTAATCGAAAAAATAATTTCTTGGAAATATATTGTTACATAATTTTCTAGTCCTTTATAAAGATTTATAAATACTATAGTTACTCGAGTAATTAAACCAACTTTAATATTTTTTTTGAGTAAGTGCACTCAACTTTGAGCATGGTCTAACTCTTTAATACTGTATAGTACAAAAATAAATAAATAAAAAGATAATTTCATGACTTGCATATGAAATTTTTTTTACATGTCGTTTATATTTTTATAAAGGCATAAATGGTTCCTAAGTCTATAATATTCAACACTACAAAAATATTTATGTAAAATAAAAGGACAATTTAATGGCTTGCATATGAGATTTTTTTGGGTGTTGTTTTTATAAGAGATAAATGATTCTAAAGTTAATATAATGATTAGGGTGAGGTATATCGATGGGACTAAGATCAAGCTAGACCATGAAAATATAAATTAATTTAAATTTCAATGTTAATATTGGATAGAAAAATAAATTAGGAGATATTAGAAGTATAATGAATAAATGAGAAGAAATAGGTGATAGTCTCAATGTTAATACATGAAATGGAAAAGCTAACAATAGATGGATAAAGCAAAAAAGAGGTATTAAAATTCCAACAATAAATGGAAAATAAAACCAAGAGGAATTACTAATTTTAATTATAGATGGGGAATCATATTCTTTTAAAGTAATGTCAATGCTTAAAATGTAGGATTTCAAGTATCTCTCTTAGATAATGACAGGTAATGAGATAATTAAACATTAGGTTTAATTATTTAGGTTCTAGTTAAATAATATTAGTTAGCTTTTAATTTAATTAAAAAAATTGAAAAGCATATAATAAATATTTATCAAACCCATATAGCCTTAACCTAACATGACATCATGTATCCTAGAAGTAAATATCATGAGCATTTAATTTGATTATATCATGTAAATCCTTCAATATAATATTGGAAGGGCTTTTGAGTGACTGTAAGTACTTCATAATATAAATGCAATAGACAAACAAGTTTTAGACATGTTTTTCAAAAGTTTTTATCCATATCAATTTGGTATCAAAGCACTTGATCCACTTGTAGATTGGGTTTGTTATGTCTCTTGTGTATTCTAAATTTGTGATGTTTTTTATGTGCAACATAGTGATCGATAAGCTCAAAGAAGAGGATGACACATTGCGTAAAGCGGTTGAGGACATTGACAACCAAGAGGAGACCTACTGGAAACAGAGAGCAAGAACCACTTGGTTATTAGAAGGTGATAAAAATACCAAATTTTTCCATCGGATCGCTTGTGCTAGGAGATAGATGAATAACATGGAAGCTCTTCAAGATGAGAACGGACACTCCTTTGATACACTTCCAGGTATGCATTTCCATTCAATGGATTATTTTTCTAAACTATTTAAGGAAAGTATGGTGCAAGATGAAGAGGCTCAAAAAGACGTTATTGTTGTCATACCCTCTGTTATCTCTGAAGAAGAAAATCAGACCCTACTTAAACCCATTGATAGAGAGGAACTGAAGAATGTAGTCTTTGGAATGAGCACCAAAAAAACTCTAGGTCCAGATGGCTTTCCAATTGAGTTTTTTCAGGCCTTTTGGGATAACTTGGAGGAGGATGTAATGGCTATTATAGAGGAGTCCAAAGGTAGTAAAATAATGCTTAAAGCATTAAATCATACTTTCATTACCTTAATTCCAAAAGGGGAGGAGGGGGTACATATTTCAGATTATAGACCTATTGCCTTATGCAATGTCATATATAAAATAATCACAAAGGTAATGGTTGAGCGGCTAAAACCTCTTCTACATAACATTATCTCCTCGGAGCAAGGGGGTTTTGTAGAGGGTAGGCAGATCTTGGATGGTGTGGTTCTAGCTCAGGAGGCAATCCATTCAATGCAAACATCTGGTAATAGAGGAATGTTCATAAAATTAGATATGTCAAAGGCTTATGATAGGGTGGAGTGGAGCTTCTTGTCAAAGATGATGGTAGCCTTTGGTTTCTCTCAAGATTGGATAGAATGGGTCATGAGTTGTGTTTCTACTCCGACATACTCAATGTTAATCAAGGGTCTTCCCTCGCAACCGTTTGGAGCTACTCGAGGCCTTCGTCAAGGAGATCCTTGCTCTCCCTATCTTTTTCTCATATTGGCTGAAGGATTGGGTAGACTTATCTTGAGGAGAAGACAACAAGGTTTGCTAACAGGTATCAAGGTGGGTGAGGAAGTTTTGACTCACCTAAATTTTGTGGATGACACAGGATTGGTGGGAGTGGCCAGCTTCAGGGAAGCAAGAATGATTAGAGATACACTTAATGTCTACCTTAGGGCTACAAACCAAGTCATCAATGATAAAAAATCCAAAGTGGTCTTTTTCAATCTTGATCAAAGGCTTCAGGACAGAGTTTTAGAGATCTTGGGATTCACAAGGACTTATCTCCCAATGGTATACTTGGGGGTCCCTTTGCATTTTAAAAAACTAAAAATAGATATCTAGAGGAATCTTTTGGATTGTATCAAGGATAGAATTAATCATTGGTCTCACAAATGGTTAAGCTATGGGGGTAGATTAACTTTTTTATAGTCAGTCATTCAGGCCATGCCAATTTATAAATTTTCTATCCTTGCTGCCCCACATACTATATGGAAAGAGTTGGACAAGATGGCTAGAAAATTTTTATGGGAAGGAGTAAAAGGAGAGAGGAAATGGGCCTTAGTAGGTTGGGATAAAGTAAGCCAGCCCAAGGTAAAAGGAGGTTTGGGACTGAGAAGATCAAAGTTAAATAATAAAGCTTTGGATGGAAAGCTTTACTGGAGGTGGATTTCCCAACCAACTTCTTTATTCAGTAGAATCTTAACTAGTAAATATTTGGGACATGTAAACCCAAATGAGGTGGGTCGTTTCCCTTTGGATGGTAATGGATCCTTAGTGTGGCAGGCTCTCAAGTTAGGATCTCAGGTAGTAAAAGATAGATTATTTTGGAAAGTGGGGAGAGGGGAGAAGGCACGATTTTGGACAGATTCATGGGATCAATACCCACCTATCATTGTTGAATTTCCTGAATTGCAACCAATAAAAATAGCCATAGAAACCAAGGGATGGGTCCAAATTGAAAGTTATTTCAACACTAGTCAGTTGGGGGATTATAAGTTTAAGCAGTTTAAGAAGTTGGATGAGTGGCCAATTTCAATCCCTCCGGATTTGACACCCATCATGACTAAAATCTTGGCAAAAATATTTCTCACAGGTAGAGACGAGGAGGATGAATTAGCTTGGGGCTATGGGAGCCTTGGTGTCTACATAGTGAAGGACGGATATGATAAGATCCTTCCAGAGCCTCCTCCTCATACATATCAGGTTGAGGATTGGAGAAATATTTGGCAATCCAAGGGTTGGCCGAAAGTAAACTTTTTTGCTTGGCAGTTCATGCATAATGGAATTCTTACTTTTGATAATCTCAGATGTAAGGGAATCATTGGTCCATATCAATGTGTTTTATGCTACAAGAGTGAGGAAACAACTGATCACTTGATGTTTGAGTGCCCATTCACGCGCCAGATTTGGGAGAGATGGTTTTTATATTATAAAATTCAAGTTAATGGTGATTTGAATCGGATTAATATTTGGGAAAGATGGAAGAGGGGTAGATTTAAATCTAAAGCTCTTTGTATTGGTTGGGAGCTTGGATTAAACTTTATTTGGTGGCAAGTGTGGTTGGAGAGAAATGCTAGAATTTTTAGAGAAACTTTTTCTTCTTTAGATGGAGTTTGGCGAGGTCATTTGGAGCAAAGTCACGGAAACTGTGGTGGTCTATGCTAAAGAGGAAACTCAGGTTGTTATTGGGGCAATGGAAAAGGAAGTTGAAGTGCAAGAGGGATAGGATAGAGCTAGTTGGAAACCACCCCCAGAAGGTTGGATTAAAATTAATACTGATGGAGCTACAAAAGGCAATCCGGGTAGAGCTGGAATTGGAGTGGTTTGCCAGAATCATGTTGGAACAGTGCTCTATTGGGAACTGCAAGGCTTGGGAAGAGCCACAAACAATGAAGCAGAAGCCTTAGCTATCAAATCTGCTTCTATTTGGGTAGTAAAACAAGGCCATAGGAGGATAATACTAGAATCAGATTCTCAAATAATGGTTGGAGCTCTAGATTGCATGAGGAACTTTGCTTTGAAAACATGGAGGTTGAGGATTCTTGTCACTCAAATTAAGGAATTATGGAGGGAATTAGATGATGTGATTCCAATTTATGTGAGTAGAGATCTAAATAAAGTGGCAGACTTCCTGGCTAAGATGGGTGCTAAGATGGGTGCTGAGAAGGAGGTAGGGGTTCAGTGGCACAGTGACATGGCTATTGAGGATGAGGTGATTAGGCAGGGTGTTGAAAGGTCCCTAAACCTTGTACAAAGTAGTGGGCCTCCGAAGAGGGAGGCAAAGGGGAAGAACAGTGGCAGTAGATCGAGACCTAAAAATAGTAGGGGCCACCTAAGGTAAAGGCGCCCAGAGGAACCAACTAGAAGAACTAACTTTTTTTGCATGTTTTCCAAGAAGACCGAAGAGGCCCATGAGCTAAAGATCAAAGAAAAAGCAAATCACCACAAGGAGAAAGGTGTCACGATATCGTGACATGTTGCATTTTCATGGTCCAAAGCAAAGGGAGAAAGCAAGGAGGAAAAAGTGTCACGATATCGCGACATGTTGCAACGTCGCGGCCAAAGGAGGAAAAGGTGTCACGATATCGTGACAAGATGCATCGTCACGGCCGAAGGAGAGAAAGTGTCATGATATCACGACATGTTGCAACGTCGCTGCCAGAAGAGAAGAAGTGTCGCGATATCACGACATGTTGCATCGTCACGGCCAAAGGAGGAAAGGTGTCGCGATATCGTGACATGTTGCATCATCAAGGCCAAAGGAGAAAAGGTGTCGCGATATCGCGACATGTTGCATCATCACGGCCAAAGGAGAAAAAGTGTCGCGATATCGTGACATGTTGCATCATCGCGGCCAAAGGAGAAAAAGTGTCACGATATCGTGACATGTTGCATCATCGCGGCCAAAGGAGAAAAAGTGTCGTGATATCACGACATGTTGCATCGTCGCGGCCAAGAGAGAAAAAGTGTCGCGATATCGCGACATGTTGCATCATCGCGGCCAAAGGAGAAAAAGTGTCGCGATATCATGACATGTTGCATCATCACGGCCAAAGGAGAAAAAGTGTCGCGATATCGTGACATGTTGCATCATCGCGGCCAAAAGAGAAAAAGTGTCGCGATATCGCGACATGTTGCATCGTCACGGCCAAAAGAGAAAAAGTGTCACGATATCATGACATGTTGCATCGTCGCGGCCAAAGGAGGAAAAGGTGTCGCGATATCGCGACATGTTGCATCGTCGCGGCCAAAGGAGAAAAAGTATTGCGATATCGCGACATGTTGCATCATCGCGGCCAAAGAGGAAAAAGTGTCGCGATATCGCGACATGTTGCATCTTCGCGGCCAAAAGAGAAAAAGTGTCACGATATCGCGACATGTTGCATCATCACGGCCAAAGGAGGAAAAGGTGTCGCGATATCGCGGCATGTTGCAACGTCACGGCCAAAGGAGAAAAAGTGTCACGATATCGCGACATGTTGCATTGTCACGGCCAATGGAGGAAAAAGTGTCGCGATATCGTGACATGTTGCATCGTCGCGGCCAAAGAGAAAAAGTGTCGCGATATCGCGACATGTTGCATCATCACGACCAAAAGAGAAAAAGTGTCACGATATCGCGACATGTTGCATCGTCGCGGCCAAAGGAGGAAAAAGTGTCGCGATATCGTGACATGTTGCAACGTCGCGGCCAAAAGAGGAAAAAGTGTCGCGATATCGCGACATGTTGCATTTTCATGGCCAAAAGAGGAAAAAGTGTCGCGATATCGCGACATGTTGCATTTTCGCGGCCAAAGGAGAAGAAGGAAAAAGTGTCGCGATATCGCGACAAGTTGCATCAACAGACCAAACCGATCCCCCTGGCAACATCTCACATTGTGCAAACATTGAAACTTGTAGGATCGTGCCTTAGGCCAATGGGGAAGGAGTCTCTCCACACTTGAATGTCAGATTCGCCGACTCCCCTGTTAGCTAGGTAATGGTTTAAGAGATTTGGCTCCAATGCAAATCTTCTTTTACTGTTGTAAACATGTGTTCTCTCTGACTAAGGCTGGGAAAAGTCTCATCCCAACTTGTAAATGATCTTTGTTTTAATACAAGTTTTTTCAAATTATTCAAAAAAACATAGTGATCGATAAACAACATCTTAAAAATATTTCTATCCATAAAATGACACAACGATCCAATGTACTATGTGTCAATATGATGTTGATCATGTCAAACATAGATGAGACATACCTAGAAGATCACTTGGATGAAAGCCTTAGTGATGAGGATAATTCTAACCTTTCCATATTAGAACCTGATGAACCTCCTTATATTATGAAGGGGATTGATCTTCCACTCACTTCTATCATAAGCATATACGAACTAGAGGAGGTGACCATCAATGAAAAAAATGTACACATAGGCCATAATTTGGTGTTGCAATAAATGAAATTGATTTTCATTCAAATAGACATTGACTACAACTAGCATTGATAAAATATAACTATAGCATTGATGTGTGCTTGTAAGGATATCTTCTATCTTCATGCACCTCTTTCTAGCTTCATGTATCATCAAACCCTATGCACATTGTATTTGATGATGTATTCACCATTGGATATATTCTTTTGGCATTATCTCTCTTGTGCTCATCAAGATCTCATCATGTTTTAAGGTGATGAGGGATGTTATCTCTATGAAGAAACCTATGTGGAAAATCTTGGGATACCATTTTTTGAACAACACTTCACTATGGGCTAGTGGGATATTTTTGACATTTCCAATGTTTTTTTTTGGTAATGGTAATTTTTCACTGTTCCATTACCTCCAACTCCATGTCCTTGTATGCTTATTTTTTGATCCCTCTTTACCCTCTACTCCTCATACATTCTTGCATGAGAAGAAAACACCCAAATAGCCCAATAAAACCTCCTTTATATAGACCTAGAATCAATCCTATGACATCAACTTTTTCTTCTTCTTCTACTCCTTTACACTCCTCATTGATGTTATTGTGGTGATTTTATTGGTTCCTTATACCAAATAAGAAGAAGATATTGAAGATATAAGAATGGTAGGCACATTCAAAATGTCATCCATGTGTTCTCTAGATTTACCATTGGTGAAGGTAAATCAAACATTAGTGAGATAAATCTACCTAGGTTTTACCCTGATGAAGTGTGCAAGACCCATAGAAAATAATATTCGTTGGTCTTGAGTCCTCGCATAAGCTCTGCTATCTATGAATTTGAATATATTTGATAAAGATAACCTAAAAAAAGTATGGTGGATCTTCCTAACATTGTTTGTGATACAACCATGTCTCATCCATGATCTTATATGCCATTTTAATAGAAATAATAACTAGAATTTTATATCACTCGTATTTGATAACCTAATTAGTGTTGGAGATAGCCAAATACAATATATAATAGACGTTGGTTGTCAAGAATTTGTGTGGTTACCTAGATAATGTGGGTATTATGATCTATATTATTATGGAAATGGATACTTCATTTTTTTCTTATAGGTCAATTTACTGAATATTTCAACAAAATAGAAAAAAAGAGAAACCCCTTCCATGTCATCTATAACATCAATCACCACAACCTAACCATGTGCTACATGATCGTTGAATGTTTCTAAGCTATGTGGAAATCACTTGGTTCAAGATGATATCATGTAAATTATTAGATCCTATCCATAGTTCCTAAAGATCATTGCCCTCACTGACCTCAAGATATGATGCATGGTCCTATAAGCTTTATTACACCATGGTTGGTGTGGGCGACATGTACTACAACTCTTGTATTGTGGTGGTCTTTACAAAAATCCATGTGTTTTGGTGTCTTAGTCAAGGTAGTATGGAAATATGTAAAAAAAAATTGTCACAGATCTGTTTTGATCACCAAAAAACCACCTCTTCATTATCAATGAGAAGCTCCAACGACAACCTCAACTAGCATACATTTTAATTAGTTATCACATATTTTTTTTGGGAAATATTATTAGGGAAGGAAGAGTTTATAAAATAGGATATTACCATAGAAGAATATTATCAACAAGATTACGAGCAAAGAGATGAAATTTGAAAATTATTGACAAAGAGAAGTTATTTGAGTTTCAACTGTAATATCTTGTTTACTGGAAAAATAATTTTCTAGCATTATTATTGCCATCAAGAAGAACTGCTCTGCCATCGAAGTTGTCCATGATTTTTCATAATAGCAACAACATTTGGTGTAATAGTGTTGAACACTTTGGAGGAGAAGCTTGGCAATGGATTAATGCAAAGTTATAATAGATAGTTACATTCCTTTTTATGTAAATTATATTACATTTAAACTTTTCTACTGGTGATAGCAAGGATTAGAGGAGTTAATTTTTTTGAAAAACCCTAGTATTTTCCCTTTCCAAAACCCTAGCTACTTTTGGGTTTTTTTGGATTGAGATCAAGGAGTTACCAATTTTCACTAGAAATGATGACAATGATGCTTGAGAATGGTGAATAAATTTTAGATCTATATATTCTAGTGAGATATTTTACAATTGTAATTTTTTTTATCTTTTGAAAGAGGAAGCTTACGTTTGGTGGGATATTCTTACTAAGGAAATTTATGCTAAGAAATAAATTTTGACATTAGAAGAAATGGAACATGAATTATTGAGTCAAAGGAACCCTTATAAAATATATCTAGTTTGAAGGTCACCATAAAAGGATATAAAGAAGAATTAAAAAGGCTTCATATGGAACTAAAAAAAATGAATAAAAAGGATTTAATAGAAGAAAACAATACATATGATAAGGTGCAATTTCATTGTCACATTCAAAAAGAAAATATTAAGAAGCAAGGATCCAAGGAGAAGCAAGAAGTAGTTCTGGTAAGGGAAAAAGTTAAAGAACCATTAGACAACTCAAAATTTTAATTTACAATAGCAACAAAAATAGAACTCATCAAAGAAGCAACAAAAAAATCCAAGGAAACCTTGTCAAAAGTGGATAATGATGCACCAAAAGAAAGGTATAAGAGAGAATATTGTGAATAATAATTTAAAAATATATATTTTTGACGAATCAAAGGGAACAAAATGTCATGTTAAGGTTGTAGTACATCGACACCCATAACACCCTAAGTGAAAATAAACTTAGAGGCATGACTTAAGACATCAATATTTTATATCTATATGGAGTCAGAAAGACATCAAGTATGGCAATGTTTGGAAGAAAATTTATAATTTTTCTATATTTCAAAGGGGTGTACCAGCATAAGGGAACAATATGACCAACCATTCAAAATATCACAGTAGATTAAAAAAAGCATGGAGCCAACAAATTATGAATATTCAAGTGGCACAGTGATAACTTGGCATCATCAAAAATCATCACTAATTAGGATTTCACTTGGATGGATGAAAATTCTCAAGTAAATGGATGTTGAATATTTGTATTTAAAAAATTGAATATCCAAAAAATGAATGTAAAAAATTTAGACTTTTTGTGAAAAAAATATGTAGGTATCTAGTTATAGCATCTCAAATGAGATGAGAATTGACTGTGTTTGTAAACTCTAAGGCTTTACATAAGAGAGTTGTGATTTATCAAAGGTGGGGGCCCAGTTTTAACCCTTCTTCTTAAAAAAAAAAATAGACCTTTTATTAAAAACACCTACTAATAAATATCTTGTTTTGAGGTAATTTTCCAAGATATTACCATTTTTAGGTGTTGTACAATAAATATATATATTTATAACATTCACAAGATAAATAGGTATATTCTCCTTATTTGAAACTACATCTTAGAATGTATGTTTAGGCCTTGTGAATGGATTAAACTTCCAATGGAATTTGATTCTATTTTTATTAAATCTATTACAACAAAATAGTAAACTTTTTATATATTTATTATAGTATGTCTAATAGTATTATAATTTTATGTTGGAATTCTAAGTGGCATTGTTAATTGCACCCTTATATCCCTTGTTTTCATCGTCTCTAATTATTTTGAACTTATGAATTGCTATTTACTTGAAGAGTGTGGTGTATTCTTCTTAGCGAGCAAGATCCACTTAAATACATAAAAATAATGTTGTGTTTCTTTTGTATGTAAATGTGATATCTTGTGCATTATGTTCATGTTAAGTAATTTATATAAAGCAAGGTACCTACTATCTACAGTAAGTTTTTTATTATATTTAATTGATTGGATATGAATATTGTTTACATTTACAAGAAGAAATAGTAATAGTTTGATGGCCCATAAACTAAATATTAAATCAAAATATATTTCATGATGTATTATTATAATTGTGTAGATTTCAAAGCTGGTTTGATAAGATTTGACCATAGTAATAAAGTAGAATGTAAAGATTTGTTTTGTTCTAAAGATTATTGATTTAACTCCATAGTTATCAAAACCGCACCTTACTTATTGTCCTCCTTTCACGTTCATCTTTCCTACTTTCTTATGGTAAGAGAAATGTTGATATGAATAGATTTATAGAATTCATACATGGTGTATAGATTTATAGAATTCATACATGTGGAATAAATATGTCTCACTATTAAAAATGGTGAAATGGATAGATCTTTGATGCGTTTTCAAGTCAATCCCACTATTGTTGGAAATATGATGATTTGGGCGTGATCCTCGTCGTTCTTATTTCGAAAGTTCCTAATCCCCATGGAATTGTTAACTAATAATTTATGCGGAAGTGATATCGAGGGATATGCAAATAATCATAAACATTG
Organism: Wollemia nobilis; assembly: GCA_028583015.1. NCBI lineage: Eukaryota > Viridiplantae > Streptophyta > Pinopsida > Araucariales > Araucariaceae > Wollemia > Wollemia nobilis. The sequence goes on along the minus strand of JAQPPZ010016892.1, from coordinate 32,435,487 downwards.
TGACGGCAGGCTATGATAAGAGACGTGAAGAATGTAAACCCATGGAGGAAGTCGGCGGGCCTACAGCTATCGATAATGGACGAATCTTTTGAGTGTGTCGATTGCGAACACTAAAAAACAGGATTTCCAGTGTGGAAAACATTAAAGTAACAGCTGGAAAGGTGGTCAACGTTTCCGAACGTTTGCAGCTTCTTTACCCGAGCTTTCAGACGGGAAACAACATTATGGAATATGTTAGAGAGCTTTCCCGCCTAGCAGAAACTGTTTATAAATAATCTATAATCAGGCACGTAACATGCAATAATCGTCGTGCTTCCCTTTCAACAATGGAAGGATCGGTTAAACTTACCATTGTTCTATGGTGTTTTTTTTTTGTTAGAATTGGAAGCAGAAGCACAGAAGCTGTCTACGAATCCGCTAGCTTCGACCTTCTATGTTTTCGGAGACTCCATCATCGATGCAAGTAACAACAATCGCCTCGAAACTGCCGCCAAAGCCAATTTTCCTCCTTATGGCGGAGATTTTGAGAACCATCGACCTACAGGTCGTTTTACCAATCGAAAATTAGGAAAGGAAATGCTGGGTAGTAATTTCCAGAGCTGGAAAGGTGGTCAACGTTTCCGAGCGTTTGCAGCTTCTTTACCCGAGCTTTCAGACTGGAAACATTATGGAATATGTTAGAGATCTTTCCCGTCCTATGAGCTTTGTCACACCATGTTGGGTGTGAGCGACATGTCCTACAACTCTTGTATTGTGGTGGCCCTTACAACATCCATGTGTTTTGGTGTACCAGTCAAGGTAGTATGCAAAGATGTGCAAAATTTTGGTCACTGTTAAATTTTTGAACCACTAGAATATTCCCTCTTGATTTCATTTGAAGGGAAAAACATATCACTTTTTCCTTTTACTTGGCATGACATTGTTTTCTCATCAATCCATTCAGTTGTAAGTATAGGCTTAGATATACTCACTAGAAATACTTTTTGGAGGTTTAAAATTTTATAGTTTTGTGAAGATTTGCTAGAGTTAATCAGACGTCAAAGTTTCTACCTTCTAGCTATTGGATCCTCAAATCTTTTATTCCTTCTATTTTGTAATGGATAGAGTTCAATAATTTTGTTGCTGAGAGGAATGATAAGGAATTAGATAATTAAAAACTTTTAATTAAATAGGCTTTAATTAAACAATAATAGTTAGGCTTTGATTTAATTTGACAAGTTTATGAAAAGCATTTGATAAATATTTGTTAGGTCCTTATGGACTTATCTTGACATGCCATCACATATCCTATAAGGGTATATGATGAGTAGTTAATTTGATCAGATTTTGTAAATTTGGTCTTATAGGGGCCTTTGAGTACCTATAAATACTTCATAATATCATTACAATAAATAGGCAAGTTTTAGGAAAGTGTTTTGGAAGCTTTGTGAAAGCACGAGATTCCGGAAGATTGAAAGGAAAACTAATGCGATGTATTCAAAACCCAAAGTTAACGCTTAAGGTCCTATAAAGTGAAATGCATGAAATGAAAGAAAAGAGACGAATTTAAATGAGATAAAAGGAAGTATAGAAAGCACAACCCTTTTTATTTATACTCTTCCAATTCGGTTACAAAGACGTCTCCTCCCTTTTAGGGGGTAGGAGCGTTAACATAGTTTCAATTACAATCATGGATTTAGTGTTCCTCCTTCTGCGTGCCCACATGTGAAATGGGCGGGCCAAAGTGTTGCCGTCGCTGGTATTGATGAATCTTTAATCCTTGTTGCTCCTCCTGCGTTCAAAGAAACAACAAATCGTCAGTAGCACCTGTGTATGATAATGAAACTCGCAAATCTGAAAGAGTACTGTTAATGAATATAAAAGATAAATATAACGATGATTAAAATGAATCTAAATAGACTAAAAATTTGATAGAAGCATAATCATGTAACTAGCAAAATACTGCAAAAGAAACAGTCACCAAATTCGATACAGATCCGTATTCGTTTCGGGGTGGGACGAATAAACCTGCAACAGTTTGGTATTCATTCCGGGGTGAGACGAATAAACCTGCAATAAGGCAGGGGGTGCCCGAAGGCAAACCACCCGTCGGTTGAGACTTTGTTTCGACACCAATCCACTTGGGATGAGTCCGAAACCTGTTGTGATGTGTTGTCGACAAATTGGTAGGATATTGTGGCCAAAAAATTGGGTTTTGGGTCTTGATTCGTGCCTCCAAAAGTCACCCAATAACCTCCCTTTCGATTAAGAGATTATGGATGTAAAAGCACAAATCGTAAGTAAGTAAACTGGCAGCACTTCGTTGCTCAAAATGCTCCTTCTCTGTATATATTTTGGGTGGGAAAACTCCCCAATTTATAGACCTTAGGGTCTCCTTGTTTGAATTGCGCATGCGAGGGCGCCACTTGAGTTAACTGTCCTATTTTCAGAGAAAAGCTAACTCCCTGTTAAAAAATCTTCTTGCATGATGTTTCTAAAATAAAGACACTCATCACTGAAGTCTTTCTTCTTGAATAAAATCTATTCCTCGCAATTGCATGGCCTGAAGCCTCAGTTAACTGGCGGAGTTGCCGAAGTTTGACTTTTTTTGCCAGTCAAACCTTCTATTCGCCTCACCCTGGGACGAATTCTGTATTCGTCCCTGGGTGGGACGAATGACAGTTTGTATTCGTCCCTGGGTGGGACGAACAGAGAGCAAGGTGCCAAAAATGTGCCAAATTGACCTCTGACCTCTAAAACTGCTTTTGGAAGTGGTTAGGACCACTGTTTAACCTCTGGGGGCTGCCCTAGGGACTGTTTGTGTCAATGCGATCAACGCTCATTGTCACGTAATCGGATTGGTGCTGTTTTGGTGTCTACAGATGCCCCTTTTTGGGAAGCGCTGTGCAAGGCGCAGCGTCGAGCAAAAATAGATAACCAAAGCACTAATGATTAGGGTTTCTCAGTAACCTAACCAACTCTTGATGCCCCAAGTATGGAAAGGGCATGCATTCTTGAATCCTTGCTTCTGACGAGCTAAGGAACTAAAGTCAAGTGTTAACCTTGTTTAGTGAGGTGTTACTTGAACTTGGACATTGATCAGTCATGAATAGGCAAAGGGCGCAACCTTTTGTCTGTGGGAACCTTGAGTTCATGATTCACGAATGCCAAGTGTTTGATCAGCTTGTGATAATTGCTTGTTTGCTGCCCCAAGCAAGGGCACGATTGTCTTTGTCAATGATCCTTTGAATGCGTGTCATTTCCATGATTGGGTATATTGTTGTTGATTGGCGACTAAGTGTGACTACCCCCTCAAGCGACGAATCGATGAGGGAATGACCGACATGAGAAAAGCGATGAGTCACTTGACCCAAGATGACTTAGGTAAGGGTGCCTTCAGTTGTTTACCATTGAATGCGAAAGCAGTTTTCGAACATTTTGACCTATTTTTGGTGGGTTTAAACCCTTTTTGTGATGCAATTTGGAGCTGAAATTGACAAAAATTCGTCTTCCCGTGGAGCGGTCCGGCTATGGTAGCCTTCTTAGGGAGTAGGATAGTGACAATTTGTAACCCCAATGTCTATTTTGGATGCCAAGAATGTCAGGCACAAAAGCGCCTTCGTTCGGCAATGTTATTACTATTTTTGGATGGGTTTTGACCCGTTTTGGTGACGCCATTTGGGGATGAAATTCTCAAAAATTCGGCTTCCCGTGGAGCGGTCCGGCTATGATAGCCTTCTTAGGGAATAGGATAGTGAGGATTTGTGACCCCGACATCGGTTTTGCATGCCCGAAATGTCCAGTGCAAAAGCATTCTGATCGGACACTGTTAGGGCTGTTTTTGGTGCATTTTTGTGCAATTTTTTGTTGTTTTTGAAATTTTTGCTCTGTATTCATCCCAGGGTGGGACGAATTCCTATTTAGTATTCATCCCAGGGTGGGATGAGTGCTAACTAGAGTTCTCATCCCAGGGGGGAATGAATACAGGCTCAAAAAGCCTTTTTAAAGGCCAAAACTGAGTTTTGGGCTCATTTGCATTTGTTTTTCTAGGCAATTTGGAGCTCTGAGGAGGAGGAGGTCAATTCTGTGAAGCGAAGCACTGTAGAATTTTTCTTGCGACCATGAGTGCACACACTGGATCGAGCGGTGGAGCTGAAGCGCTACCAGTGAGTGCCCCTTCCTCTTTATTTTTTTGTGTCGCAGTTGAAAAACCGTAATTTGTTTATTTCTTATGTTTTTTTTGTGTTTTTTTTTGTTTATGGTTAAAAATGAAAACCCTAGTTGATGAACACGTAACTGAAAACTTAATTTAACCCTAGTTAAACACAGATCAAAATTTTAAGTGAAAACTGAACTTAGAAAGTTAGTTTAGAACAGAACTTAAAAACTGCGTTGAACCTGAATGAAACCAAAAGCTAAACTGTAAGTTAAAAAATGTAGAGTAAAACTAAGCGAAAAGCGTAGCGTGAACCCTAGTTGTGTAATTGTTTTTGTTGTTTAATTAATCAGTTAGAGTTAAAAACCCTAGGTTTGACAAATTAATTTTTGTAAAGTTTTGTTGTGTTTTTGTTATGTTTTTGAATTTATCATAGGATTAGAAACCCTAGGACTGACAAATAATTTTTTTTAAATTTTGTAATTGTTTTTGTGGTTTAATTAATCAGTTAGAGTTAAAAACCCTAGGTCTGACAAATTAATTTTTGTAAAGTGTTGTGTTTTTGAATTTATCAGTTAGGATTAGAAACCCTAGGACTGACAAATAATTTTTGAATGTTGTGCTTTGTTTTTGGCTGTACAGTTTGAATGCATTATTTGTATATACATGTTAGAGTTGTACAATTTTTCATTGTTTTTAATGTTTTTGTGTTGTTTTCTTTCGTAGGTTGTGAAGAGCCGACACCGGGTGCCTACTATTTTTACTGAAGCACATGCAACGCTGACTTTGGCTGACTGGGATTGGCTTGACGCCCTTGGGCTCAAGCAGGTGACTCGATTGGAGCCGATGGTCGGGGATCGGGCCTATCTGATGGCCCTGATCAATCTATGGGATCCTCAGACTAACACCTTCCATCTCCCAATAGGGGAGATGATGGTGACCTTGGAGGATATCTATCGGATTCTTTGGATTCCAATAGATGGACTGTCGATCCGGACGATGCCATGGGATCGGAGGACAGCGGTACTGATACACTATTTTGGGCATGGGGAGGAGTTGGGTGTGGAGACCCTAGTGGAGAGGGTAGAGATCGACTATCAGATGGGTGGCATACTGGTTCGATGGTGGTTAGAGAAGGGTGTGTTGGGAGTGAGGCATGCATTACTCATGGGCCTCATTTCCAACATGCTGCTTCCTGACTCGTCGGTGCAGGTTCCCATGGAACCTGCTAGAGGTGGTGTTCAGGCTAGTGGAGTGTCCGACAGACACATCGATGATTATGAGATGGGGACAGACTCTGTTAGCACAACTTTATGATGAGTTGTATGAGGTCCACTGCTAAAAGCGAAAGGGGATCAGTTGCAGCTACTTGTTGCAGTGCTGGGCTTGGCAACACATAGCAGTGGAGAGGCCTATGGGGCTGCCCTGGATGACTCGGGCGGAGATGGCAGACCGAGAGATTGGATACGGGGTATTATGGTGGAGGTCGGAGGAGCAGGGTTAGAGTCGATGATGGGCAGGTGTCGTAGGGCATTATGTCGATGCCTTCGCTCGGCTTACTCCAGGGGAGGTGTTCTGGCGCCCCTACCGGGACTGTCCAGCCTGGCCTAAGGCTGGAGAGTGGCTTCGATGGGTACGGAGGGAGCGATGGCTGATTGGGAGGCATGGGACTGAGCAGGAGTTGTTCCCATACGACCGAGTCACATGACAGTTTGGGGTGCGCCAGGGGATGCCTGGTGAGCCCATGGTCTATCGACATCGGGGGATGAGAGGACTCTGGATCGGCCAGTCATTGCGCCACTTGGCGAGGATTCAGATATGGTGATTGACATCCTAGATGTGGATGACGTCGGGGTTACTACTGAGTATGAGTAGTGGTGGACCTTGCGACAGTGGAGAGGCGAGGGGCCACTTGGCGGTGCAGAGGCAGCAACAGTGGGGGATGAGGGTGTAGAAGCACCAGATGAGGGTTGGGGAGTACCACGTGATGATGCAGACATGGTGGAGGTTGAGGGTGTTGGAGGGGAATTTGGGGTACCGAATCAGCCAGAGATGTAGGACATCCCGGAGCAGTGGGAGCCAGAGCAGGCTGTTGTCCCGGATTCACCTATGCCTCAGGCAGGTTCGGAGGATGTGGAGGTAAGACAGGGCATAGAGATAGCATGATTGGAGGAGCTACTATGGAGGTGAGATGGGGAGCTGGGAGAGGCTTTGTAGGAGAGAGATCTCTTACGGACTCAGCTGGCGGAGCGGGAGACCGCATGGGCTGCGTCCCATCGATAGGAGGGGGATACCGATGTTGCATGAGAGAGGGATCTACTGTGGATGCAGCTAGCACAGCGTGACGATGTAGTAGCTTACTACCATCGATGAGAGGTAGAGTGGGATCAGTGGGAGTCAGATTGGCTTCGACGAGAGGCATACTGGCATCGGTAGGAGGCATATTGGCATCGACATCGAATGGATATGGAGGGAGAGATCATCCACCTGGGTGGGCGGTTACCTGAGCCTCCTAGAGGGGGTTCTTTGCGATGGACGAGAGACAATGATACTGAGCAGTCAACATCGTCCCATCGTCGATGGCTAGATGAGGGGGGCACTAGTAGGCATGATGCAGGGGCGAGCAGCAGTCGCCCTGAGAGGTCCCATAGGACCCACACCACGGGGGGTAGTTCCCGTCGCACCGATCCTGCGTGATCATGGTGGCCGACGCCCTAGGCTTGGGGGTTTTTGAGTTTTTGGTTGTTGTTGCGGGGTCAGAGGACCGGTTTATTTGTAGCCTATGGGCATTTTTGATGATATATATACAGATGACTCTTGTTTTTTGTTTTTATGAACTTTTCATGGTGTGTTTTTATGGACATGTATTTACATTGATGGTATGCAAATGCTTGTATAAATGCGATGGTTCTAATTTGTATGATGTGTGCATATGGAATGAATGAAATTATTTGTTGATTACTTGTCGATACACCTTAGACTGTACAAGACTTGACTGACTTGCTGAACTAATGGGACGACTATGTGGAATAACTTTGCATGTGAAAACTTTGTTTTTGTATTGTGCATATTTTTTGATGATGATGTATGGAATAAAATGTACCAGTTGTTATAATGTAGTTAAGCTTTTCTGAGATTCATATATTTTAACTAACTAGCCAAGATTGTACATTTATCTCGCAAGACTTTTGAACAAGGTATAAATCCAACTTGGAGGTTAACCAAGTTATTTCACATCCTTGTGTGTGCAATTGAGTTCGTTTATGTGGTATTTGTCAGGATACCGCCAGTGCCAGATAGGCTATCAACCAAACTTGTACTGAGGATCACCTAACTAGCTCCACTAACTCCGTTGTTGGATTTAGCAAGATTAATCCATGGGACAATCTAGGGTACCATAAGCTAGCTCATCCACATGCAAACATTGGTCTGCTCACACGCAAAGCTAATGTGACAGACATATCGTCATGCGGGTAGGATACCGCCATTGCCAAGTAGGCTATCCACCAAACCTGTAATGAGGATCACCTAGATGGTTTTCGAATGCTGAGAATTCCAGGGATTCAAGTTCAGGTTTTTTATCGGTTCAATGGTTTGGGATATTTGCTCGTATACAAAGTGATGAAAATCACTGTTTATTTTGTTCTTTGTTTTTTTTTTGAGCAAGGATGTTAAATAGTAGTGATAACCACTGTTATTTGATTTGGCTTGAGCTTTGTAAGGTGATTGGGGAATAACATTGATTCTTTTAGGCCTTGGGGATGACTACCCATCCTTGGCAGGGACGTGTAGTACGAATCCTTACGACTTTGGGAACCAACGGGTAGTATGGAGATTATGAAATGAGGGTATTGATCTTTTTAGGCCTTGGGGATGACTACCCATCCTTGGCAGGGACGTGTAGTACGAATCCTTACGACCTGAGAGACCAAAGGTGATTGTGATGATGGCTTGTGGAAATGGTTTTTTTTTTGTTTTTGGAATGGTCATTGATTCTTTTAGGCCTTGGGGATGACTACCCATCCTTGGCAGGGACGTGTAGTACGAATCCTTACAACCTTAGGAACCAATGATGATTTTTGAATTTTTGGTAGTGATGGAAACCACTATTGATTAGGAGGAATGGATGGGGAAGAGCTTGTCCTTTTGTCAATTCTCAGCATTCTTGAACCATTCGCATAGGGGGATGAATAGGCTAATCTTTCACCGATGGTACCCTAGACTGCTTTGTAGGTTTCTCTTGCATTCACACAACTTAGGAATTATTTTATGTGTGTAAATTTGTGTAGGGATATTACATAACGAGGTGTGACCCAAGTAAAATTTTCCTATGTAAAATCTGTTTGACTGTGTACAATTTTTGGCTAGAAAGGTAAAGACAGCTGAATGACGAAAACCCTAAATACATTAGGAGACAACTGACTAATGCTAAAAAAATGGGATGGTGTGATGCGGGATGTAAGCATTGATAAAATTGATGTGATGTGGAAGATGATGGGATTGTCAAGTAAGGACAGTCTATGGTGCTTTTGACTTGTATAACCAACAAATATGCAATGTATGAATATGATGCCTAATGCAACCTATATTTTTGTATTTTTGATGTTTTATGAGTATGCATGGAATGAAGATGCAATTTTTTTTTTTAAGATTTATTGTGACCAAGCGGTTATGGTAACCCTTGGAGCTTTTGGTGTGACCAAAGGGTTTATGGATACCTTTGGGGCATTTGTGGGGTTGACCAAGCGAGTATGGGAATCCTTGGAGCTTTTGGTTTGACCAAAGGGTGTATGGATACCTTTGGGGCATTTTGGGGTTGACCAAGTGATTGTGATAATCCTTGGAGCTTTTGGGTTGACCAAAGGGTGTATGGACACCTTTGGGGCATTTTGGGGTTGACCAAGCGATTGTGAGAATCCTTGGAGCTTTTGGTTGGACTATGGCTCTCTAAATGTGGAATGGCCTCAAATGAATGATGTTCAAGGGTTCGAGCTCCTTGATTCCTTCAAGAGAGGCAAGCCGGTAAGTTCCAGGTCCTATTCGACTATCAATCACATAAGGACCTAACCAGTTTGTTGCAAACTTGTCCCTCAGATGGGACGGTAAATTAGAATTCTGTTGGTTCTCCTTTAAGACCAAATCTCCAACCTAAAAATCCCTTAGGTGAACCTTCATATTATATGCTCTCTTAAGTCGCTCTTGATAGATACGCAAATGCTCGAGAGCATTGACGCGTCGTTCGTCAAGCAACGTAAGTTGATCTAACCGGGCCTGTCATGCAGTGTCATCATCGATGAACTCTTGCATTGATATGCGTAGCGAAGGGATTTCCAACTCAAGAGGCATGACAGCCTCGGAGCCATACACCAGCAAAAATGGAGTTGCCCCAGTGGGCGTCCGAATACTAGTGCGATAAGCCCATAGGGCAAGCGGGATCTGAATGTGCCAATCCTTATGATTATCTATGATAGTATTTTTGAGGATGGCGATGAGCATTTTATTAGATGCCTCTGCTTGCCCATTTGCCTGCGGATAATAGGGTGTTGAAAAACTATGCTGAATTTTGTACTTTGTGGTCAAAGCATGCACATCTTTGTTCTTGAAGGGTGTCCCATTATCCGAGAGGATCTTGGATGGAATACCAAAATGACATATGATATTATGCAAAATAAACTCCGCAATGCGGGGTCCAGTCGTAGAGGTTAACGAAATTGCTTCCACCCACTTGGTAAAATACTCTGTGGCTGTAATGATAAATGTGTGATGACCCGACGACGTAGGGGAGATCTTTTCGATTAGATCAAAGCCCCACTACAAAAAAGGCCAAGCCGATTGGATCGGTTGCAAGGCCTGAGAAGGTACGTGTGTCAAATTGGCATGATGTTGACACTTCACGCACTTCTTCACATATGCGCAACAATCTCGCTCTAAAGATGGCCAATAATAACCCATGCAAAGAATGCGCTTTGCGATGGCCATACCACTGAAGTGGCCACCACATGTACCATCGTGGGCTTGGGTGATCGCCCAAGCGGACTCCTGCTGGTCCAAGCAATGGAGGAGGATTCCTTCATAGCTCCGACGATACAAAATGTCTCCTAGCAAGACATGTTTTGCCGCTTTCTATTTGAATGATATTTTCGCGGCTTGTGTCAATCCAAGTGGGAGAGTACCTAGCTTGAGGTAATCCCTTAGGGGTGTGTACCAATCCTGCTGATCAGAAACCTCGATGGTATGAACAGCCAATCCCTCTTGAAGTTCATCCCGAGCAAAAGCTGAGCAGGAAAGAACTTGTAAAAATAGCGTTGTGTTGCTATTAAGAGGGGTAGGGGAGAACAAGGACCCCCAATTGGCTTGAGTCAAACAATCTTGGATTCGAGAAAACCTATCCAGAGATGGTTCAATCTGGATCAAGTGGATTCCTGGCGTGAGGTCAGAGCTTGCACGCTCCATCACGGGTTGCGATAATGTCTTGACCTGAATGGTTGTCATCTCACCGAAAAGGTCTTGCGGGATTAGTGACCCCAAGGAGGCCATAGTATCCGCAAAATGATTCGATGATCGAGGGAGTGCCTCGATGTCGTACCATTCAAGTTGTGCCAGGAATTTGTCCACAAGGGCTTTATAAGCCTGTAGAACTAGGCATTTACATTGGAATATCCCCTTAACTTGATTGACAATTAACAACGAGTCACCAAAGATGTTCAATCGTTTAATGTTCATGGTGACTGCTGTCTGAAGACCTATGAGCAAGGCTTCATATTCTGCATTGTTATTGGTGCATGGGAAGTCTAATTTAAATGACAGAGGCATTGGAGCCCCTTGTGGAGTGAAGAATACAATTCTCGTGCCACCTCCTTGCTCACACTTAGAACCATCGAAGAATAGGGTTATGTCAACCTGTGACTCAGGCTCATCAGAATCTGGCGATTCTAAAACATGGAAGACCCCATCATCAGGTAGTTCGAAGGTCAGAGGCTGATCATCTTCAAGAGGAGCCTCTGCTAGTTGATCGGCGATGACTTGACCTTTTATGGATTTCTGTCCAATGAATTCTATGTCAAACTCCATCAACAACATGATCCATTTCGCCGTGCGGCTACTATGATAAGTACGACTCATCATGTATCGCAATGGATTCTCCTTAGACACAACATACGTCTTATTACTCAGCATGTAGTGGCATAGCTTTTTGGTAGCAAACACCACTGCCAAGCAGAGCTTCTCAACGTATGCATAGTTAAGTTCATAACTGACCATGGTGCGGCTAAGATAGTATGTAGCCTGTTCTTTGTGAAATTCATTTTTTTGGGATAGCATGGCGCCTAATGCCACCTTAGTAGTCGAGATGTATAAGTAGAATGACACTCCTGGTCTAGGTGGTGCCAATACTGGTGGCAAAGCCAAGTACTATTTAATATCATCAAAGGTTGACTGGCACTCGTCATCCCAATGGAATGCTACCCCTTTGTGCAATAATTTATTCATGGGTCGGCACTTGTCAGATAGCTATGCTATGAAGCGTTTGATCGACGTGACCTTTCCCTGTAGACTTTTGAGCTGCTTGATGGTAGTTGGGGGAAGCATTTCAAGGATTGCCTTGACTTTGTTGGGATCCACCTCGATTCCTCGTTTGGAGACTATGAAACCCAAGAGCTTTCTAGAGGTGACGCCAAAGATGCACTTCTTGGGGTTTAGTCTGACTTTATGCTCAATGAGGCGATCAAGGACCTTGCTCAAGTCACCGAGGTGATCTGGGCGCAAAAGAGATTTGGCCAACAAATCATCCATGTAATCTTCCAAAGTTTTGTGCATGTAATCATGGAAGATGTACGTCATGGCACGTTGGTAGGTGGCGCCAGCATTTTTAAGGCCAAAAGGCATGACCTTATAACAAAATGTCCCCCAAGGCGTTGTGAATGCCATTTTTAGTTGGTCCTCGGGATTAATACGAATCTGATTGTATCCTGAGAAACCATCCATGAGGGAAAGCATTTCGTGGCCCGCTGTAGCATCTACCAACGCGTCAATGCTTGGCAAGGGAAAATCATCCTTAGGACTCGCTTTGTTTAGATCTCAAAAATCGGTGCATATGCGAATCCTCCCATCGGGCTTCTTGATGGGAACCATGTTAGACAACCATGGCGGATAATCCACACAGATGACAAACTATGCATCCAACAACTTTTGTAACTCGTATTTTACCATTAAGGCCATTGTTGGGTGCATCTTGCATAGTTTTTGCTTTACTGGCTTGATTGTCGGATCAAGCGTTAAATTATGCGTGACTAGCTATGGGTCTAGTCCCGACATATCCTTGTATGACCATGCAAAAACCTCCTTCTTCTCCTTAAGAAGGGCAACATAATCGGCTTGCTCTTCGGGGGAGAGACTTACCCCTAGCTTGAGAATCCATGGATTCATTGGATCTATGCCGATGTCTACATCAGTCGTTGCCTCGACCGACATGTGGGATCCGTCCTCCAACTGGTGTGGAGTTGGGATCAGATGGATATCATTTGCTGAATTAAGATCATCATTAGGAACGTCAGGTTCCTCTTCAGCATGGAAGACATCCTGAGTCTATCCTGGAGTGAAATGAAACATCCCACCGCAAGGCCAATACTCTGATGGGGATGGTGGTGTGTCAGCGCGATCCCAATCTATAGCCTCTATGTCTAGATGCAATGACCGTGTTGGATTGGTTGGATCATGGATGGGGGCGGTCAAGTCAATGGAGATCATGTTGATGAAATGATTGTAACCTCCATTACCGTAGGTGTGATAACTCTGACATTCTGGATGTTCTTGATGCTTTGGATCTGGCTCTGTAGGCACTGGCACAAAGGGATCAGCCCTATGCATGGACATGCAAATAGGGTCTGCCCTAGGCACTGATGGTTTGATAGGGTCTCCAGGCGGAAGATGCTCTCTGTGTACCTAGAGTGGCGGGTGCAGTAATTGCTATAACTACGCCGGGTTGAGGTGCCACCTATGTCTTGGACCTATGTGTAAGTGTTCAAACATGTCATCTATGTCCAAGGGATATTGTTGTTGCATTTGTCGCATGTGGTTGAGATAGGCCATCTCGGTTTCATCTTCGTAATCACTGTCAGAGATCCACAGGCCTTCATTGGCTCCAATAACTGCTTGCGACATGGGAAGCTCATCTTGCTCGAGCAAATTAATATGGTCCCAACGAGGTTGTGCCGCTCTCTATGGGGGGACCTGATTTTCTTGAGGTAATCTATGCTCAATGGGATCATTCAATGGGAACATGGTCAAGAAGCTTTCTTGATAATCATCCATGGGAAGCATGTGGGAATGATTGCTTCCTGACTCAAGAGGATCCCAAGGTGATACCTCGTACTCCAACTCATCATCCGAAGACTCTGCTTGGTCTTGGTCATACCCTTCATGGAGGTGAGTCCTGGAATTGTCTCCCATTGCGACCGAAGGGAAAGGGTTGTTGAGGTCAACAAGGTTGGTTGTGTGTAATGGGAAATAATCCCCCAATGTATAAGTTGTATTTGGATTGGCATATGGATCTGATGCCAACCCATCCTTGTTGCCTATCCCTAGGCCTTGCATGTTTTCGACCAAGATGTCGAGGGGCAAAGGGTGATTAAACCCTACTCCTGACTTGTCATAAGGCATTTGGTATCTTGGTTGGCACAAAACATGCACTCCTTGTTCATACCTGCCCAACCCATATCCATGCCAATTGCATTGGCTAAGATATCGTAATGCGAAGTCTGGGTTAGACAGATAATTGACATCCTCCACAAAGGGCTCTTCATCTTCCTCTTCTTGTAGGGAAGGTTCAACGCCATTATCCAGGCCCCCAAAAATAAAGTTTGTCTGATTAGGTGGGTAGCCTAAAGGAACCACAGAGCCTATGGGGAGTCGAGGTCTCCCCATGTCTTGCATAGACTCAAGTGTGGGCGTTGCTACAACATTGCGCACTATATACTCCCCCATGCCTGTGTTAGACATCTCAACAGTAATCGTTGGCGATTGAGAGGAAGCGAATGGGAGTTCTCCCTGAGTCCACTCCATGTGGGGTGAACTAGGCATCTCGACTTCCATTCTATTAGGCATCTCTTCTGTCGAGATGTTGGAGACTAAGGGTGGTTCCTCTTCCAGGGGCTTCTTTCCTTTGTCCGTTGGTGTGGCCACCGTAGGTGGCATCGTTGTGGGAGGACCAGATGAAGAAGATGAACCCGCCTGGGAATTTGATTGATTTGGTAATGGAGATTCTTGCGTAATCGGACCCCTTTTAGATGGATTTAACTAAAAATCCACATGCGTTGAAGGAAGGGTCGATTGCGGCATTAGTTGCACTGAATTGCAGTATTTGAAAGGTTCTAAATCTACGGGGACCACATGCACTTGTCCTTCAAATGTATACTTTAAACATTGATGAGCAATTGAAGGGACACACTTCATGTCCCGGATCCAAGGTCGCCCCAACAAGATATTGTAAGCCATCTCACCTTCTAAAATGTGGCACAATGTATGAATGTTCTTTTGTCCCACTTGTATGGGTAGGACAATTGTGCCAACTATCGAGCATATCGCATCATTGAATGCTCGAAGAGTATAAGTGGAAGGTACGATGTGAGAGGCTGGCAACTTCAAATGTTTTAAGGCGACGGTTGTAATAATGTTACTGGATGAACCAGTGTCTACCAACACCCGCTTATACGGAATCCCATTGACCCATGCAATAACGTGCAGGGGTGGATCCGCCACATCACCAGCCACCGATTTTAATTCATCTTCTCGAAAGGTGATGACTGGTTTCGTACATTGTTTCACATGGCCCACGAAGTTGTTGAAAGAATTTGCTTCATGGGGATGCAGCTCAATTGCCTTTAAGATCTCCATGAGAGCCTCCCGATGGGGTGCTGATTGCTGAATAAGCTCATATATGGAGAGCCTAGCCGACGTGGTCCTTAGACTTTGAGTAAGTCTAGTTCGAATCGTGGCCACTGGTCTAGGCGGGGGAAGCTGTGTAGGGGTCGGTTGAGTTTGTGACGTTGATGGAACTTCTCTTGTGGCTACCATGGGGGCAGCTCCTGGGTATCTCTTGTTCCGAGTCACGATGCTTATCATCCCCACATACCCTTCCATGGGGCAATTCTGTTGCACCTCATTGACATGAAGAGGTTTTGCTTGTGCATCATGTGCGGGCAAAGGATCTCTGAAAATGCCCATTTGTTGGTTGTTAGGCGCTATGGGATTATCCACTGCCAATGTATTGTTGTCAATGAGATCTTGCACTAAACCTTTGAACTTCCAATAGGCGTTAAGGTCATGCCCTTTCCTTCTATGGAACCTACAGTAAAGATCCTCTCTGTAGCCCTTAGGCTTTGGCGCATTAGGATCTATTGTTTGAATCTCTGGCAGATTAATCAAGTTTGTCGCTGACAAATGGTCAAACAAGGAGTCCCTGGACTCGGTGTATGGTGTAAATTGCCGCCTAGGGTGACGCTGCTGATTTTGGTCCTATTTTTGATTTTCTCTCTCATAATTGTTTGGAGGCAC
Source organism: Wollemia nobilis (assembly GCA_028583015.1). Classification (NCBI taxonomy): domain Eukaryota; kingdom Viridiplantae; phylum Streptophyta; class Pinopsida; order Araucariales; family Araucariaceae; genus Wollemia; species Wollemia nobilis. Next base: position 32,419,802 of record JAQPPZ010016892.1, on the reverse strand, counting down.
CGCCTGATAATTAGCCTTTGGAGGTTGTGTTGCTTGGGCAAGCTTAGGGGCGTTGATAGCAACTTGATTGACCACGATGGGTTTCTGTTGCGTAGTCCCTATTTTAGTGCTCTTATTCCATTCTTTTTTCTTAGGCTTGGCAATTTTGCCATCCTGTATCTTGATCTCTTCGATAATTCTAGCTTGCGCCAGAGCTTCTTCTAAAGTGGCATATTGTTGCAGCTGCAATAGCATAGAGATCGATCGCAAACAACTCTTTGCGAACATTTGAGTTAGGTCGGACATAGGAGGGAGGTAGGATAGCTTTGAAAGCAACGTCCTCCACCGATTCCCATATGCCACCATAGATTCCTCCTCATACTTCTTGAGGCTAGCTAGATCACTTAGTGACACCTTTTTCTTTGTGTTGAAAGCGAAACGTTCTAGGAACGCGTCCACTAGCTGATCCAAGTTGTAGATGCTATGCTTCGGTAAATGGGTAAACCAATCCGAGGTAGGTCCTACGAATGTGGTTATAAATGTTCTTAATAGCAATGCATCATTGTCTTGAATACCGAAGCATTGGCTCAAGAATCGAGTCACATGCTCTTGAGCATCTTCTTCCCCTCTAAAGAGTGCCAACTAGGGCAGCTTAAAATGTTCGGGGTATGGAGGTGCCGGCACTGATGGATGCACAGGATGACTATGGAGTTGGCGTAAAGTAGGCTTTTGGGGCCCAGAAGTCTTGAGTTCCATAGTCTCTAAGCGTTCTAACAACACTTTGTATGCATCGGAGGACTTAATCTCCTCCTCCTTGGTTTGCTCCCACTGTGGGTTGTGGGGAACTTGAGGCCTTTGGAGGGATAACTGGGTAGCACCCCTTCTGCCTTGATAGGGCATTTCAGCCCGCTCTTCTTCTTGTTCATAATCCTCATAAGCTTCTTGAGGAGTGTCTAGCCTAGGCTTGTAAACATTGATGGGTGCCCGCGGAGGATGCCCATCATGGTTTCAGGGAGTGGCCTCCCGCTCAGGTCTAGGAGGTCTTAGAGGCAGTGCTTGATGAAGTCATGGAGACCTGTCTCGCACTAAGGGGTTGTGCCTCACATACATCTCAGATTTCTATGCGCGAGGGACTGGGGCCTTCTCAGGCACATTGTTGTGAAGCAATTCAGCTGTCTGACGTTGAATGCGCTCTTGATTAAGGTGACACAAATGTTCTAATTGTTGTTGGTCTTGCCTAAGCCGCATGATTTGCGCTTGGCGGGCGGCTAGTTTGGCAAATGCCAAGTCATTTTGTTCCACCGTCTCTTGTTTAGGAGGCCTAGATGCCTCCCCTACATATCTTTCTCGATCATGGTACTCTGAGACCCCTATATGTTGCTTCCCTCTATCGAGGTTAGCAGCATTGACTTGAAGCTCTGGTCTCAATGAGCGATCTGGATATAAAGCGGGTGCAGACGTGCATCGTTCCCACGCTATGTACTGTTCTTGAGGAACGTAGTGATCTTCCTCACATTCTCTGTTATATGCATAAAAGGTGCGGGCAGAATTGTCTTGCCCTGTCGGGAGAACTTGATATTCTGGATATGGTCTAGTGTGTCTGACATTAATCAGGGGTAAATTAGGAGTAACGAAATCATATGGTTCCTCCTTGTGGACCCTTTGTTGTTCAAGCACTTCATCACTAGGCCACCCATAACGAGCTTCCAAGGGAGGCCTTATATCTAGGTCAAGTGCTACATGTAGGTTGTCTTCTTGAAAGGATCTTTGCTGAATGGGAGTACCCCTTAAGGAGGTGCCTCTATAGTCTTGTCTAGTGATGGCATGAGTTGGAGTGCCCCTCAAGGAGGTGCCTCTAGAGTCATGTTCTGTAACTGCATGGTGTGGACTAACTTGTGTATCCTACCGCCAAGGCGGGATGGCCAAGTCTTTAGGGCTATATCGGAGGTGACTTGTCCCCCTTGGTGCATTCTCTGCAGCTTCTGCCCGTGATTGGGCTTGGCTACGGGTGTACACCATGGTGATGTTAACCTAAAGATGCGGAGATTCTTTTTTGGATTTTTCTTTTTATGATTTTTTTTTGATACTCTAAACAGAAAATAGCATACACACACAAGCAATGATTATCTCTTTTAAAGATTAAAAGTGTGCCCTAAATCTGGTTTAGTGTGTTTTGTTGTTTGTTTTTTTGAAAGCTTTTTATGAAAACCATTTAAATGCAATTATGAAGGCTCTTATGACTCCCAAAATGGTCGCCCCTTCAATATACCATTGTCGGACCGATATACCAACCTCTCTATATACCCGCCCTTACGTGAGGGAGACTATAGGTACGTGAGAGCAGATGATACGTGGAACATAGGCGGTACGAAAGGGGAATCACTCTGTTTATGACACCTACCATAGAAGACTTATCCTCATGCGCTAGGAATCACCCTAGCTACACTTGGTCAGCTTTCATCAGGATTTACGTCTAGCAACAGTCGCGATCGGGGTAATGTATGCAAATATCCAAGCCAACGTGGTGATGAAATCCACTGTTGGTCTTGCTCAAGGGCTGGGGTTTTACGACCAGCTCCTTGGTTTAAGTAACCACGTGATGTGTGGGGTTCATTTTAATTTGCAAAAAAATGAAACAGGCAAACAAAAAGGAAACTTTCCCTAAGCCATACAAAAACTAAAAATCAAAAAACAGAAAACAAAAATTTGATAGAGGCTTGTTAAAAACCCCTACCTCTTCTCTGCCCAAAAGGATGTTTCTGATTTGCTGCTCTAAAAATGCACAAAACGCTATTCGTCCCTGGGTGAGATGAATATCAGAACCGTATTCGTTCCAGGGTAGGACGAATGCCTATTCGCCCCTGGGTGAGACGAATCCCAATTCTGTAATCATCGCTGACCGAAATGAATAACAGTCTAATGACTAAAAAATAGGTACCTGTAATCAAAACAAGCAATTTCAGATCAGAAATCTAACCTAAAAAAAAATAGAGGACAGAGGTCCCACCGTGATCGCCATTGAAAGCACGAGATTCCGGAAGATTGAAAGGAAAACTAATGCGATGTATTCAAAACCCAAAGTTAACGCTTAAGGTCCTATAAAGTGAAATGCATGAAATGAAAGAAAAGAGACGAATTTAAATGAGATAAAAGGAAGTATAGAAAGCACAACCCTTTTTATTTATACTCTTCCAATTCGGTTACAAAGACGTCTCCTCCCTTTTAGGGGGTAGGAGCGTTAACATAGTTTCAATTACAATCATGGATTTAGTGTTCCTCCTTCCGCGTGCCCACATGTGAAATGGGTGGGCCAAAGTGTTGCCGCCGCTGGTATTGATGAATCTTTAATCCTTGTTGCTCCTCCTACATTCAAAGAAACAACAAATCGTCAGTAGCACCTGTGTATGATAATGAAACTCGCAAATCTGAAAGAGTACTATTAATGAATATAAAAGATAAATATAACGATGATTAAAATGAATCTAAATAGACTAAAAATTTGATAGAAGCATAATCATGTAACTAGCAAAATACTGCAAAAGAAACAGTCACCAAATTTGATACAGATCCGTATTCGTTTCGGGGTGGGACGAATAAACCTGCAACAGTTTGGTATTCATTTCGGGGTGAGACGAATAAACCTGCAATAAGGCAGGGGGTGCCCGAAGGCAAACCACCCACTGGTTGAGACTTTGTTTCGACACCAATCCGCTTGGGATGAGTCCGAAACCTGTTGTGATGTGTTGTCGGCAAATTGGTAGGATATTGTGGCCAAAAAAATCGGGTTTTGGGTCTTGATTCGTGCCTCCAAAAGTCACCCAATAACCTCCCTTTCGATTAAGAGATTATGGATGTAAAAGCACAAATCGTAAGTAAGTAAAATGGCAGCACTTCGTTGCTCAAAATGCTCCTTCTCTGTATATCTTTTGGGTGGGAAAACTCCCCAATTTATAGACCTTAGGGTCTCCTTGTTTGAATTGCGCATGCGAGGGCGCCACTTGAGTTTGCATGTCCTATTTTGAGAGAAAAGCTAACTCCCTATTACAAAATCATCTTGCATGATGTTTCTAAAATAAAGACACTCATCACTGAAGTCTTTCTTCTTGAATAAAATCTAGTCCTCGCAATTGCATGGCCTGAAGCCTCAGTTAACTGGCGGAGTTGCCGAAGTTTGACTTTTTTTGCCAGTCAAACCTTCTATTCGCCTCACCCTGGGACGAATTCTGTATTCGTCCCTGGGTGGGACGAATGACAGTTTGTATTCGTCCCTGGGTGGGACGAACAGAGAGCAAGGTGCCAAAAATGTGCCAAATTGACCTCTGACCTCTAAAACTGCTTTTGGAAGTGGTTAGGACCACTGTTTAACCTCTGGGGGCTGCCCTAGGGACTGTTTGTGTCAATGCGATCAGCGCTCGTTGTCACGTAATCGGATTGGTGTTGTTTTGGTGTCTACACTTTTATCCTCATCAACAGAGTAGTTGGATAGCACTCATTCTAATTTCACTTTATTTATTACTAATATAAATAGATCTTTTATGCCCAATTCCACTTGGAGCAGTGAGAGGACACGAAGATGGATGAGAAGGTTTAGAGAAAGAGGATATTACCAGAGGAGAAGATTATTGAAAAGGTTACTAGCAAAGAGAATCAATTTAAAGATTACTAGCAAAGAGAAGTTATTTGAGTTTCCATTGCACTATCTTGTTTACTAAAAGATAATTTTCTAGCATTATTATCACCATCATGAAGAACTGCACTGCCATCAAAGCCGTTCATGCTTTTTCACAATAGCAACAACAATTTGTGCAATAGTGTTGAACTCTTTGGAGGAGAAACTTAGCACTAGATTCATGCAAAGTCATAATAGAAAATTGCATTCTTTTTATATCAATTATATTACATTTAAAATATTCTATTGGTGATAGAAAGGATTAGAGGAGTTAGATTTTTTTTTTTTTTAAATCCTAGTTTTTTCCCTATCCAAAGTCCTAGATGCTTTTGGGATTTTTTTGGGTTGAGATCAAGAAGTTACCAATTTTCATTGGAAATGATGACATTGATGCTCAAGAATGGTGTACGAAGTTTAGATCTATATAGTCAGGTGAAATTTTTTAGAATTGTAAACTTTTTTATCTTTTAAAAGAGGAATTTTATGATTGGTGGGATATTATTACTAAGGAAAGTTATGCTAAGGAAAGATTTTTAACATCATATGAAATGGAGCATGCATTCTTAATTCAGTGGAACCCTTTATAAAAATACAACTAGTTTGAAGGTCACCATCAAAAGATATAAATAATAAATAAAAAGGATTAATAAGGAACTAAAAGAAATGAATAAAAAAGATATAATAGAAGGAAAAATATACATGATAATGTGCAAGTTCATTATCACATTCAAAAAATCTTAATAAGCAATGATCCAAGGAGAAGCAAGAAGTAGTTATGGTAGGGGAACAAGTTGAAGAACCATTAGAAAACTCAAAAGTTGAATTTATAATAGTAAAAATAATAGAATTCATGGAAGAAGAAACAACAAAGTACAATGAAGCCTTTTCAAAAGTACACAAGGATGCACCAAAATAAAGGTATAAGAGAGAATATTGTGAAGAATAATTTTAAAAAAGAAACAAAAAAAAAAAAAAAAAAATTGTTGAAGAATCAAAGGGAACAAAATGTTAGGTTAAGGTTGCAGCATATTGACACCCAAACCACCTTGAGTGGAAATAATATTAGAGGTATGGCTTAAGGCATCAATATTTTAGATCTTTATAGAATCATAAATATATTAAGTATGACAGTGTTTGGAAGAAAAAGTATAATATTTTTGGATTTCAAAGAGGTATAGCAACATAAGGGAACAATATGACCAACCATTCAAAATATTAGAATAGAGCAACAAAACCATAGAGCCAACAAATTATGAATATTCATGTGGTATAATAATAAATTTGCATCATTTTTTGTACTATTAAAAAAATAGGGTTTTCATGGGATCCCACAACCACTACAGAGAAAGCCACAAGGGTGAAAATAACTAAATGAACCTCAAAAAACCATAGGTAAACAAAAAAGAAAGATAGAAACCAAATTACAAGGCACAAAATGAGGGAGAACTGAGATAGTTCTACAACAGCTTGTGAACGCCCTGAGCTACATTAACCGCAAAACGAGAAACATTTTTAGTTAAATCAAGGGAGGATTTTAGCTAACTCTAAATTTTGCATTGATTGATGTTTTAGACACCAAAACAACACCAATCTGATTATGTGACAACAAGCGCTGATCAAATTGACACAAACAGCCCCCAAGGAAGCCCCCAGAGGTTAAACAATGGTCCTAACCACTCCCAAAAGTAGTTTGGAAGGTCAAAGGTCAATTTGGCACCTTTTTGGCACCTTGCTCTCTGCTTGTCCCACCCGAGGATGAATCCAAACTGGCATTCATCCCATCCAGGGACGAATATCAGAATTTGCCCCAACGTGAGGCGAATAGCAAGTTTGACTAGCAAAAAAAGTCAAACCTCAGCAACTTTGCTAGTTAACTAAGGCTTCAGGCCATGTAATTGCGAGGAATAGCTTTTATTCAAGAATAGAGACTTCAGTCATGCATGTCTTTATTTTAGAGACCTCATGCAAGGAGATTCTAAATCAGGGAACTAGCTTTTCTTTGAAAATAGGACAGTTAACTCAAGTGGCACCCTTGCATGCGCAATTTAAACAAGAAGACCCTAAGGTCTATAAATTGGGGAGTTTTCCCACCCAAAATAGATACATAGAAGGAGAATTTGAGCAACGAAGTGCTGCCAATTTACATACCTACTTGTGATTTGTGCCTTCACATCCTTAATCTCTCATTCGAAAGGGAGGTTATTGGGTGACTATTGGAAGCACGAATCCTGACCCAAAACCTGATTTTTGGCCACAATATTCCACAAAATTTTATGAAAACACCCTATAAGGAGTTTTGGACCCATCCCAAGTGGATTGGTGTCGAAACAGTATCCCAAACGATGGGCGTCCTGCCCCCAGGTGCTCCCCAAACTATCATAGTCTTATTCGCCCCACTCCGGGATGATTAGAAATATGTCATATATTTCTATGGTTTTTCTTTTTTATTTTATTCTAGATATGTTAAATAGGTTATAGTTCAAATTTCATTTCATTCTGAGCAATTTTGACCAGGTTTTTGTCATTTCCCACCTTTACTAACTTGCAGATGGCACCAGAAAAATATGGGTGATAGAGGTAAAATTGGAGAAATCTGACCTTTTGGGTCTTCCCAAAACACCCCCAATTATCTAACCCCAATTTTTTAGGTCATTTGTAGTTTCCAATATAGGACATTGAAGAGGGTGCTTTCTGACAGGTTATTGCAGGTCTATTCGTCCCACCCCGGAGCGAATACAAATATGTGAGGAATTTCTTGACTGTTATTTTTGCATAGGTCTTATTATAACATATTTATACTTTTTTCAAAATTTCAAGTCAATCCGAGGTCATTTGATTATCGTTTTAATATTTTTATGCATAGATTGATAGTAGGCCTAGGGAAATACATGCATTATTCTATCTGCAGGTGCTACTAATATTTTCTGTTTCTTTGAACACAGGTTTTTGACATCATAAGAGTAGGAAGGAGTGAAAAATAATACACACAAGTGGCAACGACATTTTGGTCCACCCATATTACATGTGGGCATGCGGAAGAAGGATTGTTGTTTATAGATGCGATAAGAAACTTATTTGATGCTCCTATTCCCTAAAAAGGAAGGAGACGTATTGTAACACAACTCTGAAAAACATATCAATAAAAAGGGTCATATTTTAAATTTCTTTTATCTTTTTTCAATTTGTCTATGCTCTTTCTTTTTATGCACTTTGCAATACATAGGCTATAAGCGTTAAGTTGGGTTTAAAAGCATCATATTGGGCACTTTCCTTTTTGTTTCTGTATCCTTGTGCTTTCAATGGCGATCACGGTGGGACTTGTGTCCCTTTATTTTTCAGATTAAAATTATGATTAAATTTGCTTTTTTTGTTGCTTACAGGTACCAAGTTTTCAAATGCTATACTGTTTCAGGCAAAAATTCAGAGACATCCGATTTAGGCAGAGAAGAGGTAGGGGTTTTAAACACCCTTTGTCAATTTTTTGTTTTCTATTTTCTGTTCTTTGATTTTTTCTTGCATAGGAGAGTTTAAATGTTTGATTATTTCAATTTTGCAATTTAAAAAGAACCCCACACACCATGTGGTAATTTAAACCAAGGAGTTGGTCATAAAACCCCAACCCTTGAGCAAGACCAACGGTGGCTTTCATCATCACCTTGGCTTGAGATATTGCATCCATAACCCTGATCGCGACAGTTGCTAGATGTAAATCCTGATGAAAGCTAAACAAGTGTAGCTTGGAGTGATTTCCAACACATTAGGATAAGTCTTCTATGGTAGGTTTCATAAATAGAGTGATTCCCCTTCCGTACCGCCTATGGTCCACGTATCATCTGCTCTCACATACCTATAGTCTCCCTCACATAAGTGCGGGTATATAGAGAGGTTGGTATATCGGTCCGACAATGGTATATTGAAGGGGCAACCATTTTGGGAGTCATAAGAGCCTTCATAATTGCATTTAAATGGTTTTCACAAAAATCTTTCAAAAACAAACAACAAAACACACTAAACCAGATTTAGGGCACACTTTTAATCTTTAAAAGAGATAATCATTGCTTGTGTGTGTGTGTGCTATTTTCTATTTAGTGTATCAAAAAAATCATATAAAGAAAAATCATAAAAATAAAAATCAAAAAAGAATCTACGCATCTTTAGGTAAGCATCATCATGGTGTACACCCGTAGCCGAGCCCGATCATGGGCAGATGTTGCAGAGAGTGCACCAAGGGGGACAAGTCGCCTCCAATATAGTCTTGAGGACTTGGTCATCTCGCCTTGGTGGCAGGATACACAAGTTAGTCCACACCATGTCGTTAAAGAACATGACTATAGAGGCACCTCCTTGAGGGGCACTCCAACTCACGCCATCACAAAGCATGATTATAGAGGCACCTCCTTGAGGGGCACACCCACTCAGCTTAGGTCCTTTCAAGAGAAGAACTTACACGTGGCACTTAACATAGAAAGTAGGCCTCCCTTAGACGCTCGTTATGAGTGGCCTAGTGATGAAGTGTTAGAACAAAAGAGGGTCCAGAAGGAGGGGCCACATGACTTCATCATCCCTCATTTACCCTGCATTACTGTTAGAAACACTAGGCAATATTCAGAGTATCAAGATTTCCAAACAGGGCAAGACAATTCTACCCGCACCTTTTATGCATATAACAGAGTGTGAGGAATACCATTATGTTCCTCAAGAGTGATACATAGCACCGGAACAATGCACATCCACACCCGCTATGTATCAATATCACTCATTGAGGCCAGAGCCTCAAGTGAATGTTGCTAACCTCGATAGAGGGAAGTAGCCCATAGGGGTCTCAGATCACCATGACCAAGAAAGACATGTAGGAGAGGCATCTAGGCCTCCTAAACAAGAAATGGTGGAACAAATTGACTTGGCATTTGCCAAACTAGCATCCCACCAAGCGCAAATCACATGGCTCAGGCAAGACCAACAACAATTAGAACATTTGTGTCGCCTTAACCAAGAGCGCATTCAGCGTCAGATGACTAAATTGCTTCACAACAATGTGTCTAAGAAGGTCCAAGCCCCTTGTGCACATAAATTAGAAGTGTATGAGAGGCACAACTCCTTAGTGGGAGGTAGGTCTCTGCGACCTCATCAAGCACTACCTCTAAGACCTCCTAGACCTGATCGGGAGGCCACTCCCCGAAATCGTGATGGGCACCCTCCGCAGGCACCCATCAATGTTTACATGCCTAGGCCAGACACTCCTCAAGAAGCTTATGAGGATTATGAACAAGAAGAAGAATGGGCTGAAACGCCCTATCAAGGCAGAAGGGGTGCTACCTAGCTATACCTCCAAAGGCCTCAAGTTCCCCACAACCCATAGTGGGAGCAAACCAAGGAGGAGGAGATCAAGTCCTCCGATGCATATAAAGCATTGCTAGAGTGCTTAGAGACTATGGAGCTCAAGACTTATGGGCCCCAAAATCCTACTTTATGCCAACTCCATAGTCATCCTATGCATCCGTCAGTGCCAACACCTCCATACCCGAAACATTTTAAGTTGCCCCAGTTGGCACTCTTTAGAGGGGAGGAAGATGCCCAAGAGCATGTGACTTGATTCCTAAGCCAATGCTTTGGAATTCAGGACAATGATGCTTTGCTATTAAGAACATTTATAACCACATTCGTAGGCCCTGATTTGGATTGGTTTACTCAATTACCAAAGAACAACATCTGTAACTTAGATCAGCTAGTGGACGCATTCCTAGAACATTTTGCTTTCAACATAAAGAAAAAGGCATCACTAAGTGATCTAGCTAGCCTTAAGCAGTATGAGGAAGAATCTATGGCGGCATATGGGAACCGATGGACATTGCTTTCAAAGCTACCTTACCTCCCCCCTATGTCTGACTTGACCCAAATGTTTGCAAAGAGCTATTTGCAATCGATCTCTATGCTATTACAGCTGCAGCAATATGTCACTTTAGAAGAAGCTCTGGCGCAAGCCAAAATCATCGAAGAGATCAAGATATAGGATGGCAAAATTGCCAAGCCTAAGAAAAAATAATGGAACAAGAGCACTAAAATAGGGACTACGCAATAGAAACCCATCGCGGTCAATCAAGTTGCTATCAACGCCCCTAATCCTGCCCAAGCAACATAGCCTTAGAAGGCTAACTATCAGGTGGTGCCTCCAAAAAATTATGATAGAGAAAACCAAAGGCAAGAACAAAATCAACAGCATCACCCTAGGCAACAATTTACGCCTTACATAGAGTCCAGGGACTCCCTATTTGACCGCTTGTCAGCGGAAAATTTGATTAATCTGCCAGAGATTCAAACCATAGATCCTAATGCACCAAAGCCTAAGGGGTACAGGGAGGATTTGTACTGTAGGTTCCATAGATGAAAGGGACATGACCTTAACGCCTGTTGGAAGTTCAAAGGTTTGGTGCAAGACCTCATTGATAATAATACATTGGAAATGGATAACCCCATAGCGCCCAACAACCAACAAATGGGCATTTTCAGAGACCCTTTGCTCGCACATGATGCACAAGAAAAACCCCTTCACGTCAACGAGGTGCAACAAAATTTCCCCATGGAGGGGTATGTAGGGATGATAAGCATAGTGACAAGGAACAAGAGATACCCAGGAGCTGCCCTTGCGGCAGCCACAAGAGAAGTTCCATCAATGTCACAACCTCAACCAAACCCTACATAGCTTCCCCCACCTAGACCAGTGGCCATGATTCGAACTAGACTTACTCAAATTCTAAGGACCACGTCGGCTAGGCTCTCCATATATGAGCTTATTCAACAATCAGCACCCCATCGGGAGGCTCTCATGGAGATATTAAAGGCAATTGAGTTGCATCCCCACAAAGCAAATTCTTTCAACAACTTCGTGGGCCATGTGAAACAATGTACGGAACCAGTCATCACCTTTAGAGAAGATGAATTAAAATTGGTGGCTGGTGATGTGGTAGATCCACCCCTACACATTATTGCACGGGTCAACGGGATTCCATATAAGCGGGTGTTGGTAGACACTGGTTCATCCAGTAACATTATTACAACCACCGCATTAAAACATTTGAAGTTGCTAGCCTCTCACATCGTACCTTCCACCTATACTCTTTGAGCATTCAATGATGCGATATGCTCGATAGTTGGCATAATTGTCCTACCCATACAAGTGGGACAAAAGACCATTCATACATTGTTCCACATATTACAAGGTGAGATGGCCTATAATATCTTGTTGGGGCGAGCTTGGATCCGGGACATGAAGTGTGTCCCTTCAATTGCTCATCAATGCTTGAAGTATACATTTGAAGGATAGGTACATGTAGTCCTCATAGATTTAGAGCCTTTCAAATACTGTAATTCAGTGCAACTAATGCCGCAGTTGACCCTTCCGTCAATGCATTTGGATTTTTAGTTAAATCCATCTAAAAAGGGTCCGATTACGCAAGAATCCCCATTACCAAGGCAATCAAATTCCCAGGCAGGTCCATCTTCTTCATTTGGTCCTCCTACAATGACGCCACCTATGGTGGCCACACCAAAGGACAAGGGAAAGAAGCCCCTGGAAGAGGAACCACCCTTAGTCTCCAACATATCAACAAAAGAGAAGCCTAGTAGAATGGAAGTCGAGATGCCTAGTTCACCCCACATGGAGTGGACTCAGGGAGAACTTCCATTCGCTCCCACTCAAACACCAACAATCATAGTTGATATGGCCAACATAGGATTGGGGGAGTATCTAGTGCAAAAAATTATAGCAACGCCTACACTTGAGTCCATGCAGGACATGGGGAGACCTAGACTCCCCATCGGCTCTATGGTGCCTCTAGGCTACCCACCCAATCAGACAAACTTCATTTATGGGGGCCTGGATAATGGTGTTGAACCTTCCCTACAAGAAGAGGAAGATGAAGAGCCCTTTGTTGAGGATGTCAATTATCTATCTAACCCAGACTTCGCATTGAGATATCTTAGCCAATGCAATTGGCATGGATATGGGTTGGGCAGGTATGAGCAAGGAGTGTGTGTTTTGTGCCAACCAAGATATCAAATGCCTTATGATAATTCAGGAGTAGGGTTTAATCACCCCTTACCCCTAGACATATTTGTCGAAAACATGCAAGGCCTAGGGATAGGCAACATGGATGGGTTGGCATTAGATCCATATGCCAATCCAAACACAACTTATACATTTGGGGATTATTTCCCATTACAAAAAAACAACCTTGTTGACCTCAACAACCCTTTCCCTTCGGTCGCAATGGGAGACAATTCAAGGACTCACCTCCAAGAGGGGTATGGACAAGACCAAGAAGGGTCTTCGAAAGATGAGTCAGAATATGAGGTAGCACCTTGGGATCCTTTTGAGTTGAGAAGCAATCATTCCCACGTGCATCCCATGGATGATTATCAAGAAAGCTTCCTGACCATGTTCCCTTTGGATGCTCCAATTGAGCATATGCCACTTCAAGAGAATCAGGTCCCCTCGTAGAGAGAAGAACAACCTCGATGGGACCATATTAATTTGCTCAAGCAAGATGAGCCTCCTATGTTGCAAGCAGCTATTGAAGCCAACAAAGGTCTTTGGATCTATGATAGTTACTACGAAGATGAAACTAAGATGGCTTATCTTTGTATCGCTCCAAATTTTTTGCATCCTTACCTTCAGGCTATAGGATCCGTGCCCGAAAGGGGGATGGGAAAATGATGTCACGGTACCTCGGACTGAGAGGACTTTGTGAAGGTCCCGCCTCTCAAGGGAGGTGTATTTTGATGATTTTTTTACGGATAGTGGGTTCACCAGGAAACATTTAATGGCAGTTTCCACGCCTAGGTTTGGAATGTGTTTTTATGTGATCATTTTTAACTTTAAGCATTCATATCCTAGGTTTTGCAAAATGAGTCTAAATTAATCTATATGAAAATGCAGATTTAATGAATACAAAAAACAAATTTAAGACAGAAAAATAGAGCAATTAAGGAAGAATAAGAAGAATACCTGACCCAGATGTCTGATGGAGATTCTGATATTTGAAGCAGTCAGGATCGTCTTGAATTCGACAAAATCGTCTGAAATCAGACAAGATCATCTGAGATCTGACGAATTCGTCAGACGAATTCATCAGAGACCTGCAAACAGAAGAACAGATACAAAATACAGAGAATACTACTGTGCTAACAAGGGGAAACAAACGAAAAGGATAGTATGAACACTAGAAAACAATTATGAATAGAAATTCAAACAAATTACGATGTTCTAATGATAAATTCTGATCTTATCATGCAAGTTAAGCTATATGGGTGAACTCCAAATGCAAAATAGTAAGCAATAGGGATAAACTAACTAAAATGCAGAATAAAACAATGAAAGGAATAAAAGAAAGTGCAAACTCTGGGCACTGATTGCCCCCAATGCAGATTGCAGTCGAAATCATCTGGAAATAATGAAATCGTCTCGAATTACAACAAGATCGTCCGATATTTGAACGAGATCATCTGCGACGATCTGAGCTTGCTCTAGCTGAAGATCAATGAGGTCCCTACAAGAAAACTTCAAAATAACAAAGGCAAAATAATGTTCTAGGTATTCTAATGCATGCAAAATCAAGTTACAGGGAAATTCAGCCAAGGGTTGGGAAGGGAAGGTCCTAGGGACTAAATAGGCTTAGGGGAGTAGTTAGGAGGTTGGAGATCATCCCTATTTGGGAGATCTCCAATGGGGGAGGGTCTCTAATGGTGCAGAAACGCTTCTACCTGGATTAGAGGCCCATTGGAACAGAAGCTAATTGTGAACAATCAGTTTTGTGACAAGATCGTTACGAACGTCCTAGCCCAGACGAAATCGTCAGATCTAGGGCGATATCGTCTGATCGGCGACGATATCATCAAACGGTCAAAACAACCTCTAAAAATGGCATGGAAAAGGGGGAAAGGGATTCCCCGACAGTTAACGGGCGGTTTGGGAGGTTAAATTTGAATTTTAAATTATTTACTAAGGTGAATGTAATTATGACAATTTTACTGTGCCAATTTTAGGGTGCTACATTTTGCCCCCTCTTTAGCGAATTTTTGAAGAAAATGCGTTAAAGATGAGTTCTTCTCGATCTACGAGAAAGCAAAAATTATTCCCAATTTTAGGTGATGATTCTTGGTCGAATCGTACGACAGCTTACTATGGTGCCCCCTCCGTGTTTTTACCCAAATCAAACGTTTGAGGTAAAAACGCGAAAAAGCAAAAATTATTTTTGAATAAAATTAAGAAAAATAGGGTAAAACCCTAACTCATTTTTACTATTCATTTTCTGGTTTTTTAGAGCTCTGAAGCAAAAATGGTGGAGACGGCGCACAGATCGACAGAGGTCCAGCGCGGTCTACGGGTAAGAGTCTAGACTTAACTAGAATGCTTTAATTTGATTTTACATGCCTTTTAGGTAGTTTTTGATTGAATTTTGAGCATCGCGGCCGTTTTTGGGCCATTGACGTCGTCGGGACGAAATCGTCCCGATTTCGATGAAATCGTCTCAATTTCGTCCATTTCGCCCAAGGGCGAAATTGACGAAAGGGGGATGATTTCGTCAAATTAGAGACAATTTTGGCTTAAAAAATCAGAGATGATTCTACTCAAATTTGGGACGATATAGTCCAATAGTTGGTGATATCATCAATTGCATAAAATTGAATTTTAACTTGCATTATTAATTACTTGAATTGTTTATTAATGATTGTTTATTGTTTTGTTGTTTATGTTTGCAGAGAGTTTTGCTAAAGAGCAGGGAATGGAAGTATGGAGGTTTGAGGGATGATTTGGTTGCTCTCACACAGGCAAAGCGAGATCAGCTGGCACAGGCCAGCTTGCAGCATGTGGCAGAGATGCCACAGGTGTCTACGGATATGGGGCTTCTAACAGCCCTAGCAGAGAGATGGTATCCGGGTTCCTCATGTTTCTAGCTATCGACAGGGGAGATGACTCCCAATTTAGAAGATGTATGGAGGATTCTAAGAATCCCCATACAAGGACGATTGATCACTCCTACGGCCAATCAGGGCCATGCTATGGGACAATTGTGTGGTGACCCGAGCTTCACCCTGGAGAAGGGTAGAATTAATATCGAGGCATTGCGTCAGATGCTTGGGGCATCTAGACTCACACGGGTTCTAGCTGGAGTAGTTTGTGGACTTCTGCTATGCCACCAGAGTGGATGCAGGGTTCCATGGATACTGGCAGATGTGATCTGTGACATGCGAGACCACGGGTATAGGTTCTCTTGGGGCAATTTTGTGCTATACCGGCTATACAGGATCCTATATGGGGTTGTGTACAAGGGCATTTGATGTCTGGTGATGACATCACTTCTATAGGTTTGGTGCTGGGAGCACATTGCAGTGCGGAGGCCGATAGGGCTTCCTTTGATAGGGGTAGATGGGGAGAGGCCTCGAGTCTTCTACTAGTGGCTCCGGAGAGGGTCACAATGGTGGATCGACCTTCCTATGTCCCGGAGACTATTGGATGACTTAGTCCTAGATCAAATCACCTGGAGGCCATGGAGGGAGCATCCAGGGTGGGCCGAGGACGGACAGGAGTTGGCTTGCATCAGGTGAGTTTTCTGGCTACGGATGGAGAGGGGAGAGGTGGAGCTCCATCGCTACGACAAAGTTTTGTGTCAATTCGATCTACAGCAGGGGATCCCATCTCTCAGGGATTATGAGTTTTCCTAGACTTTCCAGGATAACACCACAGTTAGCGAGGCTCCAGACATGCAGCAGTTCTGGAGCCAGGACACAGACGATGCCCCCATTCAGCCAGTGGATGGGGACGACGCAGGGGTAGCCGATGGCTACGATGCCTAGTATGCAGGCATCCGCCCTCCTTGGATGATGATGGCATAGG
Source organism: Wollemia nobilis (assembly GCA_028583015.1). Classification (NCBI taxonomy): domain Eukaryota; kingdom Viridiplantae; phylum Streptophyta; class Pinopsida; order Araucariales; family Araucariaceae; genus Wollemia; species Wollemia nobilis. Next base: position 32,403,261 of record JAQPPZ010016892.1, on the reverse strand, counting down.
GTCCAATACACGCGGTTGTGCATCGGATAGGGAGGTAGTGCCAGGCAGTGATGGAGGCGGCCTAGGGTCGCAACGGGAGAGAGCCAAGGAGGCCACAGGCATAGGAGAGGCCACGACAGAGGGAGAGGAGGGAGGCGAGACCCCCATCTCCACAGAGAGAGATGCCACCATCGCTCGATAAGGGCAAGGGCATTGACATAGGAGAGAGTAGCGAGATGGCTACTCTCCGGGTAGAGAGATATCGTCTCCAGGCATAGGTGAAAACTCTATAGGATGAGGCTGCATGCCATCGAGCTGATGTGGCACAGCTGTGAGATGAGATTGCACGCCTCAGGGCACGGGGCAGAGGGGCAAGCTCTGGGGATCTGACACGGGCTATTGCCCAACTTACTTTTTACCAGACTTTGTACTATCAGCTGGTGCTATAGGCGGATAGACTACCCCTACCAGCCAACATCGCAGATCCGATCAATATTGGGTCGTCGAGGACCACGTCCCGATCGAGGACTAGGACTACTTAGACTATGATGGGGCCACTTCGTCCACCTAAGGGCAGGGGAGGATATGAGGCAAATATCTCAAGGGGCTCTCGAGGCTAGAGGACTGCACAGCTTTGTATAGAGTGACATTGATAGCATTGTTTTATTATTTTGTTGATAGAGGATTGAGTATGCTGAGGTACATATTGTGGCATACCAATCCAGTTTTGATGATGTATATATACTTTGGATATATATATAATATGTTTTTGATCATATGACTTGTTTATGTGTATGCTTATGATGCTTTTATGTTTGATTGAATGATTTGATAATTGGATTGAGGATTCATGAAATTATGTCGTTTTGAAAATTTATAATTTTGATGTCATGCTATAATATTTTAAATGAAATAATCTGATGTAACAAATTGATTTTTTGTAATGTGATGTAATAAAAAATAAAAAGAGACTTCTAACAATAATTTCAAAGGACATTGTCGCTATTATAGACCATTTCATGGAGTCGCTGCTCACTCGGTCGTCAAGCTAATCCCAGTATAGAAATTTTGTTAAAAGTAAAAGAGTGCTTAAGAGACTGTCTTAAGACTTTGGTGCAATGATGAAAAATGATGGAGATGATGGTTTGTTTTTAGATTTTCATGGAAATAGTATGCATAAAATAATGTTAAAATGATTTTTGCTAGGCATAAATTCCTAAGTGTGATAAAATTTTTGGATAATTCGTTAGGAATTATACCATCATTGCAAAATTGAAGGTTGACATAATGACATGAAATAATGAAAATGTGGTTGTTTTTTAAAAGAATAATTTGTGTAACATAATGAATTAAGTCATATGGTTTTCATGATTTTAAATAAATGGGAAATAAAATTTGTTACAATGATTTGCGCTAGGCATAGAATATGTAGGTATAGACTTATACCATCATCGCGAAAATCAAAAAAAAAAAAGATAGTTTTATTGCATGGTTGATTTTTGATAAATAGAAAATATGAAAATGAGGACTTGTGCTAGGCATAAAATTCCAATTTTGGTTTTGGAACTATACCATCGTCATGAAATTCAACCAGATATATATGTTTTTATTGTATATTTTGAAAGAAATTTTTTATTTTTCTATTATATAGTTGTCTTTATGGTAAACAACTGTACTTGATTTATTCCAAACAAGTTGCAAAAATAATATTTCAAAGTATTTTGAAGACAAAAGTTAGATTTATAAGGAATCCCATGTGCATATGTGAATTCATTTCCGATCTTGATTTATAATAATGATACACAAAATATCTCAAATACAAATGTGTGTGCAATTGCTTTGTGCATTACCAGTTTTGAGCAAGATAATATGATACAAGTGATTTGAAGAAACCAAATAAGTGTTCATTAACCATGATGTAGATGCATATAACCATATTAGACTACTATGTAGGTCATATTATCAAGATCTAGCTAATCCATAAGCAGACATAGGTCTGTACAAAAGAAGGTCGCTAATGTGATAGACATATCACCACGCTAGGAGTTACCCAAGGCCAAGCGGGTTGGGCACAAACCACCTATTATGGGGCTTACCTCACAGTTTTCGAATAATTGAAAATTCTAGGGATTCAAGCTCATCAACCCTTCTTTTCTTTTCAAAGGGTAGGGAAAGGGATTTTATTGCTTTCTTGCTTTCTGCTTTCTTTTGATTTTCTTTTGAACTTTGCTTCTTTTTATTTTTGTATTTTTTTGCTTGATTTTTGAGATAGTGCTTGAAATATTGTTGTAATGATATAAAATAACATTTTTCTTTTCTCTTTTTTTTTTTTTTTTGTTTTTTTTTGAACTTTTCTTTTATTTTTCTTTGCTAGGGATACTTGCTCGGATTAGCTGTAGAGCAAGGTATTTTTATTCTGGGTAGGGGTGAGCTTGTCCTTTTGCCAATTCTCAAAGATTATAGACCATGTGCATGATAGGATAGCAGGGAAAACTTTTCGCTCAAGAAATCACATCTACTATGTAGCAAAACATGGAAATTACAAATATAATCATTTTATTGTGAAAATATGTGCTTGGTTTAAGTAAATAACAAGATCAATTCTCTATGCTCAAACTTTATTTAATTGAATTTTGTGGACTTTGATATAAGAGAGATTAGTAATCATGCCAGATAAAATCAAGATATTTATTTTTGTGAGTGTGCAAGTGAGGGATTCCAAATAAATGCTAATTTATCCAAAATAATTTGAAACATATAACTGCAATATTTGTAAGAAAATATATGTAAACACTTTTGAGAAGTTTTGAGAATACTGACTCTTTCTTTCTTCTTTATTTTGTTTTGGTTTCGAAAGAGTCAAGCATATTGTTGTTTTTATATTTTTATCATTATTTTATTTTTTTGGTTTTATTTTTGTTTTTGAACAAAAAATTTAACAAGTGCCATAAATAAATGCAACAAATAGTTTTTGAAGATTTTTGATGATTATGAATGTTTTTGATGTTTTTGGATTTTATAAATTTGAAAGAAATACAAGATAGTGATTTTGAACAAATATATACATGGATGAAATGACCAAATTTATACATAGTAACGTTTAAGATGCATAATATTCATGGGTTCTTTAAGTTCTTTACCATCTAAGGTACATAATTTGTATGCTCCTGATTCAAATTTAGCAGTAATAATGTATGGTCCAAGCTAGTTGGGCTCAAATTTACCTTTAAGGTCCTTAGTTGCATTTGTATTTTTTTTATTTTCTTTTAAAACAAGGTCGTCGATCTCAAAGGATCGATGAAGAACTTTCTTAGCATATGATCTTTTAAGCTTGTTTTGGTAAGCACGGAGATGCTCCAAAGCATTGATGTGTTTTTCATCTAGGAGTTCCAGCTGACTGAGTCTGCCAGCTCGATATTCATCTCCTACTTTGATATCTTGAAGTAGCAGAGCCAAAGAAGGAACTTCCAATTCAAATGGAAAAACTGCTTCAGCATCGTAAACCAAAACAAATGGTGAAGTTCTCGTGGGGGTTCAAACACTAGTTCGATAGTCCCACAAGGCTGGATATAATTGAATGTGCCAGTCACAGTCAGTTTTATTGACCAATATTTTGAGAATTTTGATTAAGGTTTTGTTAGATGCTTCTGCTTGACCATTACCCTGAGGATAATAGGGAGTGGACCAGCAATGTTGAATCTTATATTTTTGGCATAATTTTTTAACATCTTTATTTTTGAAACAAGTTCCATTGTCAAAGATGAGATTTGCAAGAATTTCAAACCTGCAAATGATTTGATTAAAAATAAATTTAGATACTTGTGTGCCAGTGCAGGAAGCTAAAGGCATAGCTTCGACCCACTTCGTGAAATACTCAATGGCGGTTATGATGAACTTGTGTCCATCAGATGACACCGGATTGATTTTGCCAATAATGTCTAGACCCCATTTAGAAAAGGGCCAAGGAGAAGAAATAGCCTGTAGCTCTTGTGCAGGTGCATGGACAAGGTCAGCATGTTTTTGGCACTTGTCGCAATGGTGCACATACTCATCCGTTTCCATGGTAGGACAAAAGTATCCTATTCGAAGGAGCTTTTTAGCAATGACGCTACCACTAAAGTGTCCTCCACAAGATCCATCATGGGCTTCACTCAAGGCTGATTTAGACTCTTCTAAGTTTAAACATCTTAATAGGATACCTTCAAAAGATCTCCTATATAAAGTATTGCCAATTATTACAAATCGACTTGCTCGTCGATGTAATAACCGATGTTGGTTTCTATTAGAATTGGCAGGGAAAGTCCCATTTTGGAGAAAATCAAATATGTCCATATACCAAGGTTTAGGAGTAGTTTCATTGATTAGAAACACATCCAAAGGCTCTAAGCATGACTTATTTGAAGCGGGTTCCTGGAGTCGACGAATAATGATAGTGGCATATTCGTCATCTAACTCCAAGGGTAGGAAAGATGCAGCTACGGCCATAACATCAACTGCACGGTTACTAGTTCGAGGAATAGCTTCCAAGGTAACTTGATCGAATAAAGACATTAATTATAAAACATAGGCCTTATATGGGTGCATTTTATCATCTCTGGTCTGATAAACTTCATTAATTTGGTTTATAACCAGTTGAGAATCACCAAAAACTAAAAGGTGTTTAATTTTGAGTGCTAAGGTAGCTCGTAATCCAAGGATTAGGGTTTCATACTCAACAGTATTGTTGGTGCAAGCAAATTTCAATTTGAAGGACAAAGGAATAAGATGTTTTTGCGGGGATATTAAAATAATACCTGCACCATCCCCACTCATGCATCGGGCTCCATCAAAGTATAAGGACCATTGTTCAATATGGTCTACCTCTAATTGAAGGCATTCATATGGAAACTCGATGATGAGGGGATGGGTAGACTCTCAGGGTGCAATGGCTAATTGATCTGCTATGATTTGACCCTTAACAGACTTTTGTCCTATGAATGTGAGATCAAACTCACTTAGAGCAAGAACCCACTTGGCTGTGCGACCCGATAAATAAGGTCGACTCATGAGATACCTTAAGGGATCGTACTTGGCAATGACATATATTTTTTGGCTAAGCATATAATGTCGTAATTTTTGCGTAGCAAACATGACTGCTAGACATAGTTTCTCCAACACTGTATAGCGGGTTTCATAACTGATGAAGGTTCGGCTAATATAATAATTAGCACGTTCTCTCTTTTCATCATCAAGTTGAGCTAACATAGCCCCTAAGGTAGAATCTAAAGCTAAAATATATAGGAGAAATGGGCGATCAGGTTTAGGTGGTGAAAGCACAGGTGGATTAAGGAGGTATTGTTTGAGAAGTTCAAAAGCTTCTCTACATTCGATGTCCCAATTAAAAGGGACATCCTTCTTAAGGAGTTTAAGAAAGGGACCAGTTTTGTCCGCCAGCTTATCAATGAAGCGATGGATAGCTTGAATTTTACCTTGTAAACTTCATAATTTAGATATATTAGTAGGTGCGGGCATATCAGTGATGGCCGCAATATTGAGAGGGTTGATTTCAATACCACGTAAAGAAACTAAAACCCCTAATAGTTTACCGGACTTAACTTCGAATATACATTTTGTTGGATTTAATCGAATAAGATATTCTCGTAATCGATTAAAAACTTTTCTCAAATCATCTAAATGATTATCTTCAATAATAGAGCGAGCGATAATATCATCTACATAACCATGTAGGATATCATGCATCATATCATGAAAAATATAGGTCATAGCTCATTGATAAGTTGCACCTGCGTTCTTTAAGCCAAATGGCATCTCTTTCCAGCAAAAGGTACCCCAGGGGGTAATAAATACTGTTTTATCCTGATCTTCAGGAGCTATCCTAATCTGATTATAACCGGAGAATCCATCCATTAAGGACATCATCCCACTCCCGACAGTAAAGTCAATAATTTGATCCATGTTTGGAAGAGGAAAGTCATCTTTAGGTCATGTAGCATTAATATCTCTAAAATCTATGCAAACCCTAACTTTGGTAGCTTCTTTCTTGGTGACTTGAACTACATTTGAAATCCATTCAGCATAATCAATAGCTTGTATAAAGATAACATTCAGGAGTTTTTCTAACTCCCATTTGACTAGCAGATCCACTTTGGGATGCATTTTTCTAAGTTTTTGTTTAACAGGTTTAGCATCCGGATGGACCACTAGATGATGCATGACTATAGAAGGGTCTAGACCTGGCATATCTTCATATGTCCAAGTGAAGACATCTTCATACTCTTTAAGAAATGCAATGTATTGTTCTTGTTTTTCTTGACTTAATTCTGATCCAATATTGATTATGTGAGGATTGTCCTCAGTTCCAATATTAATTTTACTGACGTTTTCTACCTCCATGTGTAGATCTCTTTCAAAATTAGGTGGGGTGGGTGAAACGTCCAATTCTTGTAATTCTTGTAAGGTTAATTTAGATAATTCATCTTGAGGATTAGTGGCCTCAAGTTGGGCTATAGTTGGTATAGAACCATCAAAATAAAATTCATTGTGTAACATCTCTTCAACGAGAGACATCATGGAAGATATCTCCTTCCAACTCTTCATCGGGGTCGACAATCATTTCAGGGTAAGCTATGGATAGCATGTTGCATGAAAACGATTGATTTTTAAGAGGCAAATCAACATGCCTATCCAAATAATCTTGATAACATATGAGTTGATCATCATCTTCAAAAGGAAAGGTTTGACCCTTACTAGGAAATAGGCCCATACCACAGCGGGTAGGCCACGGTTCTACCTCGAAAGGTTCTTTCATGCCATTTTGGAAAGGTCCTAAGCATTTCCCTAGATATCCCATTTTAAGCATCATGGGTTTAGCTTTAATATAATCATTGGTAAAATAACACCGAGCGTATCCCTCATGATGAGTTTTGATATTCTAAGGGATTCTTTCCCAGTCATATCCTTTATAAATGAAGGCACAATTCCCGACTTGGTAAGTACTTCCCATAGGTTGTGGGAGGCCCAAAGTACGAGGAGATGGCGGCAATTTATTTAAAAGAATTGAATCTTACATGAAAGCATTTGTTTTTTCTGATATTAAGGTTGTGGATAAATCTGGTAAAAGTTCATCAGAAAGGGCATAAGATGTAGAAGGCTTATTACCTATATCTTTAGATGTTGGAGGAATGATAGATGGGTCTATAGGTTTTGAATTTATAGGGATAGAACTTGAAGGATTGGTTGTAGATTTAAGATCTTTTTGAGGTTCTAAAATGATTTGTTTAGAGGGTTGTCGATCTATATAGGAGGATGAAATTAATGGAGGGGAAATAGTTGAAGTTATGGGTGTGTGTTTCACAGTTTTAGATGAAAAATAAGAACTAGGATGTGTGGACGATAGAGCAGGACAAAATTGCACTCCAACGGGTTCTGCCAAAGCACACATATCAAAAGGTCTAGGGTCACCATGGATAGTGACCAATTGATTTTTAAACTCAAATTTAACACATTGGTGTAAGGGTGATGGGACCGCTCGCATGGCATTGATCCAAGGGTTACCCAAAAGTATATTGTACGATGTTGGGCAATGTACAATAAACACAGTTGTTTCTAGGATTCTAGGACCAACTTGCAATGGGAGGGTAATAACTCCACACGTTTCTTGTGTTTCGTCGTTAAAAGCTTTGATAATCATATTAGTTTTCTTCATTTCATCATTTCTAAAGCCAAATCATTGGTAGAAGTCAAAAGTGCAAATGTTTAGAGATGAGCCATTATCAATCAAGACACGTTTGACAGCTACATCTCCAATTAGAGCAGTAATGTATAAGGTATTGTCCTTATGTAAACTGTGTTGTGGGATATATTTATCCTGAAAGTCAATACAATCAATCTCTCGAGTGATGATAGTATTGGCCATAGCTTCAGGTTGAATGTTTTGAGGTACCATCATTTGGCTCAATGAAAGCATCAACTCATCCCTATGGGTGGGAGAGGATCTTAATAAATCCAAAAGGGAAATTCTAGCCATAGTATTGGACAATTGCTCATTAATGTTGTAAAGGGGTTTAGGTTGAATAGTAGGAGCATGATTCCCTTTATTGGGGTTTTTCAAAATGAATGGAGCCGATCCATCGTTCTGGTTTTGTTCTTGTTGGGAATTTTGAGCTTGTTTTTGGGTGACGACTCCAATGGTACCTACAATGTTATAATGAAGACGCTAAACTGGTCTCGGTTGAGCATTTATGGCTTGTTCATTAGAAAGGAATATATTAGAAGAAGGTCGAGTAGTAACTCGTCTAGGAAATGGTTCTTACGGAACCATAGCATCTAGTGACGGGTTGAATAGGATCCGATTCATTTTTAGAACTATTCGATTGGTTTGAATTAATGTCTAGTTCACTTTCACTATCTGATTCTATATCACTAGAATTAGAAGTTTGAAAATTATGTAAGGGCCTGGTCGTAACCGGGGATAAGGTTGTGTCAAATATTTGAGGATCCTGAACAGGTAATTGTCCGCTAATGGTTCCTACATATCGGGTAGGAGGGGGAACATTATGATGTTCGATTTGATTGGCTACCTCTTTACCATGTCTTGGTAAAGGGTGTTGAAATATGTCTAAAGTTTGATTGGCATTTTGATTTTGATTTTGGGGAATGGTCTTCTGAGTATTATTAGGAGGGTTTTTTTTAGGTTGGAAGGCTTGCACTTCCATTTCATTATTATCAATCAAATCCTGTATTTTATGTTTCAACCTTTTACAAGCATTGGTAGAGTGTCCAGGTCCTCTATGGAAATCACAGTGTAAGTCAACTCTGTATCCGGGTATAGTTGGATCAGGTTCCTGGATAGCTAGTAATTGGATCAAACCTCTTTCGAGTAATTGAGGTAAAATAGTTGATAAGGGTTGGTTTAATCTAGTGAATTCTCGAGGAGGCTTGTCAGGAGGTTTCAATATAAATTTTTCTGTTGTCTTTGTTGCATTGATATTAGCAACATTTACATTGTCAGTGACTCCGTCACCAACAACTTGTTTTTTTTTATATTGATTTTTGGATGTTTTCTCATCATCCTTCTTCCTAAGTTGGCCTCTCCTAATGAGGGAATCTTCTACTCTTCGAGCTAAATCTATAGCTTGATCGAAGGTAGTTAAGGTAGCAGTTGATAGCTCATAAGATATTTGTTCTTGTAAATTATTGATAAAAATGTCCAACATTTCCCTATAAGGTAGCACAAAGTGCAGTTTTCCTGTCAATTGCCTCCATCTAGCTAAGAAATCGGCAAAACATTCATCTTTGTCTTGTTTTAAATTGTATAGGTCTTTAATGGTCACATGCCTCTCGATTGAGGCACTAAATTGATGGACAAATGATTCAGCTATTTCTTCAAAGTTTCTCAAAGAATGAGTGGGCAATTGATAGTACCACTCTAGTGCCATTCCACCTAAACTTTTTGGGAACATTTTTAGTAATAGCAAGTCATCATGTGATATATCATGACATGCTATCCTAAACATGCGAAGATGCTCTATGGGATCTTTGGTTCCTTTATATATAGGTAGGATGGGCATGGGAAAATGCTTAGGGTATGGTTGAGCTACAACTATGGGATCCAAAGGTTGACTACATATCTCTCGATAATTATACGAGGGACGGTAGGGATCTATCTGGTCCATACGTGAAGCTAACTATTTCACCATGGCTTCCAAATTACTAGTTTGCCCCCCATATTGGTTCGGTAGGGCATTGACATGGGTTTTGTGAGCATATGATGGAGGAACATGAATATTAAATGCCATGTTACTATTGTGCAAATTATTGGTAGGAAAAGTATTATAAAGGAATTTTGAATTTGTATTATGATGTATTTTAGATTGTTGAAAATTTGTATTTGGCTTCGTTTTAGGTTTTTGTTTACTTGAAGCATATTGCTCAATAGTTTGGTGGAATAAAGTAGTGAAGGAAGGTTTATTTTGTGTGGGAATGATTTTAGGTTGAAGAACAGGTTCCTTAGGAGGTTGGATAGCCTATTGTTTTGACATGTTTTGAATCATAGTGACCATATCTATATTGGATGGCCCAGCCTTATCACTTTCTTGATCAATGAACGATAAGGGATTAGTGCGCACATCATACATATATTCCATGGCTGCTTGAGTGTTACTAATTTGCCCTTTATCAATACAAAATGCCACATTAATGGCATCAATGTTATCATCAAGAAATTTCTTGAAATGATCTATGTTGTCAAAAGAAATAGTTCCATCTGGAGCTACTCTAGGGGATGAGGATCCATCCTCTTTAACACTTCCTTCTTGTTCCTGATCTTCACCTAGGTCATATTCTGGTTGAACTAGAGTTTTTCCTTCCGAAGTTGGATCTTCAGGAAGGACATTTGGGTTTCCAGTTGTATCTTGTAACCAATCTTCTTCTTCTCCTAAAGTTTCTTTACCATTCCTAAGTTTAGGCATGGTGCTAAATTTTGATTTCAGCAAATATATATATATATATATATATATATATATATATATATATATATGCAACAAATTTAAGAGGTATATATTTACTATATACCTACTACAATATTTGAAATGAAATGTTTAATTTTTTGCCATGTTTTTTAGTTTTTTTTAATTTTTAGTTTTTCTTTGTTTTTGAAATAATATTGTAAAGACAACAAATAACACAATAAATGCAAGAAATAAGACTGAAAGTAATAATCTAGTTTTCTATAAACAATTTATAAATATCATTAATAGGCTCGAGTTGTTCAGGAGTCATGAAGTGTTCTTCAAATTGAAAGTTTTCTTTTAAAAATTTGATGAAAAGAGCTATAGTGATATTATCTATCTCAGATGCTGGTTGATAGAAGTAAAGCTCATGGCAATACTCTCGATATAACATAGCTCGTGAAACTCTATTCCATATTTCCCTATCTGTAATAACAACCTCTTGGTCTTCTACACAACCTAGGAACTGGTGTACAATGGCTATGTTCTCGAGGTATTCCTCGAAGGTGAACAATTCTGAAGATACTAAAGCTCTCCTATAAGCTAACCATCTATGGCAGGCTCTCTAAAGTTCATGATAAAAAACTAGTTGATGAGGATCCATGATTCTATCTAGGACTAGCCTCTTGATTTGCTTAAGTTGTGTGGACCTAGATGATATGAGACTAATTCTTCTATCAAGTTCATTCCACAATAATTGATTTCTACTTGTTTCAGGCACATTAAGCATAGAGTTTATTTCTATTGCTGCCAATTGGTTTTCTACATTTATGGTAACTGCTAATATTTTCTTAGGAGCTACCATCTAAACATGATTTTAAACTTTAAATGATCTAACATGCATCTATGTTTTAGTTGTTCTATTGTTTTTTTTTTTTTTTTTTCTTTATTTTTGTTTTTTTTTTCAAAAGGTTATGATGCATTCACGTCGGGTTCACCAAAATGTATCGCTCCAAATTTTTTGCATCCTTACCTTCAGGCTATAGGATCCATGCCCGAAAGGGGGATGGGAAAAGGATGTCGTGGTACCTCGGACTGAGAGGACTTTTCGAAGGTCCTGCCTCTCAAGGGAGGTGTATTTTGATTATTTTTGACGGATGGTGGGTTCACCAGGAAACATTTAATGGTAGTTTCCATGCCTAGGTTTGGAATGTGTTTTTATGTGTTCATTTTTAACTTTAAGCATTCATATCCTAGGTTTGGCCAAATGAGTCTAAATTAATCTATATGAAAATGCAGATTTAATGAATACAAAAAACAAATTTAAGACACAAAAATAGAGCAATTAAGGAAGAATAAGAAGAATACCTGACCCAGATGTCTGATGAAGATTCTGATGTTTGAAGCAGTTAGGATCGTCTTGAATTTGACAGAATCATTTGAAATCAGATAAGATCATCTGAGATCTGACGAATTCGTCAGACGAATTCATAAAAAACCTACAAACAAAAGAACAGATACAAAATATAGAGAATACTACTGTGCTAACAGGGGGAAACAATAAAAAAGGATAGTATGAACACTAGAAAACAATTATGAACAGAAATTCAAACAAATTACGATGTTCTAATGATAAATTCTGATCTTATCATGCAAGTTAAGCTATCTGGGTGAACTCCAAATGCAAAATAGTAAGCAATAAGGATAAACTAACTGAAATGCAGAATAAAACAGTGAAAGGAATAAAAGAAAGTGCAAACTCTAGGCACTGATTGCCCCCAATATAGATTGCAGTTGAAATCGTCTGGAAATAATGAAATCATCTCAAATTACGACAGGATCGTCCGAGATTTGAATGAGATCATCTGTGACGATATGAGCTTGCTCTGACTAAATATCAATGAGGTCCCTGCAAGAAAACTTTAAAATAACAAAGGCAAAATAATGTTCTAGGTATTCTAATGCAAGCAAAATCAAGCTACAGGGAAATTCAGCCAGGGGTTGGGAAGGGAAGGTCCTAGGGACTAAATAGGCTTAGGGGAGTATTTAGGAGGTTGGATATCATCCCTATTTGGGAGATCTCCAATGGGGGAGGGTCTCTAATGGCGCAGACATGCTTCTGCCCGGATTAGAGGCCCGTTGGAATAGAAGCTAATTGTGAACAATCAGTTTTGCAACAAGATCGTCTGGACATCCTAGCCCAGACGAAATCATCAGATCTGGGCGATATCGTCTGATCGGCGATGATATCATCAAATGGTCAAAACAACCTCTAAAAATGGCACGAAAAAGGGGGAAACGGATTACCCGACGGTTAATGGGCGGTTTGGGAGGTTAAATTTGAATTTTAAATTATTTACTAAGGTGAATGTAATTATGACAATTTCACTGTGCCAATTTTAGGGTGCTACATTTTACCCCCTCTTTAGCAAATTTTTTGAAGAAAATGTGTTAAATATGAGTTCTTATCGATCTACGAGAAAGCAAAAAATTATTCCCAATTTTAGGCGATGATTCTTGGTCGAATCGTACGACAACTTACTATGGTCCCCCCTTCGTGTTCGATACCCTTTGGACATAGACGACATGTTTGAACATTTACACATAGGTCCAAGAAATAGGTGGCACCTCAACCCGACATAGTTATAATAATTACTACACCCGCCACTCTATGTACATAGAGAGCATCTTCCGCCTGGAGATCCTATAGCACCATTAGTGCCTAGGGCAGATCCTATCCTCTTATACGCACATAGGGCTAATTCATTTGTCCTAGTGCCTATAGAGCCAAATCCAAAAAACCAAGAACATCCAGAATGTCATAGTCATCACACCTGTGGTAATGGAGGTTACAATCATTTCATCAACATGATCTCCATTGACTTGACCGGCCCCATCAATGATCCAGTCAACCTAACACGATCATTGCATCTAGACATAGAGGCTATAGATTGGGATTGCGCTAACACACCACCATCCCCATCAGAGTACTGGCCTTGCGGTGGGATGTTTCATTTCATTCTAGGACAGACTCAAGATGTCTTCCATGCTGAAGAGGAACCTGACGTTCCTAATGATGATCTTAATTCAACAAATGATATCCATCTGATCCCAACTCCACACCAGTTGGAGGAAGGATCCCACATGTCGGTCGAGGCAACGACTGATGTAGACATCGACACAGATTCAATGAATCCATGGATTCTCAAGCTAGGGGTAAGTCTCTCCCCTGAAGAGCAAGGCGATTACATTGCCTTTCTCATGGAGAAGAAGGAGGTTTTTGCATGGTCATACAAAGACATGCATAATTTAATGCTTGATCTGACAATCAAGCTAGTAAAGAAAAAACTACGCAAGATGCACCCAACAGTGGCCTTAATGGTCAAAGATGAATTGCAAAAGTTTTTGGATGCATAGTTTGTCATCTGCATGAATTATCCACCATGGTTGTCTAACATGGTACTCGTCAAGAAGCCCGATGGGAGGATTCACATATGCACCAATTTTTGAGATCTAAACAAAGCGAGTCCTAAGGATGATTTCTCCTTGCCTAGCATCGACGCCTTGGTAGACGCTATAGCGGGCCATGAAATGCTTTCCCTCATGGATGGTTTCTCAGGATACAATCAGATTCGTATCAATCCTGAAGACCAACTTAAAACGGCGTTCACAAAGCCTTGGGGGAAATTTTTTTATAAGGTCATGCCTTTTGGCCTTAAAAATGTTGGTGCCACCTACCAACATGCCATGATGTACATCTTCCATGATTACATGCACAAAACTTTGGAAGATTACATGGATGATTTGTTGGCCAAATCCCTTTTGTGCCCCAATCATCTCGATGACTTACACAAGATCCTTGATCGCCTCATTGAGCATAAAGTCAGACTAAACCCCAAGAAGTGTGTATTTGGCGTCACATCTAGAAATCTCTTGGGTTTCATAGTCTCCAAGCGAGGAATCGAGGTGGATCCAAACAAATTCAAGGCAATCCTTGAAATGCTTCCCCCAACTACCATCAAGCAGCTCAAAAGTCTGCAAGGAAAGGTTGCATCGATCAAACGCTTCATAGCGCAGTTATCTGACAAGTGCAGACCCATGAATAAATTATTGCACAAGGGGATAGCCTTCCATTGGGATGACGAGTGCCAGTCAGCCTTTGACGACATTAAATAGTACTTGGCTTCGTTGCCAGTATTGGAACCACCTAGACTAGGCGTGTCGTTCTACTTATACATCTCAGCTATTGAGGTGGCACTGGGTGCCATGCTGTCCCAGCATAATGAATTGCACAAAGAATAGGCTACTTACTATCTTAGCCACACCCTGGTCAGTTATGAACTTAACTATGCATACGTTGAGAAGATCTGCTTGGTAGTGGTGTTTGCTACCAAGAAGCTACGCCATTACATGTTGAGCAACAAGATGTATGTTGTGTCTAAGGAGAATCCATTGCGATACATGATGAGTCGTACTTATCATAGTAGTCGCACGGTGAAATGGATCATATTGTTGATGGAGTTTGACATAGAATTCATTGGACAGAAATCCATAAAAGGTCAAGTCATCACCGATCAACTAGCAGAGGCTCCTCTTGAAGACGATCAGCCTCTAACCTTCGAACTACCTGATGATGGGGTCTTCCATGTTTCTGAATCACCAGATTCTGATGAGCCTGAGTTGTAGGCTAACATAACCCTATTCTTCGATGGTTCTAAATGTGAGCAAGGAGGTGGCATGAGAATTGTATTCTTCACTCCACAAGGGGCTCCAATGCCTCTGTCATTTAAATTAGACTTCTCGTGCACCAACAACAATGTAGAATACGAAGCCTTGCTCATAGGTCTTCAAACAACAGTCACCATGAACATTAAACAATTGAACATATTTGGTGATTTTCTATTAATTGTCAATCAAGTTAAGGGGATATTCCAATGTAAATGTCCAATTTTTTAGGCCTATAAAGCCCTTGTGGACAAATTTCTGGCACAACTTGAATGGTACGATATTGAGGCACTCCCTCGATCATCGAATCATTTTGCGAATACTATGGCCTCCTTGGGATCACTAATCCTGTAAGACCCTTTCGATGATATGACAACTATTTAGGTCAAGACATTATCGCAACCCTCAATGGAGCATGCAAGATCTGACCTCACGCCAGGAATCCACTTAATCCATATTGAACCATCTCCATATAGGTTCTCTCGAATCCAAGATTGTTTGACTCAAGCCAATTGGGGGTCCTTGTTCTCCCCTACCCCTCTTAATAACAACACAATGCTATTTTTACAAGTTCTTTCCCGCTTCGCTTTTACTCGGGATGAACTTCAAGAGGGATTGGCTATTCATACCATCAAGGTTTCTAATCAGTAGGATTGGTACACACCCCTAAGGGATTACCTCAAGCTAGGTACTCTCCCACTTGGATTGACACAAGCCGTGAAAAGATCATTCAAACAAAAAGCGGCAAAACATGTCTTGCTAGGAGACATTTTGTATCATCGAAGCTATGAAGGAATCCTCCTCCATTGCTTGGACCAGCAGGAGTCCGCTTGGGTGATCACTGTTGCGGGCCAAACAAGGTGAATGGTTTCCTATTTTTGTCACATGCCCGTGCATTTAATTATCAACCCAGGGAGCTTCGTAAACTTGCGAAGAGTCGGAATTAGGTTACTACAATACCACTTGGAGGTGAATCTGCTAATCCTACATTTTGGGGGGTGTTCTTGAAATGGTTTGTCAATCATTCCCGCACTCCTCAATGATTTACGTAAGAAGAACATAATTAAACCTACAGAAAATAAATCATGTACGCGTTCCTGAAAATAAATCTACTGCAAATGCTTGGAACTAATAAACTAACAAACGTTCTTATGAAAGCAATAAACTAATTAAAATTAATAAACGAAAAGGAAATGGGGAAGAAATACTGGCTTGGAGTGGGCCCAGGCTCCAACAACTTCTTCCCGATCGAACACGCGCTTAGAACTTCTGGAACTTTAATATATTCATCAACACACTACAATTTATCTCTGTACGTCTAAATGGATCTTTATTTTATTTCTATATATTTCTCAGAATGATCTGCGTGTGTTTATATAACACACCCATAGAACTTCTGTTACAGAAGTAGTTACAACAGTCGATCTATCCCAGACTAAATCAAGATAGTCTGGTAAATGCAATCGACATCTGGCATTCTGTTCTAATGGCGGCATGTTCGTTGTTCGGTTCATGCTTTGCCTGGCATCAGTAAGACGTTTCGATACATTGGTGCAATCTCCAATTTAGCTCTGCATGACGTAGAGCTGGAACTGCACTAGCCGCTGCCATCCACGTCGTTCAAATCTGGTCAACGGGCAAAGAATCAGTGGCGCCTTCTGGTTGTGGGGAGGCGCTTGCCTTTTGCTAGCGCCTTCCGACTGTGGGGAGGCGCTTGTCTTTGGTTGGCGCCTTCCGGTTGCAGGGAGGCGCTCATCTTCGGTTGGCGCCTTCCAACTGTAGGGAGGTGCTCGTATTCAGTTGGCGCCTTTCGACTATAGGGAGGCGCTCGTATTCAGTTGGCGCCTTTCGACTGTAGGGAGGCGCTCGTATTCAGTTGGCGCCTTCCGACTGCAAGGAGGTGCTGGTATTCAGTTGGCGCCTTTCAACTATAGGGAGGCGCTCGTATTCTCTTCATTAACCCCCGATGAAATAAAGTGCCAGGTCCATCAAAAGGACCTCGACCATTCCAAATCTAACTAAATCAACTGCAATTCCACAAAACATACTAAAAACACACAAATTAGATAACACGCATAATTATATCAAATATCTATATAATCATTCATAAAAGTATGCAATCCTTATTATACAACTGCATATTGATCAAAGAAATATGTACAAAATATGAGCATTTCTGGTGCTCATCATCCCCCCATGCCTAACATATGCCACGCCCTCGTGGCATCCAAGCTGTAGGTAGCCCTCTGACTTTTCATCATCGCCATCTCTTGGAGGATTCTGCTGCCCCTGCGGCCCGAGTCTATCTTTTTGTGCCGGCATTTGAAGGTGTGGTTCACCTTTGCCTATGGGAAACTACGGTTGTCAATTGTCCTCTTCTTGTTCTGGCCGCTACTGGTGGTGGTCTAGCCAGCGTTGTTCCTGCCGATTGAAATGCAGCTTTGGTAGCTTGCCAGAGGTCGACGTCTGGAGGTCTGACCACTGCCAGAGGGATATCCGAGTTATCCCCTCTGGAAGGCACTACTTGGGCCTTATATAATCTGGCCGCTTCAGGGGTAAGCCTTGCATTCTCCTTTGCAATCGCAGCGGCCTCCAATTGTGGGCCATATACTCCCCACCATTCCAAGTACTTCCTCATCATGGAAGGCCGCCCTCGGGATGAACCATAGATGTCCCAAAACTGGCTGTCTTCTGCCGGATTGACGCAGATGCCAGAATCTCCTTTTACCCTCGAGGATGCCTTCCTGGCCTCCTTGGCTGCTTTCATTTCGTTGCACCGCTGCTCAAAATATTTTTGCCTTTCGATGAATGGCTGCATGTCCCATTCATCCTCTTCGGAGTCGGCGAAGGTCACTTTTGCCTTCTGTCGAGCCGTCCTAGGCCTCTTTGCCTTGGCTTCTATAGAAAATGCGGTGGCTTGGACAGGGGTCTCTCCTTTCTCCTTCGAGGACTTCTCCTTGCTCTGAAGGATCGGCTGTGCTGCTATCTCTGGGGGTGATCCTTCATTCGCCTGTCTACCTGGTGTCAAAAGGTAGAAAGGTATGTTTAATTTCCTCCCATGCACTAGGTGATTGATGAAGTGCACATGATTAATGTGCAGATGGGTATACTTTCCTGTGCATGTGAAAAATTGAGCAATCTGCTCGAACATCTTCCGCATATTCATGGGGAGACTATTTTTGAGTAACCCCTCCCTGTCTATCTGCACATTTCCTCCTAGCAGCAGTATTTTGGCGTATAGTTTTAACACTCCGCCCTTGTATGTACATTCCCCCGTGAGAGGCAATCCAGTCACCTGTGAGATGAACTCAGGGGTGACTAGAATTTCCACCCCTCGTACTTGGGCCGCATCGCCCCTCAAAGAGGCAGTGAATTCTCTAGCTGCCTCCATGTCCTAGCCCTGACTGACCAGGGTGCAGTATTCGAGCCACCCCTCGGCTTCGAATTGGGTCTTCACTGCCCCTCTGATCCCATCAGTATCACTGGGTTCATTCTTCTTGATCGCGTGGTTCTTGGACCTTCCTCCCATGGCGCCTTCTGCTGCTATATATTTTTTCTGTCCTTCCTTCTTCAGGAAGGTGCCTTCTTATAGAAAAGATGCCTAACCCTAGCAGTTATGGAAGACGCCCTATCATTGGCACGCGATTTCGGCTATGGGGGGATACGATCTCTATGACGACGATATCTTTTTCGATACTACGTATTTATAAATAATTATATAAATGATTTGATTTAGTATGCACGTACCTAATTCGTCATTCCAGTCATCGTGGTAGCCGCTGATTTGCTGACTTGTGACACGAGGGAGGGGTATGGTCCTTTGATGCCGCTCATTCGTGCGATGCTTCGTTCCGCTCGAGGCATCCGGTAGATGTAAATGTTGCACGTGGGAGGCATTCTTTGGTACCTTTCCCATGTGGATGGTGTCCTTGTAGCACCTTTTCGACGTTGTCGATGCTCTTCTTCGAATGAATGTGCCTTTCGGTGCTACGAGGTGCCTCTGATTGGTGGGAGGCACTTTTGCCTGCATGCGTCTTCCCAATGTGGGAGGTGCCTCCTTCTGGTTCACGCCTTCCCGATGTTGGAAGGCATTCGTCTTGATGAATGTGCCTTCCTGATGTTGGAAGGCGTATTCGGCTGGATGAATGCACCTTCTTGATGTTGGAAGGCGTCTCGGCTGGATGAATGCGCCTTCTTGATGTTGGAAGGCGTATTCGGCTGGCTTTTTTTTTTTTTTTTAAGACTTGGTGCCTTCCTGCCATGGAAGGTGCCTACATATGTATATATATATATATATATATTTTTTTTTTTTAATAGAACTTCTGAATGGATGGAAGGCATTGTCTTCCGATTTGGCGCCTTTCGGATGCAGTAAGGTGCCTTCTTCTAGATGGGCGCCTTTCGGGTGCAGTAAGGCGCCTTCTTGTGGACTTGGTGCCTTCTTTTGGATGCAGTAAGGTGCCTTCTTCTGGATGGGCGCCTTTTGGGTGTAGTAAGGCACCTTCTTGTGGACTTGGCGCCTTCTTCTGGATGCAGTAAGGCGCCTTCTTCTAGACTTGGCGCCTTCTTCTGGATGTAGTAAGGCGCCTTCTTCTGGATGCAGTAAGGCGCCTTCTTCTAGACTTGGCACCTTCTGGATGCAGTAAGGCGCCTTCTTCTGGATGGCGATTTGACTGGAAAAAGGGTGATCAAGCCTTCCCAGTTTTTCATGCTGCCCAGATTCTACCTACGAGCCGGTGTCGGAATGCTGAGCCGAATCAGGCTTGGTTTCCCAGATACCTATCCCTCGTGCTTGTCGGGTCCTCCACCTACAAAAAGCAACCGAAAAAGAAAGGAAAATAAAGGCAGTTAGACGCGTTCCGTGCCTGTTAGGCCCTGGATTAGGATGCCTGTAGCTTGCATGCGGGCGTCGTCCCTGCAAAAACACACATTACAAAAAAAAATATATTAACTAAAAAATTTTGGGTGAGCACTTTCGTGCCCACCATTTCACCTGTGAGAGTTCGGTCCAGATCTAGCAAGATGGGGTCTCCCCCACGCCTACTCTGGATTCCACCTGTAACATTTCGGACGTATTATAGGGGCGTAGTCGGTGGCCATTGACTGTGAACATGGTGTTGCTGCCATCAATTGTCTTAACGTGCACCGCCCCATTCCTAATGAGCTCTGCCACCTCATACGGCCCCATCCACCTCTGCATAAGTTTGCCCTTCCTTTCTTGGAATCGGGAATCGTACAACAGTACCCATTCCCCTACCTGGAACTTCTTCAGCTTGATGTGGTTATCATGCCACTTCTTTCTCTGCTTCTGTATAATCTCTGTCCTCTGCAAAGCATCCAGTCGGATTTCGTCCAGCTGATCTAGCTGGCGAATCCTCTATTTTTGAGCTTCGTCCAAGCTCAAATTTAATTCTGAAGCCATCCTCAGAGTTTTGATTTCGAACTCGATGGGCATCATCGCATTTTTTCCATAGACCAGTTGGAAAGGTGTGCATCCTGTGGTGGATTTCCACGTGGTGTTGTATGCCCAAACTACCTCCGACAACCGTGTGGCCCAATATTTCTTGTGTTGCTACATGGTTTTGGTCAGGATGTTTTCTATCTCCCTGTTTGTCACTTCTACTTGCCCGTTCGCCTACGGATGGTAGGGCATGGTTTTATTGTGCCGAACTCTATACTGCTCCATCAGCTCCTCAATCAATTTGGAGGTGAATTGGGGCCCTTGGTCTGTTGTTATCTCCCGAGGAACCCCAAATCATGTGAAAATATGGGCAAATAAGAAATCGATGACCGTTCTTTCCTTTGAGTCCCTTAATGCCTGCACTTCCACCCATTTGGTGACGTAATCCGTGCAGACCAGAATAAACCTCCTTCCCATCGAAGGTGGATTAAATGGTCCCACGAAGTCCATGCCCCATTTATCGAAAGGTTCTAGGTGTACCTGGGGCTGCAGGGGCATTTCATCTCGGTGGGTTGGTCTACCCATCCTCTGGCACTCGTCACACTTGTTGGTATATGCTGTCGCGTCCTTGAACAGAGTGGGCCAAAAATACCCAGCCTACAGGATTTTGTAGGCAGTTCATTTCCCTACAAAGTGTCCTCTGCATGGCTCATCGTGACATGCCTTGAGCACTTCTGAAAACTCTTGTTCTGCTATGCATCTTCTTATAATTTGGTCCCGTCCTATTTTAAATAGGAGACCATCCATCCAAAGGAATGATGCGCTCTTCTCTATGACCGCCTACTTTTCTCGGTAGGAGAGAGCAGGTGAGGTCCTTCCGATGGCCAAGTAATTGGCTATGTCTGCATACCACGGAGTTTGTTCACTAATAGCGAACAGATGTTCATCCAAAAACTGATCTTCCACTGCTTGATGATCTGCTGGTATCAATCTGGACAGAAAATCCGCCACGACGTTGTCCTTGCCCGGTTTATCGACTATAGTGATGTCGAATTCCTGCAATAGCAATAGCCATCTGATAATTCTGCCACCAATGGCCGGCTTGCTCATCGGATACTCGATAGCCGCGTGGTCCGTATGGATGAAGACCTTGTATCCCGTTATATAGTGGCAGAATTTGTTTATTGCATGGACAACTACGAGGAATTCTTTTTCTGTCACTATATAGTTGAGCTCTGCTCCCGCCAAGTTTTTATTGACATAATAGATGGCATAAAATTCTTCGTCGTCTTTTTGCCCGAGGACTGCTCCGATCGCACCGTTAGATGCATCGCAGTAAATATGGAACGGTATGGCCCAATTCGGTCCTCTCAAGACCGGTGCAGATATCAATTTTTCTTTCAGCAATTGGAATGCTTCTTCGCAATCTCCCATCCAATTGAACTCTACGTCCTTAGAAAGTAGGGTGTGCAGTGGTTTGGCAATCTTACTAAATTCGGTGATAAATCGCTGGTAGTACCCGGCTGATCCAAGGAAACTTCTTACCTCCTTCTCGCGTTCTGGGGCTAGGTAGGTCTCTGATGACCTCGATCTTCCTCTTGTCTACTTTTATTCCTTCTACAGAGAGGTGGTGTCCCAACACGATGCCTTCCTGCATCATCATAAAACATTTTTCATTACTTAGGGACAAATGATTTTCCTTGCTCCTATCGAGCACTCTTTCCAGATTTGTCATTGCCTCCTCGAAGGTTTCTCCATAGGCGGTGAAGTCGTCCATGTATACTTCCACCCCGTCTCCTATCATATCAGAGAATATGCTAAGCACCACCCTTTGAAAGGTGGTCGGTGCATTGCACAGTCCAAAAGGCAATACCTTATAGGCAAACGTTCCCCATGGATAGGTGAACGTTGTTTTATCTTGATCTTCTTCCCCTATCTGGATCTGGTTGTAACCACTGAAACCGTCCAGAAAGGAGAAGTATTTTCTTCCTGAGAGTGTGTCCAAGACCTGATCGATGAACGGGAGTGGGAAGTGGTCTTTCTTAGTCGCCTTGTTCAATGCCCGGTAGTCCACGTAGATCCGCCATTTCCTGTTCTTTTTGGGGACCACCACTAATGGTGATACCCATTCACTATCAAAAATTGGATATATGAATTCGGTAGCCAAAAGTTTGTGCAGTTCTTCTCTGACAATGTCTTTCATTGTTGGGTTCATCCTTCTCTGTGGCTGCCGACTAGGAGTTGCCTGGTCATCTAAATAAATCCGATGGGTACATATTTCTGGGCTGATGCCATGCATATCTGCGTAGTCCCATGCAAATGCTTGCTGGTGTTTTACCAGAAGCTCTTCCAATTTTTCTAGCTGTGTGGGCATCAACCTGCTGTTGATGTTTAATATCCTCCCTGGCCCAACGTGTATTTGTCGGATGTGCTGATCTTGGGTGCCAGTCAACGGCGATCCAGGTGTGGGGGTGGACGATTCTCCATGGAGAAACTCCATGATAGCACCATCCTCGTCCTCTTCTACCACCTCCTCCAAGGTCATCATCGGATGGATTATGGACAACTCCGTAGTTCCATGCTCGGTGATCCTGGGTTCTTCTACCGAGTCCATAGACTGAGCTGGCGGTGAAATGGTCAGCCTTTTGATATTTTGCCCATTGGAGATGGTCATTAGCCCATCCCGATAGCTGATGTAAGCATCAGCTATTGCCAGCCATGGCCTCCCCAAAATGAGCGGGTAACCGCCCAACCTGGTATTGGTTTGCAAAACTAAAAAATTGGTTGGATATTCCCATGCACTGACTATTACGATCACATCTTCCAGCATCCCTTTCGGTGACACGGTTGATCGATCGGCTAACTACAGCACTTGTCATGGTTGGCTTCAGGTTCGTGAGTCTGCAGCCTCTGCATGGTCTCTTGAGGCATCACGTTGATGGCTGCCCCGAGGTCAACCAATGTGTTGGACAGGGAATGTCCTCCAATTTTTATGGTCAGCACTAGGCTTCCTGGATCTGCATACTTCGGATGACGTGTTCCACCCATCATTAGATCTGCCAGTTTACCCACGACGTTGATAGTCTGGGTAGCTTTTCATCCCGGTCTCCTTAGACACATTTCTCTAATTGCCTTGGTGTAAATGGGGACATCTCGAATTGCTTGAAATAATGGGATTGTCACCGTGAGATTCTTCAAGCTCGACAAGATGTCAAATTTTGGTTGTGTTGTTTTTCTTTGTTCCTACAACCGGCTAGGAAATGGAGCCTCCGCTCTCTCAAGTGCTTTTCCCTCTTCTACCAGAGGTGTCTCCTCTATTTCTTCCTCCTCTTCTACCAGTGGAGGTGTCTCTACTATTTCTTCCTCCTCTTCTACCAGAGGCGGTGTCTCTACTCCTAGCTGCCTACCTGATCTAAGCTGAATATTGTACATATGATACATCTCACCTTCTATGTTGTATGCCGACTGATTTACTCTGTTGTTTGGGTTTGTTGTCGGTTGTGCTGGTAGCTGCGTAGGTCTCACTGCTGGCAATGCTGGTAAGTTCTGTTGGATGTGAGCAGGCGCTGCACTCTGTGGAGTCTGATTCCATGCATTGTGGCCTCTCCACTGCTGCCCAGGATATGGATATGGCATCCATGGCTGCTGATTCGGAAATGTTGTTGGGGGTGCGTTAGTCCAGGGTGATGGTCCCCACCACCCCATATTAGGTGGTTGAGGGGGTCCTTGGTGCATGTATGGCCCTCCCCCATATGATGGCATTCCGGTTGGTATATTCCCCATGGGGGGCTATGGCCAACTCTTCCTATTGCCTATGAAGTAGGCCTCCGTGCTCTCAGCCGCTTCCTGGTTATTGGGCAGTTGTGGGCACAATCGAGTTTTATGATTCAGCCTGCAAACTGTGCATACTCTGACCTTGTTTTCTGGACATGCATTCTTTGCATGCCTTCCTCTGCATTTTGGGCAGAAATAGGCTAATGTTGCATCATTTTCTTGTTTCTTCTTTTCTAACAGTAGCGTATCCATCTGCAGTGCTAGAGATGAGAGCATTTCGCTCTTCAAATCCTCCAGCATGTTGCCTATTTCTATTTTGGTGACTGAAGCAGTCGCCTTCATGGTCTTGGCGGTGATTTTGCCTCGCCTTCTCGAGTAGTTCCGGCATAATTTCTGGATGTCGTCCATAGCATGCTGATAGACATCACCTCCAGAGATCATGTTGAGAGCCTCCAGTGACTCATTGGTAAGTCCCCTCAAGAAGATGCTTTTGAGGGACTTATCAGATAGCTTTGAGTGAGGGGACCGTTGAAGATTAAAGCTGAATCTCTCCCAATACTCCTCGAGAGACTCATCTTCTCTTTGTGTCATGCTCAGGACCTCCTCCCTGGAGTCTCTTGCTCTCCCAAAATCTTGATATTGCTCTAGAAAGAGCTTCTTCATCTGGTCCCAGGTGGTGATGTGTTTGTCTCCCAGACCGATGAACCATCGCAGAGCTGCATCGTCTAATGTAGAAGGAAATAATTTCAACTTCTGCGTGTTTGATTTGTAATCCACGAGACCTGCACAAAACATCAAACTTGAATAAAAATAGGTCGGGGTCCTCGGTCGGGTGTCCTCCGAAGGACGAAAGGTGAGCAGGGGATATGTTTTTCATTTTGGTATCTCCTACTCCCTCCTCTATTGGGAAACTAAAGCCGAGATGAGACTTCATCATTATCTACCATTTTTTTAGGAAATGTGGTTTCTAATGCAGCGTTTATGGCCTTTCGGTCATTTAAAACTTTATGAGTCAATGCTCTAAGGTTGTCTGGCGAGATCGTCTGATCCTCCACAGCCTTCCACAATAGGGCTTCCTCTAGAGGAGTCCTATTAAACAGGGGATTTATGATGATTCGTTCATCCCCTTGTTGATGGGATGAGGCGACACTTTGCACAAAGTGCGGTTCCTCACTCCAATGGACTGTTGGTAGGTCGGGCGAGTCTAACTCAAATCCAAAATGCTCGGCTGACTCAGGTCCTGATGGATTAGTTCTTATAAAGCGACCGTCAGGTCCTCTTCTTCTCGAAGAACTCATACAAGGTCAGATGGAAGGTTTCAGGGTATTGTAAGTAATCTAATTAAGACGCTTCCCCGACAACGATGCCAAAATGTTGCGGGCCAAACAAGGTGAATGGTTTCCTATTTTTGTCACATGCCCGTGCATTTAATTATCAACCCAGGGAGCTTCGTAAACTTGCGAAGAGTCGAAATTAGGTTACTACAATACCACTGGAGGTGAATCTGCTAATCCTACATTTTTGGGGGTGTTCTTGAAATGGTTTGTCAATCATTCCCGCACTCCTCAATGATTTACGTAAGAAGAACAGAATTAAACCTACAAAAAATAAATCATGTACGCATTCCTGAAAATAAATCTACTGCAAATGCTGGAACTAATAAACTAACAAACGTTCTTATGAAAGCAATAAACTAATTAAAATTAATAAACAAAAAGGAAATGGGGAAGAAATACTGGCTTGGAGTGGGCCCAGGCTCCAGCAGCTTCTTCCCGATCGAACACGTGCTTAGAACTTCTAGAACTTTAATATATTCGTCAACACACTACAATTTATCTCTGTACGTCTAAATGGATCTTTATTTTATTTCTATATATTTCTCAGAACGATCTGCGTGTGTTTATATAACACACCCATAGAACTTCTGTTACAGAAGTAGTTACAACAGTCGATCTATCCCAGACTAAATCAAGACAGTCTGGTAAATGCAATCGACATCTGGCATTCTATTCTAATGGCGGCGTGTTCATTGTTCGGTTCGTGCTTTGCCTGGCATCAGTAAGACATTTTGATACGTTGGTGCAATCTCCAATTTAGCTCTGCATGATGCAGAGCTAGAACTGCACCAACCACTGCCATCCACGTCGTTCAAATCTGGTCAACGGGCAAAGAATCAGTGGCGCCTTCTGGTTGTGGGGAGGCGCTTGCCTTTTG
The DNA here is from genome assembly GCA_028583015.1 of Wollemia nobilis. Classification (NCBI taxonomy): domain Eukaryota; kingdom Viridiplantae; phylum Streptophyta; class Pinopsida; order Araucariales; family Araucariaceae; genus Wollemia; species Wollemia nobilis. Next base: position 32,376,720 of record JAQPPZ010016892.1, on the reverse strand, counting down.
CTAGCGCCTTTCGACTGTGGGGAGGCGCTTGTCTTTGGTTGGCACCTTTCGGTTGCAGGGAGGCACTCATCTTTGGTTGGCGCCTTCCGACTGTAGGGAGGCGCTCGTATTCAGTTGGCACCTTTCGACTGCAGGGAGGTGCTCGTATTCAGTTGGCGCCTTTCGACTGCAGGGAGGCACTCGTATTCAGTTGGCGCCTTCCGACTGCAGGGAGGCACTGGTATTCAGTTGGCGCCTTCCGACTGTAGGGAGGCGCTCGTATTCTCTTCATTAACCCCCGATGAAATAAAGTGCCAGGTCCATCAAAAGGACCTCGACCGTTCCAAATCTAACTAAATCAACTGCAATTCCACAAAACATACTAAAAACACACAAATTAGATAACACGCATAATTATATCAAATATCTATATAATCATTCATAAAAGTACGCAATCCTTATTATACAACCGCATATTGATCAAAGAAATATGTACAAAATATGAGCATTTCTGGTGCTCATCAATCACCCATGACCATGATGGTACATGCGGTGGCCACTTCAGCGGTATGGCCATCGCAGAGCGCATTCTCTGCATGGGTTATTATTTGCCATATTTAGAGCGAGATTGTTGCGCATATGTGAAGAAGTGCGTGAAGTGTCAACATCATGCCAATTTGACACACGTACCTTCTCAGGCCTTGCAACCGATCCAATCGGCTTGGCCTTTTTCATAGTGGGGCTTTGATCTAATCAAAAATATCTCCCCTATGTCGTCGGGTCATCACACATTTATCATAACAGGCACAGAGTATTTTACCAAGTGGGTGGAAGCAATTCCATTAACCTCTACGACTAGACCCTGCATTGCAGAGTTTATTTTGCATAACATCATGTCGTTTTGGTATTCCATCCAAGATCTTGTCAGATAATTGGACACCATTCAAGAACAAAGATGTGTGTGCTTTGACCATAAAGTACAAAATTTAGCATAGTTTTTCAACCCCCTATTATCTGCAGGTAAATGGGCAAGCAGAGGCATCAAACAAAATGCTAGTCACCATCCTTAAAAAGACCGTCGTAGATAATCATAAGGATTGGCACATTTAGATCCTGCTTGCCCTTTGGGCTTATCATACTAGCATTCAGATGCCCACTAGGGCAACACCATTTTTGTTGGTGTATGGCTTCGAGGCTGTCATGCCTCTTGAGTTGGAAATCCCTCCTGCGTATTTCAATGCAAGAGTTCATCGATGATGACACTGCATGGTAGGCCCGGTTAGATCAACTCACATTTCTTGATGAACGATGTGTTAATGCTCTTGAGCATTTGTGTATCTATCAAGAGTGACTTAAGAGAGCATATAACATGAAGGTTCACCTAAGGTATTTTTAGGTTGGAGATTTGGTCTTAAAATAGAACCAACAAAATTCTATTTTTCCATCCCATATCCAAGACAAGTTCATGGTAAACTGGCTAGGTCCTTATGTGATTGATAGTAAGATAGGACTTGGAACATATCGGCTCACATCTATTGAAGGAATCAAGGAGCTAGAACCCTTGAACATCAGTCATTTGAGGCCATTCTACATTTAGAGAGCCATAGTCCACACAAAAGCTCCAAGGATTTCCACAATCACTTGGTCAATCCCAAAATGCCCCAAAGGTGTCCATAAACCCTTTTTTCAAACCACAAAAGCTCCAAGGATCTCCACAATCGCTTGGTCAATCCCAAAATGCCCCAAAGGTGTCCATAAACCCTTTTTTCAAACCACAAAATCTCCAAGGATCTCCACAATCACTTGGTCAATCCCAAAATGCCCCAAAGGTGTCCATAAACCCTTTGGTCAACCACAAAAGCTCCAAGGATTTCCACAATCGCTTGGTCAATTCAAAAATGCTCCAAAGGTGTCCATAAACTCTTTGGTCAACCACAAAAGCTCCAAGGATTTCCACAATCACTTGGTCAATTCCAAAATGACCCAAAGGTTTCCATAAACCCTTTGGTCAAACCAAAAAGCTCCAAGGATTTCCACAATCGCTTGGTCAATCCCAAAATGCCCCAAAGGTTTCTATAAACCCTTTGGTCAAACCAAAAGCTCCAAGGATTCCCTTAATCACTTGGTCAACCTAAAATGCCCCAAAGGTATCCATAAATCATTTGGTCAAACAAAAAGCTCCAAGGATTTCCATAATCGCTTGGTCAATCCCAAAATGCCCCAAAGGTGTCCGTAAACCCTTTGGTCAACCAAAAAAGCTCCAAGGATTTCCACAATTGCTTGGTCAATCCCAAAATGCCCCAAATGTGTCCATAAAACCTTTGGTCAACCACAAAAGCTCCAAGGATTTCCACAATCGCTTGGTCAATCCCAAAATGATCCAAAGGTGTCCATAAACCCTTTGGTCAAACCAAAAAGCTCCAAGGATTTCCACAATCGCTTGGTCAATCCCAAAATTCCCCAAAGGTGTCTATAAACCCTTTGGTCAAACCAAAAGCTCCAAGGATTCCCTTAATCGCTTGGTCAACCTAAAATGCCCCAAAGGTATCCATAAACCCTTTGGTCAAACCAAAAGCTCCAAGGGTTACCATAACTGCTTGGTCAACACAAATATTCAAAAACCAACAAAAACAATAAAAATCATCAAAAATCACAAAAAAAAAAAACAACACATTTCATGCATACTCTTAAATATAAAAATACAAAAAAATAGGTTGCATTAGGCATCACCTCCATACATTGCATATTCGCTAGGTCATACAAGTCAAAAGCACCATAGACTGTAATTGCTCGGCAATTTTCTCATTTTTCACATAAAATAAATTTTATCAACACATACATCCCGCATCACACCATCCCCATTTTTAGCAAAGTCAGTTGTCTCCTAATGTATTTAGGGTTTTCGTCATTCAGCTGTATTTAACTTTCTAGCCAAAAATTGTACAAAGTCAAACAGATTTTACACAGGAAAGTTTTACTTGGGTCACGCCTCATTATGTAATATCCCTACACAAATTAAAACACAAAATAATTCCTAAGTTGTGTGAACGTAAGATGAAAACTACAAAGTAGTCTAGTGTACCATAGGTGAATGATTAGCCTGTTCATCCCCCTGTGCGAATGGTTCAAGAATGCTGAGAATTGACAAAAGGACAAGATCTTCCCCTTATATTCCTTCTAATCAACAGTGGTTTTCACCATTAAAAAAAATTCAAAAATCACCGTTTGTCCCTAAGGTTGTAGGGATTCATACTACACGTCCCTGATGGGTAGTCATCCCCAAGGCATAAAAGGATCAATGACCATTCAAAAACACCATTTCCACAAGCCATCATCACAATCACATTTGGTCTTTTAGGTCATAACGATTCATACTACACATCCCTACCAAGGATGGGTAGTCATCCCTAAGGCCTAAAAGATCAATACCTTTACTTCATAATCTCCATACTACCCTTTGGTCCCTAAGGTTGTAAGGATTCATACTACATGTCCCTGCCAAGGATGGGTAGTCATCCCCAAGGCATAAAAGGATCAATGACCATTCAAAAACACCATTTCCACAAGCCATAATCACAATCACCTTTGGTCTTTCAGGTCATAAGGATTTGTACTACACGTCCCTGCCAAGGATGGGTAGTCATCCCCAAGGCCTAAAAGATCAATACCCTTACTTCATAATCTCCATACTACCCTTTGGTTCCCAAAGTTGTAAGGATTCGTACTACACGTCCCTACCAAGGATGGGTAGTCATCCCCAAGGCCTAAAAGGATCAATGTTATTCACCAGTCACAAACATACCAGCTTAACCTTACAAAGCTCAAAATCCAAATCCAATAACAGTGGTTATCACTACTCTTTAATATCCATGCTCCAACAAAAAAAAAGAACAAAATAAATAGTGATTTTCATCACTTTGTATACGAGCAAATATCCTAAACCATTGAGCCAATAAAAAATCCTGAACTTGAATCCTTGGAATTCTCAGTATTCAAAAACCATCTAGGTGATCCTCATTACAGGTTTGGTGGACAGCCTACCTGGCAATGGTGGTATCCTAACCGCATGATGATATGTTTGTTGCATTAGCTTTGTGTGTGAGCATACCAATGTTTGCATGTGGATGAGCTAGCTTATGGTATCTTAGATTATCCCATGGATTAATCTTGCTTAATACAACAACAGAGTTAGTGGAGCTACTTAGATGATCCTTAGTACAGGTTTGGTTGATATCCTATCTAGCACTGGAAGTATCCTAACAAATACCACATAAACAAACTCAATTGCACACATAGGGATGTGAAATAACTTGGTTAACCTCCAAGTCGGATTTATACCTTGTTCAAAAGTCTTGCAAGATAAATGTACAGTCTTGGCTAGTTAGTTAAAATATCTGAATCTCAGAAAAGCTTAACTACATTTTAAAAACAACTGGTCCATTTTATTCCGTACATCACCATCAGCAAAAAATGCAAAATACAAAAACACATTTGTCACATGCAACGTCATTCCACAAATTCATCCCATAAGTACAGTAAATCTTGTACAATCTATGGTGCCATCGACAAGTTATCAACACATCATTTCATTTATTCCATATGCATACATCATATAATTAGCAACATCGCAATAATAATCCCACATGCATCCATCATTATAAATCAATGTGCATAAACAGACAGACACACCATGAAAAGTTTATAAAAAAAAAAGAAGAATCATCTGTATATATATCATAAAAAAAATGCCCGCAGGCTACAACGAACCGGTCCTCTGACCCCGCCACAACAACAAAAACCTCAAAAAAACCCCAAGCCTAGGGCGTCGACCACCATGATCATGTAGGATCGATGCAATGGGAACTACCCCCCATGGTGTGGGTCCTATGGGACCTCTCAGGGTGACTGTTGCTTGCCCCTGCATCATGCCTACTAGTGCCCCCCTCATCTAGCCACCTGCGATGAGACGATGATGACTACTCAGTATCGTTGTCTCTCATCTGACATGAAGAGCCACCTCTAGGAGGCTCAAGTAATCGCCCACCAAGGCAAATGATCTACCTCCTATCGATGTCGATGCCAATATACCTCCTATCGATGCCAATCTACCTCCCACCGATCCTAATCTACCTCCCGCTGATGGTAGTAAGCTACTACGTCGTCACATTATACTAGCTGCATTCATAGGAGATCCTTCTCTCGTGCAGCATCGGTATCCCCCTCCTGTCGATGGGACACAACCCATGCATTCTCTTGCTCTGCCATCTAATTTCGTAGGAGATCTCTCTCCTACAAATCCTCTCCCAGCTCCCCATCTCGCATCCGAAGTAGCCCCGTAAATTGCACATTCTTAGTGGGCAACCCTGCCTCCATGTCCTCTGACACTATTGGAGGCCTCGATGAATCTGGGATAGCAACCTGTTCTGGCCCCCATTGCTCTGAGACGTCTTGCATTTTTGGCTGGTCTAAAATCCCATAATCCTCGCCCGCATCCTCAACCTCCACCATCTCTGCATCATCCAACGGAGCACCCCAACCATCATCTGGTTGCTTTGCACCCTCATTCCCTACTGCTACCACCTTCGCCCCACCTAGAGGCCCCTTGCCTCGCCACCATCGCAAGGTCCACCACTGCTCATACTCGACAGTAACTCCGACTTCATCCACATCTGGGACTTCAATAGCCGTATCTGAATCCTCGCCAAGTGGTGCAATAACTAGCCAATCTAGAGTCCTCTCATCCCCCCAACATCGATAGACCATGGGCTCACTAGGCATCCCCTAGTGCACCCCAAATTGTCGTGTAACCCGGCCATATGGGAACAACTCCTGCTTAGTCCCATGCCTCCCAATCAGCCATTGCTCCCTCTATACCCGTTGAAGCCACTCTTTCAGCCTTAGGCCAGGCTGAATAGTCCCGATAGGGGTGCTAGAACACCTCCCCTAGAGTAATTTGAGCAAAGGCGTTGGCATAGTGCCCTACTACACCTGCCCATCGTCGAATCTGACCCTACTCCTCTGACCTCCACCATAATACCCCATATCCAATCTCTCGGTCTGCCATCTCTGCTCGAGTCGTCCAAGGTAGCCCCGTCGGCCTCTCCACTATTATGTGCTACCAAGCCCAGCACTACAACAAGTAGCTACAACTAATCCCCTTTCGCTTCTGGCAGTGGACCTCGTACATCTCATCATAAATATATTCCAACAGAGTTTTTCCCCATCTCATGATCATCGATGCATCTGTAGGACACTCCACCAGCCTGAACACCACCTCTAGCAGGTTCCACAGGAACCTCGCACCTGAAGAGTCTAGGAGTAGCATGTTGGAAATGAGGCCCATGAGTAATGCGTGCCTCATTCCCAACACACCCCTCTCTAGCCACCATCGAACTAGTATGCCACCAATATGACAGTCGATCTTTGCCCTCTCCATTGGGCTCTCCACACCCAAATCCTCCCCATGCCCGAAACAACGTATCAGTACTACTGTCCTCCGATCCTGCGACGTCGTCTAGATCGGTAGTCCATCTATTGGAATATGAATAATCTGATAGACATATTCCAAGGTCACCATCATCTCCCCTATTGTGATATGGAAGGTGTTGTTCTGGGGATCCCATAGATTGATCAGGGCCATCAGATAGGCCTGATCCTCGACCACCGGCTCCAACCGAGTCACCTGCTTGAGCCCAAGGGCATCAAGCCAATCCCAGTCATCCAAAGTCAGTGTTGCACATGCTTCAGTGAACATAGTAGGCACCCAGTACCGGCTCTTTACAACCTACAAAATAAACCAACATAAAAATATTAAAACAATTACAAAAAAAAAAAAAAAAATCATTTGTCAGTTTTAGGGTTTTAAATTTAACTGATAAATTAAACAAAAAACAACAACATTCAAAAACGTAATTTTTCAGATCTAGGGTTTTTAATTCTAACTGATAAATTACCAACAAAAAAAATTACAAAAACAAAACCTAATTTTTCAGATCTAGGGTTTTTTAACTCTAACTGATTAATTAACAACAAAAATAATTACAAAACCAAAAAAAAATCATTTGTCAGTTTTAGGGTTTTAAATTTAACTGATAAATTAAACAAAAAACAACATTCAAAATGTAATTTTTCAGATCTAAGGTTTTTAATTCTAACTGATAAATTACCAACAAAAAAATTACAAAAAAAAAACCTAATTTTTTAGATCTAGGGTTTTTTAACTCTAACTGATTAATTAACAACAAAAACAATTACAAAACAAAAAAAAATCATTTGTCAGTTTTAGGGTTTTAAATTTAACTGATAAATTAAACAAAAAAAAACAACATTCAAAAATGTAATTTTTTAGATCTAGGGTTTTTAATTCTAACTGATAAATTACCAACAAAAAAAATTACAAAAACAAAACCTAATTTGTCAGACCTAGGATTTTTAACTCTAACTGATAAATTAACAAAAAAAAAATCATTGGTCAGTTCTAGGGTTTTTAACTTTAACTGCAAAACAAACAAAAATAGTCACAACAATAATTTTTCAGACCCAGGGTGTTTACCTTTAAACTAGCAAATTAATAACACAAAAACAATAGCTAACTAGGGTTCCAGTTACACTTTCCGCTTAGTTTTACCTTACGTTTTTAACCTAAGTTCTGATCTTGGTTCAATTCAGGTTCAACGATGTTTTAAATTATGTTCTAAACTAAGTTTCTAGCTTAGTTTTCAACTAAACTTTTGATCTATGTTTAACTAGGGTTAAATTAAGTTTTTCGCTAAGTGTTCATAGACTAGGGTTTCATTTTTACAATTTGAAAAACCAGATAAACAAAAACACAAGAAATAAACAACTTGCGGTTCTCAAACTGCGACACAAACTAACAAAGAGGATGGAAATTCACTGGTATCGCTTTAGCTCTACCAATCGATCTAGTGTGTGAACTCATGGTCGTAAGAACAGTTCGGCAGCACTTCACTTCACAAAATCGACCTCCTCCTCCTCAGAGCTCCAAATCGCCAAGAAAAACAAGTACAAATGAGCCCAAAACTTAGTTTGGCCTTTAAAAATGCTTTTTGAGCCTATATTCATTCCCCCCTAGGAAGAGCACTCTAGTTAGTTCTTGTACCTCCCTAGGATGAATACTAAACAGGAATTCGTCCCACCCTGGGACGAATATAGAGCAAAAAATTCAAAAATAGCAAAAACTGCACAAAAATGCCCCAAAACAAGCAATAAAACTGTCCAATAAGAGTGCTTTTGCACTTGATATTATGGGCATGCAAAATAGATGTCGAGGTCACAAATCCTCACTATCCTACTCCCTAAGAAGGCTACTATAGCCAGACCGCTCCCCGGGAAGACGAATTTTTGAGAATTTCATCCCCAAATGGCGTCACCAAAACGGGTCAAAACCCACCCAAAAATAACAATAACATTGTCGAACGAAGGTGCATTTGCGCTTGACATTATTGGCCTCCAAAATAGATTTTGGGGTCACAAATTGTCACTCTCCCACTCCCTAAGAAGGCTACCATAGCCAGGCCGCTCCACAGGAAGATGAATTTTTTCCAATTTTAGCTCCAAAATGCATCACAAAAAGGGTTCAAACCCACCAAAAATAGGTCAGAATGTTCCAAAATAGCTTTCGTATTTAATGGTAAACAACTGAAGGCACCCTTACCTAAGTCATCTTGGGTCAAGTGACTCATCACTTTTCTCATGTCGGTCATTCCCTCATCGATCCGTCGCTTGAGGGGGTAGTCACACTTAGTCGTCAATCAACAACAACATACCCAATCCTATAAATGACACGCATTCAAAGGATCATTGCAAAAGAAAATCATGCTCCTTCTTGGGGCAAAAAACAAGCAACAATCACAAGCTGATCAAACACTTGGCATTTGTGAATCATGAACTCAAGGTTCCCAAAGACAAAAGGTTGCGCCCTTTGCCTATTCATGACTGATCAATGTCCAAGCTCAAGTAACACCTCATTGAAAAATGTTAACACTTGAATTAAGTTCCTTAGCTTGTCCGAAGCAAGGATTCTAGAATGCATGCCCTTTCCATACTTGGGGCATCAAGAGTTGGTTAGGTTACTGAGAAACCCTAATCATTAGTGCTTTGGTTATTTATTTTTTGCTCGACATTGTGCCTTGCACAACGCTTCCCAAAAAGGGGCATCTGTAGACACCAAAATAGCACCAATCTGATTATGTGACAACAAGCGTTGATCGCATTAACACAAATAGCCCCCAAGGCAGCCCCCAAAGGTTAAACAGTGGTCCTAACCACTCCCAAAAGCAGTTTGGAAGGTCAAAGGTCAATTTGGCACCTTGCTCTCTACTCCTCCCACCCCGAGACGAATACAAACTAGCATTTGTCCCATCCAAGGATGAATATCAGAATTCGCCCCAGGGTGAGGTGAATAGTAAGTTTGACTAGAAAAAAAAGTCAAACCTCGGCAACTACACCAGTTAACTAAGGCTTCAGGCCATGTAATTGTGAGGAATAGCTTTTATTCAAGAAGAGAGACTTCAGTCATGCATGTATTTATTTTAGAGACCTCATGCAAGGAGATTCTAAATCAGGGAACTAGATTTTCTATGAAAATATGACAATTAACACAAATGGCGCCCTCGCATGTGCAATTTAAACAAGAAGACCCTAAGGTCTATAAATTGGGGAGTTTTCCCACCCAAAATAGATACAAAGAAGGAGCATTTGAGCAATGAAGTGCTGCCAATTTACATACCTACTTACGATTTGTGCCTTCACATCCTTAATCTCTCATTCGAAAGGGAGGTTATTGGGAGACTATTGGAAGCATGAATCCCAACCCAAAACCTAATTTTTGGGCACAATATTCCACAAAATTTGTCGACAACACCCTATAAGGAGTTTTGGACCCATACCAAGTGGATTGGTTCTGAAATAGTGTCCCAAATGGTGGGCGTCCTGCCCTCGGGCGCTCCCCAAACTGTTACAGTCTTATTCGCCCCACCCCGGGACGATTAGAAATATGTGATAGATTTCTCTAGTTTTTATTTTGCATTTTATTCTAGATATGTTAAATAGGTTACAGTTCAAATTTCATTTCATTCTGAGAAATTTTGACCAGTTTTTTGTCATTTCCCGCATTTACTAGCTTGTAGATGGCACCAGAAAAATTTGAGTGATAGAGGTAAAATTGGAGAAATCTTACCTTCTGGGTCTTCCCAAAACACCCCCAATTAGCTAACCCCAAGTTTGCAGGTCATTTGGAGCTTCCAAGACAGGACATTGAAGAGGGTGCTTTTTGACAGGTTATTGCAGGTCTATTCGTCCCACCTTGGAGCGAATACAAATCTGTGAGGAATTTTCTTGACTGTTATTTTTGCAGAGGTCTTATAATAACATATTTATGCTTTTTTCAAAATTTCAGGTCAATCCGAGGTCATTTGATTATCGTTTTAATATTTTCATGCATAGATTGATAGTAGGCCTAGGGAAATACATGCTTTATTCTATCTACAGGTGCTACTAATCTTTTATGTTTCTTTGAACGTAGGTTTTTGACATCAGAAGAATAGGAAGGAGTTAAAAATCATACACACAAGTGGTGGCGACATTTTGGTTCGCCCATCTTACATGTGGGCACACAGAAGAAACATTGTTGTTTATAGATGCGATAAGAAACTTATTTGACGCTCCTATTCCCTAAAAAGGAAGGAGACGTATTGTAACACAACTTTGAAAAGCATATCAATAAAAAGGGTCGTATTTTATATTGCTTTTATCTTGTGTCAATTCATCTATGCTCTTTCTTTTTATGCACTTTGTGATACATAGGCTATAAGCGTTAAGTTGGGTTTTAAAAGCATATTGGGCACTTTCCTTTTTGTTTCCGTATCCTCATGCTTTCGGATGTCAATAATTTTTAAATCATGGAAAACAACTTCTTTAAAATTCTTAGCCATACCCAAAGTATAGATTTCTTCCATAGACTTCTCCCGGGATATATCCCTCAACAAAACATCAAGATCCAAAAGGGTCATAGTAAAGGGGGAAACACCTTCCTCCTTTTTACTACGAAGCCATTTTGACTTAGGATGAACAACAATGACAATAGCCGGAGTCATCATAGAATCACCAAGATCATCCAAACACACTTTAGAGGCCATTTCAAATTTTACAGTGTGACCTGTTGAGTGGGCCAAAGAACTTTCCTTCAAATCCCAACCCCAAACCCCTTTGGAGGAGGCCTGTTTCTTTTTGGAAATATGCTCAGGGTCAACACCAAATGTGAAGGAAAAAGTGTCCACACTTTTGTCAGAGTCTGTTCCAAAATATAAATGAGAGCCACCACCAAAAGAGGGGGAATCCACATTCAACTTGGAACCACTCGCCAGAGGAACGAAAGGATCTACAAAAGGCTTCAAAAATTCATTAGCATCAAGGTCATGCTCCAAAGAAACCTATTTGAAAACTAGCAAAGCTAGGCCTTGGTGGATAGGGGCTTGACCATGACCACTTTGAACATTAAGGAAGGACTTTTGCATGGAATGAAAGAGAAATAAAAGAATGTTCATACAAGCAATACATCTAAGGTGGTTTAAAAACATGGCATGAAAACTCCTTATGATTTCATAGGAAGGGTCAAGGGTAAATTAATCCATAATGACCCTAGAAACTCTATTCCACAGAGGAGGTAAAGCTACAACACTAAAACCATTCTGAATTCATGGAAAATATTCCTTGTTGTCCAAAAAAAGAGTGATTTCTTGCAACAAAGAATACCTTTCACAGTTATGATAGGCACCATCCAGAGCCAGGCCAGTAGTCCTACTGATGATATCTATCGTAACTTGAAAGGACTAAGAGTCAACGTTGATCCAACCATAATTCCAATAAGAAACCATCCAATTTGTGAGCATCGGATCATACCCATGGAATTTTTGGATGCAATCCAGGAGATCTTTGTCCATTAAAATTGATTTGACCTCTTCATCAAAGGAGATATACGAAGGTTCCAAATTAGGTCTACACAATTTGGGCTTAGCTGGATAGATCTTAGCTTTCCCCATACTCTCTATACTAGCTAATCATAGACTCAGACCACATAGAAAAAAAATAGAATAAGACACTTCTAATGGCCAGAGAACACCAACAAATAGCAATATTGAGCATGAAAGAATCCAAATACAGGAACCTAGTCACAAAATTCAACCATCGAGCACTGAAAAAGGGCATAAAAGGTCCACACAAGAAAAAAAGAGACACAACAGGAAGGGAATTCATAGCAAAAATCCACTCCTTACTAAAAAATGTAAAGATGCTCATCCCAAGAAAGAAAACAAAATGACTCATGAGGGAAACCAATGGAAACTGATCTATGAAAATGTCAAACATCTTAGGGATGAGCTCAAACATCCATGAAATACCAATAGGACTAGCCCAAAATAGGGCAGAGATAGAAGACTTACAAACAGGCCCAAAAAATCTAGGTGAGAGAAAATCCCAATGAGAACCAGCCCAAGAGAAACCACTCGAATGCCAAACCAAAACAAAAAAATGGCTTCACCAATAAATGGGTGTAAGCCACCTAAGATGAGCAATAACAACAAGGCAAACAGACCCAAGTATCCATGTAAGGGAAAAATGAGGAACAGGTTTTAGACACTCTCCAAAAGGACCGAACAACAAGAAATCCCTTGAACACCACCTCAACCCATACAAAGAAATTTTGAAAAGAGCACCACCATACTCCGTAAGGAAAGTAGCAACGAACGAGTGAAACCACGAGAAAAACTTTCCAAAAATGGGCTAATAGGCACAATTCCTCAAGCCCAGGTACATGAAATTTTCCAAATAATATTCATGAACTTGACTGACAATTGTAAAAAACCAAATCCCAACATCTTGAAAATACCTGTACAAAGATCTCAGAATTTGAATTTCAACAACCAACATTGGATGGGCATCCTGATAGAACATTGTATTTTGGGAACTCCCCCTAATGAGGAAATGACAGAGATATCCCAAAGAAATAAAAATATCCACCGTCAACTCATCATCCATTAACTGCAACTACCAACTTAACGGATGGATCGACATTGAATACCCGAGCATTGAATAATAACACCACCATAAGGGACCAACCGTTGAGCTAAAATTTTCTTGACACCTCACTGCATTAATGGGAGTATTAAATGGATCACCTGCATTGAACCACCAAATATCAAGAGGAAACTTATTGGCACATCTTTCAAACATCATAATTAGGAAAGTCTCCCCCATCAATGCAGAATTAATGGAGGCCACCATTACCCAACTCCCAAAGAACTAATTCAAAATTTGAATTTCAAAAAACACCAGGAAGAGGAGGGCATTCTAGCTATACGAAATCTCCCTAATGTACTCACCATAACACACTTGTCATAGAATCCCATAAAAATAACTACTCACCATTGTCGACCCTTTAATAAAAAATATCCAGAATAGCGGCATGAGCCTTGAAGACACCCAAGAAGAATTATGGTTTCTCATCATTAGCAAGGCTGATCAACTCCACTGGAAATTCATAACACCACACCTTAAATCCCTAACTACCAACAGTAAGGTTGGTAAGACAATCAGTCATCGTTTTTCCTTCCCTAAACACATGATTGATAGAGGAATCCTCAAAATAAGACAAGTGGGCTCTTGACTCGTCGATAAGGTTGGAGATCCACCATCCTAGTCTACAAACTCCTTTAAGCATATTCACAATATTTAATGAATCACCTTCAATGATGGCCCTGAAGACTCCCAAATATTTTAACAACTGGATTCCAATAAAAGCAGCCCTACATTCAGCAAAATGAGAAGACTGCTCTCCTAAGTCTTCGATAAAATCCAGAATGACATCGTCGTGATGATCCCTTATGGTGACACTTGCACTCGCCTTACTTGGGTTTCCATTCTGTGCCCCGTAGAAATTAAGTTTGAGCCACCTCAGAGGAGATGGGGATCACCTCACAAAATTATGAATTTTAGGCATCAAGGCTGGTTTCAAATCAGGACAAAAATCCGAAGCACGTTCCATAATGAAATCAGGATGATCCCTGGGAATAGAAGGAAGTGACTCTTTCAAAGTAGAGGACACATTTTCACAAACTTTCCAGAGGATTTTATGACTCAAATGGGCCAAATCACCATTTTTGTTTTTGAAAACCCATGCATTGTGTTCCTTGCACACTCCCCATAGAATATGGGGCAATAAAAACTTCCAAAAATATTTTAGGTGTGGCAAACGGAATGGTGATGACCATTGATTGACCAGATCAAAAATGAAATTCAGCAAAATCTAAGCTAAACCAATTTTTTGAAGACAAAGGTATAAAATTATTTGAAAAACCTTACAACTGAGAAACAAATGTGATGTTGACTCCCATTCCTGCTTGCAAAGAAAACATCGATTGAGCATATTGAACCCACACTTGTGTAAATTATCAATGGTAAGTACCTTGTTATACACAACAAGCCAAAAAAGATATTGATTTTAGGAGAAAGGTTCTTCATCCAGGTTTTAGCCCAGAGCCAAACACCATCATCTTGAGGACAAAGGATAGAATAAGTGGATTTTACTGAAAAAATACCCTCACTATCACCATCCCACACCAACCTGTCTCCCACTTCCTCATGATGAATCACATAACGATGAAGCTTCGTAAGAATTGAATCCAAAACCAGATGATCCTGATCTGATTTAAGAAAGGGGGGAGACATCAACCAGGTCCTACAATTATTCTGATCGAGGATAAAATTCACAACTTTAATGTAGTCAGCTTCCTTAGAAAAAGTACAAACTTCATTAAAATATAGCTCCTCCACAAAGTGGTGATCTCTAAGCCATGGGTCATCCTAGAAGGAGACCGAACTACCATTTCCTATCACCCAATAGCTATTATTTTTAATTAGCTCCCTGTATTTGATAAGAGCCTTTCGAGGAAAGTGGATCAGAAAGAAAACAATTAAACTAATATTTGGCACTTACAATATGGCACCAAATACTGTCAACACTAGAGGCTACTTTCCATGCTAGTTTAGAAACCAGGGCCCTATTCATAAGAGTTGCACTCTTCAAATTAAGACCACCATCTTTTTTCCTCATACAAGCCTGATCCCATGAGCATAGATGAATTTTTCCCTTTAGTTTCGAACCCGCCCATAGAAAGGCCTTACAAATACTATCAAATTTGGCTGCCACCTTAGCAAGGATATTGAAAAGTGACAAAGTATAGAGGGATACTTTGGAGTGTACTCTGAACAAGAATTGCTTTACTCTGAATAACTTTGCATCATTAAAAACCATCACTAATTAGGATTTAACTTGGATGGATGGACAAACAAGATTAGAAGTTCTCAAGAAAAATAATGTTGAATATTTGTATTTAAAAAATTGAAGAAGGTCCAAAACATGAATATAAAAAATTTAGGTATCTAATTATAGCATCTCAACTAATATGAGAATTGACTATGTTTGTAAAATATCAAGCTTTACAGAAGAGAGTTGTGATCTATCAAGGGTGGGGACCGAATTACAACTCCTATTTATCAAGAGAAAAAATAGATAAATAGACCTTTTATTAACAACACCTACTAATAAATATCCTCTTTTGAGGTAAATTTCCTAGATATTACTATATTTAGAAGGTGTACAATAAATAGAAATATTTATATCATTCACAAGATAAATATGTATATTCTCCTTATTTGAATCTACATTTGAAAAAGTATATTTAGGCCTTGTGAATGGATTGGATTTCCAATGGATTTTTTTTTCTATTTTTATTAAATCTATTACAACAAATTAGTAAGCTTTTTATATAATTATTAGAGTATATATAATAGTATTATAATATTATGTCAGAATTCTAAGTGGTATTGTTAATCATACCCTTATATCCCTTGGTTTCATTATCTCTAATTATTTTGAACTTATGAATTGCTCTCTATTTTTTGTGGTGTATTCTTCTTAATGAGCAAGATCCACTTAAACATGTAAAAGTGATGTTGTGTTTCTTTGGTATGTAAATATGTATCTTATGCATTATCTTCATGTTATGTAATTTATATAAATAGTGGTGCGTACTATCTAAGATAAGTTTATTATTAGATATTTTTTTGATTGGATATAAATATTGTTTACATTTCAAGCAAGATCTTATAAGGAGAAATTTTAATAGTTTTATGACTTGTAAACTAAATATTAAATAAAAATATATTTCATGATGCGTTTTCATAATTATGTAGATTTCAAATATGGTTTGGTAAGATTTGATCGTAATAATAAAATAGAATGTCAAGATGTTTTTTGTTCTAGATTTTGTTGATTCAACCCCCATAGTTATCAAACCACACCTTACTTATTTTCCTTCTTTAACATTCATATTCCATATGTTTTTTGTGGTAAGAGAAATATTGATATGCATAGATTTATAGAATTCATACATGTTGTATAAATATGTGTCTCACTATTAAAATAGTGAAATGGATGGATCTATGAAGTGCACATATGTTCTATAAAACAAACATTATTAAACTTGGTACTAGGCTTGAAAATTGAAATGAAAATATGAACATATTTTTTATAATATGTACACAAATTTGAATTTCTTCTTTTAATATACAATTTCATCCCATATTATATTTATTTGATAAAAGCATTTCTATCTATTACTCTACATGATCATAATATAGTTTTAAAAAAATAAATAAATAAGTGGTCCCTTATAAATACTATAATGATGAATATTGTTGAAAATAGAGTGTTAAAATGGTCATTGTCCTTTTTTAAAATAAGTCTATTATTGTTGATATTAATGAACTGTTATGAAAAAAGCAGTATCCCTTAGAGATCTGTTTGTTAGGGTTGTTATTATTTCATTATAATTTTATACTTTTTATTAGCCATTATTTGATAATGGATTCCATTAAATGATCCCAAATAAGGGTATATCCATTTCAAATATTGAATATTTTATACAACCATAATGTATCGGTGACATATCTATTTTCTAGTTATATATTTTAATATGTTAGACAAGTTAAGCATCTATATTACTTTAAGAACTACATATTATACTATATATTTTTAATTATTATCGTCTAAAAAAAGGGTTTTGAAAGGATCCATGAACCTTTTACAAAAATATCACAATAAAAGAGATAATCTCTTGAATACTATCTTCTAGAGATAAACAAGGAATAGCTAATACAGGGAGACAACCTCCATAAGACCATCTACAAAAGAGACTTAAAATTAAAAATTGGTTTACCAGCTAAATAGGGAGATCAGTAAGCAATAAAAATGAAACTAGAACCAAGAAAGAGAATAGAGGGTCTCTACGCCCCTATTGATACAACAAAAAAATTTCAAATTTCAAAAAAAGTTCTCGCTCAAAAACTAAAACATATTCTCCCAAAGGAGAAGTTATGTGAATAAATAATACCTACATAGGGGCCTTTTGTAAGCTTCGAATATGGGTTAGTAGCACAAGGAGATCCCCATAGGTCATGAGGTCTTGCTACAAAGGAAAGAAAATTCATAATTTAAGTTAGAAAAACTAGAGGAGATTCAAGTCACCATAATACCCTATAATTGGAAGCAAAATATGATATAGGGACTGCCTTCATGAACCCAAATTTTGTATCAAGTGAGCATGCACAACGTCTCTCCCCAAGACCAAAAAAATCTATAGAATGGGACCGTCAAACACTCACCAACAATAGATCAACTTCCAACCTCACCAACTAGCTGTATAGGAAGTAACCATCTAAAACCTACAAGCGTAGCTAAATGAGAAAGCATAGGGTCTCATCCCAAATGGCCAAATAATAGCTACAAAGAGGTTCTACCAAAAAATCCCTAAAATAGAAAACATCGAATATTTTGAGAGATAAAGCAAAATATCCAAAACCCACCAATAAAATATTGACTAGGAAGTAGCTAAGAGAGCCTCTCATCTACTGATGTTAAAAATAAGGCCCCTCTAAAAGAAGAAGAAAATATACAAGAATAAAACCTTGGACCACTTACACATTGGGTGAATAGGATGTTGAACCCCCTTCTAGAAGCCCAGTTTAGGAGAAGAGAGGAGGAAGCCACCACTACCAACAAAAATGAACCACAAGGTTCCTCTCAAAATACCAAAAAAATTGTAGGAAAAAACTGCACAAGACCATCTTCCAAAATGAGCTAACAGGAAGCTAACAAACACCAAGGGCACCGAGGAAATAATATCCAAGTCATTCCAACCAGACAACAACATTCATGTAGGAAATAGGAAAATACTTCCTGGGATGCCCTAGGAAGACCCCATGAAGGCCTTGCAAATGCAACAATGAATACCTTAGAAATGTAACATCTAGTAGGAATATCCCATGAAGATCTTCCAAACGCGAGATCCTTAGGATAGGAGTATGGATGAAGTAGTAAATTTGAAATAGGGCCTCCCACCTAGAGTAGGCATAAAAACCTTTTTAGATAATACTAGAGTCTATTTAACATTAAATATTTTACTATACCTACTAAAATAATTAGGTACATAAATATTCCACTTGAAAATTACTCATATATAAAATTTATAATAAAATAAAAATAAAAAGAATATTTTCTCTTCTAAATATTTAGTATGTTAAATTTTCCTTACTTTATATGACATATATTATGCCTCATGTCACTTATTTCAATTTTTTTTTTTTTTTGAAAATATTTTAACTGAAACATACAACTAGGGGCACAATGAATGTTAAATATTTGAATAAGATAACAATATAATAACATATTTTCTATTTTGTTGAAAAGTAATAAAAAATATATATGGTATTACATTTGAATTTTTACCATTGTTAAGAAGTTTTAAGGTTTTAATTTTAAAACCTCATTGATTTATAGGCACTTCATGTCGTAATGTTTTTACAAAACTTATACTATAGTAGTATTATGAAAATTTAAAGGATTGGTATGGTTTGAATATTACTGTAGACACCAAAACAGCACCAATCCGATTATGTGACTGCAAACACTGATCACATTGGCACACACAGCCCCAAGGGCAGCCCCCAGAGGTTAAACAGTGGTCCTAACCACTCTCACAGTAGTTTTGGAAGGTCAAAAATCATTTTGGCACCTTCAGGCACTTTGCTCAATATCCGTTCCACCCAGGGACGAATTCTAATTGGGATTCGCTCCACCCAGGGATGAATTCACAATTCGCTCCAAGGTGGGGCGAATTGCAGGTTTGACGGGCAAAAAGTCAAATCTTGACAAATGGCAGCTCGGATCCACCACCTAACACCTCCTTCAGTTCATGGGAGCATGGGTGAGCATTTTCGAGCATTAGAGGCTGTTACAGGGGTAGTCATGAAGCCCCTAATCAGGGAGGAATCTTCCCTCCCCTGGAAGGGCATGGCTGCCATGTGGCGCCTCTGCATGCTCATCCCAAGAGACCTCCAGGTCTATAAATTGATGAGTTTCCTCATCCCAAAATATATAGAGTAAGAGCAATTTGGAGCAACGAAGTGCTACCATTTTATTTCCCCATACACCCTTGTGCGATTTGTGCCTTCTACATCCTTGATCTCTTTTAGAGAGGAGGTCATTGGGTGACTATTGGAAGGTCGAATATTGAGCCCAAAACCTGAAATTTGGCCATAGAATACCACCCAATTTGTCGAAAACACCTTGTAAGATATTTTGGACCCATCCCAAGTGGATTGGTGCCAAAATCAGGCCCCAAACGGTGGGCGGCCCGCCCGGGCGCCCCCACACTGCTGCAGGCCTAATCGTCCCTTTTAGGAATGATTGGGAATCTATGGCAGATTTTTCTTTCTATCATTTTCATTTTTTGCATTCAATTCTATGATGCTTAGATAGGTTGTCATTTAAATTTCGTCTCGTTTTGAACAATTTTGATCGTGTTTCTATATTCGTTCGCTTTTACTAACTTGCAGGTAGCATCATCATATTCCCATTGATGGAGGTCAAATTGGGAAAATCCGACCATCTGGGTCTTCCCAAAATGCCCCCAATTAGCTAACCCCAAGTTTGCAGGTCTTTTGGAGCTCTCTAGGCCAGACATTTGGGACAGTACCTTTTCGGCATTTTGTTGCAGGTGAATTCGTCCCGCCCTAGAGCGAATTCAAATCGGTGAGGAATTTCCTGATTGTTCTTTTTGTAGTGCCCTCTTGGTGATGTCCTGATGCCCCTATCAAATTTTTAGAGCATTTGGATTCATTTTAGTCATAGTTTAATTCATTTTTCTCATCCATTTATCGTAGGCTTGGGGATTGCATGTTTTGTTTTATCCGCAGGTGCTATTGATTATCTTTTGTTTCTTTGAACACAGGACCGGAACATCGGAGGAGCAGCAAGGAATCAACATTCGTAGACACAAGTGGCGGTGACATTTTGGTCCACCCATCTTACATGTGGGCACGCAGAAGAAGGAAGGCTATCCATGGATGTAACCAAGAGATGGATTTAACGCTCCTCGCCCCTGAAAAGGGAGGATGCGAATTGTAACCGAGTTGTGAAATACATCAATAAAAGAGAAGGGCTGTTATTTCATTTGGGTTTCAATTCATGCTTTCTCCATTTCATGCATTTTTAATTCGTAGGATTCAGTGTTAAGTTTAGTTTCATTTTTTGCATCGTGCTTGGAGTCTTTCCTTTCTTGTTTTCGTATCCTCGTGCTTTCAGTGGCGATCACGGTGGGACCCTGTCCTCTACTTTTTGGATCAGAAATCTGATCAAAATTTGCCTTGCTTGCAGGTATATTTTTTTTTTGGAATGCGAGATTGTTGTTCATTCCAGTCTGTGGCGAACACAGAGCTGTAATTCGTCTTACCCAGGAATGAATGGGAATTCGCCCCACCCTGTGATGAATACAGTCCTGTAATTCATCCCCCCCTGGGATGAATTTTTGTCTGTGCAGTCTTCGGGCAAAAACTCAGAACCGACATATTTGGGCAGAGAAGAGGTAAGGATTCTAAATTTTTCTTGTCTATTTTTGTCTTCAGTTTTTCTATTCTAGGGTACTTGCTTGCTTAGGGAAAGTAGTTTTCCTTTACCGCTTGCTTGTTTCCATTTTGCAAAATAAAAATAACCCCACACACCACGTGGCAACTTAAAAACCAAGGCACTGGTCGTAAAACCCCAGCCCTTGATCAAGACCAACGGTGGATTTCATCACCACCTTGGCTTGAATTTTGCATCCATTACCCCGATCGCAACTGTTGCTAGACGTAAATCCTGATGAAAGCTGATCGAGTGTAGCTGGGGTGATTCCCAGCGCACGAGGATAAGTCTTCTATGGTAGGTGTCATAAATAGGGTGATTCCCCTTCCGTACCGCCTACGTTCCACGTACCATCTGCTCTCACGTACCTATAGTTTCCCTCACGTAAGGGCGGGTATATAGAGAGGTTGGTATATCGGCCTGGCAATGGTATATCGAAGGGGCGACCATTTTTGGGAGCCATAAGAGCCATCATTTGCATTTAAATGTTCTTTACAAAAACCTTCAAAAAAAAAAACAAAAACAAAAACAAAAAAAACCAAAAACACACTAAACCAGGTCTAGGACACACTTTCAATATTTAAATGAGATAATCACTGCTTGTGTGTGTGTATGATCATTTCTGTTTAGTGTAGCATAAAAATTTCATAAAAAGAGATAAAAAATCTACATAGCTTGTAGGAAAGCACCACCATGGTGTACACACGTAGCCAAGCCCAATCAAGGGCGAAAGCTATGAAAAGTGTACAAGGGGGCACAAGTCGCCTCCGCTATAGCCCTAAGGACTTAGTCATACCACCTTGGTGGCCTGACCCGCAAGAGAGTCCGCATCAGTCCATGTCAAGATGGAACTATAGGGACACCCCTTTGAGGGACACGCCCATTCATCATAGCCCCTTTCAGGAGGAGTCCTTACACGTGGCACTCAACATAGACAGGAAGGCTCCCTTAGAAGCTCGATATGAGTGGCCACCACACGATGAAGTGCTAGAGCAGCATAGTTTCCATGAGGAGAGGCCACATGATGATGGCCTCCCCCCTTTGCCCCCCATCACTGTTAGAACCAATAGACAAAATCCAGAGCACAAGGCTCTTCAAACCGGGTGAGCTAACTCTACCCGCCCCTTTCACACATATGAAAGGGAGCCCGAGGAAGATGATTACATTCCTCAAGAGCAATATACAACATGGGGGCCATGCACTTCCGCACCAGCTAGATACCATGATCACCCACTGAGGCCAGAGCCTCGGGTGAATGCCACCAACCTCGATAGAGGGAAGCAGCCTATTGAGATCTCGGATCATCGGGACCAGGGTAAGTGCATAGGAGAGGCATCCAGGCCTCCTAGGCTCAGGATGGCGGAGAAAATTGACCTGGCAATCGCCAGACATGCCGCCCACCAAGCACAGATCACGCGGCTTGAGCAAGACCAGTAGCAACTAGAGCATTTATATCACCTTAGCAAAGAGCGCATTAGGCGCCAAACAGATGAGCTGCTCCATAACCCAGTGCCTGAGAGGGTCCCAACCCCGTGCACCCAAAGGGCGAAACCATATGAGAGGCGTAATCCCTTGGTGCGAGATAGGTCTCCGTGACCTTACCAAGTGCTACCTCCGAGACCTCCTAGACCTGAGCGGGAGGCCACTCCCCGGAACAATGATGGGTACCCTCCGCGGGGACCCACCCAGGGTCATAGGTCTCATCCAGAGACTCCTTAGGAAGCTTACGAGGAGTACGAGCAAGAAGAAGAGCGGGCTGAAATGCCCTACCTAGGTGGAGGAGTTGCCATCCGGCCACCCCTTCAGAGGCCTCAAGTCTCCCACAACCCACAACGGGAGCAAACTAAAGAGGAAGAAATTAAATCCTCAGATGCATATAAAGCGCTGCTAGAGCATTTGGAGTCTATGGAGACCAAAACTTCTAGGCCCCAAAAGCCCACTTTACGCCAGCTCCATAGTCATCCTGTGCATCCGTCAGTGCCAACACCTCCTTACCCTGAACACTTTAAGCTGCCTTAGTTGGCAACCTTTAGAGGGGAGGAGGATGCTCAAGAGCATGTGACGAGGTTCCTGAGCCAATGCTTCGGCATTCAGGACAATGATGCTTTGTTATTGAGAACATTTATAACCACATTCGTAGGCCCTGCCTCGGATTGGTTTACTCAGTTACCAAAGCACAACATTAACAATTTAGATCAGTTAGTGGATGCGTTCCTCGAATGCTTCACCTTCAATACCAAGAAGAAGGCGTCACTGAGTGACTTAGCCAGCCTCAGGCAGTATGAGGAGGAGACCATGGTGGCCTATGGGAATCGATGGAGGACATTGCTTTCGAAGCTGCCCTACCTCCCCCCTATGTCCGACCTCACTCAGATGTTCTCCAAGAGTTGTTTGAGATTGATCTCTATGCTATTGTAGCTGCAGCAATATGCCACCTTAGAAGAAGCTCTGGCGCAAGCCAGGATCATTGAAGAGATCAAAATACAGGATGGCGAGATAGCCAAACCTAAGAAAAAAGAGTGGACTAAAAACACTAAAGCTGGGACCATGCAACAAAAACCCGCTATGGTTAACCAAGTTGCTATCAATGTCCCTAAGCCTGCACAAGCAACACAACCTCAAAAGGCTAACTATCAGGCAGTGCCTCCTAACAACTATGACAGAGAAAATTAGAGGCAAGAACAGAGTCAACAGCGTCGCCCTAGGTGACAATTCACACCCTACATAGAGTCCAGGGACTCCTTGTTTGACCGCTTGTTAGCGGCAAACCTGATCAACCTACCAGAGGTTCAGACTATAGATCCCAATGCACCCAAGCCTAAGGGGTATAGAGAGGACTTGTACTATAGGTTCCATAGGTGGCAGGGACATGACCTAAATGCCTATTGGAAATTTAAGGGCTTGGTGCAAGACCTGATTGATAACAAGACCCTAGCGGTGGATAATCCCGTCGCACCAAGCAATCAACAAATGGAGGTCTTCAAAGACCCCTTGCCTGCTCATGCTCCGTAGGAAAAGACCCTACAAGTTAACGAGGTCACACAAAACTGCCCCATGCAGGGATATGTAGGGATGATCAGTATAGTGACTCGAAATAGGAGGTATCCGAGCATGAATGCTCCTACGACAGCGGCAGGAGAGGTGCCAACAACTTCGCAACCACAACAGCACCTTGCACAACCTCCTCCGCCTAAGCCGGTGGCCACACTTCGGACCAAACTAACTCAAATTTTGAGGACCACCTCGGCTAGGCTCTCCATATACGAGCTTATACAACAATCTATGCCCCATCGAGAAGCTCTAATGGAGATTTTGAAAGCCATCGAGTTGCAGCCCCACGAGACAAATTCTTTCAACAACTTTATGGGGCATGTAAAATGATGCACTAAGCCGGTCATCACATTTTGGGAAGATGAATTGAGATCAGTGACTGATGACATGGCGGATCCACCCCTGCACGTTATCGCGTGGGTCAATGGGATCCCATACAAGAGGGTGTTGATAGACATTGGCTCATCCAGCAACATCATCACAACTATGGCTCTCAAACATCTGAAGTTGCCCGCATCTCACATCACAGCTTCCACCTACACTCTACGAGCATTCAATGACGCAATCTGCTCGACAGTCGACACAATAGTCCTACCAATCCAAGTGGGACAAAAGACCATACCCACATTGTGCCACGTATTGGAGGGTGAGATGGCCTACAACATCTTGTTGGGCCGGCCATGGATCAGGGACATGAAGTGTGTCCCTTCGATAGCTCACCAATGTTTAAAGTATACATTTGAAGGGGAGGTGCATGTAGTCCCGATGGACTTGGAACCCTTCAAGTATTGTAATGCGGTGCAGCTAATGCCGCAATCGACCCTGCCATCAACGCATTTGGATTTCTAGTTAAATCCATCTAAATAGGGTCCGATTCCGTAGGCATCCCCATTAACAAGTTCTTCAAAATCCCATCCGGGTTCATCTTCATCATCTGGTCCTCCACCAACGACACCATCTTTGGGGGCCAAACAAAAGGACAAAGGGAAGGAACCCCTGGAAGAGGCAAAACCTTTGGAAGAGACACTGCCATCAGTATCAACTATCTCTACTGACATGGAGTGGACTCAAGGAGAACTTCCATTCCCTCCCCCTCAACCGCCAACGATCACCGTTGAAATGGCCAATACGGGCCTAGGGGAGTATCTGGTGTGGAATATTGTAGCAACACCCACACTAGAATCCATGCAGGACATGGGGAGACCTCGACTCCCCATTGGCACTATTGTTCCCCTAGGCTACCCATCGAACCAGACAAACTTTGTGTATGGGGGCCTTGATCATGGCGTTGCACCATGCATGCAAGAGGACGAAGATGAAGAGCCTTTTGCTGAAAATGTCAACTATTTGTCTAACCCAGACTTTGCTCTAAGATACCTTGGCCAATGCAATTGGCATGGATATGGGTTAGGCCGATATGAGCAAGGGATACGTGTTCTTTGCCAACCAAGATACCAAATGCCATATGACAAGTCAGGAGTAGGGTTCAACCACCCCCTCCCTTTGGACATCTTGGTGGAGAACATGCAAGGCCTAGGGATAGGCAACAAGGGGGGATTGGCATCAGATCCATATGCCAACCCTAACACCACATATACATTGAGGGATTATCTCCCATTAACAGCAATCAACCTTGTTGGCTCTAGTAATCCCTTCCCTTCGCTCGAGAGAGGAGAAAGCTCGAGAGCTCATTTTCAAGGAGGGTCTAGACAATGTCAAGAAGGGTCCTTGGAGGACGAGTCGGAGTATGAACCAGCGTCATATGACCCCTTCGAATCAGATAGCGATCACTCACAGGTGATCCCCATGGATGAATATCAAGAAAGCCTCTTGACAATGTTCCCCCTGGATGCTCCCATCGAGCAAGCGCCGCTCCAAGGAAATCAAGTCCCCCGTAGAGAGCGGAACAACCTAGGTGGGACCACATTAATTTGCTTGAGCAAGGCGAGCCTTTAATACTGCAAGTTGTCGGAGCCAACGAAGGCCTTTGGATCTCCGATAGTGATTATGAAGATGAAACAGAGATGGCATATCTTAATCACATGCGACAGATGCAGCATCGACACCCCTTGGAGATTAACGACATATTTGAACAATTAAACATAGTGCCAGGGCATGAGTGGTACGTAGACCCAGCACGGTGGGACCAAGTGTTGGATCCGCTACTCTAGGCATATGAAGAGCACCTTCCACCCAGAGACCCTATAGTGACATCAATGTCGAGGGTAGACCCTGTCTTCCTATCCGCACATAGGGCCAATCCATTCATGCCCGTCCCTCTAGAGCCAGATCCAAAGCATAGAGAACATCTAGAATGTCCGAGTCATCACACCCATGGTAATGGAGACCAAAATCATTTCATCAACATGATCTCCATTGACTTAACCGCCCCCATCCACAATCCGGCCGATCCGACACAGTCATTGTATCTAGACATAGATGCCATAGACTAGGATCACGTCAATTCCCCTCCATCCCCATTCGAGTACTGGAATTTTGGTGAAATGCTCCATTTTACCCCTGGGCCAACTCAGGATATCTGCCATGCTGAAGAGGGACCCGAGGTTCCTAACGATGATCTAAACTCAGCAAATGATATCCACTTGATCCCAACTCCACATCAGTTGGAAGACGGATCCCACATGTCGGTCGAGGAGATGACTGACGTAGACATCGACTCAGATCCAATGAATCCATAGATCATCAAGTTGGGGGTAAGTTTATCCCTCGAAGAGCAAGCCGACTACATTTCCCTTCTCAAAGAGAAGAAGGAGGTTTTTGCATGGTCATACAAAGACATGCCGGGACTAGACCCACAACTAGTCATGCATAATCTAACGCTTGATCCGAAAGTCAAGCCAGTTAAGCAGAAACTACGCAAGATGCACCCAAAAGTGGCCTTAATGGTCAAAGACGAATTGCAAAAGCTATTGGATGCACAGTTTGTCATCTACGTGGATTATCCACCATGGTTGTCCAACATGGTGCCCGTCAAGAAGCCTGATGGGAGGATTCGCATATGCACTGATTTTTGAGATCTAAACAAAGTGAGTCCTAAGGATGATTTTCCCTTGCCGAGCATCGATGCATTGGTAGATGCTACAATGGGTCACAAAATGATTTCCCTCATGGATGGTTTCTTGGGATACAATCAAATTTGTATCAGCCTCGAAGACCAACTAAAAATGGCGTTCACAATGCCTTGGGGGACATTTTGTTATAAGGTCATGCCTTTTGGCCTTAAAAATGTTGGCGCCACCTACCAACGTGCCATGACGTACATCTTCCATGATTACATGCACAAGACTTTGGAAGATTACATGGATGATTTGTTGGCCAAATATCTTTTGCACCCGGATCATCTCGGTGACTTAAGCAAGATCCTCGATCACCTCATGGAGCATAGAGTCAGACTGAATCCCAAGAAGTGCATTTTTGGCATCACATCTGGAAAACTCTTGGGCTTCATAGTCTCAAAATGGGGCATCGAGGTGGACCCAAACAAAGTCAAGGCAATCCTTGAAATGCGTCCCCCAACTACCATCAAGCATCTCAGAAGCCTACATGGAAAGGTCACATCGATCAAGCACTTCATAGCGCAGCTATCTGACAAGTGCCGACCAATGAACAAGTTGTTGCACAAGGGGGTAGCATTTCACTGGGATGACGAGTGCCAGTCAGCCTTCGATGACATTAAACAATACTTGGCTTTGCTACTAGTATTGGCATCACCTAGACCAGGAGTACCATTCTACTTATACATCTCAGCTACTGAGGTGGCACTGAGAGCCATGTTAGCCCAGAAGAACAAACTTCACAAGGAATAGGCTACTATCTTAGCCGCACCTTGGTCAACTATGAACTTAACTATGCATATGTTGAGAAACTCTGCTTGGTAGTTGTGTTTGCTACCAAAAATATATTCCATTACATGCTGAGAAACAAGACGTATGTTGTGTCTAAGGAGAATCCATTGCAATACATGATGAGTCGTACTTATCATAGTAGTCGCATGGCAAAATGGATCATGTTGTTGACAGAATTTGACATAGAGTTTATTGGACAGAAATCCATAAAATGTCAGGTCATAGCCGATCAACTAGCAGAGGCTCCTATTGAATACGACTAGCCTCTGACTATATAACTACCCAACGATGGGGTCTTCCATGTCTCAGAATCACCAGATTCTGACGAGCCCGAGTCACAGGCTGACATAACCCTTTTTTTTTATGGTTCTAAATGTGAGCAAGGTGGTGGCATGAGAATAGTATTCTTCACACCGTAGGGTGCTCCTATGCCCCTATCATTTAAATTAAATTTCCCATGCACCAACAACAATGTAGAGTATGAAGCCTTGCTCATAGGTCTTTAGACAACAATCACCATGAACATTAAACGATTGAATATCTTCGATGATTCGCTGTTAAGTCAAAGGGGTATTCCAATGCAAATTCCTCATTCTGCAGGCCTACAAAGCCCTTGTAGACAAACTCCTGGCAAAGCTTGAATTGTGCGACATCGAGGTTGTCATGCCTCTCGAGTTGGAAATTCCTTCCCTGTGCATATCAATGCAAGAGTTCATCAATGATGATACTGCGTGGCAGGACCGGTTATACCAGCTTACGTTGCTTGACGAATGACACATTAATGATCATGGAATACAATATATATAATGATCATATATAATGATCATGGAATACAATGTATATCTTTAGTATCATTTTTGGAGTGTTCATTTCCTCCATATTATATTGTATCATTTTCGTCACTTTTCATTAATAGCATATTTCAGCATCTTACATTTATACATATTTCATATCCTATGATATTGTTCTTTCTTGGCATACACCATAAAAAATTGATAGCGAGACACTCCCCAAACCCTAGGACATTGTTATGATAATTATGTTATAATTTTTCATGATGGATGGTCCTGGTGCTATTTTGAGGAGTTTCCACTTAGCTTTACTCAACCATCTGAGGGAGAAAATGATAATAAGCATCCCTAAATACCTCTATAGTTTGATTTAACGCTCTGTCCTGAATGTAAAAAAGGAAGTCTCTTATTTTTCCCTTAATCATGAGCTTCACTTGGTCATATGTATGCATGTGCTCAAGATAGAATCTAGAGGAGCGGTGGTCATGGTTTTTGCACAAGTGGATGACACTACCAATGTTGATATTTCATAGCCAAGAGCCAATTGCAAGCTTAAATTTAAGGTAAATGTAGGTAAATGTAGAGGAAACCCCAAGTGTGGTGAATTCCAAGCCTCACCACTACTCCACTAGGAGAAAGTCTTCTAGTAAGAAATATAAGATGCCCATCATCGTTGACAATCAGGACTAGTCAAAAGACTCCTTATATTTTCAAGTTAAACTAGAGATAACTCCTATTTCCAAAAGAGGCTACCCCTCAAAATGCTCTTATAAACAGTGCATGCTAACATCTCATGTTTATTTTTGGCCATACCTTTCTCATAAGGGCCACCTCTAAGAACTTCATAATAAGCTCTATCTAGAGTTTCTAAGATGACCTCCTCCCTACAAATTCCAGCAAATGCATTCCTAGAGAAATAAAAATATGAACACAAAATTTTGGAAGAGTTCAAAAGTTTGGTGGACAAATATGGCCAAGCTAATGCAAGTGGTGATGTTGATAACACTGGAAACTAACTCAATTGTTTGTTGTGTTCCATCCTTGTGAGGTTTTTGGTTTCTATGGAGGAAGCTCTCATACATTCCTCTATTCTCCTTCTCATTTATACCTACGAGGGATTCTCTATTTACCTCTAAAGTATTTCTTATTTGCCCATACATGGGCCTCTCTATTTGCTTTTGTAACTCCTATTTGTTGTTGTGAATAGGTTTTTTTTATTTTATTTTATTTCAGCTTCAAGATCCTCTCCTAGCCTTCCTATTTTTGTAAAATATTACGGGATCCTTTCAAAAATCCTTTCACCAATAAAAAAAACCCTTGAGAAAAGTTTCAATGGTTATATAGTGCAAACTTAGGGAGTGATTTACATGTTTCTTATTGAACAATAATTTATAAGAGTTTTCTTGTACATTAAGGGGCTTTAGTAATAAAGGAATACTTTACCTGGTTTAAGTATAAAGCATTGGAATGACTAGTAAAAGGATATTTTTTTAATAAAAAAATATTAAAATGATGATTTAAATGAACTAAACAATAATGGAAAAATAAAACAAAAGAGGAGATGAATCTTCTTTGACTATGTGTTCAACTAGGTATTGGTCAAAAAATTATGAAAACACTTAGATCTAAAGATATTTTTTATGTAAGAAATTGAAAATATGTAATTTCTTTTTTAATGCTCAACATGATTTTTTATCATGACATACTTCACTAAACAATTGTATGAAAAATTGTTGGAAAACATAGATGAATGTATTCTTTATATTTTCTATTTTTAACAAATCCTTTGAGGCAAACAAGATCAATCATTTAAATTTTATATTTTTAATAAAAATATAAAAGTAAATTTTATTTACACAATAATTATAATAATAAAGAATTGAAAGATTATAAATGATATATATTTAATAAATCTTCTCTCTTTTTTTTCTAGAGAAAAAGGGGTTGTACTCAGGCCCACTATCCTTAAGAAATAAAAATTCTCTCTCATAAATTTTGAGAGTTTACAAGTAGACTCAATTCTAATTTCAATTGATTTTCTATAGCTAGATACGTATATTTTTCATAAACATCAAATTTTTTATATTCATCTTCTAGATATTCTTCAATTAAATTTAAAAATACAATTATTCAGATATCAACATCCTTCTTGACATTCTTGCAATAACCTTCACAACACTAGGACTCCACCTCTATTATCTATGCATCGCATCTTAGTAGAGGCCTCCAAGGGTTAGGTGGTGTTGTGGCTGCTCCACAATGTACCCCAAAATTGGGGACCCACCTTTTTGCATGTTTTCCAAGAAGACCGAAGTGGCCCATATGCTAAAGATCAAAGAAAAAGCAAAACACCGCAAGGAGAAAAAGTGTCGCGATATCGTGACATGTTGCATTTTCGTGGTTCAAAGCAAAGAGAAAAAGTGTCACGATATCATGACATGTTGCATTTTCGTGGCCAAAATGGAAAAAGTGTCGCGATATCGCGACATGTTGCATTGTCGTAGCCAAAAGAGAAAAAGTGTCGCGATATCGCGACATGTTGCATTGTCGCGGCCAAAAGAGAAAAAGTGTCGCGATATCACGACATGTTGCATTGTCACGGCCAAAAGGGAAAAAGTGTCGCGATATCGCGACATGTTGCATTGTCACGGCCAAAAGAGAAAAAGTGTCGCGATATCGCGACATGTTGCATTGTCACGGCCAAAAGAGAAAAAGTGTCGCGATATCGCGACATGTTGCATTGTCGTGACCAAAAGAGAAAAAGTGTCATGATATCGCGACATGTTGCATTTTCACGGCCAAACGAAAAGAGAAAAGTGTCGCGATATCGTGACATGTTGCATTTTCGCGGCCAAAAGAGAAAAAGTGTCGCGATATCGCGACATGTTGCATTTTCGCGGCCAAAAGAGAAAAGTGTCGCGATATCGCGACATGTTGCATTTTCGTGGCCAAAAGACAAGAAAGAAAAGGTGTCGCGATATCGCGACATGTTGCATTTTCGTGGCTAAAAGCAACAAAAGAGAGCAAGGAGGCAAAAGTGTCGCGATATCGCGACATGTTACATTCTCACGGCTAAAAGCAACAAAAGAGAGCAAGGAGGCAAAAGTGTCACGATATCACGACATGTTGCATTTTTGTGACTCAAAAGGGGCAGGCAGGACAGTGAAACTGAAGACTGCATAGTGACGTGGACATAAGGACAAAATCCAATGAATAAGACAAAACGTTACACACGGAAGGAAATGGATGCAAGCCCATGTGGAGAAAATGAAATGAAGGGCCACAAAATAGAAACGAAAAGCCTTTTTGGAAACCAAAACACATGCATGCACAAGGGAAGGTGAAACGAACAACCATTGGAAGATGAAATGAAAAGCTTCCTAAAAATTTTAAATACGCCAGGCAAGGATGTTTTGAGGGGTTGGAAACTACTGCGAGCAGAGTTGCAGATTTGAAGGCAAGAGGGCCATTCTGGACCTGTTTGAGTCGTTTTCTTCCATTGACTAGTTTGGGAAAACCAAAAATTTTTGTTATTGTAAAATGACAAATTTTTAATACAGAAAGTTTTAGAAAGTTGCATCTTATGGACAAGAAAGAAGGAGTCATTTTCTGCATGCAAGATTAAATGTCTATTTTTCCCCTTTTCAGATTTTAGGCTTGTAAATGGAGTTTATGCAAGTTTTCTTGGTTGCTTCATGCGAATGTTTAAATCTGAAAACCTCATTTAAAACCCTAGGAGCCAGCACTTAGCTTATCCGGATTGTGCTTGTTTTGCAAGTCCAATAGGTTAGGTTGCATGCATGAAAACCTCACATCTTCGGTTTTGTCGAAATAGGATAGCATCAAACTGAATGTATCTTGTGTTCCATTTTCTGCATTTCATTTTCATTTTCTGCATTTTATTTTCCAGAAATTTTAACTTTTTTTTAATTTTCAGGCATTAAAATAAACATTTAAAAAATTTCAAAATCCAAAAATAATTTCACCATTGCGTAGGTTATACTTCATACTTCCAATACGCACTTTGAAATTTCATTTTCGGAGTTGTTTAGTATTTTTAAAAATTCATCGAAGTTGTTTTATTACAGATTTTAAAAATCCGAAAATAGAAAATTTCCATTTTTGGGCCGAATTTCATTTTTTTCAGTTTCATGTTTCATTCATGAGCCTATGATGACATTCCCTTCATGAAAATTCCAATTTCATTGAAGGAGTTATGTTTTATGGCATTTCACAAATTTCCATTTTTTGAGCCTAAAATTACCCTCTCTTCATAAAAATTCTAATTTTATGAAAGAGGGGTAATTTGAGGGGGTAAAAAAAAAGAATAAAAGCACTACATCGTGGTCATATGAGGGCCAACTCACATTTGCTTTATTTTGGTTCAATGAACAATCACTAAATTTTCATGGTAAAATAAACCAACATTGCCCCTTGTTTACAGTTACTTGCAATCACTAAGGTGTTCCAAGCATTTAAAATTGAATATCTTTATTTGAGATTACTAATACACATATGCAAATGCTAATATAGCGGAGACCTTGGAGAAGTTGTTTGTTTAACTTCTTTGCAAGAGGGGATTTGGAACCCAAATCCTAAAGGAGAGTGTACTTTCACAACTGGGTGAAAATACCACTCAACATTTTGGCGCTAGAAGGAGGGCCCGAATTGGTTTATTTCAGTGTGATTTAAATGCTATAGGGATTTAAATTTTGAATATTTCATGCCCTATTGATTATTATCTTTAGCCCTCTTTTAACAATACAACCTTGTAGTGTTAAAAGGAGGACATGAATTGCTATGCATTGTTCTAACGCTTTTGATTGTTCATACAGGAATAATGTGTTTTGATTTGATTTTGAAAAATTTTGGTCTTGACTAACGAGGTTGTCTCCATGCAATTACTTTCATTTGATTTTAATGGATACATCTCTTGGTTGATGCTAACATGATTATTCATACGTTACATGTTTGATATTTGCTAGTCATTTCATGCTTATTTGTAAGGAATTATTTTGTCTAAAATGTAGTTGTTGTCGGTATTATGCTCTTCACTTGCGTGTAATGCGATCTTGTGAATCAGAAAGCCTACAACACTAGGAGTATGCTCTTCACTTGCGCATATGCGATCTGGTGAATCAGAAACTAATTTACATTTTTAGAATATTGCTTTGTCATGGTTCCTTCTTTTATTCATGACTAACAAATTGGTTTTGAAGTTATTCTTTGAGTTTCATTAATGGCTACAACTACAGGAACGTGGTATGGGATACATGTTAATCCTTTGAACATTAGTGGAGATTCTCATGATTTACCCAAGAACGTAGAAAAATGTTTGCCCAAATTTAAACACAATGGTCCAACATTAGCCGAGGAACATATTCAAGCCTATGTGGATATCCTAGTTAGATGGAATGTCGAACATGAGGATGTGGCATGTAGAATGTTTCCTGGAACCCTAGATGAGGTGGCATATGATTGGTACATCAATTTACCCACTGGTTCTATTACATCTTGGACTCAATTGAAAGATGAGTTTATCAATCAATTTAGGTTGCTCATTGATCCTCTCACGATATATCAACAATTTACTTCTTGCAAAAGAGAACCTAATGAGCCAGTGAGAAGTTTCAACATGAGGTTTCGAAAGCTTTATGCGAGATTAATTTCTCCCTATACTATTGAGGAAAGTGGTGCTCTTCAAATATACTTTCGAGCATTGGATCCATTGTTTGCCATATTTGTTAGGATGAATCCCTTGGTTACTGATCTTGCATCGGCCTACACAGAAGCTATGATTGTAGATCAACAATTGAGGCCACAAGGTTATGGAATGGAGCAATCAACTATGGTAGGACAACTAGGGGCTTGCAATCAAACCTCAATGGTAAATCAAGCATGGGCACAACAAAATTTGATATCAAATGTTTTTCCCTACAATCAACTTTATCCTACCATACCAACTTATGCTCCCACATGTGCTTATACAAGTACTTCCATCCATCCAACTATGCCTCAATTAGAGAATCATGTGGTCACCCATGGAACCATTGCAACAAATGTTCAAGCTTTGTCCGTGGGTATCAATCCAACTAATCCTACTACTTCTACCACTCAACCCAAAGAGTTCGCATCAGAAGTAAAAGAGCAAAATAAAGTGGTTAAGAAGGTATGTAGGCATGTTCCACCACAAAAATGAGCACGTCAATGTATGCATCCAAATCATCCTAGGAAGAAAATTCATAATGTCGATCTTAATGATGTTTCATGTTATGCTTCTTCAAGCGATACAAGAGATTTTGAGGTGACTCACGTTGAAGTAAATACCTATTCGAAAAGTCTTGAAGAGCATGAAGTTTTTGGAGAAGAAATTCTATGGATGGGTAACAAGAAGTTGGAATCAAATGATCACCATCTTGTTTTGGAAAAGAAATATCTAGAATCATTACCCAAAAAGGAGGATTTGGATGAACAAACTTATGTGGATATGATTTGGTCAGATGTACTTGCAAAGGATTGGAGCAACTATATGACACAGAATTCAAAAATTGATCCCATTATAGAAGCTCCTAAGCCATCACAAGTGGCTGAAAATGAATTTGAAAGAAAATCAACAAATGAAGTTGAAGACATAATCAAATTTCACCACTTGTTCTCGAAAGACACTTTGGATGATGTTCTCGAAAGTGATGACCAAGAGGATCCACACCTTCCAAATTGTGATAAAATTGAATCATGGGTTACAAATTTGGATTATGATAGCTTTACCAATTTGAATTCAAGAGATAACCCACTTTTGGAAATAACTGAACCATCTAAGGAAGGTGAAGATGAATTGGATGAGAAACATGTTGATGAATCAGAAGATGAAGAAGAAGTACTTGAGCGTCACAACTTGAAATTGGAAGATGATTACTATGATTCGTGGAAGAAATGGGAAGAATATTATCAATCTAAATCTTCTAACAAACTTGTTGTGTCAATTAATATGCAGGATAACTCAATTGCTTCCTCACATGAGGATACTATAAATCCTGTACAATTTGAGAAAGTTTTGGAAGAGGAATTCGAATCTCATCAAATTTTGGAACATGATAAGGATTCTATAACCATGAATCAAGAAAGAGAGTCACTTGCTTTAGATTCCTTTGAAGGAAAAGAAATTGAAAATCTTGATCCACTTACTTGTGCTACAATGATTATGCCATTTCAAAATGAGAAAATTACAAAACCTAAATCATTTGGGTTTGATATCATTGATGATCCAATTGAAAATCTCACGTTACCCAAAACAACCCAAGTGATCGATCATGGAAATGTGTTAGTTAACCCACCCCTAGATAGACAAGACTTATGGTTTGAAAGGGATGGACATATTTTCAATTGGGTACCTAAGTTTGGTGCCTTTGATAAACAAGTCATGGAGAAAGAACAAGTGCTACATGATGATGAATGTCATGAGAGAAAAGAGGAATTTTCAAATCCTCTTCAAGTAAGGTCAAATGAAAACATGCCAAAGGTAAAATCTCACCTTTTTGGTTTCACCATGCAAAATTCGAATGAAGGTTTGCCTAATGAATGGTTTGATTCAAATATTATTAATGTTATGGCTTTATTGAATGAAAATGAAAGCTTATTTCTACACCATGAATCAAAGTGCGGAATGGACATCTTAAAGAATAGACATAAAGGAATTGAATATCAATCATTGTCTAATCAATTTGAAAACTTGAAACTCCACCATAGGATTATTAATGAAACTAAATCAAATTGGTATGGTGAGAGGGGCAAGTGGAAGTTTGTTTCTTTGTTTGGTTTGATCTTGTTTTTGTTGGGTTCTTACAAAACTTGGTATGCGTATCACATCATATGTCTTTTAAAGAATTCTCAAATCAGGTTTGGGATCCGGGAAAATGATAATCCAAACTTTTGCACCATCTTGTATTATATTGTACATTTGTATATACTTTTGGTTTTCGTGTTTTGGTTTTGGATTGGATCTCATTTTGGTTTTAAGTTTTGTGTGTTGGTCCTTTGGACACTTTTGGTTTGTCTTGAAAAAAAAAAAAGAAAAGTGAGATGTCAACTTATGTCCTTATGAATGTTGACTAAGACTAGGAGAATATGAAACATCGGAATTGTATTGCAGAAAGCTCCACGAGTATCGCAAACACATTAAAGAATATCGTTTGGAACTTGTGATGCATGAAGTTGTCAGTTTTACAAATTATGGCAAAGTAGGTGGTATACTCCATCCGCATTTCAAAAAGAGCAATGCATTCATCCATATCTCATGTTACATTCCACATTGCATATACATTTCATCTCAGTTGCATCTACATTTCAAATACAATCATTGAAAAGGTGTCGAATCCTCTTAGGGTTATTACATAACATATATTAAAAGGATCCTAAGGTTGGGAACTGATGCCCGAACTATCTTGAACCAAGCACGTTCTACACATATTAAAGAGAATCTTGAGAAAAATGGTCAAAACCATACTTGGAAGAAAAGGTGAGGCAAAAGGAGTATTTCGTGTCTGTCCTATCATGCAACATAATCCTTAAAATAGTGGTTTTTACCACTCCCATAGTGCTTAAAGCCTAAAATCAGAGTAGTAAGGATAGGGTTAAATCCTCATCGAACTTAGGTTGAGGATCCAATTCCCCAAAGCTCTGATTTGACCTTCATGGAGTAGTAAGGATAGGGTCTAATTCTCATCTCGCTTAGGTTGAGAATCTGATTCCCCAAAGCTTCTATTTTTCTCACTCAAGAACTTGAAGTTCCAAAGAAAATATTTTCTCATTCTACTTTTATTGCATCATTGATATTGGATTGGAAGGATCGTACTACATGTCCCTTGCAAGGATGGGTAGTCATCCCCAAGGTTCAAGAAATCAAAAGTAAAGTCAAATCCTAGATTATGGGGTTGATCTCCACCGGGGCTATAGACGCCTGACTGGCAGTGGAGTATGCTCATGCATGGCAACATGTCTTGTCTAAAAGCAAGACCACTGACTGCTCAAACGGATAGGCTAGCCTGACAATTTCATCCATAATAGGTTAAATCATTTTGTTCAAGATGAGGTAATGAACTCCAGATTAGAGTAGCAAGGATAGGGTTAAATTCCCATCTCGCTTAGGTTGGGAATCCGATTCCCCAAAGCTCTGATTTCACTTACACTTGCACATGGGTTCAAGATGGTAGTGACACATAACCAACTTTGGGATCTAGTAAATTAATTCAGTATACACATATTTGATCCTAAGAGGGTTTGATAGTTTTAATATGCTTGTTCATGATACTAGAAAGTTTGAGCTTTTGCAAAGCAGGTTTTTATATCTCTAGCATCTTCACCACACATTAAATCCTATAAAAATCATTCATAACTTCTTATATGTATGAATCATAAGTGAAACTGACAATGGAAAGTTGAACGAGCTTCAAACGATAGGGAATGAAGCACTGCACACACCGAGTGATGCTTATAATTCTAATGCTTCATGTTTTTCTCGTCTAGTTTCATTCTTGGGATTTTGCTATGCTTGTGTTTGTGTTTTGAGTGTTGGGTTGAGTTCTCACCAAAATGCTTAGGAGCATTTCCTAGCAGACTCGCCATTTGTTGTGGCTACTCCACAACATACCCCTATATCGCTCCAAATTTTTCGCATCCCTACCTTCAGGCTATTGGATCCGTGCCCGAAAGGAGGATGGGAAAAGGATGATGCGGTACCTCGGACGAGAGGACTTTACGAAGGTCCCGCCTCTCAAGGGAGGTGTATTTTGGTGATTTTTCGATGGATGGTGGGTTCACCAGGAAACATTTAATGGCAGTTCCCACGCCTAGGTTTTGGAATGTGTTTAGATGAGTTCGTTTTGATCTTAAACATTCATCCTAGGTTTGGCCGAATGAATCTAAATTAAACTACATGAAAATGCAATTTTCATGAATACAACAAACAAATTTGAAAGCAAAAAATAGAGAATTTACAGGAGGAAAACGGGGAATACCTGATCCGGATGTCTGAAGAAGATTCTGACGTTTGAGGCAGTCTGGATCGTCTGGAATTCGACAGAATCGCCTGCAATCTGACAGAATCGTCCGAAAACTGACAGATTCATCTGGAATCTGACAGAATCGTCTGAGACTGACAGAATCGTCCGAGATCTGACGAATTCGTCAGACGAATTCGTCAGAAACCTGCAAAACAGAAAATAGATGCAAAATACAAGAAATCCTACTGTGCAAACAGAGGCAAATTACACCAAATAGCAATATGAATACTGAACAATATTTAAGAACAGAAATTAAAGCAAATTACTGTACTTAAATGACAAAACATGATCTTAATATGCAATCTAGGCTAAATGGGTGAACTCCAGATGCAAAATAATGTAAAAACTGAATAAATTGTCTAATTTGCAGCATAAGATGACAGAGAAAAAGGTGAGAAAAACAAACTCCAGGCACTGATTGCCTCGATGTGGATTGCGATCGAGATCGTCTCGCATCGTATGAAATCGTCTCGTATTTGACAGGATCGCCTCCGATCTGGACAAGTTCGTTGGCGACGATGGGTGCTGGCTCCGGTTGAAAAATAATGTTGTACCTGCAACAAAATAATATGAAACTAATGCAAATGCAAAGTAGGGATGTTTCAACGTAGGGGGAATCAATTTACCAAGAATTTCAGCCAGGGGTTGGGGAGGGAAAATCCTAGAGGTTAAATAGGCTTAGAGGGAGTAGGTAGGAGGTTGGAGATCATCCCAATTTGGGAGATCTCCAACGGGGGAGGGTCCCAACGGCGCAGACACGCTTCTGCCCGGATTGGAGACCCGTTGGAACAGATTCCAACTATGCAAATTCAGTTTTGCGACAAGATCGTCTGGACGTCCTAGTCCAGACGAAATCGTCAAATCTGGGGCGATATCGTCTGATCGGCGACGATATCGTCAAACGGTCAAAACAACCTCTAAAATTGGCACGAAAAAGGGGAAACGGAATACCCGACGGTTAACGGGCGGTTTGGGAGGTTAAATTTGATTTTAAAATTATTTACTAAGGTGAATGTAAATTTTATAATTTTATTGCGCCAATTTTAGGGTGCTACATTTTGCCCCCTCTTTAGCGAATTTTTCGAAGAAAATGCGTTAAAGATGAGTTCTTCTCGATCTACGAGAAAGCAAAAAATTATACCCATTTTTAGGCGACGATTCTTGGTCGAATCGTACGACAACTTACTATGGTGCCCCCTCCGTGTTTTTACCCAAATCGAACGTTTGAGGTAAAAACGCGAAAAAGCACAAAATTATTGTTGAATAAAATTAGGAAAAATAGGGTAAAACCCTAATTCATTGTTACTGTTCATTTTTCTGGTTTTAGAGCTCTGAAGCAAAAAATGGTCGAGACAGCGCACAGATCTGCAGAGGTCCGACGCGGTCTACGGGTAAGGGTCTAAACTTAGTTTAGAACTGATTTAATTTGAATTGACATGCTTTTTAGATAATTTTTAGGTGAATTTTGAGCATCGCGGCCGTTTTTGGGCCGTCGACGTCGTCGGGACGAAATCGTCCCGATTTCGACGAAATCGTCTCAATTTCGTCAATTTCGCCCGAGGGCGAAATCGTCGAAAGGGGGACGATTTCGTCAAATTAGAGACGATTTCGAACTACGAAATCGGAGACGATTATGCTCAAATTTGGGACGATATCGTCCAATAGTGGGCGATATCATCAATTGCAAAAAATTGAATTTTTAACTTGCATTATTGATTACTTGAATTATTGATTAATGATTTGTTTATTGTTTTTTTTGTTTATGTTTGCAGAGAGGATTACTAAAGAGCAGGGAGTGGAAATATGGAGGTTTGAGAGATGACTTGGCCGCTCTGACACAGGCAGAGCGAGATCAGCTGGCACAGGCCGGCTTACAGCATGTGGCGGAGATGCCACAAGTATCCACGGACATGGGGCTTCTAACAGCCCTAGCAGAGAGGTGGTATCCGGGTTCTTCCTATTTTTGGCTATCGACAGGGGAGATGGCTCCCACACTAGAGGATGTATGGAGGATTCTGAGAATCCCCATACAAAGACGGCTCATCACTCCTACGGCCAATCAGGGCCGCGCTATGGGACGGTTATGCGGTGACCCGAGCTTCGCCCTGGAGAAGGGCGGAGTTAACATCGAGGCACTACGCCAGATGCCTGGGGCATCTACACTCACACGAGTTCTGGTTGGGGTAGTTGGTGGACTTCTGCTGTGCCACCAGAGCGGGTGCAGGGTACCATGGATGCTCGTAGATGTGATCTACGATATGCGGGACCATGGGTACAGGTTTTCTTGGGGCAGCTTTGTACTATGCCGATTGTACAGGATCCTGTATGGGGTCGTGTACAAGGGCGGGCGATGTCTGGTCATGACATCGCTCCTACAGGTTTGGTGCTGGGAGCACATTGCAGTGCGGAGGCCGATAGGGCTTCCACTGATAGGGGTGGACGGGGAGAGGCCCCGAGTCTTCTACTGGTGGCTCCGGAGAGGGTCACAGTGGCGGATCGACCTACCGATGTCCCGGAGGCTACTGGATGACCTAGTCCCGGACCAGATCACCTGGAGGCCATGGAGAGGGCATCCAGGGTGGGCCGAGGATGGACAGGAGCTGGCTCGCATCAGGCGAGTCTGCTGGTTGAGGATGGAGAGGGGAGAGGTGGAGCTCCACCGCTACGACCGAGTTTTGAGGCAGTTCGGTCTACAGCAGGGGATCCCATCTCTCAGGGATTACGAGTTTTCTCGGACTGTCCGGGATAACACCACTGTTAGCGGGGCTCCTGACATGCAGCGGTTCTGGAGTCAGGACGCAGACGATGCCCCCATCCAGCCAGTGGATGGGGACGATGCAGGGGTAGCCGACGGCTACGATGCCTGGTACGTAGGCATCCGCCCTCCTCGGATGACGAGGGCTCAGGGTCCGATTCATGCGGTTGTGCATCGGATAGGGAGGCGGCGCCAGGCAGCGATAGAGGCGGCCCAGGGTCACGACGGGAGAGAGCAGAGGAGGCCACAGGCACAGGAGAGGCCGCGGCAGTGGGAGAGG
This sequence comes from Wollemia nobilis, assembly GCA_028583015.1. Classification (NCBI taxonomy): domain Eukaryota; kingdom Viridiplantae; phylum Streptophyta; class Pinopsida; order Araucariales; family Araucariaceae; genus Wollemia; species Wollemia nobilis. Next base: position 32,334,903 of record JAQPPZ010016892.1, on the reverse strand, counting down.
AGGGAGGAGAGACCCCCATCTCCATAGAGGCCACCATCGCCCGATAAGGGCAAGGGTGTGGACACAGGAGAGAGTAGCGAGATGGCTACTCTCCGGGCAGAGAGAGATCGTCTGCAGGCTCAGGTGCAGACGCTACAGGATGCGGCTGCACGACACCATGCTGAGGTGTCACAGCTGCGGGATGAGATTGCACGCCTCAGGGCACGGGGCGGAGGGGCGAGCTCAGGAGAGTTGACACGGGCTATCGCCCAGTTGACATTCTATCAGACACTGTACTTCCAGCTGGTGCCAGAGGTAGATAGACTACCCCTGCCAGCTAACATCGTAGATCCGATCAGGATCGGGTCATCGAGGACCACGTCCCGGTCGAGGACTAGGACTACACAGACTGCGATGGGGCCACCTCGTCCACCTCAGGGCGGGGGAGGAGATGAGGCAGAGAGCTCGAGGGGCTCTCGAGGCTAGAGGGCTGCACATTGATGTTGTATTATATATATTTTTTGTTTGATAGAGGATTGAGTATGCCGAGGTACAGATTGTGGCATACCAATCCAGTTTTGATGATGTACATATATTTGTGACATATATAGATGAGATATTTTTGATCATATGACTTGTCTTATGTGATGCTTATGATGCTTTTATGTTTGATTGATTGATTTCATGTGATTATGTCGGTGGATATATTATAATTGGAATGTCATGCTTGTAATATTTGAAATGAAATAATCTGATGTAACAATTTGGTTGTTTGTAATGAAAATGTGATAAAAATAAAAAGAGACTTCTAACAATAATTTCAAAGGACATTGTCGCTATTATAGACCATTTCATGGAGTCGCTGCTCACTCGGTCGTCAAGCTAGTCCCATTTATAGAAATATTGTTAAAAGTAAAAAGAGTGCTTAAGAGACTGTCTTAAGACTTTGGTGCAATAGTGCAAATGATGATGATGATGATGATTTGTTTTCAGATTTCCATGAAAATATTATGCATGAAATATTTTAAAATGATTTTCGCTAGGCATAAATTCCTAAGTGTGATAAAATTTTTGGATAATTCCCTAGGAATTATACCATCATTGCAAAATTTAAAGGTTGACATAATGATATGAAATAATGAAAATGTGTTTGTTGTTGAAAAGCATAATTTGTGTAACATAATGAATTAAGTCATATGGTTTTCATGATTTTTGAATAAATGGAAAATAAAATTGGTACAATGGTTTGCGCTAGGCATAGAATATGTAGGTATAGACTTATACCATCATCGCGAAAATCAAAGAAAAATAGATAGTTTTATTGCATGGTTGATTTTTTGATGAACAGAAAAGATGAAAATGAGGACTTGCGCTAGGCATACAATTCCAATTTTGGTTTTGGAACTATACCATCGTCGCGAAAGTCGACACGATATATATGATATGTTTTGAAAGAAATTTTTGATTTTTCTATTATATAGTTGTCTTTGTGGTAAACAATTGTACTTGATTTATTCCAAACAAGTTGCAAAAAAATAATATTTCAAAGTATTTTGAAGACAAAAGTTAGATTTATAAGGAATCCCATGTGCATATGTGCATTCATTTCCGATCTTGATTTATCCTAATGATAAACAAAATCTCTCAAATACAAATGTGTGTGCAATTGCATTGTTCATTTACCAGTTTTGAGCAAGATACTATGATACAAGTGATTTGAAGAAACCAAATAAATGTTCATTAACCATGATGTAGATGCATATAACCATATTAGACTACTATGTAGATCGGATTATCAAGAGCTAGCTAATCCATAAGCAGACATAGGTCTGTACAAAAGAAGGTCGCTAATGTGACAGACATATCGCCACGCTAGGAGTTACCCAAGGCCAAGCAGGTTGGGCACAAACCACCTGTTATGGGGCTTACCTCACAGTTTTCGAATAATTGAGAATTCCCGGGATTCAAGCTCATCAACCCTTCTTTTCTTTTCAAAGGGTAGGGAAAGGGATTTTATTGCTTTCTTGCTTTCTTTTGAACTTTGCATATTTTTCTTTTGTATTTCTTTTGCTTGATAATGCTTGGAACATTGCTATAATGATATAAAAGAACATTTCTCTTTTCTCTTTTTCTTGAATTTTTCTTTTCTTTTTCTTTTTCTTTTTCTTTGCTAGGGATACTTGCTCAGATTAGCTGTAGAGCAAGGGATTTTTATTCTGGGTAGGGGTGAGCTTGTCCTTTTGCCAATTCTCAAAGATTCTAGACCATGTGCATGATAGGATAGCAGGGGAAACTTTTCACTCAAGAAATCAGTTCTACTATGTAGCAAAACATGGAAATTACAAATATAATCATTTTATTGTGAAAAGATGTGCTTGGTTTAAGTAAATAACAAGATCAATTCTCTGTGCTCAAACTTTATTTAATTGACTTTTGTGGACTTTGATATAAGAGAGATTAGTAATCATGCCAGATAAAATCAAGATATTTATTGTTGTGAGTGTGCTAGTGAGGGATGCCAAATAAATGCTAATTTTATCCAAAATAAGTTGAAACATATAACTGCAATAATTGTAAGAAAATATATATAAACATTTTTGAGAAGTTTTGAGAATGTTGACTCTCTCTTTCTTTCTGTATATTGTTTTATTTTGGTTTCGAAAGAGTCAAGCATATAGCTGTTTTTAGATTTTGATTTTTGTTTTGAGCAAAAAGAATTTAACAAGTGCTTTAAATAAATGCAATAGATAGTTTTGAAGATTTTTAGAGATTTATGAATGTTTTTTTTTTTTTGGTGTTTTTGAATTTTTTTTTTTGAAAGAAATACAAGATAGTAATTTGGAACAAATATATACATGGATGAAATGACCAAATTTATGCATAATAACGTTTAAGATGCAAAATATTCATGGGTTCTTTAAGTTCTTTACCATCTAAGGTAGATAATTTATATGCTCCTGATTCAAATTTAGCAGTAATGATGTATGGTCCGAGCCAGTTGGGCTCAAATTTACCTTTAAGTTCTTTGGTTGCATTTGTATTTTTTTGATTTTCTTTTAAAACAAGGTCGCCAATCTCAAAGGATCGATGACGAACTCTCTTAGCATATGATCTTTTAAGCTTGTTTTGGTAAGCACGGAGATGCTCCAAAGCATTGATGCATTTTTCATCGAGGAGTTCCAGCTGACTGAGTCTGCCAGCACGATATTCATCTCCTACTTCGGTATCTTGAAGTAGCAGAGCCAAAGAAGGAACTTCCAATTCAAATGGAAAAACTGCTTCAGCACCATATACCAAAACAAATGGTGAAGTGCCCGTGGGGGTTCGAACACTAGTTCGATAAGCCCACAAGGTTGGATATAATTGAATATGCCAGTCACGGCCAGTTTTATTGACTAATATTTTGAGAATTTTGATTAAAGTTTTGTTAGATGCTTTTGCTTGACCATTACCCTGAGGATAATAGGGGGTGGACCAGCGATGTTGAATCTTATATTTTTGACATAATTTTTTAACATCTTTATTTTTGAAAGGAGTTCCATTGTCAGAGATGAGGTTGGCAGGAATTCCGAACCTGCAAATAATTTGATTAAAAATAAATTTAGAAACTTGTGTGCCAGTGCAAGAAGCTAAAGGCATAGCTTCAACCCACTTCGTGAAATACTCAGTGGCAGTTATGATGAACTTGTGTCCATCAGATGACACAGGATTGATTTTGCCAATAATATCCAAGCCCCATTTAGAAAAGGGCCAAGGAGATGAAATAGCCTGCAACTCTTGTGCAGGCGCATGGACAAGGTCAGCATGTTTTTGACACTTGTCGCAATGGCGCACATACTCATGTGCATCCGTTTCCATGGTAGGCCAAAAGTATCCTATCCGAAGGAGCTTTTTAGCAATGACACTACCACTAAAGTGTCCTCCACAAGATCCATCGTGGGCTTCACTCAAGGCTGATTTAGACTCATCTAAATTTAAACATCTTAATAGGATACCTTCAAAAGATCTCCTATATAAAGTATTGCCAATTATTACAAATCGACTTGCTCGTCGACGTAATAACCGACGCTGGTTTCGATTAGAATTAGCAGGGAAAGTCCCATTTTGGAGAAAATCAAATATGTCGGTATACCAAGGTTCAGGAGTAGTTTCATTGATTAGAAACACATCCAAAGGCTCTAAGCATGACTTATTTGAAGCGGGTTCCTGGAGTCGACGAATAATGATAGTGGCATATTCGTCGTCTAACTCCAAGGGCAAGAGAGATGTAGCGGCGGCCATAGCATCGACTGCACGGTTGCTAGTCCGAGGAATGGCTTCCAAGGTAACTTGATCAAACAAGGACATTAGTTGTAAAACATAGGCCTTATATGGGCGAAGTTTATCATCTCTGGTCTGATAAACTTCATTAATTTGGTTTATAACCAATTGGGAATCCCCAAAAACTAAGAGGTTTTTAATTTTTAGCGCTAAAGCAGCTCGTAATCCAAGGATTAGAGCTTCATACTCAGCAGTATTGTTGGTGCAAGCAAAGGTCAGTTTGAAGGACAGAGGAATAAGATGTTTTTGTGGAGATATTAAAATAATACCCGCACCAGCCCCACTCATGCATCGGGCTCCATCAAAGTATAAGGACCATTGTTCAACAAGGTCTGCCTCTAATTGAAGGCATTCATCAGGAAACTCGATAATGAGGGGATGAGTAGACTCTAAGGGTGCAGCAGCTAATTGATCTGCTATGATTTGACCCTTAACAGACTTCTGTCCTATGAATGTGAGATCAAACTCGCTTAGAGCAAGAACCCACTTGGCTGTGCGACCCGATAAATAAGGTCGACTCATGAGATATCTTAAGGGATCATATTTGGCAATGACATACGTTTTTTGGCTAAGCATATAATGTCATAATTTTTGCGTAGCAAAAATGACTGCTAGACATAGCTTCTCTAACGCTGTATAGCGGGTTTCATAGCTGATGAAGGTTCGGCTAATGTAATAATTAGCACGTTCTCATTTTTCATCATCGAGTTGAGCTAACATAGCTCCTAAGGCAGAATCTGAAGCAAAAATATAGAGGAGAAATGGGCGATCAGATTTAGGCGGTGAAAGCACCGGTGGGTTAAGGAGATATTGTTTGAGAAGTTCAAAAGCTTCTCTACATTCTGTGTCCCAATTGAAAGGGACATCCTTCTTAAGAAGTTTGAGAAAAGGACCAGTTTTGTCCGCCAGCTTATCAATGAAGCGACGGATAGCTTGAAGTTTACCCTGTAAACTTCGTAATTCAGATATATTAGTAGGTGCGGGCATATCGGTGATAGCCGCAATTTTGAGAGGGTCAATTTCGATACCACGTAAAGAAACTAAAACCCCCAATAGTTTGCCGGACTTAACTCCGAATATACATTTTGTTGGATTTAATCGAATGAGATATTCTCGTAATCGATTAAAGACTTTTCGCAAATCATCCAAATGATGATCTTCAATAAGAGAGCGAGCTATAATATCATCTACATAATCATGTAGGATATCATGCATCATATCATGAAAAATGTAGGTCATAGCTCGTTGATAAGTTGCACCTACGTTCTTTAAGCCAAATGGCATCACTTTCCAGCAAAAGGTACCCCAGGGGGTAATAAAGGTTGTTTTAGCCTGGTCTTCAGGAGCTATCCGAATTTGATTATAACCGGAGAATCCGTCCATTAAGGACATCATCCCACTTCCGGCAGTAAAGTCAATAATTTGATCCATGTTTGGAAGAGGAAAGTCGTCTTTAGGGCATGCAACGTTGATATCTCTAAAATCGGTGCAAACTCTAACTTTGGTAGCTTCTTTCTTGGTGACTGGAACTACATTTGAGATCCATTCAGCATAATCAATAGCTTGTATAAAGATAACATTCAGGAGTTTTTCTAACTCCCCTTTGACTAGCAAAGCCACTTTGGGATGCATTTTTCTAAGTTTTTGTTTAACCGGTTTAGCATCCGGATGGACCACTAGATGATGCATGACTACGGAAGGGTCTAGACCTGGCATATCTTCATATGTCCAAGCGAAGACATCTTCATACTCTTTAAGGAATGCAATGTATTGTTCTTGTTTTTCTTGACTTAGTTCTGCTCCAATATTGATTATGTGAGGATTGTCCTCAGTTCCAATATTAATTTTAATGACATTTTCTACCTCCATGTGTAGATCTCTTTCAAAATTAGGTGGGGCGGGTGAAACGCCCAACTCTTGTAATTCTTGTAAGGTTAATTTAGATAAGTCATCTTGAGGATTAGTGGTCTCAAGTTGGGCTATGGTTGGTATAGAACCATCAAAATAAAATCCATTGTGCAACATCTCTTCAACAGAGACATCATGGAAGATATCTCCTTCCAACTCTTCATCGAGGTCAGCAATCATTTCAGGGTAGGCTATGGATAGCATGTTGCATGAAAATGACTGATTTTTAAGAGGCAAATCAACATGCCTATCCAAATAATCTTGATAGCATATGAGGTGATCATCATCCTCAAAAGGAAAGGGTTGTCCCTTACTAGGAAATAGGCCCACACCACAACGGGCAGGCCACGGTTCTACCTCGAAAGGTTCTTTCATGCCATTTTGGAAAGGTCCTAAGCCTTTCCCTTCATATCCCATTTTAAGCATCATGGGTTTAGCTTTAATATAATCATTGGTAAAATAACACCGAGCGTATCCTTCATGGTGAGTTTTGATATTCCGAGGGATTCTTCCCCAGTCATATCCTTTATAAATGAAGGCACAACTCCCGACTTGGTAAGTACTTCCCATAGGTTGTGGGAGGCCCAAAGTACGAGGAGATGGCGGCAATTTATTTAAAAGGTTTGAATCTTGCATGAAAGCATTCATTTTTTCTGATATTAAGGTTGTAGATAAATCCGGTAAAAGTTCATCATAAAGGGCATAAGATGTAGAAGGCTTATTACCTATGTCTTGAGATGTGGAAGGGATGATAGATGTGTCTAGAGGTTTTGAATTTGTAGGGGTAGTAGTTGAAGAATTGGTTGTAGATTTGAAATCTTTTTGAGGTTCTAAAGTAATTTGTTTAGAGGGTTGTTGATCTATATAGGAGGATGAAGTTAATGGAGGGGAACTCGGTGAAGTTATGGGTTTATGTTTCACAGTTTTAGATGAAAAAGAAGAACTAGGATGTGTGGATGACAGAGCTGGGCAAAATTGCACTCCAACTGGTTCTGCCAAAGCACACATATCAAAAGGTCTAGGGTCACCGTGAATAGTGACCAACTGATTTTTAAACTCAAATTTAACACATTGGTGTAAAGTTGATGGGACCGCTCGCATGGCGTTGATCCAAGGGCGACCCAAAAGTATATTGTACGATGCTGGGCAATGTACAATGAACACGGTTGTTTCTAGGGTTCTAGGACCAACTTGCAATGGGAGGGTGATAACTCCACACGTTTCTTGTGTTTCGTCATTAAAAGCTTTGATAATCATATCAGTTTTCTTCATTTCATCACTTCTAAAACCAAATCGTTGGTAGAAGTCAAAGGTGCAGATGTTTAGAGATGAGCCATTATCAATCAAAACTCGTTTGACAGCTACATCCCCGATTAAAGCAGTAATGTATAAGGGATTGTCCTTATGTAAACTGTGTTGTGGGATATCTTTATCCCGAAAATCAATACAATCAATCTCTCGAGTGATGATAGTATTGGCCATAGCTTCAGGTTGAATGTTTTGAGGCACCATCATTTGGCTCAATGTAAGCATCAACTCATCCCTATGGGTGGGAGAGGATCTTAATAAATCTAAGAGGGAAATTCTGGCCGTGGTATTGGACAATTGCTCATTAATGCTGTAAGGGGGTTTAGGTTGAACAATAGGAGCATGATTCCCTTTATTTGGGTTTTTCAAAATGAATGGAGCTGATCCATCGTTCTGGTTTGGTTCTTGTTGGGAATTTTGAGCTTGTTGTCGGGTGACGACTCCGATGGTACCTACAATGTTATAGTGACGACGTTGAAACGGTCTCGGTTGAGAATTTATGGCTTGTTCATAGGGAAGGACTACATTAGAAGAAGGTCGAGTAGTGACTCTTCTGGGAAATGGTTCTTCTGGAACATTAGCATCTGTGATAGGTTGAATAGGATCTGATTCATTTTCAGAACTATTCGATTGAATAGTGTCTACTTCACTTTCACTATCTGACTCTATATCACTAGAATCAGAAGTTTGAAAATTATGTAAGGGCCTGGTTGTAACTAGGGATAAGGTTGTGTCAAATATTTGAGAATCCTGAACAGGTAATTGTCCGCTAATGGTTCCTACATATCGGGTAGGAGGGGGAACATTATGATGTTCGATTTGATTAGCCACCTCTTTACCATGTCTTGGTAAAGGGTGTTGAAATATGTCTAGAGTTTGATTGGCATTTTGATTTTGATTTTGGGGAATGGTCTTTTGAGTATTATTAGGAGGGTTTTGTTTGGGTTGGAAGGCTTGCACTTCCATTTCATTATTGTCAATCAAATCTTGTATTTTATGTTTCAACCTCTTACAAGCGTTGGTAGAATGTCCAGGTCCTCTATGGAAATCACAGTGCAAATCAGCTCTATATCCGGGTATAGTTGGGTCAGGTTCCCGGATAGCTGGTAATTGGATTAAACCTCTTTCAAGTAGTTGAGGTAAAATAGTTGACAAAGGTTGGTTTAATCTAGTGAACTCTCGAGGAGGCTTATCAGGAGGTTTCAATATGAATTTTTCTGTTGTCTTTGTTGCATTGATATTAGCAACATTTCTGCTGTCAGTGACTCCATCACCGACAACCTGTTTGTTTTTATATTGATTTCTAGATGTTTTCTCATCATCCTTCTTCCTAAGTTGGCCTCTCCTAATGAGGGCATCTTCTACTCTTCGAGCTAAATCTATAGCTTGGTCGAAGGTAGTCAAAGTAGCTATTGATAGCTCATAAGAAAGTTGTTCTTGTAAATTGTTGATGAAAATGTCTAACATTTCCCTATAGGGTAGCACAAAGTGCAGTTTTCCTGTCAATTGCCTCCATCTAGCTAAGAAGTCGGCAAAGCATTCATCCTTATCTTGTTTTAGATTGTATAGGTCTTTAATAGTTACATGCCTCTCGATGTAGGCACTAAATTGATGGACAAATGATTCAGCTGTTTCTTCGAAGTTTCTCAAAGAATGAGTGGGCAATTGATAGTACCACTCTAATGCCATTCCACCTAAACTTTTAGGGAACATTTTTAGTAATAGCAAGTCGTCATGCGATATGTCATGACATGCTATCCTAAACATGCGAAGATGTTCTATGGGATCTTCGGTTCCTTTATATATAGGCAGAACAGGCATGGGAAAATGTTTAGGATATGGTTGAGCTACAACTATGGGATCCAAAGGTTGACTACAGATCTCTCGATAATTATACGAGGGACGGTAGGGATCTATCTGGTCCATACGTGAAGCTAATTGTTTCACCATGGCTTCCAGATTACTAGTTTGCCCCCCATATTGGTTTGGTAGGGCATTGACATGAGTGTTATGGGCGTAGGATGGAGGAACATGCAGATTAGATGCCATGTTACTGTTGTGTAAATTATTGGTAGGAAAAGTATTATGGAGGAATTTTGAAGCTGTATTATGTTGTATTCCAGATTGTTGAAAGTTTGTATTTGGCTTAGTTTTAGGTTTCTGTTTATTTAAAGCATTTTGCTCAATAGTTTGGCGGAATAAAGTAGTGAAGGGAATTTTCTTTTGTGCGGGAGTGATTTTAGGTTGAGTAACAGTTTCCTTAGGAGGTTGGGTAACTTGTTGTTTTGACATGCTTTGGGCTATAGTGACCATATCCGCATTGGATGGTCCACCCTTGTCACTTTCTTGATCAATGAAAGACAAGGGATTAGTCTGCATATTGCACATATATTCCATGGTTGCTTGAGTTTTACTAATTTGCCCTTTATCAAGGCGAATGGCCACATTAAGGTCATCAATGTTTTCCATGAGAAATCTCTTGAAATGCTCTGCATTGTCAAAGGCAATATTTCCATTTGGAGCTACTCTAGGGGATGAGGATCCATCCTCTTTAACATTTGCTTCTTGTTCTTTATCTTCCCCTAAGTCTTCATCCGATTGACCTAGAGTTTCTCCTTCCGGATTTGAATCTCCAAGAAGGACATTTGGGTTTTCAGTTGTATCTTGTAACCAATCTTCTCCTTCCCCTAAAGTTTCTTTGCCATTCCTAAGTTTAGGCATGGTGCTAAGTTTTGATTTCAGCAAATATATATATATATATATATATATATATATATATATATATGCAACAAATTAAGAGGTATATATTTACTATATACCTACTATAATATTTGAAATTGAAATGTTTAAGTTTTTGCTAAGTTTTTTGATTTTTTTAGTTTTTCTTTGAAACAATATAATAAAGACAGCAAATGAAACAATAAATGCACGCAATAACAAGACTGAAAGTGAATGAGCTAGTCTTCTAAGAACAATTTATGAATATCATTAATAGGTTCGAGTTGTTCAGGGGTCATGAAATGTTCTTCTTCAAATTGAAAGTTTTCTTTTAAGAATTTGATGAAAAGGGCTATGGTAATATTATCTATCTCAGATCTCTGGTTTATAGAAGTAAAGCTCATGGCAATACTCTCGATATAACACAAGCACGAGGAACTCTATTCCATATTTCCCTATCTGTAAGAACAACCTCTTGGTCTTCTACAAGGCCTAGGAATTGGTGCACAATAGCTACGTTCTCGAGGTATTCCTCGAAGGTGAACAACTCTGAAGATACTAAGGCTCTCCTCTAGGCTAACCATCTATGGCAGGCTCTCTGAAGTTCATGATAAAAAACTAATTGATGAGGATCCAGGATTCTATCCAAGACTAGCCTCTTAATCTGTTTAAGTTGTGTGGACCTAGATGAGATGATACTAAGTCTCCTGTCAAGTTCGTTCCACAGGAATTGATTTCTACTCGTTTCGGGGATACTAAGGACATAATTAACTTCTATAGCGCAATTGATTTTCTATGTTTATAGTAACTGCTAACCTCTTTTTAGGAGCTACCATATAAACATGACTTTAAACCTTAAATTTTTTAATGAAAATGCAATTTTCATGAATACAGCAAACAAATTTGAAAGCAGAAAACAGAGAATTTATAGGAGGAAAATGGGGAATACCTGATCCGGATGTCTGAAGAAGATTCTGACGTTTGAGGCAGTCTGGATCATCTGGAATTCGACAGAATCGCCTGTAATCTGACAGAATCATCCGAAAACTGACCGATTCATCTGGAATCTGACAGAATCGTCTGAGACTGACATAATCGTCCGAGATCTGACGAATTTGTCAGACGAATTCGACAGAAACCTGCAAAATAGAAAATAGATACAAAATACAAGAAATCCTACTGTGCAAACAGAGGCAAATTACACCAAATAGCAATATGAATACTGAACAATATTTAAGAACATAAATTAAAGCAAATTACTGTACTTAAATGACAAAACATGATCTTAATATGCAATCTAGGCTAAATGGGTGAACTCCAGATGCAAAATAATGTAAAAATTGAATAAATTGTCTAATTTGCAGCATAAGATGACAGAGAAAAAGGTGAGAAAAACAAACTCCAGGCACTGATTGCCTCGATGTGGATTGCAGTCGAGATCGTCTCGCATCAGTACGAAATCATCTCGTATTTGACAGGATCGCCTCCGATCTGGACAGGTTCGTTGGCGACGATGGGTGCGGCTCCGGTTGAAAAATAATGTTGTACCTGCAACAAAATAATATGAAACTAATGCAAATGCAAAGTAGGGATGTTTCAACGTAGGGGGAATCAATTTACCAAGAATTTTAGCCAGGGGTTGGGGAGGGAAAATCCTAGAGGTTAAATAGGCTTAGAGGGAGTTGGTAGGAGGTTGGAGATCATCCCAATTTGGGAGATCTCCAATGGGGGAGGGTCCCAATGGTGCAGACACGCTTCTCCGCATTGGAGACCCGTTGGAACAGATTCCAACTATGCAAATTCAGTTTTGCGACAAGATCGTCCGGACGTCCTAGTCCGGACGAAATCGTCAAATCTGGGGCGATATCGTCTGATCGGCGACGATATCATCAAACGGTCAAAACAACCTCTAAAATTGGCACGAAAAAGGGGGAAACGGAATACCCGACGGTTAACGGGCGGTTTGGGAGGTTAAATTTGATTTTAAAATTATTTACTAAGGTGAATGTAAATTTTATAATTTTACTACGCCAATTTTAGGGTGCTACAACCCCAAAATTGGGGATCCACCTTTTTGCATGTTTTTCAAGAAGACCAAAGTGGCCCATATGCTATTTACCAAAGAAAAAGCAAAACACCGCAAGGATAAAAAGTGTCACGATATCGCGACATGTTGCATTTTTGTGGTTCAAAGCAAAGAGAAAAAGTGTCACGATAGCGCGACATGTTGCATTGTCGTGGCCAAAAGGGAAAAAGTGTCGCGATATTGCAACATGTTGCATTGTCACAGCCAAAAGGGAAAAAGTGTCATGATATCGCAACATGTTGCATTGTCGCGGCCAAAAGGGAAAAAGTGTCGCGATATCGTGACATGTTGCATTGTCGTAGCCAAAAGGAAAAAAATGTCACGATATCACGACATGTTGCATTGTCATGGCCAAAAGAGAAAAAGTGTCAAGATATTGTGACATGTTGCATTGTCACGGCCAAAAGAGAAGAAGTGTCGTGATATCATGACATGTTGCATTATCGTGACCAAAAGAGAAAAAGTGTCACGATATCGCGACATGTTGCATTTTTGTGGCCAATAGAGAAGAAAGAAAAGTGTGCGATATCACGACATGTTGCATTTTCATGGCCAAAAAAAAAGAGAAAAGTGTTGCGATATCACGACATGTTGCAATTTCACGGCAAAAAGAGAAAAAGTGTTGCGATATCGCGACATGTTGCATTTTCATGGCCAAAAGAGAAAAGTGTCACGATATCGCGACATGTTGCATTTTCGTGGCCAAAAGACAAGAAAGAAAAGGTGTCGCGATATCGTGACATGCATTTTCATGGCTAAAAGCAACAAAAGAGAGCAAGGAGGCAAAAATGTTGTGATATCGCGACATGTTACATTCTCGCGGCTAAAAGCAACAAAAGAGAGCAAGGAGGAAAAAGTGTCACGATATCGTGACATGTTGCATTTTCGTGACTCAAAATGGGCAGGTAGGATAGTGAAACTGAAGACTGCATAGTGATGTGGACATAAGGACAAAATCCAATGAATAAGACAAAACGTTACACACGAAAGGAAATGGACGCAAGCCCATGTGGAGAAAATGAAACAAAGGGCCACAAAATAGAAACGAAAAGCCTTTTTGGAAACCAAAACACATGCAAGCACAAGGGAAGGTGAAATGAATAGCCATTGGAAGATGAAATGAAAATCTTCCTAAAAATTTTAAATACACCAAGCAAGGATGTTTTGAGGGGTTGGAAACTGCCACAAGCAGAGTTGCAGATTTGAAGGCAAGAGGGCCATTCTGGACCTGTTCGAGTTGTTTTCTTCCATTGGCTAGTTTGGGAAAACCAAAAATTTTTGTTATTGTAAAATGACAAATTTTTAATACATAAAATTTCAAAAAATTGCATCTTGTGGACAAGAAAGGAGTCATTTTCTGCATGCAATATTAAATGTCTATTTTTCCCCTTTTCAAATTTTAGGCTTGTAAATGGAGTTTATGTAAGTTTTCATGGTTACTTCATGTGAATTTTTAAATCTGAAAACCTCATTTAAAACCCTAGGAGCCAGCACTTAGCTTATCCGGATTGTGCTTGTTTTGCAAGTCAAATAGGTTAGGTTGCATCCATGAAAACCTCACATCTTCGGTTTTTTTGAAATAGGATAGCATCAAACTGAATGTATCTTGTGTTCCATTTTCTGCATTTCATTTTCATTTTCTGCATTTCATTTTCATTTTCTGCATTTTATTTTCCAAAAATTTTAACCTTTTTTTTAATTTTTGGGCATTAAAATAAACATTTAAAAAATGTTAAAATCCAAAAATAATTTCACCATTGCATAGGTTATGTTTCATACTTCCAATACGCACTTTGAAATTTCATTTTTGGAGTTGTTTAGTATTTAAAAAAAAAAATCACCGAAGTTGTTGTTTTATTACAGATTTTAAAAATCTGAAAAATAGAAAATTTCCATTTTTGGACCAAATTTCATTTTTTCAGCTTCATGTTTCATTCATAAGCCTATGATGACATTCCCTTCATGAAAATTCCAATTTCATTGAAGGAGTTATGTTTTATGGCATTTCACAAATTTCCATTTTTTGAGCCTAAAATTACCCTCTCTTCATAAAAATTCTAATTTTACGAAAGAGGGGTAATTGGAGCACTACATCGTGGTCATATAAGGGCCAACTCACATTTGCTTTATTTTGGTTCAATGAACAATCACTAAATTTTCATGGTAAAATAAACCAACATTGCCCCTTGTTTACAGTTACTTGCAATCACTGAGGTGTCCAAGCATTTAAAACTGAATATCTTTATTTGAGATTACTAATACACATATGCAAATGCTAATACAACGGAGACCTTGGAGAATTTGTTTGTTTAACTTCTTTGCAATAGGGGATTTGGAACCCAAATCCTAAAGGAGAGTGTACTTTCACAACTGGGTGAAAATACAACTCAACGGGTGGATTGGTAATTTTCTATCTGGATAGAAATGTACCAACAAGAGACCTAGGTTAATACCTTGGGGGCATACCTATTGCAAAGGTAATAGTTCGATTTTAATCCTTTGAGTGTGTGCTAGATCGATGAAGACATAATGAATATTGAGAAATCAATGGTCCCCCTCATGGCAGGTTAACAAAAATGAGGTGGTATAGGCATTTTGGTAATATCCCCTATTTTTTGAACCCTACACTTGGTAGTTACTAAAAATAGTGTGGATGTAACCAACTACCCTATGTATGCAAAAAAAAATTCAAAAAAATTACATTATTATAGTCTACTCTACCAGCTTTTAATTGTTATTTTCTTTCCTAATGCATAAGTGCAACTAGGGTTATGCATAGTGGCGAATATTCACCAAATGGGCTAATATTAGGATTTTCAAAATTGGAAATTGGCGAATATGAGGCCCCTTGACGTTGGCCCATTCACCTAAAATTTTTATGACCAATTTTTTCTTAGGATCAATTTACCACAATATATATCCAAACATAGGCATATTTGTACTTGTTGAAAAGATATTTTCAAGCTTGATCAAATGGTGGTGTTTTTAGGAAGCTATAAGATGATTTAACAGGTCAAAATTTACCCTAAATATGATCTTATATTTTAGGGATTCAAATACCCTAAATTTTGGTGTGAAGATGCTCAATTTGATTTGCTTAGAATTGTCCATGATTCACCTTGATTTTGATTAGAATTCGCCATTTGTTTACAAGTACATTTTAATTCCAACCCCTTATGCATAACCCTGAGTGCAACCACAAGAAGTGTAATGAATAGTTTAGCAATCTCAAAAAGTTAAAATTTCATGTTTAAATATTATCAAGAGATATATGCACAATAACTAAAGTATGAGTCATTATATAATACAAGCGAAATTATTTTTAATCCCAAATAACCAATTAAAAGAACATTTTATTATTTAAAGAGTTATGAAATGAATTTCATTTATATTATAATGAAATTTTAACAAATGATAATTGTATTATTTTAATAAATAGTTTAGCAATCCAAAAAGTTGAAAATGCCAATCCATTTTTTGTCCTATAATCCAACCAAAAACCAATAACTCAAATAGTCCCTTCAACCATGAAGTCCATTTGATATCATATTCTTTTGTTCAACATACAAAGCTTCTACTCATTTCATAAAAGTATAGTTCACTTTACCAAATATGGACTATTAGTTACCTCTAATGCATTGATATATAAATGGATCCCCAAAAATACTTTGTAGTCCTTTGGAATATTATTTTGAATTTTCTTGTTTAAAATTTGTCTTGTTAGCTTCAACTAAAATTACTACTTCCTCTAACCATGGAAAAGAGAATTTAACTTCACAATCCTCTATTAAAACCCCTTTATTGGCTAGCCTATATGCACATTTGTTCCCTTCCTTTTTTTTATTAAATTAATCTATATTATTTCAAAAAGGTCATTTGAAAGGTGCCCTATCACCTTTTACATCAAGGAACCAAGAGGAACGTAATAGAGAAAAATGAGTCCCCTTAAGCAGAACAAAACCTGTCAAAAATGAAAGACTAAAAACAGAAAGGCTAAAAGCCATTACAATCCTTCGGCACAAAGCAACAGAAAGGAATACCACTAGAAAAGAGAAACACAAAATCAAGTTGGAACAAAACATCTTGCACACCAACAGACCAGAGGAAGAGCAATGCAACTGAGAGTAAAACTAGCAGTAAGCCATGGACTTCATCAAGGAAGGGCGTCGGGTTGTAGAAGGTTGTGAACATCAATTTCCAAAACATTGTCCTTCACTTTCTCCTTCAAGGTCTCTTTGTCCTTTGAATTTTCCTTCAAATTTTCTAGGCCCGCCAGAAACTCAAAGGAGATGTGAAATTGAACACCATTAATTGTGACATAACCCTTATCCCAAGAATCAACAAAGGCCTTTGTTATGTTGTCATCAACCCTAGTGAAAAGCTTAAAAAATTCTATCAAAGCACTATTGGTTTTATCTATCCACAAATCATGAACCAAAGGATTGAGCTGGAGCACAGCAGGCTCAATGTAAATGGGTTTGCGCTCTCTCATGGTGGCGAATAGGAAAAAATATAGAGGTTGGTCAAGAAAAAGGAATAGAAAGAATGGGATGGGAAAGGGAGCAAACACCAGGATAATGAATAGGGCATGCATGGGATCAAATAAAAGAATGGTGTTGCCTTGTGAACATCTGCTTTGGGACCATAAAGGAATTAGTGCAAATGGAATGAAGTCTTCAACAAGTAGGGATTGATTAGGGCAAATATTTGATCTGCAAATCAAGATTAGGTTATAAGCCTAGCCAATCACTTGGTGACACTCTAAAATGGTAGCTTGGCAATTCAGGGTGCATGAAAGGCTTAGCCAACAAGATATCCAAGCATGAGATCCCAAAAGTCTTGGGATGATTGCCAAATTGATTGTCGAGACAAGTTTTCAATCGATAAGGTTGAATATGGTTCCCAAAAAATAGGATTACACGTATCAAAGCACACAGGATTCAAATGATTAAGACTCATGTAAAAATTTTCCTTAGGGTAATAAGAATAAGTGGTTACCTGAAACTGATTAAAGTTTTTGCAAAATGCAATGTAGAAATGGAAAATAGAGCCTAGGGGAATGTGAATCCAATCTCCTAAGAAAGGCAATGTGGTTGAATGAAGATAAAACTAAAGGTCTAAAAAGTGACTCTTGGGGATTACGAAGGGTAAAAAATGTTGAGGACTAGGATTGATAGGCAAATTAGCGTTCATCATGGATAATGTGAGTTTGGTCCCTCCCTTGAATATTTTCCTATTTGAGAAGATCATGCACCTTAGGGGGTATACTGTCTATCCATGTTAAAGGTCCTTGGGCATTCACCCCAATATTATCCAGCTTATCAACAATTGTATTAGCCTCCCTGTAAGTATATTGGATAATGCAATTATGTTACCTCTGAATGATTTGCTTCTAGTCCTCAATGGTTGGTCTAATCATACAACTGGAAGGCTTAGAATACTTTAAGTATTTAATGATATTTAGAGAATCACCTTCCACAATGGATGTTTCCTGGAATATCTTTGACAAATTGGAGGTCTCTCGAGACAACCTTGGCCTCAGCGGAGTGATTGGTAGTCACACCTAAAGGCTCCGAGTAGAAAAAAATAGAATTTCCCAAATGATCGCGGAGGATTCCACTAGCCCCACCCCCCCATTCTAGGATTTCCTTTGGCCGCTCCATCAAAATTAAGTTTGACCCAACCAATAGGAGGGGGAATCCATTTGACACTATTTCTAGGATTAGAAGGATCAGTATAATTGAGATCATCAAGAATTATATTGCAGGACTTTAGGATGTATTTCTCGAAAGGAGGACAAGGATGCAGATTTAGATGAGCAACAAGAACATTTTTTGTGGCACAGAGAATAATTTTATTGGCAATGTACTCAGGCTGGACAACTTTCATGTCAAAAACTTTGTGATTGCATTCAAGCCAAATTTACCACAAATAATGTTGAAGACTAAATTTACACAATACTTTGAGCACAAGATTTTTAAAAGGGTTAGGCCACTAATAAAAAATATCAACAATGGAAGGAGGATTGGCCCAAAACAACTAGAATCTTTGAAGTTTATTGATAACCATCCTTGAAAAGGAACAAAATAAGAAAATGTGGGACGTGGACTCCCAATTTGAAAGATAAATATAATATCTATTAGGAAGAGTGAGTCTCCTTTTCATGAGGTTTTCGATAGTAAGAATGTGATCTTGAATATAGAGCCAAGAGAAGGAAGCAATTTTAGGAATCAAATACTTAGTCCAGACAAGCTTGAAAGGTAGAGGATTTTCAATATAATCAAGGGAAAGTAGGTAAGTAGTCTTAACAAAAAAATCCCCAGAGTCTGTGGGCTCCCAAATGGGTTGATATTTAGAAAGAACGTCGAGGATTCTGAAAGAGGAGAGATGGTTATTTAGGTACGAATATTCCTCCTTGCAATTTGGAACATTAACCTCTTTCCATATCATAGCTCCATTAATTGAAACTATAAAATTAACCACTAGAGGACCAAGAAGCTGCTTGGTAGTGTTGATAATCCTTTGAAGCATAGTATTATGGTTGAGATGATGATCGCCAATACACTTATATTCCCAAAAAAATATGGACTTGCCATCTCCAAGTTGCCAACGGGTCCCTTTTTGCACCAATGGACGAGCTTCACAAATGGACTTCCATAAGGCATAACCGTAGGAGGGTACCTGACCATGCAAGAACTCAGCATTCTGAAGATACTTCCTTTTTATAATTTTGACCCAATCAACCCTCTCATTTGAAATGAGTCTCCAAACCTACTTAGTGAGGAGGGTAATATTTAGGTGGGATATCCGTCTGAGACCTAGACTGCCTTGGTCTTTAGGTTTACATATTTTATCCCAAACCACCAAATGAAATATGTGTTTGTTCTTAGTACCTGACCAGAGGAAATTTTTTGAATTTTCTCCATTTTGTTGTAGACATAATTTGGAGCTTTGAATAAGGATAATAAATAAATAGGAATGCTTTGAAGACAAGCCATGGTCAAAGTAATTTTGCCAGCTTGGGAAAGGAGGTTTCCTCTCTAGGTGGTCAAATTTTTTTGAAGTATTTCGATGTCATTGTCCCACAAGTTTTCCTTAATATTTCCAATTAAAATAGGTATTCCAAGGTATAAAGAAGGAAGACTGCTGATAGAGCAATGAAGAATGTTGCAAATCAACTACTGCCTTCTCAAGGGAGTATTAAGAAAAAACAATTTGGTCTTCTGGAAATTGATTCTTTGGCCAGCTCTTCTTCATAAAGGATAAGAATATGTTTGATGATAGTGGCTTCGTTGATAGAGGCAAATGTGGACAAGAGGGTATCATCAACAAATTGTTGATGGGTGATAGGACTACATTGTGAAGTAACTTGAATGCTATAAATTAGTCTTGCTTCTTTAGTTGCAAAAATAGATCTACCAAGAGCCTCACCCGTAATGATGAAAAGGAGGGGGGATAAAGGATCTCCTTGTATTAGAACTCTACTGCTTTGAAAGTAGCCAACAGGAGAACCATTGATAAGAACAGAGAACCAAGCAGAGGAGATGCATCCTTTGACTAGTGAAATTCAATCAGAGTGAAACCCAAACTTATGAAGGATGGTAATAATAAAATCCCAACTCAGTCTATCATAGGCTTTGTTCATATCAAGCTTAAGGAGAAAGGCTGCCTTTTTATGGAGGTAACTAGAGTGAATAGCTTCATGAATAGAAATAATGCCATATAATATGGATCTACCTCTAATAGAGCTACCTTGGTATTGATTTATAATAATAGGCATGACTTATCTCATACGAATGGCAATCGCCTTGCTTAAAATTTTGTAAATAACATTACAAAGGCTGATAGGTCAAAAGTCATTAAAGCTAGTAGCATTGGGGATTTTTGGTATAAGAGTTATGAATGTGGAATTGAAACCTCTGGGGATAATCTTGGAGCATTGGATTTCTATAATGGTTTTACACACATCATCACTGACAACATCCCAAAATGCCTGAAAGAATCTGGGAGGAAACCCATCAGGTCGAGGAGCTTTGTCAAGTTTCATTGAAAAAATGGCATCCTTTCTTTCTTCGTCATAGAGTACTGCATTTAATTTATTGTTGATGTCATTAGTAATTAGTTTGGTAATGAATTGAAGAAAGAAATATTTAGTAGCTCTAGAGTTGGGTCATTTTTCCTTTTGCAAAAGTTTCAAAAAGTGGATATGGCCTTCTAACCTGATTTCTTTAATATCATTCTCCATTATGCCATCTTGTCTATGAGTTTTTTTAATTTTTTTGTGGCTGCGATGTCCCAATGTTGAGACATGAAATAAATTTGTATTGGAATCTCCTTTTTTCAGCCAAATATCACAAGATTTTTGTCTTCAAAATATCTCTTCACATTGAAGGATATTATGATATTGAGCTAATAAGTTCTTTTCATTTTCTCTGATTTCCCCATAACAGTCACCTTTTTCTTGCCTTTCTCTTTCTATTATGTCAAGCCTGTTAATGATGTCCTATTTTTTATAGAAGAGGTTGTCGAAGACATCTCTATTCCATATTTTTAAATTTTCCTTGATGTTTTTAAGTTTTTGTGTCGACACAAAGGAAGAAGATCCTTGGAAGTTAGATTACCACCACTGTTTGATCCTTTCTCTAAAATCAAGATGAATCATCCACATAGAATCAAATATGAAAGGAGTTTTGAATAGCTTCAAATTGTGTAAGGTCTTGTATTTCTACAATTATCTCTTATATATTCTATGGAGTCTTTGCTTTCTTCATAATTGCATATATTACTATTCATGAATAGCTTACATCTATACTCTATTCCATTTAATTTGTTTGTATATTTTTTATCCTTCCAAAGCCTCCCAAGCTTCAACTTCATTATTTGTCTTAAATTCACTACTGAACGTATAATGTGATCAAAGTATCATCCCTATTATTTTTTATTATTCCTCCTATTGATCCTGGATTTTCTTTAAATACTTCATTAAAATTCAATTTGACCAAATCTACTTTTGGTGGTTTCCAGTTTATATTATTTTCTTTCATGTTTTTTCTCTTATACCCACTATCATAATTCCAATTGATGACTTACATCCATCTATCAAGGTTTCATGACCCTCCCTTGGCAGAATTTTTATTTTGATGGATTTATGTTTGTTATGACTTGCTTTACTGATGGAATGAATGGTTACTCCTAGTTAGTTATGCAAAAACATATGTATCCTATGGAAATATGTGATATTTATATTTATTAATGAATTTTGGATAATGACATGTTACATTCTGTGAAACATACATTTTATGTTAGAATATGAAACTACTAATAGAACTTGTGTTTGCCTAGGAATGGATTTGCTTGTCTATGGAAGAAGGAACTATAGACACCAAAACAACACCAATCCGATTATGTGACTGCAAACACTGATCGCATTGACACACACAGCCCCAAGGGCAGCCCCCAGAGGTTAAACAGTGGTCCTAACCACTCTCACAGCAGTTTTGGAAGGTCAAGAGTCAATTTGGCACCTTCAGGCACTTTGCTCAATACTCGTTTCACCCAGGGATGATTTCAAACTGGGATTCGCCCCACCCAGGGATGAATAGCAGTATTCGCTCTAGGGTGGGGCGAATAGCAGGTTTGATGGGCAAAAAGTCAAATCTTGACAAATGGCAGCTCAGATCCACCACTTAACGCTTCCTTCATCGCATGGGAGTGTGGGTGAGCATTTTCGAGCGTTAGAGGCAGTTGCAAGGGCAGTCATGAAGTCCCTAATCAGGGAGGAATCTCCCTCCCCCTGGGAAGGCATGATTGCCAAGTGGCGCCTCTGCATGCCCAATTCAAGAGACCTCCAGGTCTATAAATTGGTGAGTTTCCTCACCCCAAAATATATAGAGAAGGAGCATTTTTGAGCAACGAAGTGCTACCATTTTACTTCCCCATACGCCCTTGTTTGATTTGTGCCTTTCACATCCGTGATCTCTTTTAGAGAGGAGGTCATTGGGTGACCATTGGAAGGTCAAATATTGAGCCCAAAACCTGACATTTTGCCACAACATACCACCCAATTTTCTGACAACACTTTACAAGAGATTTTGGACCCATCCCAAGTGGATTGGTGCCGAAATCAGGCCCCAAACATGGGCGGCCTGCCCCGGGCGCCCCCCTGCACTGCTGCAGATCTAATCGTCCCCTTTAGGAACGATTAGGAATCTATGGCAGATTTTCCTTCTATCATTTTCTTTTGCATTTCATCTTATGCTGCTTAGATAGTTTGCAATTTCAATTTCATAACGTTTTGAGCAAATCTTATCATGTTTCATCATTTTTTCGTCTTTACTAACTTGCAGAGGGCATCATCAAAATCTGGGTGTTAGAGGCCAAATTGGGGAAATATGACCATCTGGGTCATCCCAAAATACCCCCAATTAGCTAACCCCCACTTTTGCAGGAGATTTGGAGCTGTCCAGATGTGACATTTTGAGCGGTGCTATCTGGCATTTTGTTGTAGGTCTATTCGTCCCGCCCTAGAGTGAATTCAAATCTGTGAGGAATTTCTTGACTGTTCCATTTGCAGTGTTTTCTTTGTGAGGTCTTGATGCCCCTATCAAATTTTTAGATCATTTGGATATATGTTAGTTATCATTTTATTTATTCTTTGCATGCACTAATCGTAGGCTTGGGGATTGCATGTTTCATCTCATCCGCAGGTGCTACTGACTGTTTCTTGTTTCTTTGAACATAGGATCTAGACGTTAGAGGAGTAGCAAGGAGTCAAGACTCATCAATGCAAGTGGCGGTGACGTTTGGTCCGCCCACTTTACATGTGGGCATGCGGAAGAAGGAATGGCTATCCATGGATGTAACCAAAGAACAAATTTAACGCTCCTCGCCCCTAAAAATGGAGGAGGCGAATTGTAACCAAATTCTGAAACATATCAATAAAATAAAGGGCTATTTTCTGCATTAGCTTTTCATTTGAGTTTCAATTCGTTTATGCTTTTCCTATTTCATGCATTTTCAATTCGTAGGACTTAGCGTTAAGTTTAGTTCCATTTTGCATCGTACTTGGAGCTTTTCCTTTTTTGTTTCCGTATCCTCATGCTTTCAGTGGCGATCATGGTGGGACCCTATCCTCTATTTTTTTTTAGATCAAAAATCTGATCAAAACTTGCTTTTTGCTTGCAGGTATCATTTTTTTTAAACGCGGGACTGTTGTTCGTTCCAGTCTATGGCGAATATAGAGCTGGAATTCATCTTACCCAGGGACGAATGGGAATGCGCCCCACCCTATGATGAATTCAGTTCTATTATTCATCCCATCCAGGGATGAATAGCTCTCTACGTAGTTTCAGGGCAGAAACTCAGAGCCAACAGATTTGGGCAGAGAAGAGGTAGGGATTCTAAACTTTTCCTATCATTTTTTGTCTTCAGTTTTTCTATTTTTAGGTTACTTGCTTGCTTAGGGAAAGTTTTCTTTTACTACTTGCTTGTTTCCTTTTTGCAAAATAAAAAGAACCCCACACATCACGTGGCAAATTAAACACCAAGGAGCTGGTCATAAAACCCCAGCCCTTGATCAAGACCAACGGTGGATTTCATCACCACCTTGGCTTGAATTTTTGCATCCATTACCCCGATCGCTACTATTGCTAGACGTAAATCTTGATGAAAGCTGACCGAGTGTAGTTGGGGTGATTCCCAGCACATGAGGATAAGTCTTCTATGGTAGGTGTCATAAATAGGGTGATTCCCCTTCCGTACCGCCTACGTTCCACGTACCATCTGCTCTCACGTACCTATAGTTTCCCTCACGTAAGGGCGGGTATATAGAGAGGTTGGTATATCGGCCTGGCAATGGTATATCGAAGGGGCGACCATTTTTGGGAGTCATAAGAGCCATCATATTGCATTTAAATGTTCTTTACAAAAACCTTCAAAAACAAAAAAAACAAAAACCAAAACACACTAAACCAGGTCTAGGACACACTTTTAATCTTTAAACGAGATAATCATTGCTTTGTGTGTGTGTGCTCTTTTCTATTTAGTGTAGCATAAAAATCATAAAAAGAGATAAAAACCTACATAGCTTGTAGAAAAACACCACCATGGTGTACACCCGTAGCCAAGCCCAATCAAGGGCGAAAGCTACGGAGAGTGTACAAGGGGGCACAAGTCACCTCCGCTATAGCCCCAAGGACTTGGTCATACCGCCTTGGCGGCCTGACCCACAAGAGAGTCCACATCATTCCATTTCAGAATGGGACTATAGAGGCACCCCTTTGAGGGACACGCCCGTTCATCATAGCCCCTTTCAGGAGGAGTCCTTACACGTGGCGCTCAACATAGACAAGAAGGCTCCCTTAGAAGCTCGATATGAGTGGCCACCATGCGATGAAGCGCTAGAGCAGCATAGGGTCCATGAGGAGAGGCCACATGATTATGGCATCCCTCCTTTACCCCCCATCACTGTTAGAACCAATAGACAAAACCCAGAGCACAAGGCTCTTCAAGCAGGGTGAGCCAACTCTACCCGCCCCTTTCACACATACGAAAGGGAGCATGAGGAAGACCATTACATTCCTCAAGAGCAATATACAGTGTGGGAGCCATGCGCTTCCACACCCGCTATATACCATGATCACCTACTGAGGCTAGAGCCTCGGGTAAATGCCACCAACCTCGATAGAGGGAAGTGACCTATTGAGATCTCGGATCATCATGATCGAGGTAAGTGCATAGGAGAGGCATCCAGGCCTCCTAGGCTCAATATGGTAGAACAAATCGACCTGGCAGTCACCAGACATGCCGCCCGCCAAGCATAGATCACGCGGCTTGAGCAAGACCAACAGTAGCTAGAGCATCTATATCACCTTAGCAAAGAGCGCATTCGGTGCCAAACAGATGAGCTGCTCCATAACCCAGTGCTTGAGAGGGTTCCAACCCCTCACACCCAAAGAGTAGAACCGTATGAGAGGCGCAACCCCTTGGTGCGAGATAGGTCTCCGTGACCTTACCAAGTGCTACCTCCGAGACCTCCTAGACCTGAGCGGGAGGCCACTCCCCGGAACAATGATGGGTACCCTCCGCGGGGACCCACCCAGGGTCATAGGTCTCATCTAGAGACTCCTCAGGAAGCTTACGAGGAGTATGAGCAAGAAGAAGAGCGGGCCGAAATGCCCTACCAAGGTGGAGGGGTTGCTATCCGGCCACCCCTCTATAGGCCTCAAGTCTCCCACAACCCACAATGGGAGCAAACTAAAGAGGAAGAGATTAAATCTTTAGATGCATATAAAGCGTTGCTAGAGCATCTGGAGTCTATGGAAACCAAAACTTTTGGGCCCCAAAAGCCCACTTTACGCCAGCTCCGTAGTCATCCTGTGCATCCGTCAGTGCCAGCACCCCCTTACCCTGAACACTTTAAGCTACCTCAGTTGGCAACCTTTAGAGGTGAGGAAGATGCTCAGGAGCATGTGACGAGATTCTTGAGCCAATGCTTCGGCATTCAGGACAATGATGCTTTGTTATTAAGAACATTTATAACCACATTCGTAGGCCCTACCTCGGATTGGTTTACTCAATTACCAAAGCACAACATTAACAACTTAGATTAGTTAGTGGATGCGTTCCTCGAACGCTTCACCTTCAACACCAAGAAGAAGGCATCACTAAGTGACTTAGCCAACCTCAGGCAGTATGAGGAAGAAACCATGGTGGCCTATGGGAATCGATGGAGGACTTTGCTTTCAAAGCTGCCCTACCTCCCTCCTATGTCCGACCTCACTCAAATGTTCTCAAAGAGCTATTTGAGATCGATCTCTGTGCTATTGTAGCTACAGCAATATGCCACCTTAGAAGAAGCTCTGGCGCAAGCCAGGATCATTGAAGAGATCAAGATACAGGATGGCGAGATAGCCAAACCTAAGAAAAAAGAGTGGACTAAGAAAACTAAAATAGGGACCACGCAACAGAAACCCATTGCGGTCAATCAAGTTGCTATCAATGTCCCTAAGCCTGCACAAGCAACATAGCCCCAAAAGGCTAACTATCAGGTGGTGCCTCCTAACAACTATGACAGAGAAAATTAGAGGCAAGAACAGAGTCAGCAACGTCGCCCTAGGCGACAATACACACCCTACATAGAGTCCAGGGACTCCCTGTTTGACCGCTTGTTAGCGGAAAATTTGATCAACCTGCCAGAGATTCAAACCATAGACCCCAATGCTCCCAAGCCTAAGGGGTACAGGGAGGACTTGTATTGTAGGTTCCATAGACGGCAGGGACATGACCTAAATGCCTACTGGAAGTTTAAGGGCTTGGTGCAAGACCTAATTGATAACAAGACACTAGCGGTGGATAATCTCGTGGCACCAAGCAATCAACAAATGGAGGTCTTTAAAGACCCCTTGCCTGCTCATGCTCCGTAGGCAAAGACCCTACAAGTTAATGAGGTCACATAGAACTGCCCCATGTAGGGGTATGTAGGGATGATCAGTATAGTGACTCGAAACAGGAGGTACCCGAGCACAAATGCTCCTACGGCAGCTACAGGAGAGGTGCCAACAATGTCACAACCGCAATAGCACCTTGCACAACCTCCTCCACCTAGACCAGTGGCCACACTTCGGACCAAACTCACTCAGAGTTTGAGGACCACCTCGGCTAGGCTCTCCATATACGAGCTCATACAACAATCAACGCCCCATCGAGAGGCTCTAATGGAGATATTGAAAGCCATCGAGTTGCAGCCCCATGAAACAAATTCTTTCAACAACTTCGTGGGACATGTCAAATGATGCACTGAGCCAGTCATCACATTTCGAGAAGATGAAGTGAAATCAATGGCTGATGACATGGCGGATCCACCCCTACACGTTATCACGTGGGTCAACGAGATCCCATATAAGAGGGTGTTGATAGACACTGGCTCGTCCAGTAATATCATCACAACCATGGCCCTAAAACATCTGAAGTTGCCCGCATCTCACATCACAGCTTCCACCTACACTCTGCGAGCATTCAATGATGCAATATGCTCGATAGTTGGCACAATAGTCCTACCCATCCAAGTGGGACAAAAGACTATACCTACATTGTGCCACATCTTGGAAGGTGAGATGGCCTACAACATCTTGCTGGGTCGGCCATGGATCAGGGACATGAAGTGTGTCCCTTCGATAGCTCACCAGTGCTTAAAGTATACATTTGAAGGGGAGGTGCATGTAGTCCCGATGGACTTAGAACCCTTCAAGTATTGTAATGCGGTGCAGCTGATGCCGCAATCGACCCTTCCATCAATGCATTTGGATTTCCAATTGAATCCATCTAAACAGGGTCCGATTCCGTAGGCATCCCCGTTAGCAAGTTCTTCAAAACCCCATCCGGGTCCATCTTCATCGTCTGGTCCTCCACCAATGATGCCACCTATGGGGGCCAAATAGAAGGACAAAGGGAAGAAACCTCTGGAAGAGGCGCAACCTCTGGAAGAGACACTGCCATCAGTATCAACTATCTCTACTGAGGAGATGCCTAGCCGAATGGAAGTTGAGACTCCTAGTTCACCCGACATGGAGTGGACTCAGGGAGAACTTCCATTCCCTCCCCCTCAACCACCAACAATCACCGTTGAAATGGCCAATACGGGCCTGGGGGAGTATCTGGTGTGGAATATTGTAGCAACACCCACACTGGAGTCCATGCAGGACATGGGGAGACCTCGCCTCCCCATCGGCACTATTGTTCCCCTAGGCTACCCGTCGAACCAGACAAACTTTGTGTATGGGGGCCTTGATCATGGCGTTGCACCATGCACGCAAGA
Organism: Wollemia nobilis; assembly: GCA_028583015.1. Lineage (NCBI taxonomy): Eukaryota > Viridiplantae > Streptophyta > Pinopsida > Araucariales > Araucariaceae > Wollemia > Wollemia nobilis. Next base: position 32,306,770 of record JAQPPZ010016892.1, on the reverse strand, counting down.
GGATGAAGATGAAGAGCCTTTTGCTGAAAATGTCAACTATTTGTCTAACCCAGACTTTGCTTTGAGATACCTTGGCCAATGCAATTGGCATGGATATGGGTTAGGCAGATATGAGCAAGGGGTACGTGTTCTTTGCCAACCAAGATACCAAATGCCATATGACAAGTCAGGAGTAGGGTTCAACCACCCCCTACCCTTGGACATCTTGGTGGAGAACATGCAAGGCCTAGGGATAGGCAACAAGGGGGGATTGGCATCAGATCCATATGCCAACCCTAACATGACATATACATTGAGGGATTATCTCCCATTAATGGCAATCAACCTTGTTGACCCTCGCAATCCCTTCCCTTCGCTCGAGAGAGGAGAAAGCTCGAGAGCTCATTTTCAAGGAGGGTCTGGACAATGTCAAGAAGGGTCCTCGGAGGACGAGTCAGAGTATGACCCCTTCGAATCAAATAGCGATCACTCACAGGTGATCCCCATGGATGATTATCAAGAAAACCTCTTGACAATGTTCCCTTTAGATGCTCCAATCGAGCAAGCGCCACTCCAAGGAAATCAGGCCCCATCGCAGAGAGCGGAACAACCCCAATGGGGCCAGATCAATTTGCTCGAGCAAGACGAGCCTCTAATGTCACAAATAGTTGTTGGAGCCAATGAAGGCCTTTGGATCTCCGATAGTGATTATGAAGATGAAACTGAGATGGCCTATCTCAATCACATGCGATAGCAACAATACCCCTTAGAGATTAATGACATATTTGAACAACTAAACATAGTGCCAGGGCATGAGTGGTACGTAGACCCAGCACGGTGGGAACAAGTGTTGAATCCACCACTTTGGGCATACGAAGAATACCTTCCACCCAGAGACCCTATAGCGATATCAGTTCCGAGGGCAGACCCTGTCTTCCTATCCACACATAGGGCCGATCCATTCATGCCAATACCTCTAGAGCCAGACCCGGAGCACAGAGAACATCCAGAATGTCCGAGTCATCACACCCATGGTAATGGAGACCAAAATCATTTCATCAACATGATCTCCATTGATTTAACCACCCCCATCCACAATCCGACCGATCCAGCATAGTCATTGTATCTAGACATAGATGCCATAGACTGGGATCACGTCAATTCACCTCCATCCCCATCCGAGTACTGGCCTTTCGGTGAGATGCTTCATTTTACCCCCGGGCCAACTCAGGATATCTTCCATGTTGAAGAGGGACCCGAGGTTCCTAACGATGATTTAAACTCAGCAAATGATATCCACTTGATCCCAACTCCACACCAGTTGGAGGATGGATCCCACATGTCGGTCGAGGAGACGACTGACGTAGACATCGACCTCGATCCAATGAATCCATAGATTATCAAGCTGGGGGTAAGTCTATCCCCCGAAGAGCAAGCCGACTACATTGCCCTTCTCAAAGAGAAGAAGGAGGTTTTTGCATGGTCATACAAAGACATGCCGGGACTAGATCCATAGCTAGTCATGCATAACCTAACGCTTGATCCGACAGTCAAGCCAGTTAAGCAAAAACTATGTAAGATGCACCCAACAGTGGCCTTAATGGTCAAAGATGAATTGCAAAAGCTGTTGGATGCACAGTTTGTCATCTGCATGGATTATCCGCCATGGTTGTCCAACATGGTGCCCGTCAAGAAGCTCGACGGGAGGATTCGCATATGCACTAATTTTTGAGATCTAAACAAAGTGAGTCCTAAGGATGATTTCCCCTTGTCGAGCATCGACGCATTGGTAGATGCTACAGCGGGCCACGAAATGCTTTCCCTCATGGATGGTTTTTTGGGATACAATCAGATTTGTATCAATCTCGAGGACCAACTAAAAATGGCGTTCACAATGCCTTGGGGGACATTTTGTTATAAGGTCATGCCTTTTGGCCTTAAAAATGCTGGCGCCACCTACCAACGTGCCATGACATACATCTTCCATGATTACATGCACAAAACTTTGGAAGATTACATGGATGATTTGTTGGCCAAATCTCTTTTGCGCCCGGATCATCTCGATGACTTAAGCAAGATCCTCGATCGCCTCATGGAGCATAAAGTCCGACTTGAATCCCAAGAAGTGCGTATTTGGCATCACATCTAGAAAACTCTTGGGTTTCATAGTCTCAAAGCGAGGCATCGAGGTGGACCCAAACAAAGTCAAGGCAATCCTTGAAATGCTTCCCCCAACTACCATCAAGCAGCTCAGAAGCCTACAGGGAAAGGTCACGTCGATCAAGCGCTTCATAGCGCAGCTATCTGACAAGTGCCGACCCATGAACAAATTATTGCACAAGGGGGTAGCATTTCATTGGGATGACGAGTGCCAATCGACCTTCGACGACATTAAACAATACTTGGCTTCACCACTAGTATTGGCACCACCTAGACCAGGAGTGTCATTCTACTTATACATCTCAGCTATTGAGGTGGCACTGGGTGCCATGTTAGCCCAGAAGAATGAACTTCATAAAGAATAGGCTACTTACTATCTTAGCCGCACCCTGGTCAGTTATGAACTTAACTATGCATACGTTGAGAAACTCTGCTTGGCAGTGGTGTTTGCTACCAAAAAGCTATGCCATTACATGCTGAGCAACAAGACGTATGTTGTGTCTAAGGAGAATCCATTGCGGTACATGATGAGTCGTACTTATCATAGTAGTCGCACGACGAAATGGATCATGTTGTTGATGGAATTTGACATAGAGTTTATTGGACAAAAATCCATAAAAGGTCAGGTCATAGCCGATCAACTAGCAGAGGCTCCTCTCGAAGACGATCAGCCTCTGACCATAGAACTACCCGATGATGGGGTCTTCCATGTCTCAGAATCACCAGATTCTGATGAGCCTGAGTCACATGCCGACATAACCCTATTTTTTGATGGTTCTAAATGTGAGCAAGGTGGTGGCATGGGAATAGTATTCTTCACACCACAAGGTGCTCCAATGCCTCTATCATTTAAATTAAATTTCCCATGCACCAACAACAATGCAGAGTATGAAGCCTTGCTCATAGGTCTTCAAACAACAATCACCATGAACATTAAACGATTGAATATCTTTGGTGATTCGTTGTTAATCGTCAACCAAGTCAAAGGGGTATTCCAATGTAAATGCCCAGTTCTGCAGGCCTACAAAGCCCTTGTGGACAAATTCCTGGCAAAACTTGAATGGTATGACATCGAGGCACTCCCTCGGTCATCGAATCATTTTGCGGACACTATGGCCTCTTTGGGGTCACTAATCCCACAAGACATTTCTGGTGATATGACAACCATTCAAGTCAAAACACTATCGCAATCCATGATGGAGCGTGCAAGCTCTGACTTAATGCCAGGAATCCACATGATCCAGATTGAACCACCTCAGGATAGGTTCTCTCGAATCCATGATCGTCTGAATCACGCCAATTGGGGGTCCTTATTCTCCCCTACTCCCCTTAATAGCAACACAACACTATTCTTACAAGTTCTTTCCCGCTCAACTTTTGCTAGGGATGAACTTCAAGAGGGATTGGCCGTTCATACCGTCGAGGTTTTCGATCAGCAGGATTGGTATTCACCCATAAGGGACTACCTCAAGTTAGGTAACCTCCCACTTGGATTGATGCATGCCACAAAATGAGCATTCAAGCAGAAAGTGGCAAAGTATGTCTTGTTAGGAGACATTTTGTACCATCATAGCTATGAAGGAATCCTCCTTCGTTGCTTGGACCAGCAAGAGTCCACTTGGGCAATCGCCCAAGCGCATGATGGTACGTGCGGTGGCCACTTCAGTGGTATGGCCATCGCAAAGCGCATTCTCCGCATGGGCTATTATTGGCCATATTTAGAGCGAGATTGTTGCGCATATGTGAGGAAGTGCGTGAAGTGTCAACATCATGCTAATTTGACACATGTACCTTCTCAGGCCTTGCAGCCGATCCAATCGGCTTGGCCATTTTCGTAGTGGGGCTTAGATCTAATCGGAAAGATCTCCCCTACATCGTCAGGCCATCACACGTTTATCATAATGGCCATAGAGTACTTCACCAAGTGGGTGGAAGCGGTTCCGCTTACCTCTATGATAGGACCCCGCATTGTGGAGTTCATTTTACATAACATCATATGTCATTTTGGTATTCCATCCAAGATAATCTCGGATAATGGGACGTCATTCAAGAACAAAGATGTGCATGCTTTGACCACAAAGTACAAAATTCAGCACAATTTTTTGACACCCTATTATCCGTAGGCAAATGGGCAAGCAGAGGCGTCAAACAAAATGCTAGTTGCCATCCTCAAAAATATAGTCATAGATAATCATAAGGATTGGCACATTCAAATCCCACTTGCCCTATGGGCTTATCACACTAGCATTCGGACACCCACTAGGGCAACTCCATTTTCGCTCGTGTATGGCTCCGAGGCAGTCATGCCTCTCGAGTTGGAAATTCCTTCCCTATGCATATCAATGCAAGAGTTCATCGATGATGACACTGCACGGTAGGCCCGGTTAGACCAGCTTACGTTGCTTGATGAATGACATGTTAATGCTCTCGAGCATTTACGTATCTATCAAGAGCGACTTAAGAAAGCATACAACATGAAAGTTCACCTGAGGGACTTTCAGGTTGGTGACTTGGTCTTGAAAGAGAACCAATAGAACTCTAGCTTGCCACCCCATCTAAGGGACAAGTTCATGGCAAAATGGTTAGGTCCCTATGTAATTGATAGTAAAATAGGACCTGGAACATACCGGCTAGCCTCTCTTGATGGAATCAAGGAACTAGAACCCTTGAACATCAGTCATTTGCGGCCATTCCATATCTAAAAGAGCCATAGCCCAACCAAAAAGCTCCAAGGATTCCCATAATCGCTTGGTCAACCCAAAAGCCCCAAGGATTCCCATAATCGCTTGGTCAACCAAAAGCCAAGATTCTCTAAAACCAAGGATTCCCATAATCGCTTGGTCAACCCAAAATCCCAAGGATTCCCATAATCGCTTGGTCAAACCCAAAAATCCCCAAAGGTGCCCATTACCCCTTTGGTCAAACCAAAAGCTCCAAGGGTTCCCACAATCGCTTGGTCAAAAATAAGAAAATTCAAAAACAATAAAATCATCAAAAATAACAAAAATTTGCATCTCATTTCCATGCATACTCACAATCATCACAACAATAAAGAGCTCTTTTTGCATCTCATCTTCATATTCACAAAAATCAATCCATCAAAAACACAAAAATATATATAGTTGCCTTAAGCATCACATCCATACATTACATATTTGTGGTCATAAAGGTCAACGCACCATAGACTGCCATTACTTGGCAAAACCATCATTTTTCACATTTTTCCACTTTATCAATAATTCATCACAAATAACCGCCACTCACGTTATTTTCCCACATCATAGTCGGTTGTCTTCTAATGTATCAAGAGTTTTCATCCTTCAGTCATCATTAGCTTTCTAGCCACGTACTGTACCAAGTCAGACAGATTTTACAAAGGTAGAGTTCTACTTGGATCACACCTTGGTACGTAGCATCCCAACACAAATTAAAACACATAAGAATTCCCAAGTTGTGTGAACGAAAGATGAAACCTGCAAAGCAATCCAGGTCACCATAAGCGAAATGGTTATCTTGCTCATCCCCCTATGCGAATGACCCCAAGAATGCTTGAGAGTTGGCAAAAGGACAAGCATCTTCCCTACCCAATTCCCCAAGAATCCCAAGTTCTCAAAAGGTTGCAAAACATCACAAATTTGCAAAATTCAAAACTCCAAAAAATTTGACATCACAACCAAAGTGCATACATCAAGAAAAGCACATAAAATAGTGATTCTCATCACTCCATATTCAAATCCCTTGCTCAAAAGAAAAAATAAAAAATAAATAGTGATTTTTATCACTACAAAAGAGCAAGTATCCCAATACAATTGAAGAAAAGAAGGGAGTCAAACTTGAATCCCTAGAACTCTCAGCATTCCGACAGGTCATGAGGCAAACCTCAGTACTGGTTTGGTGGATAGCCTATCGGTCACTGGTGGTAAACCTCTCGCATGATGATATATCTGTCACATTAACTTGTGTGTAGATCAATGTTTGCATGTGGATGAGCTAGCTTATGGTATCCTATGATAGCACCATAGATTAATCTGACTAAATACAACAAAGGAAGTTAGTGGAGCTAATCGGGTGATCCTCAGTACAGGTTTGGTTGATAGCCTATCTGGCACTGGTGGTATCCTGACAAATACCACATAAATGAACTCAATTGCACACACAGGGATGTGAAATAACTTGGTCAAAAACAAGTCCGATTCATACCTTGTTAAAAAGTCTCATAAGATAAAAGTACAGTCTTGGCTAGATAGTTAAAACATCTGAGTCTCGAAAAACCCTACCTACATTCTAAACCAACTTGCTATCTTTCATTCTCACCTTGCCATCAAAAAATACAAAAAAATAGCCCGTATACATAAAGAAAGTCAGGTCACACAGCAATCACCCAGCACAAAAAGCCATAAATTCTAAACAGTCTATGGTGCGACCGCCAAAAATCACAAATTCAATTCATCCATTCCATTTGCATATCATATAAATTAAAAACAATTTTGCATTTCATCAAAACATATGCATCCATCAATATAAATTAACATGCATACATCCATATTCATCAATCATCATGCATAACATCAAATCATGACATGTGCATAAATAAAATAAAGTCACCTATATATATCATCAAAAATGCCCATAGGCTACAATGAACCGGTCCTATGACCCCACAACAAAATCCAAAAGCTCAAAAATCCCCAAAGCCTAAGGCGTCGGCCACCATGATCACGCAGGATCGGTGCGACGGGAACTACCCCCCATGGTGTGGGTCCTATGGGACCCCTCAGGGTGGCTGCTACTAGCCCCTGCATCATGCCTACTACCCCCTCCCTCATCCAATCGCCTGCGATGAGATGATGCTGACTGCTCAGTATCACTGCCCCTCGTCCGGCATGAAGAGCCACCTCCAGAGGGCTCAGGTACCCGCCCCCAAGGTGGATGATCTCTCCCTCCAAATCCATCCGATGTCGACACCACTCCACCTCCCATCGATGGTACATCGCTACTACATCATCACGCTACGCCAACTACATCCGTAGGAGATCCCTCTCCCATGCAGCATCGGTATCCCCCTCCTATCGATGGTGCACAGCCCATGCATTCTCCCACTCTGCTAGCTGAGCCTACAAGAGATCCCTCTCTTGCAGAGCCTCCCCCAGCTCCTCATCTCACCTCCATAGTAGCCCCACCAATCATGCATTCTCAACGTGCACCCTTGCCTCCGTGTCCTCTACCACTGCCTGGTGCATAGGCGAATCCAGGACTACAGCCTGCTCTGGCTCCCACTACTCTGGGGCATCCTACATCTCCGGCTGATCTGGAACACCATAATCCACACCCACATCATCTACCTCCACCATGTCTGCATCCTCTAGCGGAGCTCCCCAATCATCTCCTGGTGCCTCGGCACCCTCCCCGCCTACTGTTGTTGCCTTCGTGCCTCCCAGTGGCCCCTCTCCCCGCCATCACCATAGTATCCACCACTGGTCATACTCCGTGGTAGTCCCGACGTCATCCATGTCCGAGATGTCAATCACCACATCTGAATCCTCGCCTAGTGGCATGATGACTGGCCGGTCCAGAGTCCTCTCGTCCCCCCGGTGCTGATAGACCACGGGCTCACCAGGCAACCCCTGGTGCACCCCAAACTGTCATGTCACCCGACTATAAGGGAAGAACTCTTGCTCGGTCCCATGCCGCCCAATCAGCCACCGCTCCCTACGTACCCACCGAAGCCACTCTCCAGCCTCAGGCCAGGCTGGACAATCCCGATAGGGGCGCTAGAACACCTCCCCTAGAGCAAGCCAAGTGAAGGCATCGGCATAGTGCCCTATGACACCTGCCCACCACCGACTCTACCCCTGCTCCTCAGACCGCCACCATAGAGCCGCGTAACCTATATCCTTATCCACCATCTCCGCCCGAGTCATCCATGGTAACCCCATCGGCCTCTCCATCGCTATGTGCTACCAAGCCCAGCTCTGCAACAGATAGCTGCAACTAATCCCCTTCCACCTCTGGCAATGGACCTCGTATAGCTCACCATAGAGCTGTGCCAGCAGCGTCTGTCCCCACCTCATGATCAAAGGCTCATGCATCGAACACTCCACCAGTCGATAGACCACATCCAGTAGGTTCCACGGGAACCTCATGCTTGACGAGTCGGGTAGCAGCATGTTGGAAATGAGGCCCATCAGCAATGCGTGCCTCACTCCCAACACCCCCTTCTCAAGCCACCATCGTACTAGAATCCCGCCAATCTGACAGTCAACCTCTACCCTCTCCACTGGACTATCCACCCCCACCTCCTCCCCATGCCCGAAGCAGCGTGTCAACACTGTTTTCTGTTGGTCCCGTGGCATCGTCTTGATAGGTAATCCATCTATCAAAATCCATAGAATCCGATAGACATCCTCTAACGTCACCGTCATCTCCCCTGTTGGGAGATGGAAGGTGTTAGTCCGAGGATCCCACAAGTTGATCAGGGCCATCAGGTAGGCCCGATCCCCGACCATCGGCTCCAACCGAGTCACCTGCTTGAGCCCAAGGGCATCAAGCCACTCCCATTCAGACACAGCTAGTGCTCGTCACGCTTCAGTGAAAACCGTAGGCACACGATACCGGCTCTTCACAACCTGCAAAAGAAAACAACACAAAAACATTAAAATCATGAAAAACTACATAAACAGTAACATGAATATACAACACTACATCAAACAATGTACAACTCAAAAACAACATTAAAAAACAAAAAAAACAAATTGTCAAATATAGTTTGTCAGTCTTAGGGTTTCTGCATTCTAAGTTTAAAACTGACAGACAACATAAAAAACAAAAAAAAAATTGTCAAATACAGTTTGTCAGTCTTAGGGTTTCTGCATTCTAAGTTTAAAACTGACAGAAAACATAAAAAACAAAAAAACAAATTAACAAAAACAATTTGTCAGTCTTAGGGTTTTTGTATTCTAAGTTTAAAACTGATAGACAACATAAAAAATAAAAAAAACAAATTAACAAATATAGTTTGTCAGTCTTAGGGTCTTTGTACTTTAAGTTTAAAACTGACAGACAAAATAAATAAATAAATAAATAAAAAACAAATTGAAATTTAAAACAAAAAAAGATAACAAAATTGTCAAATACAATTTTTCGTCTTAGGGTTTTGCATTCTAAGTTTTAAAAAAGAAAAGATAAATAACAAAAAAACTAGGTTGTCAAATACGTTTTTCATCTTAAGGTTTTTGCATTCTAAGTTTAAAACTGATAGACAACATAAAAAACAAAAAACAAATTGTCAAATCGTGTTAGTTTGGTTTTTGTATTCCAAGTTCACAATTTTTCTTTTACTTAAGGTTTACCTTACTGTCAAAAGGAAACAAATTTTAGACTGTTATCACGTCCTTTCAGCATACATATAAACTAGGGTTTCATTTTTACGAAGACAACTAAAAAGAAAAACAAATTTTTAAAACTAAGTTTTGAACTCAGTTTTTGTCTACCTAGAGTTTCTACCTAAGTCATAAGACAACAATTCATGCATAATGACATACAGTTAATCTTGGTTTTTCATTTTTCAAGTCAACAACAAACTACAAAAGAAGCAACAAATTGCGGTATTAAAAATTGTAAACAACAAAATGCAAGCAATAACGAGGAGGATCACTTACTGGTCTCACTTCGGCTCTTCCGCTTGATTTGGTTCATGCACTCATGATGTGGGAGAAATTCAGCAGTGCTTTGCTTCACAAAATTAACCTCCTCCTCCTCAGAGCTCCAATTCGCCAGGAAAAACGAAGGCAAATGATCCCAAAACCCAGTTTTGGCCTTTAAATAGGCATTTCGAGATTGTAATCGTTCTTCCCTGGGACGAGCACTCTGGTTAGCACTCGTACCTCTCTGGGACGAATACTAAATATATAACACCCATAGGGTTAGCACCAATTTCAGCTCCAAGAGGCGTAAATATATTTAGTATTGGGTCATTTTTGTGCAATACGGATTTTTGCCAAATTCAGCCTCGAAAAGCGTCACCAAAAGGGTTAACACCCGCCAAAAATAGGTCTAAATGTCGAAAAACTACACACACATTTAACGCTAAACATCTAAAGGCACCCTTACCTAAGTCATCTTGGGTCAAATGACTCATCGCTTTTCTCATGCTGGTCATTCCCTCATCGATTCGTCGCTTGAGGGGGTAGTCACACTTAGTCACCAATCAACAAATACACACCCAATCATGGAAATGGCATGCATTCAAAGAATCATTGACAAAGACAATCATGCTCCTGCTTGGGGCAGCAAAACAAGCAATAATCACAAGCTAATCAAACACTTGGCATTCATGAATCATGAACTCAAGGTTCCCACAGACAAAAGTTTGTGCCCTTTGCCTATTCATGACTGATCAATGTCCAAGCTCAAGTAACACCTCACCAAAAAAGGTTAACACTTGAATTGAGTTCCTTCGCTCGTCAAAAGCAAGGATTCAAGAATGCATGCCCTTTCCATACTTGGGGCATCAAAATTTGGTTAGGTTACTGATAAACCCTAATCATTAGTGCTTTGGTTATCTATTTTTTCTCAGCACTGCGCCATGCATAGCGCTTCCCAAAAAGGGGCATCTGTAGACACCAAAACAACACCAATCCGATTATGTGACTACAAACACTAATTGCATTGACACACATAGCCCCAAGGGCAGCCCCCAGAGGTTAAACAATGGTCCTAACCACTCTCACAATAGTTTTGGAAGGTCGAGAGTCAATTTGGCACCTTCAGGAACTTTGCTCAATACTCATTTCACCCAGGGATGATTTCAAACTAGGATTCGCCCCACCTAGGGACGAATAGCAGTATTCGCTCCAGGGTGGGGCAAATAGTAGGTTTGACGGGAAAAAAATCAAATCTTGACAAATGGTAGCTCAGATCCGCCACTTAATGCTTCCTTCATCGCATGAGAGTGTGGGTGAGCATTTTGGAGCGTTAGAGGCAGTTGCAAGGGTAGTCATGAAGTCCCTAATCAGGGAGGAATCTCCTCCCTCCCATAGAAGGGCATGATTGCCAAGTGGCACCTCTGCATGCTCCAATTCAAGAGACCTCCAGGTCTATAAATTGGTGAGTTTCCTCACCCCAAAATATAGATATAGAGGAGCATTTTTGAGCAACGAAGTGCTACCATTTTACTTCCCCATACGCCCTTGTTTGATTTGTGCCTTTCACATCCTTGATCTCTTTTAGAGAGGAGGTCATTGGGTGACCATTGGAAGGTCAAATATTGAGCCTAAAACCCGACATTTTGCCACAGCATACCACCCAATTTGCCGACAACACTTTACAAGAGATTTTGGACCCATCCCAAGTGGATTGGTGCCAAAATCAGGCCCTAAACGGTGGGCGGCCTGCCCCGCCCCCGCACTGTTGTAGATCTAATAGTCCCCTTTAGGAGCGATTAGGAATCTATGGTAGATTTTCCTTCTATCATTTTCTTTTGCATTTCATCTTATGCTGCTTAGATAGTTTGCAATTTCGATTTCGTAACGTTTTGAGCAAATCTTATCATGTTTCATCATTTTTTCGTCTTTACTAACTTGCGGAGGGCATCATCAAAATCCAGGCATTAGAGGCCAAATTGGGGAAATCTGACCATCTGGGTCATCCCAAAATACCCCCAATTAGCTAACCCCCACTTTTGTAGGAGATTTGGAGCTATCCATATGTGACATTTTGAGCGGTGCTATCTGGCGTTTTGTTGTAGGTCTATTCGTCCCGCCCCGAAGTGAATTCAAATATGTGAGGAATTTCTCGACTATTCCATTTGCAGTGTTTTCTTTGTGATGTCTTGATGCCCCTGTCAAATTTTTAGATCATTTGGATATATGTTAGTTATCGTTTTATTTATTCTTTACATGCACTAATCGTAGGCTTGGGGATTGCATGTTTCATCTCATCCGGAGGTGCTACTGACTGTTTCTTGTTTCTTTGAATGCAGGATCTGTGATGTTAGAGGAGCAACAAGGGAGTCAAGACTCATCAACGCAAGCGATGACAATGTTTGGTCCGCCCACTTTACATGTGGGCACGCGAAAGAAGGATGGCTATCCATGGATGTAACAAAGAAACAAATTTAACGCTCCTCGCCCCTAAAAAGGGAGGAGGCAAATTGTAACCGAATTTTGAAACATATCAATAAAAGAAAGGGCTGTTTTCCGCATTAGATTTTCATTTGAGTTTCAATTCATTTATGCTTTTCCTATTTCATACATTTTCAATTCGTAGGACTTAGCGTTAAGTTTAGTTCCATTTTGAATCGTACTTGGAGCCTTCCCTTTTTTTGTTTCCGTATCCTCGTGCTTTCAGGAACTAACCACTGAGAATAGGATGCCTTGGAAAAAATTATGTTATGGGTTATTCATAAGAATATATGGGGGGAGCAACATTTATAAATACCCCTTCCATGAAGTTGCATATCTTAATGTGCATAAAGAAAATAAACTTCAAGTTCAAGTGTATCTTTGTGTGATGCATAATAGTTTTCATAATGATGAAATATTGATAGGAATAAAATAGTTGGTGTATGGGTACTAATTGCTTTATTGCTATTATTTTTTTATTTTAAAAATAAATAACATATGAAGAATCTATCTTGTTTGGTAATATTTTTGTAGTGAAAACAAGGAAAGATAAATCAAGTATAATTAGACAAAATGAGATGAATTTTCATTACTATTGTGTTGAAAGCACTTTGTACTTAGCTTATTGTTTTATTTAAAAAAAAAACATTGCATTAATAGAATATAGTTTGAAATTTGGAATTGGAGAGTGTTTGTTTGAGTTAGGTATCTTGATTAGTTGATGTTTCATTTTTACAACCAAGGGGGTGAGTGAAGCATCGGTTGGAAGTGTTTGCAATTCAAGATACTTATGGTAAATTCGAGTAGTGGTAGCATGTTCAGATGCTCTTCAAGGTGAATTAAAAATAGGGATGTGGTAGTTGGTAAAGGTTATTCATTTTTAGAAAGGAAGTGCTTGGAATTGAAGCAGAGAATGTCTAGTTTGTTGGTGCTATTTTGGCTTCCCAAAATTGTTATTGTCAGAAGAATTCACTAGAATTGAGGGCTCAACCATTGCAAGAGTAAGTGTAACTATTTATTTCTATGTTATAACATGTTTTGAATAATTTTAAGATATGTGTACAAATAGTATATTTTCCAATTTAATGTTGGTGGTTCTTATTATCATCTTCTAATCGATATTTGGAGTGAATGGATGATTTTATTTTAACTTTGTGAATATTGCAAGAAGACTTAGTTTTGTGCTGGTGAGAATTTGACACTTGCAATTATCGATGTTTTTCTTAGTATTGGATGGCTTGGAGTGAATAATTTAGCTAAACCTAAAATTTCTTTGTTCATTGGTTCAAGGGAGTTACCTTCACAACGTAGGGATAATCCTTTTGCTATGTCCACCATTGCTATGCTTGTCAGTTGGGTTTTCAACCAACATGTATAGTAAATTGTGCTTATCATTTTACCTATTATTATAATTAGATCATAGTCAAATGTATGTTTTCTTAGGGTGGTTGTTGAGACATTTGAATAACTTTCCTTGGTTGGTAAATACTATAAAATGCAGGTAGTGAGTGACCTTGAAGTATGTATTGTAATTGTTATGTGATGTATGTAAAATTTATTTAAATTTGATTTACTAATATATAAAATTTATAGTGTGATTGGTTTCTAAGCCTATCAAATTTGTGATATCATTTGTATTTATGATAGAATGGGCATTTATTTTAATGACTTGTATATGTGTCTTTATCTCTAGAACTCGTTTGAGCTAGAACCATAGCATTAAGAAATGAAAAATGTATGTTAGGTAGTTTTGGTAGATTAATTAGAGATGGAAAATGGTGTTTTTCCTTTATATTTGTTATTCTTCCTATGGTATTCTATTGGCAAAGAAAAATTCAATAGATGCTTACAAAAATAGTTTGAAAATTTTAATGAGAACCTGAATATTGAAAAGGAATAAGTGCTTTTATATTGATTTTGGATGAGTTTTCATTAAGTTATATTTTATATTTGTTTGGAAACACTGCATGTCTTTCATTAGAATGAATTTATATACTGTAATAGAATTGGACTGTGTTTTTTGAATTGAATTTGGTGTGCAAATATAATTGTAACATAAAAAAGATATTGTGTGCAAATAGAAATGCAACATATAATATTGGAGTTGTATCTAATCCCAAATTAAAGGGTAAAAATTCTTCGTGGTTCTCAATATGGAATTAGGAATAGAGGGTGTTGAACGCACTTGGGTATACGTATGAAAAATGATAGATATGATCTACAGTGACAGTCTTTCTAAGTGAACTGAAGCACAAGTTTTTTTCTTGTACCCAAAATGGCATTATTTTTCTAGGTAGTTGATATATTGTAAACATAATTTCAAGAGGGAAAATTTGGGAAAGTATCCAAATTTAAAGCATGTAAAATATGTATGGATCAGATTAACTACCCAACAAACTATGTATGCTATTCCTTGTAATTTCCAAGTTGCATTTCCTAATGTAAATGATATTTGGTTTTAAATAATGCTATTTTGATTGGATCTTCAGTGCTAGTTAGCTTTCAAATGGTAGTCTCATAGGAAATAAGATAATGTAGATAGTTGTTATATTAAAATTATGGTGAATTATAATAATATTTGAGTTTAATTTAATTCATAGAAAAAAGTGTTGAGTATGTATATTTTTTAGATTTTTTCTCATATGTTAGTCTTTCCTTATGAAGACTTAATTTATGTTTTTAGTCGCCAATTGTGTTTGAGGAGAAGATTATTTTAGGATGATTTTCCTTCTGGTAATTCAGACACATGATTCTATCTTATTGGTTAACTTCAGAATTTGGGAAGTGTTGTTATTTTATTGGGAGTTTGACTATGTTTGGTTAGGAATAATTATTAAGAGTAAACTTAGTAGAGGGTGACACTAAAAATAAATATATAAAACTATTAATGAAAGGGGGTGTGTCATAACCCTTGCATAATATCTTTCCATGTTAAACCACTAAATTAATCATAATTGAAATCAATTTATTGTGTCATCTTCATGGTAATATAAATAGTTTACAAGTGAATGCTAGATCCTATGGTGACTTCAACCGGTAATGGTTGTGCAAACAAGAATTCATGAACATGGTTGACTAGCTCATTTGGGGATCAAAAAGTTAGTTGAACTTCTAATCACATCCACATAAATAGACTTATGTGGGAAAATGAAGTTTAACAAGTATCCTTCCTCTATAGACTACGAAGGAAATATGGAATAGTGTGTACCTTTCTAATGATGAACAGATAAAGCTAGACCTCTTAAAAAAGGAGTGATATCTTAAATAAGATGGTGCCTAGTGCACTTACATTGAAGGAATTATGTAAGTTATAGTGATGGGGATATTATGCATAGTTAGCGCCTAGGTCACTTACATAAAATAAATTATGTAAGTTGTAATGATGGAGCTATTATGAATAGTTCATGAATGTTTCATAGTAATATTAATGAATAAGTCGACCTAGAAAATGGATCCTATTGCCTCGCTTGGAAAAAGAAACTCATGCTATAGGATGGAAAAAATTGGGTTGTGACACAAGGCTCTCTACCTCTAGATTAGATATTAGGTGATTTTATAGGGTTGGTTTAGACACCTCTATGGGTAAAAAAAATGTTTCTTTTCATTACGTATAAACTGCTTTCCTTTCCTTTAAATATTTTTTGTTCCTTTCCAACCATACAATCCAAAGTATTATATATTTCAATAACAAATTGTATATAATACCTCACTTTTAAAATTTTCATATCATTGCTTTAAATTTTATTCAATTCTATCCTTCATCACCATTCATTTACCAAATATATTAAGAATTCATTGCCATAGTTCCTAGACTATTGAGCAGTGTCCCAAGAGATGGTCTATAATCTCCTCCTTTTACATAGAAAGCATTTTGAGGGGCCATGAAACCTCATTTTCATTAGGTTATCCTAGTGTAAAATTTTCCTATGGTCTACTAGTCATACAAACATTTTAACATTTGGAATGCTAGGGTTGTCCCAAATATCTATCCATATTCTTGTGGTATTCCTATTTTGTTGGTGCTTTATAGTATTTCTACTTCTTACTATGCATTATACTCAAATATTCAACTTCTAAATAATCGTATTCTTGAATCCCATTAGAATAATTATTATTTCTATATTTATTTTCAACTACCTCTTAGTATCAATATCTAGTATACTTGTAAAAAAATCATTTCCATATGTATCTTTCTTCTTGATCCTTGTACATAATGTTTGAAAGACTATCTTCATATTTTTATAAAAATAATCTCATCCATGGTTTCAAAATTAGATCTAGATTGAGCAACCTTTTATCACAACAAGTATCCATTGAAATAGAATTTGTTTTCTAGTTCCCATTACCCATCTTAAACCTTTAATTGCTAGATCAATTGATTTTTTTGAATTGTTTCATAGGGTAGAACCATTTGGTAGTGAGAATTCAATAAATATTAATCTTATGTAATTGATCTCAATATACTTAGAGGAATTCTTGCCATTGTCTCAGACACCCTTTGTAAAATATATTAATTACTTGTCCCCTTAGAGTTATGCTTGCATCCATAAAAACTCTTAAATCAATACCTCCCTTAGTTTTATCATCACACACATTACTCCATTTCACCAAAGGAAATTTTCTTTTATCATGTAATCCTAAACAAAAAAATGACCACAAAATATATATTAATTTTTTCTTACCAATTTAGCATAATATACAATACATAATATATTGGAATGGCCTATAATATTGTTTTAATTAGTTGTAGTCTTCCTGCTAATGATAACCATCTACCTTTCCATAATGGTAGTTTATTATAAACTTTACTTATAACTAGATTCCAAAATTCTATCTTCATCATCCCTTCAAATAAGAGAATCCCTAGATATGTTACCAATATATTTGCCTCATCCATTTGAAGTAAGTTGCACATCCTTACATTGATTCTAGCTATAGTGTTTAGGAAGTAAATTTTGTATTTTTTCCTATTAAATTTCTACTTGGATGATCTTGTATATTCCTTTAATAATATATTCAAATATCTATCCTTGTTTTCCCCTACCCTTCCAAAAAGTTTTGTATTATCTAAAAAGTGTTTGATGGGTGATGTTGTCAATGTTATTACTAGCCTTAAGTTTACTTTTTATCCCCTCTTGTATGCCTTCTTCATTTTCCCTCTAAATACCTCTACCATAATAATGAACATATACCATGACAAAGGATTTCTATCTAATACCCCTCTTTACTTTAGATGATTATATTGCTATCCCATTAAACAACATTGAATATGATACTTTAAAGACACAAGCTTTAGTCCATCTGGCCCATTTTGTTTTCCAAATATAAACTTTTTTAATACTACAAAAAGAAAATCCTATATAGTCATGTCATAGGTTTTATTCATATACATTTTTAAGTTCATTATTCTTTGTTTCCTAGAAGCTACTGAATGTATTATTTCTGTAGACACTAAAATCTGGTCAATACGATTAGGCAATCGAAAGCACTAGTTAATTGACACCATATGGCCCCCTTGGGCAACCCTTAGAGGTTTAATAGTGGTCCTAACCACTTTTGGGAGCTTTTACCCCACTTTTGGGAAGTTTTGGGGCATGTAGGCATGGTCATCCCACCTAGGGATGACCACAGTTCATGGTCGTCCCACCCAGGGATGGCCATGTGTGGTCATCCTTGGGTGGGACGGCCATGAAATTTGATCCCCAAAAAGTCAAAATGTGGATAAATGGCACCTAGAAACTGCTATTTTTCTTACCTATTCAAGCATGCATGTCATAGGACGGATAATCCTTATGACATACTTCATGAGGGAGGCCAAAATGGGAGATTCTCTTCCCCCTCCAATGCATGCCACACTTTGGCCAAATGGCACCTCTTGCCTTGCATGCCCTTGCATGTCCATTTACCCAAAGGCCTCCTTTGGCTATAAATGGGATCCATTTTTTACCCTAAATATAGAGATGAGTTTTGAGACATATCAACGAAGTGCTGCCAAGATTTCCTCTCACGTTTTTGTGCCTTTTGCCTCGGAATCTCTACCTAGCGAAGGAGTTTTGTGAGTGATCTAGGAGGCACAATATTCTTACAAAACCAAACTAATTGAGTGAATTTCAACACCAAATTTTATGAAAACACTATTGATAAGGTTCCTAACCAGTTCATAGAGGAATTTGTGGTAAAACAAGGGTAAAATTACTAGTTGTCCCACCCTGGGATGGTCCCCATTTTATGACAGCCACCATCGTACCTGCAAGTAACGGTGGCCTATTTGCACATTATTTTTATACTCTTATTTTTTATGCATATTCTATGATGTATCATGAAGCTACTGTCCAAATTTCACTCAATTTGGAGCTATATTGCGTGAGATATTATATTTTAATATTTTGCAGGCTTGAAGGATCCATTAGAATGTGCACAGGGATATGTGCCTTATTTTAAAAATATAACCAGAATGATCATCTTAAAATATAATTTTATGTATAATTACTAAGTTTCATGCATTTTGGTTATGTTTAGGGTTGGGAATTGCTTATTTTGGGTTTTGTAGGTTTGATAAGCGCACTTCAGGAAACACCACATCATCAGATTAAATTTCTATTTTTTTTGGGGAAATATTCCCAAAAACATATATTTTACATACCTCTGAAATTTAAAGTCATTTGGAGTTTTTTTTAGATAGGCATATTGCATATTCATTTTTTATAGCCTTTTAGTGCTTTTGGGGTTTGCATGTTTTCAATATACAAACTTTATATTTAACAATTTTGGTTTTCTTGTGTGTAGATATAGGTCATACAACATACAAGTAAGGATCATAAGATCATATAATAAAGTGGAATAATCATAGGCCCACCCACATCAATTGTAGGTACAAGGAAGAACATTGGAAGTGCACACGAGCTTCTTTGAAAGACTTGATCCTTTGGGCACCCCATTTTGTAAAAATGGTATCAATATAGAGATATCAAGGGGAAATTTATGTAACTATGGTTTTTATCAATCAAAATAATATAAGAAAGCTTCATTTCACTTCATTTCGTGTGTTTTGGTTATCTTTCCATGCTTACTTGAATGCTTCCATTTTGATGCTCATCACTCATTAGCGATAGATGCATATTGTTTAGCTACATTAGGTGCATAATTTTTCCCCTAATTTAGTGGATATCATGGTGGGACACTATTCCTATTGAATTTCTAAAGGTTTAACCTCGGTTTTTGCTTGGTTTTTGTTATAGGTACTGGTCATTTTGGCCAAAAATGACCTTTGTACGGGGTTATGCATAAGGGGTTGAACTCAAAATGTACTTGTAAAAAAATGATGAATCCTAATAAAAATCAAGGTGAATCATGGCAAATCCAAAACAAATCAAATCAACCATATTCACACTAGAATTTGGGGTATTTGAAGCCCTAAAAAGTAATTTCATATTTGGGATAACTTTTGATATATTAAATCACCTTATAACTTCATAAAATCACCATCATTAGACCATGCTTGAAAAGATATTTCCAATGAGACAAATATGCCTATTTTTGGATATATATTATGGTGAATTGACCCTAACGAAAAATTTGGTCCTAAAAATTTTAGGCGAATGTGCGGACGTCGAGGGTCCTCATATTCGTCAATTTTCAATTTTAAAAATTCTAATATTCGTCCAATTGTCTAATATTTGCCACTATGCATAACTTTGCCTCTAGACTACTCCTCGTGCCACCTTGGTATGGCCATACAATCATCCCACCCTGGGATGACCATAAAACTAGTAGCCATCCCACCTTGGTATGGCCACAAAATAGAGCCTTTTCTACTTAAATGCCAAAAACAATAGGTTCCCTAGGTGATAAGGTAGGTGCCTAAACTTTTGGTTTTTTGTTACATAGTCAAAAATTGCTAAAATTTGATTTTTCTCACATGATTTTTTTGATAGAAAGGTAGAAATATAGTTTAATTTTCTTATAAATGTAAAAATAGCAAATAAAAATAAGAAAAATAAAAAATAAGTGAAGTAATGATGCCCTTCTATGGTTTGCTTGCATGTAGGATACCAAATGGGTAGGCCATCATTTAGGATTTGCATCTTCTAGGTCTCTTTTTAGCTAGCTTTGTGAAAGTAAAACACACCTTTATGCTTGCATTTAGTGAATGGCCATCGAATGCTTCATTGTTTACTTTATTTTGGCTTAAAAAGAACCACACACACCATGATTCACTTAAAATATAGTGACGTGGATTTTATCACCATCCACTAGTAGAGTTCAATGAGGTGGATTTCGTCTCCACCCATTGTATCAAATCCCATGTATCCTTGTTATTTTTCAATATCGAATCCAAGATCTATCCTAACTATGCAAAATATCATGCATCATTCTTCTGAGGGATGTATCATTGCACATGGGGTGCAAGGTGAGGATCGCTAGGACCTATGCTCCCTATGCAGGTGTGGGTTTCATCTCCACATTTTGGGGGGTTTACGTGATCATGACTTTCATTATCAGTTGTTGAGCTAAGAGCATACATGTGAAATCCAATTAAACATAATATTATCATCCAACAAGATTTCGAACATGTGACACAAGGTCACCTTTACAAACAACACATATGAAACACATAAAATAGTTTAGGGATTCACATCTAAAAGTTAAAAGAGATAATCACTTGTTTTTATTGAGTGTTTCCTTTTCTTGTGTATTTTTTCATTAAGAATTTGTAAATGAGATAATCATCTAGTGTTGGTAGAGATTCATAATGGTGTACACCCACATCCAAGCCCGATCATTGGTGGAAGCTACAAAGAGTGGACTAGGAGACATGAGTCATATCTACTTTAGCACCATGGACTTGGTCATACCTCCCTGGCGATTCTCTACCAAACCAGTCCTAGAACAACGGGACATAAACCACACCTACAAGATAAACCTATGTGGGACACCCCTATGGGTTATGGACCCTTCCTGGAAGAGTTTTCCCAGTATGTAGACACATAACATACCTTCCTTGATAAAATGAAACAACACATTGGGGTGCAAGTAGATAGAGTTGTGCCACACATCTATATGCTTGAAAGGCTTGACACACCTATTTATGGGTCGTAACATGACTTCACACATTGGTAAGAGTAGGTTGATCATACCTTACCTCTACATCACCCTGATAGGTTCTAGTAGCCTAGGAAGTAGGATGAGTACAATACTCATCACTCAGGATGAGTAAACTCCACCCTTCCCTTTCTCATTCATGAAGGCATGAAAAAATCCTATATTATCCTCAAGAGTAGTTACCATGCAAGAACAGTGTACCTTTATGACCATTGAGTACAATGAGAATATGCTCAGGCCCAAACCTCAAGTGAATGTGACTACCCTTGATTGATGGAAGTGAATGATGTATATGACAAGTTATATTGAAGGAGGTTGGCCTCAAGGCAAGACTCCTAGGACTCCTAGGCCCTGCATAGCATAATATATCAATAAAGTGGTTGTAATATATATGGAATTCCAAGTGCATTTCAAGAAACTTCAATGAGACAAAGAGCAACTAGACCACTTGCATCAACTTGAGAAAGAAAGGATCAAACGATAGACCAACGAGTTGTTCCAAAAAAATTTACATGATAGGGTCCCTACCCCTAGAACATATAGACAAGAAGTCCATCCAAGGCAACCCATGCCTATTCGAGATAGTTCTCCTAGGATTTATCCAATGCTGCCTCCATGACATTCTAGGCCAAATTGGGACTTACCTCCCAAGCCAAACATAGGGTACCCATAGCAGGTAGCTACCCCTCTTTATAGACCATCTTGAGAGATGTCCTATTGGGTTACATCGAGCATGAGTTGAAGGTAGAATATTTGGAAACACCTTACCAAGGTAGGGGTGAGATGCAACCACCCTAAAATATGCCTAAGGATCCTCATACTCCACCATAGTGTGAGAGAAAATAAGAGGATATTAAATCCTTTGATGCATATAAATTATTTTTAGAGCACTTAGAGTTAGTAGAGAGCAAGACCTCTATGTCTGGATATCAAAATTCCACTCTGCACTAGTTATGCAGTTAGCTCATTCATCCTTCGGTGCATACCCCTCCCTATCCATAATAGTTTAATATGCCTTAATTAGATACCTTTAAAGGAGAGGAAGATGCACAGGAGCATGTTACCAAATTTCTAATTCAATGCTTTGGCATCTAGGATAATTATGCTTTGCTTTTGCGGACATTTTTGACTACCCTCTTTGGCCCAGCCACGAAGATGTTTACCTAACTCCCAAAGCATAGCATCCACAATTTGGATCAACTTGTAGACAGGTTCCTATAATGCTTTACCTTCAAAACCAAGGGGAATGCGATGCTGGAAGATCTCATTGGATTGAAATAATATGATGACGAGTCAATAGAAAATTACGGTAACTGGTGGCAATCATTGCTCACCAAGATTCCTTATCCACTCTCCATATCAGAGTTGAATCAGATGTTTTCCAAGAGTTACCTAAATTAAATATCCTTTTTGTTGCAGCTGTAATAATATCTAACTCTCGAAGATGCCCTAGCGTAGGCTAGAACAATTGAAGACATCAATATCCAAGAGAGAGAAATTGTGAAGCCTCACAAGAACAAGTGGAATAATACTAAGAATACCCAGTGCAACCTAATCCAACAATATTAAATCATGTTGCCATTGACATATTAGGGCCAACACAACCCACAGTGCTTCAAAAGCTAAATTATCAGGCCACACTTAGGAACTATAACAAGGACAACCAAAATAATCAAGGGCAAAATCAACAACATCACCAAAGTGATAGTTCACACCTATTGCAGAGTCCATGGACTCATTGTTTGAGCACCTCTTAGTGGTTAATTTGATCAATCTACCTAAGAGTCGACTTGTCAACCCAAATGCACCGAAGCCCAAAGGATACAGAGAAGAACCATATTACAAATTTCATAGGAAAAATAAGCATGACATGCAAATATGCTATAATTTTAAGCATTTGATGCAAGACATGATCGATAGAAATGCCCTTCAGGTAGAAAACCCTATCACACCAAAAAACCAACATATGGAGGTGTTTAAAGACCCCTTGACTGCCCATGTGAAGTAGGACAAGCCAGTACCCTAGGTAAATGAGGTTCATCATGCACCCCCTTAGCATGGGTATGTTAGTATGATCAGCATTATAATGAGAAATAGGTGGTACCCAAGTCCAGTCACACCACCTATAGCTTAGAGCAATGTTACTTTGACATCGTAGGCTTTACCACATCCTATGCTGAGCCTCCCACCTAGGCATGTGGTCACCATTAAGATCAAGCTCACTCAGATCCCGAGAATGACATATTTTGACTCTCCATATATGAGCTCATTTAGCAATCACCACCTCATAGATAAGCTTTATTGGATATCCTTAAGGTGATAGAGCTTCATCCCCAGGAGTCTAACTCCTTTAATAATTATGTGGGGCATGTCTGACAATCCATGGAACTAGTTATTACCTTTCGATAAGATGATCTCAAATGATATGTTTGATCCCTCCTTGCACATCATCTCATGTGTAAATGGAACACCTTACAAGAGAGTGTTGACAAAAACTGGATCTTTGAGCAATATCATCACTATAATAAATATTAAGCATCTAAAGCTCCTAGTGTCCCATATTGTCACATATATTTACACCCTTTGAGCATTTAATGATTATATATACTCAAGAGTCAGTACAGTTATCCTACCCATTCAAGTAGGACAAAAGACTATATCGACACTATGCCACATATTGGAGGGTGATATGGAATATAACATCTTACTGGGTAGACCTTGGATTAGGGACATGAAGTGTGTCCCTTCCATTTCTCACCAATGCCTAAAATACACCTATGAAAGGCAATTTCAAATTATCCCCATCGACCTAGAACCCTTCAAGTACTACAACATGGTGCAGTAGATCCCTGAGTATACCTTGCCATCCACCCATTTGGATTTTCAACCAAATGAATCCAACCAAGACCTAACTCCATCACCATCATCATAATTTAATCCATAATCATCTCATGCCATACAATCCTCATGTTCAACACCCCCAGACCTACCTTCATTGTTGGTGAATCCACCACTAAGAGACATGGGGAAGAGGCCTATTGGTGATAGCCCTCCTATCATATCCACCATATACACCAGTGAGACTCCTAGCCTAGTAGATGAGGAACTACCTTATGAGGTAAACATTGAATCAATTCAAGCCTTTCTTCCATCTCCTCCTTCTCCATAGCCACAGGTCACATTCCATATAAATTCTACTAGTTTAGGAGAGTACATGGTTAGGAATATCACATTCACCCCTGCCATCAAGTTAGTGCAAGACATGGGTCAACCTCATATTCCCAAGAGGTACTATCATACCTCTTGGTATTCCCCATAATCAAACAAATTTCATCTATGGGGGCCTTGATTATGGCATCGAGCCTTATCAATAGTAGGAAGAGGATGAAGAGCTCTTTTTTGAGGACATCAACTACATGTCCGACCTTGAATTTACCATGAAGTAGCTACATCTGTGTAATTGGCATGATTATGTGTTGGGCTTGTATGATCAAGGCACCCAAGTTCCTTACCATCCGTAGTATCAAATATATTATGACAAGTCTAGTTTGGGATATAACAAGCATGTTCCCCTCAACATCCTCATGGATAGCTTAAAGTGCATGACTGTCAACTTTAGGGATGAGTTTATGCATGACCCTTATGCCAATCCCAATCAAGTATACTCACTGAGAGAGTACTTCCCTACACCCCTAAGTGAAAAAGAGATACATTGCAAGGTCAACTGATATTATGAGAGAGATGAAAGTTTGCATGCCCTTCCACATGATAGTGAGGAATAATGTTAGGGGTATCCTTATGAGTGGACATCTAACGATGAATCAGATTATAGAGTAGCATCTATAAACTCTTCTAGTTTAGAGGGAGAAGGCCCTTGGATCATCCCTATGGATTATGAGGATGTGTTCTATATATGAATGTTACCATTACACCATCCCATTTGGTGACAACTTCTACCTTTAGATGAGCAAGCGCACCCGCAACCACACTGATCACCTCTGGTCATTCAGCCACTGCCACAACCACCTCCTTAGGTTTTGTAACATCCTAATGTCAATAGAAATCATCAACCACTTAGGGAAAATCATCCATCCATAAAAATTATTTCCATAGACCTGTTCGACCTTCTGCAAGATCCAAATAAACCATTGAAGCCATTGCACATCGACTTGGGGGTAATTGAATTTTATTAGTGAGATTCTCCCCTATATTCTTCTGAGTACTGGCCTTGTGATGAGATGTTGTAGCCATTTCATTTATTTCCAAAGCCTACTCATGATGTATTTCATGCTGAGGAGGAACCTGAGGTTCTAATTACTGATCTAAATCTAGCTTATGATATTCACCTAATTCCTACTCCTCAACAGTTGGAGGATGGGTCGCATATGTCAATCAAACCAATAGTTGATATAGATATTATCTTATATCCCAATAATACTCAATCTATCAATTTAGGAGAAAGCCTATCCCGTGAAGAGCAAGCTAATTACATAGACCTTATCATAGAGAAGAAGGAGGCTTTTGCATGGTCCTACAAAGATATTTTGGGACTGGATAAAATTCTAGTCACCCACAATTTGAAACTTGATCCCAAGGCCAAGTTGGTTAAGCAAAAGCTAAGAAATATGCATCTTACGGTAGCCCTAATGGTCAAATATGAGCTATAGAATTTGTTGGATGCCAAGTTTGTCATTTTGATAGACTATATGATGTGTTTGTCCAACATGGTTCCTGTCAAGAATCTTGATGGGAGGATTCACATTTGCACCAACTTTTGAGACCTAAAAAAAGTGAGTCCTAAAGATGATTTTCATTTTCTAAGCATTGATGCCTTGGTAGATGCCATAGTGGACCATGAAATGTTATCCCTCATGGATGGTTTCTCTAGGTACAATCATATTTGTATCAATCTAGAAGACCAACTCAAAATGGTATTTACAACACCTTAGGGAACATTTTGCTATAAGGTCATACCTTTTGGCCTTAAAAACATCGGTGCTACCTACCAATGCGCCATGACATACATATTCCATGATTACATGTACACAATTTTTAAATATTACATGGATGACTTACTAGTCAAGTTTTTATTACACCATGAGCATCTCGATGTCTTAAGCAAATTTCTTGATCACCTTATTGAGCGTAACATGAGATTGAACCCCAAGAAGTACATATTTTGTGTAACATCTAGAAATCTCTTGGGATTTATAGTGTAGACACCAAAACAACACCAATCCGATTATGTGACTGCAAACACTGATCGCATTGACACACACAGCCCCCAGGGCAGCCCCCAGAGGTTAAACAGTGGTCCTAACCACTCACACAATAGTTTTGGAAGGTCAGAGGTCAATTTGGCACCTTTCAGGCACTCTGCTCTCTACTCGTTCCACCCAGGGATGATTACAAACTGGTATTCACCCCACCCAGGGACGATTAGCAGTATTCGCTCCAGGGTGGGGCGAATAGCAGGTTTGACGGGAAAAAGTCAAATCTTGACAAATGGCAGCTCAGATCCACCACTTAACTCTTCCTTCATTGCATGGGAGTGTGAGTGAGCATTTTTGAGCGCTAGAGGCAGTTACAGGGGCAGTCATGGAGCCCCTAATCAGGGAGGAATCTTCTCCCCCTGGGAAGGCATGATTGCCAAGTGGCGCCTCTGCATGCTCATCCAAAGAGACCGTCAGGTCTATAAAATGGTGAGTCTTCTCACCCCAAAAATATACAGAGAAGGAGCATTTTGAGCAATGAAGTGCTACCATTTTACATCCTCACACCTTTTGATTTGTGCCTTTCACATCCTTGATCTCTTTTGGAAGGGAGGTCATAGGGTGATTATTGGAAGCGCAAATCCGAAACCAAAACCCGACATTTGGCCATAACATCCTACCAAATTTGTTGAAAACACCCCACAAGAGGTTTTGGACCCATCCCAAGTGGATTGGTGCCAAAATCGGGCCCCAAACGATGGGCGTCCTGCCCTCGGGCGCCCCCACACTATTGTAGTCCTAATCGCCCCGCCCCGGAGCGATTAGAAATCTGTAGCAGATTTCCTTTCTATTATTTTTGCATCTGATTCTATGTTGCTTAGATAGGTTGTCATTCAAATTTCACATCATTTTGAGCTGTTTTGATCATGTTTTTGTCATTTCTCGCTTTTGCTAACATGCAGGTAGCATCATCAAATTCCCGGTGATAGAGGCCGAATTGGAAAAATCTGACCTTCTGGGTCTTTCCAAAATACCCCATTTTACCTAACCCCCAACTTTGCAGGTGATTTGGAGCTTCCCGGATGTGACATTTGGGACAGTGCTTTTTGACGCTTTGTTGCAGGTCTAATCGTCCCGCCCCGGAGCGATTAGAAATCCATGGTGAATTTTTTGACTGTTCCATTTGCAGTGCCCTCCTGGTAATGTCCTCATGCCTCTATTAAATTTTTAGATCATTCTGATGTTATTTAGTTATCGTTTTATTCATTTTTTGCATGCACTAATCGTAGGCTTGGGGATTGCATGTTTCATTTTATCTACAGGTGCTACTGACTATTTTCTGTTTCCTTGAATGTAGGGTCTCAACATTAGAGGAGCAGCAAGGATTCAAGACTCATCAACGCAAGTGGCGGTGACGTTTGGTCCGCCCATTCTACATGTGGGCACGCGGAAGAAGGAATACCATCTATTGATGTGACAAGAACATATTTAACGCTCCTAGCCCCTAAAAAGGGAGGAGACGGATTGTAACTAGGTTCTAAAGCATATTAATAAAAAGGGTTGTACTCCATATTCACTTTTATACCTTGTTTCAATGCGTTTATGTTTCTCTCCTTTCATGCATTTCAGTTCGTAGGATTTAGCGTTAAGTTTAGTTTCATTTACATCGCATCTTGGCATTTCCTTTTTGTTTTCGTATCCTCATGCTTTCAGTGGTGATCACGGTGGGACCTTGTCCTCTATTTTTGAGATCAGAAATCTGATCAAAAATTGCTTGTTTTTGCTTGCAGGTACCAAGTTTTCAAACGTTGGACTGTTGTTCGTTCCAGTCTGTGACGAATACAGAGCTGGAATTCATCTTACCCAGGGATGAATGGGCATTCGCCCCACCCTATGATGAATACAGTTCTGTTATTCATCCCACCCAGGGATGAATAGCTCTCTGTGCAGTTTTAGGACAGAAACTCAGAACCATCCGATTTGGGCAGAGAAGAGGTAGAGGTCCTAAACACCTTCGTCATTTTCTGCTTTCTGTTTTCTGTTTTCTGGTTATTTGCTTGCTTAGGGAAAGTTTTTTTCTACTGCATGTTTTCTTTCTTTATGCAAAATAAAAAGAACCCCACACATCACATGGCAATTTAAACACCAAGGAGCTGGTCGTAAAACCCCAGCCCTTGATCAAGACCAACGGTGGATTTCATCACCACCTTGGCTTGAATTTTTGCATCCATAACCCCGATCGCTACTGTTGCTAGACGTAAATCCTGATGAAAGCTGACCAAGTGTAGCTGGGGTGATTCCCAACGCATGAGGATAAGTCTTCTATGGTAGGTGTCAAAAATAGGGTGATCCCCCTTCCGTACCGCCTATGTTCCACGTACCATTCTGCTCTCACGTACCAATAGTTTCCCTCACGTAAGGGCGGGTATATAGAGAGGTTTGGTATAATGGCCTGGCAATGGTATATCGAAGGGGCGACCATTTTTGGGAGTCATAAGAGCCATCATATTGCATTTTCTACAAAACGTTCTTTACAAAACTATCAAAACAAAAATCAAAACACACTAAACCAGGTTTAGGGCACACCTTTAATCTTTAAATGAGATAATCATTGCTTTGTGTGTGTGTGATATTTTCTATTTAGTGTAGCATAAAAATCATAAAAAGAAATAAAAATCTATGCATCTTGTAGGGAAACACCACCATGGTGTACACCCGTAGCCAAGCCCAATCACGGGCAGGAGCTACGGAGAGTGTACAAGGGGGCACAAGTCACCTCCGCTATAGCCCCAAGGACTTGGTCATACCACCTTGGCGGCCCGACCCACAAGATAGTCCACATCATGCCATTTTAGAATGGGACTATAGAGGCACCCCTTCGAGGGGCACTCCCGTCCAACATAGACCCTTTCAGGAGGAGTCCCTACATGTGGCACTCAATATAAATGGGAAGGCTCCCTTAGAAGCTCGGTATGAGTGGCCACCACATGATGAAGTGCTAGAACAACATAGGGTCCATGAGGAGAGGCCACATGATTATGTCATCCCTCCTTTACCCCCCATCACTGTTAGGAATAATAAGCCAAATCCAGAGCACAAGGCTCTTCAAACAGGGTGAGCCAACTCTGCCCACCCCTTTCACATATATGAAAGGGAGCATGAGGAAGACCATTACATTCCTCAAGAGCAATACACAGCATGGGAGCAATGCACCTCCGCACCTGCTATCTACCAGAATCACCTACTAAGGCCAGAGCCTCGAGTGAATGCCACCAACCTCGATAGAGGGAAGCGACCTATAGAGATCTCGGATCATCATGACCAAGATAAATGCATAGGAGAGGCATCTAGGCCTCCTAGACTCAAGATGGTAGAACAAATCGACTTGGCAGTCACCAAACATGCCACCCACCAAGCGTAGATCACGCAGCTTGAGCAAGACCAACAATAGCTAGAGCATCTATATCACCTTAGCAAAGAGCGCATTCGATGCCAAATAGATGAGCTGCTCCATAACACTATGCCTGAGAGGGTTCCAACCCCTCACACCCAAAGAGCAGAACCGTATGAGAGGCGCAACCCCTTGGTACGAGATAGGTCTCCATGACCTTACCAAGTGTTACCTTCGAGACCTCCTAGACCTGAGCGGGAGGCCACTCCTAGGAACAATGATGGGCACCCTCCATGGGGACCCACCCATGGTTATAGGTCTCATCCAGAAACTCCTCAAGAAGCCTATGAGGAGTATGAGCAAGAAGAAGAGTGGGCCGAAATGCCCTACCAAGGTAGAGGGGGTGCTATCCGGCCACCCCTCCATAGGCCTCAAGTTTCCCACAACCCACAATGGGAACTAACCAAGGAGGAAGAGATCAAATCTTTCGATGCATATAAAGCACTGCTAGAGCGCTTAGAGTCTATGGAGACCAAGACTTCTGGGCCCCAAAAGCCCACTTTATGCCAACTCCGTAGTCATCCTATGCATCCGTCAGTGCCGGCACCCCCTTACCCTGAACACTTTAAACTACCTCAGTTGGCAATATTTAGAGGTGAGGAGGATGCCCAAGAGCATGTGACTAGATTCCTGAGCCAATGCTTTGGCATTCAGGACAATGATGCTTTGCTGCTAAGAACATTCATCACCACGTTCGTAGGCCCTACCTCGGATTGGTTCACTCAATTGCCAAAGCACAACATTAGTAACTTAGATCAGCTAGTGGATGCATTCCTCGAATGCTTCACCTTCAACACCAAGAAGAAGGCATCACTAAGCGACCTAGCCAGCCTCAGGCAATATGAGGAAGAAACCATGGCGGCCTATGGGAACCGATGGAGGACTTTGCTTTCAAAGCTGCCCTACCTCCCTCCTATGTCCGACCTCACCCAAATGTTCTCAAAGAGCTATTTGAGATCGATCTCCATGCTATTGCAGCTACAACAATATGCCACTTTAGAGGAAGCTCTAGCGCAAGCTAGAATCATTGAGGAGATCAAGATTCAGGATGGCGAGATAGCCAAGCCAAAGAAGAAAGAATGGTCTAAGAACACCAAAATAGGGACCATGCAACAGAAACCCACTACGGTCAATCAAGTTGCTATAAACGTCCCTAAGCCTGCACAAGCAACACAGCCCCAAAAGGCTAACTATCAGGTGGTGCCTCTTAACAGTTATGATAGAGAAAATTAGAGGCAAGAACAAAATCAGCAGCGTCACCCTAGGCGATAATTCACACCTTACACAGAGTCCAGAGACTCCCTGTTTGACCGCTTGTCAGCGGCAAACTTGATCAACCTACTCGAGATTCAACCCATAGACCCCAATGCACCAAAACCTAAGGGCTATAGGGAAGACTTGTACTGTAGGTTCCATAGATGGAAGGGACATGACCTTAATGCATGTTGGAAGTTTAAAGGCTTGGTGCAAGACCTAATAGATAACAAGACATTAGCGGTGGATAATCTCATGGCACCAAGCAACCAACAAATGGAGGTCTTTAAGGACCCCTTGCCTACCCATGATGCATAGGCAAAGACCCTACAAGTCAATGAGGTAACACATAACTGCCCCATGCAGGGGTATGTAGGGATGATCAGTATAGTGACTCGAAACAAGAGGTACCCAAGCACAACTGCCCCCGCAGTAGCTACAGGAGAGGTGCCAACAATGTCACAACCACAACAACACCTTACGCAACCTCCTCCACCTAGACCAATGGCCATGATTCGAACCAAACTCACCCAGAGTTTGAGGACCACATCGGCTAGGCTCTCCATCTACGAGCTCATACAACAATCATCGCCCCATCGGGAGGCTCTAATGGAGATACTAAAAGCCATCGAGTTGCAGCCCCATGAAGCAAACTCCTTCAACAACTTCGTGGGACATGTCAAATGATGCACCGAGCCAGTCATCACCTTTCGAGAGGACGAATTGAAATCAGTGATCGGTGACATGGCAGATCCACCCCGCACGTCATCGCGCGGGTCAACGGGATTCCGTACAAGAGGGTATTGGTGGACACTGGCTCATCCAGTAATATCATTACAACAATGGCCTTGAAGCACCTAAAGTTGCCCGCATCTCACATAGTGGCCTCCACCTATACACTACGAGCATTCAATGATGCAATATGCTCGACAGTTGGCACAATTGTCCTACCCATCCAAGTGGGACAAAAGACTATACCTACATTGTGCCACATCTTGGAGGGTGAGATGGCCTATAACATCTTGCTGGGTCGGCCATGGATCAGGGACATGAAGTGTGTCCCTTCGATAGCTCATCAGTGCTTAAAGTATACATTTGAAGGGCAAGTGCATGTAGTCCCGACAGACTTGGAGCCCTTCAAGTATTGCAATACGGTGCAGCTAATGCCACAATCGACCCTTCCATCAATGCATTTGGATTTTTAGTTGAATCCATCTAAATAGGGTTCGATTCCATAGGCATCCCCATTGACAAGTCCATCAAATCCCTAGCCGGGTCCATCTTCATCATCTGGTCCTTCACCAACGATGCCACCTATGGTGGCCACATCGAAGGACAAAGGGAAGAAACCCTTGGAAGAGGTACCGCCATCAGTCTCAACCATCTCTACTGAGGAGATGCCTAGCAGAATGGAAGTCGAGGCTCCTAGTTCACCCGACATGGAGTGGACTCAGGAAGAACTTTCGTTCCCTCCCCCTCAATCACCAACAATCACCGTTGAAATGGCCAATACGGGCTTGGGGGAGTATCTGGTGTGGAATATTGTAGCAACACCCACACTGGAGTCCATGCAGGACATGGGGAGACCTCGCCTCCCCATCGGCACTATTGTTCCTCTAGGCTACCCGTCGAATCAGACAAACTTTGTGTATGGGGGCCTTGATCATGGTATTGAACCTTACATGCAAGAGGAAGAAGATGAAGAGCCCTTTCTCGAAGATGTCAACTATTTGTCCAACCCAGATTTCGCTTTGAGATATCTTGGCCAATGCAATTGGCATGGATATGGGTTAGGCAGATATGAGCAAGGAGTGCGCGTTCTTTGCCAACCAAGGTATCAGATGCCATACGACAAGTCAGGAGTAGGGTTCAACCACCCCCTACCCTTGGACATCTTGGTAGAGAACATGCAAGGCCTAGGGATAGGCAACAAGGGTGGATTGGCATTAGATCCATATGCCAATCCTAACACGACATATACATTGGGGGATTATCTCCCATCGTTGACAACCGACCTTGTTGACCTCAACAACCCCTTCCCTTCGCTCGAGAGAGGAGAAAGTTTGAGAACTCACCTACGAGAGGGGTATAGACAAGGTCAAGAAGGATCTTCTAAAGATGAGTCAGAATATGAGGTAGCACCATGGGACCCCTTCGAATCGGATAGCAATCACTCACAAGTGACCCCCATGGATGATTATCAAGAAAGCCTCTTGGCAATGTTCCCTTTGGATGCTCCAATCGAGCAAGTGCCACCTCAAGAAAATCAGGTCCCCCCGTAGAGAGCGGAACAACCCCGATGGGGCCAGATCAATTTGCTCGAGCAAGACGAGCCTCTAATGTCACAAACAATTGTTGGAACCAACGAAGGCCTTTGGATCTCCGATAGTGATTATGAAGATGAAACTGAGATGGCATATCTCAATCACATGCGACAGATGCAACAACAATACCCCCTGGATATTGATGACATATTTGAACAACTAAACATAAGGCCAGGGCATGAGTGGCACCTAAACCCAGCGTAGTGGGACCAAGTGTTGAATCCACCACTTTGGGCATATAGAGAACACCTACCACCCAGAGACCCTATAGAGATATCAGTGTCGAGGGCAGACCCTATCCTCCTATCCACACATAGGGCTGATCCATTCATGCCAATACCTCCAGAGCCAGATCCGGAGCACAAAAATCATCAAGGATGTCCGAGTCACCACACCCATGGTAATGGAGACCAAAATCATTTCATCAACATGATCTCCATTGACTTAACCACCCCCATCCACAATCCGACGATCCAACATAGTCATTGTATCTAGACATAGATGCCATAGACTGGGATCACATCAATTCACCACCATCCCCATCAGAGTATTGGCCTTTCGGTGAGATGCTTCATTTCACCCTAGGGCCAACTCAGGATATCTTCCATGCTAAAGAGGAACCCGAGGTTCCCAACGTAGATCTAAACTCAACAAATGATATCCACTTGATCCCAACTCCACACCAGTTGGAGGACGGATCCCACATGTCGGTCGAGGAGACGACTGACGTAGACATCGGCTCTGATCCAATGAATCCATAGATTATCAAGCTAGGGGTAAGTTTATCCCTCGAAGAGCAAGCCGACTACATTGCCCTTCTCAAAGAGAAGAAGGAGGTTTTTGCATGGTCCTACAAAGACATGTCGAGGCTAGATCCATAGCTAGTCATGCATAATCTAACGCTTGATCCGACAGTCAAGCCAGTTAAGCAAAAACTATGTAAGATGCACCCAATAGTGGCCTTAATGGTCAAAGATGAATTACAAAAGTTGTTGGATGCACAGTTTGTCATCTACATGGATTACCCACCATGGCTGTCCAACATGGTGCCCATCAAAAATCTTGATGGGAGGATTCGCATATGCACTGATTTTTGAGATCTAAACAAAGCGAGTCCTAAGGATGATTTTCCCTTGCCTAGTATCGATGCATTGGTAGATGCTACAGTGGGCCATGAAATGCTTTCCCTCATGGATGGTTTCTCGGGATACAATCAGATTCGTATCAATCCCGAGGACCAACTAAAAATGGCATTCACAATGCCTTGGGGGACATTTTGTTATAAGGTCATGCCCTTTGGCCTTAAAAATGCTGGCGCCACCTACCAACGTGCCATGACATACATCTTCCATGATCACATGCATAAAACTTTGGAAGATTACATGGATGATTTGTTGGCCAAATCTCTTTTGCGCCCGGATCATCTCGATGACTTAAGCAAGATCCTCGATCGCCTCATGGAACATAAAGTCAGACTGAATCCCAAGAAGTGCGTATTTGGCATCACATCTAGAAAACTCTTGGGTTTCATAGTCTCAAAGCGAGGCATCGAGGTGGACCCAAACAAAGTCAAGGCAATCCTTGAAATGCTTCCCCCAACTACCATCAAGCAGCTCAGAAGCCTACAGGGAAAGGTCACGTCAATCAAGCACTTCATAGCGCAGCTATCTGACAAGTGCCGACCCATGAATAAATTATTGCACAAGGGGGTAGCATTTCACTGGGATGACGAGTGCCAGTCAGCCTTCGATGATATTAAACAATACTTGGCTTCACCACCAGTATTGGCACCACCTAGACCAGGAGTGTCATTCTACTTATACATCTCAGCTACTGAGGTGGCACTGGGTGCCATGCTAGCCCAGAAAAATGAACTACACAAAGAACAGGCTACTTACTATCTTAGCCGCACCCTGGTCAGTTATGAACTTAACTATGCATACGTTGAGAAGCTCTGCTTGGCAGTGGTGTTTGCTACCAAAAAGCTATGCCATTACATGCTGAGCAACATGACGTATGTTGTGTCTAAGGAGAATCCATTGCGGTACATGATGAGTCATACTTATCATAGTAGCCGCACGACAAAATGGATCATGTTGTTGATGGAGTTTGACATCGAGTTCATTGGACAAAAATCCATCAAAGGTCAAGTCATCGCCGATCAACTAGCAGAGGCTCCTCTCGAAGATGATCAGCCTCTGACCATAGAACTACCCGATGATGGGGTCTTCCATGTCTCAAAATCGCCAGATTCGATGAGCCCGAGTCACAGCCGACATAACCCTATTTTTTGATGGTTCTAAATGTGAGCAAGGTGGTGGCATGGGAATTGTATTCTTCACACCGCAAGGGGCTCCAATGCCTCTATCATTTAAATTAGATTTCTCGTGCACCAACAACAATGCCGAATATGAAGCCTTGCTCATAGGTCTTCAGACAACAATCACCATGAACATCAAATGATTGAACATCTTTGGTGATTCACTGTTAATTTTCAACCAAGTCAAAGGGGTATTCCAATGTAAATGCCCAGTTCTGTAGGCCTACAAAGCCCTTGTGGACAAATTCCTGGCAAATCTTGAATGGTACGACATCGAGGCACTCCCTCGATCATCGAATCATTTTACGGACACTATGGCCTCCTTGGGGTCACTAATCCCGCAAGACATTTCTGGTGATATGACAACCATTCAAGTCAAAACACTATCACAATCCATGATGGAGCATGCAAGCTCTGACTTAACGCCAGGAATCCACCTGATCCAGATTGAACCATCCCTAGACAAGTTCTCTCGAATCCATGATTGTCTGAATCATGCCAACTGGGGGTCCTTGTTCTCCCCTACTCCCCTTAATAGCAACACAACGCTATTCTTACAAGTTCTTTCCCACTCAACTTTTGCTAGGGATGAACTTCAAGAGGGATTGGTTGTTCATACTATCGAGGTTTTCGATCAGCAGGATTGGTATACACCCATACGAGATTACCTCAAGTTAGGTAACCTCCCACTTGGATTGACGCATGCCGCAAAATGATCATTCAAATAGAAAGTGGCAAAACATGTCTTGTTAGGAGACATTTTGTACCATCATAGCTATGAAGGAATCCTCCTTCGTTGCTTGGACCAATAGGAGTCCACTTGGGCGATCACCCAAGCGCACGATGGTACATGCGGTGGCCACTTCAGTGGTATGGCCATCGCAAAGCGCATTCTCCGCATGGGCTATTATTGGCCATATTTAGAGCGAGATTGTTGCGCATATGTAAGGAAGTGCGTGAAGTGTCAACACCATGCTAATTTGACACACGTACCTTCTCAGGCCTTGCAGCCGATCCAATCGGCTTGGCCATTTTCATAGTGGGGCTTAGATCTAATCAGAAAGATCTCCCCTACATCGTCAGGTCATCACACGTTCATCATAATGGCCATAGAGTACTTCACCAAGTGGGTGGAAGCAATTCCGCTTACCTCTACGATTGGAACCCGCATTTCGGAGTTCATTTTACATAACATCATATGTCATTTTGGTATTCCATCCAAGATAATCTCGGATAATGGGACGTCATTCAAGAACAAAGACGTGCATGCTTTGACCACAAAGTACAAAATTCAGCATAATTTTTTGACACCCTATTATCCGTAGGCAAATGGGCAAGCAGAGGCGTCAAACAAAATGCTAGTCGCCATCCTCAAAAATATAGTCGTAGATAGTCATAAGGATTGGCACATTCAAATCCCACTTGCCCTATGGGCTTATCGCACTAGCATTCGGACGCCCACTGGGGCAACTCCATTTTTGCTCGTGTATGGCTCCGAGGCTGTCATGCCTCTCGAGTTGGAAATTCCTTCCCTGTGCATATCAATGCAAGAGTTCATCGATGATGACACTGCATGTGAGGCCCGGTTAGACCAGCTTACGTTGCTCGATGAATGACGCGTTAATGCTCTCGAGCATTTACGTATCTATCAAGAGCGACTTAAGAAAGCATACAACATGAAGGTTCACCTGAGGGACTTTCAGGTTGGTGACTTGGTCTTAAAAGAGAACCAACAGAATTCTAACTTGCCACCCCATCTAAGGGACAAGTTCATGGCAAACTGGTTAGGTCCTTATGTCATCGATAGTAAAATAGGACCTGGAACATACCGGCTAGCCTCTCTTGATGGAATCAAGGAACTAGAACCCTTGAACATCAGTCATTTGCGGCCATTCCATATTTAAAAGAGCCATAGCCCAAACCAAAAGCTCCAAGGATTCTCATAATCGCTTGGTCAACCCAAAAGCTCCAAGGATTCTCATAATCGCTTGGTCAACCCAAATGCTCCAAGGATTACCCATAATCCCTTGGTCAAACCAAAAGCTCCAAGGATTCTCATAATCGCTTGGTCAACCCAAAATGCTCCAAGGATTCTTACTTGGTCAACAAAAGCTCAAGGTTTAACTTGGTCAACCAAAAGCTCCAAAGGATTCCCATAATCGCCTTTGGTCAACCCAAAATGCTCCAAGGATTCTCATAATCGCTTGGTCAACCCAAAATGCCCCAAAGGTGTCCCATTAATCCCTTTGGTCAAACCAAAAGCTCCAAGGATTCTCATAATCGCTTGGTCAACCAAAATGCCCCAAAGGTACCCATCATCCCTTTGGTCAAACCAAAAGCTCCAAGGGCTCCCACAATCGCTTGGTCAAAAATAAGAAAATTCAAAAACAATAAAATCATCAAAAATAACAAAAATTTGCATCTCATTTCCATGCATACTCAAAATCATCACAACAATAAAGAACTCTTTTTGCATCTCATCTTCATACTCACAAAAATCAATCAATCAAAAACACAAAAATAATAGCTGCATTAAGCATCACATCCATACATTGCATATTTGTTGGTCATATAGGTCAAAGGCACCATAGACTGTAATTACTCGGCAAATCCATCATTTTCCACATTTTTCCACTCTATAAATAGTCCATCAAAAATAAATGCCATCCATAGTTTCACCATATCATGCATCAGTTGTCTTCTAATGTATCTAGAGTTTTCGTCATTCAGCTGTCTTTAGATTTCTAGCCAAATATTGTACAAAGTCAGACAGATTTTACAAAGGTAGAGTTCTACTTGGATCACACCTTGTTACGTAGCATCCCAACACAAGTTAAAACACATAAAAATTCCCAAGTTGTGTGAACGAAAGATGAAACCTGCAAAGCAATCCAGGATACCATCTAGTGAAAAGGTTATCTTGCTCATCCCCCTGTGCGAATGACCCCAAGAATGCTGAGAGTTGGCAAAAGGACAAGCATCTTCCCTACCCAATTCCCCAAGAATCCCAAGTTCTCAAAATGTTGCAAACATCAAAAAATTTGCAAAAGTCAAAACTCCAAAATTTGACATCACAACCAAAGTGCATACATCAAAAGGCACATACAATAGTGATTCTCATCACTCAATATTCAAATCCCTTGCTCAAAAGAAAAAAAAAAAATAAATAGTGA
Source organism: Wollemia nobilis (assembly GCA_028583015.1). Lineage (NCBI taxonomy): Eukaryota > Viridiplantae > Streptophyta > Pinopsida > Araucariales > Araucariaceae > Wollemia > Wollemia nobilis. Next base: position 32,267,673 of record JAQPPZ010016892.1, on the reverse strand, counting down.
TTTTTATCACTATAGAAGAGCAAGTATCCCAATACAATTGAAGAAAAGAAGGGAGTCGAACTTGAATCCTTGGAACTCTCAGCATTCATAAGGTCATGAGGTAAACCTCAGTATCGGTTTGGTGGATAACCTATCGGTCACTGGTGGCAAACCTCCCGCATGATGATATATCTGTCACATTAACTTGTGTGCAGATCAATGTTTGCATGTGGATGAGCTAGCTTATGGTATCCTAGATAGCACCGTAGATTAATCTGACTAAATACAACAAAGGAGTTAGTGGAGCTAATTAGGTGATCCTCAGTACAGGTTTGGTTGATAGCCTATCTGGCACTGGCGGTATCCTGACAAATACCACATAAATAAACTCAATTGCACACACAGGGATGTGAAATAACTTGGTCAAAGACAAGTCGGATTCATACCTTGTTCAAAAGTCTTGTAAGATAAAAGTATAGTCTTGGCTAGTTAGTTAAAACATCTGAGTCTCAAAAAACCTTAACTACATTATAAACCAACTGTGATATCTTTCATCCTTGCATCACCATCAAAAAATACAAAAAATAACATGTATACATAAAAAAGTCATTTACCACAACAATCACCTAGGACAAAAGCCATAAGCAGTCTATGGTGCCACCACCAAAAATCACAAATTCAATTCATCCATTCCATTTGCATATCATATAAATTAGAAACTTTAGCATTCATCGCAACATATCCATACATAATGTAAATTAACATGCATCCATCAAACATCAGTCACTATGCATAAAATCAAATCACAACATGTGTATAAACAAAATAAAGTCATCTGTATATATATATATATCATCAAAAATGCTCGTAGGCTACAATAAACCGGTCCTCTGACCTCGCAAAAAGGCAAAAGCTCAAAAACCCCCAAGCCTAGGGCATCGGCCACCATGATCACATAGGATCGGTGCGACGGGAACTACCCCTCATGGTGTGGGTCCTATGGGACCCCTTAGGGCGGTTGCTACTAGCCCCCGCATCATGCCTACTAGCACCTCCCTCATCCAATCGCCTGCATCGAGAGGATGTTGACTGCTCAGTATCGCTCCCTCTCGTATGGTGCGATGATCCACCTCCACTAACCATAGGGATCCACCCATCGAGGTGGATAATCTCCACCTCCAACTCAAACCGATGTCAAACCAAGTCCATCTCCCATCGATGAACTATCACCAAGTTCTCATAACACTGTGCCAATGCCTTCTCCCTCTCCATCCGTAGGAGATCCATCTCCCATGCAGCATCTGTATCCCCATCCCATCGATGGTACACCACAAATGCATTCTCCCTCTCTACCAGCTGTGTCCGTAGGAGATCCCTCTCATGCAGCGCCTCCCCGAGCTCCTCATCCCATCTCTAGAGTAGCCCCTCCAATCATGCTATCTCAGCGTGCAACCCTGCCTCCGTATCCTTCAGGACTTCCTGAGGCATCGACATCTTCGAAATGGCAGCCTGCTCTAGCTCCCACTACTCCGGGACGTCCTACATATTTGGCTGCTCGAAACCCCAAAATCATCCCCCCTAAAATCATCCACCTCTACCATGTCTGCATCCTCTAACGGAACCCCCAACCCTCTCTTGATGCCTCTACATCCTCACCACCTGTTGCTACCACCTCTACACCCCCTAGAGGCCCCTCGCCTCACCACCATCACAAAGTCCACCACTGGTCATACTCTATGGTAGCCCCGATGTCATCCACGTCTGGGATGTCAATCAGTATCTGAATCCTCACCCAACGATGCAATGATCGGCCAGAGTCCTCTCGTCCCCCGATGTCGATAGATCATAGGCTCACTAGGAACCCCTTCCCCCAATCAGCCACCTCCCCATATGAACCCATCGAAGCCACTCTCCAGCCTCAGGCCAGGCTAGACAATCTGAGTATGGGTGCCAAAACACCTCCCCTGGAGCAAGCCGAGTGAAGGCATCGACATAGTGCCCTATGACACCTACCCACCATCGACTCTATCCTTGCTCCTCAGACTACCACCATAGTGCCCCATACCTGATCTCTCTATCTACCATCTCTACTCGAGTCATCCATGGTAACCCCATCGGCCTCTCCATAGCTATGTGCTGCCAAGCCCAACACTGCAACAAGTAACTACATCCAATACCCTTCCACTCTCGATAGCGGACCTCGTACAACTCATCGTAGAGCTGTGCCAGTAATCTGTCCCCATCTCATAATCAAGGGCCTCTTTGGACGAACTCCACCAACCTGAAGACCACCTCCAATAGGTTCCATGGGAACCTCACACCCGAAGAGTCAGGTAACAGCATGTTGGAAATGAGGCCCATCAGTACTGCATGCCTCACTCCCAACATGCCCCTCTCTAGCCACCATCGTACCAAAATCCTACCAATCTGGTAGTCACCCTCTGCCCTCTCCATTGGGCTATCCACACCCAACTCCTCCCCATGCTCGAAGCATCATGTTAGCACTATTGTTCGTTGATCATGCAGAGTAGTCTGAATAGGTAGTCTATCTATCGAAATCCATAGAATCTGATAGACATCCTCCAAGGTCATCATCATCTCCCTTGTTGGGAGATGGAAGGTATTGGTCTAGGGATCCCACAAGTTGATCAGGGCCATCAGATAGGCCCGATCCCCCACCATAGGCTCTAGTCGAGTCACCTTCTTGAGCCCAAGGGCATCAAGCCACTCCCAGTCAGCCAAAGTCAATGCCTCCCATGCTTAAAAAACCGTAGGCACACGGTATCGGCTCTTCACAACCTGCAAAAGAAAACAAAACAAAAACATTAAAAACATGATAAACTGTACAACAATAACATGAATCTACAACAATGCATAAAACAATGTACAACTAAAAATAGACAAATAACGAGCAACAAAATTCAAAAAAATTAAAAAATAGTTTGTCAGTACCTAGGGTTTTTAACTCTACGTTTAAATTGATAAACAAAATTAAAAAAATTAAAAAATAGTTTGTCAGTACCTAGGGTTTTTAACTCTACGTTTAAACTGATAAATAAAATTCAAAAAAATTAAAAAATAGTTTGTCAATACCTAGGGTTTTTAACTCTATGTTTAAACTGATAAACAAAATTAAAAATAGTTTGTCAATACCTAGGGTTTTTAACTCTACGTTTAAACTGATAAATAAAAACAAAATAAAAAATCAAAATAATAGTTTTGTTAACCTCGGGTTTATAACTAAAGTTTACAAATGAAAAATCATAATAAAAACAATTTTCTAAAGCTAGGGTTTTGCTCTAAGTTTAACCTAGGTTTTAGTTTAAACAAAAAGTTAGATTAAAACAATTTTTCTAAGCTAGGTTTTTCATTTAGTAATACCTAGGGTTTTAGTTTAACAACAAATAAACAAAAAAAAAAAATGACAAACTAGGGTTTCTTTAACCTAGGTTATGTTTTAGTTTTTAGGGTTTTACCTTAGTTTAAACGAAAAAACAAATTCAAAATAAATTGTGATTTTTAAACTGTAACATAAAACAAAAGCAAATAATGAAGAGGAGCACTTACCGGTCTCACTTCGGCTCTGTCGCTCGATCCGGTTCATGAACTCATGGTGTCGAGAAAATTTGGTAGCGCTTCGCTTCGTAGAATCGACCTCCTCCTCCTCAAGAGCTCCAAATCGCTAGAAAAATTGAATGCAAATGAGCCCAAACCCTAGTTTTGGCCCTTAAATAGGCTTTTAGGCCTGTAATCGTTCCTCCCTAGGATGAGCACTCTAGTTAGCACTCGTCCCACCCTGGGACGATTACTAAACTGGTATTCGCCCCACCCAGGGATGATTACAGAGCAAAAATTTCAAAAACAACAAAAACTGCACCAAAATGCACCAAAAACAAGCAATAAAATTGTCCAATAAGAGTGCTTTTGCACTTGACATTTGGGCATGCAAAATAGATGTCGGGGTCACAAATCCTCACTATCCTATTCCCTAAGAAGGCTACCATAGCTGGACCGCTCCACGGGAGGATGGATTGTCGAGAATTTCATCCCCAAAAAAAGGGTCCAAACCCACCCAAAAATAGCAATAAAATTGCCGAACAAAGGCGCCTTTGCACCGCCATTCACTGGCATACAAAATAGATGTTGGGGTCACAAATTGTCACTATCCTACTCCCTAAGAAGGCTACCATAGCCGGACCGCTCCATGGGAGGACGGATTTTCGAGAATTTCATCTCCAAATGGCGTCACCAAAAGGGTTAAACACCCACCAAAAATAGGTCTAAATGTTGGGAAACTGCACACACATTCAAAGATAAACAACTAAGGCACCCTTACCTAAGTCATCTTGGGTCAAGCGACTCGTCGCTTTTCTCATGTAGGTCATTCCCTCATCGATTCGTCGCTTGAGGGGGTAGTCACACTTAGTCACCAATCAACAAATACACACCCAATTAAGGAAATGGCATGCATTCAAAGAATCATTGACAAAGACAATCACGCTCCTGCTTGGGGTAGCAAACAAGCAATAATCACAAGCTGATCAAACACTTGGCATTCATGAATCATGAACTCAAGGTTCCCATAGACAAAAGGTTGCGCCCTTTGCCTATTCATGACTGATCAATGTCCAAGCTCAAGTAACACCTCACCGAAAAAGGTTAACACTTGAATTAAGTTCCTTCGCTCGTCAGAAGCAAGGATTCAAGAATGCATGCCCTTTCCATACTTGGGGCATCAAAATTTGGTTAGGTTACTGAGAAACCCTAATCATTAGTGCTTTGGTTATCTATTTTTTCTCAACACTGCGCCACGCATAGCGCATCCCAAAAAGGGGCATCTGTAGACACCAAAACAACACCAATCCGATTATGTGACTGCAAACACTGATCGCATTGACACACACAACCCCCAGGGCAGCCCCTAGAGGTTAAAAAGTGGTCCTAACCACTCACACAATAGTTTTGGAAGGTCAGAGGTCAATTTGGCACCTTTCAGGCACTCTGCTCTCTACTCGTTCCACCCAGGGACGATTACAAACTGGTATTCGTTCCACCCAGGGACGATTAGCAGTATTCGCTCCAGGGTGGGGCGAATAGCAGGTTTGACGGGCAAAAAGTCAAATCTTGACAAATGGCAGCTCAGATCCACCACTTAACTCTTCCTTCATTGCATGGGAGTGTGAGTGAGCATTTTTGAGCGTTAGAGGCAGTTATAGGGGCAGTCATGGAGCCCCTAATCATGGAGGAATCTTCTCCCCCTTGGGAAGGCATGATTGCCAAGTGGCGCCTCTGCATGCTCATCCAAAGAGACCGTCAGGTCTATAAAATGGTGAGTCTTCTCACCCCAAAAATATAGAGAGAAGGAGCATTTTGAGCAATGAAGTGCTACCATTTTACATCCTCACACCTTTTGATTTGTGCCTTTCACATCCTTGATCTCTTTTGGAAGGGAGGTCATAGGGTGGTTATTGGAAGCGCAAATCCGGAACCAAAACCCGACATTTGGCCATAACATCCTACCAAATTTTCCGACAACACCCCACAAGAGGTTTTGGACCCATCCCAAGTGGATTGGTGCCAAAATCGGGCCCCAAACGATGGGCGTCCTGCCCCCGGGTGCCCCCCACACTACTACAGTCCTAATCGCCCCACCCCAGAGTGATTAGAAATCTGTAGCAGATTTCCTTTCTGTTATTTTTGCATCTGATTCTATGTTGCTTAGATAGGTTGTCATTCAAATTTCACATCATTTTGAGCTATTTTGATCATGTTTTTGTCATTTCCCGCTTTTGCTAACATGCAGGTAGCATCATCAAATTCCTGGTGATAGAGGCCAAATTGGAAAAATCTGACCTTCTGGGTCTTTCCAAAATACCCCATTTTACCTAACCCCCAACTTTGCAGGTGATTTGGAGCTTCCCGGATGTGACATTTGGGACTAGTGCTTTTTGACGCTTTGTTGTAGGTCTAATCGTCCCACCCCAGAGCGATTAGAAATCCGTGGTGAATTTTTTGACTGTTCCATTTGCAGTGCCCTCCTGGTAATGTCCTCATGCCTCTGTTAAATTTTTAGATCATTCTGATGTTATTTAGTTATCATTTTATTCATTTTTTGCATGCACTAATCGTAGGCTTGGGGATTGCATGTTTCATTTTATCTACAGGTGCTACTGACTATTTTCTGTTTCCTTGAACGTAGGGTCTCGACATTAGAGGAGCAGCAAGGAGTCAAGACTCATCAACGCAAGCGGCGGTGACGTTTGGTCCGCCCATTCTACATGTGGGCACGCGGAAGAAGGAATACCATCCGTTGATGTGACAAGAACATATTTAACGCTCCTAGCCCCTGAAAAGGGAGGAGACGGATTGTAACCGGGTTCTAAAGCATATTAATAAAAAGGGTTGTACTCCATATTCACTTTTATACCTTGTTTCAATGCGTTTATGTTTCTCTCCTTTCATGCATTTCAGTTCGTAGGATTTAGCGTTAAGTTTAGTTTCGTTTGCATCGCACCTTGGCATTTCCTTTTTTTTTTCGTATAGTCTCTAAACGAGGCATAAAATTGGACCCCAACAAGGTCAAGCTAATACTTGAGATACCTCCCCTAACTACTATTAAGTAGCTTTGAAGCTTGCATGGTAAAGGCGCATCCATTAAATGCTTCATAGCACAATTGTTGGACAAATGTCAACCTATGAACAAGTTATTTCACAAGGGGGTCATATTCCATTGGGATGATGAGTGTCAAGTTGTCTTTGACATGATAAAATAATACCTATCTTTGCCACTAGTATTGTCTCCACCTAGAATAGGAGTGTCATTCTACTTATACATCTCATCCAATAAGATTGTATTGGGTGTCATGTTAGCCCAGAAAAATGAATTGCATAAGGAACAAGCTACTTAGTATCTTAGTTGCACCTTGGTTAGCTATGAAATCAAGTATGCATACATTTAGAAGTTATGCCTAGCAATGGTTTTTTCCACCAAAAAACTACGTCATACCACGTATGTTGTATAAAAAGAGAATCCATTACGATACATGATGAGTTGCACTTATCACAATAGTCACACGGTGAAATGGATCATGTTGTTGATAGAGTTTGACCTAGAATTTATTGGACAAAATTCAATTAAGGGTTAGGTCATAACCGATCAACTCATAGATGATCCTCTCAAGGATAATCAACCTCTTAGAATGGATCTTCTTGATGATGGAGTCTTTCAAATATCAAAATCACCAGATTCTAATGAGCCTAAGTCACAAGCTAATATGACTCTCTTCTTTGATGGCTCCAAGTGCGAGCAAGGGGATGGTGCAGGGATTATGTTTTTCACACCTTAAGGGGCTCCCATACCCTTGTATTTCAAAATTAATTTCTCATGCACTAACAATAATGCCAAGTATGAAGCCTTGCTTATATGTCTTCAAATGTATTTCACCATGAAAATAACCAAGCTCAACATTTTTCATGACTCCTTGCTCATTGTAAATCAGGTCAAAGGGATTTTCCAATGCAAGTGCCTAGTTCTACAAACCTATAAAGCCCTTGTGGACAAAATCCTAGAAAAATTTTAATGGTTTAGAATCAAGACACTCCCCTAATAATCTAATCATTTTGTGGATACAATTTCCTCCCTACGGTCTTTGATCACGCAAAACCCTACTGATGAGATGACAACCATTCAAGTCAAAATGCTATCACAATCTACAGTTGAGCATGAGTACACCTAGTCCATGCCAACAGTCCACTTAAATCAGATTGAACCTCATCAAGAGAGATTCTTACAAATTCATAATAACTTGAATCGTGTTGATTGGGGAACTTTATGAAAGCACGAGGATATAGAAGCAAAAAGGAAACACCAAGTGTGATTCAAACGAAGCCAAAGATAATGCTAAATCCTATGAATTGAAAATGCATGAAAAGAGAGAAGCATAAACAAATTGAAACCAGATAGAAAGCAAATGTGGAATACAACCCTTTTTATTAATGTGCTTTAAAGCTCGGTTACAACACATCTCCTCCCTTTTTAGGGGCTAGGAGTGTTAAATAAGGTTTCGTTGCACCATGGGTGGTATGCCTTATTTTGCATGCCCACATGTAAAATGGGCAGACCAAACGTTGTTGCCGCTTGCATGAAAGGGTATTTGATTCTTTGCTACTCCTCCGGTGTCGATATCCTATGTTCAAAGAAATAGAAAACAATCAGTAGCACCTACGGATGAAACAAAACATGTGATCCCCAAGCCTACGATTAGTGCATGCATAAAATAAATAAAATGATAACTAAAAGAGATCAAAATGAGCTAAAAACTTGATAGAGGCATGAGAACATCATCAAGAAGGCACTGCAAAAAGAACAGTGGGAAAATTCACCATGGATTTCTAATCACTCTAGGGTGGGATGATTAGACCTGTAATAAAATGTCAGAAAGCACTATCCCAAATGTCCCATCTAGGAGGCTCCAAATCACCTACAAAGTTGGGGGTTAGGTAAAATGGGGTATTTTGGGAAGACCCAGAAGGTTAGATTTTTCCAATTCGGCCTCTATTGCCAGGAATTTGATAATGCTACCTGCATGTTAGCGAAAGAGAGAAATAGCAAAAACATGATCAAAACTGCTCAGAATTACATGAAATTTGAATGCAAGCCTATTAAAGAAACCTAGAATAAAATGTAAAAATAACAGAACTAAAATCTACTACAAATTTCTAATCGCTCCGAGGTGGGACGATTAGGACTGCAGCAGTGCGAGGGGCGCCCAAGGGCAAGACGCCCGCTGTTTGGGGCCCGATTTCGGCACCAATCCACTTGGGATAGGTCCAAAACCTCCTATGGGGTGTTGTCAAAAAATTTGGGTGGGATACTATGGCTAAATATTGGGTTTGGGGTCCGGATTGCACTTCCAATAACCACCCAATGACCTCCCTTCCAAAAGAGATATCAAGGATGTGAAAGGCACAATAAAAAGTGAGTATGCAAAATGGTAGCACTTCGTTGCTCAAAATTCTCCTTCTCTGTCCCTTTTTGGGGTGAGAAGACTCACCATTTTATAGACCTGACGGTCTCTATGTATGAGCATGCAAAGGTGCCACTTGGAAATCATGCTTTTCCAAGGGGGAAGATTCCTCCCTGATTAAGGGCTCCATGACTGCCTCTGTAACTGCCTCTAGCGCTAAAAAACGCTCACTTGCACTCCATGCATTGAAGGAGTTAAGTGGTGGATCTGAGCTGCCATTTGTCAAGGTTTGACTTTTTTCCTGTCAAACCTGCTATTCGTCCCACCTAGGAGTGAATACTGCTAATCATCCCAGGGTGGGACGAATACCAGTTTGTAATCGTTCTTGGGTGGAACGAGCATGCCATTTCCTTAATTGGGTGTGTATTTGTTGATTAGTGACTAAGTGTGACTACCACCTCAAGTGACGAATCGATGAGGGAATGACCAACATGAGAAAAGTGACGAGTCGCTTGACCCAAGATGACTTGTGTAAGGGTGCCTTTCAGTTGTTTATCTTTGAATGTGTGTGTAGTTTCCCAACATTTAGACCTATTTTTGGTGGGTGTTAACCCTTTTGGTGACGTCGTTTGGGGTTGAAATTCTCGACAATCCGTCCTCCCGTGGATTGGTCCGGGTATGGTAGCCTTATTAGGGAGTAGGATAGTGAGTATTTGTGACCCCGATGTCTTTTTTGCATGCCAAGAGGTAGAGGCGCAAAGGCGTTTTGTTTAGCAATGTTATTGTTATTTTTGGGTGGGTTTGGACCCTTTTTGGGATGCCGTGTGGGGATGAAATTGTCAAAAATCTATCCTCCCATGGAGTGGTCTGGCTATGATAGCCTTCTTAGGGAGTAGGATAGTGACAATTTGTGACCCCAACATCGGTTTTGCATGCCAATAATGTTAAGTGCAAAAGCACTCTTATTCGGCAGGTTTATTGCATTTTTGGGTGCATTTTTTTTGTTGTTTTTGAAATTTTTGCTCTGTAATCATCCCTGGGTGGGACGAATACTAGTTTTGTAATCATCCCAAGATGGGACAAGCACTAACTAGAGTGCTCGTCCCAGGGTGGAACGATTACAGGCCTAAAAGCCTATTTAAGGGCCAAAAATAGGGTTTGGGCTCATTTGCATTCGATTTTTCTGGCGATTTGGAGCTCTGAGGAGGAGGAGGTCGAGTCTACAAAGCAAAGTGCTGCCAAATTTTTCCCGACACCATGAGTTCATGAACTGGGTATTCCAGTGGCAGAGCCGAGGCAAGACCGGTGAGTGCTCCTCTTCGTTATTTGCTTTTGTTTTGTTTTACAGTTAAAGAACCGTAACTTATTTTGCAATTTGTTTTTCCATTTTTAAAATAAGGTAAGACTCTAGGCTAAAAGAATTGACAAAAACTAAAACTATAACCCTAGGTTAAAATGAAACCCTAGGTTTTGCCGTTTCTTGTATTTTTGTTTTTTTTGTTTGTTTGTTTGTTTTTTTTGTTGTTAAACTAAAACCCTAGGGTAAACTGAACGAAAAACCCTAGCTTAGAAAAATTGTTGTAATCTAAACTTTTGTTTTTAAACTGAAATCCTAGGGTAAACTGAGAGAAAAACCCTAGTTTTTTTAAAAATTGTTGTTATTTTGCATTTGTCAGTTTAAACTACATTTAGAAACCCTAGTTTAATGAAAACCCTAGGTACTGACAAACTATTTTTTGATTTTTGAATTTGTTTTTGTTTTTTGTTTATTTGTTTATCTATCAGTTTAAACTTAAAGTCAAAAAACTTTAGGTACTGACAAATGTGATTTTGTTTTTTTTTTTGAATTGTTGTTTGTTTTTTATCTGTCAGTTGTAGACTTAAAATTAAAAAAACCTAAGTGCTGACAAACTGTTTTTTGATTTTGAATTTGTTTTTGTTTTTTGTTTGTTTTTAGCTGTACAGTTTTTTATGCATTGTTGTATATTCATGTTATTGTTGTACAGTTTATCATGTTTTTAATTTTTTTGTTGTTTTTGTGTTTCAGGTGATTAAGAGCCGGTACCGTCAGCCGATGGTGTTCTCTGATGCCCAGGGGGCATTGAATTTGGTGGATTGGGAATGGCTTGATGCCCTTGGGCTCAAGCATGTGATGCGACTAGAGCCGATGGTGGGGGATCGGGCACGGGCCCCCAATACCTTCCATATCCCAATAGGGGAGATGACAGTGACTCTGGAGGATGTCTATCGAATTCTACAGATTTCGATAGACGGGCTACCGATCAGGATGACATCACGTGATCAGCGATACGCTTGTACTGACATGATGCTTCGGGCATGGGGAGGAGTTGGGTGTGGACAGCCCAGTGGAGAGGGTAGAGGGTGACTGCCAGATTGGTGGCATTTTGGTATGGTGGTGGCTAGAGAGGGGCGTGTTGGGAGTGAGGCACGCATTACTGATGAGCCTCATTTCCAACATGCTACTGCCCGACTCTTCGGGTGCGAGGTTCCCGTGGAACCTGCTGGAGGTGGTCTTCAGGTTGGTGGAGTGTCCGACCATAGAGCCCTTGATTATGAGATGGGGTCAGACACTGCTGGCATAGCTCTATGATGAGTTGTACGAGGTCCACTGTTGGAGGCGAAAGGGTATTGGATGCAGTTACCTATTGCAGTGCTAGGCTTGGCAACACATAGCTATGGAGAGGTCGGTGGGGTTGTCATGGACGACTCGGGCGAAGATGGTTGACAAAGAAATAGGGTATGCGGCACTGTGGCATAGGTCGGAGGAGCAGGGGCACAGTCGGCGATGGGTAGGTGTCATGGGGCACTACATTGATGCTTTCTCATGGCTTGCTCCTAGGGAGGTAGTCTGGCGGCCATACCTAGATTGTCCAGCTTGGCCTGAGGCTAGGGAGTGGCTCCGATGGGTTCGCAGGGGGAGGTGGCTGATCGTGCGAGCATGGGATCGAGTAGGAGTACTTCTCGTATGTCTAGGTGACATGATAGTTTGGGGTGTACCAGGGATTTCTTGGGGAGCCCTTGATCTATCAGCATCGAGGCAACAAGAGGACACTGGACTAGCCGGTCATTGAGCCGTTGGGTGAGGATTCGGATACAGCGATTGACGTCCTAGACGTGGATGACATCGAGGTTACTGCTGAGTATGAGTAGTGGTGGACGTTGTGGTGGTGGCAAGGCGAGGGGCCTCTAGGGGGTCCAGAGGTGGTAGCAGTAGGCGGGGAGGGTGCAGAGGCACTAGGAGAGGGTTGGGGGGCTCCGCTAGATGATGCAGACATGGTGGAGGTTGATGAGGTGGGTGGGGATTTTGGGGTTCCAGAGCAGCCAGAGATGCAGGACGTCCCAGAGCAGTGGGAGCCAGAGTAGGCTACCATTCCGGAGATGTCGATGCCTCAGGCAGTCTCAGAGGATACGGAGGTAGGGTTGCATGCTGAGATAGCATGATTGGAGGGGCTACTCCGGAGATGGGATGAGGAGCTCGGGGATGTGCAGGAGAGGGATCTCCTACGGACATGGCTGGTGAAGAGGGAGAATGCATTGGCTGCGTACCATCGATGGGATGGGGATACAGATGCTACGCGGGAGATGGATCTCCTGCGGACGTAGCTGGCATAGCGCGATGATAACTTGGTGATGTTTCATCAATGAGGAGATGGACTTGATTCGGCATCGGTTTGAGCTAGAGGCGGAGATTATCCACCTCGGTGGGTGGATCCCTATGGTTAGTGGAGGTGGATCATCACGCCGCACGAGAGGGAGCGATACTGAGTAGTCAGCATCCTCTCGGCGTAGGTGATTGGATGAGGGAGGCGCTAGTAGGCGTGATGCGGGGGCTAGCAGCAACCGCCCTGAGGGGTCCCATAGGACCCACACCATGGGGGGTAGTTCCCGTCGCACCGATCCTGCATGATCATGGTGGCCGATGCCCTAGGCTTGGGGGTTTTTGAGCTTTTGCCTTTTTGCGAGGTCAAAGGACCGGTTTATTGTAGCCTACGGGCATTTTTGATGGTATATATATACAGATGACTTTCTTTTGTTTATGCACGTGTTGTGATTTGATTTTATGCACAGTGACTGATGTTTGATGGATGCATGTTAATTTATATTATGTATGGATATGTTGCGATGAATGCTAATGTTTCTAATTTATATGATATGCAAATGGAATGGATGAATTGAATTTGTGATTTTTGGCGGTGGCACCATAGACTATTTAGAACTTATGGCTTTTTGTCCTAGGCGATTGTTGTGGTAAATGACTTTTGATGTATACATGTTGTTTTTTGTATTTTTTGATGGCGATGCAAGGATGAAAGATATCACAGTTGGTTTTAGAATGTAATTAAGGTTTTCTGAGACTCAGATGTTTTAACTAACTAGCCAAGACTGTACTTTTATCTTACAAGACTTTTGAACAAGGTATGAACCCGACTTGTCTTTGACCAAGTTATTTCACATCCCTGTGTGTGCAATTGAGTTTGTTTATGTGGTATTTGTCAGGATACCACCAGTGTCCAGATAGGCTGTCAACCAAACCTGTACTGAGGATCACCTAATTAGCTCCACTAACTCCTTTGTTGTATTTAGTCAGATTAATCTATGGTGCTATCTAGGATACCATAAGCTAGCTCATCCACATGCAAACATTGATCTGCACACAAGTTAATGTGACAGATATATCGTCATGCGGGAGGTTTGCCACCAGTGACCGATAGGCTATCCACCAAACCGATACTGAGGTTTACCTCATGACCTTCTGAATGCTGAGAGTTCCAGGGATTCAAGTTTGACTCCCTTCTTTTCTTCAATTGTATTGGGATACTTGCTCTTTTGTAGTGATAAAAATCACTGTTTATTTTTGTTTTTTCTTTTGAGCAAGGGATTTGAATATGGAGTGATGAGAATCACTATTGCCTATGCTATTTGATGTATGCACTTTGTGGGATTTGATGTCTAACTTTGTAGTATTGACTTTTGCAAATTTTTGATGTTTTGCAACTTTTTGAGAACTTGGGATTCTTGGGGAATTGGGTAGGGAAGATGCTTGTCCTTTTGCCAACTCTCAGCATTCTTGGGGTCATTCGCACAGGGGGATGAGCAAGATAACCTTTTCACTATATGGTATCCTGAATTGCTTTGCAGGTTTCATCTTTCGTTTACACAACGTGGGAATTGTTTATGTGTTTTAACTTGTGGTGGGATGCTACGTAACAAGGTGTGATCTAAGTAGAACTCTACCTTTGTAAAATCTGTCTGCCTTGGTACAGTATTTGGCTAGAAAGCTAATGACAACTGAATGACGAAAACTCTTGATACAGTAGAATACAACTGACTATGATATGGCAAAAATATGTGAATGGCTTTTATTTTTGATGGACTGTTTAGAGAGTGGAGAAATGTAGAAAATGATGGATTGGCCGAGTAATTACAGTCTATGGTGCATTTGACTTTGTATGATCAACAAATATGCAATGTATGGTTGCGATGCCTATGCAGCTTATATTTTTGTGTTTTTGATTGAATTTTTGTGAGTATAAAAATGAGATGCAAAAGAGTTTTTTATTGTTGTGATGATTTTGAGTATGCATGGAAATGAGATGCAAATTTTTGTTATTTTTGATGATTTTATTGTTTTTGAATTTTCTTGTTTTTGACCAAGCGATTGTGGGAACCCTTGGGGCTTTTGGTTTGACCAAAGGGATGATGGGTACCTTTGGGGCGGTTGGTTTGACCAAAGGGTTTGTGGGCACCTTTGGGGCATTTTTGGGTGACCAAGCGATTGTGAGAATCCTTGGAGCTTTTGGTTTGACCAAAGGGAGTATGGGTGCCTTTGGGGCATTTAGGGGTTGACCAAGCGATTGTGGGAATCCTTGGAGCTTTTGGTTTGACCAAAGGGATTATGGGCACTTTTGGGGCATTTGGGTTGACCAAGCGATTATGGGAATCCTTGGAGCATTTTGGGTTGACCAAGCGATTGCGGGAATCCTTGGAGCTTTTGGTTTGACCAAAGGGATTATGGGTGCCTTTGGGGCGTTTAGGGGTTGACCAGCGTTTGGGACCTTGGTGCATTTTGGAAGAGTTGACCAAAGGGATTATGGGAATACCTTTGGAGCATTTTGGGTTGACCAAGCGATTGTGGGAATCCTTGGAGCTTTTGGTTTGACCAAAGGGATTATGGGCACCTTTGGGGCGTTTGGGTTGACCAAGCGATTATGGGAATCCTTGGAGCATTTTGGGTTGACCAAGTGATTACGGGAATCCTTGGAGCTTTTGGTTTGACCAAAGGGTTTATGGGCACCTTTGGGGCATTTTGGGGTTGACCAAGCGATTATGGGAATCCTTGGAGCTTTTGGTTTGGGCTATGGCTCTTTTAAATATGGAATGGCCATAAATGACTGATGTTCAAGGGTTCGAGTTCCTTGATTCCATCAAGAGAAGCGAGCCGGTATGTTCTAGGTCCTATTTTATTATCGATGACATAAGGACCTAACCAGTTTGCCATGAACTTGTCCCTTAGATGGGGTGGCAAGTTAGAATTTTGTTGGTTCTCTTTTAAGACCAAGTCACCAACCTAAAAGTCCCTCAGGTGAACCTTCATGTTGTATGCTTTCTTAAGTCGCTCTTGATAGATACGTAAATGCTCGAGAGCATTGACGCATCGTTCATCAAGTAACGTAAGTTGGTCTAACCGGGCCTGCCGTGCAGTGTCATCATCGATGAACTCTTGCATTGATATGCGCAGGGAAGGAATTTCCAACTCGAGAGGCATGACTGCCTCGGAGCCATACACCAGCGAAAATGGAGTTGCCCTAGTGGGCGTCCGGATGCTAGTGCGATAAGCCCATAGAGCAAGTGGGATTTGAATGTGCCAATCCTTATGACTATCTATGATGGTATTTTTGAGGATGGCGACTAGCATTTTGTTTGACGCCTCTGCTTGCCCATTTGCCTACGGATAATAGGGTGTCAAAAAACTATGCTGAATTTTGTACTTTGTGGTCAAAGCATGCATGTCTTTGTTCTTGAATGACATCCCATTATCCGAGATTATCTTGGATGGAATACCAAAATGACATATGATGTTATGTAAAATAAACTCCGCAATGCGGGGTCCAATCGTAGAGGTTAGCGAAATTGCTTCCACCCACTTGGTGAAGTATTCTGTGGCCGTTATGATGAACGTGTGATGACCCGACGACGTAGGGGAGATATTTTCGATTAGATCTAAGCCCCATTACAAAAATGGCCAAGCTGATTGGATCGGCTGCAAGGCCTGAGAAGGTACATGTGTCAAATTAGCATGGTGTTGACACTTCATGCACTTCCTTACATATGCGCAACAATCTTGCTCTAAAGATGGCCAATAATAGCCCATGCGAAGAATGCGCTTTGCGATGGCCATACCGTTGAAGTGGCCATCACATGTACCATCGTGCGCTTGGGTGATCGCCCAAGTGGACTCCTGTTGGTCCAAGCAATGAAGGAGGATTCCTTCGTAGCTACGACGGTACAAAATGTCTCCTAGCAAGACATGTTTTGCCACTTTCTGCTTGAATGATCATTTCATGGCATGCATCAATCCAAGTGGGAGGTTACCTAGCTTGAGGTAATCTCGTATGGGTGTATACCAATCCTGCTGATCAAAAACCTCGATAGTATGAACAACCAATCCCTCTTGAAGTTCATCCCTAGAAAAAGTTGAGCGGGAAAGAACTTGTAAGAATAGCGTTGTGTTGCTATTAAGGGGAGTAGGGGAGAACAAGGACCCCCAATTGGCGTGATTCAGACAATCATGGATTCGAGAGAACTTGTTCGGGGATGGTTCAATCTGGATCAGGTGGATTCCTGGCGTTAAGTCAGAGCTTGCACGCTCCATCATGGATTGCGATAGTGTTTTGACTTGAATGGTTGTCATATCACCAGAAATGTCTTGCGGGATTAGTGACCCCAAGGAGGCCATAGTGTCCGCAAAATGATTCGATGATCGAGGGAGTGCCTCGATGTCGTACCATTCAAGCTTTTCCAGGAATTTATCCACAAGGGCTTTGTAGGCCTACAGAACTGGGCATTTACATTGGAATACCCCTTTGACTTGGTTGACAATTAACAGCGAATCACCAAAGATGTTCAATCATTTGATGTTCATGGTGATTGTTGTCTGAAGACCTATGAGCAAGGCTTCGTATTCTGCATTGTTGTTGGTGCATGAGAAATCTAATTTAAATGATAGAGGCATTGGATGCCCCTTGCGGTGTGAAGAATACAATTCCCATGCCACCCCCTTGCTCACATTTAGAACCATCAAAAAATAGGGTTATGTCGGCCTGTGACTCAGGCTCATCAGAATCTGGCGATTCTGAGACATGGAAGACCCCATCATCGGGTAGCTCTATGGTCGAGAGGCTGATCGTCTTCGAGAGGAGCCTCTGCTAGTTGATCGATGATGACTTGACCTTTGATGGATTTTTGTCCAATGAACTCGATGTCAAACTCCATCAACAACATGATCCATTTCGTCGTGCGGCTACTATGATAAGTACGACTCATCATGTACCGCAATGGATTCTCCTTAGACACAACATACGTCATGTTGCTCAGCATGTAATGGCATAGCTTTTTGGTAGCAAACACCACTGCCAAGCAGAGCTTCTCAACGTATGCATAGTTAAGTTCATAACTGACCAGGGTGCGGCTAAGATAGTAAGTAGCCTTGTTCTTTGTGTAGTTCATTTTTTTGGGCTAGCATGGCGCCCAGTGCCACCTCAGTAGCTGAGATGTATAAGTAGAATGACACTCCTGGTCTAGGTGGTGCCAATACTGGTGGCAAAGCCAAGTATTGTTTAATATCGTCGAAGGCTGACTGGCACTCGTCATCCCAGTGAAATGCTACCCCCTTGTGCAATAATTTATTCATGGGTCGGCACTTGTCAGATAGCTACGCTATGAAGCGCTTGATTGACGCGACCTTTCCCTACAGGCTTCTGAGCTGCTTGATGGTAGTTGGGGGAAGCATTTCAAGGATTGCCTTGACTTTGTTTGGGTCCACCTCGATGCCTCGCTTTGAGACTATGAAACCCAAGAGTTTTCCAGATGTGACGCCAAATACGCACTTCTTGGGGTTTAGTCTGACTTTGTGTTCGATGAGGCGATCGAGGATCTTGCTTAAGTCACCGAGATGATCTGGGCGCAAAAGAGATTTGGCCAACAAATCATCCATGTAATCTTCCAAAGTTTTATGCATGTGATCATGGAAGATGTATGTCATGGCACGTTGGTAGGTGGCGCCAACATTTTTAAGGCCAAAGGGCATGACCTTATAACAAAATGTCCCCCAAGGCATGGTGAATGCCATTTTTAGTTGGTCCTCGGGATTGATACGAATCTGATTGTATCCCAAGAAACCATCCATGAGGGAAAGCATTTCGTGGCCCGTTGTAGCGTCTACCAATGCGTCGATGCTAGGCAAGGGGAAATCATCCTTAGGACTCGCTTTGTTTAGATCTCAAAAATTAGTGCATATGCGAATCCTCCCATCTGGATTTTTGATGGGCACCATGTTGGACAGCCATGGTGGGTAATCCACATAGATGACAAACTGTGCATCCAACAACTTTTGTAATTCATCTTTGACCATTAAGGCCACTGTTGGGTGCATCTTACGTAGTTTTTGCTTAACTGGCTTGACTGTCGGATCAAGCGTTAGATTATGCATGACTAGCTATGGATCTAGCCCCGACATGTCTTTGTAGGACCATGCAAAAACCTCCTTCTTTTCTTTGAGAAGGGCAATGTAGTCGGCTTGCTCTTCGAGGGATAGGCTTACCCCCAACTTGATTATCTGTGGATTCATTGGATCAGAGCCGATGTCTACGTCAGTCATCTCCTCAACTGACATGTGGGACCCATCCTCCAACTGGTGTGGAGTTGGGATCAAGTGGATATCATTCGCTGAATTTAGATCTACGTTAGGAACTTTGGGTCCCTCTTCAGCATGGAAGATATCCTGAGTTGGTCCTGGGGTGAAATGAAGCATCTCACCGCAAGGCCAGTACTCTGATGGGGATGGTGGTGAATTAGCGCGATCCCAATCTATGGCATCTAGGTTTAGATACAATGACTTTGCTGGATCGACTGGATTGTGGATGGGGGTGGTTAAGTCAATGGAGATCATGTTGATGAAATGATTTTGGTCTCCATTACCGTGGGTGTGGTGACTCGGACATCCTGGATGATTTTTGTGCTCCGGATCGGGCTCTGGAGGTATTGGCACGAATGGATCGGCCCTATGTGTGGAGAGGAGGACAGGGTCTACCCTCGGCACTGATATCGCTATAGGGTCTCTGGGTGGAAGGTGCTCTCTGTATGCCCAAAGTGGCGGATGCAACACTTGGTCCAATTGTGTTGGGTTTAGGTGCCACCTATGCCTTGGCCCTATGTTTAGCTGTTCGAACATGTCATCAATGTCCATGGGGTATTGTTGTTGTCACATATGATTGAGATAGGCCATCTCAATTTCATCTTCATAATCACTATCGGAGATCCAAAGGCCTTCATTGGTTCCAACAACTATTTGCGATATTTGAGGCTCGTCTTGCTCGAGCAAATTGATATGGTCCCATCGGGGTTGTTTCGCTCTCTACGGGGGGACCTAATTTTCTTGGTGTGGTACTTGCTCGATTGGAGCATCCAAAGGGAACATTGCCAAGAGGCTTTCTTGGTAGTCATCCATGGGGGTCACTTGTGAGTGGTTGCTATCCGATTCGAAAGGGTCCCATGGTGCTACCTCATACTCTGACTCGTCTTCCGAAGATCCTTCCTGACCTTGTCTATTTCCCCTTTGTAGGTGAGTTCTCGAAATTTCTCCTTTCTCGGTTAAAGGGAAGGGGTTGTTGGGGTCAACAAGGTTGGTCGTCAACAATGGGAGGTAATCCCCCAATGTATATGTTGTGTTAGGATTGGCATATGGATCTAATGCCAGCCCATCCTTGTTGCCCATCCCTAGGCCTTGCATGTTCTCTACCAAGATGTCCAAGGGCAGGGGGTGGTTGAACCCTACTCCTGATTTGTCGTATGGCATCTGATATCTTGGTTGGCAAAGAACGCGCACTCCTTGCTCATATCTGCCCAACCCATATCCATGCCAATTGCATTGGCCAAGATATCTTAAAGCGAAGTCTGGGTTGGACAAATAGTTGATGTCCTCAGCGAAAGGCTCTTCATCTTCGTCTTCTTGCATGTAAGGTTCAATGCCATTATCAAGGCCCCCATATACAAAGTTTGTCTGGTTTGGCGGGTAGCCTAGAGGAACAATAGTGCCTATGGGGAGGCGAGGTCTCCCCATGTCCTGCATGGACTCCAGTGTGGGCGTTGCTACAATGTTTCACACCAGATACTCCCCTAGGCCCGTATTGGCCATCTCAACGGTGATTGTTGGTGGTTGAGGGGGAGGGAATGGGAGTTCTTCCTAAGTCCACTCCATGTTAGGTGAACTAGGCATCTCGACTTCCATTCGGCTAGGCATTTCTTTGGTAGAAATGGTTGAGACTGATGGCAGTGCCTCTTCCAGGGGTTTCTTCCCATTGTCCTTCGGTGTGGCCATCGTAGGTGGCATCGTTGGTGAAGGACCAGATGACGAAGATGGACCCGGCTGGGGATTTGATGGACTTAACAATGGGGGTGTATGCGGAATCGGACCCTATTTAGATGGATTCAACTAAAAATCCAAATGTGTTGATGGAAGGGTCGATTGCGGCATCAGCTACACCGTATTGCAATATTTGAAGGGTTCTAAGTCCATCGGGACTACATGCACCTGCCCTTCAAATGTATACTTTAAGCATTGGTGGGCTATTGAAGGGACACACTTCATGTCCCTGATCCATGGCCGGCCCAACAAAATGTTATAAGCCATCTCACCCTCCAAGATGTGGCACAATGTAGGAATAGTCTTTTGTCCCACTTGGATGGGTAGGATGATTGTGCCAACTATCGAGCATATCGCATCATTGAATGCTCGTAGAGTGTAGGTGGAGGCCACGATGTGAGATGCTGGCAACTTCAAATGTTTCAATGCCATTGTTGTAATGATATTATTGGATGAGCCAGTGTCCACCAACACCCTCTTATACGGAATCCCATTGACCCATGCAATGACATGCAGGGGTGGATCCGCCATGTCACCAGTCATTGATTTCAATTCGTCCTCTCTAAAGGTGATAACTGGCTCGGTGCATCGTTTGACATGTCCTACGAAGTTGTTGAAAGAGTTTGCTTCATGGGGCTACAACTCGATGGCTTTAAGTATCTCCATTAGAGCTTCTCGATGGGGTGATGATTGTTGTATGAGCTCATAAATGGAGAGCCTAGCCGACGTGGTCCTCAAACTCTGGGTGAGTTTGGTCCGAATTATGGCCACTGGTCTAGGCGGAGGAGGTTGCGTAGGGTGTTGTTGTGGTTGTGACATTGTTGGCACCTCTCCTATAGCTATCGTAGGGGCAGCTGTGCTCGGGTACCTTTTGTTTCGAGTCACTATACTGATCATCCCTACATACCCCTGCATGGGGCAATTTTGTGTCACCTCATTGACTTGTAGGGTCTTTGCCTACGCATCATGGGTAGGCAGGGGGTCTTTGAAGACCTCCATCTATTGGTTGTTTGGTGCTACTAGATTATCCACCACTAGCATCTTGTTGTCGATTAGGTCTTGCACGAAGCTTTTAAACTTCCAACATGCATAGAGGTCATGTCCCTTATGTCGGTGAAACTTACAGTACAAGTCTTCCCTATAACCTTTGGGTTTTGGCATGTTGGGGTCTACAGGTCGACTCTCTAGAAATTTCATCAAGTTTACCATGGTCAAACGGTCAAACAAGGAGTCTTTAGACTCTGTGAAGGGTGTGAACTATCGCCTAGGGTGACGCTGCTAATTTTGATCTTGCCGATGATTTTCCCTTTCATAACTGTCAAGAGGGACCACCTGATAGTTAGCCTTTTGGGGTTGTGTTGCTTGTATAGGCTTAGGTACGTTTATAGCAACCTGATTGACCATGGTGGGTTTCGGTTGCGTGGTCCCTGTCTTGGCATTTTTAGACCATTCTTTCTTCTTTGGCTTGGCAATCTCGCCATCCTGAATCTTGATCTCCTCAATGATTCTGGCTTGTGCCAGAGCTTCCTCTAAAGTGGCATATTGTTGCAGCTGCAATAGCATGGAGATCGATCTCAAATAGCTCTTTGAGAACATTTGGGTAAGGTCGGCCATAGGAGGGAGGTAGGGCAGCTTTGAAAGCAACGTCCTCCATCGATTTCCATAGGCCACCATGGTTTCTTCCTCGTACTTCCTGAGGCTGGCTAGGTCGCTTAGCGATGCCTTCTTCTTGGTGTTGAAGGTGAAGCGCTCGAGGAACGCGTCCACTAGCTGATCTAAGTTACTGATGTTGTGCTTTGGCAATTGAGTGAACCAATCCGAGGTAGGGCCTGTGAACGTGGTTATAAATGTTCTTAACAGCAAAGCATCATTGTCCTGAATGCCAAAGCATTGGCTCAGGAATCTAGTCACGTGCTCTTGGGCATCCTCCTCACCTCTAAATATTGCCAACTAGGGCAGCTTAAAGTGTTCAGGGTATGGGGGTGCTGGCACTGACGGATGCACTGGGTGACTACGGAGTTGGCGTAAAGTGGGCTTTTGGGGCCCAAAAGTCTTGGTCTCCATAGACTCTAAGCGCTCTAGTAGCGCTTTATATGCATCAGAAGATTTGATCTCTTCCTCCTTGGTTAGTTCCCATTGTGGGTTGTGGGAAACTTGAGGCCTATGGAGGGGTGGTCGGATAGCACCCCCTCTGCCTTGGTAGGGCATTTTGGCCCACTCTTCTTCTTGCTCATACTCCTCATAGGCTTCTTGAGGAGTTTTTGGGTGAGACCTATAAACATGGGTGGGTCCCTACGGAGGGTGCCCATCGTTGTTCCTGGGAGTGGCCTCCCGCTCAGGTCTAGGAGGTCTCGGAGGCAACACTTGGTAAGGTCGTGGGGACCTGTCTCGCACCAAGGGGTTGCACCTCTCATATAGTTCTGCTCTTTGGGTGCGAGGGGTTGGAACCCTCTCAGGCACAGTGTTATGGAGCAGCTCATCTGTTTGACGCTGAATGCGCTCTTTGCTAAGGCGATACAGGTGCTCCAACTGTTGTTGGTCTTGCTCAAGCTGCGTGATTTGCGCTTGGCGGGTGGCATGTTTGGCAAATTCCAAGTCAATTTGTTCTGCCGTCTTAGGTCTAGGGGGCCTAGATGCCTCTCCTATGTATTTATCTTGGTCGTGATGATCCGAGATCTCTATAGGTCACTTTCCTCTATCGAGGTTGGTGGCATTCACCCGAGGTTCTGGCCTTAGTAGGTGATTCTGGTAGATAGTAGGTGCAGAAGTGCATTGCTCCCATGCTGTGTATTGCTCTTGAGGAATGTGATGGTCTTCCTCGTGCTCCCTTTTGTATATGTGAAAGGGGCGGGTAGAGTTGGCTCGCCCTGTCTGAAGAGCCTTGTGCTCTGGATTTGGCTTGTTATTCCTAATAGTGATGAGGGGTAGAGGAGGGATGACATAATCATGTGGCCTCTCCTTATGGACCCTATGCTATTCTAGCACTTCATTGCATGGTGGCCACTCATACCGAGCGTCTAAGGGAGCCTTCCCATTTATATTGAGTGCCACGTGTAGGGATTCCTCCTGAAAGGGTCTTTGTTGAACGGGAGTGCCCCTCGAAGGGGTGCCTCTATAGTCCCATTCTGAAATGGCACGATGTGGACTATCTTGTGGGTCGGGCCACCAAGGTGGTATGAGCAAGTCCTTGGGGCTATAGCGGAGGTGACTTGTGCCCCCTTGTACACTCTCTATAGCTCCTGCCCATGATTGGGCTTGGCTACGGGTGTACACCATGGTGGTGTCTCTCTACAATCTATGTAGGTTTTTATATTTTTTTATGATTTTTTTTTTTTTCTACACTAAACAAACAAGAGCCACACAATCAAAGAAGTGATTATCTCATTTATAGATTAAAGGTGTGCCCTAAATCTGGTTTAGTGTGTTTTGATTTTTGTGCTTTGAAAGCTTTGTAAAGAATGTGTTGTTGTATATGCAATATGATGGCTCTTATGTCTCCCAAAATGGTCGCCCCTTCGATATACCACTACCAGGCCGTTATACCAAACCTCTCAATATACCCGCCCTTACGTGAGGGAAACTATTGGTATGCGAGAGCAGAATGGTACGTGGAACATAGGCGGTATGGAAGGGGGATCACCCTATTTTTGACACCTACCATAGAAGACTTATCCTCATGCACTGGGAATCACCCCAGCTACACTCGGTCAGCTTTCGTCAGGATTTACGTCTAGCAATAGTAGCGATCGAGGTTATGGATGCAAAAATTCAAGCCAAGGTGGTGATGAAATCCACCGTTGGTCTTGATCAAGGGTTGGGGTTTTACGACCAACTCCTTGGTGTTTAAATTACCACGTGGTGTGTGGGGTTCTTTTTAATTTGCATAAATGAAGAAAACAAGCATTAAAAACTCTCCTATGCAAGCAAATAACCAGAAAATAGAAGACATAAAGCAGAAAATGATAGAAGGTGTTTAGGACCCCTACCTCTTCTCTGCCCAAATCGGATGCCTCTGAGTTTCTGACCTGAAACTACACAAAGAGCTATTCATCCCTGTGTGGGATGAATGATAGAACTGTATTCATCACAGGGTGGGATGAATGCCCATTCGTCCCTGGGTGAGACGAATTCTAGCTCTATACTCATCATAGACTGGAACGAACAACAGTCCAGCGCTTGAAAACTTGGTACCTACAAGCAAAAACAAGCAATTTTTGATCATAAGTTTGATCTCAAAAATAGAGGATAGGGTCCCACCATGATCGCCACTGAAAGCATGAGGATACAGATATGGACCATTATACCCAATATTTTGTAGGACTCAAAGTATCTAATGTGTTCTAGAGACCATACAGGGATTTCCCAGCATGGGCTAATGCTGAGGCACAACTCCACCGGGTGAAGTGAGGTAGATGATTGGTTGGCCAACATGGGATGGAGTGGGAGTACTTCCATTATGCTTAGGTTATGCAATAGTTTAGGCTATGATAGGGATTTCCTAGTGAGCCAGTGGTCTATTGACATGCAAGGATGAGAGGAAACTAAGGTGGCCAATAGTGGAGGCAGTAGGAGGGGAGGTAGATCCTGTAGTGGATAGTCTAGACTTGGATGATGCTAGGACTACAGAGGAGTATGACTCTTGGTGGATGATCCACTAGTTGTGGGGTGAGAGACCACTAGGGGAGATGTAGTTGGGGCAATAATAGAGGCTCAATAGGTCATTCCTAGGGAGGACGATGGGGAGGCAGGCAAGTGGCATGCATTTGGTCATATGGCCAATTAGTAGGTAGACCTCCTGGAATTAAAATATCAGGGTGAATTTGAGGATGATGAAATTGGTGATTAGGATGTGCAGGCACAAAATTTGGCATAGAATGACACAAATACTAAGTTGCAGGATGAGATGATTAGTATTAGGTAGGAGATATATCTCCTTTGGACATAGGTATAAGATGCTCAGGCCAAGATAGTAACTCTATAGGCACAGTTGTCATCTCAAAGCCCTAGGTGAGAGGGACCTAGAAGTGGAGAGATGGCTAGACTATGAGTGAAGGTGGAACATCTCTAAGGCTTAGTGGAGATATACCAGGTGAGATGTTGATAGTATCGATCCTTTACATATGAGCTAGAGGATTAGAGTGTGCATATTAGGGGGCACATACTAGCCCATCCATATCCTAGTGTGTCACACCAGTGTTAGAGTGGTATAGGGTAGTCATCGATGTGGATGGAGGTACCTGGATCTACACAGAGGATGGACAGGTTAGGGGGTAGTATTTCTAGTTCTTCATGAGCTCGATCTGAGGTCATGGGTGAGAGTCATAGTACCGATCCTACATGACCATGGTCAGTGAGACGTTGATGGCTCTTTTTGGTATTTTTAATTTTTGGTATTGTGAGGTCGGAGGACCCACTTTATTGTAGCCTATGAGAAACTCGAGGAGTATGATGTATCTTTTTGCCCCATACATATACAGATATATATATGAGCTTTTATGTTTTATCATCATGTGTTTCCTTATTGCTTTATGAGATGTATGCAATGTATTGATTTTCTTTATGATGTATTGATGGATGCTTATAATGTATGCATATGTTGTGATTTGATTTGATTTGATTTGATGATATGTATATGTGTGGATGCATAATGATATGGATGGTGTATTTGATCTAAATGATGAAATGTGTATACTATATAACATACTATGTTAGTATTATAGACTACATAGAATTCATCAATTCATGTGTAATGTTTTCATGAGACTATGTAATGGATTTGTGATAAAATGGTATGAAATAGAATGTGGTAAAAATGGAATGAATGAAATGATTGTTATAGAATGTCTATGAGGTTTTCATGAGACTCAAACACTCTAGTAAATTGATAAAAAGTTATATACTAACCATGCAAGAATTTTTGACAAGGTATGAACCTACTAGGATGACCCAGATACTCAATATCCATGTGTGTGAAAGTGAGTTCATTTTTTGATAAGCATAAGATTACCCCAATGCCAAATGATATTAACACAACCCATATGTACTAAATATCACCCTATGAGTAGCACTATCCTAGGTTTTATACTTAGTTGTATTAGACTACTAGGTAGTAGAGGCCACTGAAATATAGCTCATCCACATGCAAACATTGATCTATACACACATAAAAATATAATGTGACAAATATATCATCATGCATAAGAATACTGCCATTGCCAAGAATGCTTGATGCCACAAAACCTACAATGAGGATCACCTAATGGTTTGTCCAATGCTAAGAATTCCAGGGATTCAAGTTCAATACTCTCTTATTTTCTTTTATTTGATTTTAGGTATATTTGCTCATGCTTAGTGATAAAAACCACTATTTATGTTGTATTT
Source organism: Wollemia nobilis (assembly GCA_028583015.1). Classification (NCBI taxonomy): domain Eukaryota; kingdom Viridiplantae; phylum Streptophyta; class Pinopsida; order Araucariales; family Araucariaceae; genus Wollemia; species Wollemia nobilis. Next base: position 32,240,685 of record JAQPPZ010016892.1, on the reverse strand, counting down.
TTTTTTTTTTAGCAAGGTATTTGGGGAGTGGTGATAACCACTATTTATTTTTCTTTTGATTTTTGCTTTTTGGGATTTTTATCATTGATAGTGTGGAAAACCACTATTTATTTTTGGGAATTAGGTAAGGAGGAGCTTGTCCTTTTGTCAATTCTCAGTATTCTTGAACCATCCACACAGGGGGATGAGCAGGATAAAATTTTTGCTTAAGGTAACCTAGAAAACTTCGTAGGTTTCATATTTCCTTGTGTAAAACTTGGATTTATTACTGAAATATGTGTTGGGATTTTGATGTATACAAGGTACAATCTAAGCAAGACTCTACCTCCTAAAAATTATGATGGCTTTATACAAAATCTAAAAAGAAAACTAGAGATGGTTGAGTGACCAAAAACCCTAATGATATTCTAGAACAAATGGCTAGGTGAAGGGAATGGACATAAATATGAAAAGTGGAAAATGATAAGTGAAATATGAGATGATGTGAATGATGACTTGAGCAACAATAATTTTGAATTATGACTAGTGTACAGTCGTAGTTCTAGACATGTATGAGAAATTCTAATATGCATAGTGCAATTATGAGTATACCTAATACAAAATATGATAAAATACAATGGTATACGATGTAATGTGATGCAATATTTTTGTATTTTTGATATTTTGATAATGTATTTGGATTTTTGATATATATATATGTGTGTGTGTACATATAGTTTGTCCAATGGGCTTAGGGAAAAACCAATGGGGATTTTTGGGTTGACCAAGTGGTTAGGAGATACTCTTGGAGCATTTTAGGGTGACCTACATGGTCATAGACTTCCTAGGAGCATTTTAGGTTGAACAAGCGATTTGTAGACACCCTTGGAGAATTTTGGGTTGACCAAGCGGGTTGCAGACACACTTGGAGCATTTTTGGGTGACTTAGATGGTCATATACTACCTAGGAGTGTTTTGGGTTGACCAAGTGGGTTGTAGAAACCCTTGGAGCATTTTTGGGTGACCTAGATGGTCATAGACAACCTAAGAGTATTTTGGACTGACCAAGCGGGTTGTAGATACTCTTGGAGCATTTTGGGGTGACCTAGATGGTCATAGATAGCATAAGAGTATTTTGGGTTGACCAAGTAGGTTGTAAACACCCTTGGAGCATTTTGGGGTAACCTAGATGGTCATAGACTACCTAGGAGCATTTTGGGTTGACCAAGTATGTTGTAGACACCCTTGGAGCATTTTGTGGGGACCTAGATAGTCATAGACCACCTAGGATAATTTTGGGTTGGCCAAGTGGGTTGTAGAATTCCTTGGAGAATTTTGCGTTGACTAAGTGGGTTGTAGACACCCTTGGAACTTTTTGGGGTGATCTAGAGAGTCATAGAACACCTAGGAGCGTTTTGGGTTGACCAAGTGGGTTGTAGACACCCTTAGAGCATTTTGGGGTGACCTATATGGTCATAGACCGCCTAGGACCATTTTAGGCCACAACACTCTAGGTATAGAAAAGCTATATATGAAGGATGTTCAAGGGTTTAGGATCCTCTATTCCTTCAAGGGAGGCTAGGTGATAAGTTCTAGGTCTGATTTGACTAGTGATGACAAAAGGACCTAACCAGTTTGTTGCGAACTTGTCTCGTAGATGGGGCGACAAATTAGAATTTCACTGGTTCTATTTTAGAATGAGGTCACCAAATTGAAAGTCTCTATGATGGAATTTCATATTATAATCTCTATTAATTCACTCTTGATAAACATGCAAGTACTTAAGAGCATTGATGTGTCGTTCATAAAGCAATGTAAGTTGGTCTAAGTTAGCCTACCATGTAGTATCATCATCGATGAACTCCTGCATAGATATGCACAACAATGGGATTTACAAATCTAGAGGTATGACTACCATAGTGCCATACACTAGTGAGAACGGAGTTGCCCCAGTTGGCATCCAAATGCTAGTGCGATAACCCATAGAGCAAGGGGTATTTGCATGTGCCAATCGGTGTGATTTTCTTTAAATATTTTCTTTAGAATGGCAATCAGTGTTTTGTTTGATGCCTCTACTTGCCCATTTTCTTACGGACAATAGGACATCAAAAAGTTATGCTAGTTATTATACTTGGCTATCAAAGAACACACATATTTATTCTTGAATTATATTCCATTATTAGAAATTATCTTGGATGGAATATCAAAATGACAAATGATATTGTGCAATATGAATTCCATGATACGGGGTCCTATCATAGAGGTAATGGGAATTACTTCCACCCACTTTGTGAAATACTCAATAGCCATAATGATGATTGTGTGATGGCCTGAGGAGACAGGTGAGATTTTCTTGATTAAATCAAACCCCCATTGTGATAATAGCCAAAATGATTGAATTAGTTGTAAGGCCTGAGAAGGTACATGTCAAGTTAGCATGGTGTTGACACTTCATGCACTTATTAACATATGTGCAATAATATCGCTCTAACATTGGCCAATAATAGCCCATGCAAAGAATGCACTTAGTTATGGCCATGCCACTAAAATATCCACTGCACATATCGTCGTGTGCTTAGGCCATTTATGAAATTGATTCTTTATGATCTAAGTAATGAAGGAGGATATATTCGTAGCCTTGATGATTCAAAATATCTCTGAGCAAGACATGTTTTTCCACATTTCATTTAAATGCCCTTTTGGCAGTATGGTACAACCTTGGAGGGAGGTTACCAAGCATTAGGTACTCCCTCATTTGTGTGGACCAATTCGATTGTGAGAAAGCCTCGATTGTGTGAACTACCTACACCTCTTGAAGTTCATCCTAGGTAAACATTGATTGGGAAAGAATGTATAAGAATAGTATTCTACTACTATCAAAAGAGGTTTGAGGTAATAAAGTGTAGACACCAAAATAGCACCTATCCTATTATGTGACTACAAACACTGATCGAGTTGACACACATAGCCCCCAGGGCAGCCCCCAAAGGTTAAACAGTGGTCCCAACCACTCTCACGGTAGTTTTGGAAGGTCAAAGGTCAATTTGGCACCTTTCAGGCACTCGATCCATACTCATTCCACCTAGGAATGATTACAAAGCAGTATTCATCCCACCCTAGGACGATTAACATTATTCACTCCTGGGTGGGGTGAATAGCGAGTTTGACAGGAAAAAAGTCAAACCTTGACAAATGGCAGCTCAAATCTGCCACTTAACTCCTCCTTCAATGCATGGAGTGTGAGTGAGCATTTTTGAGCGCTAGAGGCAGTTATAGAGGCAGTCATGGAGCCCTTAATCAGGGAGGAATCTTCCCCCCCTGGAAAGGCATGATTGCCAAGTGGCACCTCTGCATGCTCATACATAGAGACCATCAGGTCTATAAAATGGTGAATCTTCTCACCCCAAAAAGGGATAGAGAAGGAGCATTTTGGGCAATGAAGTGCTATTATTTTGCATAATCACTTTTGATTGTGCCTTTCACATCCTTGATCTCTCTTTTGGAAGGGAGGTCATTGGGTGGTTATTGGAAGTGCAATCCGGACCCCAAACCTGATATTTGGCCATAGTATCCCATCCAAATTTGCCAAAAACACCCCACAAGAGGTTTTGGACCCATCCCAAGTGGATTGATTCCAAAATCAGGCCCTAAACGATGGGCGTCCTGCCCCCGAGTGCCCCCCGCACTACTGCAGTCCTAATCACCCCACCCCAAAGAAATTAGAAATCTATAGCAGATTTTAGTTCTATTATTTTTGCATTTTATTCTAGGTTTCTTAGATAGGCTTGCATTCAAATTTCATGTAATTCTGAGTAGTTTTGATCATGTTTTTGTTATTTCTCGCTTTCGCTAACATGTAGGTAGCATTATCAAATTCCTAGTGATAGAGGCCTAATTGGCAAAATTTGACCTTCTAGGTCTTTCCAAAATACCCCATTTTACCTAACCCCAAACTTTACAGGTGATTTGGAGCCTCCTGAATGGGACATTTGGGACAGTTCTTTTTGACATTTTGTTGCAGGTCTATTCGTCCCACCTCGGAGTGATTAAAAATTCATGGCAAATTTTTTGACTGTTCTTTTTGCAGTACCTTCTTGGTGATGTTCTCATGCCTCTATAAATTTTTTATCTCATTTTGCTCTCTTTTAGTTATCATTTTATTTATTTTATGCATGCACTAATTGTAGGCTTGGGGATCGCATGTTTCATTTCATCCATAGGTGCTACTGATTTTTTTCTATTTCTTTGAATGTAGGATCTCGACACCAGAGGACCAAAAAAGAATCAAAGACCCTTTCATGCAAGCGACGACAATGTTTGGTCCACCCATTTTACATGTGGGCACGCGGAAGAAGGCATACCACCCATGGTGCACTGAAACCTTATTTAGTGCTCCTAGTCCCTGAAAAGGGAGGAGATGTGTTGTAATCGAGCTTTAAAGAACATTAATAAAAATGGTTGTATTCCACATTTACTTTCTATCTGGTTTTGATTCGTTTATGCTTCTCTCATTTCATGCATTTTCAATTCATAGGATTTAGTGTTATCTTTGGCTTCATTTACATCGCACTTGGTGTTTCCTTTTTGCTTCTGTATCCTCATGATTTCAGTGGTGATCATGGTGGGACCCTATCCTCTATTTTTGAGATCAAACTTTTGATCAAAAATTGCTTTTTTTTGCTTGTAGGTACCAATTTTTCAAGCGTTGGACTGCTGTTCGTTCTAGTCTGTGATGAGTATAGAGCTAGAATTCGTCTCACCCAGGGACGAATGGGCATTCGTCCCTCCCTATTATGAATATAGTTCTATCATTCGTCCCACCCAGGGATGAATAGCTTTCTGTGCAGTTTCAGGTCAAAAACTTAGAGGCATCCGATTTGGGTAGAGAAGAGGTAGGGGTCCTAAACACCTTCTATCATTTTATGCTTTATGTCTTCTATTTTCTGGTTATTTGCTTGCATAGGAGAGTTTTTAATTCTTATTTTCTTCATTTATGCAAATTAAAAAGAACCCTACACACCAAATGGTAATTTAAACACCAAGGAGTTGGTCATAAAACCCTAGCCCTTGATCAAGACCAATAGTGGATTTCATCACCACCTTGGCTTGAATTTTTGCATCCATAACCTCGATCGCTACTATTTCTAGACGTAAATCTTGACGAAAGCTGACCGAGTGTAGCTAGGGTGATTCCCAGTGCATGAGGATAAGTCTTCTATGGTAGGTGTCAAAAATAGGGTGATCCCCCTTCCATACCACCTATGTTCCACGTACCATTCTGCTCTCGCATACCAATAGTTTCCCTCACATAAGGGCAAGTATATTGAGAGGTTTGGTATAACGACCTGGTAGTGGTATATCGAAGGGGCAACAATTTTGGGAGACATAAGAGCCATCATATTGCATATACAACAACACATTATTTACATAGCTTTCAAAGCACAAAAATCAAAACACACTAAACCAAATTTAGGGCACACCTTTAATTTATAAATGAGATAATCACTTCTTTGATTGTGTGGCTCTTGTTTATTTAGTGTAGAAAAAAAATAAAAATCATAAAAAAAGATAAAAACCTACATAGCTTGTAGGGACACACCGCCATGGTGTACACCAGTAACCAAGCCCAATCATGGGCAGGAGTTGCAGAGAGTGTACAAGGGGGAACAAGTCACCTCCGCTATAGCCCCAAGGACTTGCTCATACCACCTTGGTGGCCCGACCCACAAGATATTCCACATCGTGCCATTTCAGAATGGGACTATAGAGGCACCCCTTTGAGGGGCACTCCCATTAAATAAATACCCTTTCAGGAGGAATCCCTACACGTGGAACTCAATATAAATGGGAAGGCTCCCTTAGACACTCGATATGAGTGGCCACCATGCAATGAAGTGCTAGAATAGCATAGGGTCCATAAGGAGAGGCCACATGATTATGTCATCCCTCCTCTACCCCTAATCACTATTAGGAATAACAAGCCAAATCCAGAGCACAAGGCTCTTCAGATAGGGCGAGCCAACTCTACCTGCCCCTTTCACATATATAAAAGGGAGCACGAGGAAGACCATCACATTCCTCAAGAGCAATACATAGCATGAGAGAAATGCACTTCTACACCTAATATCTACCAGAATCACCTACTAAGACTAGAACCTCGAGTGAATGCCACCAACCTCGATAGATGAAAGCGACCTATAGAGATCTCAGATCATCATGACCAAGATAAATACATAGGAGAGGCATCTAGACCCCCTAGACCTAAAATGGCAAAATAAATTGACTTGGAATTCATAGTGGGCGATATTTTTGGTGAATTCCAAGTCAATTTGTGGGGACCTGTCTCGCACCAAGGGGTTGCGCCTCTCATATAGTTCTGCTATTTGGGTGTGAAGGGTTGGAACCCTCTTAGGCACAGTGTTATGGAGCAGCTCATCTATTTGATGAATTCCAAGTCAATTTGTTTTGCCATTTTAGGTCTAGGGGGTCTAGATGCCTCTCCTATGTATTTATCTTGGTCGTGATGATTTGAGATCTCTAGGGGGTCTAGATGCCTCTCCTATGAATAGCAGATCTCTATAGTTCTGCTATTTGGGTGTGAAGGGTTGGAACCCTCTTAGGCACAGTGTTATGGAGCAGCTCATCTATTTGAGTGGGCGGTATTTTTGGTGAATTCCAAGTCAATTTGTTTTGCCATTTTAGGTCTAGGGGGTCTAGATGCCTCTCCTATGTATTTATCTTGGTCGTGATGATCTGAGATCTCTATAGGTCACTTTCCTCTATCGAGGTTGGTGGCATTCACTCGAGGTTCTAGTCTTAGTAGGTGATTCTGGTAGATATTAGGTGTAGAAGTGCATTGCTCTCATGCTATGTATTGCTCTTGAGGAATGTGATGGTCTTCCTCGTGCTCCCTTTTGTATATGTGAAAGGGGCGGGTAGAGTTGGCTCGCCCTATCTGAAGAGCCTTGTGCTCTGGATTTGGCTTGTTATTCCTAATAGTGATGAGGGGTAGAGGAGGGATGACATAATCATGTGGCCTCTCCTTATGGACCCTATGCTATTCTAGCACTTCATTGCATGGTGGCCACTCATATCGAGTGTCTAAGGGAGCCTTCCCATTTATATTGAGTTCCACGTGTAGGGATTCCTCCTGAAAGGGTATTTATTTAATGGGAGTTCCCCTCAAAGGGGTGCCTCTATAGTCCCATTCTTAAATGGCACGATGTGGAATATCTTGTGGGTCGGGCCACCAAGGTGGTATGAGCAAGTCCTTGGGGCTATAGCGGAGGTGACTTGTTCCCCCTTGTACACTCTCTGCAACTCCTGCCCATGATTGGGCTTGGTTACTGGTGTACACCATGGCGGTGTGTCCCTACAAGCTATGTAGGTTTTTATCTTTTTTTATGATTTTTATTTTTTTTCTACACTAAATAAACAAGAGCCACACAATCAAAGAAGTGATTATCTCATTTATAAATTAAAGGTGTGCCCTAAATTTGGTTTAGTGTGTTTTGATTTTTGTGCTTTGAAAGCTATGTAAATAATGTGTTGTTGTATATGCAATATGATGGCTCTTATGTCTCCCAAAATTGTTGCCCCTTCGATATACCACTACCAGGTCGTTATACCAAACCTCTCAATATACTTGCCCTTATGTGAGGGAAACTATTGGTATGCGAGAGCCAGAATGGTACGTGGAACATAGGTGGTATGGAAGGGGGATCACCCTATTTTTGACACCTACCATAGAAGACTTATCCTCATGCACTGGGAATCACCCTAGCTACACTCGATCAGCTTTCGTCAAGATTTACGTCTAGCAATAGTAGCGATCGAGGTTATGGATGCAAAAATTCAAGCAAGGTGGTGATGAAATCCACTATTGGTCTTGATCAAGGGTTGGGGTTTTACGACCAAATCCTTGGTGTTTAAATTACCATTTGGTGTGTGGGGTTCTTTTTAATTTTCATAAATGAAGAAAATAAGAATTAAAAACTCTCCTATGCAAGTAAATAACCAGAAAATAGAAGACATAAAGCATAAAATGATAGAAGGTGTTTAGGACCCCTACCTCTTCTCTACCCAAATCGGATGCCTCTAAGTTTTTGACCTGAAACTGCACAGAAATCTATTCGTCACTGGGTGGGACGAATGATAGAACTATATTCATAACAGGGTGGGACGAATGCCCATTCGTCCCTGGGTGAGAAGAATTCTAGCTCTATACTCGTCACAGACTAGAACGAACATCAGTCCAGCGCTTGAAAAATTGGTACCTACAAGCAAAAAAAAGCAATTTTTGATCAAAAGTTTGATCTCAAAAATAGAGGATAGGGTCCCACCATGATCACCACTGAAATCATGAGGATACGAAGCAAAAGGAAACACCAAGTGCGATGCAAATGAAGCCAAAGATAACACTAAATCCTATGAATTGAAAATGCATGAAAGGAGAGAAGTATAAACGAATCGAAACCAGATAGAAAGCAAATGTGGAATACAACCCTTTTTATTAATGTTCTTTAAAGCTCGGTTACAACACATCTCCTCCCTTTTCAGGGACTAGGAGCATTAAATAAGGTTTCATTACACCATGGGTGGTATGCCTTCTTCCGCGTGCCCACATGTAAAATGGGTGGACCAAACATTGTCGTCGCTTGCATGAAAGGGTCTTTGATTATTTTTTGCTCCTCCGGTGTCGAGATCCTATGTTCAAAGAAATAGAAAAAAATCAGTAGCACCTATGGATGAAATGAAACATGCGATCCCCAAGCCTACAATTAGTGCATGCATAAAATAAATAAAATGATAACTAAAAGAGAGCAAAATGAGATAAAAAATTTATAGAGGCATGACAACATCACCAGGAAGGTACTGCAAAAAGAACAGTCAGAAAATTTGCCATGAATTTTTAATCACTCCGAGGTGGACGATTAGACCTGCAACAAAATGTCAAAAAGAACTGTCCCAAATGTCCCATTCAGGAGGCTCCAAATCACCTATAAAGTTTGGGGTTAGGTAAAATGTGGTATTTTGGAAAGACCCAGAAGGTCAAATTTTGCCAATTAGGCCTCTATCACTAGGAATTTGATGATGCTACCTACATGTTAGCGAAAGCGAGAAATAACAAAAACATGATCAAAACTACTCAGAATTACATGAAATTTGAATGCAAGCCTATCTAAGAAACCTAGAATAAAATGAAAAAATAATAGAACTAAAATATGCTATATATTTCTAATTGCTTTGGGGTGGGGTGATTAGGACTGCAGTAGTGCGGGGGGCACTCGGGGGCAGGACGCCCACCTTTTAGGGCCTGATTTTGGAATAAATCCACTTGGGATGGGTCCAAAACCTCTTGTGGGGTGTTTTTGGCAAATTTGGATGGGATACTATGGCCAAATATCAGGTTTGGGGTCCGGATTGCACTTCCAATAACCACCCAATGACCTCCCTTCCAAAAGAGAGATCAAGGATGTGAAAGGCACAATCAAAAGTGATTATGCAAAACAATAGCACTTCATTGCCCAAAATGCTCCTTCTCTATCCCTTTTTGGGGTGAGAAGATTCACCATTTTATAGACCTGATGGTCTCTATGTATGAGCATGCAGAGGTGCCACTTGGCAATCATGCCTTTCCAGGGGGGAAGATTCCTCCCTGATTAAGGGCTCCATGACTGCCTCTGTAACTACCTCTAGCACTCAAAAATGCTCACTCACACTCCATGCATTGAAGGAGGAGTTAAGTGGCAGATTTGAGCTGCCATTTGTCAAGGTTTGACTTTTTTCTTGTCAAACCTGCTATTCACCCCACCCAGGAGTGAATACTGTTAATCGTCCTAGGGTGGGATGAATACCAATTTGTAATCATTCCTAGGTGGAATGAGTATGGATCAGAGTGCCTAAAAGGTGCCAAATTGACCTTTGACCTTCCAAAACTACTGTGAGAGTGGTTAGGACCACTGTTTAACCTCTGGGGGCTGCCCTGGGGGCTATGTGTGTCAACTCGATCAGTGTTTGTAGTCACATAATAGGATAGGTGCTATTTTGGTGTCTACACTTTATTACCTCAAACCTCTTTTGATAGTAGTAGAATACTATTCTTATACATTCTTTCCCAATCAATGTTTTCCTAGGATGAACTTCAAGAGGTGTAGGTAGTTCACACAATCGAGGCTTTATCACAACCGAATTGGTCCACACAAATGAGGGAGTACCTAATGCTTGGTAACCTCCCTCCAAGGTTGTCCCATACTGCCAAAAGGGCATTTAAATGAAATGTGGAAAAACATGTCTTGCTCAGAGATATTTTGAATCATCAAGGCTACGAAGACATCCTCCTTCATTACTTAGATCATAAAGAATCAATTTCGTAAATGGCCTAAGCACACGACGATATGTGCAGTGGATATTTAGTGGCATGGCCATAACTAAGTGCATTCTTTGCATGGGCTATTATTGGCCAATGTTAGAGCGATATTATTGCACATATGTTAATAAGTGCATGAAGTGTCAACACCATGCTAACTTGACATGTACCTTCTCAGGCCTTACAACTAATTCAATCATTTTGGCTATTATCACAATGGGGGTTTGATTTAATCGAGAAAATATCACTTGTCTCCTCAGGCCATCACACAATCATCATTATGGCTATTGAGTATTTCACAAAGTTGGTGGAAGTAATTCCCATTACCTCTATGATAGGACCCCGTATCATGGAGTTCATATTGCACAATATCATTTGTCATTTTGATATTCCATCCAAGATAATTTCTAATAATGGAATATAATTCAAGAATAAATATGTGTGTTCTTTGATAGCCAAGTATAATAACTAGCATAACTTTTTGATGTCCTATTGTCCGTAAGAAAATGGGCAAGTAGAGGAATCAAACAAAACACTGATTGCCATTCTAAAGAAAATATTTAAAGAAAATCACACCGATTGGCACATGCAAATACCCCTTGCTCTATGGGTTATCGCACTAGCATTTGGATGCCAACTGGGGCAACTCCGTTCTCACTAGTGTATGGCACTATGGTAGTCATACCTCTAGATTTGTAAATCCCATTGTTGTGCATATCTATGCAGGAGTTCATCGATGATGATACTACATGGTAGGCTAACTTAGACCAACTTACATTGCTTTATGAACGACACATCAATGCTCTTAAGTACTTGCATGTTTATCAAGAGTGAATTAAGAGAGATTATAATATGAAATTCCATCATAGAGACTTTCAATTTGGTGACCTCATTCTAAAAGAGAACCAATAAAATTCTAATTTGTCGCCCCATCTACGAGACAAGTTTGCAACAAACTGGTTAGGTCCTTTTGTCATCACTAGTCAAATCAGACCTAGAACTTATCACCTAGCCTCCCTTAAAGGAATAGAGGATCCTAAACCCTTGAACATCCTTCATATATAGCTTTTCTATACCTAGAGTGTTGTGGCCTAAAATGGTCCTAGGCGGTCTATGACCATCTAGGTCACCCCAAAATGCTCTAAGGGTGTCTACAACCCACTTGGTCAACCCAAAACGCTCCTAGGTGTTCTATGACTCTCTAGATCACCCCAAAAAGTTCCAAGGGTGTCTACAACCCACTTAGTCAACACAAAATTCTCCAAGGAAGTCTACAACCCACTTGGCCAACCCAAAATTATCCTAGGTGGTCTATGACTATCTAGGTCACCACAAAATGCTCCAAGGGTGTCTACAACATACTTGGTCAACCCAAAATGCTCCTAGGTAGTCTATGACCATCTAGGTCACCCAAAAATGCTCCAAGGGTGTTTACAACCTACTTGGTCAACCCAAAATACTCTTATGCTATCTATGACCATCTAGGTCACCCCAAAATGCTCCAAGCGTATCTACAACCCGCTTTGTCAGTCCAAAATACTCTTAGGTTGTCTATGACCATCTAGGTCACCCAAAAATGCTCCAAGGGTGTCTACAACCCACTTGGTCAACCCAAAACACTCCTAGGTAGTATATGACCATCTAGGTCACCCAAAAATGCTCCAAGTGTGTCTACAACCCGCTTGGTCAACCCAAAATTCTCCAAGGGTGTCTACAAATCGCTTGTTCAACCTAAAATGCTCCTAGGAAGTCTATGACCATGTAGGTAACCCTAAAATGCTCCAAGAGTATCTCCTAACCACTTGGTCAACCCAAAAATCCCCATTGGTTTTTCCCTAAGCCCATTGGACAAACTATATGTACACACACACACATATATATATCAAAAATCCAAATACATTATCAAAATATCAAAAATACAAAAATATTGCATCACATTACATCGTATACCATTGTATTTTATCATATTTTGTATTAGGTATACTCATAATTGCACTATGCATATTAGAATTTCTCATACATGTTTAGAAGTATGACTGTACACTAGTCATAATTCAGAATTATTGTTGCTCAAGTCATCATTCACATCATCTCATATTTCACTTATCATTTTCCACTTTTCATATTTATGTCCATTCCCTTCACCTAACCATTTGTTCTAGAATATCATTAGGGTTTTTGGTCACTCAACCATCTCTAGTTTTCTTTTTAGATTTTGTATAAAGCCATCATAATTTTTAGGAGGTAGAGTCTTGCTTAGATTGTACCTTGTATACATCAAAATCCCAACACATATTTCAGTAATAAATCCAAGTTTTACACAAGGAAATATGAAACCTACGAAGTTTTCTAGGTTACCTTAAGCAAAAATTTTATCCTGCTCATCCCCCTGTGTGGATGGTTCAAGAATACTGAGAATTGACAAAAGGACAAGCTCCTCCTTACCTAATTCCCAAAAATAAATAGTGGTTTTCCACACTATCAATGATAAAAATCCCAAAAAGCAAAAAATCAAAAGAAAAATAAATAGTGGTTATCACCACTCCCCAAATACCTTGCTAAAAAAAAAAAAATACAACATAAATAGTGGTTTTTATCACTAAGCATGAGCAAATATACCTAAAATCAAATAAAAGAAAATAAGAGAGTATTGAACTTGAATCCCTGGAATTCTTAGCATTGGACAAACCATTAGGTGATCCTCATTGTAGGTTTTGTGGCATCAAGCATTCTTGGCAATGGCAGTATTCTTATGCATGATGATATATTTGTCACATTATATTTTTATGTGTGTATAGATCAATGTTTGCATGTGGATGAGCTATATTTCAGTGGCCTCTACTACCTAGTAGTCTAATACAACTAAGTATAAAACCTAGGATAGTGCTACTCATAGGGTGATATTTAGTACATATGGGTTGTGTTAATATCATTTGGCATTGGGGTAATCTTATGCTTATCAAAAAATGAAATCACTTTCACACACATGGATATTGAGTATCTGGGTCATCCTAGTAGGTTCATACCTTGTCAAAAATTCTTGCATGGTTAGTATATAACTTTTGATCAATTGACTAGAGTGTTTGAGTCTCATGAAAACCTCATAGACATTCTATAACATTCATTTCATTCATTCCATTTTTACCACATTCTATTTCATACCATTTTATCACAAATCCATTACATAGTCTCATGACAACATTACACATGAATTGATGAATTCTATGTAGTCTATAGTACTAACATAGTATGTCATATAGTATACACATTTCATCATCTAGATCAAATACACCATCCATCTCATTATGCATCCACACATATACATATCATCAAATCAAATCAAATCACAACATATGCATACATTATAAGCATCCATCAATACATCATAAAGAAAATCAATACATTGCATACATCTCATAAAGCAATAAGGAAACACATGATGATAAAACATAAAAGCTCATATATATATATCTGTATATGTATGGCGCAAAAAGATACATCATACTCCTCGAGTTTCTCGTAGGCTACAATAAAGTGGGTCCTCCGACCTCACAATACCAAAAATTAAAAATACCAAAAAGAGCCATCAAAGTCTCACTGACCATGGTCATGTAGGATCGGTACTATGAATCTCACCCCTGACCTCAGATCGAGCTCATGAAGAACTCCTAGAAATACTACCCCCTAACCTGTCCATCCTCTATGTGGATCCAGGTACCTCCATCCACATCGATGACTACCCTATACCACTCTAACTCTGGTGTGACACACTAGGATATGGATGGGCTAGTATGTGCCCCCTAAAATGCACACTCTAATCCTCTAGCTCATATGTAAAGGATCGATACTATCAACATCTCACCTGGTATATCTCCACTAAGCCTTAGAGATTTTCCACCTTCGCTCATAGTCTAGCCATCTCTCCACTTCTAGGTCCCTCTCACCTAGGGCTTTGAGATGACAACTGTGCCTATAGAGTTACTATCTTGGCCTGAGCATCTTATACCTATGTCCAAAGGAGATATATCTCCTACCTAATCCTAATCATCTCATCCTGCAACTTAGTATTTGTGTCACTCTATGCCAAATTTTGTGCCTACACATCCTAATCACCAATTTCATCATCCTCAAAGTCACCCTGATATTTTAAGTCCAGGAGGTCTACCTACTAATTGGCCATATGACCAAATGCATGCCACTTGCCTGCCTCCCCATCGCCCTCCCTAGGAATGACCTATTGAGCCTCTATTGTTGCCCCAACTACATCTCCCCTAGTGGTCTCTCACCCCACAACTAGTGGATCATCCACCAAGAGTCATACTCCTCTGTAGTCCTAGCATCATCCAAGTCTAGACTATCCACTACAGGATCTACCTCCCCTCCTACTGCCTCCACTATTGGCCACCTTAGTTTCCTCTCATCCTTGCATGTCAATAGACCACTGGCTCACTAGGAAATCCCTATCATAGCCTAAACTATTGCATAACCTAAGCATAATGGAAGTACTCCCACTCCATCCCATGTTGGCCAACCAATCATCTACCTCACTTCACCCGGTGGAGTTGTGCCTCAGCATTAGCCCATGCTGGGAAATCCATGTATGGTCTCTAAAACACATTAGATACTTTGAGTCCTACAAAATATTGGGTATAATTGTCCATATCACCAAAGAGGTGATGACTTTACCCTACCTCATGGGCTCGTTATCATAGGATCCCATAGTTAATCTCTCTGTCTCCTAGTTGTGCCCATGTCATCCAAGGTAATCCCTATGGACGAGCCACAACTATGTGCTACCATACCCAAAATCATAGTAGAAAGTTGAATCCCAAGACCTTCCATACTCGGGAGAGGATCTTGTATAGCTCATCGTACAAATATGCTAGCAGTGTCGTCCCCCATGCCATCAGTAGTGGTTGCTCCACAGTGCACCCTACTAGAGTAAACACTAACTCTAGAAGGATCCAAGGAAACATTACACCCGACGAGTCTAGTAGTAGCATATTTGAGATCAACATCATCAAAAAAACATACCTAAAACCCAATACCTTAGCCTCATACTAGTACCCCACCAGTATGCCTCCACTGAAACAATTATCTATTGCCTCCTCTGTAACCCTCCCAAAGTACCTCTCCATCACTGCATCCCTCTGGTCCCTACAAGTATACTTGTTTGATCACCCCTCTATAAGAATGCACAGTATCTGATAGACATCCTATAGAATCACTGACATATCCCCTATTGATAGGTGGAAGGTGTTGGTGCATGGATCCCACAAGTGAATAATCACAGTCAAGAAGGCACGATCACCCACCACAAGCTTTAACTATGTCATATGCTTGAGGCCAATGCCATCAAGCCATTCCTAGTATACCTCATTTAATAAGTCTCTCATGGTCTCAAAGAGAGCCAAAACTTGATATCGACTCTTAACCACCTAACAAAGATAGATCGATAAACAATTAGCATAAAACAGGATTCAAATTGACCCAAAAATACCAAAATAAAAGACAAAAAATGGCCCATTTTTAAGGCCAGTTTGTGACTATCCTACCCAGGTACGACCCCCAAATCTATGATCGAACCACCTATGGATGTCCACAAAACAACCCATGCTATCCATCCCACCAAGGCACAACCCCCAAATTGGGCCAAATGGGTATTTTAGGACACTAAAAATAGCAAAAAAATAGCGACACTGAGCAATAAAAAAGTCCTAAAAATTAATAAAATTGCATAAAAATAAAAACAAATCTAAAAAATTGTAGGGCATCTCTAATTAGGTTCAATTACCGAGTATTTAGGGTGCTCTATCAAAAATAAAAAACACACAACAATTCCACTTCTAAACTATCATATTGTAGTAAGAAATTCCACTCTTACTTGCCTCGCACCAGATCTACCATTGGATGAGTCTGCACACTAGATCATTGTGACTATGGGATGATTTTAGTAGTGCTCCACTACTTATAATCCTTATCCTCCTCATCACCTCTCAAGCTACAAAGTTCTAAATGCACAAATGAGCCCAAATGACCCATGTTTGGCTTACATAACCCTAATAGGGTCCTGACTATCCTTGGGTTCTACGAGTGGCTAATTGGCTAGCTTTCCCACCCTATTATGGCCATAAAATATGCCACCATCCCACCCTAGGATGGCCACCAAAAATTTTCATCAAAACAACTTCAAATGCACCAAAAAGGGTCCAAAAACCCACCAAAAATAGCTTAAATTTGGTCAAAACTCAATAGGCATCCAGGTGAACCTAACTTGCTCATGAATAAATGGAAAAGTCTTCAATTTAATCCCTAAGAAGGCCATTTTTTTCAGACCATCCCATGGGACCAAATTTTTGACCCCTTTCTTCCATTAAACCTCAACAAAGTCACCCGAATCCTCTAAAAAATGCTCTATTTTTCAATGAGAAAAATTGGAGGAAACCCTAACAAAGTCATATGTGTCAATCGACTCATCAATTGTATCATTGGTCACTCCCTCATTGACTCATCACTTGAGGGGTAGTCATACCTAAAAAATTCATAATCACAATCAATAGTTAAACACTCAATCATGCAAATTGTATCCATTCAATGAATCATTGATAAAGATAATCATGCTCTTGCTTGGGGTAGCAAAAAAGCACAAATTTCAAATTAAACAAATGCTTGGCATTTAGAATCATGAATTATATGGTCTGACCATTTCATTACTAAACAATGTCCAAGGTCAAACCAACCTAAAATGCAAGCTTGCACTTGAAGCCAGTTCCTTAGCTCATCAAAAGCAAGGATTCAATAACGCATGCTATTTCCATTATTGGGGAATCTAAATTTGGTCAGATTATTGAATAACCTTAATCATTCAACATTTTAGTCATCTATTTTTTCTTAGTGTAATGTTGCACACAACACACCTCAAAAAGAGGCATCTGTAGACACTAAAATCTGGTCAATACGATTAGGCAATCGAAAGCATTGGTTAATTGACACCATATGACCCCCTTGGGCAAACCTTAGAGGTTTAATAGTGGTCCTAACCACTTTTGGTTATTTTTAACCCACTTTTGGGAAGTTTTGCAGCATGCAAGCATGACAATCCCATCCAAGGACGTCTAGAGTTCATGGTCATCCCACCCAGGGATGACCATGTGTGGCCATCCATGGGTGGGAAACCATGAAATTTGACCCCCAAAAAGTCAAAATGTGGATAAATGGCACCCAGGAACTACCATTTTACCCACATATTCAAGCATGTAGGTTAGAGTATGTAGAATACTTATGACATACTACATGAGTGAGGCCAAAATGGGAGATTATTTTCCCCCTCTAATGCATGCCACACTTTTGCCAAATGGCACCTCTTGCCTTGGATGCCCTTGCATGCCAATTTTCCCAAAGGCCTCCTTTGGCTATAAAGTGGATCCATTTTTGACCCAAAATATAGAGAGGAGTTTTGAGATATATCAATGAAGTGTTGCCAAGCTTTCCCCTCACATTTGTGTACCTTTTTCCCTCAAAATATCTACCTAGCAAAGGAGGTTTGTGAGTGATCTAGGAGGCACATTTTGCTTACAAAAATGAACCAATTGAGTGAATTTCACCACTAAATTTGATGACAAAACTATTGATAAGGGTCCTAACAAATTCATAGAGGAATTGGTGGTAAAATAAGGGTAGAATTGGTGGCCGTCCCACCCCAAGATGGTCCCCATTCTATGACAGTCACAACCATCATTGCAATGGATGATAGTAGACCTATGCATTATTTTTCTACTATTATTTTTTAGGTATATTCTAGGATGTATCATGAAGCTACTGTCCAAATTTCATGTAATTTGGAGCTATATTGAGTGAGATATTGTATTTTTAAGTTTTTGTAGGCTTGTAGGGTCCATGGGAAGGTGCACAGGGATCTGAACACTATTTTTCTAATATAACCACATGGGTCCTCTTAAAATATCATTTTATATGTTCTTCCAAATTTTCATACATTTTGGATATGTTTAAGGCTAGGAATTGCTTGTTTTAGATTTTGCAGGTTTGAGAAGCACATTGCAGAAACACCACATCATTAGATGCAATTTCTATTTTTTTGGTGAAATCTTCCAAAAACAATATATTTTATATACCTTTACAATTTCAATTAATTTGGAGTTATTTTAGATATACGTCTTGCATATTCATATTTTCTATCCTTTTATTGCTTGTGGGGTTTGCATATTTTCAATATATGCACTTGCTACTTAATGATTATGGTTTCCTTGTGTGTTGGGTCATATAGCATAAAAGTAAGGAGCACAATATCATAGAACAAAGTGGAAGAATCATAGGAAATCCCACCTCAAATGTAGGTACGAGGAAGAACATTGGAAGTGCACACAAGCTTGTTTAAAAAGACTTGATGCTTTGGGCATACCATTTTGTAACAATTGTATCAATCTAGATCCCTCAAGAGGACATTTATGTAACCGTGGTTTTTATAAATCAAAATAATATAAGAAATATTCATTTCACTTCATTTCGTGCATTTTGGTTATCTTTCCATGCTTACTTGAATGCTTCCATTTTGATGCTCATCACTCATTAGCGATAGATGCATATTGTTTAGTTGCATTAGGTGCACCGTTTTTCCCCTACTTCAATTTCATGAACAACTATGATCCTATACTAAATGTGTCTCCCTTTCATAAATTCTTTTTGCTCTTTTGAAATATTTATTATAATTATGGCCTTAAATAATTTACCATCACTTTGGAGATTATGTTATATGCTATATTGCATAGGCTTATAAGCCTAAATGAATCAAACAATTTTGCATCATTATTTTTTGTAATCAAGGTAAGATATGTCTTATTTATTTTATAAGGTGTGTGCTATTTTACTCTAGACTATTCCACTACCACCAATAAATAACCCTTCTTTATTTTATAGTTATGGTGATAGAATACTACAATGAGTCCATCCAAACCTTGGGATTTATCCTTATTAAAAGAGAAAAGAAATGAATAAATTTCTTCAAAAGTAATAGGTTCCATCAGTTTGCTATTATCATCATATGTTATAACTAAAATTACTTATTCTAGTAGCTTATCATTAAGAACATCAATATCCTTTGATCCTACAATATTGTGGTAAAAAATATTAGCCTTCTTTCTAATTTCACTTTGGTATTCAATCCAAACCCATTCTATTGATTTAATTCTATGAATTCTATATGTTGATTTCTATACTATTGTCATCATGTGAAAAAAAATTGTGTTTTTATCTCCTTTTAACAAATTATATCTCAATTTCAATATCCAATTCTTTTCTTCCTTAAATTATTATGATATTCATTAAGCAACTCCTTTTCCTTTGATCTTAAATTGTTGTGCTCATATTTTTAGAATTTTTAAAGTTTATCTTTTAGTTCTTCATACTTCTAAAAAATATTTTTGAAAATGTTCTTGTTCCATTCTTTTAATCTAGGTGTCATTAATTTAATTTGTTCTAGAAGTGTGTACAACCCATCATTTCTTTAATAATGCCCTATTTGTACTATCATATCAACAAAATGAGGATGATATTCTCATATCTACTTGTATTTAAAACATGCCATTTTTATTTCACTTACTAAAATTTTAACTCTTATTGGCCAATGATATAAGATAATTCTTATGAAGGTATTAATTTAAGTATAAGTCTCTTCATCTAGCCAATGATATGAGAGTATGCATCTATCCAATGTTTTTCTATCAGGTTTTATCTATCCTATTGTTGGTCCATGTATAATTGTCCTCTTGAAACTCAACCTCTTGTAGATTATTATTGTGAATAAAATCTGAGAAATCTCTCATACTTTGGATTATTTTTCTAATTTTTCCAAATTTTTATTCCATATTGGTTATGGCATTAAAATATTCTATGATCTTGAATTTGGTTTCTTGGTTTTTAGTTCTCACAAAGGTTTTAAACCTCCTTCATACTTCTGATCTACTTGATTGAATTGTACATCCATAGGCATTGATAAGAATGAAATAAATATGTACATAGTAGAATGTGACTAATTAGGTTATCCAATCCTTAGTTTTATGAATGGTTTTATAGTGGGTTCTAACTATATTCTAACAAGTTAGAATCATCCCTATTGATCTTAAATCCACAACATCCCATTCACATCTTGCCATACTACTTTCATAGTTTTAGGAAATTTTTCCTTCCTATTTTAGTTTCCTAGATACAAATAATATCAAGCTTATTACTTAAATAGAGGTCCCTAATACACCTCTGCTTTGGGGGAAATTAACATCCCTTATATTCTATGATATGGTAATCATGTCTCTTTAGGGGCTATTGGATCCTCCTTCAAATTACAAATATCATTTTGTTGTTTGGTGAAGAGAAGTTCAACCAACTTAGATTGTGTTATTTTCTCTATGTTTTCTCTTGCTTGCTTGTCTCTCACTTGATAATTTAAATTTTTTTCTCTTTTTTTCCTTACCAATATCTAGGGAGGTCTTATAATTCTATTCCTTAATATTGTTTCAAAACTTTCATTTTCATTAGATTTACCCTCTCCTTGCTCTGTTAAGGAAGCCCTTGATTTATCCTACTCATTTTTTTGTATTTCCTTATTAATGGTGGAGGAATTAACATTTAAATATGTTTTTTCTCTATCACTTTCATTCTCTTTAATGATGCATAGTATTTCAAAACTCTGATAAGCACATTCCTTAGGTTCAACAAGAATGTTCCTGCATAAATTTGGTTCAAACTAGGAAGATAGTTCTTTGTTAATATTTTGATCCTATTGTACAATATCCTCTAAGTTTTGATGTTCTTTTTTTCATAAGCTAAAGCGTCCAAAGAATTTGTATTTATTTTAATATCTTTACTTGTCTCCAATATTTATTTACTTCCATTTATTTGGACCTATTGTTTGAAAGTTGAAAACCATCCTCATCCATATCAATTTATAAATTTCTTTTGTGGTTTTCTAAAATATGTTTATGATGTTTCTACTAAAAATCTTCGTAAGATATGATCTTTCAATATAACCCAACTCATAACATTTTCTATATCTAAAAAATATACTTTTATAATATATAGTTTAAATTCAAGGTCTTACACAATAATTTCATGGCCTACATATGAGATTTTTTGGGGTCTTGTTTTTATAAGAGATATATCATTTTAAAATTAAGATAATGGTTAGGGTGAGGTATATGGATGGGATTAAGATTAATTTAGACCATGCATATATAAATTGAGTAATTTAAATTTTAAGAGTGTATAGGAAAGGGAATTAAGAGATATTAGTAGTAGTAATTAAGAATGGATGAGGATTCTTGTGGAAGGTTTTTTGGCTCTACAGTTGCAAAATTTATTATTTCTCTTTTTTACTTACCTTGCTCTATTTATTGAGAAAAATAGGGCCTTCAAGATTATTGTTGACTTGTTAAACCTTTATGTTTTAAATTTGGAGTCAGATAATGATTCTTTTTGCAAGAAGATGGATCTCTCTGGTTCTTTTTCAATTAAATCTACCTTCAACATGATTGAGAAACTGAGCCCCCCTTTGCCCCTCTATAATATGGTTTGGTGTAAAGGTTTGATTTCCAAAATCAACATTTTTATCTGGTTGGTGATTTACGATAAGGTCATTATCCTGGATAACCTCCGAACTATGGGTATGGTAATGCTTAATCACTATTATTTATGTGGTGTCAATGAGGAATTTCCATACATATTTCTAATCTCTATCAGTTCTTTAGGAAGGTATTTGATTCCTTATTTATGTTGTTGGGCATATCATGGGTCCCTCTCCTTACCCTTTTTGACCTCCTAACTCTATGGTCTTCTCCCTTTTATTCTCAGCATCTTCACCTATTTTGGGTTTTTAGCCTAGCACATCTTCTTTGGGGAATTTGGAAGGAACAAAATCAACAAGCATTTAATAATATTTCTAACTCGACAAATATTGTTTGCTCTATGAGTATACTTGTGGTTGTGGAAAATGTGACTTTGTGCTACCTAGATGCTAAACCTAAAGACCTAGAGCTAGAGTTGGAAATGTTGATGGGCTTCTAACCTTGCTTGGAACCAATTTTACCTATTGTGGCTAATCCTAGATCAATAATTGTTTGGATTCCTTTGTCCATTGATTGGATTAAGTTAAACTTCAATGGTAACTTGAAAGGTAATCTTGGTAGAGCTTATGAGAGGGGGATCCTTAGAAACCATAAGGGTGAAATACTTATGGCCTATGCTAAAATTTTGGGTGTTAACACCATTTAGTTTGCATAAGTCAAGATCCTTTACCGTGGCATTCAACTGGCAAGTTCCATAGAACATCCTAAATTCATTGTATAAGGAGACTCCATCATCACCATTAATCATATAAAAGGGTTTCCCCCTAGGAATATTTATACAGTGAAGCTAAAAGATACGCCATTCTTTGTGAAGATGTTATTTTTCCATATACCTTCAAGGAAGGAAATAAGTCTACTATTTGAATGGTAAATTTGGGTGTTGACCAATATAGATTTTGCATCTTGCATGATAATTTTCCTCTAGCCTTGATAAATTTAGAGGAAGCCAGACCTCCTGGTAGATATGTGGAGTAGGAATAAATTTTGTTTTGTATATCATGTTTTTAAATTTTTTCCTCTTTGTTTCATGTCTCTTGACATAACATGAGAGGAGTTTTTGAATCAAAGCTGGACTTACATGTCACTTGGTTTCCCAAACTCGGGACTAATATTTCTAGCAATTCAAACTCCAATATTGGCTAGTTCAAGAAAAAGGAAACTCATGGATAATTTAGCCCTTGCAATAGCTCTTCAGAACCCTTCTATCAAATTTTGGGTTGTTGGTACTGAAAACCATTGTGGGGATGAATATGGGAAGGGTATAATAAATGGATACAAACCAACACCCTTGTGGAGTGGGTCAATAACAATTTTGAGAACAACTCCAATTAAGGAGTTTTAGTTCTATGGGTTTTTTGGTTTTTGGCCTGGTTTTTTCTGACTTCCCTAGTATGGGAAGAGTTTGGGATGTTTCATTGCCCTATTATCTTTCAATATAGTATCCACTTTTATTCTGTGTTTCTTCCTTAGGATGGAGGTTGAGCCAAGGTTTGGAGGAGTCCTTTGATTTCTTCTAGGTGGTTGTTTGCATGTCTTGTCTATGTTGGCTAGTCTGATCCTCAACCAATATCTTTTTGGCCCTTGGTATGGTTTGTAAAAAGGTTTGGGGACCATCCTTTATCAAATAAATAAATTAATAATGGATGAGGAGAAGAAATGGGTGATAGTTCCAATGTTAATAGATGGAATGGAAATGGTAACAATAGATGGTCAAAGTAGTAAAGAGGTATTAAAATATCAATAGTAAATGGAAAATAAAACCAATAATAATTACTAATTTTAATTATGAAATGAATCTCATTTATATTATAATGAAATTTTAACATATCATAATTGTATTATTTTAATAAATAGTTTAGCAGTCCAAAAAGTTAAAAATTCCAATCTATTTTTATCCCATAATCCAACCAATAAAAAATAACTCAACCAATCCCTTCAGCCTTGAAGTCCATTTGATATCATCTTCTTTTTTTCAACATAAAAAAAATCTACTCGTTTCATAAAAGCATAGTCCACTTTACCAAATATGGACTACTAGTTTACTCTAATGCATTGATATATAAATGGATCCCCTAAAATATTTTGTAGTCCTTCGAAATATTTTTTTGAATTTTCTCCTTTCAAAATTTTCTTGTCAACTTCAACTAAACTTACCACTTCCTCTAACCATGGAAAAAAATTTAACTTCCTGGTCATCTATTAAAACCACTTTGTTGGCTCTCCTATTTGCAAATTTGTTGCCTTCCATTAACATATGTGTAAGGTCTTGTATTTCTACAATGATCTCTTGTATATTCTTTGGAGTCTTTGCTTTCTTCAAAATTATATTTATTACTATCCATGAATCACTTACATCCATACTCCATTCCATTTCATTTGTTTGTATATTTTTCATCCTTCTAAAGCCTCCCAAACTTCAACTTCATTGTTTATCTTAAATTGACTACTCAATGAATAATGTGATCAGAATATCATCCCTATTATTTTTTATTGTTCCTCCTCCTATTGATCCTAAATTTCCTCTAAATGCTTCATCAAAATTCAATTTGACCAACTATGATTTTGGTGATTTCCACTTTATATAATTTATTTTCATGTGGTTTCTCTTATACCTACTATCATAATTCCAATTGATGACTTGAATCCATCTATCAAGGCTCTCTATCTCCATATTAGGAATTCGACGAGTTGATAGGGTTGGTTTAAAAACCTCTATGGCTAAAAAAAAAATTATTTTCATTACCTCTAGACTACTGTCATTTCCTTTAAATATTATTTTGTTCCTTTCCAACCATGCAATCCAAAGTATTGTATATTTTAATTCCAAATTTTCTATAATGCCTCACTTTTAAAAGTTCTCTATCATTGCTTTAACTATTCTTCAATTCTATCATTTGTAACCATGCATTTAAAAAACATATTAAGAATCCATTTCCATAGTTCTTAGACTATTGATAAGTGTCCCAAGATATGGCCTATAATCTCCTACTTTTGACATAGAACACATTGTGAGGAGCCATGAAACCTCCTTTTCATTAGGTTATCCCAACGTAAAATTTTCTTATGATCTACTAGCCATACAAACATTTTAACTTTTGGAATTCTAGGGCTATCCCAAATAACTATCCACTTTCTTGTGGTATTCCTATTTTGTTGGTACTTTACAGTATCCTTCCTGATCCTTGTACATAATGTTTGAAAGACTATCATCATATTTTTCTTAAAATAATCTCATCCATGATTTCAAAATTAGATCTAGATTGATTGGCCTTTTATCACACCAAGTATCCATCCAAATAGATTTTTTTCTAGTTTCCATCACCCATATTAAACCTTTAATTGTTAGAACAATTACTTTTTTTGAATCTTTTCATAGTGTAAAACCATTTGGTATTGAGAATGAAGTAAATATTAATCTTGTATCATTGAGCTCAATATACTTAGAAGAATTATTACCCATTGTCTCTGACTCCCTTTGTAAAATCTTCTAATTAAATTTTCTCTTAGAGCTATGTTTGCATTCACAAAAACTCTTAAACCAAAACCTCCCTTAGTTTTATCATCACACACCTTACTTCATTTCATCCAAGGAAATTTCCTTTTATCATGTAATCCTAACCATAAAAATGATCACATAATATAGATTAAACATTTTTCTACTAATTTTGCATAATATACAAGGACACATAATATCTTGAAATGGCCTATAAGAGTGATTTAATTAGTTGCACTCTTATTGATAACAATAACCATATACATTTCCATGCTGGTAGTTTATACTGAATTTTACTTATAACTAGATTCCACAATTCCATCCTCATCCTCCCTTCAAATAAGGGAATCCCTAGATATGTTACCAAAAAATTTGCCTCCTCCATTTAAAGTAAGCTACACATACCTACTTTGATTCTAGTTATAGTGTTTAGGAAGTAAATTTTGTATTTTTTCATACTAACTTTCTCCTTGAATGCTCTTGCATATTCCTTTAATAAGCTATTCAAAGATCTAGCCTTGTTTGCCATCCTATGAAAACAAATTGTGTTTTTATCTTCTTTTAACCAATTCTATCTCAATTTCATTCTCCATTTTTTTCTTCCTTACTCAAAGTATTATGATATTAATTAAGCAACTCCCTTTCCTATAAGTTTAATTTATTGTGCTCATATTTTTTAATTTTTAAAGTTTCTCTTTTAGTTCTTGCTTCTAAAAAATATTTCTAAAAGTGTTCTTGTTCCATTCTCTTAATCCATATGTCATTGATTTAATTTATTCTAGAACCCATATTTTCTTGAATATTTCCATGTTTGTGTTATTATATCAACAAATTGAGGATGGTTTTCCTACATCTACTCATATTTAAAACATGCTCTATTTTTTTTAATTCACTTACCACAGTTTTAACTCTTATTGGCCAATGATGTGAACTAATCCTTATGAAGGTATTAATTTCAGTACAAGTCCGTTCATTAGAGCTAATGATATGAGAGTATGCATCTATTCAATTTTTTTGCTATAAGGTTCTATCTATTCTATTGTTGGTCAATGCATAGTTGTCCTCTTCAAACTCAACCTCCTGTAGAGTATTATTGTGAATGAAAACTGAGAAATATCTGATACTTTAGGTTATTTTCTTAATTTTCTCATATTTTTATTCCATATTGGTTATGGCATTAAAATTTTCTATGATCATGAATTGGGTTTCTTTGTCTTTACTTCTAATAAAGTTTTCAATCCTACTCCATACTTTTGATCTACCTGATTGAATTGTAGGTCCATAGGCATTGATAAAGATTTAATGAATATGTACAAAGTAGCATGCGACTAATGAGGTTATCCAATCCTTGGTTTTATGAATGCTTTCATAGGAGGTTCTAACTATATTCCAACAAGTTAGAATCATCCATGCTGCTCTTAAATCCACAAATCCTATTCACATCTTTCCATCCTACTTTCATAGTTTTAAAAAATTCTTCCTTCCTATTTAAGTTTCCTAGATATGAATAATATCAAGCTTATTACTTAAATAGAGGTACCTAAGACACCTTTGAGGGTACATTAGAATCCCTTATATTCTATGATATGGCAATCATATTTTATTAGGGGTTACTGGACCCTCCTACAAATTACCAATATCATTTTTTTGTTTGTGTAGCGACCCTGAGATGCATGCACCACTCTCTCTTTTACGCTACTTAAAATGTATTAAGAACCCAAGATGAAATGAAAAACAATGAAAAGCATATAACACAAAAATAACAAATATGGATCTCTTTATTCTTATTGAAACCCGGTTACATTTCGGTCCCTCTTAGGGATACCCATTTCGATACAATTAGGCAAAGAGTGCCTCTTTCACGAAGAGGTGGTGCACTGTCTAAAAAGCTTCTTGGTTTCACACACGAAAATGTATGAGGTCTTACAGATACCTCCTTATCCAGGTCTATTTCATAGAGGGATCCCTTTTGATCTCGTATGTTGCAAACTCCGTCTGATGAATCTGTGGCCCTATAAGTAATGAAACCACAACACACACTTAGATTTCTAGGAATGCCTCCTCGGATGAGGTTGTTAGTATTGAATATATTAAATGAAAGCAAGTGCAAATTAGACTAATGTTATGAATGCGAACGGATGAAATGATGCTATGCTAACGATATGCTAAAATAATGAATCTAATGTATAGAATCCTAAGCTAAGCCTGCATGCCACTGTCTAAGACATCGACCGCTAAAGTGATTCTTTTCCTCTTTGCTCCAAAGCTATGGATCGAAGGTTGTATCCGATGTTGAAATAATGGTTGCTCTGCTCTCCAATATATCAAGGCTTTGTCATACACGTGATCTCCAAGGGAACTCTCCAAGTCTCAAAAGCTCTCCTCAATGACAAAGATCGATAAAAAGATAGATAGATGATGGATCCTTGGTGCTCTCAGGCTTGCACCTTTTATAGTGTGAAACCCTAGGTCTATTTAAAAGCCCTAGGAATTAATTTCTCATGCGTAGTGCAAGTTAGCATGATAAGCCTTTTGTCATTTTCATGTTTGGAGGCCAGTTAACTAAAATATAATTACCAACTTGAGTCTCCTATGCGAACTGGTTGTTAGCATGAGAAGATTTTGTTTTTTGTTTATGTTTAGAGGCCATTTTACTAAATTCTAAATGTAAAATCAAGTCTCCTATGTGAACTAGTCATGAAAAGGAATGCAAAGTTTCTCCCGCTCACCTTTATTGCATGTATACTGTCACTTCCACATGTTATTAGGCCTGTTTGTCAATAAAACTACTTTTAGGGTTTAGCTATTATCATCTACAATGACTAAGATCTGGCAACTATTGTTTGCAATGGCTAAGATATAGCCGCTCTAGGCTTGAGCAAATAGGATCTAGCCACTCTTGGCTTGAGCGATTAGGCTTGGATGGCTTGAAAATGCCCCAAATGAGTGGTGATAACCACTGTTGATGCTCAAAAATTCCAATATTATGTCATCTGATCTTATGAATGTGTCTATGTAAGAAGCTCCCCTAAGCATGACACATTTTAGATGTCTATAGATGCCCCTTTTTGTGATGCGCTGTGTGGAAAACACAACACTGAGCAAAAATGTAGACTGATCTATTTGTAGGGTGTATGGTGATCAATGGTTTGATCAACGCTGGATGGCCCAATCATGCAAGATGGTTTGCATCCCTTGAATCATTACCCCATCATTTTGAGGACATAGCTTAGTGGCTTGGGCATGTTAAATTGCACTCATTCCTAAAAATCAATGGGGTAGCTTCAACTGCTACAACAATTTTGATCGATAGGAGAGCTACAATTGAAGATGTCATGTCTGCTTAAGTTCCCAAAAAACAAGAGAAATTTGTGATTGTTGTATTCAATGATTCATAGGATGAACATGATTTTGTTATGATTGAGTGATATTTTATTGATTTTGATTATGATTATTTTGAATTTTTGAACCACTTCCTCACACAATGGATTGATGAAGAAATGACAGTGAATGAAGCAACAAGTCGCTTGACCAATATGACTAATCTGGTTCCTTTCTAGCATTTATTGCTTTAATGGGCAATCCCACATCCAAGTGTGATTCCAATTGTTTATGATAATCATATATCCCTATCCTGAGCAGTGGTCCAGCTATCAATAGCCTTCTTAGGGAGTTAGGATGAGTGATTCTATTTTATGTTTGTATTGTATCACTTTGGCTTAATGTTTTTGGTATCATAGGGAATTAGGATGATCCTTTCGTACCCGTGGAGCAGTCCGACCATCTTGGTATTCTTCGGTATTGAATGGTGGCACATGTTAATCCCAAAATGAAATGATTTTGGCCCAAGTGGCCTTATGGTAGCCTACTCATCTCATCAAAATGCATGGAGTGTGAATTTCTACAATCACCAAGTGGATAGAAAAAATAACTAGGTACGAGGCCTGCTTGAGGTTATGTTTTTATGTGATTTTTGTCATTAAGATGACTTAAATTAATCAAAATGCATTTATTTAATGTTTTTATCATCCCCCATGGAAGGATTTTTCTTGTTTTTATTTATGGAGCAGGCCACTGTCAAGTCTAGTGGCCTCTGAGTTTTTGCCTGTGGTCGTTGTCGCCTTGAGTGGCCACGAAGTTTGGGCCGTTGACATCAATAGCGGCCAAGGCATAATTTGAAATATAAAAAATATGATTTTAGGGTTTTGACCTATCACTTTCATTTGCTATCAATCCACTTTTTAGAGCTTTGGTCAGACAGTGACAATTGTAATTTCTAAAGTTACTTGCGTCGAGGACATGGCTGCATAGGGTGAGACATCAGCTGATGGAGGAGTCAGAGCTTCTTAGGTTTTTTTTTTAAACCCTAACCTCTTTTTCTTTTCTAGGTAAAATTGAACCTCACTAAGTAATTGGCAAATGAACCTCACTAAACCCGTTGGTAATGAATGAAATTTTTAATTAGGCTTAGTTTAAGTTTTTAAGTGGTGGGTTGGTCCCCATTTTGTTCTTTTCCATTTTTTTTTATTTTATGGCCTAGGGTTCACGGTTTTCCCATGTTACCCTTCAGCCAATGTCACTCAGAGAGACTAAGTTTGAACCTTAATGATCAAAATTTTGACCATTGGGATTTGGCCGCTGTTGTCTCCAGTGGTCATATTCTGGCCGCTGTAGGCGATAGTGGCTAATCCCCTTAGCCAATTTTGCATAACTTTTTTGCTTTTTATTGGATTTTTGAGATAGTTTTTGATTTTTTTGAAAATTTTGAACTACTCTTTAGCTTGTATTGCATTGTAGTTATATTTCATATTTATTTTACTTTTCTTAGATCCTTACTGCTCAGTCTCAAGACCTGAGGCTCATGAGTGACCTCCTACCTCTTCTGAATGACATATATTGGAGGTGTCTTAACACTCGTGGGCTCCAGTATGTTACTAGACTACCTCATATTATGTTGGACTAGGCTTACCTTACGGCTTTGGCCCATCGTTGGGACCCTCATACTAATACCTTCCACCTCCCGACCGACGAGATGACCATCACACTAGAGGATGTGTACAGGATATTCTGGATCCCTTTTGATGTGTGGATATTGTTTCTTCGGCCACTAATTCTAAGGTGGTTGTATTCACTCGGGTGTTCGGGAGGCATTCTGAGGATGCTCTCAAGAATTTTTTTTTTTGAGGAGTCTCTATCATCCACTGGTACTAGAAGCATGTTTTCATAGTGAGGCATGTGGTATTGTTTATGGTCATCAACAATGTCCTTATCCTAGATTGCTCAGGCTTGAGGTTTCCTTGGAACCTCCTTGCGATGGTTTAGGACCTAATGGATAGTGAGGAGCCTATCATATATGCATGGGGTAGGTATTTATTGGCTCAATGTTATGATGAGTTGTACCACATCCACTAGATGGGTTGCATCAGCATCACCTACAGTTGGATTCTACAGATCTGGGAATGGGAGCACATCAGGGTAGATCACCGTAAGGGGCTTCCTATTGAGATTACAACTATGGATAGGAGGATGCAGTGTTATGGTGCTAGATGTTCCAAAGAGAACGAGGAGTGCAAGAGATGCACTTTTGTAGGGGAGCTAACTAATTACACTCATACTTTCACTAGAATCCGACATGGAGATGTCATATGGCACCCGTATCATGAGTGCCCTACTTAGGATGACCCTAACAACTTTATTGCTAGGACATGACATGAGTGATGGTTCATTGGCCGCAAGGTTAACATCTGGGAGAACTTTTTATAATCTCAAGTTCTTCATCAATACGGTTGTAACAGGATGTACCACTAGTACCATTTCTATATAGGTGCATCAGAGTAGAGAGAGACCTCCCTCCTAGACAGGTTATAGAGTTGGATGATGAGGAGGATGCTCCATATGTTGATCCTAGAGTAGCTTGTGGAGTTATAGAGGCATTTCCATGGTTGTGCCACAAACTGATGTGGTATGGTGAGGGTATTTTGGGCCAAGACAATGATGGTAGAGATGAGGCAAACCTAACAGGATGTAGGGTTCACGCAAGGACTATGACATAGGGCCAACAGGTAGAGCAGGTAGCAGTGGAGGAGCAGGAGGCTCCTGAGGATGTGGAGGAGGAGATGGAACCTGAGGAGAGAGATTCTCCTCTCAGGATACAACTACATGATGTGGAAACTGAGCTCCAGTTATCCAAGATATAGGTACAATAGTGTGATGCCATCATAGCTCAGAGGGATACTACTATAGCGCAACTATCAGACTAGATATAAACTTTGTAGGCTGCTATAGGAGGAGCTTCTTGGATGTAGGTTGTTGTTGCCTCTCCTGCTATTGAGGATCCTTCGAGGGCATCTCTCGAGACTGAGATTCGTCGTCCATAGGATTTGTTGGATGAGAGTGATGTTTAGATTGTTGAGGATGTAGCCCAGATTACCACTCTCTCAAGGTAGATCAGGAGGCTAGGATCCATCCCTAGGGAGAGAGAGGCTACAGGTGGATCACAGGTCAGTAGGAGCTCTATAGTAGGGTAGCATTCCATCTAGACTGGTCATGGGGTTCGAACTTATATTGAGATATCGACAAGGTCCATCTCGCACCATTCTCCTAGAGATCTGTCCACAGGGAGCGGTGCTTTAGGGGGCACCGGCCCAGTATTTTATTGATGGTTCACCTAGTTTTAATTTATTTTTGAGGTTGACTGACCTATATGACTGTCGCCAATGGGTATTTTTGTATATCCATGGACTTGACACACATCCTTTTATGATATCTTTGCATTATGACTCATTATGTGTCTCGTTGATTGCTCATGTTTTTGTTTTTATTTTGTTTTATGTTGTGATATGATGATGGTGTTATGATGATTTGATGTATATGCTAGATGATAGATGATATTGTAGATGATTATATGGATGTGTAGATGTTTATATGATTTGATGATGTGACGTGATGTATTTTGATGATGAATAATGAATTCATGTTTGTATGCAAATGGATATTGTCTATGTGTTTTATGATGTGTTTTATGATGTGATGATGGATGATTAATGCATTGTGTTTTTGGATACGATGTTATTGTTAAATGCATGTTTAATTTTACTTTAATTGTATGCATCTAACTTATGTGATGAGATGGTATAAACAAAAATGTATGCTTTAATCACTTAAAACATAAGGAATGCATATGACATTGACAATCTTAATTGGTAATACCATAGAAAGTAAAAAAATAATCATGAATTTAAATAATCACTCTTATCATAAGAATTGACTAAGTATTCATATATGAGATGTAATGGTGTGTAATGTATTTTCTTGATAAGTTTCTATAAATTAAAAGATATAAAGTAGTCAGTGGTCGTCTATATACTATTTCTAATAAATATGTGGTATCTGTCCTACTATGTTGATACCCCCTAATTTATAGAATCTAATAAAGAAAATGGTGTGAATGATGATATGATTTGTTGCTATGTAAGAATTTTTGGGGCTTTTCAGAGATTCAAACACTCTAGTTACCATATCAACAACTGTCTACTGACCACTCTAGACTTTTGAAAAGTAAGGCTTTTACCATAGACCTGGTTTTTGCATGATCTCTGTGTTTGCAAGTGATTGTATATTTTGAGGTAGAACTCAAGCATTTCCTCTGATGTCAGGAGGGATTATTTCAACCCATTGCTAATATCAAGGATTCTCAAGTGTTCGTCTCATCCTAAGTTGGACTTAGTTGGACTATACCACTAGGCAATATTGGGTTACCTAAGCTAGCTCATCCACATTCAAACATTGGTCTACACAAATGCATGAAGCAATTGTGGTAGACATATCATCATGCATAAGGATTTCTCCTTCTAGTTTTGTACAATGCTGAGAAATTCAAGGATTCAAGCTTTATTCCTTTTTTGGCTTATTTTTGGCTTTTGATATTTGCTCATATGTATTGATGAAAATCACTTTTTATTTTTTATTGATTTTTCTTTGAGCCAAGTTTTTGTAGTGATGATAATAACTGTTTATTTTGCTCATATGTAGTGATGAAAATCACTGTTTATTTTTTATTGATTTTTCTTTGAGCGAGGTTTTTTGTAGTGATGATTTGTGTATCGGATTATTGATTTGAAATATGGACTATATGCTTGGCCTTTTGAATATGTATTTTGCTTCAGGATTTTGATTATTTTGATTTAAGTAAGGGATTTGGATAGGGCAAATTTTTTCCTTTTGCCAATTCTCAGCACCTTTAAACTGGTTGCACAGGAATATAAGCAAGGAAAATCCTTTTTGCTTAAGGTAGCCTAGACCGCTTTTGCAGCTTTCATATTTTCCTTGTACCAGCTAGGATTTTAGTGTTTCAATTAGTTACGGGATCTTGAATATTCAAGGCATTATCACATCTAGACCTTACCTTCTACTAATTAAAGTTATTTTCCACAAAAGTTGATAAGATCACTAGGTGTGGTTGATTAAACGAAAAACCTTAGTATATTATGTATAGCAACAAATAATGGTTGTGTTGAAAAACATAATTACACACGTGTTAACGGAGATATGGATTTGAATCATTTGTGTGACAAAATTTGGTATCACTTTTAAAACTCTCATGACATATGCAATTATAGTGGATATGAAAATGCATTGCAATGATGTGGATGCAAGATGTGAGATGCAATTGTTTTTGTATTTTGTATTTTGTGTTGTTTTTGTATTTTTTGTTTGATTTTGACCAAAGGGCTTATTATGCCTTTGGGGATTTTTGATTTTTGACCAAGTAGCATGAAGTATCCTTGGAGATTTTTGATTTTGACCAAGTGGCATGAAGTACCCTTGGAGCGTTTTGATTGAAGTTGACCAAGCAGTTTGTATACCCTTGGAGCTTTTTGAATTGATTTTGACCAAGCAACTTGAATACCCTTGGAGCTTTTTGAATTGATTTTGACCAAGTGGCTTGAATGCCCTTGGAGCATTTTTAATTTATTGGAGTTGACCAAGTAGTTTGAATACCCTTGGAGCATTTTGAATTGATTTTGACCAAGCGAGACGACTTACCCTTGGAGACTTTGATTTCATTGGAGTTGACCAAGCAATTTGAATACCCTTGGAGTGTTTTGAATTTATTTTGACCAAACGGGATGAATTACCCTTGGAGGCTTTGATTGTATTTTGAAAATTTATGTTTTTATGATTTTTTTGTGTTTTTTACCTATTTGATTTTTTTTTGTTTTTGACATATTTGAATGTTTTTGTGTTTTATGTGTAGAATACCTTTAAGTGAATGATATTGAGAGGTTCAGGCTACTAAAAACTATCTAATGATATAAGGTGATATGGTCCAGGCAAAACTCTTTGTGAAATCATGTATGGGTCTATCTAGTTTACCACAAACTTATCTCGCAGATGCGATGATAGATTTGAATTATGCTAGTTTTCTTTGAGCACTATATCTCCAACCTTGAATTCCCTTAAGTGGAATTTACTATTGTAAGATCGTGCAAGGCGATCTTGGTAAACACAAAGATTCTCTAAATCATTGAATCAGTGTTCATAAAGAAGCATCAACTGATCAAGGTAGCCTTGCTTCGTGGCATCATCGTCTATGAAATCCTTTAATGCTATGCGTAGAGTCATAATTTCCAACTCTAGTGGCATGATGGCCTCAGTGCCATATACTAGTGAAAATGATGCCCCAGTGGGCATCCCTATACTAGTCCTGTATGCCCATAGTGCAAGAGGCAACTACATGTGCCAATCCTTGTGATTGTCTTGCACTGTCTTCCTCAAGATGGATACTATTATTTTGTTTGAGGCTTCTACTTGCCTATTTGATTATGGATAATAAAGCGTTGAAAACCTATGCTGATTATAGTATTTGTTCATTAAACCATGCATAATTTTTGTTTTTGAAATATGGCCCATTATCTGATATTATCTTACAAGGGACCCCAAAATGACTTATGATATTGTGGAATATAAACTCCATAATCCTTGGTCCAGTTTTTGATTTTAAGGGGATCACTTCCACCCATTTAGTGAAGTATTCTGTGGCTATTATGATGAATGTGTGTCGGCCTAAGGACAGGGGTGAGATATTCCCAATCAATTCTAGTCCCCATTGCAAGAATGGCCATGTTGCATGGATGGGTTGCAAGGCTTGTGATGGCAAGTGTGTTAGATTTGCATGATATTGGCACTTATTGCATTTCTTGACATACTCGCAATAGTCATTTTCCATGGTGGGCCAATAGTAACCCATTCTCAATATGCACTTAACGATGGCCATGCCATTAAAATTCCCTCCACATGTACCATCATGAGCTTAAAAAATTGCCTAGGATGCTTCTTGGGGCTCAATACAACGGAGTAATACTCCATCATATCCTCGTCTGTAGAGGATTTATCCTAGCAAGATGTATCTTGTTGATTTTTGTTTGAACATTTGCCTTTTAGTATGCGACAAACCTTGAGGTACTATTCCAAGTTTTAGGAAGTTCTACAGTTGGGAAAGCCAATATTGATAAGCCACAACTTCTATAGAGAAGACGACTTGCTTTTCTTGTATTTACGAGCTGGTGAACATGGATTTAGGAACAACTATATGGTGTATGGTTGCACCACACTTCATAGGTCCTTGGGAGATCAAAGACCTCCAAGGTGTTGTTTGCAATAAATCTCTGGCTACAAAGGACCAATCTTGATTTGGCACGATTTTGATCATGTTGACTAATTATTGATTGTTAAAAGTTTCATGGTCTTTACTGAGTGCAAAAGCACTTTCACATGAATAGTTGTAAAATCAACAAATATATTCTGAGGGATTAAGGATCCCAAAGAGGCCATGGTGTTTGTAAATCTATTTGATGTACGAGGGGTTGCCTCAATGTCATACCATTCTAGCCAGGCTAGATATGTGTCAACAAGTTTCTTTTGTCTTCAAGAGTGGGAATCTGCATTAAAATAGTCCTTTAACCTGGTTTACAATGAGCGAGGAGTCACCAAAGATACTCAGTATCTTAATACCCATTGCTACGATTGTTTGGAGTCCCAGGATCAATGCTTCATATTCTGTATTGTTGTTTATGCACAGGAAGTCTAGTTTAAATGATAAGAGCAATGGAGCACCCTGTGGTGTGATAAATACAATCTCTGCTCTACCGCCTTGTTCACACTTCGAACTGTTGAAGAACAATGACATGTCTCTTTCTTTCTTATGTTCTTCAAGTTTTGGTAGATCTGATAATGCAAAGATGACATCAACAGGTAATTCTATGGTGAGAGGCTTGCTATCCTAAAGAGGTGCCTCTGCTAATTGATCTGTTATGACTTTTCCCTTGATGGAATTTTGACTTATGAACTCTATATCAAATTATGTCAATAGCATGATCCACTTTGCGATACGTGTATTATGATATATATTGTTCATCATGTACTGCAAAGGGTTTTGTTTTGATATGACATAGGTCATATGGCTCAACATGTAGTGTCACAACTTTTGAGTTGTAAAGACCACTGCTAAACACAAATTTTTGACATACACATATCCTAGCTCATAACTCACCAAGGTACGACTAATGTAATATATGTATTGCTCTTTGTCTTATGCATTCTTTTGGGATAACATGGTGCCCAATGCAAAATCAGAAGCCAATATATATAGTAAAAATAGTATGTCTGGCCTTGGTGGAGCCAATCTTGGTGGTGTTGCAAGATAATTTTTGATCTCTGCAAAGGATTAATGGCATTCTTCATCCAAATGAAAGGGGACCTCCTTGCATAGAAATCGATTCATAGGTTGGAATTTTTCTCATAATTACATGATGAATCTTTTGATAGATGTTATATTGCCTTGTAGGCTTGTCAATTCCCTAATGTTGGTAGGGGTGACCATTTCCAATATAGCCTTTACCTTTTTAGGATCTACTTCGATGCCTCTCTTTGATACGATGAATCCCAAAAGCTTACCATAAGTTATGCCAAATATGTACTTCTTAGGATTCAATTGGACATTGTGTTCTATGAGGTGATCAAAGACTTGTCTAAGGACTTTGACGTGCTCTTGCCACAATAGGGACTTGGCCAGTAAGTCATCCATGTAATCCTCCAAGATCTTATGCATATAGTCATGGAATATGTATGTCATGGCCCATTGATATGTGGAACCAATATTTTTGAGACCGAATGGCATCCCTTTGTAATAGAATGTTCCCCACAGAGTAATAAAAGTAGTTTTATGTTGATATTCGAGATTAATTTGGATCTAGTTGTATCCAGAGAAACCATCCATTAGGGAGAGCATATCATGACCTACGGTTGCATCTACAAGAGTGTCTATGTTTGGAAATGGGAATGAATCCTTTGGTGTTGCCCTATTTAGATCTCTAAAGTTCGTGTAGATATAGACCCTTTCGTCAGGTTCCCCATGGATACCATGTTTGAAACCCACTCAGGGTAGTCTATAAGAACTATGAATACTGCATCCAGTAGTTTTTGCAATTCATTCTTCACCATCAAAGCGATGGTTGGATGAATTTTCCTCAGATTTTTCTTGACTTGCTTCTTCATGGGATCCAATGAAAGGTTGTGAATGACTAACTTTGGATCTATCCCTGGCATGTCTTTGTAAGTCCAAGAAAAAGTAGTTAGCCTCTCTTTGAGGAGAGGAATTAGTATGGCTTGTTCATCTGGAGATAGACTCTCTATGAAATTGACTTTTCTTGGTTGGGTAGGATCATTGCTGATGTCCACCTCAAAAGTCGATTATATAGCCATATGTGACCCCTCCTCTAGTTGATGAGTCATGGGTATCAAATGAATGTCATCAACAAGATTTATAGGACCTACTGACTTAGGTTCCAAACCAACATGGAAGACATCATACGCATAATCTGATGCAAAATGGAACGGTTGTAATATCTCTTCATTAGGGAAGAAGTCTTCAGGATCTATGGGCGAGTTAGCACAATTCCAATCAATAGCCTCTATATCAAGATGTAATGATTTGGTAGGATCTACTGGATTATGAAGTGGAGTGGTCAAATCAATGGAGATCATATTGATGGATGGAATGAAATCTCTAGGACCACATGGGTGCAATCTTGTTTTAGGTGTTTTCCTTCCATACTCACGATGAGGTTCTAGAGGAATGGGAATTTTTGGATCTGGCCCATGAGTAGGGTGGATAATAGGATCATTGGGCTCTAATCGCTCTCTAAATGTAAGTAGAGGGGGATTGACCATCTGGTGAATGGAAGCTAGGTCAACAGGTCTCCCTAAAAATCATAGATGAGGGTCTATAGCATGAAGTTTCACCTCTCTCTCTACTAGCTCGTTGAATTATCACAAGTGGTGAGGTCCAAGATAAGCCATCTTAGTCTCATCCTCAAAATCATCATCACTTATCCAAAAATTGTTAGCATTTGTATGCGGCCCTAATATAAGGGGCTCATGTCTTGGCCCTAAGTAGGCCATCTCTATTTCATATTCATATTATTCATCACTTATAAAGAACCCATTTGCATTTGTCTCTTTCTCCAAAGTAAAGGGTTGATGGCTCAGGCCTAATTAGGCTCTTTCTGTCAAGTATTATGATTCATAGTTACTTTCATCTGATGTATAGCCACTCTCATCATGGATGGACCATGTGAATATTTGTAAATAGTAGGGCCCCTGGTAGGCTAAGCTAAGTTTTACTTCATCATCACTTACTTCATATCCATTCTCCTCATCCCACGAGTTGTACCATGTTGGCATGGAATCAATTGAGATGTTTGTATGATAAAATTTTGGTGGTGGTACGTTTACTGTGGCCACTTGTCTGTTACTAAAATTTCCTATTCTTAGGGGGTGATAAGGAATGAAATTGATGTCTTCTCCCAAACCTAATATTAACATGTCCAATACCGCTGCAAGAGAGTCATCTCGACCTCTGATATATTAGCCTAACACACACCTATCATAGGAAAGCTGATATTGTGGCTTGTATGGTTGCCTACACCCCTTCTCATATATACCAAGGCCATAGCCATGCCAATGGCAATGCTCAAAGTAGCTTAGAGCAAACTCGAGATTAGAGAGGTAACAAACATTGACTATGAATAATTCATCACTATCTTCTTCTATGTATGTAGACTTATGGGTGCAATCAAGGCTAGCATAGACAAAAATGTTTGGTTGGGAGGGATTCCAAGTGGAACCACTATTCCCACTGGTAGCCTCAAGTCCTTAGGTCTTCCAATGTTTTGTACAAACTCAATGATAGGCATAAAGGTAATTTTCTGCACAAGGTACTCCTCTATGAATGTGCTTGCCAAGTGTATTGATGCATATGATGTGGATGACCCTATAGATGATACTGGCAAAGCGGGGTGGTAATCACTATCTTCATATTGATATTGAATATCTTCTTCTTCCATAGGACTTGGCATTTCAACAATGACTACGATTGGAACTTCCTTGGGCATTTCTTCTTTGACTAAGGGTACCTTTAGCTTCTGATTGTCTTTTGGTTTTGACATTGATGGTACTTTATAAGCATTGACTACCCTGAGTCTACCAAGAGGTGTTGATGTGCATGGGTCTTTTCTTACCCTTTTTTCTTTGTTATCTATTTGTGTGGTTGGGTATGAAGGTGTTACGTATAGGTGGGTAGAAGGGATTAAAAATTCTCTCAGAATGTCCAACTAATGGACGTATTTAAAAGGTTCTTCATTGGACAAAACCACATATAATTTGTTTTCGTGCACATACTTGACACACTGGTGCAAGATCGAAGGCACACACTTCATGGCCCTTATCCAAGGATGCCCTAAGAGGATGTTGTACTGCATAGCTCCTTCCAAGAAATGACACATCATAGGGATGGTTTTGTACCCCACCTTGATGGGTAGGACTATTGTTCCCATAATATTGCATAAAGCATCATTAAAATATCTCAATGTGTAAGCTCCTAGAATGATATTGGACTTGGGGATCTTGAGGTGCTCTATTGATGTTGTTGTGATGATGTTAATTGATGAACCTATGTCGAACAAGACCATCTTGAAATGTAAGTTGTTTATTTCTGCCAAAATTTTTAGCAGTGGTTTAAGGTAGTAGGTACTGTCTTAATCTAATAATCATAGAATCAAATTACAAGTTCTTGGAATTCTTGTACTTGTCCCACAAAGTGAGTGAATGCATTCACATATTACGGTTGGAGCTCAATTGTCCTTAATATCTCCATTAAAGTCTCCCTATGCTTTGGGTACTGTCATATGAGCTCATATATGGATAAATTAGTTGGAGTCATCCATAGGTTTTGCTCCAATCTACTCCATATAGTTACCACAGGTCATGTTGGTGGACCTGGAAGGTTGTATTCCCTCTACCTAGGTGTGACTGGGACATTCATGGGAGCTGCAGATGATTGTGGTTGAACATACCACCTAGTCCTTGTTGCTATGTTAACAATCTCAACCATCCCAATGCATATGTGGGTAGATATATCAACTCGAACCTGATTGACTTGGGCCCCTTGCTCTCTAAGGGACTCATGATTGGGAAATGGGTTTCTTTATATGTCCATGTATCTATTATCGAGAGCCGATGAGTTGTCCACTTTGACTTCTCTCACCTTAATCATGTTTTGCATTTGATGCTTAAAACCAACACAAGCCGCAATGTCATGCCCCGGTATCCTGTGATAAGGGAAAAATTTATCTTCCATATATCCTTTTGGCTTAGAATGATTAGGATCTATAATATGTATATCAGGAAATCTAATCCTCCTGGCCTCATTCAACTGATTAAATATTGATTGCATTGACTTTGTCAGAGGCCGGAAATAGTGAGGCGGCTTGTGTTATCTGTTTTGCCCCTGATTTTTCCTTTGGTCGTAATTGGATGGTGGGGGATGTGCTTGATAGTTCTGGGGTTGTTGTGCACCCCTATCCTTGGGTGTAGCCAATACAACTTGATTGACTAGAGCAAGGTTGGCCTGATTTTGTTTGTACTTGTCATTCTTACCATTCTTGTTCCACTCCTTTTTGTTTTGGAGTTTAATGGTTCCCTCATCTACTTTTATTTCTTCGATGAGCTTGGCCTATGCCAAAGCTTCTTCAAAAAAAGGATACTGTTGAATTTGTAGTAAGAGGGAGATGTGCTTAGAGAAAATTTTGGTGAACATGCAAATAATTTCTTCTGTGGGATCAAAGAATGATAATTTTGCCATGAATTTTCTCCATCTATTCCCATAATCCATTACTGGCTCATCATCATACTATTTCAAGTTGGCCAGGTTTGAAAGGTTCACCTTATTTTTAGCACCAAAGAAGAAATGCTTTAATAATGCATTTACTAGTTAAAAATTGGTTATTCATTGAACCATTAAGTGGCAACACCTAAAAATATCATTATGAATGTTATTAGCATAAGAGCATCATTGTCTTCAAGATGAAAATAGGTGTTGATAAAATTGGTGACGTGCTCTTATGCATCCTCTTCACCCTTAAATTTTTCTAACCGAGGCATCTCAAAGTGCTTATGATATGGAGGGCTAGGAATTGATGGACACAATGGTTGGTTGTGTATTTTTCTCAAAATTGGCGAGTTCTCGGATGCCTCTTGTTTCTCAAAGGCTTTTATCTTTTCAGAAATTTCTTGAAATGACTTTGAGGCACATATTTCCTCCTCTTGAAAGCCTAAACGTAGTGGCAATGGAGGTAACTCTCTATCCATTTGATTTATTCCATTTTACTCCCTCCTATGAGGGGA
Source organism: Wollemia nobilis (assembly GCA_028583015.1). Lineage (NCBI taxonomy): Eukaryota > Viridiplantae > Streptophyta > Pinopsida > Araucariales > Araucariaceae > Wollemia > Wollemia nobilis. The sequence goes on along the minus strand of JAQPPZ010016892.1, from coordinate 32,198,468 downwards.
CTTAGGATTGTGATCCTGGTTTGTTGTGTTTGCCCTTTCCCCACTAGTTGGATTTCATTCATGGTTTGGTAGGGGATTTTATTGTGGGCTATCTTATCTAGTGCACCTCTACTTAGGTGATTCAGCGCATCTAGTTCTTTGGTGGTCACCGCCATTTGTATGTAAATTTTTAAGAGCTAGCCATTTAGCCTACTATCTTAAGTGATGCTCATGTTGGCGCAAGTCTTTCTCTTTTTTTATCCTATTCAAGAGCCTCCACTATCTTTCATTCCTTATGTAATACATTTTCTAACCACCTCATTCAGTCATTTTGCACTGTTACAGAAGGCTCATGTTTATCTTTGTTCTTGTTGTCTTGACTCACATATTCCTCGAGGAGGTTTTTGTTGTACCTATACTCTTGCTATCTAATGTGACTTTTTTAGTGTACTATTGAGTATCCCTATGATTAAAATCCGTTATTCTACTATAGGGTCTCTCTAAGGTACCCCCACACTAAGATATATGTTTAGAAGTCATAGTTTGTGAGCTTCTAGATGCAGAGTTCTCAGTAGCTACAATTATTTGATTTGGTCATGTAGAAAACCAATCCAACCCGTCTAGCTGTATATTTTTCCATGGCTAGTACCATGAGGTGCCATTCACTCCTATGAGGTCATATTCTATGAGAATATTTCATTTTGTATGAAGGGTTTCTTCTATCTGATTCCCATGACTAGATGTACCTCTAGTTTACTTCTCTTCAGTGGGCAAACATGTTTCATATGTTTCTTGTGAATCTTGAGGTGTTGCGACTCTTGCTTGTCTTCTTGATGAAGAGGGATTTGTGGTGACATGTTTTCTCCATGTGGATGGAGATGTAGAAGTCTCATCATCCCTATGTGAAGAATGTGTTTTAGAACCTTATTTATGTCCATGTGAGGAGAAAGCCCTTGAAACTTCTTCACGTCTTTAAGATGTTTCTATGTGTTTAGAGGAGGCCCTTGAGGTCTCCTCATGTCTCCTTGATGAGGATGGTTGTGAAGCCTCTTTTTTTTGTGTGACTTTGTTCCATGATGTGGTTCCATAATTGGGGTTTCTCAAGGAGACCTCCAAAGGGTTGAGTTATCACCCTTTAGGTTCACGGAGCTATGTCTCACGGTCTTATGGGTAGGTCATTCAATGTTACTATGACTCTGCCTATGGATATGAGTTGCTTTAGTCTCTCCCTTGGTATCATACCAAGGGTGTTTACTTCTTGTTTTGACCATGTTGTCTATGAATTGATATTTTGAGTTGCAATTTAGGAATAGCCACACAATACCAAACAAATGTTTGTCTTGATTATTGTTTTAAGTGTGCCCTAAACTATTTGGTGCGTTTTGATGTGTTGTTATTTCGATTTCTTGATCTTGTTCTTGGATTAAGAATGAGAAGACTCATCCATAGTGACAATCACGTACACCTATGCCAAAAATGGTTTTCTCAAAAGAAGCTAGGGTACACTGATGAAGACCCAATGGGTGGTTCACCTAGCTCTTCCACTTTGAACCAATGATTATTCCAAAAGTGGGAGATAGTTTGAGCATAAGTAACTTAGTGTCACTATAAGTAAGTTTCTCAATCCACTTCTAGGAAGTTCTAGGGGGTAAACCAGTGGAAGGATATGAATTCCAACGTCACTAGACTAAATTGAAGGTTGGTGATGAAATCCAACTCCCCAATGTTTAAGTGAGACATGACTATGTGATGTTTATTTTAAGCTTGTGTAACATAAAGTACATCATATAGCAACAATTAATCTTTCCTATATGCCTAAGTGCAAAAATACGTTTCAATATTCAAAAATATGCATGAACTACTATGATTTGTATGAGCGCACTTTATTTTGTGTAGTTATGGCCTCTAGCAGGGCCTCAAAGCAAGCAAACAACATACAATGTCTAGCACATTGGATTCTAGGGTAAAATTTTTAGGCATAAGCCGATGTTCCTAGCAATACCTAGTAGAAATCTAAAAGAAGATCTAAGATATGCAAAATGCTTAATTATTTCTTCTTTTATTCTTTCAATTTCCAAACATAAATGTGCTTTAAGTTCTCTATTTTAGACACACATAAGCAGACAAAAAGCTATAAAATATTAGATAAGTTGTACCAACCTTTGATCCAGATCAGAGAGTCGGTGTTTTGACCTCTGTTGCACTCCAATTTTGGCCGTTGTTGACTAGAGTGGCTGGTCCTTGGCCATTGTTAGTGGGAGCTGCTAAATCTCTATTGGCCACTATAACTCAGAGTGACTAATTTTTGGTTGTTGTAGCTCAAAGCAGCTAGACCTGTACACAAAACTAAGTTAGTATTCTGGTAGTAAATAAAAAATCAGTGGAGGTCCCACCATGATCACCATCTGTAGCGACCTCGAGACGCATGCACCGCTCTCTCTTTTATGCTAATTGCAATGTATTAAGAACCCAAGATGAAATGGAAGATAATGAAAAACATATAACATGGAAATAACAAATATGGATCTCTTTATTCTTATTGAAATATGGTTTCATGTCGGTCCCTCTTAGGGATACCCATTTCGATACAATAAGGTTATAAATAGACAAAGAGTGCCTCTTTCGCGAAGAGGTGGTGCATTGTCTAAAATCTTCTCGGTTTTGCACATGAAAATGTATGAGGGCTTACAAATGCCTCCTTCTCCAGGTATGTTTCCTAGAGGGATCCCTTTTTCTCTCGTATGTTGTAGACTCTTTTCTATGAACTTGTGGCCCTATAAGCAATGAAACAACAACACACGCTTAGATGTTCGGGAATGCCTCCCTGGATGAGGTTGTTAGTACTGAATATAATAAATGAAAGCAAGTGAAAATTAGACTAATATTATGCATGCAAATGAATAAAATTATGCTATGCTAATGATATGCTAAAATAATGAATCTAATGTCTAGAACACTAAGCTAAGCCTACGGGCCACTGTCCAAGACAACAATTGCTAAAGTGATTCTCGTCCTCTTTGCTCCAAAGATATGGATCGAAGCTTGTATCTGATGTTGAGATAATGGTTGTTATGCTCTCCAATCTATCAGGGCTTCGTTGTACACGTGATATCCAAGGGAACTCTCCAAGTCTCGAAAGCTCTCTTCAATGACCAAGATCGATAAAAAGATAGATGGATGATGGATCCTTAGTGCTCTCAGGCTTGCACCTTTTATAGTGTGAAACCCTAGGTCTATGTCCAAACCATATAAATGAATTTATTATGCGTAGTGCAAGTTAACATGAGAAGCTTTTTGTCTTTTCCATGTTTGGAGGCCAGTTAACTAAAATATAAGTGCCAACTTGAGTCTCCTATGCGAACTAGTCGTTAGCATGAGAAGATTTTGTCATTTGTTTATGTTTGGAGGCCATTTTGCTAAAGTCTAAATGGAAACTCAAGTCTCCTATGTGAACTAGTCATGAAAAAGAATGCAAAGTTACTCCCACTCACCTTTATTGCATGCATACTGCCACTTCCACCCGTGATTAGGCCTATTTGTTGGTAAAAATGCTTTTAGGAGTTAGCTGATGTCATCTACAATGACTAAGATCTAGCCACTATCATCTGTAGCGGCTAAGGTCTAGTCGCTCTAGGCTTGAGCGGCTAGGATCTAGCCACTCTTGGCTTGAGTGTCTAGGCTTGGATGGCTTGAAAAGGCCCCAAACGAGTAGTGAGAACCACTATTCATGCTTGGAAAGTCCAAGATTATGTCATCTGATCTTATGAATGTGTCTATGTGCGCAGCTCCCCTAAGCATGACACATTTTAGGTGTCTACAGTTTGGTAAAGAGAAGTTCAAGCAACTTAGTTTGTGTTCTTTTATCTATGTTTGCTCTTTCTTCCTTGGCTTTTCCTTGATAATTAATTTATATTTTCTCTATTTTCCTTGCTAGTATCCAAGGTAGGTCTTATTATTCTATTCCTCAATATTCTTTCACAACTTTCATTTTCATTAGATTTATTCTCTCCTAGTTTTGTTATGGAAGCTTTTGATTTATCCTACTCATTTTTTGGTATTTCCTTATTAATGGTAGAGGTATTAACAAATAATTATGTGTTTTCCCTATCAATTTTCTTATCTTAAATATTGCATGGTATTTCAAGAGAGTCTTCAAAGTCTGAAGAGCACATTCCATAGGTTTAACAAGAATTTTCCTCCATAAATCAGGTTCAAACTGAGTAGATAGTTCCTTGTTAATATTTCGATCCTACTGTCAATGTCCTCTAAGATCTAATGTGTTTTTTCTTCATAGGCTAAAGCCTCAAAAGAATTTGTATTTCTTCTAATATCCTCTTATTTGTCTTCACTATTTATTTGGATCTATTTATTGGAAGTTAAAAACCATCCTCATCCATATCCATTTGCAAGTTTCTCTTGCAATTTTCTACATATATTTCTATTGGACTCTTCTTAGAGTATGATCTCTCAATATACCTCATCTCATGATATTTTCTATATGTAAAAGATATACTTTTATAATCCATAGTTTGTGTCCACAGTTTACCCATACTTAAAATAATTAATTTTGATAAAAATATATTTAATAAATTTATAAATAACTAAATCTAATAATTATTGTTTTATAATTATACTTTTAAACAATTTAAAAATAATAACAATAACCCTTTCTTATTTTTGTTTATTACACCACGAAGTACTTCTAGTAAGCAAAAATTAGTCACTTGAGATGAGGCGCAACATAACTCTAATTTCCAATTACATATGCCTAAAAGAAAATTCTGTAATTCCCAAATTGGGAGAGTTAGATGCACACCAGGGTCTTACACAATTATTTCTGCGTGATCCGCGTCGATCTTATTTCAGAAAGTTCCTGATCTCCTTCGAATTGTTAACTAATAATTGAGGCGGAAGTGATATTGAAGTAAACGCAAATCATCATAAACAATGTAAGGGTAGACTAAGATAAGAGACGAAGAAGCAATGTAAACCGGTGGAGGAAGTCGGCGGCCTAACAGCCAGCGCTAAAGCTGTCTTTTACTTTGAAGCTGGCTTTCAGAGAAATAACTCGTAGGAACGTGGAGACGTATTATAATAAATCGTGGGAACGTGGAAACTATTGACAGTGTTCATCGCAAACATTAAAAAAAAGGGAATCTCAATCTTTACAAAAGTTGGAAAAGCAGAGCTCTAATGCCGGAGATTTTAAAGCAACAGCTGGAAAGTGGGTCAACGTTTCCGAATTTGCAGCTTCTTTACCCGAGCTTTCAGACGGGAAACATTAGAGAGCTTTCTTGCCTACAAGAAACTGTTTATAAATAATCTATATTCAGGCACGTAGCATGCAATAATCGCGTGCTTCCCATTCAACAATGGAAGGATCGGCTGAACTTACTATTGTTATATAAAATAAAAGGATAATTTCATGGCTTGCATACGAGGATTTTTTGGGGCGTTGTCTTTATATAAGATAAATAATTCTAAAGTTAATATAATGGTTAGGGTGTGTATGGATGGGATTAATATCAAGTTAGACCATGCAAATATAAATTGAGTGAGGTATGTGGATGGGATTAATACCAAGTTAGGCCATGCAAATATAATTTGAGTAATGTAAATGTTAAGAGTGGATAGAAAAAGAAATTAGGAGATATTAGCAGTATTAGGAATGGATGAGGTGAAGAAATAGGTAATAGTTTTAATAGATGGAGTGGAAATTTTAATAATAGATGGGCAAAGTAGTAAAGAGGTATTAAGGAAATAAAATTAAGAGAAATTACTATAGATGGTGTGGGAATCTTATGCTTTTATAGTAATATCAATGTTTAAAATGTAGGATTTCAATTATTGTTTTTAAAGAATGATAGGGAATGAGATAATTAAACATTAGGTTTAATTATTTAGGTTTAGTTAAATAATATTAGTTAGCTTTGATTTAATTTGAGAAGTTTATGAAAAGCATTTGACAAATATTTGTTAGATCCATATTGTCTTAGCTTGACATATCATAATGTATTTTATAAGGAAATTTGATGAGCATTTAATTTGAGTATATCTTCTAAAATCCTCTAATATAATCTTGGAAGGGTTTTTGAGTCACTATAAGTACTTCTTAATATCAATGCAATAGAAAAAAATATTTTAGACAAGTTTTTCAAAAGTTTTGATCCATATCAATTTGGTATTAGAGCACTTGATCCATTTGTGTATTCAGTTTGTTATACCTCTTGTGTGTTCCAAATTTTTTATGTTGTTTCTTTGCAACATAGTGATCGACAAACAAAACCTCAAAAATATTTCTATCTATGAACTGACACAACAAGCCAAAGTGTTGTGTGTCGATATGATGTTGATCATGTTGAACATGGATGACACAAACCCAAAAGGTTACTTGGATGAAAGCCTCAGTGTTGAGGATAGTTTTAGCCTTTTCATTTTAGAACTTGATGAAACCTCTTATATTATGAAGGGGATTGATCTTCTACTCACTTATATCATAAGCATAGGTAAACTAGTGAAGGTGACCATCCATAAAAATGTTGTAGGTATAGGCTACAATTTGGTGTGCCAACCCAAGAAATTGATTTTCATTCAAATGGATATCGACTACAACTAGCATCGATAAAATATAACTATAGGGGTGGTATGTGCTTGTAAGGATATCTTATGCATTCATTCACCTATTTATAGCTTCATGTATCATAAAACCCTATGCATATTACATTTGATGGTGTGTTCACCATTGGATCTATATTATTTTGTTATTATCTATCTTTCTCATCAAATCTCATCATGTTTGAAAGTGAAAAATGATATCATATTTATGAAGAATCATATGTGGAAAAACTTGGGGTGTCATTTTTTAAACAACACTCTACTATAGGCTAGTGGACTATTTTTGACTTTGCCAATGTTATTGTTTGATATTGATTGTTTGTATTTTCTTCATTGCTTCCAACACCTCCTCCTTGTATGCTTAGTTACTGATACCTCTTTACCATCTCCTACCCATCCACTATTGGGTGGGAATAAAACAACTAAATAGCTCAACAAATCCTACATCATACAAACCTAGAATCAATCCCATGATATTGACTTCATCATATTCTAATCCTTTGCACTGCTCATCGATACTATTATAGTAATTTCATTATTTTCTTTTTCCAAAGAAGAAGAAGATATCAAAGATCTAAGAGTGGTAGGCACATTCAAAAAGTTATCCATGTATTCTCTAGATTTACCACTAGTGAAGGGAATTCAAACATTAGTGAGAGAAGCCTACATGGATTTTACTCTAATGAAGTGTGAAAGACCCATAGAAAATGTTATAAATTGGTCTTGAGTCCTCACATAAGATTTACTATATATGCCTTTGAAAGCATGACCTCACTCTCCAAGGACATGAATATCTTGATCGAGGTAACCTAAGAAGATCATGGTGGAGTTCCTTAACATTTTTTGAGCTACAACCATGTCTCACCCATACTCTTAGATGCCACTCTCATAGGAACAATAACTAGAATTTCATATCACTGGTATTTTATAACCTAATTGGTGTTGGAGATAATCAACTATATCTATAATAGAAGTTGGATCTCAAGATTTTGTGTGGCTACCTAGATGATATGAACATTCTAAACTATATTATTATGGAAAATGATACTCCCTATTTTATTATGGGTCAATTTGATGAGGATTTCAATAAAATAGAAAAATCAAGTAGCCCCATCCATGTCATTAATCGCATCAATCACCATGACCTAACCATGTGCCATATGATCATTTGTATGTTTTTCAACTATGTGGGAATCACTTGGTTCAATATGGTATCATGTAGATTATTATATCCTACCTCTAGTTCCTAAATATTGTTGCCCTCATGGACCTCAAGATATGATGCAAGGTCCTACAAGCTTTATCACACCATGTTGGGTGTAAGTTACATGTCCTACAACTCTTGTATTATGGTGGCCCTTGCAACATACATGTGTTTTGATGTCTCAGTAAAGGTAGTATGCAAATATGTGCAAAATTTTTGTCACAGATCTGTTATGGTCATCAAAAAACCACCTCTTCATTGTTGATGAGAAGCTCTAGTGGAAACCTTGACTAGCATAAATTTTAATCAGTTATCACACCTTTTGTGGGAAAGCTTATTAAGTCCATATAAGATTATATTTCTCCTTTATCAAATGCATGTATGAAAATCAATTCTTGTATAAAATTTTGAACCATTACAATATTCCCTCAAGATTCCATTTGGATGGAAAAGCTTATCACTTTTTTCTTTTACCTGGCATGTCATTGTTTTCTCATAAATAGAGGTCTCCATTTAGTCAGAACTATAGGCTTATATATACTCAATAGATATATGTTTTTGATGTTGTTCCAATGAAACCAATATTGTATAGTTTTGTGAAGATCTTCTAGACATAATGAGGCATCAATGTTCCTACCTTCCAGCTATTAGGATCCTCAAATATTTTCTTCCTCTTATTTTAGAATGGATAGAATTCAATACTTTTTTTGTTGAGAGGAATGATAAGGAATTAGATAATTAAACACTTGATTTGATTAATTAGGTTTTAATTAAATAAAAATAGTTTGGCTTCAATTTAATCTTATAATTTTATGAAAAGTATTTGACAAATATTTGTTAAATCCATATGGAATTATCTTGCCATGCCATCAAATATCATATAAGGGTATCTGACGAGCAACTAATTTGATTAGATCTTGTAAATTTGGTCTTATAGGGCCTTTGAGTTCATATAAATACTTCATAATATCATTACAATAAACATACATGTTTTAGTCAAGTGTTTTGGAAGATTTTATTCTCATCAAAAAGTAGTTGGATAACTTTCATCCTAATTTCATTTTATATATGACTAATATAAATAGACCTTTTATGCCCAATTCCACTTGGAACAACGACAGGGCATGAATATGGATGAGAATATTTAGGGAAAGAGGATATTTACATAAGAGGATATTACCATAGGAGAATAATTTTGACAAGATTTCCAGTAAATAGAAGCAATTTGAAGATTATTGACAAAGAAAAGTTATTTTAGTTTCAATTGCAATATATTGTTTACCGAAAAAATAGTTTCTACAATTATTAGCACCATCAAGAAGAACTACACTATAATAAAAGTTGTCCATACGTTTTCACAATAGCATCAATAATTTATGCAATAGTGTTGAACCCTTTGGAGGAAAAGAATAACAATGGATTAATGCAAAGTCATAATAAGCAATTACATTTATTTTTATGTCAATTATATTGCATTTAAATTTTTCTATTGGTGATTGAAAGGATTAGAGAAGTGAAAAAAAGATAAATTTCAAAAATCCTAGTTTTTTTTCTTTCCAAAATCCTAGATGCTTTTAGGATTTTTTTGGGTTGAGATCAAGGAGTTACCATTTTTTATTGGAATGATGACATTGATGCTTATGAATGGTGGATAAAGTTTAGATCTATATATTCAAGTGATAATTCTTGGAATTGTAAATTTTTTTATCTTTTAAAAGAGGAAGCTTATGATTGGTGGGATATTCTTACTAAGGAAAGTTATGCTACAGAAAAAAATTTGTCATTGAATGAAATGTAGCATGCATTCTTGAGCCAATGGAACACTTTATAAAAATATAGCTAGTTTGAAGGTCACCATCAAAGGATATAAAGAAAAAATAGAAAGTCTTCATAAGGAACTAAAATAAATGAATAAAAAGGATATAATAGAAGGAAAAAAATAGATTACAATATCCAAGTTCATTGTCACATTCAAAATAAGAATATTAAGAAGCAATGATTCTTGGAGACGCAAGAAGTAGTTATGGTAAGGGAGCAAGTTGAAGAATCATTAGAAAACTCAAAAGTTGACGAACCATTAGAAAACTCAAAAATTGAATTTACAATAGCAACAAAAATAGAATCCATGGAAGAATAAACAACAAAGTCCAATGAAGCCTTGTCAAAAGTGCAGAAGGATGCACCAAAAGAAAGGTATAAGAGAGAATATTGTGAAGAATATTTTAAAATAAAAAACCAAAATTGTTGAAGAATCAAATGGAACAAAATGTTAGCTTAAGGTTGTAGCATATCAAAACCCACACCACCCTGAGTGGAAATAATATTAGAGGTATGGCTTAAGGCATAAATATTTTAGATCTATATGGAGTCAGAAAGACATCAAATATGGCAATGTTTGGAATACAAAGTATAATGTTTTTGGATTTTAAAGAGGTGTAGCAACATAAGGGAATAATATGACCAACCATTCAAGATATCAAAGCATAGCAACAAAAGCATAGAGCCAACAAATTATGAATATTTAAGTGGCACAATGATAGCTTGGCATCATAAAAAACCATCACTAATTAGGATTTCACTTGGATGGATGGATGAACAAGATTAGAAATTCTCAAGAAAAAGGATGTTGAATATTTGTATTTAAAAAATGTGAAGAAGATCCAAAAAATGAATATAAAAAATTCAAACTTTTTGTGAGAAAATGTGTAGGTATCTAATTATAGCATCTTAATTGAGATGATAGTTGACTATGTTTGTAAAATCTCAAGCTTTACATAAGAGAGTTGTTATTTATCATGGATGGGGGACCTGATTACAACCCCTTTTTTTCAAGCAAAAAAAAATATATAAATAGACCTTTTATTAACAACACATACTAATAAATATCCTCTTTTGAGGTAATTTTCCTAGAAATTACCACATTTAGAAGGTTTATAATTAATAGAAATATTTATATCATTCACAAGATAAAAATGTATATTTCCTTTATTTGAATGTACATTTGAGAATGTATGTTTAGACCTTGTGAATGGATTGGATTTCAAATGGAATTTGATTCTATTTTTATTAAATATATTACAAAAATTAGTAATATTTTTATATAATTATTAGAGTATGTCTAATAGTATTATAATATTATGTTGGAATTCTAAGTGGTATTGTTAATTGTACCCTTATATCCCTTGTTTTCATTGGATCTAATTATTTTGAACTTATGAATTGCTCTTTACTTGAAGAGTGGGCTATATTATTCTTAATGAGCAAGATCCACTTAAAAATATAAAAGTGACATTTTGTTTCTTTGGTATGCAAATGTGATATCTTGTGCATTATCTTTGTGTTAAGTAATCTATATAAATCATGGTACCTACTATCTAAGATAAGTTTCTTATTAGATATTTATTTGATTCGATACAAATATTATTTACATTTCAAGAAAGATCTTACAAAGATAAATAGGATTAGTTTAATGACTTGTAAGCTATATATTAAATCAAAATATATTTCATGATGCGTTGTCATAAATGTGTAGATTTTAAAGATGGTTTGGTAATATTTGACCATAATAATAAAATAGAATGTTAAGAAATTTTTTGTTCTAGATATTGTTGATTCAACCCTCATAGTTATCAAACCACACCTTACTTATTTTCCTTCTTTAAAATTCATCTTCTCTAACTTTTTTATTTTATTATATGGATGAAGGATATTTTAAAAGGATATCTAAACCTTTACAAAAATAGAGACATCCAACCCAAAGGAAGGGTGCTCCAAATATATACAACCGAAGCACAACTAAAGCTAAAATAAAACATCATAAAGACCAAGAATAGATATATATAAAAAAAATTATGGTTAGAAAAAGGAAGTCCAAAAAAAAATAGACCAAAACTATATAAGGAAAAGGACCAGACCCCAGGACACAAAACCATGGAAAATGACTACATCCCGAAGTCAGTTCTTCACGTCGCTTGGACCAACATCATTGTCAGTATTTTTTTTGTTGATATCCTAGGACTGCTAGCCTATAAGGGCAAATATTTTATCAGCATGAAAAATAGATGCTTGCATTGAGGAAATAGTGGCCTATAGAGAATTGATGAGAGAACATTACAATTTCATAATATTATCCTTCAAAAATTTTGACACTAGAATCCCACAAAGGCTTTGGAGTTTTTGCACCTTCCTGATACTGCTCCCATCTTGAATAATCCTAAACTTCTTAGATGGTGGTAGATAACCTTCATAATTTGATTCAACAATTTCCATTGAAGCCTTACACAAGTCAATCGATATTTTGGATCTATGTGTCCCTTTGCTTCCTCTAAAACCTTTTTAGTGAGATTCAATTCCTCCCCCTACCTTGTCAAAAATGGGACTAACATTCATGACCTCCAAATTTAGGGATTCATGATCTTTATATATATGAGTCTGGAAACTTCATAATGAGGCTAAAACCTAACTAGAGAGTTCAAGATACTATCACCATCTAAGCCCTTGGAGATCATCACAAAATCAAAAATTATTTTCAATAATCCCTAATGGATTAGAAATGAAGACACCTCTTTATTCACCTTACTAAACAATATGGACAAAAATTGGAAAATAAATGATGGAATATTCATAATCTTCTTGTGTTGAAGATGATTCAGAATCATAAAGTGATAACTATAGAGGATATCCTAATTCTTGTCCAGGGTCAAAAATTGCATAATTACCAGGGCCACCTGATCCCAAGGGGCCCTTAGGGAGGTTCTTCTAAAGCCATTCTAAAGCTTCACAAGTGCTTATTCCTCCCCCAAATAGGTTTGGGCATCCTTTTCTAGATAATTCTTTTTGCGATTTTGAACTATATCGTTTGCCACAAGCCCAATGACCTCAACAATGAGAGGAATGTTAATCATAAATTCTACATTTCCAGATCTAACCACTCCATATTGCCATGAGTAGACCACATTTTTGGCCATTTCCTTATGATACCTAGAGAATTTCTGTAGGAAGGAAAGTATATATCCTCTTTTCAAAATATTTCTCACGTCCACATCAACTGACAGATACATGGGTTCCAATACAAGGGTGGCTATACTGATAGAGCTTCGAGAATCACTCTCCATAATATTCTTGCACTTAATTTTTTGAAAAATACTTGAGATACCTACTCTAGAAAATTGGGAGAGAAATATTATAAATAAAATTTAGCAAAAACATACATTAATGTTCATCCAAACAACCATCTTCCAAAGGGACCCATGATTCTCCACATCTAGAGGAGGGTCCAGAAAATCAGGTAGAGAGAATGCAAGACCAAAATAAGTCATGCAAATAGATAATCCAATCACCACCATTGCACGACTGCACAACTTGGGCAGTAATCCATAGGAAAACAACACTGCTTATGATACCAAGGCTCATAAAAAAGCTACTGAAAATGATATTATCAACATTGGAATAGGAATACCTTGACAAGAACAAAAATACCTTATCCTACCACAATTTTGAGAATAGCCTACAAACTCACTTCCTTTTAAAATTAAGGATTACTTCGATCTCCCTCTACTAGATCATCAGGTTGGTCAAAGAAGAATGAATAATAAAGCTAAATGGGTCTCTATTAACCTACCATAGATTACTAATTCCCATATTCTTTAAATATGATCTGATGAGAAGGATATCACATGTATCCTCAAAAAATATTATTTCCAAGGATATAAATGATATTTGGATAGAAACTTGGTTACCAACATGCTCGAGATATTTTCCCCATACTATGGCAAATATTATGTCATTAATATTTTGTATGATTTTAAAAATGCCCTCATAAGGAGTTTTGGAAATACTTTAGAAAATATTAATTTTAAAAGGGTTGGTGTTAATAATATTAGCTAGAAATATCATGTAAAATTAGCTCTACCTCAACGTGAATATATTGTAGTTTCCTTCTTGCCACCTAAGATAGGTTATTGCCACATGGTAACCCCACCAATGGATTATTATGATAAGTGAGACCAGTAAAGTGAATCCAGGGACCGAACGTACTAGCTTGACCTAGACACATCATCAATAGAGATAATATTCATTGGAAAATTTTCCTCCAAACATTTAAACCTTCCTCATTAACCCCCTGGTTAGCCAAGAAATCGGTGGATCGATTTCCTTCTCTAAAAGTGTGCTTAAATAGGACCTCTCCCATATTTTGAATTAAATACTAGACTTCCAAGATAAGATTCAATATGGTCCATGTAGGCATTTGAATACCTTTTGCCATGTTTATAACATTAAAAGAATTTCCCTTAATAATTAGATTTTGGCAATCTAAAGAAATACTCTAAAGAAAGCCTTGAAATAAAGCTCTTACTTTCGTAAAGTGGCTGGTTTGAGTACCCAAGTTCTCAGTAAAGGTTAAAATTATATCTCTATTGTGATTTCTAACAAGCCCTATAGCACCAAAGGGTCTAAGGTTGCCTTTAGAGGTTCCATACAAATTCAATTTTAGCCAACCAAGATGGGGTGGTTCCCATTTAACCCTGGATATATCCAGAGGAGCTCAGATATTAACCATTAACAACTGAGGAATAAATCCTAGATATTTCTCAATAAAATATTCCTTGATTGCTAGGATAGCTTCCATATTAAGTATTTTGGTGTTCTCCATAGTGAACGGAATCACCTGTGAAGCAACTTTTCTAGCTAAAAGAGATAAATTCTTGAATACCCTAGAATTTCTCTCCTTCCAAACATGCCACCAAAAATGGAACAAACTAAAATTTTGTAATGACCCAAAAATCAAAAAACAAGAAAACACACAAGATAGAAAGAATATTTTTTTTTGACTAAGGAGAAGGATTCATAAATCCCTAGTCAACCTTAGATTAACTTAATGTTTAACAACCCCTAAGTTTCTTAAGAACTATACCACACAAGATTACCCTCATGCAAGTCCCTTCTGCATAGAAATATCTAATGTCATGCATATAAGTCCATCCATATCATCATTCTTGATGAGCTAGACTTACATTCCTCATCCTTAAAATTTGTACACGCATATTCATATTCCACATAAACCATTATGTGTGGGTATGCTATGTGCACTGTGAGTTAAGCTATCAATATTGTCCTATGACAAGCTATCTTAACTCTTGTATGATCTTCTAAACCTAGTTACCAATTTCCCTAAGGGGGTTTCAAGCCCTTAGGTTAACCTCTAAGTTCACCCTAGAACTTACTATTGAATTATATGAAAGTTAATCAAATAAGAATATAAAGAATGGGTCTAGATACTAAATATAATAAAACATGAATCATTAAACAAGCAAAAGATAATTGAATCAACAAGCAATAAGTAAAGGATAAAATGTGATAGAAAGATATAAATACAATCACATTCAATAATAAAATACAAGATACATCAGTCACATTGTTCATTTATTACATAAGTATGTATGGTAAACCCCATACCTTCAAACAATACTTTACATCAATTCAATTGAGGAAATATCCCCACAAATCTAATCTATTGCATAATAAATCAAGATGTAAGGTAGAGAGTAAACTTGTGCATTGGTCCATATTATGAATTTGGTCCTCCCACTCTTTCTTCGATCAAGTGAGGATAGTAGGGGATCAGGACACTCATGGATCAGGATAGACATGCTTCTAAATGCATTTTTTTAATTTTATTACCAAATTGCAACTATACAGATAACCCAAGCAATTCAGCATCCCAATGCATAGTTGATATAATAAAAACCACTCTTTTTATTTCCCCTCTCATCTACTCATGAGATTTATTCAACCATACATCAAGCCATATGCTCTACTTGCAATAAATGATCTAATCCTTACTTAACAATTAAAGTCCCATACCTTTAATTGCAAAATAATCTAGGTTCACAATAATCTACTAAATTAGAGCCAACTACTTTAATCCATAAAATAACTCATTTTCTTCATTTCATGAATCAAATACCCACATCCTTAATTCATAAAACAAACCATATTTCATATTTATTTAATCCATTAAAGCCAACTACTTTAATCATAAATAAACCTTTTTCTTCATTTCATGAATTAAAGACCCATACCCTTAATTCACAAAACAAACAAAATTTCATATTTATTTAGTCCATTAAAGCCAACTACTTTAATCATAAATAAACATTTTTCTTCATTTCATGAATTAAAGACCCATACCCTTAATTCACAAAACAAACCACATTTCATATTTATTTAATCCATTAAATCCAACTAATTTAATCATAAATAAACCTTTTTCTTCATTTCATGAATTAAAGACCCATACCCTTAATTCACAAAATAAACCACATTTCATATTTATTTAATCCATTAAAGCCAACTACTTTAATCATAAATAAACCTTTTTCTTCATTTCATGAATTAAAGACCCATACCCTTAATTCACAAAACAAACCACATTTCATATTTATTTAATCCATTAAAGCCAACTACTTTAATCATAAATAAACCTTTTTCTTCATTTCATGAATTAAAGACCCATACCCTTAATTCACAAAACAAACCACATTTAATTAACTAAAATCCCATAGTTTCTACCTAATGAAAACATACAAGGTTCTTTTTCCACCATCTAAAATTTACCTATTTTAAATAATGAAATATATGAAGTACCCCCTTTCCATTAATCTAGACTACTATTTTAATAATGATATTTATATAAAGAGAACCCCTTTATTTTCTCCATTAAATTAAAATAGAAATTAATTAATGAACCTTAAAAAGAAAACCCTTTACCTTCATTAAACCAAATTCCAACATTCAAATAATGAAGCTAAACAAAGGCTTCCTACCCAGGTACCCTATGACTTCCATACAACCCTATCCACTGCTAAATCTAGCAAGCAAGGGATAGAACACACTAGGTGTCAAATTTAGAAATGACAAGAGTGCGCTTGAGGTAATACACACACCCAACTAACCTACCACAAAGGCAATCATCTACGACAGGGAAACAAAGGACAATGTGAGTCATTGACCCATACAGGAGGTTTAACAAATAATTGCTATAGTAGAGACTTTACATAGTCTTCACAATGTCGCTTAACATAACCAACAACAAAGCTTAACATAGCCAACACACGAGGCTTAACATAGCCAACATGTGAAGCTTAACACAACCAACAACAAAGGCTTTACATAGCCAACACAACGAAGGTTTACTATAGCCAATAGCAAAGGCTTTACATAGCCAACACAACAATTTTTTACTATAGCCAATAGCAAAGGCTTTACATAGCCAACACAACAATGATTTAATAGAGCCAATAGCATGCTTAACATAGCCAACACAGTGAAGGTTTACTATAGCCAATAGCAAAGGCTTTACATAGCCAACACAATGAAGACTTCACATAGCACATCAATGGAGGCTTAAATATAACCAACATGCAAGGCTTAACATAGCCAACACATTAGGCTTCACATAGTCAAAATGTAAGACTTAACACAACCATCATGTGTAGCTTAACATAGCCAAAACGTGAGGCTTTACACAACCAACACATGAGGCTTAACACTACCATCACATGTAGCTTAATACAACCAACACACGAGGCTTAACACAAATACATACGAGGGTTCACACAACCATCACGCATGGATTAATAGAACACATTATCTACTAAATACATTGGTAGAACCTTAAATACTTATTTAAAAGAGTTTCATGAGTCCAACCTGGTTGTGTTGGTGAACATTTGTTTCCTCCTCTGTGTGCAATGTCTCCTCCTCATTTTGTTGGTATCATTTATCCGATGCTTCTCCCTAGTGCACTTATATTTTTCCTCTCCTCTACCAATCGATGCATAGTATTCCCCTTATATTCCATCCATAGCCTTCCCACCATAACTTCACATCCCCTCATTAGGTGGTAGAGGGGATGTTTTCTTCTTTTTCGCCTTCCCAAGGTGCTACCAGAATTGAAGCCATCCTCCACGTCGATGAAGCCATCCCCCTATAAATGAAGCCATCCCTTTGTGTTAATGAGGTCATCCCTTCATGTCAGTGGGAAGCTTCACCTCGCTGGTTGATCCGATTTAGGAGGTAGGTTCTATAATCTTCTTTTTTTTTTAAACCAATCAATAGATTATTATCTTATTAAACAAATCTGCATACAATTAAGACAACAATTTTTCTTAATGTGTTAGATGAATTCCTTTTGCTACAAATGGAGCAACCATTATTAACATCAAAATTATTTTATTTTTTTAATATGAAGCTATTGTTTTTAAATGGTTTAACTTTTGTTTTAATTAGAATTCCTTCATCATTCTAAAATAATTCAACAATTTCTTTAAAAATAAATCTATTTATCATTTAAAAATAAATCAACCATTTATTTAAAATGAAATCTATTTATCATTTTATTTACCAAAGCACATGAGAAGCTATGAAGACAACCTATTTATCTATACTTCTCAAATTATTGAGGCAATAGTGCTGAAGTAAAAGATAATCAAGCATGTGCAACAAACAAAGAGGGGAATGTTTTCATCAATTTAGTCACTTGTATCAGTCTCTATAACTTACGATAGCTACTAGGCTAGTATTCTAGGGCTCAAGGTGGATATATATTGATGATTATCCCTAACCGAATGCATACCTATATGAAGGTATCTATCCATGCTACACTTGAGTTTGCCTTATCATCACTTCTGCAACCTTAAGTTCCCTTGCCTTTGGTGGATCATTCATCTTCTTCCACTTATGAATGTACTTGATCCTACACATTGATAATTTGTTAGTAGTATCATACTCTTCAATATCTACTAACACCGCTACTCTACTTAATTGCACAAAATCGAGTATTAAAGCACCATTAGATTAATACATTATTTTCCACATCAAAAGGTCCATCTGGGAGGGTCATGACAAATTCCAAAAACAACAAAGTCACAGTGACACGAAGGGGGATGTCCATTGATCCATTAAGTGCAAGATTACTAGGAAGAATCCATCGGATCTTGAAATCATTGAGAAAGAAACTAAAACATCCTATGTAAAGGGGTAGTTGAGTAAAATATGTCCAGGAAATTATTTTGCACATCTACACAAAAAATAAGCATTAGGTAAAATCATACCTCGCTTTTGGAGATTATCCAATGATAAAAACTTGCCATGAGCTACCAAAAAAAAAAGATATTAATCTTTGGGGTCAATTATTTTAACCATATTTGGTTCTTGTGAAACCATGGATCTTGTGGCCCTTAAATCAAGGAATCCATTGATTTAATAGAGAACATCCCACTCTCTAGGACCCAAATAAATCAATCTGGGATAATTCTCCTAGGGATGATGATCCATTTAATAATGTTTGAAATTTCCTTAAAATCTAAAACCTCCTCTTGATGAAGACCTAGAAAATCAAAATATTTCCAATGAGGGCGGTTTTCAAACATTTCAAAAAATTCACTTACCTTAGTGCCCCAAAAATGATCATTTATTGGTTTTATTATCCTTAGGTTTGACATAGCCCCAAAGGGATCTCAACCACCCAAGGATCATTCTAAAAAATTAATGGATCTACCATAGCCCAGACACCATCTACCACATTTATAAATATCTGATCAACTTTTAATCAAGCTTGACCAAAATGTTGAACCTTGGGAAGAAAGAGGGCCCTTTAAAAAAAGTCTTTTGTTGTTCATATATTTAGTTTTAATGATCTCCACCCAACTAACAATCTTGTCCTGATCCAACCTCCATCCTTGCTTTACGACCAAAGTTGTATTCATGCTTTTCAACCATGTGATGTCTAACCCACCTTATTCCTTCTTACTGCAAACTTGGTCCTAGGCTACAAGATGAAATTTATTTTTCTCAATTACCCTCAACCACATAAATGACCTTTGGATTTGTTCAATATTCTCTAGAATCTTACCAGGATTTTAGAATAGAGAAATGAAATACATGAGAATACTTTGGAGAGTAGTTTTAACCAACATTAAATTCCCCGCTTGGCTCAATAAAGCACCTTTCCAACATACCAAATTCCTTTAGACCCTTTCAACCAACAATTCCCATAGGGATGAATTGGAAGAACAAAAATAATGGGTATACCAAGGTAAGCTTCAGGCAGTGAACCAATCCTACAACCTAGGATATCCATGATTCTCCTCTACATAATTTTTGGAGTATTAAAGAAAAATATCACTTTTCTAAAAGTTAACCTTCTAAGCTGTTGCAAGCTCAAAGACTTCCAGAATACCTTTAACAACAAGAGCTTGTGGGACTGAAGTAATGAGGAAAGAAGGATATCATAAACAAATTGATGATGTGAAATTGGGTCAATTGGAACATCTAGTTTTAATCCTTTTATGATAGAATTTGATTTGATAGCATGGCCTAGTGTTTTAGCCAAGATAATAAAGAGGTACAAGGATAAAAAAATCCCCTTGACGAATGCCCCTGCAACTTCTAAATGTCTAGCTAGAGATCTATTAATCAAAACTAAAAATATAGTAGAGGAAACACAAGATTTAATCAGCTTTATCCATTTCTGATCGAAGCCAAACTTATACAAGACCTGAATAAGAAATCCCATGAAACCCTATCATATGCTTTGTTCATATCCAAATTGAAAAGAGTTCCTAAATTTCCACTCTTTACTATGGAGTGAATAATTTCATGCACTCCTATAATCCCATTGAGGATTTGCCTACCAATAATAAAGCTACTCCGTGGAAGATCAATGATATATGGCAGGATAAATTTTAGCCTATTAGCTAGATTCTTCGATAGGATTTTAAAATAGAGTTACAGATATTGATTGGTCCAAAAGACATCAAGTCCTTAGCATCAACAGACTTAGGTATTATAACTAGGAATGTGGAATTAACATCTGAAGAAATCAGCTTAATTGAATGTATTTCTCTAATGGCATTGCATATATCCATGCCCACAATATGCTAAAATATCTAAAAGAAAATTGGAGGAAACCTATCCAGTGCTGATGCTTTTAGACCTACCATTGCAAAAGTAGCCTCTCTAATTGCATCATCCCTAAATGGATTACACAGGTAATTTTTCATCTCTTCAGAGATGATAGATGAAATGTTGACCAACAATCTATCTTTAGCTTGAAAGTTTCTATCCTAAGATGAGAAGATAAGTTCTTTAATAAAATTAATTTTCTTTGTTCTAATATACACAATGTCCTCAAATAAGTCTCCATTAGACTTTCTAATTTCCTTAATTCTATTATTACTTCTGTGTCTCAACGTTGTAGAATGAAAATAATTTGTGTTAAGATCTCCCTCTTTGAGCCATAAGGATCTAGCATTTTGCCTCCACAAAATTTATTCTTCTACAAGGACATTATGAAGATTAGCTAGAATATATTTTTCCCTATTTATTAGGTCCTATTTGTTGTGGGCCAAACAAGGTGAATGGTTTCCTATTTTTGTCACATGCCCGTGCATTTAATTATCAACCCAGGGAGCTTCGTAAACTTGTGAAGATTCGGAATTAGGTTACTACAATACCACTGGAGGTGAATCTGCTAATCCTACATTTGGGGGGTGTTCTTGAAATGGTTGTTAATCATTCCCGCACTCCTCAATAAATTACGTAAGAAGAACAAAATTAAATCTACAGAAATAAATCATGTACACATTCCTGAAAATAAATCTATTGCAAATATTGGAACTAGAAAACCAATGAGCATTCCTATGAAAGAAATAAACTAATTAAAATAAATAAACAAGAAGGAAATGGGGAAGAAATACTGGCTTGGAGTGGGCCCAGGCTCCAGCAGCTTCTTCCCGATCGAACACGCGCTTTGGAACTTCTGGAACTGGAATATATTTATCAATGTATTACAATTTATCTTCTGTAACTCTAAATGGATCTTTATTTAATTATTTATATATATCTCTCTCTCTATATATATATCCTTTAGAATGATCTACGTGTGTTTATATAACACACCCATAGAAATTCTATTACAGAAGTGGTTACAACAGTCGATTCTTCCTAGACTAAATTAGAATAGTCTGGCAAATGCAATCAACGTCTGGCATTCTATTTTGATGGCGGCATGTTCGCTTTGGTTCATGCTTTGCCTGGAATTAGTAAGACATTTTGATATGTTGGTGCTATCTCCAATTTAGCTCTACATGATGCAGAGCTGGAACTGCACCAGTCGTTGCTGTCCATGTCATTTGAATATGGTCAACGAGCAAAGAATCAATGGCACCTTCCTTATGAGGAAGGTACCTTATTATCGTGGCACCTTCTGGTTGTAGGGAGGTGCTTGCATTCTATTAGCGCCTTCCACTGTGGGGAGGCGCTTGCCTTCTGTTCACGCATTTTGACTACAGGGAGGTGCTTGCATTCAGTTGGTGCCTTCCGACTGCAGGAAGGCATTGGTATTCAGTTGGCACCTTTCGACTGCAAGGAGGCACTGGTTTTTAGTTGGCACATTCTGAATGTATGGAGGCATTGGTTTTTAGTTGGTGCCTTCCAACTGTAGGGAGGCACTCGTATTCAGTTGGTGCCTTCCGACTGCAGGGAGGCACTCGTATTCAGTTGGTGCCTTCTAACTACAGGGAGGCGTTGGTATTCAGTTGGCACCTTTCAACTGCAAGGAGGTGCTTGTTCCCTTGGCACATTTTGGTTGTAGGGAGGTGCCTATGTTCTCTACGTTGACCCCCAATGAAATAAAGTTCCAAGTCCATCAAAAGGACCTCGATTGTTCCAAATATTAACTAAATCAATTGCAATTCCACAAAACATACTAAAAGCACACAAATTAGATAACACACAATTATATCAAATATCTATATAATCATTCATAAAAGTACACAATCCTTATTATACAGCTACATATTGATCAAAGAAATATGTACAAAATATGAGCATTTTTGGTACTCATCATCCCCCCACGCCTAACATATGCCATGCCCTCCTGGCATCCAAAATGTAGGTAGCCCTCTGACTTTTCATCGTCGCCATCTCTTGGAGGATTCGGCTGCCCCTGTGGCCCAAGTCTATCTTTTTATGTCGGCATTTGAAGGTGTGGTTCACCTTTGCCTATGGGAAACTACAGTTTTCAATTGTCCCCTTCTTGTTCTGGCCGCTACTGGTGGTGGTCTAGTAAGCATTGTTCCTATCGATTGAAATGTAGCTTCGATAGCTTGCCAAAGGTCGGCGTCTAGAGGTCTGACCACTACCAGAGGGATATCCGAGTTATCCCCTCTTGAAGGCACTACTTGGGCCTTGTATAATTCGGCCGCTTCAGGGGTAAGCCCTGCATTCTCCTTTGCAATTGTAGCGGCCTCCAATTGTGGGCCATATACTCCCCATCGTTCCAAGTACCTCCTCATCATGGAAGGCCGCCCTCGGGATGAACCATAGATGTCCCAAAATTGGTTGTCTTCTATCGGATTGATGCAGATGCCAAAATCTCCTTTTACCCTCGAGGATGCCTTCTTGGCCTCCTTGGCTGCTTTCATTTCGTTGTGTAGCTACTCAAAATATTTTTGCCTTTCAGAAAACATCTGCATGTCCCATTCATCCTCCTCTAAATTTGCGAAGGTCACTTTCACCTTCTGTCGAGCCGACCTGGGCCTCTTTGCCTTGGCTTCTACAAAAAATGTGGTGGCTCGGACCGGGGTCTCTTCTTTCTCCTTTGGGGACTTCTCTTTACTCTAAAGGATCGGTTGTGCTGCTATCTCTAGGGGTGATCCTTCGTTCTCCTATCTACTTGGTGTCGACCCCTCAGGCTCTTCTCCTTCTTCAGGCCTAGGGAGGTCCTCCTTATCCTCTGGTCTTATCTATTGCTGGAGACCTTCATCCTGCTCTATGTCACTCAGGACAATGACAGGGGGCATCGTAGGACTTCTTTCCTTTTCACCCTTGAAAATAGAGGAATCCTCCCCTACCTTTGGGCTGCTCTGTCGGGCATCCGATCGAATCTCCCTTGAAGAGAATACTCATTCGGTGGATGTGGGAGAGTTCGTCAACACTTCTTCTGCCCAATTAGTCTGAGTGGCCGCCTCCTGTCTTGTTGTTCCTCTATCTTGGAGCATTTTATTTTCCTCCTGCAACTACCGGACCAGCTGCTCGAGCTGAGCAATTTGTCTATCCCTTTCCTCCAATTCCCTTTTATGCTATTTTTGGCAATCTTCCAGAGTCTGTTGTGCCATCCAACAATCATTTTGCCATTCGAGCACCTCCTCCAAGGCCGCATCGATCTGGTCATTACCCTCGAAAGTTCCTTCATTTTGTGGGCTCTGGTTCATTAATTCTCGGAGGGTTTGGGCGGCAACGTCTATCTTTGGGTCACTCTGTCCTTCCTCTATCAAGAGGAATCACCACAGATATTTCCTCCTAGGGATTGGTTCATCCTCACCACCAACGAGTGGCGCTCCTTCCTCCTCATACTCGGGAACTAGGGAATGCCCTCTGTCCTCTATGTCTTTGGGCACCGGTGACTGCTCTGCCCCTCCTAGAAAATAGGGCGATGCCAATTACCCGATGTTTTTTATCTCCTCTACAGGGGATGCTTCGTCTTGCCCTAATTCGACAACCGCATTGTGTTGCTCTATTTGGCCGCCATCTCCCTCTGTGTTGTGGTTCTATCTTTGTGCTTCTACGTGGTGGACCAATGCTGATATCAGCCCATGGTGGGCTAAGGCGAATGGTGCCCCTTTCTGGTATCGAGTCGCTTCATCTTTCAGAGCAGTCACTAGGTAGAAAGGTATATTTAATTTCCTCCCATGCACTAGGTGATTGAGGAAGTGCACATGATTAATGTTTAGATGGGTATACTTCCCTATGCATTTGAAGAATCGAGCAATCTGCTTGAACATCTTCCACATATTCATGGGGAGACTATTTTTGAGTAACCCCTCCCTGTCTATCTACACATTTCCTCTTGGAAGCAGTATTTCGGTGTATAGTTTTAACACTCCGCCCTTGTATGTACATTCCCCCATGAGAGGCAATCCAGTCGCCTATGAGATGAACTCAGGGGTGACTGGAATTTCCACCCCTCGTACTTGGGCTACATCGCCACTCAAAGAGGTGGTGAATTCTCTAGTTGCCTCCACATCCTGGTCTTGATTGACCAGGGTGTAGTATTCGAGCCACCCCTCAACTTTGAATTGGGTCTTCACTGCCCCTCTGATTCCATCAGTATCACTGGGTTCATTTTTATTGATCACGTGGTTCTTGTACCTTCCTCCCATGGTGCCTTCCGATGCTGTATATTTTTTTTGTCCTTCCTTATTTAGGAAGGCACCTTATTATAGAAAATATGCCTAAACCTAGCAGTTATGGAAGATGCCCTATCATTGGCACATGTTTTCGGCTTTGGGGGGATACGATCTCTATGATGACGGTATTTTTTTGGTACTGCGTATTTATAAATAATTATATAAATGATTTGATTTAATATGCGCGTACCTGATTCAGCATTCCTGTCATCATGGTAGCCGCTGATTTGCTGACTTGTGACACGAGGGAGGGGTATGGTCATTTGATGTCACTCATTCGTGCGATGCTTCGTTCCGCTCGAGGTGTCCGGTAGATGTAAATGTTGTACGCGAAAGGCGTTCTTTGGTACCTTCCCCATGTGGATGGTGCCCTTGTAGCGCCTTTCCAACATTTTTGGTGCTTTTCATCGAACGAATGTGCCTTCCAGCTACAGGAAGTGCCTCTGATTGGCTATCATCTGGCGGTGGAGGATGCTTTTTTCTGCAAGCGTCTTCCCAATTTGGGAGGCGCATCCTTTTGGTTCACGCCTTCCCGATGTTTGAAGGCATTCATCTTGATGAATGTGCCTTCCTGATGTTGGAAGGTGTATTCGGTTGGATGAATGCACCTTCCTGATGTTGGAAGGCATCTCGGCTAGATGAATGTGCCTTCCTGATGTTGGAAGGCGTATTCGGCTGGCTTTTTTTTTTTTCGATTTGGTGCCTTCCTGCCACGGAAGGCGCCTACATATGTATTTTTTTTTTATTTTTTTTTTTTTTGGAACTTCTGCATGGATGGGTGCCTTTCGGGTGTGGTAAGGTGCCTTCTTGTGGACTTGGCACCTTCTGGATGCAGTAAGGCGCCTTCTTCTAGACTTGGCACCTTCTAGATGCAGTAAGGCACCTTCTTCTTGATGGGCGCCTTTTGGATGTAGTAAGGTGCATTATTCTAGACTTGGCACCTTTATGATGTAGTAAGGTGCCTTCTTCTAGGTGGTGATTTGATTGGAAAAAGGGTGATCAAGTATTCCTAGTTTTTCTCATGTTGCCCAAATTCTACCTATGAGCCGGTGTCGAAATGCTGAGCCGAATCAGGCCTGGTTTCCCAGATACCTATCCCTCGTGCTGTCAGGTCCTCCACCTACAAAAAGCAACCAAAAAAGAAAGGAAAATAAAGGCATTTAGATGCATTCCATGCCTTTTAGGCCCTAGATTAGGATTCCTGCAGCTTGCATGTGGGCGTTGTCCCTGCAAAAACACACATTACAAAAAAACTATATTAACTAAAAAATTTGGGTGAGCACTTTCGTGCCCACCATTTCACCTGTGAGAGTTCGATCCAGATATAGCAATATGGGGTCTCCCCCATGCCTAATTTGGATTCCACTTGTAAGGTTTTAGATGTATTATAGGGGCATAGTCGGTGGCCATTGACTATGAACATGGTGTTGCTGCCATCAATTGTCTTAACGTGCACCACCCCGTTCCTAATGAGCTCTGCCACCTCATACGACCCCATCCACCTCTGCATAAGTTTGCCCTTCCTTTCTTGGAACTGAGAATCGTACAACAGTACCCATTCCCCTCCCTGGAACTTCTTCAGCTTGATGTGGTTATCATGCCACTTCTTTCTCTGCTTCTGTATAATCTCTGTCCTCTGCAAAGCATCCAGTCATATTTCATCCAGCTGATCTAGCTGATGAATCCTCTATGTTTGAGCTTCGTCCAAGCTCAAATTTAATTATGAAACCATCCTCAGAGTTTTGATTTCGAACTCGATGGGCATCATCGCATTTTTCCCATAGACCAGTTGGAAAGGTGTGCATCCTGTGGTGGATTTCCACGTGGTGTTGTATGCCCAAACTACCTCCGGCAACCATGTGGCCCAATATTTCTTGTGTTGCTGCATAGTTTTGGTCAGGATGTTTTCTATCTCCCTATTTGTCACTTCTACTTGTCCGTTTTCCTGTGGATGGTAGGGCATGGTTTTATTGTGCCGAACTCTATACTGCTCCATCATCTCCTCAATCAATTTGGAGGTGAATTGGGGCCCTTGGTCTATTTTTATCTCCTAAGGAATCCCAAATCATGTGAAAATATGGGCAAATAAGAAATCGATGACCATTCTTTCCTTTGAGTCCCTTAATGCCTGCACTTCCACCCATTTGGTGACGTAATCCGTGCAGACCAGAATAAACCTCCTTCCCATCGAAGGTGGATTGAATGGTCCCACGAAGTCCATGCCCCATTTATCAAAAGGTTCCAGGTGTACCTAGGGTTGCAGGTGCATTTCATCTCGATGGGTTGGTCTACACATCCTTTTGCACTCATCACACTTGCTGGTATATGCTATCGCGTCCTTGAACAGAGTGGGCCAAAAATACCCAGCTTGTAGGATTTTGTAGGCAGTTCATTTCCCTGCAAAGTGTCCTTTGCATGGCTCATCGTGACATGCCTTGAGCACTTCTAAAAACTCCTGTTCTGCTACGCATCTTCTTATAATTTGGTCCCATCCTATTTTAAATAGGAGACCATCCATCCAAAGGAATGATGCGCTCTTCTCTATGACCGCATGCTTTTCTCGGTAGGAGAGAGTAGGTGAGGTCCTTCCGGTGGCCAAGTAATTGGCTATGTCTGCATACCACGGAGTTTGTTCACTAATAGCGAACAAATGTTCATCTAAAAACTGATCTTCCACTGCTTGATGATCTGTTGGTATCAATCTGGACAGAAAATCTGCCACGATGTTGTCCTTGCCCGGTTTATCGACTATAGTGATGTCAAATTCCTGCAATAGCAACAACCATCTGATAATTTTGCCACCAATGGCTGGCTTGCTCATCAGATACCTGATAGCCGCGTGGTCCGTATGGACGAAGACCTTGTATCCCGTTATATAGTGGCAAAATTTTTTTATTGCATGGACAACTATGAGGAATTCTTTTTCTGTCACTGTATAGTTGAGCTCTGCTCCCGCAAAGTTTTTATTGACATAATAGATGGCGTAAAATTATTCATCGTATTTCTTCCCAAGGACTGCTTCGATCACACCGTTAGATGCATCGCAGTAAATATGGAACGGTATGGCCCAATTCGGTCCTCTCAAGATCGATGCAGATATCAATTTTTCTTTCAGCAATTGGAACGCTTCTTCGCAGTCTCCCGTCCAATTGAACTCTACGTCCTTAGAAAGTAGGGTGTGTAGTGGTTTGGCAATCTTACTAAATTCGATGATAAATCACCGATAGTACCCGACTGATCCAAGGAAACTTCTTACCTCATTTTGCATTCTGGGGCTAGGTAGGTCTCTGATGACCTCGATCTTCCTCTTGTCTACTTTTATTCCTTTCGTAGAGAGGTGGTGTCCCAACATGATGCCTTCCTGCATCATCATAAAACATTTTTCATTACTTAGGGACAAATGATTTTCCTTGCTCCTGTCGAGCACTCTTTCCAGATTTGTCATTGCCTCCTTGAAGGTTTCTCCATAGGCGATGAAGTCATCCATGTATACTTCCACCCCGTCTCCTATCATATCAGAGAATATGCTAAGCATCGCCCTTTGAAAGGTTGTCGATGCGTTGCACAGTGCAAAAGGCAATACCTTATAGGCAAACATTCCCCATGGACAAGTGAATGTTGTTTTATCTTAATCTTCTTCCCCTATCTGAATCTAGTTGTAACCACTAAAACCATCCAGAAAGGAGAAGTATTTTCTTCTTGAGAGTGTTTCCAAGACCTGATCAATGAATGGGAGCGGGAAGTGGTCTTTCTTAGTCACCTTGTTCAATGCCCGATAGTCCATGTAGATCTGCCATTTCCCATTCTTTTTGGGGACCACCACTAATGGTGATACCCATTCACTATCAGAAATTGGATATATGAATTCAAAAACTAGAAGTTTGTGCAGTTCTTATCTGAAAATGTCTTTCATTGCTTGGTTCATCCTTCTCTATGGTTTTCGACTACGAGTTGCCTGATCATCTAAATAAATTCGATGGGTACATATTTCTGGGTTGATGTTGTGCATATCTGCATAGTCCCATGCAAATGCTTGCTGGTGTTTTACCAGAAGCTTTTCCAAATTTTCTAGCTGTGTGGGCATCAACCTGTTGTTGACATTTAATATCCTCCCTAACCCAACGTGTATTTGTCGAACATGCTGATATTGGGTGCCAGTCAATGGCGATCCAAGTGTGGGGGTGGATCATTCTCCATGGAGAAACTCCATGATAGCACCATCCTCGTCCTCTTCTACCACCTCCTCCAAGGTCATCACTGGCTAGATTATGGAAAACTTTGTAGTTCCATGCTCGGTGATCCTGGGTTTTTCTATCGAGTCCATAGACTGAGCTGGTGATGAAATGGTCAGCCTTTTGATGTTTTTCCCGTTGGATATGGTCATTAGCCCATCCTAGTAGTTGATGTAAGTGTCAGATATTGCTAGCCATGGCCTCCCTAAAATGAGCGGGTAACTTCCCAACCTGGTCTTGGTAACTGCACAACCCTCCCCCATATGATGGCATTTCGGTTGGTATATTCCCCATGGGGGGCTGTGGCCAAATCTTCCTATTGCCTATGAAGTAGGCCTCCATGCTCTCAGTCGCTTCCTGGTTACTGGGCAATTGTGGGCATAATCAAGTTTTATGATTCAGCTTGCAAACTGCGCATACTCTGACCTTATTTTTTGGACATGCATTCTTTGCATGCCTTCCTCTACATTTTGGGCATAAATAGGCTAATGTTGCGTCATTTTCTTGTTTCTTCTTTTCTAACAATAGTGTATCCATCTGCAGTGCTAGAGATGAGAGCATTTCACTCTTCAAATCCTCTAGCATGTTGCCTATTTCTATTTTGGTGACTGAAGCAGTCGCCTTCATGGTCTTGGCGATGATTTTGCCTCGCCTTCTCGAGTAGTTCCGGCATAATTGTTGGATGTTGTCCATAGCATGCTGATAGACATCACCTCCAGAGATCATGTTGAGAGCCTCCAGTGACTCATTGGTAAGTCCCCTCAAGAAGATGCTTTTGAGGGACTTATCAGATAGCTTTGAGTGAGGGGACCGTTGAAGATTAAAGTTGAATCTCTCCCAATACTCCTTGAGAGACTCATATTCTCTTTGTGTCATGCTTAGGACCTCCTCCCTAGAGTCTCTTGCTCTCCCAAAATCTTGATATTGCTCTAGAAAGAGCTTCTTCATCTGGTCCCAGGTGGTGATGTGTTTGTCTCCCAGACCGATGAACCATCACAGAGCTGCATCGTCTAATTTAGAAGGAATTAATTTCAACTTCTACGTGTTTGATTTGTAATCCACAGACCTACACAAAACATCAAAATTGAATAAAAATAGGTCAGGGTCCTCAGTCGGGTGTCCTTTGAAGGACGGAAGGTGAGCAGGGGATATGTTTTTCATTTTGGTATCTCCTACTCCCTCCTCTATTGGGAAACTAAATCCAGATGAGACTTCATCGTTATCTACCATTTTTTCAAGAAATGTGGTTTCTAATGCAGCGTTTATGGCCTTTCGATCGTTTAAAACTTTTTGAGTCAATGCTCTAAGGTTGTCTGGCGAGATCGTCTGATCCTCCATAGCCTTCCACAATAGGGCTTCCTCTAGAGGAGTCCTATTAAACAAGGTATTTGTGATGATTCGTTCATCCCCTTGTTGATGGGATGAGGCGACACTTTGCACAAAGTGTGGTTCCTCACTCCAATGGACTGCTGGTAGGTCGGGCGAGTCTAACTCAAATCCAAAATGCTCGGATGACTCAGGTCTGATGGATTAGTTCTTATAAAGCGATCGTCAGGTCCTCTTCTTCTCGAATAACTCATACAAGGTTAGATGTAAGGTTTCAAGGTATTTTAGGTAATATAATTAAAACGCTTTCCCAAAAATGGTACCAAAATGTTGCGGGCCAAACAAGGTGAATGGTTTCCTATTTTTGTCACATGCCTGTGCATTTAATTATCAACCCATGGAGCTTCGTAAACTTGCGAAGAGTCAAAATTAGGTTACTACAATACCACTGGAGGTGAATCTTCTAATCCTATGTTTGGGGGGTGTTCTTGAAATGGTTTTCAATCATTCCCGCACTCCTCAATAAATTACGTAAGAAGAACAAAATTAAATCTACAGAAATAAATCATGTACACATTCTTGAAAATAAATCTACTGCAAATACAGGAACTAGAAAAACAATGAGCATTCCTATGAAAGCAATAAACTAATTAAAATAAATAAATAAGAAGGAAATGGGGAAGAAATACTAGCTTGGAGTGGGCCCAAGCTCCAACAGCTTCTTCCCAATCGAACACGTGCTTTAGAACTTTTGGAACTAGAATATATTTATCAACGTATTACAATTTATCTTCTGTAACTCTAAATGGATCTTTATTTAATTATTTCTATATCTCTCTCTCTCTTATATATATATATATATATATCCTTCAGAACAATCTGCGTGTGTTTATATAACACACCCGTAGAACTTCTGTTACAGAAGTGGTTACAACAGTCGATTCTTCCCAAACTAAATTAGAACAGTCTGGCGAATGCAATCGACATTTGGCATTCTATTTTTATGGCAGTGTGTTTGCTTTGATTTGTGCTTTTCCTGGCATCAGTAAGACATTTTGATACATTGGTGCTATCTCCAATTTAGCTTTGCATGATGCAGAGCTAGAATTGCACCAGCCACTACTGTCCACGTCATTTGAATCTGGTCAATGGGCAAAGAATTAGTGGTGCATTCCTTATGAATAAGGTACCTTGTTATCGTAGCACCTTATGGTTGTAGGTATGCACTTGCCTTCTATTAGTGCCTTTCGCTGTGGTGAGGCACCTGCCTTCTGTTGGTGCCTTACGACTATAGAGAGGCACTCGCATTTAGTTGGTGCCTTTTGACTACAGGGAGGCGCTGGTATTCAGTTGGCACCTTTCAACTGTAGGGGGCACTAGTATTCAATTGGCACCTTCCAACTGCAGGGAGGCACTGGTATTCAGTTGGTGCCTTCCGACTGTAGGGAGGCACTGGTATTCAGTTGGCACCTTTCGACTGCAGGGGGCGCTGGTATTCAGTTGGCACCTTTCGACTACAGGGGGGCATTGGTATTCAGTTGGCACCTTCCAACGGTAGGGAGGCACTTGTTCCCTTGGCACCTTCTAGTTGCAGGGAGGCACCTATGTTCTCCACGTTGGCCCCCAATGAAATAAAGTGCAAGGTCCATCAAAAGGACCTCGACCGTTCCAAATCTTAACTAAATCAACTGCAATTCCATAAAACATACTAAAAGCACACAAATTAGATAACACACATAATTATATCAAATATCTATATAATAATTCATAAAAGTATGCAATCCTTATTATATAGTCGCATATTGATCAAAGAAATATATACAAAATATAAGCATTTCTAGTGCTCATCACTATCAAGCATCCATAGTTTCAAAAATATATTCCATCTCCTGATGTTGGTTTCGAAGATCTACTTTTCAAGAATTTATATTTCTAAAAATAGTTGTGTTCAAGATTTTTAGGTTAGATTTGATGAATCTGATCTTAGAGGTAATTTGAGCCATATGAAAGCTCAAGAATATGTGAGCCCACCTTTCTTGAACTTTGGATTCAAGATCCTGATGTTGTAACAACATCACTTTAAACCTGAATTGCTAAGGAAAGAAGGTCAAGTCTTGCATATTTTCTAACATGATTGGGTTATGATCTAAGGCTAGCTTGAGAAAAGAGAAAAGAGAAGCATCATCGAATAAATGAATTACCTCTTTCAATACTAGAATTCTATCCAACCATATCTAGATGTTCTGGTTTCCAAGCCATCTATTACTCCAAGTGGATTTGGAGCCTTACAAATCAAATATCCATTAATTCCAGAGAATTAACAAAAGAAGCAAAATCCTCCATACTACTAGATACTGAGCATCCATATTTTCTATCATAAGGGTATAAAGGTTTATTACAATCACCATCAAGAAGCCACACCTTCCCTTTGAAGACTTTTATTATAGCTCCTAGAACATCCCACAACATTAATCTATTCAGGCTAGAATTTGGGGCATAGATATTGGAAGAAATCCATTTGAACCCCAAATATTTTAAAGAAAATAAAGGTTAATAACCTAGTCAGAGATAGACACAAGTTTGACCCATCAATATTTTTAGGGTCCCACATACATAACATACCCCTAGAGGCACCATTGGCTGAATTAGCCATAAAATCAGACTCATTCCAAACTCTTGTCTTAACAACTTCTGCAATACCACTATCCATTTTAGTTTCTTGTATAATAATAATATCTGGTTTAAAATCCTTTCTAATATAACCTAGAGCTATTTTCTTAGGAAATCCATTGAGGACCCTAATATTCCACAAAAGAAGTTTCATTTATGAGGTTTGATATGAGTACCTTCATCAGGAGATTGGTGGGAATGGCAAAATGAATCAAGTTTAAGTTGTTACCTTGTGACTCCTATTTTTTGAATTTGAGCTGAGTTTGAACTCCATCAGCAACATCAGCATCTGCCTAATTAGCCTTGCATGAATTATGGGATGACTTACCCACTTTGTTAACCATACCCACTTCAACCTAACCCTTCTGAAGGCTTTTGGTTTTCGATCAGGAGTGTCTTACTTTTGGAGAACCATCCCCTTGAATGGGAAATTTAATTACACCTAAATTTAGAAGAAAATTTCTTGGAGACACTTTCTAAGGATATCCATCTCCCAAAACCTCCTAAAGCATCTCAGACTCATCCTGGATTACCTCCTGCAAATGTAGGGAAGAAAAAGAGTTTTGGAGAAACTCTTAAGGAATGATATATTTTGTTACCAAAACTTCATTATCAAGGGGAGGAAGACCCGAATAAGAGCTATCTAAGAGCACAATTTTTGTATCATCAATTTTACCATCCACCTTTAGGGGTTCTTCACCAAATTGCTATGTCGGTTCAGGGGGTACTTGTACAACCCGCTTCATTGCTTCAAGGGGTTCTCTTGATGAGTGTGCAAGATCAGAGATAACCTTATTTCCCAAATTTTTACCTTGGTTTTGATAAAATCTAGGATTCTTCTTTTCCCAACTCTTTTTAGGAGGGATATTTTTGTTCTAAATATTGTTTGGATAGGACCCACGAGAATGATTGAACTTATCACAAACAAAATATTTAACAAAAATTTTCTCATAAATAATGTATTGAGTCCAGGTGCCCAACCTTGAGATGAGATCAATATGGCCTAAAAGATCCACCTCAAGATATGCCATCACACACATCCTAGAAAAAATCATTCTAGATTTAGCACTAGTCACAGAATCTATCAGGACCAAATTCCCTATGGCTTTTTCTATCCCCCACAAAATGTCCTCAAGCCAAATATGGAAGGGCATATTAGGGAGTCTCACCCATAGGGGAGCCAAGTTAACCTTCTAGATCTTAGGATTGAAATTTGATCCTTATTACCATATAAAATACCCTCTTTCTAAAAAACTATGGTCCTCTACCAAGGATCTGCTTAGAATCTTCCTTGTAGTTGAGCTTAATAAGAAAGAATGCATTGGACACCGCCACAATATCCATAGATTCTTTGGGCTTCTATTTGATTAAGAAGATCTTCTGATGGCATCAATATTAGGTGTACCCCCTTGGAATTTACCAACCAAATTCCACAAGACTTATTCTATAGGAAAAATCAAAAGCTCATTTGAAATGAGTAACTTATTGCACAAGAGAGAAAGGTAAAAAAGACTCTTAAAATTGCTAGCATCCTGACCTCTAGCGGTAATTATAGCAAAGGAGCACAAACCTAGATGAAGTAAATAATCGAACGTAAGGGACCCACCTGTGATCCCAATTACTGGACTCATAAATGCCATGTGATGGAGAGAATCACCACATGAAACTACCACTTCAATTAACAAGACATCATGGGAAGAATCGCCCCCCTAAAACCACTTTCCCAATAGTTTTTTGGCCTACTTCATACATTTCCACCTACACAACAACCACCCTTTGACCTTCATATCTAGCCTAAAGAGTATCCCCAACACTAATGCCAACCACCCCACTCAGAATCTACAATGCATTGCCATTACCAGTTTCAAATTCATCGACTCTCATTTTCTCCCTTAATTTCATCTTCCCTACATTTGTTATGGTAAGAGAAATGTTGATATACATAGACTTATAGAGTTCATATATGTTGTATAAATATGTGTCTCACTATTAAAAATGGTGAAATGGATAGATCTATGAAGTACACATATGGTCTACAAAATAAACATTAGCAAACTTGGTACTAGAATTGAAAATTCAAATGAAAATAAGAACAATTTTTTAAGAATATGTACAAAAATTTAAAATTTTTCTCTTAATATACAATTTCATCCCATCTTCTTATATATATTTCATAAAAGCATTTCTATCTATAATTCTACATGATTATAATATAATTAAAAAAATAAAATATAAATAAGTGGTCCCTTATAAATACTATAATGATGCATATTATGTTGAAAATAAAGTGTTAAAATGGTCATTTTCCTTTTTTAAAATAAGTCTAGTATTATTGATGGTAATGGACTATTATGAAAAAGCAATATCCCTTGGAGGTCAATTTGTTAGGGTTTTTATTGGTTCATTATAATTTTATATTTTTTATTAGCCATTCTTTGATAATGAATTCCCTTCAATGACCCCAAATAAGGGTATATCCATTTCAAATATTGAATATTTTATACAACCATAATGTATCGATGAAAGATCCCTTTTCTAGTTATGTATTTTAATATGTTAGACAAGTTAGGCATCTACATTCCATTAAGAACTAAAAATGATACTTTAAAAAAACTTTTTATTAGTTGAAAGAAATGGTTTTGAAAGGATCGCTCAACCTTTTACAAAAATATCACAACAAGAAAGATAATCTCTTGAATACTATATTCTAAAAATAAAAAACAATGATATACTAATATAGGGAGAAAACCTCCATAGGACCATTTACAAAAGAGACCTAAAATTTGAAAATGATTTCCTACCTAAATAGGGAGAACCAGTAAGCAATAAAAATGAACTAGCACCAAGAAAGAGAACATAGGGCCTCTAGGCCCCTACTGATACAGTAAAAAAATTCAAATTTGAAATAAAATTCTTTCTCAAATAACTAAAATAGATTTCCCCCAAGGGAGAATTTATGCGAACAAAGAAAGACCACATAGGGACCTTTCTTAGGTTCATAAGTGGATCAAAAATACAAGGAGATCTCAATAGGCCATGATATCTCACTGCAAAGGAAACAAAATGCATAGTCTTAATCAAGAAAACCCAAAGAATATTTGAGTCACACAATGCCCTAAAATTAGAAGTAAAATTTGACACATGGATTTCCTTCAATAACTCAACTTTTGTACCAAATGAGCATGCAAGGGGTCTCTCCCCAAGACCAAAAAAATACAAAATAGGTCATGAAGCACTCACCAAAAACAAATCAATACCTAGCCTCACCAATTGTTTGTCTAGGAAGTAATAATAAAAAATCTACAAGCATAGCTGAATGAGAAAGCATAGGGTCTCATCCCTAAGGACCAAATAAAAACTATAGAGAGGTTATGCTAAAAAACCCCTGAAGCATACAAGCACTAGATCTTCTGAGATATAAAGTAGAAGATCCTAAATCCTTCACTAAAATCTTGACCTGGAAGCAGCCGAGAGAACCTCTCATCTAAGGATGTTAAAAATGAGTTTCCCCTACAAGACCAAGAAATCGTATTAGAAGAAAACCTTGGGCCACTTACACATTAGGTGTTAGGACATCGAACTCCCTTTCGGATGCTCATATAATGAGAGAGAGGACGAAGTCACCACTGCAAACAACGATGAAGCATGAGGTCCCTACCAAAAGACCAAAAAGATATGTAGGGAAAATTTCCACAAGACCATCTCCCAAACTGAGCTAGAAAGAAGCCAACCAACTCCAAGGACTTCAAGAAATAATCTCCATGTTATTATAACCCAGCAGCAACATTCACGTAAGAAACAATAAAACACTTCCTAGGAGGCCCTAGGAAGACCCCATGAAGGTCTTGGAAATGCAAAATCCACTAGAAATTTCCTAGGAAGACCTTCTAGGTCAGATATCCTCAAGACAAGAGCATGGGAGGAGCAAGAAATTTGAAATTGGGGACTCCCATCCAAAGCAAGCATAAAAAAACTTTTTAGATAATACTAGAGAGTCTATTAAATATTAAATATTTTACTATGCCTACTAAAATAATTAGGTACACAAGTATTCCACTTGAAAATGACTCATATATAAAACTTCTAATAAAATAAAAATAAAAGGAATATTTTCTCTTTTAAATAGTTAGTATGTTATATTTTTTTTACTACATATATTATGCCTCATATTAGTTATTTCAAAGTTAAAGATTTTTTTTTAATGTTAAATATTTGAATACATTACCAATATAATAACATATTTTCCATTTTGTGGAAAAGTGATAAAAAATATATGTGGTATTACATTTTAATTTTTACCATTGTTAAGAAGTTTTGAGGTTTTAATTTTAAATCCTTAGTGCTTTGTACGCACTTCAAGTTGTAATGTTTTGGTCAAAATTATATTGTAGGAAGATTACGAAAATAGAAAGGATTGGTATGGTTTGAATATTATCAATCTTTTATTATGAAGATTATATTTATCTTGATGTTTTCTATGAAATTCTAAAAAATTATGTATATTTTTCTTCTTTATGGAACTTCACAATGTCTAGAGGAGCTTTAACATTGTCATTGTCATTGTCATAAAAAATATTAAAATGTTTGTTATGCAATCATAGATGGATTAATTGGAATTAATAAAAAAGTCGATATAACAAAGATGAGATTAAAAATAACATCTCAATTTCTATAGAAATTGAATGGGATCATTTATGATAGAAAAATCATATATATATTTCTTAGATACCACATTCCAAGCAATTCTAGTCTCCTCTATGTAGTTATTATAATTTATTACTTATTTGAATGAATTATAGTAGCAAATCTTCATCAATAATAATTGATTGAGTATTTTTGATATGATTTGATACCTTGAAAATGATCTAAAATTAATTTTTTTCTAGATATATTATTATACAAAAATGATTGAAATAGGTAATGTCTTGAAGAAATTTGATTTACTTTAGCTTGTGTTGTTTGTGGATGTGAGGAATAACTTAAACACCTAAAATATAAAAATTATACATGGATTGAGATGACTTAGAAGAAAATGGTGAATGAAAGTCTTTTAATGTCCAAGATATTAGGGATGTATGAAACATCTTTTCATGTCAAGATATTCTATATATTTATCTGATTTTTAATACAACTTATAATGAATTTCCCATCTTACTAAATCTTACTAACGCATAAGGAGTAAGATATCCTAAGATGAGCTACATTTGAAATTATAATTAGAGACAAATATTGGTTCATTAGTGCAAACTTAGGGAGTGGTTTACATGTTTCTTCTCAAACAAGAATTTAGAATGGTTTTCTTATACATTAAAGGGACCTTAATAGTAAAGGAATGTTCATTAAAATATTAAGATGATTTAAGTGAACCAAACAAAATAATATTTTGGTCATTATCACCACCACTATGGGAATAAGCATGCTTATGATTTATATTATTGATAAAATATCTCTGCTTGTTCGTATTAGAAAATTCAATGATTAGATAAGATGGAGAAGACTCTTAAAAAATATAATATCTCTATATTTATTAGATTCTCAAAAACATAATACTCATATATTTATTAGATTTTCAAAAAAAAACATAATAAGGGTATTGTTGTGGCCATTGTACAACTAACCCCAACTTTAAAATCCACTTTGACTATTTTGAGTGATAATTTTGATCATGATTCCTTTAATTTGGTTGTGGTTCAATGGTTTTCCCTCGGTTGTAGTTTTAATTTGGTCGTGGTTCAGTGGTTTTCCCTCTTACAAGGTTGTAGTTTAGTGTGGTTTTATTTTTTGATATTTGAGTCGAAGCAAATATTTAAATTTAATTAATTTAAATTCAAATATTTAAATTAATTAAATCAAATTTAAATAAATAAATAAATTTTATATATATTATCTAATGTAAAAATATAAAACAAATATATATACAAGGAAAAAAAAAAAAATACCAAAATCATATGCATTCTTTCCTTTCCATGGCTTCCCACCCACCCAGGGACGAGCATGTCCGGATTGCTTCACAACAGTACGCCCGGGATCTAAGGGCAGATCTGTGAAACGAAGATGAGGATGTGCTACATGAGAATGCCGTAGTAGTGATGGAAGGCAAAACTGGATGTTTGACCCATCCAAGCCGCGGCCGCAGCAGAGTTAGATTCTGAATCCCTCACCCTTGCTATTGTGTGCATAGGAATACTCCGCTCATATTATACAAACGTATACCACCTCACATAGTACAAATACAACAGGAAAGAGTGTGGTATGAAAGAAGAAGGCCGCTGGTGGTTCTATCTATGGTCTGCGATTTTATGCGAAACGGGTTCATACGTATGGGCTGCCATACTAAACGTCCAGAACGCTGTAAATTTGTCGGGATTCTCTCATATCTGCCGAGGGTGGAAGTACTTGATGTTATTTCGAACGGCCATCTACGAAGAAAGTTATTCGGGTAGAGTGATCGTTATTTATAAACGAAGCAGATATAGGTTAGCGAATCCGTGGTGGGCCCACTACTACGACATGTGCGCACGGTAATTTATGTAACAGCATAATGAATGGAACGTTATTGAAAGGCAGAGTGAAGGTTAGTTACAAGTTTCATATATACGTTATGGTAACCAAGGAGAAAACATTTGGAAACCAAACAGAAGGCACGCGTAAAACGAACCAAAGTGAAATGAAACCAAGCGACAGGAAGGGAACGAAAACGAAAAGACAGAACTAAGTTCAAACGAATGAGTGCTACGTTCAAATCAATGCATTAGAGATTAAAATTTAAAAAATTTATATTTTATTTTAAAAAAATTATTAATTAAAATAATTATAAATTATATATGATAATTTTTTGTAATTATATTTTTAAATAATTAAAAAAAAATTCTTAGTTTTGTTTATTTACATGTTACACTGCTAGCTAGTTGTAGTAGGCATAAATTAGTCACTTAAAATGAGGCACTACGTAACTCTAATTTCACATTTCCATATTTGTTTTTGTTGATTTTTATTTAAAAGATTTAAATTTAATTTTTGGTATAAGGAGATTAACTCTCCTTTGAGAAATTTGCACTTTATTTAAACTTGTAAAGAATACTATAATGGTATATCTTTGGGTTTTTATTCAAAAAACAGTTCAAACTTATTGTCCAAAAAAATGGATTGGGACCCTCATCAAAACCAACATTTTTTAACTCATTTTGAAGGGTTGAAGTTCCATTTACACCATGTTTTTTAATTGAGGTTAGTGTGAGAAACCCCTATGGCCAAATCTCAAGGCTGGGCATGCCATCCAAACCATGACAAGTTTGTTTTATTGAGGTTAGTGTGAGAAACCTCGATGACCAACTCTCAAGACTGGGCATCCCATCCAAACCATGACCTCTCGTAAGG
The DNA here is from genome assembly GCA_028583015.1 of Wollemia nobilis. Lineage (NCBI taxonomy): Eukaryota > Viridiplantae > Streptophyta > Pinopsida > Araucariales > Araucariaceae > Wollemia > Wollemia nobilis. Next base: position 32,157,813 of record JAQPPZ010016892.1, on the reverse strand, counting down.
GTGAGAGCTAAGCTTATACATAAGCCCAAACACACACCCATCCCCTCACACACTTGCCCATGCCATGATTTGAATATTGGACCTCCCAAAAAAAAACCAAAGTGTTGCGTTGTCCCCTAAAAAATTTCAAATTAAATCGGTAGGGTGATCAATTCTTAGAGTTAAACATTCTTCTCCCAACCATGACCCCTTGTAAAGCTTAGAGATGCACTTATTAATAAGGAATTAACACACAACCAAACACCATGGTTTGAACCTTAAACCTCTCGAAAAAGAACCAAACTCCAAACCATTAGACTATCCCCATCAAAACCCATTAACATCATGTTTACCAATATACTAAAAAAAAATAATAATAATAGTAATTGTCATATAGAATGTTAAAAAACAACCCAGCATGAAATATATGTAGGTGGAGAGTTAGACAGAGCAGTTTTCTTACTTTGCAAAAAGATGATTTGGGCGTGACCCCAATCGTTCTTATTTTAAGTTTTAATTTCCTTTGGAATTGTTAACAATTAATTAGTGTATAAGCGGAATAGGTTGATGGGAGTAATTATTATGGTTTGAATTTTGCTTGTCAATCACTAAAAACTACCTTCTTTTACCTTGGACTAGCTTACTTTCTCCCAACCTACTAAGGCCCATTTTCTCTCATTTTTACTCTTCTCCATAAAATTTTGTAGTCATCTTATCTTTATCTAACTCTTTCCATATAATATATAAAATAATAATTTTTAATAATTAAAAAATAAAAAAACCCACCCACCATGAAATATATATGTATATGTAAGTGGAGAGTTAGACAGGCGGGTTTTCTTTGTTTGCAAAAAGATGATTTGGGGTGTGACCCTCCTCGTTCTTATTTGGAAAGTTTTTAATTCTTTTGAAATTGTTAATTATTAATTGATGCATAGTTAATAATAATGAATAGGTTTGATGGGAGCAATCTCTATGGTTTGAATTTGCATGTCAATTACTAAAAACTACCTTCCTTCACCTTAAACTAACTTGCTTTCTCCCAACCTATTAAAACTTATTTTCTCTCTCCTTTTACTCTTCCCTATAAAAATTTTGTAGCCATCTTGTCCAACTCTTTCCATATGGTATATGGGGTAGTAATTTTTTAGTAGTTGACAATTGCTGATTTAATACACACTCAAAAGATTCAGATCAAACTATTATCTTTACAAATAAATTGTCTTCAAAATTTAGATCTAAATATCTTTTGAATAAACCAAACAAGGAACGTATGGGGAAGTGATATTGAGGGAATGCAAATAATCATAAACAATGTGTCGGCAGGCTATGATAAGAGACGTGAAGAAATGTAAACACGTGGAGGGAGTCGGTGGGCCGACAGCTATCGCTAATGCTGTAATTTAGATTGAACTTGACTTTCGGAAAAAAAACAAATGATTATCAGGAACTCGTGGTAACGTAGAGTCGTATGATAATGGACGAATCTTTTAAGTGTGTCGATTGCGAACACTAAAAAACAGGATATCGATTATTCCCAGAAGTTGGAAAAGCAGAGCTCCAGTGTGGGAAACATTAAAGCAATAGCTGTAAAGGTAATCAACGTTTGCGAACGTTTACAGCTTCTTTACCCGAGCTTTCAGACGGAAACATTATCGAATATGTTAGAGAGCTTTCCCGTCTACCAGAAACTGTTTATAAATAATCTATATTCAGGCACGTAACATTCAATAATCGTCGTGTTCCCCTTTGAAGAAATGGAAGGATCGGTTAAACTTAGCATTGTTCTATGCTTGTTTTTGTTAGGATTGCAAGCAGAAGCACAGACGCAGTCTAGGAATCCGCTAGCTTCGGCCTTTTATGTATTCGGAGACTCCACCATCGATGCAGGTAACAACAATCGTCTCCAAACTGTAGCCAAAGCCAATTTTCTTCCTTATGGCCGAGATTTTGAGAACCATCGACCTACTGGCCGTTTTACCAATGGAAAATTATCAACGGATCTGCTAGGTAATAATTTCGAGGAGATATATTGTTACAGAATTCTCTTGTCCTATTTAGAGCTTTATATTTTTTTTTATGACACTGTCTAATATTGCAATGTTTTCGACTGTGTGGTATAATATGTCCACAGCTGAACTAGCGGGAGTTTCAGACTTGCTTCCAGCGTATTTGGACCCCGATTTCAAAGGGCTAAAATTGCTTACAGGTGCTACTTTTGGTTCGGGTGCTTCAGGATACGACGATAGCACCTCACGGCCTCTGGTTAGCACAACTTCTTATCTTCTTGGTTGTCTAATTTATTTGAGCCCCTCATTTTAATTGCTTAATGTCTATCCAAATCGTTCAATCTCTGCAGAATGTCATGACGTTAGGAAAACAATTGGAGAATTTCAGAAGTTACCGAGCACAGATAGTGAATTTGATTGGTCGTGGAAACGTTACGAAGTTAATATCAGAAGCACTGTTTGTGATAAGTACCGGAAGCAATGACTTTATCAACAATTATTATAATCCTCTCAACCCTAAAAAGTATAGCGTTGCACAGTACCAGGATCTTCTCATAGGGTTGCTTCGTGGATTTGTTCAGGTAAAACGCTTATCCGATAGCGCATCAATTCAACTTAGACAATTAGGTAATTGTGGATAATTCCATTTGAATATTTACGGAACTACAAATGAATGTGATTTGTGCAGAGTCTATACAGTGAGGGTGCGAGGAGAGTCGTTATCATTGGACTGCCTCCTTTTGGGTGCTTGCCTTCCCAAATTACTTTGCACAATTTGATCAATAACACTTGTGATGACAATCTGAACGATGTTGCAAGTTCGTTTAATAAGAAGACCATGGTTTTAACACAGAATATCAATATCAGTCTCCCCAGTCTTCGAATTCTTTATTTTGATATATACCAAAAGCTCTATGACATGTCTAAATATCCCAGCAAATACGGTAATTTTTATTTATATATATATTTTTAAGTTTATAAAGTTTATTTGTATTCTAACACACATCAATAGTACGATTGACTTAAAAGAAAAATGTTTTGAACGTTGGATGAATTGGTTATATGGCACAGGTTTTGAAGAAGGCAGGAGGGGTTGCTGTGGAACAGGTTTGTTGGAGGCATCCATATTCTGCAACAAAGCAAGCCCAACGTGTGCTGATTCGTCAAAATATGTATTCTGGGATAGCTTCCATCCTACAACCAAGGCTTATGGCTTCATTGCCAACGACTTATTTCAACAAGCTAAAAGGGAGCTTGGCTAGGTTAAATATTGTTACGACGGACAAAGTCCTCGTTAAGTAATGTCAAACACTTGATGGTGGCATCTTTGTGAAAACCGGGGAACGGCTAGAAGATAGTATTGTTCCATCCTTGGAATGGGAAAAAATATTTACGGTTCAATTTCGTCGAGAGATTAAACAAGTCACATAAATTTTGTTTTTTACATTGAACATTTATTTATACAAGTAATAAGATTTTTTTATTTTCTTTATCATGTAACACAAAAATAAAATAATGATATCATTGAATTTAAGGTTGAGTTGGCTTTTATTTGAGGGAAGCACATTTAAATATTATTACCTTCACCTTTTTCCTAGTGAGAGTTTTGCTTTAGAGGTGCACACAACATTCATCTAAGGAATATTGCATTTGTTACCTTGGAAACCAAGGAATATTACGCATATAAGCTTTGAGATAAAGAATTTAAAATTCAATTCAAAATTTTTAATATGTTTTCTATTTCTAAACATACTAGTGATAGATCAAATTGTTGAAGAATATATTTATTTTTATAAATATTATGTTTATTGCTTACGTTTGTCAAATTTGGTAATAGATTATAATCTCAGGCTAATGATATTAATATGTATTTAAATTATACATGTTTATTTTTTATATATATTTTTTAAAAAGTTATCAATGTATGCTTTTAGAATTTTAAAGAGTGAGTTGTTATTGGATATAGATTCTATAATCATTGTTTTTTTTTATTATTATTTTTTAATTTTTTAATTTTTTAATTTTTTTTTAATTTACATGGTGGAATCGGTAGCCGCCATGAATCCGGGTAGGTTGTCCGACTTTTATGTCCGCCACAGTATTTTGCGTTGTCCGCCCCAAAAGCCGCCACACAGATCTTCGCGCAGTTCACCCCTATAACCATCATGTCACAATCATTTAAAACCTTTTACACCGTTGAAAGCACCAGGAAAGGGACAAGCGTTCAGTCCAACGAGGCCCAAGATTTGAACCTTGGACCTCCGCCCCCCTTATGGGGTTTGGATGAACCAATTGGTCTACACCTCGGACCTATTCTATAATCATTGTTACTTGTTATAATTTTTTCAATAATTTGAATTCAGGATCCAAGTCCATTTTTATGAGTGTTTGTAGTAAATATTTTTCAAAATGAAGTAAAATAAATAGTTTTAATTACATCTGTGATACCTAAATAGTCTATAGTACTAAGAGCTTTAATAGAATATGGAATATTTTGTACAACTCTATTTTTCTTTTGGATTCAAACCTTGCACTTCATATTCAAAGTTCCAAAGTCTTAACATCATTCAAGAAAAAATTGTCCAACAAAGTAAAAAATGAGTATAACTATTTACAATTGTAATTAAAATATGTTCAACAAAGTAAAATATATCAACATCTTCTTATCATCTTTTCGAGTGTATTTCTCTAGTTGTTTATTTTTATGGGAAGTTTCACTATTTGTTTTTTTCTCAATTCTTTAAAAGTATAGTCAATGAGTTCAATTTTAAAGAGTCCACAAATACATTCCCAACCTTGTAGGCTTTGCATTCCATGATATAAAGCTTTTTAATCTCCATTGTTCTTGATGTGAAAAAGAAACATATTTTCTAACCATACCTCTTGAGGTGTCACACATCTCCCAATTTTACATCTAAGTTGGTGCAAACTAGATTTTAGTTGAGTTGTAAGTAATTTTACTTCCATTTGATCTTTGTATCTATGTACTTATTTTGGTTTTGTTCATAGTTTTAGTTGAACTCGTTGATGCAATACTATTTTTCTTTCTTAAAATCTTAGTCCATAAAAGAAGTATAGACTTTTTCCTCACATACAATTAAATTTTTATGTTGGATTTTGGTACCTCATGAAATATTTTATTCTATTTTACATTTATTTGTTGTTTTGTTTTATCCATACATATTCAATATTTTTCTTTATAATTTTGATAACTTGCTATCTTGTATTTTTTCTATTTTCTTTATACTCAAGTATCGTTACTATAGCTTCTACTTCTAGTGGCAAACTCTCTATCTTAGAAAGTAAAATATCATATGAGATTGATGCTTTAATTGTGAAATTATTTGTAGCCAATAATTTTTGAATTCTTTCTATTTTATTGAATTTAAATAATGATGTATTTCTAGCCCACACCTTACACTCATATAGCACCACTAGAATAACTAAAAACCTAAAGAGGAACGTAATGGTTTTCCAATCTACAACTTTAATTTTTTACCTATATTTTAAAATGAGTAGAGTGCCCTCCATTCTACTTATATCTATTTTATCCTACATTTTCCCTAGTTGAGTTTTCATAAAAAATTAACCAAAGATATTTGTATTCTATTATTTCTTGTAAAGGGTTTCCATCCAATAAAATATGGATGCTTTTTTTTTATCTATGTAGAGAAGACCATAATTTTAGTCTTATAGCATTTACTTACATCCCATTTTCTTTACAAAAATTCTTTAAAGTATACCAGTGTTCCTTTAGGCTTTTAAACATATTGCTAGTCAAGATGAGGCCATTGACATAAAGGAGAAGTTTCACTACACAATTAGCAAATTTTTTTTTCTCCCCTCTCATATTTCCACCCATTCTTCCAATTTATTAATATAAAGGTAATATAAAGTAAGAGGCAATGGAAAACCTTGTTTGAACCTAATATCACTCCTAAGACATTGATAGTCCTTTTAGAATTTTGATTTTTGCTACCACCTACTCATTAATTCTATGTATATTTTCTTTATAATTGGTTATCATGTGAATTTCTTCTATTTTATCCCCATAATTGACCTCTAGGTATTATGTTAAAATACCTTTACAAATACCTTTATATACATTTATATACACCCTAATAATTACAATTACCAATAAAAAAATTAGACTATTTGTGAAAATATATTTCTTTGCTAAAAAAATCTAGATATGTGAAAAAGGGAGGTAGACAAAAAAAAAACTAAGAGTTGTACATAGATTGAGATATCTTAGAAAAAAATTATGAATGAAAGTATTCTTCGATTACCAAATATATTAGGAATGTATGAGGCTCCTTTTCATTTCAAGAATTCTCTCTATATATATGAGTCTTAATACCATAACTTATAATCAATCTCCCATATTATTAATGCATAAGGAATAAGTTATCCTAAGATTATTTATATTGTATAAGCTACATTTTAAATTAAACTTAGAGAAAAATTTCAATGGTTATATAGTGCAAACATAGGGAGTGGTTTACATGTTTCTTCTTGAACAAGAATTTATAATAGTTTTCTTGTACGTTAAGGGACCTTAGTAATAAACTAATATTATACTTGGTTGAAGTATAAATCATTGGAATGATTAGTAAAAGCATATTTTTTAATAAAAAATTAGTAAAATGATGATTTAAATGAACTAAAAAAAAATAATATTTTGCCATTATTGCTGATATGGGAATCAACATGCTTGTGATTTAAATTTTTGATAAAATGTCTACAGTTGTTTGTACCGGAAATACAATAATTAGATATTCTAGAAATAACTCTTTTCAAATGTAACATCTCTTTATTTATTAGGTTCTCAAAAATATTAAAATCGAAACAATATTATCTAGAGAGAGTGTATATACAAAATATGAGAGTGAGAGTAGTAGATGACTCTTCTTTGACTATGTGTTCAACTATGCATTAGTCAAAAAAATATGAAAACACTTATATTTAAAGATATTTTTAATGTAATAAATGGAAAGTAATTTTTTTTAATTCTCAAAACACTTTGTTTTTTCTATTGATTGAAGGGGGATTTTGAAATATCCCTGAACCTTTTACAATTTCAATTCAAAAAAGGAATTCTTAGGCAACGATCCTGCAAAGAGATAGAAAAGAGATAAACCAAGAAGAGTTATGGGACTGACATAACAATCCTTAAACAAAAGCAAAATCTAAAGTTCATTGAAAGAAATAACTGGTTTGAAACATCATGATGGAGATAAAAGTCGATGATTTCACTGGAGAAATAATTGTCCCAAAATCGAAGGCCTTTTTGGTTCAATCATAGTTTCACCATCAGATCAACAACTATATTTCCCTCTTTGTAAACATATTGAACTAAGGAGTGATAAAATATTTTGATAATATTTTTCAACTCATCGATAGCAATAGCAACAGACCGTACAAGAGGAGAGAAACCCTTGATGAAGTTGATGGTATTTGATGCATCTCATTCGATGATAATATTATGGAACTATATGTTGGAAATCAAGGTGGAACCCTAGAACAAAGCTCGAGCTTCAAAAAAGTTTTTGGACTGGACACCAATAGCCTCGATGAAGGTAATAATAATTATACCTTGGTCATCCCTGATTATACCTCCCTCACTAGCTTTATCAAGGTTACCTTTAGCAACTTCGTTGAAGTTGAGTTTGAACCAACCCAGAGGAGGCGATACCCAATGAACTGAGGATCTATCAACTTTGAGGAATTAAGGCTTGGAAGGACCATCAAGGATATTGAATAAAGAAATGAGATAGGTCTCAATACCATGACCTTGGCATTCAGGGCAAGGAATAAGACTAGTATTCTTTTGAGCTAGGGTGATAATTTTGGAAATGACAGAAGTAGGGCTACAAGAAGAGTCATTGAAAGCCTTGTTATTCCTCTCGAGCCATAATTTCCATAGGAAATGAGGAAGATAGAAATAACACAAGGAGTTGAGGTGAATGTGGTGGAAGGAATTGGGCCACTAGGAGGAAATATCCATGATGGTATTAGGATGAGCCAATAAAATACTGAACTTTGACATGAGAGAGGATAGGATGGTTGAGGTGAATTAGCAATCCAGGAAGAGGTGGAAGATTGATTTCGAATCAAAATGGCACATATAGCATCTTTTGGAAAGGACTAAACCACAATGAGATAGCTTGTCTAAGGTTAGGACTATGTTATGTACAACAAGCCAAAAAAAAAAGGTAACTTTAGAAATTTGTTATCAAGACATACTTCACTAAATAATTGTATGAAAACTTGTTGCAAATCATAGATGGTCATATTATTTATATTTTGTATATTTAAAAAATTCTTTGAGGTAAACAAGATCAACCTTTTTTTTTAAATAAAAATATAAAATTAAATTTCATTCACATAACAGTGTTGTTAATAAAGAATTAAAATATTATAAATCATATATATTTAATAATTTTTCTCTCTTCTTTTTTTCTATAGAAAAAGGGGTTTTACTCAGGTCCCTTATTTTGGAGAAATCAAAACTCTTTCCTATAGATCTTGAGAATTTACATATAGAATCAATTCTCATTTAAATTAATTTACTATAGCTGGATACCTATATTTTTCATAAAAGTATGAGTTGTTTATATTCATCTTCTACATTTTATTCAATTGTATTTGAAAATATAAATATTTAGTCTTAAACATCCTTCTTGAAATTTTCCCACAATAGCCTTCACAATACTAGATTGCACCTCTATTATCTATGCATTACATCTTGATAGAGATCCCCAAGGGCTAGGTTGATTGGTAATGGTCTATCTAGCTAAAAACATACCAATAAGAGACCTAGGTTCAATCCTTGGGGACATATGTTGTTAGGATCTCATCCTAATCCTTAATGTAATAACTTCCATGATGTAATAATTCCTAAAGAACGTGCGTAGTACCCATGATTAATATTTTGCAATGTTCTAAGTTTTAGCTTATGTAGTGCCTATGACAAATAACACCTTTTTTATGTAACACATGGTATATAGGTTATGCAAGGGGGCTTTGTGCATGTAATTCGAGTGGCATTGTGCATGTAATTCCAGTGGCACTATGCATGTAATTTGGGTGGCATTATGCATGTAATCTAGGTGGCATTTTGCATGTAAGCCAACCATGGAAGGGAACACTTTAAATACTCGAGAAGGCACCAATGTATTCATATTTTGCAAGTTAATGAAGTGTTGAAGGAGGTTTTCCTCTCAAAGAGGCCTGTGACTCTATCTTATTGTGAGATTGTTCCTTTATGTAAATTTATGTTATAATGTGTATTTTATTCTGAATATTAATATGATGTTTATGTGAGTTTATTTCCAAGCAATTGTGTGAGAGTGTGTTTATTTGAGTTTATTTTATAGTAAGATCCTAACAAGTGGTATCAGAGCACTTTCCAAGGCTAAGTTATGCTACAACAGTAATGATTCTTGCCTGTTAGGTATAATCCCCTATTATTTTTGTGTAATTTTTTTTTTTTAAAAAGACAAAGACCAGTCCAAAAAAAGTCTTTTTAGTTGAGTAGGTAGAAACCCTGTGCTAGGGGTTTTAAAATATCATGAAGGATTTGTCATTATTGGCTAAGCTATATAGCCCATATAACGTCTAGTGAAGTGAGGGGCGATCAGGCTCCAATACCTAGGCCTCAGATAGAACTCGCGCACAGACTTGAGCTCCCACACATCTTCGGGTGTATCGGGAGGCCATTCTAGGGTTAACAAAATTTTATCCAATAGGAATTTTATCGTCCTTGTATCATCCATAGTCCATATGACATAGCATCCTAGACGATTACCCTCCCGTACTATCAAAGAGGTAGATAGTGTGCTCAAGGGTATGTGTGGAATCCTCCTTGGGTAGTGGCCTGAAATATTGGTCCGAGCAATATTTCTTGTCACTGTGGTATAACAGAGGGACTATGAGTGTTACATACTCCTTTACCTAGCATACCTTGGTTCTGTTAAAACTTCAACTTGAAACAAAATCACAAACCAAAACTCCCTATTCATAAACTTGCATTCCAAATTCTCAAAAGTGAGCATATGAGAAAGGAATGCTCTACAAAAAAAAATGCATAAATTGCATGAATTTGGGATAGAATATGAGGGTTACAGTTAAGTTGATAGTCTAGAGAATAATAGTCAGATTTATAGTAGCAGTAACAATCAAGTCAGTCAGGTCAGCACAGTTAGGTCAAAAATTGTAGTTTTTAGTGTCAGAAGTTATAATAGTAACCTACACAATATAGAGAATCTTTAGCCTAGTGATGTAAGCAATGTTAGAGATATTATTAGGGCTAAGAAAAAAATTGAGCAAGTGACTAGAGACTAATTATAGATAGTGCTCTAGTACCACACTTTTGCACTGTAGCTCAGAATCCAAAACTGTAAACACCATTAGACTCAGCAAAATAGGAGTAAAAAAAAGTTTGGGGTGCCAAAAAGTAATGTACTGGGATATAGCTCATTGTGACCACCTCTTCGAGTTGATCATTTTGATATATAGCACCCAAGCACTTGTTTGGACACTTACTAAAAATAGTCCTAAAACCTAGTTCTATTTTTAGTAACTGGTCACAAAATGTTCCAAAATGGCGTGGACATCAAAAAGAGCTAGAACAGATGGACTCATTAACAAAATCCATTGAGAATTTGACTTTGGCAATTTTCTCCATAAGGGAAGGGTCCAAGGTATTCATCTAGATCATGAGGCCACTAGCACTCGCTTAGAAGAAACACTAATAGAAGTGGATAGCAAGTTACAGAAGGGACCACTCAAAACAAAATACCAGGCTGAAATATGTACAGGGAATTACCTTGACCCATCCTTTAAAATTCCAAAATTAGACTTCTCTCGATTTAATTGGAAGGATTTTTATGGGTGGTTATGTAGGGTTGATCAATTCTTTTGACTTCATAATGTTCCCATATATCATCGAGTTTAGATGCTTCCTTCAATTTGAAATTTGATGCTCTACACTGGTTCCAGTGGTTACGTGATTCCAACCCAAATATCTCTTGGGAGGACTATGAGTCTCAACTACTGACCTGATTTGGACCTAGTGAGTATGGGGACTTCATAGGGGTCTTGACCAAACTGCAACAAACATCCTCAGTCCATGACTAACAAAATCAATTTAAAAAATTGGCCAATAAGACAAGACGATTAACAAAAGTGTTCTTCATGAGTTTTTTTATCAATGGGTTAAAAGGGATCTCCAAGCTGAAGTAAATATTTTGAAACCACAGTCCATGATGGAAGCTATCAGTTTGTTCTGTCTGGCCGAATCTAAACTCTCAAACCAAAGGCGCTCACCATGGTTTCCTCAAAATCAACCTTCATTTTCTTCTCAAACCCAAAATTCAATGGATAGTAAACCTACTACATCAAACCGACTGACTACAGAGGAGATGGATGCACGTCATGCCCAATGATTATGTTATAATTGTGATGAAAAGTTTTTTAAAGGACATAAGTGTGCAAAAAAAAGACTATTCTGGATAGATGTTGAGGAACCTGCTAACACTGACCATAGTGATGAGGATGAGGACCCTCCTGAAACACCTTCTCCATAGGAAGAAGATACATAGGGGTCTAAGGCAGAGATTTCATTCCATGCTCTTGCAGGTATTACCACTCCACAAACCATGAAAGTTGTGGGATTTTTCAAGGGCCAACGTCTTACCATCCTTATTTATTCAGGAAACACACACAACTTCATTGATCCTCGAGTTGATAAGCGGGAAAATTGCTATATCCACACTTATAACTCATTCGATGTCATGGTAGCCAATGGTTAACATTACCTTGTAAAGGAAAATGCTGCAATATCAAGATCATGATAGGCGACTATAAACTCAAGTAGGACATGTTTACCCTCTAGTTTGGAGGATGTGATATGGTTTTGGGATCTCAATGGTTGATTATGTTGGGCACTATTAGTTGGAACTTTGCAGAACTATGGATGCAATTCCCCTAAAATGGACAGATACGCTTACTCAAGGGGTCCCCTGTAGGAACACCTCACCTCATTAGTTCCAATCGTATGGAGAAAGTTCTAAAGAAATCAAAAAATGGGGTCATTGCACAACTCTTCTCCATCCAACCAACCACTTCACTAATGGCTGAAATTCCATCAGACCTACAACTAGTCCTACACAAATATTATGTTGTGTTTGCAGAACCAACTACACTACCACCATATTGATCTCACAACCATGCTATCCCATTGCTCTCGGGTAGTGCACCACCAAATATTAGGCCATATAGGTACCCTCATTCCATGAAATTAGAACTAGAAAAACTTGTACAGTAATTACTCAAGGCTGGTGTCATCCAACCTAGTACTAGCCCCTACTCCTCGCCTGTCTTACTTGTTCCCAAGAAATGTGGCTCATGGCACCTATGTATTGACTATCGGGAACTCAATAAGACTATAGTTAAGGATAAATTTCCTATTCTAGTGGTTGATGAATTACTCTATGAACTACACGGGACCATGTATTTAACCAATCTTGATCTCTGCTCTGGGTACCATTAGATCCATATCAAGGATGAGGACATCCCCAAAACAACATTTCGCACTCATGAAGGTCATTATAAATTCTTGGTAATGCCATTTTGTCTCACAAATGCTCCTTATAATTCCAAAGTCTTATGAACAACATATTTTGGCCTTTTCTGTATAAGTCCATCCTTGTGTTCTTAGATGACATCTTAATTTATAGTCGCACATGGGAAGAGCACCTCAATCATGTGGATCAAACTTTACAGTTTTTGGTAACCCATCACCTTTTAAGGTCCAAGTGTTCCTTTGGTCTAACTGAAGTAGAGTATTTGGGACACATTGTATCACAAGATGGCATCAAGATTGACCCTAAGAAGATTGAAGCAGTTCAAGAGTAGCTGAAGCCTCACACCCTCAAGGGACTTCGAGGATTTTTAGGGCTTACGAGATATTATCGTAAATTTATCTCCAATTATGGGAAGATAGCTTCCCCCCTCACCTCCATGTTGAAAAAATATTCCTTCACTTGGATAGGGCCTACTGACCAAGCCTTCATTGAACTCAAGCATGCTATGACCACCATTCCCATTTTAGCCATACAATATTTCTCTAAACTATTTGTCATTGAAAGTGATGCTTTTGGTCATGGTATTAGGGAAGTATTGATGCAAGAAGGACGACCTGTGGCTTTTACTAGCAAGGCACTCTCTGATCGTAATCTAGGATAACCCGCATATGCTAAGTAAATGTTAGCCATATTACATGCAGTCACACATTTCTGACCTTACCTCATTGGGCATCACTTCTCCATCAAAACTGACCATCAAAGTCTTAAATATTTTTTAGAACAAAGAGTTGCCACACCTGACCAACAAAAGTGGGTGGCTAAACTCATGGGCTCTGATTATGATTTCACCTACAAAAAGAGAAAGGATAATATTGTGGTTGATGTTCTTTCTCACCAAATGGAGACCATAAGTATGTTGTATGCCATCTCAACACCACTTCCCCAATGGATTGATTCCTTGTATCAATAAGCATGTTAGAATGCAGATTTGCAATCTTTGATAGCCTCACTAATAGATGATCTAGATTATTCACTAGGGTATAGTTGGAATGGCCATGATTTGTGCTACCATCAACACCTGGTTCTTCCTCATAAGTCCCCACTTCGAGAGCTCCTCATGAAGGAATTGCATGCCACTCCCTCTGTAGGCAATTCAAGGTTCCTTAAAAAATATGAGTGACTAAAGTGCACATTCTTTTGGAAAGGTATGAAATGTGACATTCACTCTTTTGTTGTTGCCTATGACACATGTGAAAGGATGAAAGGTGAAACAATGCACTCTCCGGGAACTCTTCAGCAATTTCCTATTCTAGATCAGGTTTGGCCTAACATTTCCATGGAATTTATAGAAGGGCTCCCTAAATCTGGAGGCAAGTCAGTTATTTTCATGGTAGTGGACCACCTTTTAAAGTATACTCACTTTTTTGTCCTTGCCCATCCTTATACAACATCTACTGTTGCACAAATTTTTATTGACTCCATATTTCGCCTTCATGGCATGCCCACCTCCATTGTATCTAATCATGATCCCACCTTCACTAGTTATTTCTGGCAAGAGTTGTTTAAGTTGCAGAAGAATCAACTCAAAATGAGTTCAGCGTACCAACTGCAAATGGATGGTCAAATAGAAGTTGTTAATAAATGCTTGAAAACCTACCTTCATTGCTTTATCTCAAGTCATCCCACTCAATGGGCAAAATTGCTATCCTTAGCCGAATGGTGGTACAACACTTCCTATCATACCGCAACCAAACTCACACCATTTGAATTAGTCTACGGGTGCCTTCCACCTACGCCTTCATCTTACATTCCTGGCAGCTCTAAGGTCCAAGTCATCGACAAAACTCTGAGTCAACACACCAAGGTCCTTCACCAACATAATCAAAATTTGAACATGGCCTAGAATCGAATGTGCCAACAAGCTAATCATCATTATTCTAAGCATAGTTTTGATGTAGGTGATATTGTCTTCCTTCGTCCCATCCTGGAGTGATTTCTGCTAATCATCCCAGGGTGGGGCGAATAGCATTCTATTCACCCCAGGGTGGAACGAGTAAGGAACAGGGTGCTTGAAAGGTGCAAAAAAAGACCTCTGACCTTCCAAAAATACTTTGGGAGTGGTTAGGACCACTATTTAACCTCTAGGGGCTTCCCTAGGTGCTATGTATGCCAATTCAGTCAATGCTTGTCATCACATAATCGGATTGGTGTTGTTTTGGTGTCTACAGTATCTAATCGTGATCCCACCTTCACTAGTTATTTTTGGCAAGAGTTGTTTAAGTTGTAGGGGACTCAACTCAAAATGAATTCAGCCTACCATCCGTAAACAGATGGTCAAATAGAAGTTAATAAATTCTTTAAAACCTACCTTCATTGCTTTATCTTAGATCATCCCACTCAATGGGAAAAATGACTATCCTTGGCCAAATGGTGGTACAACACTTCCTATCATACCACAACCAAACTCACACCATTTGAATCAATCTACGGGTTCCTTCCACCTACGCCTTCCTCTTACATTCCTGGCAGCTCCAAGGTCCAAGTCATCGACAACACTATGAGTCAACACACCAAGGTCCTTCACCAACTTAAGAATAATTTGAACATGGCCTAGAATCGAATGCACCAACAAGCTAATCATCATTATTCTAAGCGTAGTTTTGATGTAGGTGATATGGTCTTCCTTCACTTGTAGTCATACAAACAATCATCCCTACAACTTTGTAGGTGCCAAAATCTTGCTATAAAATACTATGGTCCTTACCAGGTTCTAAAAAGGATTGGCCCCACAACTTACAAATTGGCACTCCCACCTACTTCCAAGCTTCATCCTATTTTTCATGTTTTCGCTCTCAAAAAAGTTGTGGGCACACAGGTACATGTTCAATCCACACTTCCTAAATTGGATGAAGAAGACTCCATCTTACTTGAACCTGAGCAATTTTTAGATCATCGGACTCACACTCTTTGCAACCATACAATTACAGATATCTTGGTTCAATGGCGTGGGCTTCAACCTGAAGATGATACATGGGAGTCTCTCCACCAAATCCAAAAATATTTTCCTTATTTTAGCTTTGAGGACAAAGCTTCCTCAAAAGGAAGGACATGTTAGGATATCATCCTAACCCTTAATGTAATAACTTCCATGATGTAATAATTCCTAAAGAACATGGGTAGTACCCATGATTAATATTTTGTAATGTTCTAAGTTTTAGCTTATGTATTGCCAATGACAAATGCTACCCTTTTTATGTAACACATGGTAGATAGGTTATGTAAGGTGGCCTTGTGCATGTAATTCGAGTGGCATTGTACATGTAATTCGAGTGGCACTATGCATGTAATTCGGGTGGAATTATGCATGTAATCCAGGTGGAATTTTGCATGTAAGCCAACCATGGAAGGGAACTCTTTAAATACCCTAGAAGGCACAAATGTATTAATATTTTTGCAAGTTAATCAAGTGTTGAAGGAGTTTGTCCCCTCGAAGAGGCCTGTGATTCTATGTTATTGTGAGATTGTTCCTTTATGCAAATTTTTGTTATAATGTGTATTTTGTTCCAAATATTAATATGATGTTTATGTGAGTTTATTTCCAATCAATTGTGTGAGAGTGTGTTTATTTGAGTTTATTTTATAGTAGGATCCTAAAATATATATTGCAAAGGTAGTAGTCTAATTTGAATCCTCTGAGTGTGCGCTAGACCGATGAAGATGGAATGAATCTCGAGCAAATGATGGTCCCTCTCATGTTAGGTCAACAAAAATGAGGTGGTATAGTCTTGTTTGGATAAACCCCTATTTTTTGAACCTACACATGGTAATTACTAAAAATAATGTGGATGTAAGCAACTCCACTATGTATCCAATTTTTTTCAAAACTTTGCATGATTATAGTCTACTCTACCAACTTTGGATTGTTACTTTCCTTCCTAATGCATATGTGCAACCACAAGAAGTGTAATGAATAGTTTATAAATATCAAAAAGTTGAAATTTCATGTTTAAATATTATCAAGAGATATATGCACAATAAATAAACTATGAGTAATTATATAATATGAGTGGAATTATTTTTAAATCCTAAATAACCAGTTAAAATAATATTTTATTATTTTATGAGTTATGAAATGAATCTCATTTATATTATAATGAATTTTTTTTGGTATTAAATTAAAGAGAGAGTTTTGAAAGGGTCCCCACAACCTTATACATATAGTCAAACTCTCAACCATAATAACAATCTTTAAAATACTATACCTATTAGGAATAATCGAGAGAGTTAAATTCTTAATAACCATAATGATTCAGAAAAGAACTTAGAAAAGCACAAAGCTTTGAAGGTAAAACAAACTCTAACAAACTTCGATCAAAGGGCAAAGTGAGACCGAACACCCCTTCCAATGAGAGCCAAAGGGATGTCCGAATCCTCCTTACAAAAATAAAGCATCATGAGCCTCTTTCCTATAAAGGGAGACTACATCATTCGGGACATTATTTTTCCACACTAAAAAAGCAAGACAATGGACACCATGGTTGGCTAGCATATCGGCTAGTGCATTCCTCTTAGGGAACACATGGTGAATGTTCACCTGTTCAAAAGAATATATCAATCTCCTAGCTTTGGCAATAAGATTAATAATGTTCCAGCTAGGTGTACACTCCCATTTGAGCATATTTATTATGTTCAATGAGTTACCTTTGATTTTCACATTCTGAAAGCCAACATCCACTAACAATTTCACCCCCATATAAGTTGTGTGAGCCTTCATTAAGTGTGAATATTGGGAATCAAAGGGTTCATAAAAATCCATGAGGATGTCATCATTATCATTTTTCACAACATCGCCTGCTCCAGCCTTGTTGAGGTTACCCTTTGAGCTGCCATCGAATTTGATTTTTAGCCAATTGGGAGTCAGATGAGCCCACTTAATTCCTACTCTAGGATCAGGTTCGAGGGAACGAGGAAGAGGGCTCCAATCCAATTTAAATTCCAAATCAACTTCATCGTAGGAGGAGGGTGCCTTGGACCGTTTACCCACAAAGGTAGCCAAGACATTCTTCGATGCTCTGTTAATGATCTTAGTACCCACCTTGACAACATAGGTATCAATGTCATTAAAATCATAGGCATTCCATTCTTTCCACACCCCCCACCACACATGGGGAAGTATAATTTTACACAACCAAGATAGTTGTTTGGAAACGAACGATGAACACCATTGAAGGATGTTGTTCATCAATGTACTTGGAAACACCCAATAAATGTTAAACCAATTAAAAATAAACATAAATACCTACCATGTGAATGGGTAGTTGAGGAGCAGATGTTGCGTGGATTCCCAGTATGATTTGCATAGATAACATTTGTTCACCATAATGTGATCCCTCTTTCAAATATTCTCCAAAGAAAGTATTTTATTTTGAGCCGCTAGCCAGAAATAAATATTGATCTTTGGGATTAGTATTTTAATCCAAATAAGATTCGTTGGAAAAGGAGCCTCATATTCTGGGAGAAGGAAGGAATAAACTGATTTCACAGTAAATTCACCTTCAGCTTCCCTGTTCGAAATCAAATGATCTCTGGAATCATCTTGTCTGATCGCATACCTATTAAGTTCCACTAAAATTCTCTACCAACTGACCAAATCATTCTGGTTGGACACTATATTATAATGAAATTTTAAAAAATTATAATTGAATTATTTTAATAAATATTTTAGCAGTCCAAAAGGTTGAAAGTTCTAATCCATTTTTTGTCCCATAATCCAACCAACAACCAATAACTCGAATAATCCCTTCAGCCATGAAGTCCATTTAATATCATATTCTTTTTTTCAACATACAAAACTTCTACTGGTTTCATAATAGCATAGTCCACTTTACCAAATATGGACTATTAGTTTCCTCTAATCCATTGATATACAAATGGATCCCCTAAAACATTTTGTAGTCCTTTGAAATATTGTTTTGAATTTGCTCCTTTAAAATTTTTCTTGTTAAATTTAACTAAACTTACTACTTCCTCTAACCATGGGAAAGATAATTTAACTTCACAATCCTCTATTAAAACTCCTTTATTGGCTAGTCTATCTGCACATGCATTCCCTTCACTTAACATATGTATAAGGTCTTGTGTTTCCAAAATAATCTCTTGTATATTCTATGGAGCCATTGCTTTCTTTAAAATTGTATTTTTTACTATTCATGAATCACTTACATCTATACTATTCCATTTCATTTGGTTGTATATTTTTTATCCTTACAAAGCCTCCCAAGCTTAAAGTTCATTATTTGTCTTAAATTGACTATTAAATACATATTTTGAACAAAATATCATCCCTATTATTTTTTATTATTCCTCCTCCTATTGGTCCTAGATTTCCTTTAAATACTTCATCAAAATTCAATTTGACCTACTATGTTTTTGGTGGTTTACACTTTATATTATTTTCTTTCATGATGTTTCTCTTATACCCACTATCATAATTCTAATTTATGACTTGTATCCATCTATAAAGGATCTCTACCTCTATATTAGTGATTAGGGGAGTTGACAGGGTTGGTTTAGACACCTCTATGGATATAAAAAATGTTTCTTTTCATTACCTCTAAACTACTTTTATTTCCTTTAAATATTCTTTTGTTCCTTTCCAACCATACAATCCAAAGTATTATATATTTCAATCCCAAATTGTATATAATACCTCAATTTTAAAAGTTCTCTATTATTGCTTTGACTATTATTCAATTATATCATTCATCTCCATGCATTCACCAAACATTTTAAGAATACATTGCCATAATTCCTAAACTATTACGTAGTATTAGAAGATATGGTCTATAATATCCTCCTTTTTACATAGAACACATTGTGAGGGGCCATGAAAACCACTTTTTATTAGGTTATCCCAACATAAAATTTTCCCATGATATACTACCCATACAAACATTTTAACATTTGGAATGCTAGGAGTATCCTAAATATCTATCCATATTCTTGTGTTATTTCTATTTCATTGGTGCTTTATAGTATATCTACTTCCTACTATACATTATCCTCAGTCATTCAACTCTTAAATAAGCTTATCCTTGAATCCTATTATCATAATCACTATTTTTATTTTTCTTTTCAACTACCTCCTAGAAACAATATCTGATATACTTGTAAAAATATTCTTTCCATCTATATCTTCCTTCTTGATCCTTGTAGATAATGTATGAAAGACACATCAAATTTTTCTTGAAATAATCTCATCCATTGTTTCAAAATTGAATCTATATTGAGTTGCATTTTATCACACCAAGTATCCATTCAACTCTTAAATAAGCTTATCCTTGAATCCTATTATCATAATCACTATTTTTATTTTTCTTTTCAACTACCTCCTAGAAACAATATCTGATATACTTGTAAAAATATTCTTTCCATCTATATCTTCCTTCTTGATCCTTGTAGATAATGTATGAAAGACGCATCAAATTTTTCTTGAAATAATCTCATCCATTGTTTCAAAATTGAATCTATATTGAGTTGCATTTTATCACACCAAGTATCCATCCAAATAGAACTTTTTTTCTACTTCTCATCACCCATCTTAAACCTTTAATTGCTAGATAAATTATTTTTTTTGAACGGTTTCATAGTGTAGAACCATTTGGTAGTGAAAATGCAATAAATATTAAGCTTGTATTATTGAGCTTAATATACTTAGAATAATTCTTTCCATTGTCTCAGAATCCCTTTGTAAAATATCCTAATTACTTTTTCCCTTAGAGCTATGTTTGCATCCATAAAAACTCTTAAACCAATACCTCCCTTAGTTTTTCTATCACCTACCATGCTCCATTTCACCAAAGCAAATTTCCTTTTATCACACAATCCTAACCAAAAAAATGACCACATAATATAGATTAATTTTTTTTTGACCGATTTAGCATAATATACAAGGATACATAATATCTTGGAATGACCTACAACACTAATTTGATTAGTTGTATTCTTCCTACTAATGATAACCATCTACCTTTCCATGATGGTATTTTATTCTAAACTTTACTTATAACTATATTCCACAATTCTATCTTCATCTTCCCTTCAAATAAGAGTATCCCTAGATATGTTACCAATATATTTGCCTCCTCTATTTGAAGTAAGTTTCACATCCTTACTTTTATTCTAGCTGGAGTGTTGAGGAAGTAAATTTTATATTTTGTCCTATTAAATTTCTACCTAGATGCTCTTGCATATTCCTTTGATAAGTTATTCAAAGATCTAACCTTTTTTTTCCTACCCTCCTAAAAAGGGTTGTATTATCTACAAATTGTTGATGGTTGATGTTGTTACTAGCCTTAAGTTTACTTTTTATTACCTCCTTGTATGCCTTCTTCATTTTCCTTCCCAATACCCCTATCATAATAATAAATATATATCATGATAAAGGATTTCTATCTAAGACCCTTCTTGGCTTTACATAATTCTATTACTATCCCATTGACCAAAACTGAATATGATACTTTAGATACATAAGCTTTAATCCATCTGACCCTTTTATTTTCAAATATAAACTTTTGTAATACTACAAAAAGAAAATCCCATTTAATCATATCATAGAATTTATTCATATCAAGCTTTATGTTTATACTTTTTTGTTTCCTGTAATCCACCGAATGAATTATTTCACGAGCTACTATGATCCTATCCTAAATGTGTCTCCTATTCATAATTTATTTTTACTCTTTTGAAATATTTTTTCTTATAGTGTCCTTAACCAATTTGTCATCACTTTAGAGATTATCTTATATGTTGTAGACACCAAAACAACACCAATCCGATTATGTGACAACAAGCATCGATCGCATTGACACACACAGCCCCCAGGGCAGCCCCCAGAGGTTAAACAGTGGTCCTAACCACTCCCAACAATAGTTTGGAAGGTCAAGGGTCAATTTGGCACCTTTTGGCACTTTTCTCTCTACTCGTCCCACCCTGGGATGATTACAAACTGGGATTCATCCCACCCAGGGATGAATAGCAGCATTCACCCCAGGGTGAGGTGAATAGCAGGTTTGACTGGCAAAAAGTCAAACCTCGACAAGTCCGCCAGTTAACTGCAGCTTCAGGCCATGCAATTGTGAGGAACAACTTCAAATCAAGGAGAGAGACTTCAGTCATGCATGTCTTTGATTTTGGAGGCCTCATGCAAGGAGACTCTAAATCAGGGAATAATCTATTCTCTCAAAATAGGACATGCAACTCAAGTGGCGCTCTCGCATGCGCATTCAAACAGAGAGACCTTAGGTCTATAAATTGGTGAGACTTCTCACCCAAAAAAAAGAGAGAACAGAGGGAGCATTTTGAGCAACGAAGTGCTGCCATTTTACATCCATACACACACCTTTTGATTTGTGCCTTTCACATCCTTGATCTCTCTTTTGGAGGGAGGTTATTGGGTGATTATTGGAAGCGCAAATCCGGAGCCCAAACCCGAACATTTGGCCACAATATCCCACAAAATTTTCCAACAACACTCCATAAGAGGTTTTGGACCCATCCCAAGTGGATTGGTGCCAAAACAAAGTCCCAAACGGTGGGCGTCCTGCCCCTAGGCGCCCCCAAAGCTGTCGTAGTTCTAAACGCCCCACCCCGGAGTGATTAGAAATATGTGGCAGATTTCCTTTATTTTATTTTTGCATCTTATTCTAGGTTATTTAAATAGGTTTTAGTTTAAATTTCACTTCATTCTGAGCATTTTTGACCATGTTTTTATCATTTCTCGCCTTTACTAACTTGCAGATGGCACCATCAAAATCTGGGTGATAGAGGCCAAATTGGAGAAATATGACCTTCTGGGTCTTCCCAAAATACCCCCAATTAGCTAACCCCAACTTTGTAGGTCATTTGGAGCTTTCTGGATAGGACATTGAAGAGGGTGCTTTCTAACAATTTATTGCAGGTCTATTCGTCCCACCCCAGAGCGAATACAAATCTGTGAGGAATTTCTTGACTGTTCCACTTGCAGTGCCCTCCTGGTAACATATTCATGCTTCTATTAATTTTTTAGGTCGTTCTGATGTTATTTGGTTATCGTTTTAATATTTTCATGCATACACTAACAGTAGGCCTTGGGAAACACATGTTCTATTCTATCTGCAGGTGCTACTGATCTTTTCTATTTCCTTGAACATAGGTCTCCAACATCAGAGGAGCAGTAAGGAGTCAAAACTCATATACACAAGCGGCGGTGACATTTTGGTCCGCCCATCTTACATGTGGGCACGCGGAAGAAGGATTGCTATCCATGGATGTGATAAGAAACATATTTAACGCTCCTATCCCCTAAAAGGGAAGGAGACGTATTGTAACATGACTTTAAAAGCATATCAATAAAGAGGGCCGTATTCCATATTGCTTTTATCCTGTGTCAATTCGTTTATGTTCTTTCCTTTCATGCATTTTTCAATATATAGGCTTTTGGCGTTAAGTTTGGTTTTATACGCATCGTACTTGGCATTTTCCTTTTTGTTTCCATATCCTCGTGCTTTCAGTGGTGATCACGGTGGGACCTCTGTCCCTTGATTTTAAGATTAACTTTCTGATCAGAAGTTACTTGTTTTTGCTTACAGGTACCAAGTTTTCAAACCCTGGACTGTTGTTCGTTTCAGTCTGTGACGAGTACAGAGCTGGAATTCATCTTACCCAGGGACGAATAGGAATTCGTCTCACCCTAGAATGAATATAGATCTGTTATTCATCTCACCCCGGGATGAATAGCTCTCTGTGCAATTTTAGGGCAGAAATTCAGAGACATCCGATTTGGGTAGAGAAGAGGTAGGGGTCCTAAACACCTTCTGTCAATTTTTGCTTTCTGTTCTCTGGTTATTTGCTTGCATAGGAGAGTTTGAATGCTTGTTTGCTTCATTTATGCAACTTAAAAAGAACCCCACACACCACGTGGCAAGTTAAAACAACAAGGAGTTGGTCGTAAAACCCCAACCCTTGAGCAAGACCAACGGTGGATTTCATCACCACCTTGGCTTGAGATACTGCATACATAACCCCGATCGCGACTATTGCTAGACGTAAATCCTGACGAAAGCTGACCAAGTGTAGCTGGGGTGATTCCCAGTGCATGAGGATAAGTCTTCTATGGTAGGTGTCATAAACAGAGTGATTCCCCTTCCGTACCGCCTATGTTCCACGTACCATCTGCTCTCACGTACCAATAGTTTCCCTCACGTAAGGGCGGGTATATAGAGAGGTTGGTATATCGGCCTGGCAATGGTATATCGAAGGGGCGACCATTTTTGGGAGTCATAAGAGCCATCATATTGCATTTAAATGTTCTTTACAAAAGCTTTCAAAACAAACATCAAAACACACTAAAACCAGGTTTAGGGCACACTTTTAATCTTTAAACGAGATAATCATTGTTTTGTGTGTGTGATATTTCTTGTTTAGTGTAGCATAAGAAATCCTAAAAGAAGATAAAAATATACACATCTTTAGGTAAGCATCACCATGGTGTACACCCGTAGCCGAGCCCAATCATGGGCAAGCGCTGCAGAAAGTGTACAAAGGGGGACAAGTCACCTCCGATATAGTCCTGAGGACTTGGTCATCCCGCCTTGGTGGCCTGACACACAAGATAGTCCACATCATGCCATTACAGAACAGGACTATAGAGGCACCTCTTTGAGGGGCACCCCCACTCAGCATAGATCCTTTCAAGAGGAGAACCTACACGTGGCACTCAACATAGACAGGAGGCCTCCCTTAGACGCTCATTATGAGTGGCCTAGTGATGAAGTGCTAGAGCAACATAGGGTCCATAAGGAGGGGCCACATGATTTTGTCATCCCTCCTCTACCCCGTATTACTGTTAGAAACACTAGACCAAATCCAGAGCACAGGGCTCTCCAGATAGGGCAAGACAATTCTGCCCGCACCTTTCATGCATATGAAGGGCAGTACGAGGAAGAACACTACGTTCCTCAAGAGCAGTACACAGCATGGGAATGATGCACCTCCGCACCTGCTATGTATCGGGATCACCCATTGAGGCCAGAGCCTCGGGTGAATGCAGCTAACCTCGATAGAGGAAAGCAACCCATAGGGGTCTCGGATCACCACGACCGAGATAGACATGTAGGAGAGGCATCTAGGCTTCCTAAACATGAGACGACGGATCAAATTGACTTGGCATTTGCCACACATGCCGCCCACCAAGCGCAAATCATGCGGCTCAGGCAAGATCAACAATAGTTAGAGCATCTGTATCGCCTTAACAAAGAGCGCATTCAACGTCAGACAACCGAATTGCTTCATAACAATGTGCCTGAGAAGGTCCCAACCCCTCGCGTGCATAAAGTAGAAGTGTATGAGAGGCGCAACCCCTTGGTGCGAGACAGGTCTCCGTGACCTTACCAAGTGCTGCCTCCGAGGCCTCCTAGACCTGAGCGGGAGGCCACTCCCAGGAACAATGATGGGCACCCTCCGTGGGCACCCACCCATGTTTATAGGTCTCGGCTAGGCACTCCTCAAGAAGCCTATGAGGAGTATGAACAAGAAGAAGAGCGGGCTGAAATGCCCTACCAAGGCAGAGGGGGTGTTATCCAGCCACCCCTCCATAGGCCTCAAGTTCCCCGCAACCCACAACGGGAGCAAACCAAGGAGGAAGAGATCAAATCCTCCGATGCATATAAAGCATTGCTAGAGCGCTTAGAGTCTATGGAGACCAAGACTTCTGGGCCCCAAAAGCCCACTTTACGCCAACTCCGTAGTCATCCTATGCATCCGTCAGTTCCGGCACCTCCATACCCTGAACACTTTAAACTGCCCTAGTTGGCACTCTTTAGAGGGGAGGAGGATGCCCAAGAGCACGTGACTAGATTCCTGAGCCAGTGCTTTGGCATTCAGGATAATGATGCTTTGTTGCTAAGAACATTTATAACCACATTCGTAGGCCCTACCTCGGATTGGTTCACTCAATTACCAAAACATAGCATCAGTAACTTGGATCAGCTAGTGGATGCGTTCCTCGAATGCTTCGCCTTCAACACCAAGAAAAAGGCGTCACTAAGTGACCTAGCTAGCCTCAGGAAGTATGAGGAAGAAACCATGGTGGCATATGGGAACCGGTGGAGGACGTTGCTTTCAAAGCTGCCCTACCTCCCTCCCATGTCCGACCTGACCCAAATGTTCTCAAAGAGCTGTTTGAGATCGATCTCCATGCTATTGCAGCTGCAACAATATGCCACTTTAGAGGAAGCTCTAGTGCAAGCCAGAATCATTGAGGAGATCAAGATACAGGATGGTGAGATTGCCAAGCCAAAGAAGAAAGAATGGCCTAAGAACACCAAAATAGGGACCATGCAACAGAAACCCGTTGCAGTCAATCAGGTTGCTATAAACGTCCCTAAGCCTGCACAAGCAACACAGCCTCAAAAGGCTAACTATCAGGCGGTGCCTTCTAACAATTATGATAGAGAAAACCAGAGGCAGGAACAAAATCAGTAGCGTCACCCTAGGCGACAATTTACACCTTACACAGAGTCCAGGGACTCCCTGTTTGACCGCTTGTCAGCGATGAACTTGATCAACCTGCCAGAGATTCAAACCATAGACCCCAATGCACCAAAGCCTAAGGGGTACAGGGAGGACTTGTACTGTAGGTTCCACAGATGAAAGGGACATGACCTTAATGCATGTTGGAAGTTCAAAGGCTTGGTGCAAGACCTAATCGACAACAAGACGTTGGCGGTGGACAACCCCGTAGCGCCAAACAACCAACATATGGGAGTCTTTAGAGACCCCCTGCCTACCCATGATGCACAGGAAAAACCCCTTCAAGTCAATGAGGTGCAACAGAATTGCCCCATGCAGGGGTATGTAGGGATGATAAGCATAGTGACTAGGAACAGGAGGTACCCAGGAGCTGCCCCTGTGGCAACCACAAGAGAAGTTCCATCGACGTCACAACCTCAACAACACCCTACGCAACCTCCCCCGCCTAGACCAGTGGCCACGATTTGGACTAGACTTACCCAAAGTCTAAGGACCACGTCGGCTAGGCTCTCCATATACGAGCTCATTCAACAATCAGCGCCCCATCGGGAAGCTCTAATGGAGATATTAAAAGCCATCGAGCTGCAGCCCCATGAAGCAAACTCTTTCAACAACTTTGTGGGACATGTAAAACAATGTACAGAACCAGTCATCACCTTTAGAGAAGATGAATTGAAATCGATGATTGGTGATGTGGCGGATCCACCCCTGCACGTCATTGCACGGGTCAACGGGATTCCGTATAAGAGGGTGTTGGTGGACACTGGCTCATCCAGTAATATCATCACAACAATAGCATTGAAACATCTGAAGTTGTCGACATCTCACATCGTGGCCTCCACCTATACTCTTCGAGCATTCAATGATGTGATATGCTCGATGGTTGGCACAATTGTCCTACCCATCCAAGTGGGACAAAAGACTATTCATACATTGTGCCACATCTTGGAAGGTGAGATGGCCTATAATATCTTGTTGGGCCGGCCTTGGATCAGGGACATGAAGTGTGTCCCTTCAATAGCTCATCAGTGCCTAAAGTATACATTTGAAGGATAGGTGCATGTAGTCCCGACAGACTTAGAGCCCTTCAAGTACTGCAATACGGTGCAATTCATGCCGCAATCGACCCTTCCATCAACGCATTTGGATTTTTAGTTGAATCCATCTAAATAGGGTCCGATTTCATAGGCATCCCCGTTGACAAGTCCATCAAATCCCCAGTCGGGTCCATCTTCCTCATCTGGTCCTTCAACAACGATGCCACCTACGATGGCCACACCAAAGGACAAGGGAAAGAAACCCCTAGAAGAGGAACCACCCCTAGTCTCAACCATCTCTACCGAAGAGATGCCTAGCCGAATGGAAGTCGAGATGCCTAGTTCACCCTACATGGAGTGGACTCCGAAAGAACTCCCATTCGCTCCCCCTCAACCACCAACGATCACCGTTGAGATGGCCAACATGGGCCTAGGGGAGTATTTAGTGTGGAACATTGTAGCAACACCCGCACTTGAGTCCATGCAGGACATGGGGAGACCTCGCCTCCCCATCGGCTCTGTGGTTCCTCTAGGCTACCCACCCAATCAGACAAACTTTGTTTATGGGGGCCTGGATAATGGCATTGAACCTTACATGCAAGAAGACGATGATGAAGAGCCCTTTGCTGAGGACGTCAACTATTTGTCCAACCCAGACTTCGCATTGAGATATCTTGGCCAATGCAATTGGCATGGATATGGGTTGGGCAGGTATGAGCAAGGAGTGCGTGTTCTATGCCAACCGAGATATCAAATGCCTTATGACAAGTCAGGAGTAGGGTTCAACCACCCCCTGCCCCTTGACATCTTGGTAGAGAACATGCAAGGCCTAGGGATAGGCAACAAGGATGGGTTGGCATTAGATCCATATGCCAATCCTAACACAACATATACATTGGGGGATTATCTCCCATTGCTAACAACCAACCTTGTTGACCGTAACAACCCTTTCCCTTCGGTCAAAAAGGGAGAAAGTTCGAGGACTCACCTACAAGAGGGATATGGACAAGACCAAGAAGGGTCTTCAGAAGATGAGTCGGAGTACGAGGTAGCACCTTGGGATCCTTTCGAGTCTGATAGCAATCATTCACAAGTGACTCCTATGGATGATTATCAGGAGAGCTTCCTGACAATGTTCCCTTTGGATGCTCCAATTGAGCATAGGCCACCTCAAGAGAATCAGGTCCCCCCATAGAGAGCGGAACAACCTCGATGGGACCACATTAATTTGCTCGAGCAAGATGAGCCTCATATGTCACAAATAGCTGTTGGAGCCAACGAAGGCCTTTGGATCTCTGACAGTGATTATGAAGATGAAACTGAGATGGCTTATCTCAATCATATGCGACAACAACAATATCCCTTGGACATAGATGACATGTTTGAACAAATGCACATAGGGCCCAGGCATAGGTGGCACTTAAACCAGGTACAGTTATAGCAATTACTGCACCCGCCACTCTAGGTATACAGGGAACATCTTCCGCCTGGAGACCCTATAGCACCATCAGTACCTAGGGCAGATCCTGTCCTCTTATCCGCACATAAGGCCGATCCATTCGTGCCAATACCTCTGGAGCCTGATCCGGAGCACAAAGATCACCTAGGATGTCCGAGTAACAACACCCATGGTAATGGAGACCATAATCATTTCATCAACATGATCTCCATTGATTTAACCACCCCCATCCATAATCCAGCCGACCCGACACGGTCATTGCATCTAGACCTAGATGCTATAGACTGGGATCGCACTGACACACCGCCATCCCCATCAGAGTACTGGCCTTGTGGTGGGATGTTCCATTTCACCCCAGGACAGACTCAGGATGTCTTCCATGCTGAAGAGGAACCCGATGTTTCGAACGATGATCTAAATTCAGCAAATGATATCCACTTGATCCCAACTCCACACCAGTTGGAGGATGGGTCCCACATGTCGGTCGAGGAGACGACTGACGTAGACATCGGCTCAGATCCAATGAATTTGCAAATCATCAAGCTGGGGGTAAGTCTATCCCCCGAAGAGCAAGCCAACTACATTGCCCTTCTCAAAGAGAAGAAGGAGGTTTTTGCATGGTCATACAAAGACATGTCGGGACTAGACCCGTAGCTAGTCATGCATAATCTAACGCTTGATCCGACAGTCAAGCCAGTAAAGCAAAAACTACGTAAGATGCACCCAACAGTAGCCTTAATGGTCAAATATGAGCTACAAAATTTGTTGGATGCACAGTTTGTCATCTGCATGGATTACCCACCATGGTTGTCTAACATGGTGCCCATCAAAAAGCCCGACGGGAGGATTCGCATATGCACCAATTTTTGAGATCTAAACAAAGCGAGTCCTAAGGATGATTTCCCCTTGCCAAGCATTGACGCATTGGTAGATGCTACAGTGGGCCATGAAATGCTTTCCCTCATGGATGGTTTCTCGGGATACAATCAGATTCGTATCAATCCCGAGGACCAACTAAAAATGGCGTTCACAATGCCTTGGGGGACATTTTGTTATAAGGTCATGCCCTTTGGCCTTAAAAATGCTGGCACCACCTACCAACGTGCCATGACGTACATCTTCCATGATCACATGCACAAAAATTTGGAAGATTACATGGATGATTTGTTGGCCAAATCTCTTTTGCGCCCAGATCATCTTGATGACTTGAGCAAGATCCTCGATCGCCTCATTGAACATAAAGTCAGACTAAACCCCAAGAAGTGTGTATTTGGCATCACATCTAGAAATATTTTGGGTTTCATAGTCTCAAAGAGAGGAATCGAGGTAGATCCACACAAAGTCAAGGCAATCCTTGAAATGCTTCCCCAAACTACCATCAAGCAGCTAAGAAGTCTATAGGGAAAGGTCATGTCGATCAAGTGCTTCATAGCGCAGCTATCCGACAAGTGCCGACCCATGAATAAGTTATTGCACAAGGGGGTAGCATTTCACTAGGATGACGAGTGCCAGTCAGCCTTTGACAATATTAAACAATACTTGGCTTCACCGCTAGTATTGGCACCACCTAGACCAGGAGTGTCATTCTACTTATACATCTTAACTACTGAGGTGGCATTGGGTGCCATGCTATCCCTGAAGAATGAACTTCACAAAAAATAGGCTACTTACTATCTTAGCCGCACCCTGGTCAGTTATGAACTTAACTATGCATACGTCGAGAAGCTCTGCTTGGCAGTGGTGTTTGCTACCAAAAAGCTACGCCATTACATGTTGAGCAACAAGA
Source organism: Wollemia nobilis (assembly GCA_028583015.1). NCBI lineage: Eukaryota > Viridiplantae > Streptophyta > Pinopsida > Araucariales > Araucariaceae > Wollemia > Wollemia nobilis. The sequence goes on along the minus strand of JAQPPZ010016892.1, from coordinate 32,127,385 downwards.
CGTATGTTGTGTCTAAGGAGAATCCATTGTGGTACATGATGAGTTGTACTTATCATAGTAGCCGCACGGCAAAATGGATCATGTTGTTGATGGATTTTGACATAGAATTCATTGGAAAAAAATCCATAAAAGGTCAAGTCATCATCGATCAACTGGCAGAGGCCCCTCTTGAAGATGATCAGCCTCTGACTGTAGAATTACCTGATGATGGGGTCTTTCATGTTTTAGAATCACCAGATTCTAATGAGCTTGAGTCACAGGCCAACATGACCCTATTATTTGATGGTTTGAAATGTGAGAAAGGAGGTGGCATAGGAATTGTATTCTTCACACCGCAAGGGGCTCCAATGCCTCTATCATTTAAATTAGACTTCTCATGCACCAAAAACAATGTAGAATACAAAGCCTTGCTCATAGGTCTTCAGATAGCAATCACCATGAACATTAAATGTTTAAACATCTTTGGTGATTCGTTGTTAATTGTCAATCAAGTCAAAGGGGTATTCCAATGTAAATGCCTAGTTTTGTAGGCCTATAAAGCCCTTGTGGACAAATTCTTGGCACAACTTGAATGGTATGACATCGAGGCACTCCCTCGATCATCGAATCATTTTGCGGATACTATGGTCTCCTTGGGGTCATTAATCCCGCAAGACCCTTCTAGTGAAATGACAACCATTCAGGTCAAAACATTATCGCAATCCATGATGGAGCGTGCAAGCTCTGACCTGATGCCAAGAATCCACCTGATCCATATTGAACCATCTCAGGATAGGTTCTCTCGAATCCATGATTGTCTGACTCAGGCCAACTAGGGATCCTTGTTCTCCTCGACCCCTCTTAATAGCAACACAACGCTATTTTTACAAGTTCTTTCCCGTTCAACTTTTGCTAGGGATGAACTTCAAGAGGGATTGGCCGTTCATACCATCGAGGTTTTCGATTAGCAGGATTGGTACACACCCATTAGGGATTACCTCAAGCTAAGTAACTGGTATAGGACCGCACACAACACACAGCAAGAATGCAGAATTAACCATGCACAGACGAAATTTCAGCAAGTTTCATTAAAACAGAGGTCTCTCCTTCAATACACAGCTATGCAAAAACCAAAAAAAAAATCAATCCCCGGCCAAAAGGTCTTTTTCTTTTTTTTAAATACAATGCATGCGCCTCTTCTCCTCGGCCGCCACCTCCTTCTTTTCATTACGCAAAGTGCGGGTCCTTTTCATCCCCAGGCCCGACTCTCTTTGGACCATCATTACTTGAATGCGAGACTCCCCATACCGCCCGCACGAATGCTCTGTCCCGCCTGCATGATGCTGCTAGGTGCATCAAAACATCATAGCCTGTAGTGGCGGTATGCCCTGCAGCCGCCTGTCGATCCACTGCCAAGTCAATCATTCATAAGAATGCGCCATGGTCGTTTGCAGTTGATGCCACGTGTCCTGTTGCCATGCTTCCTGTAACCGCTTCATACTCTCGAGCCACCTGTAACTTCACGCCACGTGTCCCTCTGCACTGGTCCCTGCAGTCACCGGCTGGTCAATGTCGTGAGCGTCCTGTCGCGATATCGCGACGTATTTGCCCCAGCACTTTCTCTCTCCTCTTTGGTCGCGATATCGCGACGTTTTGACGTTAGGCTTCTCTCTCCTCCTTGGGACCGCGATTCCGCTACACGTCGCGATATCGCGATGTCTAGGCCTTTCTTACTCGCCTTCCTCCCTTGGGCCGCGAAACCGCGACATGTCACGATTTCGCGACATCTTTGCATTGTGGAACCTTGCCCCCGGATATGTCACGATTTCGCGACATCTTTTCATTCCGTACGTCCTTGGATCGGAAGTGTCGCGATTTCGTGACATCTTTGCATTGTGGAACCTTACCTCCGGATATGTCACGATTTCGTGACATCTTTTCATTCCGTACGTCCTTGATCCGAATTCCATTTCCACATCTTTGCATTGTGGAACCTTACCTCCGGATATGTCACGATTTTGCGACATCTTTGAGCTCTGCCTTCGAAGGTGTTGCGATGTCTTTATGCTTCCAAGTCTTGCCTCCCAGAAGTGTCACGATTTCGCGACGTCTTTTAAACTTTATCTTTGAAGGTGTCGCGATTTCGCGACGTCCTTTAAGCTTGCCTTTGAAGGTGTCACGATTTCGCGACCATTCTTGTGCCTTAGAACCTTTTTGTCAAAGATGTCCCTGTGCCTTCAAATCCTGCTTTCGAAAGTGTCACGATTTCGCGACCACTGTGCGTCCAGACCACGTTGCAACAGAAATGTCACGATTTCATGACAGTTTGGCGTCCCGACCGTGCGTCTTCAGAAATGTCACGATTTCGCGACAGTTTGGCGTCCCGACTGTGCTGCTTTAGAAATGTCACGATTTCACGACAGTTTGGCGTCCCGACCGTGCGTCTTCAGAAATGTCACGATTTCGCGACAGTTTGGCGTCCCGACTGTGCTTTTCAAAAATACGTCGCGATATCGCGACGGTTTGGCCCGCTGGTGCCCTTCTTCAAAAAGCGTCGCGATATCGCGACAGTTTTAGTACTTAAGAAAAAAAATACATTTTGGGTGACGCAAGATTGCCAGCTTTGCCTCCGGATGCTCCTGCATCAGAAACCCAGGGGTGGGTTTGAGAAGTGACCTCACTTCTGATTTGACTGAGGTAGACCCAAACGATCAACCTCCGCCTTGGATAGCCAAGTCGCATCTTCTATGGGTCGGCCCTTCCATTTGATTAAATACTCAGAATAACTCCTGTTTCGAGTACTCCGGCCCTCACGCATATCCAGAACTTCTTCTATCTCGTCCACAACTGGGATGGCTGCTGGAATGCTCCATAACTCTGGATTGGGTATCTCACTGCTTTCTCCTTCATGATACTCAACCAAATCTGAGATGTTAAACACGGGGGAGATGTTAAGTTCACTTGGTAACTCCACCTCGTAGGCATTACCCGAATCCCGTTTGCCAATGATTTTGCATGGCCCAAATTTCTTCATTTTGAGTTTGTTGTATGTCTTGGCAGGGAACCGTTCCTTCCGCAGATGGACCATGACAGAATCTCCTACTTGGAACTCCTTAGCTCTGCGTTTTTGATCCGCCCTCGCCTTATATTGAGCATTCATCTTGGCAATGTGTCTTGTCACTTCCTCATGCACTCCTTTCAAGTGTTCGGCAAAGTCTTCTGCCTCAGCATTGCATTTCTCCCTTGTCTCCAGCCTTCTTAACTCTGAAGCGTTTCGTGGGCTGCTCCCATAGATAATCTGGAATGGTGACTTGTTGGTACTCCGATTGACCGAGCTGTTATACGCAAACTCAGCTTGCGGCAGAATTAGATCCCATCCCTTGGGCTTGTCCCCTACCAAGCATCGCAGTAGGTTGCCCAAACTCCGATTAACCACCTCTGTTTGGCCATCTGTTTGCGGGTGGTAAGCAGAACTGAACTTTAACTCCGTCCTCAGCTTCTTCCACAGGGTCTTCCAAAAATAACCTACAAACTTGGTATCCCTGTCCGACACAATGCTTCTTGGTAGCCCATGAAGGCGTACCACTTCCTTAAAGAACAGACCAGCTACATGGACCGCATCGCTAGTCTTCTGGCACGGGATAAAATGTGCCATTTTCAAAAATCTGTCCACTACCACAAATATGGAATCGTGCCCCCTCTGCGTCCTGGGTAAACCGAGCACAAAATCCATACTAATATCTTCCCACGGCCGCTCAGGTATAGGTAGTGGTTGATACAAACCAGTAGGCTGCCTCACGCCCTTTGCCATCTGGCAAATCCTGCAACTCTGCACAAACTTTGCCACATCCTGTTGCAATTGTGGCCAGTAATAGTTTTCACTAACCAATGAGATGGTCTTGTCACGGCCAAAGTGTCCAGCTAAACCCCCATTGTGCTTTTCTTTAATGAGGTTCTCTCTCATTGAGCTCCTCGGAATGCACAATTGATTCCCCTTAAACAACATTTCATCTTGAATCAGGTAATCTAACCATCTAGTCCTGTCCAACGCAACAAGCGCAGTGCAGGCTTTCCAAGCTTCTACGAAATCGGGGTCTGCAGGGTATAAGTTCTTGAGCTCAGCAAACCCTACAACCTCCACTCTCATTTCTGTCATCAGACATTGCCTCCTACTCAATGCATCTGCCACCCTATTGGATCTTCCACTTCGATGCTTCAGCACAAAGGTATAGCTCTGCAGGAACTCTACCCATTTCAGGTGTCTCTGATTCAATTTTCCCTGACTGTTAATAAACTGCAGCGCTTGATGGTCGGTATAGAGAACAAACTCTTTCGGCAACAGATAGTGCCTCCATTTCTTGAGTGCTTGAACTATGGCGTAAAACTCTTGATCATATACCGAATATTTTCTCCTGGCATCATTGAGCTTCTCGCTGAAATAAGCTACGAGGCCTACCTTCTTGGCTCAAGACGGCTCCTATCGCACTGCCACTCGCATCGCAGTCTACCTGAAACACCTTATTGAAATCTGGAAGTGCTAAAATGGGTTGCTCAGTGACCTTCTTCTTCAGCATAGCAAAGCTTTTATTGGCTCCAACTATCCACTGGAATTCCTTCTTGTTTCCCTTCATTGTCTCAGTAAGAGATGCACAAATACTGCTGAAGTTTCTAATAAATTTTCTTGTAGAAACTGGCCAGACCATGAAATGATCTAACCTCGGTCACACTCCTTGGGACAGGCCATTCGAGGATAGCCTTCACCTTTTTGGGGTCCATCTTGAGACCATTTGCTGATATGACAAATCCCAGGTATACCAGCTCCTTCTTCACAAAGTTGCACTTCTTGATTGATCAATAACTGCTCCTCCCGCAGTTTCTCAAGAACCTTCTTGATGTGCATCAGGTGCTCCTCTAAGGTTCTGCTAAAAATCAGTATATCATCCAAGTAAACAATAACAAATTTGCCCAAAAATTCCTTCAGAACTTCATTCATTAACCTCATAAAGGTACTAGGTGCATTGGTTAATCCAAATGGCATAACCAACCACTCATACAGCCCTTCTCTGGTTTTGAAAGTTGTCTTCCATTCATCCCCTTCTCTAATGCGGATCTGATGGTATCCACTTTTCAAATCAATTTTTGTGAAGTACTCAGCTCCACTCAAGCAGTCCATGATATCATCCATTCTCGACAGAGGAAACTTGTATTTAATGGTGATCTTGTTGATTGCCCGAGAGTCGGTGCACATCCTCCATTCTCCATCCTTCTTGGGTGCTAATACTGCTGGTACAGCACAAGGACTAAGACTCTCCCTTATCAGGCCTTTCTTCAACAGATCTTGAACTTGCCGATTTAATTCTTCAGTTTCCATCGGTGTCATTCGATGTGCGGCCTTGTTTGGCAAGCTCGATCCAGGCACCAAGTCGATGTGATGACTGATCCTCCTAACAGGTGGTAAACCTTCAGGAACATTGTCAGAAATGATATCAGGGAATTCTTCTAATAGTCCCATGACTTCCATTGGAATCTCCTTGCATCCTTCTTCCCTAACTCTGGGGATTATAGCATAACACACATGATCTGACTTGAGGCCTTCCAAGAATCTTCTGCCATCAACTAGACAGACTCGTGCACCTTTCTTGCATACTTTCTCATCCGCCTCTTTCAGGGGTTTTAACTTATGGCGAACTCCATTCTTTGACAGAGAATATGTGTTGGCTCGACCATCATGAACAGCACTTCGGTCAAACTGCCAAGGTCTCCCAAGCAGCAAGTGACATGCATCCATAGGTAAGATGTCACATAAAACCTCATCTCGGTAAGTTCCAATATTGAACTTCACCAGACATTGCTCGCTTACTAGTGCCCGATGGTCCTTTTGCAGCCATGCAATCCGATAAGGGTGCGGGTGTTTTCTCCTTTCCAACCGCAGCTTGGAAACCATTTCCTCGGAAACCAAATTGTCAGTGCTTCCATTATCAATGATGATATTACAGACCTTGCCTGCGCACTTGCATCTTGTTCGAAACAAGTTGTTCCTTTGGTCTGCCTTTTCTTCTTCATTCAGCAAGACTCTTCTGATAATCATGGTTTCCCCTCTTTCTGCTTCCTCTGAATGCTCAGACTCTACACCTTCGTCTGCTACAGCAGCTCGGGCCTGACCCTCAGGTCTTCGATTTGGCCTCTCTTGATGCTGTGGGCAGTTGTATGCCTTGTGTCCTTCTTCACCGTGGTTGAAGCAGGCTCCTCTAAAAACACCTCTTCCAAACCCTCGCCCAGACCTACCTCTTCCTCTTGGGTAGTTGTTGCTCTGATTGCGTGGGCGTCGGTCATCCTCTTCTCTCACCTCTTTCTATTTTTGGCTGCTACTAGCTTCCGCAGCTTTTCCAAAATCTTTGTATCTTCCACCACTGCCTCTTCCACCAGCTCTTCCACCCCTATCCTTCCCTCTCTGCTTACCATCAAACCTTCTATTTAGTTTCTCTTCCACTTTTAATGCAAACTGATATGCATCCTCCACTGTGCTCATTCTAACCAGCCCCAACTCTTCTTGAATGCTGGTTCGCAATCCATTTATGTAACGTGCGACCTTCTCTTTGTTTGCCTCCGAATGGCCGGTTCTGATTGAAATCTGGTAGAACTCCTCTCGTATATTCCTTGACGGACTTACTAGCCTGTCGAAGACTCCTGCATTTTCTTCAATAAATCCGGCTCATAATCTGCAGGGATGAGCTGCCTCTTTAGTTTCTCTACCATCCTATCCCATCTGGTGATCCTTTCCTTTCCCCTCCTGTTTCTTTCTAATTGCACTCCTTTCCACCAGATGCTAGCATGCCCCTTCAGCTTGGTTTTTGCGAATTTGATCCGATTTGGATCTGCGATCTCTTCGTATTCGAAGTACTCCTCCATGTCGTTGATCCAGTCTATTAATTCCTCAGGGTTGAGGTTTCCAGAGTAAGTCGAGACGTCAAATTTTAGCTTCTTCCCAATCTGGGAGATAGCCCTGTATAGCCTAGCCTCTGCTGGCTCCAAAGCCTCTTCATCCTCAGATGGAACTTCTTCTTCCCACACTTCATCTTCGCTGGGTTCTTCCCTTCTCGGCTCGACTCCTCTTCTAATTTCCTCTTGTAGAGCCTCAACTTGCCTCTGCAGGGCTCTCAAATCGACCTCCTCCCTTCTTGCTCGTCTGTGCCTTATACCACCACGGTCTCTTCGCGGAGGCATCTTGCTTCTTCTTCACAACCCCACAACCACGGTCCTGGCGCAAACTGCCTCTCTGTTCGGCGATCGGTTTGCACTCTCAGAACCAACCTGCTCTGATACCACTTGGTATAGGACCGCACACAACACACAGCAAGAATGCAGAATTAACCATGCACAGACGAAATTTCAGCAAGTTTCATTAAAACAGAGGTCTCTCCTTCAATACACAGCTATGCAAAGACCAAAAAAATCAATCCCTCGCCAAAAGGTCTTTTTCTTTTTTTAAATACAATGCATGCGCCTCTTCTCCTCGGCCGCCACCTCCTTCTTTTCATTACGCAAAGTGCGGGTCCTTTTCATCCCCAGGCCCGACTCTCTTTGGACCATCATTACTTGAATGCGAGACTCCCCATACCGCCCGCACGAATGCTCTGTCCCGCCTGCATGATGTTGCTAGGTGCATCAAAACATCATAGCCTGTAGTGGCGGTATGCCCTGCAGCCGCCTGTCGATCCACTGCCAAGTCAATCATTCATAAGAATGCGCCATGGTCGTTTGCAGTTGATGCCACGTGTCCTGTTGCCATGCTTCCTGTAACCGCTTCATACTCTCGAGCCACCTGTAACTTCACGCCACGTGTCCCTCTGCACTGGTCCCTACAGTCATCGGCTGGTCAATGTCGTGAGCGTCCTGTCGCGATATCACGACGTATTTGCCCCAACACTTTCTCTCTCCTCTTTGGTCGCGATATCGCGACGTTTTGACGTTAGGCTTCTCTCTCCTCCTTGGGACCGCGATTCCGCTACACGTCGCGATATCGCGATGTCTAGGCCTTTCTTACTCGCCTTCCTCCCTTGGGCCGCGAAACCGCGACATGTCACGATTTCGCGACATCTTTGCATTGTGGAACCTTGCCCCCGGATATGTCACGATTTCGCGACATCTTTTCATTCCGTACGTCCTTGGATCGGAAGTGTCGCGATTTCGCGACATCTTTGCATTGTGGAACCTTACCTCCGGATACCATTTACATCTTTTCATCTCATAAGTGCCATTTACATCTTTGCATTGTGGAACCTTACCTCCGGATATGTCACGATTTCGCGACATCTTTGAGCTCTGCCTTCGAAGGTGTTGCGATGTCTTTATGCTTCCAAGTCTTGCCTCCCAGAAGTGTCACGATTTCGCGACGTCTTTTAAACTTTATCTTTGAAGGTGTCACGATTTCGCGACGTCCTTTAAGCTTGCCTTTGAAGGTGTCACGATTTCGTGACCATTCTTGTGCCTTAGAACCTTTTTGTCAAAGATGTCCCTGTGCCTTCAAATCCTGCTTTCGAAAGTGTCACGATTTCGCGACCACTGTGCGTCCAGACCACGTTGCAACAGAAATGTCGCGATTTCGCGACAGTTTGGCGTCCCGACCGTGCGTCTTCAGAAATGTCACGATTTCGCGACAGTTTGGCGTCCCGACTGCGCTGCTTTAGAAATGTCACGATTTCGCGACAGTTTGGCGTCCCGACCGTGCGTCTTCAGAAATGTCACGATTTCGCGACAGTTTGGCGTCCCGACTGTGCTTTTCAAAAATACGTCGCGATATCGCGACGGTTTGGCCCGCTGGTGCCCTTCTTCAAAAAGCGTCGCGATATCGCGACAGTTTTAGTACTTAAGAAAAAAAATACATTTTGGGTGACGCAAGATTGCCAGCTTTGCCTCCGGATGCTCCTGCATCAGTAACCTCCCACTTAGATTGATGCTAGCTGTGAAAATATCATTCAAACAGAAAGCGGCAAAACATGTCTTGTTAGGAGACATTTTGTATCGTCAGTGCTATGAAGGAATCCTCCTCCGTTGCTTGGACCAGCAAGAGTCCGCTTGGGCGATCACCCAAGCCCATGATGGTACATGTTGTGGCTACTTCAGTGGTATGGCCATCGCAAAGTGCATTCTTTGCATGGGCTATTATTGTCTATATTTAGAGCGAGATTGTTGTGCATATGTAAAGAAGTGTGTGAAGTGTCAACACCATGCTAATTTGACACACATACCTTCTCAGGCCTTGCAACCGATCCAATCGGCTTGGCATTTTTTGTAATGGGGCTTTGATCTAATCAAAAATATCTCCCCTGCATCGTCGAGTCATCACACATTCATCATAACGGCCACAAAGTACTTCACCAAGTGGGTGGAAGCAATTTCGCTAACCTCTATGACTGGAACCCGCATTGCAGAGTTTATTTTGCATAACATCATATGTCGTTTTGGTATTCCATCCAAGATGCTTTCGGATAATGGGACGTCATTCAAGAATAAATATGTGCGTGCTTTGACAACAAAGTACAAGATTCAGCATAGTTTTTCAACACCCTATTATCCGTAGGCAAATGGGCAAGCAGAAGCGTCAAACAAAATGCTAGTCGCCATCCTAAAAAATATCATCATAGATAGTCATAAGGATTGGCACATTCAAATCTCTCTTGCCCTATGGGCTTATCGCACTAGCATTCGGATGCCCACTAGGGCAAGTCTATTTTCATTGGTGTATGGCTCCGAGGCTGTCATGCCTCTCGAGTTGGAAATCCCTTCAGTATGCATTTCAATGCAAGAGTTCATCGATGATGACACTACACGACAGGCCTGGTTAGACCAACTGATGTTGCTCGACGAATGACGCGTCAATGCTCTCGAGCATTTATGTATCTATCAAGAGCGACTTAAGAAAGCATACAACATGAAGGTTCACCTAAGGGACTTTCAGGTTGGTGACTTGGTCTTAAAAGAGAACCAATAGAATTCTAATTTGTCATCCCATCTAAGGGACAAGTTTGAGGCAAACTGGTTATGTCCTTATGTGATTGATAGTAGAATAGGACCTGGAACATACCGACTCGCCTCTCTTGAAGGAATCAAGGAACTAGAACCCTTGAACATCAGTCATTTGAGGCCATTCCACATCTAAAGAGCCATAGTCCAACCAAAAGCTCCAAGGATTCTCGCAATCGCTTGGTCAACCCCAAAAATGCTCCAAAGGTATCCATAACCCCTTTGGTCAAACCAAAAGCTCCAAGGATGCCCACAATCGCTTGGTCAACCCTAAAAATGATCCAAAGGTATCCATAAACCCTTTGGTCAATCCAAAAGCTCCAAGGATTCTCGCAATCGCTTGGTCAACCCCAAAAATGCTCCAAAGGTATCCATAAACCCTTTGGTCAAACCAAAAGCTCCAAGGATTCTCGCAATCACTTGGTCAACCCCAAAAATGCTCCAAAGGTATCCATAAACCCTTTGGTCAAACCAAAAGCTCCAAGGATGCCCACAATCACTTGGTCAAACCCAAAATGCCCCAAAGGTGTCCATAAACCCTTTGGTCAAACCAAAATCTCCAAGGGTGTCCATAATCGCTTGGTCAAAATAAATATTCAAAAACAAACAAAAACAATAAAATAACTCAAAATAACAAAAAAATTGCATTTCCATTCCATGCATACTCATAAAAATAAAAAATACAAAAATATAGGTTGCATTAGGCATCGCATCCATACATTGCATATTTGCTAGGTCATACAAGTCAAAAACACCATAGACTGTAATTACTTGGCAATTCCATCATTTTCCATATCACATCCATTTTATAAACGCATACATCCAGATTAATACCAACACCATTTTTAGCATAGGTCGTTGTCTCCTAATGTTTATAGGGTTTTCGTCATTCAGCTGTCTTTAAATTTCTAGCCAAAAACTGTACAAATTTAAACAGATTTTACAAGGAAAAGTTTTACTTGGGTCACACCTCGTTATGTAACATCCCTACACAAGTTAAAAAACATAAAATAATTCCCAAGTTGTGTGAATGTAAGAGGAAAACTACAAAGCAGTCTAGGGTACCATAGGTGAAAGATTAGCCTGTTCATCCCCCTATGCAAATGGTTCAAGAGTGCTAAGAATTGACAAAAGGACAAGTTCTTCCCCATCCATTCCCCCTAATCAACAGTGGTTTTCACCACTATCAAAAATCCCACTCACCATTAGTCCCTAAGGTTGTAAGGATTCGTACTACCCGTCCCTACCAAGGATGGGTAGTCATCCCCAAGGCCTAAAAGGATCAATGACCGTTCAAAACCAACATCCCCACAATCCATCATCATGACCATTTTCAATCACCTTTGGTCTCCAAGGTCGTAAGGATTTGTACTACACACCCCTGAAAAGGATGGGTAGTCATCCCCAAGGCTTAAGAGATCAATGCCCATACTTCATAGTCTCCATAATCCCTTTTTGGTTCCCAAAGTCATAAGGATTCGTACTACATGTCCCTAAAAAGGATGGGTAGTCATCCCCAAGGCCAAAAGGATCAATGTCATTCACAAGCTCAACCTTACGAAGCTCACAATGCAAAATGAATAACAGTGGTTATCACCACTATTCACAATTCTTGCTCAAAAAGAAAAACAAAAAGAAAAATAAACAGTGATTTTTGTCACTATGTAAACGAGCAAGTATACTAAACCGTTGAGCAAATAAATAGCCTGAACTTGAATCCCTAGAATTCTCAGCATTCGAATAACCATCTAGGTAATCCTCATTATGGGTTTTGTGGATAGCCTACCTGGCAATGGCGGTATCCTAAACACATGACGATATGTCTATCACATTAGCTTTGCATGTGAGAAGACCAATGTTTGCAAGTGGATGAGTTAGCTTATGGTACCTTAGATTGTCCCATGGATTAAACTTTCTCAATACAACAACAGAGTTAGTGGAGCTAATTAGGTGATCCTCAGTACAAGTTTGGTTGATAGCCTATCTGGCACTGGCGGTATCCTGACAAATACCACATAGACAAACTCAATTGCACACACAGGGATGTGAAATCACTTGGTCAAACTCAAGGTTTATTTATACCTTGTTCAAAAGTCTTGTGAGGTAAATGTATAGTTTTGGCTAGTTAGTTAAAATATCTGAATCTCAGAAAAGCTTAACTCCATTTTCAAACAACTAGTACATTTCATTATGCACATCACCATCAGAAAATATGCAAAAATACAAAAACAAGGTTCTCACATGCAAATTCGTTCCACAAAGCCATCACATACGTACAGAAAGCCAGTAAATATTGTACAGTCTATGGTGCCATCAACAAGTTATCACCAAATCATTTCATTCATTCCATATGCATACATCATATAAATTAGAAACATCGCATTCATAATAGCACATGCATACATCATCATAAATAACTATGCATAAACAAAAAATAAAATAAATCATGACAAGTGTATAAACACAAAGAATGTCATTTGTATATATATCATAAAAAATTCCCATAGGCCACCATGATCACGCAGGATCGGTACGACCGGAACTACCCCCCGTGGTGTGGGTCCTATGGGACCTCTCAAGGCGTCTCGCTTCGGCTCCGCCGCTTGATGATACTGTCCATGAACTCATAGTAGTAGGAAAATTTTGGCAGCACTTCGCTTCACAGAATTGACCTCCTCCTCCTCAAAGCTTCAAATCGCCAGGAATAACAAATGCAAATGAGCCCAAAACCTAGTTTTGGCCCTTAAATAGGATTTTTGAGCCTGTAATCGTTCCTCCCTGGGACGAGCCCTCTGGTTAGTGCTCATCCCACCCTAGGATGATTACTAAATAGGTATTCATCCCACCCAAGGACGATTACAGAGCAAAAATTTCAAAAACATCAAAAACTACACAAAATACACCAAAAACAAGCCATAAAACTGCCCAATGAGAGTGCTTTTTCACTTGACATTTCGGACATGCAAAACAGACGTTGGGGTTACAAATCCTCACTATCCTATTCCCCAAGAAGGCTACCATAGCCGGACTACTCCATGGGAAGATGGATTTTTGAGAATTTCATCCCCAAACGGCGTCACAAAAAGGGTCAAAACCCAACCAAAAATAGCAATAACATTACCGAAAGAAGGTGCTTTTGTGCCTATCCTTTTGGGCATACAAAATAGATGTCAAGGTCACAAATCCTCACTATCCTATTCCCTAAGAAGGCTACCATAGCCGGACCACTCCACGGGAAGATGGATTTTAGAGAATTCCATCCCCAAATGGTGTCACAAAAAGGGTTAAAACCCACCAAAAATAGGTCAAAATTTTTAGAAACTGCTTAAGCATTCATTGGTAAACAACTGAAGGCACCCTTACCTAAGTCATCTTGGGTCAAGCGACTCGTCGCTTTACTCATGTCGGTCATTCCCTCATCGATTCGTCGCTTGAGGGGGTAGTCACACTTAGTCACCAATCAACAAAAACATACCCAATAAAGGAAATGGCACGCATTCAAAGAATAATTGACAAAGACAATCATGCTCCTACTTTGGGTAGCAAACAAGCAACAATCACAAGTTGATCAAACACTTGGCATTCGTGAATCATGAACTCAAGGTTCCCACAGACAAAAGGTTGCGCTCTTTGCCTATTCATGACTGATCAATGTCCAAGCTCAAGTAACACCTCACTAAAAAAGGTTAACACTTGAATTAATTTCCTTAGCTCGTTAGAAGCAAGGATTCAAGAATGCATGCCCTTTCCATACTTGGGGTATCAAGATTTGGTTAGGTTACTGAGAAACCCTAATCATTTGTGCTTTAGGTATCTATTTTTGCTCAACGTTGCGCCTTGCACAGTGCTTCCCAAAAATAGGCATTTGTAGACACCAAATTAGCACCAATATAATTATGTGACAAAGAGCATCGATCGTATTGACACACATAACCCCCAGGGTAGCCCCAAAAGGTTAAATAGTGGTCCTAACCACTCCTAAATAGTAGTTTGGAAGGTCAAGGGTCAATTTGGCACCTTTTGGGACTTTGCTCTCTACTCATCCCACCCCAGAACGATTACAAATTGGGATTCATCCCACCCAGGAATGAATAACAGGTTTCACTTGCAAAAAGTCAAACCTCGACAAGTTCACCAGTTAACTGTAGCTTCAGGCCATGCAATTGTGAGGAACGACTTCAAATCAAGGAGAGAGACTTTAGTCATGCATGTCTTTGATTTTAGAGGCCTCATGCAAGGAGACTCTAAATCAGGGAATAATCTATTTTCTCAAAATAGGGCATGCAACTCAAGTGGCGCTCTCGCATGTGCATTCAAATAGAGAGACCTTAGGTCTATAAATTGGTGAGAATTCTCACCCAAAAAAAAGAGAACAGAGGGAGCATTTTGAGCAATGAAGTGCTACAATTTTACATTCATACACACACCTTTTGATTTGTGCCTTTCACATCCTTGATCTCTCTTTTGGAGGGAGGTTATTGGGTGATTATTGGAAGCACAAATTCGGAGCCCAAACCCGAACATTTGGCCACAATATCCCACAAAATTTTTTGACAACACTCCATAAGAGGTTTTGGACCCATCCCAAGTGGATTGGTGCCTAAACAAAGTTCCAAACGATGGGTGTCCTGCCCCCGAGTGCCCCCCAAGTTGTCGCAGTTCTAAACGTCCCACCCTAGAGCGATTAGAAATATGTGGTATATTTCATTTATTTTCTTTTTGCATCTTATTCTAGGTCATTTAAATATGTTGTAGTTTAAATTTCACTTCATTCTGAGCATTTTTGACCATGTTTTTATCATTTCTCGCCTTTACTAACTTGCAGATGGCACCATCAAAATCTGGGTGATAAAGGCCAAATTGGAGAAATCTGACCTTCTGGGTCTTCCCAAAATACCCCCAATTAGCTAACCCCAACTTTACAGGTCATTTGGAGCTTTTTGGATAGGACATTGAAGAGGGTGCTTTCTAACAATTTATTGCAGGTCTATTCATCCCACCCCGAAGTGAATACAAATATGTGAGGAATTTCCCGACTATTCCACTTGCAGTGCCCTCCTGGTAACATATTCATGCTTCTGTTAATTTTTTAGGTCGTTTTGATGTTATTTGGTTATCGTTTTAATATTTTCATGCATACACTAATAGTAGGCCTTGGGAAATACATGTTCTATTCTTTTTGCAGGTGCTGCTGAATTTTTTTGTTTCCTTGAACGTAGGTTTCCAACATCATAGGAGCAGTAAGGAGTCAACATTCATATACACAAGCGGCGGCGACGTTTTGGTCCGCCCATATTACATGTGGGCACGCGGAAGAAGGATTGTTATCCATGGATGTGATAAGAAACATATTTAATGCTCCTATCCCCTAAAATGGAAGGAGACGTATTGTAACACGACTTTAAAAGCATATCAATAAAGAGGGTCGTATTCCATATTGCTTTTATCTTGTGTCAATTTGTTTATGTTCTTTCCTTTCATGCATTTTTCAATATATAGGCTTTTGGCATCAAGTTTTGTTTTATACACATCATACTTGGCATTTTCCTTTTGTTTTCGTATCCTCGTGCTTTCATATGCTATGTTGCATAGGCATATAAGCCCAAATGAATCAAATAATTTTACATCTTTCTATTTTGGAATCAAGGTAAGATATGTTTTATTTATTTTATAAGGTGTGTACTCTTTTACCCTAGACTATTCTACTACCACCAATAAAGAACCCTTTACTATTTTAGAGTTATGTTGATAGAATGCTACAATGAGTCCATCCTAACCTTATATTTATCATTATTAAAAGAGAAAAGAGTTGAATAAATTTATTCCAAGGTAATAAGCAAGAATGTCCTTAGGTTTAACAAGAATGTTCCTCCATAAATCTGGTTCAAACTGAGTAGATAGTTCCTTGTTAATATTTTGATCCTATTGTACAATGTCCTCTAAGATCTGATGTGTTTTTTTCATTGGCTAAAGCCTCAAAAGAATAAGTATTTCTTCTAATATCCTTGCTTACCAGTTTCCACCATTTATTTAATTCTTTGAACATATTTTTTGGAAGTTGAAAACCATCCTCATCCATATCCATTTATAAGTTTCTCTTGTGATTTTTTACAAATGTTGCAAAGTATGATATCTCAATATACCTTACGTCGTAACATTTTCTATATCTAAAAGATATATTTTTATAATCCATAGTTTAAATTCACAACTTACCTCCTACTTAAAATAATTAATTTTGCTAAAAATATATTTAATAAATTTATAAATAACTTATTGTTTTATAATTATACTTTTAAACAATTTAAAAATAATAACAATAACCCTTTCTTATTTTTGTTAAAAATATATTTAATAAATTTATAAATAATTAAATCTAATCATTATTGTTTTATAATTATACTTTTAAACAATTTAAAAATAATAACAATAACCCTTTCTTATTTTTGTTTATTACACCAGTAAGTACATCCAGAGATGACGAGACACATAACTCAAATTTCCAATTACATATTCCTAAAGTAAAATTCCGTAATTTCCAAATTGGGTGAAAAATACCCGCCTACCATTTTATTGCAAAAGATGTAGACCAGGGTCGTACAGAATTATTTCTGCGTGACCCACGTCGATCTTATTTCATTAAGTTCCTGATCCCCTTCGAATTGCTAATAATTGAGGCGGAAGTGATATTGAAGTAAATGCAAATTATTATAAACATTGTAACGGCAGACTAAGATAATACACGTCGTACACAATTATAAAGGGAAGTGATATTCAAGGTCGTACACATTGTAACGACAGGCTAAGATAAACGGAAGTGATATTCAAGGTCGTACACAATTATTTCTGGGTGACCCACGTCGATCTTATTTTAGGAAGTTCCTGATCTCCGAATTGTTAACTAATAATTGAGGCGCACTAAGATAAGAGACGTGGAAGCAGACCTGGAATTTAAAAAAAAAAATTACTTATTAAAAGGAATTTTTATGATAGTTAAACATTTTCATTGACTTTTAAGTTACCATTTAAAATTGTATTTGCTTTTTAAAATTTTTTATTAACTTTTAATTATGATTTAAAATTTTATTTACCTTAGTCTACACATAACTTAAATTTATTGACTGAATGATGGCTAAAATGATGATGAAATTCTTGCAAGCATGTGAAGCCCAAGTCCCATGTTTTCTCCTTTTGGTGACTACCCATGTCATAAATTTGAAAACCCAAATAAAAGAAATGTACATCAAGAGAGTAAGTGTTGATAACTCCTCCACATCGATCTTAAATTGAGAGATGATTAAGATATGTGAATGAGATCAACAAAAACATAATTAGTAACATTGTCACGTTATTAATCATCATCGTATGATTGCAAGAGGTGAAGGGGCATTAGCAGAAAGCAAATGAGATTCAATAGGAGGAGATTTGAACCATTGCTAAAAAGAAGAGGTTTTAACGTTTCGAATCACTTTTGAAGGTACTATTACCTTTATTTCGGGGGGCAAAAGTAGAGTCCTCGACAAACTTCATAGTGCTATGAAAGTATAGATAGGCTGTTACACATACTTGTCAAAAAGGAAAAATAAAATAAAAATTGACATCAATCACCATCCAAAATTTTGTGTTTTGAAAATGGTTTAGTCTCAAAGTAATATAACGTTTACATTATGATGGTTCTAAAAATAAATAAAAAATTAAAAAATATTGCAGCAAATCTTGTCGCAGAATGATAATTTTTAGGATGGATACAGAGAGACTGTCTAATTTATCATGAGAATGGTAAATTATAATTAAGTTTTTTTCCATCCTTTTCAATGCGAAGATAAACAAGTTTTTATAAATACATCATGAAATCACACAAAAAGTTTTTAATAGACTTACCTTTAAGGCTATCTGAAATCTGAAACCAGCGCCTCATTGAAATGCAGAGTAAAAACTGAAACCCAATTGCAACAGAGCTTATTTTCAATTTTTTTGGTGGACCATGCAAAGGTGCAGCAAAGGTGAGGATTGAGGAGCCATACTACTATGAGGCCATCCAAGCCACTCTCGCTGTCACGCATGCACCATTACAACATAAATAAAATTCAGAATGAGGTACATTATCATGCGCCCAGGAGGAGCCGTTAAACTGACGCATCGAGGAGGCACGGGCAAACTATAAGTTTATAACAATGTGAAATGGTCACCTAACGCCAGTGAAGCCTGCTACCTAACGAACAATGACCAAGTAATAAAAATAAATTTAAACTATTATAGACATTATAACAGTTCTAAATTTGCGAGAAGGATGTTAGAAATATTAATCTTGATTTCACGCCTCTGCCAAACTACGCTCCAAACATGGGCGAGGTCGGACTGTGCTTCGAACTTGGGCGAAGCCGGACTGCGCTCGCACAGTTGTGGATCCCGATAAAATTTTTGACTTGATGTCGCATGTGCCTTCTGACAGATGTGATGTCTGACAGATCCGATCGTCGCATAAGTTAATGCCAGTTCGACGATTGGTCAAAAACCCTAGTTTAGGGTATGTCAGAACCTGTCAGAGGATAACTTCTATCTTCCTCTTCCCGCAGCTATATAAGGCAGTTCGGGTCTTCAGACAAAGGGTGGAGAGTGGAGAGTGGGGGAAATTTAGAGAAATAGGCAAGAGAAAAGCAGTCATTCGCAGAGCAGCAGACGAAATCGTTTTAGTGAGCAGTGTAGCTCATCTGTTTAATGTCCGGGCAACATACTCGATATTTTTTCTCTCTCTTAGTTTATCTTGCAGCTTTAGTCTACAGATGTTATTTTTTCCTCAGTTGAGGACTTTTGTAATCCTCATCTTATAAGAAAAAAATTCACTTTTGTTTAAGGCATCTGCAGGGTTTACGGTTATCTTTGTCTGCATAAGATCTGTTATTGTTTGTATAATCGCATCAAAGCATTTTTATTTAATGTTCTATAAGTTTGAACTTAGATCCCAAACATTGCATTCAGATTCGATGTTTCTCTCTCCATACAGTTCTTGCCAAGCCAAGGAAACCATCGCAGTAGCCGCACAAACCTCCAGACAGTAAAAGTTTGCAAGGCAAAAATTTGCCTAAGTTTGGAGTTGTCCACCTGACTGTGCAGCGAAGATGGACTTCGTTGCCTTTGACCAGCGTAGTTGGGCATTGACCAGCCACTCCTCGACTTAGCAATTTGTTCCGTGCGCAGCCTGATTGTGCACATTTTTCATGCGCAACCCGACTGCGCAAATAATCCCATGCGAAGCCTGATTGCACAAGTTTTACTTGCACAGCCTGACTGCACAATAGTCAGGAGCGCAACCTGACTTCAGGAGTGTAGCTCGACTTTGGGGCCCCCTTTGCCCTGCACTCACGATCCCGTCGAAAAGAATTAAAACTTCAAATTGGTATCAGAGCCACTGATCCCTTGACGCAGAGACTGAAGCAGAATGACTTCCAGCAGCAACAACTTGCAGTTGCAGATCCCATGCTTCAACAGGAAGAATTACGATTATTGGAGCATCTAGATAGAGATATTGTTTGGATCTTAGGAGCTGTGGGAGTTAGTCGAGAACGGCTACCCAAAATTGACAGATGCAGCAGCACTAGTCGCCCTCTCTCAAGAAGACAATGACCTATTGAAAGAGAACATGAAGAAGGACCAAAAGACCCTCTTCTACATCATGCAAGCAGTCAAGGAGTCCATATTCTTATGGATCGCATCAACCACCAAGGCAAAGCAAGCCTGAGAGATTTTGGCCAGCTCGTACCAGGGCATCAATAAGATAAAGTTGGTGAAACTGCAAATGCTCAGGAGGGAGTTTGAAAATATGTAGATGAGTGAGTCTGAGTCCATGACTGATTTCTTCACCCAAACGACGGACATTATCAACCAGATGCGGTTGAACAAAGAAATTATGCAGAGCTAGAGAATCATGGAGAAAATTCTTAGAAGTCTACCTGCCAAGTTTGACTCGATTGTGATAGCAATCGAAGAGTCGAGGGATATGACAACCCTCTTAACAAACGAGTCATGGGTTCTTTGTAGACACATGAATAGAGGCTGAGTCATTTGTCTCAGACCTCTCTGGAGCAAGCATTCAAGGCCCAGGCCTCATTTTGAGACAACGATAGATAAGATTCCCACCATGGCGCCTCTAGTTCTCATGGAGCAAGAGGCAGAGGCAAGCGTGGGAAAGGCAACAAAAAAGGATGGTCAAACCCTAGCGAATGAGATATGAACTGTAATTTCCATCAATAAGGTGGAAGAGGTAGCTTGAAAAATTAGCAAGCTAGATCTGGTCAAAAGAAGGACATGTCAAAGGTCTAGTGCTATTTCTACAAGAAGTTCGGCCATTACATCTCATAGTGTAGAAAACAGATGGCCAAGGAGAACCAGCAGCAGGCCCATTACACGAATGAAACCAAAAATGCGGTAGGAGGAAATGTGCTATTGACTTGCAACATTAAGGAGGAGTGCCAAAAGAATGTCTAGTATTTAGATAGCAGGTGCAGAAACCACATGACCGGGAACAAGGAGATGTTCTCCCAATTGGATGAAATAGTCCAGTCTGAGGTGAACATGGGGAACAACAAGGTTCCTATAATGAGGAAAGGAAAGATCCTCATCCGCACTAGGCATGGTGAACAAAAGCAGATCTGTGATGTCTACTATGTGCCTGGCTTGAAGCACAACCTACTGAGCATTGGACAGCTCGTGCAGAAGAGACATACGATTCGGTTCAAAAACGGAGCTTTCACCATTAGAGACAAGTCGCATAGGTAGATTGCTACCGTATCCATGACAAAGAATAAAATGTTTTCACTACAAATTTAGAACGAATCATTGATGTCTCTGAGTGCAGTTGTGAAAGATGTTACCTGGCTGTGGCATCTCAGATTTGGTCACCTAAACTTCGGTGGCTTGAATCAACTGCACAAGAAGTAGATGGTGAAGGGTTTACCCCTGATAAAGCAACAAAATCAAATGTGTGAGGGTTGCTTAGTTAGAAAACAACATAGGGATTTGTTCCCTTTTGGTCAGTCTTGGAGAGCATCACAACCACTAGAGCTGGTGCACTTAGACATTTGCGGTCCGATGAAGACCATCACGTTTATCGGCAATAAATACTTCTTAACGTTCATAGATGACTTCAGCTGAAAGACGTGGATCTATGCCATCAAGCTAAAGTCAGAAGCATTTTCCAGATTCAAAGAGTTCAAGGCTCTGGTGGAGAAATAGAGCGAATATCAGATTTCTCAGGACATATGGCGGAGGTGAATACATCTCCAATGAATTCCATAACTACTACAAGTAGCACGAAATTCAAAGGCAGTTCACTACCAGATACATGCCACAACAGAACAACGTAGCTGAGAGGAAGAACCGGACCATCATGGAGATGGCACGAAGCATGATGAAGGCGAAGGGATTGCCGCACAAATTTTGGACAGAGGCTAATAACATGTGCAGTCTACCTTCTAAACATATGTCCCACCAAAAGCGTGAAGGACAAAATCCTTCAGGAAGCCTGGAGCGGTGTGAAGCCAAGTGTGGCTCACTCACGTGTGTTCGGATGCATTGCATATGCACATGTTTCAGAAGAGAAGCGACATAAGTTGGATGATAGAGCTGAGAAATGCATTTTCATAGTGTACAATGAGTAGGCAAAGGCATATAGGCTGTACAACCCTGTGACGAAGAAGCTCATCATCAGCCCTGATGTGAATTTTCTTGAAGATGAAGCCTGTAACTGGAAGTCGAATACTGGCCAATCAAAGCCAGCAGTAGTAGAGTGTGTTGACTTGGAAGAAGGAAGTGTGCATCCACCTGCAACCTCCAGTAGCAGTAGCGGTGCCAATAGTAGCACAGCCACTCCATCTCGATCGCCTCCACATGCAAGTAGAATCTAGAACTTAGTGATGCCAACGAAGACAAGGAGCTTGCAAGAAATCTACGAGGCAACCCAAACCCATGTAGATGAAGAGTAATCTGACTTTGCATTCTTTACTGAAGCTGATCCAGTAGAGTTCGAAGATACAAGTCAGAATAAAAAGTGGGTGCAGGCGATGGATGAAGAGATTAAAGCCATTGAAAAGAATGATACATGGCAACTGACAGATCTTCCAATAGGGAAGAAGACCATTGGGGTCAAGTGGGTGTATAAGACAAAGTTCAATGCCCAAGGAGACGTTGACAAGCATAAGGCCAGACTGGTGGCAAAGGGCTACAAGCAAAAGTCAGGCATCGATTACCATGAGGTTTATGTGCCTAAAACCCGACTTGACACAGTCAAGATGATCCTATCATTGGCAGTCCAATAGGGTTGGAAGATGTACCTGATGGATGTCAAGTCAACCTTCCTCAACAGAGTGTTGGAGGAAGAGGTCTACATAGACCAGCCACCAGGTTACAAAATTGAAGGCCAGGAGGGCAAAGTCCTGAAGCTGAAGAAGGCCCTATAATGTTTGAAGTAGGCACCCCGGGCTTGGTACAACCGGATTGATAGTTATTTTTAGATAAATGGGTTTGTAAAATGCCCATATGAGAACACCCTATACATGAAGACAAATGATGTAGGTGAGCTCATAATCGTCTACCTGTATGTGGACGATTTAATTTACACTGGCAACAACACAACATAGTTTGACCAATTCAGAACAACCATGAAGGAGTTCAAGATGATGAACTTAGGGCTGATGAAGTATTTTCTTGACATTGAATTTGACCAATCGACAGATGGCATTTTCATTTCCCAGGGCAAGTATGCGAAGGATGTCCTGAAGCGGTTCAAGATGGAGGACAACAAACCTGCCATCACACCTGTAGCCACAGGTTTAAAGCTGAGCAAGCTGGATTCAGGGAGGAATGTAGATCCAATGTTGTTTAAGAGGCTAGTTGACAATCTGATGTATTTGACTGCAACTCGGCCATATTTGATGTTCGGAGTCAGTCTGATCGACCATTTTATGGAGACTCCGAAGGACACGCACTGGCAAGCAGGCAAGAGGATCTTGCGCTATGTCAACGAGACGCAAAACACTGGCCTATTTTACGCTAGGCAGGACCGGTTGGAACTGGTGGGCTTCACAAACAATGACTGGGCTAGCAACACTGATGATCGAAAGTGCATCTTCGGGTATGCTTTCCATCTCAGATCAGGGGCAGTCTCATGGGCATCTAAGAAGCAACCCATTGTTGCATTGTCCACAGCCGAAGCAGAATATGTCGTCACCACGTTAGCTGCATGCCAGGCAGTTTCGCTACGAAAAGTTTTGAATGAACTGAACTATCCTCCGAAAGGTGCAACAACAATTTTTTATGATAACAATTCGGCCATCGCACTGTCAAAGGATCCCGTGTTCCATTGCCGAACGAAGCACATCGATATTCGTTATCACTTCATCAGAGAGTTGGTGAAGTCTAAAGAAATTCAACTATAGTTTTGCAGATCCAAGGAGTAGTTGGCAGATATTTTCATGAAGCCTTTGAAGGAGGAAGACTTTAGCAGATTGTGAGAGCATCTTGGAGTCAAAGTGCTCATGAAATCAGGATTAAAGGAGGGTGTTAGAAATATTAATCTTGATTTCACGCCTCCACCAAACTGTGCTTCGAACTTGGGCGAAGCCGGACTACGCTCCGAACTTGGACGAAATCGGACTGTGCTCTGAACTTGGATGAAGCCGGACTGCGCTCGCATAGTTGGGGATCCCGACAAAATTTTTGATTTGACGTCGCTTGTGCATTCTGACAGATGTGATGTCTGACAAATCCGATCGCCGCATAAGTTAATGGTAGTTCGGTGATTGGTCAGAAACCCTAGTTCAGGGTTTGTCAGAACCTGTCAGAGGATAACCTCTATCTTCCACTCCCCGTAGCTATATAAGGCAGTTCGGGTCTTCAGACAAAGGGTGGAGAGTGGAGAGTGGGGGAAATTTGGAGAAACAGGCAAGAGAAAAGCAGTCATTTGAAGAGTAGCAGATGAGATCGTTTCAGTGAGCAGTGTAGCTCATCTGTTTAATGTTCGGGCAGCAGACTTGACATTTGTTCTCCCTCTTAGTTTATCCTACAACTTTAGTCTACAGATGTTAGTTTTTCCTCAGTTGAGGACTTTTGTAACCCTCGTCTTATAAGAATAAAATTCGCTGTTGTTTAAGGCATCTGCAGGGTTTGCGGTTATCTTTGTCTGCATAAGATCTGTTATTGTTTGTACAATTGCCTCAGAGCGTTTTTATTTCGTGTTCTATAAGTTTGAACTCAGATCCCAAACATTGCATTCAGATTCGGTGTTTCTCTCTCCATACAGTTCTTGCCAAGCCAAGGAAACCATCGCGGTAGCCGCGCAAGCCTTCGGACAACAAAAGTTCGCAAGGCAAAAATTTGCCTAAGTCTAGAGCTGTCCACCCGACTGCGCAGCGAAGTCGGACTTCGCTGCCTTTGACCAGCGCAGTCGGGCGTTGACCAACCACTCCCCGACTTAGCAATTTGTTTCGTGCGCAGCCCGATTGCGCACATTTTTCATGCGCAACCCGACTGCACACATAATCCTGTGCGCAGCCCAACTGCGCAATAGTCGGGAGCACAACCGGACTTCGGTATCGCAACCCGACTTCGGGAGGCTGCGCACCCCGACTTCGGGCCCCCCTTCACCCTGCGCTCACGATCCCGTCGAAAAAGAAATTAAAACTTCAAAGAGTAGTGCATCATTACTCATTAGACGTTATATCTGAAATTGAATAGTGCATCATATGGCCTACGTTACAATCACTATCAGAATAGCCGCGCTGGACGGACGTAATTTACCACTCTGCACAGCAACTTATGAAAGGGAAAAAATAAATGCAATAATTTACCACTCTAATCTAATTTTAATAGATGATAAGTCGAATTTACGGTTTTTAAATATATTTATCTGTAAAATTTACGATTTATTAAAAAAATAACAACTACAAATCTACGGTCCTTTTTACGGTTTCAGATGCAAACTACGGTCATATGGCTGTCAAATTCCAGGCCTGCGTGGAAGCAATGTAAACCGATGGAGGAACTCGGCGGGCTGACAGCCATCGCTAACGCTGTCATTTACTTTGAAGTTGACTTTTAGAGAAATAACTCGTGGGAACGTGGACACGTATTATAACGGAGGAAACTTTTTACGGTGTTCATTGCAAACATTAATAAAACAGGATCTCAATCTTTACAAAATTTGGAAAAGCAGAGTTCTAGTGCCCGAGATTTTAAAGCAACAGCTGGAAAGGCGTTCAACGTTTCCGAATTTGCAGCTTCTTTACCCGAGCTTTCAGACGGGAAACAGTATGGAATATGTTAGAGAGGTTTCCCGCTTACCAGAAACTGCTATAAACAATCTATAATCAGGCACGTAGCATGCAATAATCGTCGTGCTTCCCTTTCAACAATAAATGGGAAATAAAACCAAGAGGAATTACTAATTTTAATTATAGATGGTGTGGGGAATCATATGCTTTTATAATAATGTCAATGTTTAAAATATAGGATTTCAATTATCCCTCCTAGAGAATGATATGGAATGAGATAATTAAAAATTAGGTTTAATTATTTAGGTTGTAGTTAATTAATATTAGCTTTCGATTTAATTCAAAAGGTTTTTGAAAAGCTTTTGACAAATATTTATCAGATTCATATGGTCTGAGTTTGATATGTCATCATGTATTTTACAAAAAAAATTGTTAAACATTTAATTTTATTATTCTGAGTTTGATATGTCATCATGTATTTTATAAAAAAATATGTTAAATATTTAATTTTATTATATCTTGTAAATCCTTTGATTTATTCTTTGAAGAATCTTTGAGTGACTATAAGTATTTTATAATATCAATGCAATAGACAAACACGTTTTAGGCAAGTTTTTTCAAAATATTTGATCCATATCAAATTGGTATTAGAGCATTTGATTCATTTGTGGTTTGGGTTTGTTATGCCTCTTGTGTGTTCTAAATTTGTTATGTTGTTTCTTTGCAACATAGTGATTGACCGACAACACCTCAAAAATATTTCTATCCATTAAATGGTACAACGAGATGATGTTGATCATGTCGAACAGGATAACATAGATCTAGAAGGTCACTTGGATGAAAGCCTCAATGTAGAAGACAATTCTAGCCTTGCCAAATTTGAACCTGATGAATCCCCTTACATTATGAAGGAGATTGATCTTTCACTCACTTCTATCATAACCATAAATGAACTAGATGAGGTGACCATCCATGAATATGTTCCAGGTATGGGCCATAATTTTGTGTGCCACCCCATGAAATTGATTTTTATTCAGATGGACATCGACTACAACTAGCATCAATAAAATATAACTATAGCAGTGATGTGTTCTTGTAAGGATACATTTTGTCTTCATGCGCCTCTTTCTAGCTTCACGTATCATCAAACCTTATGCAAATTATATTTTATGTCATGTTCACCACTAGATCTATATTATTTTGGCATCATATCTCTTGTTCATCAAGCTCTCATCATGTTTGAAGGTGACGAGGGATGTTATCTCTATGGAGAACCCTATATGAAAAATCTTGGGGTGTCTTCTTTTAACAATAATCCACTATGGAATAAAGGGCTATTTTTTACTTTGTCAATGTTGTTTTTTGGCATTGATTTTTCATCGTTGCTCTAGTTGCCTACAATACCTCCTCCTAATATGCTCAATTTCTAGCTTCTCTTTGTCCTCTCCTCCTCATCCACTGTTGCATGGAAATAAAACACCTAAATATCCCAACAAAGCCTCCTTCATACAGACCTAGAATCAATCCCATGTCATAAAATTTATCATCTTCTACTCCTTTGCACTTCTCATTGATGCTACTATGGTTATTTCATTGATTCCTTATGCCAAATAAGAAGAAGATATCAAAGAGCTAAGAGTAGTAGGCACATTCGAAATATCATCCATGTGTTCTCTAGGTTTACCACTGGTGAAGGAAAATCAAATATTAGTGAGAGAAGTCTATTTGAGAGAAGTCTACCTAGATTTTACCTCAATGAACTACACAAGACTCATATAAAATGTTATTTATTGGTCTTAAGTCCTCACATAAGCTTTGCTATCTATGCCTTTGAAAGCATGACCTCACCATCAAAGGATATGAATATATTTGATCGAGGCAACTTATAAAAATTATAGTGGAGCTTCCTAACATTGTTTGAGCTACAACTATGTCTCACCCATGCTCTTAGATACCATTTTCATAGGAACAATAACTAGAATTCCATATTACTAGTATTTGATAACCTAATTGGTATTGAATATGGCCATCTACATCTATAATAGAAGTTAGATCTCAATATTTTATGTGGTTACCTAGATGATGTGGGTATTATGATCCATGTTATTGTGGACATAGATCCTCCTTTTTCCTTATGGATCGATTTGGTGAATATTTCAATAAAATAGAAGAAATTAAGCAACCCCATCCATGTCATCGATAGTGTCAATCACCATGACCTAACAATGTACCATATTACCATTTGCATGTTGATCACATATGTGGGAATCACTTGGTTCAAGATGGTATCATGTAGATTATTAGATCTTGTCTCTACTTCCTAAAGATCGTTGCTCTCATGGACTTCAAGATATGATGCAAGGTCCTATGAGTTTTGTCACATTATGTTGGGTATGAGCGACATGTCCTACAAATCTTGTATAATGGTAACCCTTACAACATCCATGTGATTAGGTGTCCCAGTCAAGGTAGTATGCAAAGATGTACAAAATATTGGTCACGGATCTATTTTGGTCACCAAAAAATCATCTCTTCATTGTTGACGAGAAGCTTTAGTGTCAACCTCAACAAGCATACATTTTAATCAGTTATCACATATTTTTTGTGGGATAGCTTATTAAGACCATATAATATTATCTTTCTCCTTTATCAAATGCATGTAAGAAAGTCAAGGCTTTTATAAAATTTTAAACCAATAGAATATTCCTTAAAGATTCCATTTGGGAGAAAAAGCATATCATTTTTTTTTACCTACCATGACATTATTTTCTCATAAATAGAGGTTTCCATGCAGTCAAAAGTATAGGCTTATATATAGTCACTATAAAGAATTTTTGAGCTTGAGCCAATGAAACCAAAATTCTATAGTTTTGGGAAGATCTACTAGAGCTAATAAGGCATCAAAGTTCCTACATTCTAGCTGGTGGGATCCTCAAATATTTTTATCCTACTATTTTATAATGTATAGAGCTCAATACTTCTGGTTTTGGGAGGAATGATAAGGAATTGGATAATTAAACACTTAGTTTAATTAATTAGGTTTTAATTAAATAATAATAGTTAGGCTTCAATTTAATTCGACAAGTTTATGAAAAGCGTTTGACAAATAACAATTAGGTCCATAAGGACTTATCTTGACATGCCACCACATATCCTATAAAAGTATTTGACGAGCAGTTAATTTGATCATATATTGTAAATTTGGTCTTATAGGGGCCTTTGGGTGCCTATAAATACTTCATAATATCATTACAATAAATATACAAGTTTTAGGTAAGTTTTTTGGAAGCTTTGATCCTCATCATAGAGTAGTTGGATAACATTCATCCTAATTTATTTTATTTATGGATAATATAAATAGATATTTTATGCCCAATTCCACTTGGGGCAGTGGGAGGGCATTAAAATGGAAGACAAGATTCAGAGAAAGAGGAGATTTACAAAAGAGGATATTACTAGAGAAAAGATTATCGATAAGATTACTAGCAAAGAGAAGCAATTTGAATATTATTGGCAAAGAGAAGTTATTTGAGTTTCAATTGTAATATCTTGTTTACCATATTTTTTTTTGTATTATTACCACCATCAAGAAGAACTCCACTACCATTGAATTCATCCATGTTTTTTTCACAATAGAAGCAACAGTCAATGCGATAGTTTTGAACCCTTTGGAGGATAATCTTGGAAATGGATTAATGCAAAATTATAATAGATGGTTGTATTTATTTTTATGTCAAATATATTGCATTTAATTTTTTCTACTGGTGATAGCAAGGATTAGACAAGTTAATTTGTTTTTGAAAAACTCTTGTTTTTTTCCTTTCCAAAACCCTAGCTATTTTTGGGATTTTTTTGGGTTGAGATCAAGGAGTTACCAATTTTCACTGGAAATGATGATATTGATGTTTGAGAATGGTGGATGAAGTTTAGATCTATATATTCTAGTGATATTTTTTAGAATTGTAAAATTTTTTATCTTTTAAAAGAGGAAGCTTATGATTGGTGAGATATTCTTACTAAAGAAAGTTATGTTAAGGAAATAATTTTGACATCAGATGAAATGGAGCATGCATTATTGATTTAGTGCAACCCTTATAAAAATATAGATAGTTTTAAGTCACCATCAAAGGATATAAATAAGAAATAAAAAGGCTTCATAGAGAATTTAAATAAATGAATAAAAAGGATATAATATAGAGAATTGAAAGAAATGAATAAAAAGGATATAATATAAGAAAAAATACAGATGATAATGTGCAAGTTCATTGTCAAATTCAAAAAAATCTTAAGAAGCAAGGATCCAAGGAGAAACAAGAAGTAGTTATGGTATGGAAAAAAATTGAAGAACCATTAGAAAATTCAAAAGTTGAATTTACAATAGCAACAAAAATAGAATCAATGGAAGAAACAACAAAAATATCCAAGGAAGCCTTGTCATAACTGTACAATGATGCAACAAATGAAAGGTATAAGAGAGAAGATTGTGAAGAATAATTTAAGATAAAATAAAAATAAAATTGTTGAAGAATCAAAGGGAAAAAATATTAGGTTAAGGTGCAGCATATCGACACCTACACTGCCTTGAATGGAAATAATATTAGAGGTATAGTTTAAGGTATCAATATTTTAGATCTATATGGAGTCAAAAAGACATCAAGTATGGCAATGTTTGGAAGAAAAAGTATAATATTTATAGATTTCAAAGGGGTGTAGTACCATAAGGGAACAATAGGACCAACCATTCAAAATATTATATCAAAGCAATAAAAGCATGGAGCCAACAAATTATGAATATTCATGTGTCATAATGGTAGCTTGGCATCATAAAAATCCATCACTAATTAGGATTTCACTTGGATGGTTGGATGAAAAAAACTGGAAATTCTCAAGAAAAAGGATGTTGAATATTTGTATTTAAAAATTTGAAGAAGATCCAAAAAATAAATATAAAAAATTCAAACTTTTTGTGAAAAAATATGTAGGTATCTAGTCATAAAATATCAATTGAGGTGAAAAATGACTATGTTTGTAAACTCTTACGCTTTAGAGAAGAGAGTTGCGATTTATCAATGGTGGAGGACCTGATTAAAAACTTTTTTCCCAAGTAAACAAATAAATAAACAGACCTTTTATTATCAACACCTACTAATAAACATCCTCTTTTGAGGTAATTTTCCTAGATATTATCATATTTAGAAGGTGTACAATAAACAAATATTTATATCATATAAAAGATAAATATGTATATTATCCTTGTTTGAATCTACATTTGAGAAAGTATATTTAGGCCTTGTAAATGGATTGAATTTCCAATGGAATTTGATTCTATTTTTATTAAATCTATTACAACAAATTAGTAAAATTTTTATATAATTATTAGAGTATGTCTAATAATATTATAATATTATGTTGGAATTCAAAGTGGCATTGTTAAGTGTACACTTATATCCCTTTTTTCATTATCTCTAATTATTTTGAACTTATGAATTACTCTCTACTTAAATGTATAAAAGTGATGTTGTGGTTCTTTGGTATGTAAATGTGATATCTTGTACATTATCTTCATTTCAAGTAATTTATATAAATCATGCTACCTACTATCTAAGATAAGTTTCTTATTAGATATTTATTTGATTGGATATAAACATTGTTTACATTTCAAGAAATATCTTACAATCAGAAATAGTAATAGTTTTATGAATTGTAAGCTAAATATTAAATCAAAATTCATTTTGTGATTCATTGTCATAATTGTTTAGATTTAAAAGATGGTTTGGTAATATTTGACCATCATACTAAAATAGAATGTACATATGTTTTTTTTCTATATATTATTGATACAACCCCATAGTTATCAAACCACACCTTACTTATTGTCCTTCTTTGACATTCATCTTCCCTACCTTTGTTATGGTAAGATAAATATTGATATACATAGATTTATAGAATTCATAAGTGGTGTATAAATATGTGTCTCACTATTAAAAATGATGATAGATCTATGAAGTGCACATATATTCTACAAAACAAACATTAGAAAATTTGTTACTAGGCTTAAAAATTCAAATGAAAATATTAACATGTTTTTTGAAATCTACACACAAATTTGAATTTTTTCTTTTAATAGACAGTTTCACCCCATCTTCTTTATTTATTTGATAAAAGCATTTTTATTTATAATTTTATATAATTATAATATAATTCAAAAAACAAAAGTAAATAAGTGATCCCTTATAAATACTATAAGGATGAATATTATGTTTGAAAATAAAGTGTTAAAATGGTCATTGTCCCTTTTTAAAATGATTCTATTATTGTTGATGTTAATGGACTGCTATGAAAAAGTAATATCCCTTAGAGGTCAATTCGTTAGGGTTTTTATTGGTCCATTATATTTTTGTATTTTTATTAGCCATTATTTGATAACAGAATCCCTTTAGCGATCCCAAATAAGGGTATATCCATTTCAAATACTGAACATTTTATACAACCATAATGTATCGATTACATATCCCTTTTCTAGTTATGAAATGTGAAAATATTTTAATATGTTAGATAAGTTAAGCATCTACATTCCTTTAAAAACTAAAAAATTGATACTATAAAAAATTCTATTAAATATTTGATTATGCCTACTAAAATAATTAGGTGTATAAGTATTCCACTTAAAAATGATAATAAAATAAAAATAAAAAGAATATTTTCTTTTCTAAATATTTAGTTTGTTAAAATTTATTTACTTTATATGACATATATTATACCTCATATTAGTTATTTCAAAGTTATAAATATATTTTTTAAATATTTTAATAGTTAAAGCAAACAACCAGGACAGAATGAACGTTAAATATTTGAATATATTAACGATATAATAACATAATTTCCATTTTGTGAAAAATTTGATAAAAACGATATATGGTATTACATTTGAATTTTATCATTGTTAAGAAGTTTTGAGGTTTTAATTTTAAAACCTTTAGTGCTTTGTAGGCACTTCACTGTAGGAAGATTATGAAAACAGAAAGGATTAGTATGTGAAAGCACGAGGATACGGAAACAAAAAGGAATATGCCACAAGAAAGGACAAGAAAGAACATATACAAATTGACACAAGATAAAAGCAATATGAAATATGGTAATCTCTTTATTGATACGCTTTGTAAATTGTGTTACAATACGTCTCCTTCCTTTTTAGGGGATAGGAGCGTCAAATGTGTTTCTCGTCACAACATCCATGGATAACAATCCTTCTTTCGCGTGCCCACATGTAATATGGGCAGACCAAAACGTCGCCACCGCTTGTGTATGTGATTATTTTCTCTTTCTTGCTCCTCTGCTATCGAAAACCTATGTTCAAAGAAATATAAAATATTAGTAGCACCTGCAAATAAAATAAAGCATGTATTTCCCAAGGCCTATTGTCAGTGTATGCATGAAAATATTAAAATGAATATCAAATGACCTCGGATTGACCTAAAATTTTGACAAAAGCATAAATATCTTATCAGAAGACCACTACAAAAAGAACAGTCTAGAAATTCCTCACACATTTGTATTCGCTCCAGGGTGGGACAAATAGGCCTACAAGAACTTGTCAGAAAGCACCATCTTAAATGTCCTGCTTAGGAAGCTCCAAATGACCTAAAAAGTTGGGGTTAGCTAATTGGGGGTGTTTTGGGAAGACCCAGATGGTCAGATTTCTCCAATTTTGCCTCTAGGATCCAGATTTTTCTGGTGCCATCTGCAAATTAGTGAAGGCGAGAAATAACAAAAACCTAGTCAAAATTGCTCAGAATGAAATGAAATTTGAACTGTAACCTATTTAACATATCTAGAATCAAATGCAAAAGAAAAACTAGAGAAATATATCACATATTTCTAATCATCCTGGGGTGGGGCGAATAGGACTGTGATAGTTTGGGGAGCGCCCGAGGGCAGGACTCCCACCGTTTGGGACACTGTTTCGGCACCAATCCACTTGGGATGGGTCAAAAAATGATTATGGGGTGTTGTCGACAAACTTTGTGAATAGTTGTGGCCAAAAATTGGGTTTTGGGTCCATATTCGCGCTTCCAATAGTCACCCAATAACCTCCCTTTCAAATGAGAGATTAAGGATGTAAAAGCACAAATCGCAAGTAGGTATGTAAATTGGTAGCACTTCATTGCTCAAATGCTCCTTCTCTGTATATCTTTTGGGTGATAAATCTCACCAATTTATAGACCTTAGGGTCTTTCTGTTTGAATTGCGCATGTGAGGGCGCCACTTGAGTTGTTTGCCTATTTTCAGAGAAAAGCTAAGTCGCTGATTTAGAATCTCCTTGATTGAAAATCTCCTTGCATGAGGTCTCTAAAATAAAGACATGCATGATTTAAGTCTCTCTTCTTGAATAAAAGCTATTCCTTGCAATTGCATGGCCTGAAGCCTCAGTTAACTGGCGGAGTTACCGAGGTTTGAATTTTTGCCAGTCATACTTGCTATTTGCCTCACCCTAGGGTGAATGTTGATATTTGTCCCTGGGTGGGATGAATGCCAGTTTGTATTCGTCCCTGGGTGGGACGAGCAGAGAGCAAGGTGCCAAAAAGGTGCCAAATTGACCTCTAACCTCTAAAAATGCTTTTGGAAGTGGTTAGGACCACTGTTTAACCTCTGGGGGCTGCCCTAGGGGCTGTGTGTGTCAATGCGATCAATGCTTGTTGTCACATAATCGTATTGGTGCTATTTTGGTGTCTACAGATGCCCTTTTTTGGGAAGCGTTGTGCAAGGCATAGCGCCAAGAAAAAATAGATAACCAAAGCACTAATGATTAGGGTTTCTCAGTAACCTAACCAACTCTTGATGCCCCAAGTATGGAAAGGGCATGCATTCTTGAATCCTTGCTTCTGACAAGCTAAGGAACTTAATCCAAGTGTTAACCTTATTCGGTGAGGTGTTTCTTGAGCTTGGACATTGATCAGTCATGAATAGGCAAAGGGCGCAACCTTTTGTCTGTGGGAATATTTAGTTCATGATTCATGAATGCCAAGTGTTTGATTAGCTTGTGATAATTGCTTGTTTGCTGCCCCAAGTAGGGGCATGATTGTCTTTGTCAATGATCCTTTGAATGCATGTCATTTCCATGATTGGGTATTTTGTTGTTGATTGGCGACTAAGTGTGACTACCCCCTCAAGCGACGAATCGATGAGGGAATGACCGACATGAGAAAAGCGACGAGTCGCTTGACCCAAGATGACTTAGGTAAGGGTGCCTTCAGTTGTTTACCTTTGAATGCGAAAGCAGTTTCCAAACATTCTGACCTATTTTTGGTGGGTTTGAACCCTTTTTGTGATGCATTTTGGAGCTGAAAGTGTCAAAAATTTGTCCTCCCATGGAGTGGTCCGGCTATGATAGCCTTATTAGGGAGTAGGATAGTGATAATTTGTAACCCCAATGTCTGTTTTGGATGCCAAGAATGTCAGGCACAAAAGCGCCTTCGTTCGGCAATGTTATTGCTATTTTTGGATGGGTTTTGACCCGTTTTGGTGACATCGTTTGGGGATGAAATTCTCAAAAATCCGTCTTCCCGTGGAGTGGTCCGGCTATGGTAGCCTTCTTAGGGACTAGTATAGTGAGGATTTGTGACCCCGACATCTGTTTTGCATGCCCGGAATGTCAAGTGCAAAAGCACTCTCATTGGACAATTTTATTTCTTGTTTTGGTGCATTTTTGTGCAGTTTTTGCTGTTTTTGAAATTTTTGCATAGTTATTTATGATGATGTATGCATGTGGTATGATGAATGTGATGTTTCTAATTATATGATGTATGCATATGGAATGAATGAAATGATTTGTTGATAACTTGTCGATGGCACCATAGACTATACAAGATTGACTGGTTTGCTATACTTATGGGATGACTTTATGGAATGACTTTGCATGTGAAAACTTTGTTTTTGTATTTTGCATATTTTTTGATGATGATGTACGGAATGAAATGTACCAGTTGTTTTAAAATGTAGTTAAGCTTTTTTGAGAGTCAGATATTTTAACTAACTAGCCAAGACTGTATATTTATCTCGCAAGACTTTTGAACAAGGTATAAATATGACTTGAATTTAACCAAGTTATTTCACATCCCTGTGTGTGCAATTGAGTTCGTTTATGTGGTATTTGTCAGGATACCGCTAGTTCCAGATAGGCTATCAACCAAACCTGTACTGAGGATCACTTAATTAGCTCCACTAAATCCATTGTTGTATTTAGCAAGATTAATCCATGGGACAATCTAAGGTACCATAAGCTAGCTCATCCACATGCAAACATTGGTCTACGCACACACAAAGCTAATGTGACAGACATATCATCATGCGGGTAGGATACCACCATTTCCAGGTAGGTTGTCCACCAAACCCGTAATGAGGATCACCTAGATGGTTTGTCGAATGTTGAG
The DNA here is from genome assembly GCA_028583015.1 of Wollemia nobilis. Classification (NCBI taxonomy): domain Eukaryota; kingdom Viridiplantae; phylum Streptophyta; class Pinopsida; order Araucariales; family Araucariaceae; genus Wollemia; species Wollemia nobilis. The sequence goes on along the minus strand of JAQPPZ010016892.1, from coordinate 32,091,690 downwards.
AATTCCAGAGATTCAAGTTCAGGTTGTGTGTTTGCTCAATGGTTTGGGATACTTGCTCGTCTATATAGTGATGAAAATCACTGTTTATTTTTCTCTTTGTTTTTCTTTTTGAGCAAGGATTTTGAATAGTGGTGATAACCACTATTATTTGATTTTGTATTTTGAGCTTTGTAAGGTTGAGCTTGTGAATGGCCTTGATCTTGTTGGCCTTGGGGATGACTACCCATCCTGTTCAGGGACGTGTAGTACGAATCCTTACGACTTTGGGAACCAAGGGGATGATGGAGATTATGAAGTAAGGGCATTGATCTTTTAGGCCTTGGGGATGACTACCCATCCTGGTCAGGGGCGTGTAGTACAAATCCTTACAACTTTGAGACCAAAGGTGAGTGGAGATGGTTGTGATGATGGTTTTTTGGAATTTTGTTTTTGAATGGCATTGATCCTTTTAGGTCTTGGGGACGACTACCCATCCTTGGAAGGGACGTGTAGTACAAATCCTTACAAATTTTGGGACCAAATATGATTGGGATTTGGGGGAGTGGTGAAAACCATTGTTTATTATGTGGAATAGATAGGAAGAGTTCGTCCTTTTGTCAATTCTCAGAATTCTGGAACCATTCACACAGGGGGATGAACAGGCTATTATTTCACCTATGGTACCCTAGACTGCTTTGTAGGCTTCTCTTGTGTTCACACAAATTAGGAATTATCTTATGTGTTTTAACTTGTGTTGGGATGCTACGTAAAAAGGAGTGATCCAAGTAAAAATTTCCCATGTAAAATTCATTTAACTATGTACAGTTTTTGGCTAGAAATTTAAAGACAGTTGAATGACGAAAACCCTATATACATTAGGAGACAACTGACTAATGCTAAAAATGGTGATGGTGTTATTCTGGATGTATGCATTTATGGATTGGATTTGATGTGGAAAATGATGGAATTGCCAAGTAATGACAGTCTATGGTGCTTTTGACTTGTATGACTTAGCAAGTATGCAATGTATGGATGCGATGCCTAATGCAACCTATATTTTTGTATTTTGATTTTTATGAGTATGCATGGAATTGAAATGCAATTTTTTTGTTGTTATTTGTGATTTTTATGAGTATGCATGGAATTGAAATGCAATTTTTTTTTTTTGTTATTTTTGATGATTTTATTGAGTATGCATGGAATTGAAATGCAATTTTTTTTGTGATTTTTGATGATTTTATTGTTTTTGTGTGTTTTTGAATATTTATGTTGACCAAGCAGTTATGGGAACCCTTGGAGATTTTGGGTTGACCAAAGGGTTTATAGATACCTTTGGGGCATTTGGGGATGACCAAGCGATTATGGGAATCCTTGGAGCATTTGGGTTGACCAAAGGGTTTATAGATACCTTTGGGGCATTTAGGGTTGACCAAGCGATTACGGGAATCCTTGGAGCTTTTGGGTTGACCAAAGGGTTTATAGATACCTTTGGGGCATTTTGAGGTTGACCAAGTGATTATGAGAATCCTTGGAGCTTTTGGTTTGACCAAAGGGTTTTGGACCCATTTGGGGCATTTTGGGGTTTGACCAAGTGATTATGAGAATCCTTGGAGCTTTTGGGTTGACCAAAGGGTTTATAGATACCTTTGGGGCATTTTGGGATGACCAAGCGATTGTGGGAATCCTTGGAGCTTTTGGGTTGACCAAAGGGTTTATAGATACCTTTGGGGCATTTTGGGATGACCAAGCGATTATGGGAATCCTTGGAGCTTTTGGGTTGACCAAAGGGTTTATAGATACCTTTGGGGCATTTTGGGATGACCAAGCGATTGTGGGAATCCTTGGAGCATTTGGTTTGACCAAAGGGTTTATGGACCCATTTGGGGCATTTTGGGTTTTGACCAAGCGATTTTGGTCTAGCCCCGGCATGTCTTTGTAGGACCATGTAAAAACCTCCTTCTCTTTGAGAAGGGTAATGTAGTCGGCTTGCTCTTCAGGGGATAACCTTACCCCCAGCTTGATGATTTGCAAATTCACTGGATCTGAGCCAATGTCTACGTCAGCCATCTCCTCGACCGACATGTGGGACCCGTCCTCCAACTGGTGTGGAGTTGGGATCAAATGGATATCATTTTCTGTTTAGATCATCGTTCGAAATATCAAGTTCCTCTTCAGCATGGAAGACATCCTGAGTCTGTACTGGGGTGAAATGGAAAATTCCTTCGTAAGGCCAGTACTCTGATGGGGATGGTGGTGTGTCAGCGTGATCCCAGTCGATAGCATCTAGATCTAGATACAATGATCATGTCGGGTCAGCTAGATCATGGATGGGGGTATTTATGTCAATATAGATCATGTTGATGAAATGATTATGGTCTCCATTACCATGGGTGTAATAATGCAGACATCCTAGACAATCTATGTGCTCCGGATCTGGCTCTATGGGCAGTGGAACAAATGGATCAGCCCTATGTGTGGAGACGAAGATAGGGTCTACCCTAGGCACTGATGGTTTGATAGGGTCTCTAGGTAGAATATGCTCTTTGTGTACCTAGAGTGGTGGGTGCAGTAATTGCTATAACTACGTCGGGTTGAGATGCCACCTATGTCTTGGACCTATGTGTAAATGTTCAAACATGTCATCTATGTCCAAAGGGTATCATTGTTGCATCTGTCACATGTGGTTGAGATAGGCCATCTCAGTTTCATCTTTCGAATCACTGTCAGAGATCCAAAAGCCTTCGTTAACTCCAATGGCTGCTTGCGACATATGAGGCTCATCTTGTTCGAGCAAATTAATGTGGTCCCATCGAGGTTGTTTCGCTCTTGATGGGGGGACCTGATTCTCTTGAAGTGGCCTATGCTCAAATGGAGCAGCCAATGGGAACATTTTCAAGAAGCTTTCCTGATCATCATTCATGGGATATACTTGCGAATGATTGCTATCAGACTCGAAAGGATCTCGAGGGGCTACCTCGTACTCTGACTCATCCTCTGAAGACCCTTCTTGGTCTTGTCCATATCCCTCTTGTGGGTGAGTCCTTGAAGTTTCTCCTTGTTTGACCAAAGGGAAAGGGTTGTTATGGTCAACAAGGTTGGTTGTTAGCAATGGGAGATAATCTCCCAATGTATAGTTTGTGTTAGGATTGGCATATGGACCTGATGCCAACCCATCCTTGTTGCCTATCCCTCGGCCTTGCATGTTCTCCACCAAGATGTCTAGGGGCAAGGGGTGGTTGAACCCTACTCCTGACTTGTCATACAACATTTGATATCTCGGTTGGCAAAGAACACACACTCCTTACTCATACCTCCCCAACCCATATCCATGCCAATTGCATTGGCCTAGATATCTTAAAGCAAAATTAGGGTTGGATAGATAGTTGACATCCTCAACAAAGGGCTCTTCATCTTCATATTCTTGCATACAAATCTCAATGCCATTATCCAGGCCCCCATAAACAAAGTTTGTCTGATTGGGTGGGTAGCCTAAAGGAACCACTGAGCCGATGGGGAGTCGAGGCCTCCCCATGTATTGCATGGACTCGAGTGTGGGCATTACTATAATGTTCCTCACTAGATACTCCCCCAAGCCTGTGCTGGCCATTTCAACGGTGACCGTTGGTGATTGAGGAGAAGAGAATGGGAGTTCTTCGTAAGTCCACTCCATGTGGGGTGAACTAGGCATCTCGACTTCCATTTTGCTAGGCATCTCTTCTATCGAGATGGTTGAGACTAGAGGTGGTTCTTCTTCTAAGGGTTTCTTTCCCTTGTCCTTGGATGTGGCCACCATAGGTGGCATCATTGTGGAAGGACTGGCGGAAGAAGATGGACCCGACTAAGGACTCGATGGATTAATCATTGGAGATGCCTACGAAATCGGACCCTATTGAGATGGATTAAACTAAAAATCCAAATGTGTTGATGGAAGGGTTGATTGCGGCATGAATTGCACTATATTGCAGTATTTGAAAGGCTCCAAGTCCACCGGGACTACATGCACCTGTCCTTCAAATGTATACTTTAGGCATTGATGAGCTATTGAAGGGACACACTTCATGTCCCGAATCCAAGGCCGGCCCAACAGGATATTATAAGCCATCTCGCCTTCCAAGATGTGGCACAATGTATGAATAGTCATTTGTCCCACTTGGATAGGTAGGACAATTGTGCCAACTGTCGAGCAGATTGCATCTTTGAATGCTCGTAGTGTGTAAGTGGAAGCCACGATATGAGATGTTGGCAACTTCAAATGCTTCAGAGCTACTATAGTGATGATATTACTGGACAATCCAGTGTCCACCAACACTCTCTTATACAGAATCCCGTTGACCCACGCGATAATGTGCAGGGGTGGATCCACCACATCACCAGTAACTATTTTCAATTCATATTCTCTAAAGGTGATGACTGGTTTTGTACATTGTTTTACATGCCCCACAAAATTGTTGAACGAGTTTGCTTCATGGGGTTGCAGCTCGATAGATTTTAAAATCTCCATTAGAGCCTCCCGATGGGGTGCCGATTGTTGAATTAGCTCGTATATGGAGAGCCTAGCCGACATGGTCCTTAGAATTTGGGTAAGTCTAGTTTGAATCGTGGCCACTGGTCTAGGCGGGGGAAGTTGTGTAGGGTGCTGTTGAGCTTGTGACATTGATGGAACCTCTCTTGTGGTTGTCGCGGGAGCAGCTCCTAGGTACTTCTTGTTCCTAGTCACTATGCTTATCATCCCCACATATCCTTGCATAGGGCAATTCTGTTGCACCTCATTGACTTGAAGGGGTTTTTTTGATGCCTCATGGGCAGGCAAGGGGTCTCTAAATACTCCCATATGTTGGTTTTTTGGTGCTACGGGGTTGTCCACCGCCAATGTTTTATTGTCAATGAGGTCTTGTACCAAACCTTTGAACTTCCAGCATGCGTTAAGATCATGTCCTTTACGCCTATGGAACCTACAGTACAAGTCTTCTCTATACCCTTTAGGCTTCGGTGCATTGGGATCTATAGTTTTAATCTCTAGAAGGTTGATCAAATCCGTCATTGACAAGCGGTCAAAAAAAGAATCCCTAAACTCTGTGTAAGGAGTAAATTGTCACCGAGGGTGATGCTGCTAATTTTGCTCCTGCCTTTGGTTTTCTCTCTCATAGTTGTTAGGAGGCACCACTAGATAATTAGCCTTTTGAGGCTATGTTGCTTGTGCAGGCTTAGGGAAATTGATGGCAACCTGATTAACAGTAGCAGGTTTCGGTTGTGTGGTCCTTGGTTTAGTGTTCTTTGTCCATTCTTTCTTCTTAGGTTTGGAAATCTCACCATCCTATATCTTAATCTCCTTAATGACTCTGGATTGCGCCAGAGCTTCCTCTAAACTGACATATTGCTGCAGCTACAATAGCACAGAGATTGATCTCAAACAACTTTTTGAGAAAATTTGGATCAGATCTGACATGGGAGGGAGGTAAGGCAGCTTCAAAAGCAATGTCCTCCATCGGTTCCTGTATGCCACCATGGTCTCTTCCTCATACTGCTTGAGGCTAGCTAGGTCACTCAATGATGCCTTTTTCCTAGTGTTGAAGGCAAAGCGTTCGAGGAATGCGTCCACAAGATGATCCAAGTTACTTTTGTATTTTTTGGTAATTGGGTGAACCAATCCGAGGTAGGGCCTACGAATGCGGTTATAAGTGTTCTCAAAAACAAAGCATCGTTGTCTTGAATACCAAAGCACTGGCTCAGAAATCTAGTCACATGCTCCTGGGCATCCTCCTCCCCTCTAAAGAGTGCCAAATGGGGTAGCTTAAAGTGTTTTGGGTATGGAGGTGTCGACACTGATGGATGCATAGGATGACTATGAAGTTGGCATAAAGTGGGCTTTTGGGGTCCAAAAGTATTGATCTCCATATACTCTAAGAACTCTAGCAGCGCTTTATATGCATCAGAGGATTTAATTTCTTCCTCCTTAGTTTTCTCCCATTGTGGGTTGTGGGGAGCTTGAGGCCTATGGAGAGGTAGCTAGATAGCATCTCCTTGGTGCACTTGTCCCCCTTGGTGCACTTTCTGCAGTGCTTGCCCGTGATTGGGCTCAACTATGAGTGAAAACCATGGTGATGTGCTCCTAAATATGAGTAGATTTTTTATCTCTTTTAGGATTTTTTATGCTACAGTTAAACAGAAAGAAAACACACAATCAATGCAGTGGTTATCTCATTTAAAGATTTAAAAGTGTGCCTTAAAATCTGGTTTTAGTGTGTTTTGATGTTTTGATGTTGTTTTGAAAGCTTTTTGAAAGAACATTTAAATGCAAAATGAGGGCTCTTATGACTCCCAAAAAATGGTCACCCCTTCGATATACCATTGCCAGACCGATATACCAACCTCTCTATATACCCGCCCTTACATGAGGGAGACTATTGGTACGTGAGATCAGATGGTACATGGAACATAGGCGGTACTGAAGGGGGATCACTCTATTTATGACACCTACCATAGAATATCCTCATGCACTAGGAATCACCCCTACTACATTTGGTCAGCTTTCGTGAGGATTTATGTCTAGCAACAGTCGCGATCGGGGTAATGTATGCAATATCTCAAGCCAAAGTGATGGTGGAATCCACCTTTGGTCTTGCTCAAGGGTTGGGATTTTACGATAAACTACTTGTTGTTTTAGTTACCACGTGGTGTGTGGTATTCCTTTTAAGTTGCATAAATGAATCACGCAAGCATTCAAACTCTCCTATGCAAGCAAATAACTAGAGAACATAAAGCAAAGAATTGACAAAAAGGTGATTACGACCTCTACCTCTTCTCTGCCCAAGTTGGATGTCTCTGAATTTCTACTCTGAAATAGTACAGTGTTGGAGAACTTGGTACCTATAGGTAAAATAACAAGCAACTTTAATCAAAAATTTAATCTTAAAAATCAAGGGACAGACGTCCCACCATGATCGCCACTGAAAGCACGAGGATACGACAACAAAAAGGAATATGCCACAAAAAAGGACAAGAAAGAACATATAAAAATTGACACAAGATAAAAGAAATATGAAATATGGTAATCTCTTTATTGATATGCTTTGTAAATTGTGTTACAATACGTCTCCTTCCTTTTTAGGGGATAGGAGCGTCAAATGTGTTTCTCGTCACAACATCCATGGATAACAATCCTTCTTCCGCGTGCCCACATATAAGATGGGCAGACCAAAATGTCGCCACCACTTGTGTATGTGATTATTTGCTCTTTCCTTATCCTCTGTTGTTAGAAACCTGTGTTCAAAGAAACAAAAAATATTAGTAGCACCTGCAGATAAAATAAAGCATGTATTTCCCAAGGCCTACTGTTAGTGTATGCATGAAAATATTAAAAAAAATATCAAATGACCTTGGATTGACCTGAAATTTTTACAGAAGCATAAATATCTTATCATAAGACCACTGCAAAAAAAATAGTCTAGAAATTCCTCACACATTTGTATTCGCTCCAGGGTGGGACGAATAGGCCTACAAGAACTTGTCAAAAAGAACCCTCTTTAGTGTCCTGCTTAGGAAGCTCCAAATGACCTGCAAAGTTGGGGTTAGATAATTGGGGGTTTTTTGGGAAGACCCATATGGTCAGATTTCTCCAATTTTGCCTCTAGGATCTATATTTTTTTTGTGCCATCTACAAATTAGTGAAGGCGGGAAATAACAAAAACCCAGTCAAAATTGCTCAGAATGAAATGAAATTTGAAATGTAACCTATTTAACATATCTAGAATCAAATGCAAAAGAAAAACTAGATAAATATATCATATATTTCTAATCATCCCGGGGAGGGGCGAATAGGACTATGACAGTTTGGGGAGTGCCCGGGGGCAGGACGCCCACCGTTTAGGAAACTGTTTCGAAACCAATCCACTTGGGATGGGTCCAAAATTTATTATGGGGTGTTGTCGACAAATTTTGTGAATATTTGTGGCCAAAAATTGGGTTTTTGGTCCGGATTCATGCTTCCAATAGTCACCCAATAACCTCTCTTTCGAATGAGATATTAAGGATGTAAAAGCACAAATCGCAAGTAGGTATGTAAATTGGTAGAACTTCGTTGCTCAAATGCTCCTTATCTGTATATATTTTGGGTGAGAAAACTCACCAATTTATATACCTTAGGGTCTATCTGTTTGAATTATGCATGGGAGGGCGTCACTTGAGTTATTTTCCTATTTTCAGAGAAAAGCTAAGTCGCTGATTTAGAATCTCCTTGATTGAAAATATCATTGCATGAGGTCTCCAAAATAAATACATGCATGATTGAAGTATCTCTTCTTGAATAAAATATATTCCTCACAATTGCATGGCATGAAGCCTCAGTTAACTGGCAGAGTTACCGAGGTTTGACTTTTTACCAGTCAAACTTGCTATTCACCTCACCCTGGGGTGAATGCTGATATTCATCCCTGGGTGGGATGAATGCCAGTTTGTATTCATCCCTAGGTGGTACGAGCAGAGAGCAAGGTGCCAAAAAGGTGCCAAATTGACCACTGACCTCTAAAACTGCTTTTGGAAGTGGTTAGGACCACTATTTAACCTCTGGGGGCTGCCCTAGGGGCTGTGTGTGTCAATGTGATCAGCACTTGTTGTCACGTAATCATATTGGTGTCGTTTTGGTGTCTACAGTATGGTTTAAATATTATCAATTTATTTATTTGAAATTATTTTTATTTTTTTATTTGGTCTCTTGTTTTATCTTTATTTAGATATCTTATTTGAATATGAAGATTATATTTATCTTCATGTTTTCTAGGAAAATTTAAAAAGTTATGTATATTTTTCTTCTTTATGGAACCTCATAATGTCTAGAGGATCTTTAACATTTTCATGGTCACAATAAATATCAAAATGCTTATTATGCAATTATAGATGGATCAATTGAAATTAATAAAAGAGTTGATATAACATAGATGAGATTAAAAACATCTCAATTTTTATTGAAATTGAATGGGATAATCAATCATATATATCTTCATTAAAGACCACATTCCAAGTAATTCTAGTCTCCTCTATGTAGTTATTATAATTTATTACTTATTTGATTGAATTATAGTAGAAAATTTTCATCAATAATAATTGATCGAATATTTTTTAAATGGTTTGACCCCTCGAAAATGATTCAAAATTAATTTGTTTTAGATAGATTCTTTTAGAAAAATGATTAATTTTTTTTGCAAAAAAAGATTGACAATAGGTAGACTCTTGAATAAATTTGGTTTACCTCAGCTTGTGTTGTTCTGGATGTCAGGAATTACTTAAAAACTCACTTTTATTATTATTTTGATAAAATACTTAGATTATTATATGAAATAATAAAAAAATAGATCATTTGTGAAGTCTCATACTTTTATTATTCTTTTACTTTTATTCCTTAAGGAAGTCTCACTTTTTAAAATAGAATTTACATATATTCCAAATAAAAAATAGATAAATTGTGAAAAGATATTTCTTTTCTAAAGAATCTAGATATGTGAAATAAAGAGGTAGGCTAACAAAATAAATCCAAATTGAGGTGACTTAGAAGAAAATTATGAATGGAAGTATGAGGCATATTTTCATGTCACAATATTCTATATATCTATTTGATTTTTAATACAACTTATAATCAATCTCCCATATTACTAATGCATAAGGAGTAAGATATCCTAAGATTATTTATGTTCTATGAGCTACATTTAAAATTATAGTTAGAGATAAATATTCTATGGTTCTTTAGTGTAAAATTAGGGAGTGGTTTGCATGTTTCTTCTCAAACACGAATTTAGAATGATTTTTCTGTACATTAAAGGGACCTTGTAGTAAAGGATTGTTGGTTAAATATTATGTGTTGGAATAATTAGTAAAATGATTATTTAAGTTAACCAAACAAAATAATAATTTGGTCATTATTACCATTATGGGAATGAGCATGCTTGTGATTTATATTATTGATAAAATATATCTAGTTGTTTGTATTAAAAATATAATTATTAGTTAAGATGAAGAAGACTCTTGACAAATATAATGTCTCTATATTTATTAGTTTCTCAAAAATATAATATTCATAAGGGTATTATTTGGAGAGTCACTGTATATATAGTATGAGAGTGAGAAGAGTAGAAATTGTTTCTTCAATTATGTATTGGTCAAAAGAAGATGATGACATTTAGATTTAAAGATATTTTTAATAAAAAAATTGAAAGGATGTAATTTTTTTTAATGATCAACACACTTCATTATTAGGACATAGTTCACTAAATAATTGCATAGTTTTTAAAAACTATTACAAAACATAGCTTTTCACATTTTATATGTTTTCAATATTTTATAAGTCCTTTAGGATTAACAAGATCAAATTATTTAATTTTTATATTAATAAAAACTAAAATTAATTTTCATCTACCAACAATTATATTAATATTAATTACAAGTGGTGGTTGTTATTAAAATTAATTAAAATAATTGTTGATAGGGGTTTGATTAAAATTTACAAGCGACGATTGTGATTAAAATTTTACAAGTGGTGACGAAACCATGGTGGTTGTTGATAAGGGTTTTGATTAAAATTTTATAGGCGATAACAAAACCATGATAGTTGTTGATAGATTTGATTAAAATTTTATAGGCGATGGTAGAACCACGATAGTTGTTGGCAAGGGTTTTTATTAATATTTTATAGATGGCGGTTGTTAGCATATATGTCTTACATTATTGTTATAAGCATATTGAAGCAAAAGATAGCGCACGTAGGCGCTCTCTAGGTTGGTTTAATAACCACCAAGTTTATTTCATAAACCAAATTATTGTAATCACATTATAATCTTTATAATTGATATCAATAGGAATGAATCATTGCTTCGTGAAATTCTTCATGGTATCAGAGCTTGGAAGATCACAGGCAAGCATTGGGTAAGGTAGTTATCTAACTACTCCAACTCCTATATCAATCAAAGATATTTTGAATGCAGACAGGAATATGAGCCACGTGCTAACCACTCATGAATAGGGCATAGGATGTAGATAGATCCAAGAGCTAACCATTGATGGATGCGACACATAGGACACAAACAAAGCCAACCACTGATGGATGCGACACGCAGGTAGGAGGACATGTAGACATGCAGGAAGAAGGACACTTAGACACAGACAGTAAGCATAGGATACTATAATGCAGTTGTAGAGGTAAAATGGATGGGGTGGTTACCCGAAGGCAACCAAAATCTCATATGACCTTTGTCAGTTTTAAAGCATCCTATAGTTGTAGCATAGGCCATGTGGGATTATTGTTTTTTTATAAAAAATCCTTTGCACTCAATGTGATAAGACACACTATTTTCACAAAGGTTCTCATCGGGCCCTTTGGCTCACGTGGTTCGTGTTGTGCTTGATCACCGCGAGGTCATGGGTTCCATTTGCTACGGGGAGGTATAAGGGTTTTAATTTTTTTTTCCTTTATTCTCTCCATTTCCAAAGTGATAAGATTTGCTTGGTTCTTGTTTACTCTCGTAGGGCCTTCTAGCTCATGTGGTTTATCTTGTACTTGGTCACTGCAAGGTCGCGGGTTCCATTCACTGTGCATGTATTGAAGGGTGGTAGTGTTGTTTGACACCATGTTCTTTTTTTAATGGCTGTGGAAATTTGTTGACGACGGGTGGGGTTTTTTTACGCTCCAAGCTGCTCAATTGATGCTTCTCCTAAAATGGATGCCTATGCTATCAAAAATTGACACCTTAAAAGGCTTCCATATCAAAGTTTTTTTTCTTGGAGTTAAGGTACAATTTGTTTTTACTTCCTTCTCTAGTTTGCAAAATGAAAGGGGGACAATATTCACATGATACATTTGCAAAATTTTCAGATAAATGGGGGAAATCAAAACATTTGAGAGTGAAATATATGCTAGATTTGTAATAGGTGTTTAAATTTATGGGCATTCATGATTGTTTTTTTTGCATTTAAATATATTTTTTTGCTTGCATTAATAATCATAAATTACAGATAAAAATAAGACTCCAAATTTATACCCTATTTGTGCAATTTATTGCGTATTAGCGTTTGGTATTTGAGACACCTCTGGTCCACACTTAAAGGTAATGTTGTTGTGCTTTGGACTACTGTATTAACCGCCTAATATAGATGCAACAATGACGTCTAAGCTTGTTATCTATTAATCATCGAGGAGAAATAAGGTAAACCAGATCTATTTTTTTTCCATCTCATACCCACATCGTGATTGTTGTTAGGCGTAAATCCTGACGAAGGTTTTTTGCAAAGTGTTTAGGGGAAGTTACGTCTCACACATGAGGAATAAAACTTTCTATGGTAGGTTTCATTAAAAACACGATGCCATTTTAGTATCACCTATGTTTAATATATTGTGCTTCTCATATGTGCTTATAGTCTCCCTCACATAAGGGCGGGTACATATTGAGTAGGATACTGTTCATATATACCTATAGTCTCCCTCACGTAAGGGCGGGTATATATTGAATGGTTATGATATAAAGATCTGACAGGTATAAATAAAGGGAGACAAATTGGTGATATAAGGAACCTTCATAATGGCCACAATTCACAAATATCTCTCAGATTCACAGTTCTTGAAAGGTCCTAACTTTGTTCCATGGAAAACAAATATGAAATCTATTCTTTAGTTGGAATATTTATAGTATGTAGTGACTGGCATTGCAAAGCACCCTCAGACAACAGGAATAGATCAGGATGCTTGGGATAAGAAGGACAAGAAGAATCTTGTGTTTATCTTGTTTCCTACGAAATATGAGGTGCAACCTCATATTTATGATGCAAAAACTAGCAAGGTAGCTTGGGATACCTTTATCAAAGTATATGAAGGAAATAATCAATCCACTATTCTAAACCTTCAAACTTAACTACATACTCTCAGTATTAATTATGGGGAAACAGTTGATATATTCCCTTGCAAAGTGGCTGACTTTAAAGACAAATTGAATGCCATGGGAAAACCAATGGATGATGATATCTTGAATTCTGTCATCTTGAGAGAATTTCCAGATTCCTACAAGATGTTGATCACTTCTCTCAATGTTTCTGGTAGACGAGTATCATTTGTAGAGCTGGTAAATTTGCTTCAGACTGAGGAGGCAAATAAGGTTTAGAAATATGAAGTGCCAGATAATGCCCTTTCCACACAACAAAGTGGTAAGAAACAAGGTCAATTTCAAAAAGGGGATTCTTATTCCAAAGGAAAAAGGAAGCAAAATCAATAGAAGGATAAAAAATATTGTAATATTTGTGATATGAATAACCATGACACCAATAGGTGTTGGTTCATAAACAAGCAACAAAATGATCAAGGTCCTAAGAAGAAGGGCAAAGAAAAACAAAAATACAACTAGAAACATAAGCAACCTAAAGGCCATGTTGCTTATGTTGACTCCAACTCAGACTCAGATTCTCCTCGACCCAATTTAGATTTTGACTCTGAAAGAGTACACAAGGTGCTCATGACCCATGCTTCATCTTCCCAAATAGATTTTGTATGGTATATTGATTAAGGAGCTATCAAACACATGTCTGGGGATAAATCATAGTTTGATACTTTTAAGGAAAAATAAGGTAAGCCAGTCATAATTGCTGACAATCAAGTCTATCAAGTAAAGGGAGAATGGGATATTTTTGTGTCCCTTCCTGACGGTAATTGTCAAATTGGGAAGGTTCTCTATGTTTCAGGATTAGCCAATAATCTGGTCATAGTCACACAAAAGCTGGATAGAAATATGGATGTCGTGTTTTGAGTTGTCAAAGGCAAGAAGAGATTTTTTATAACCCACAATGGTAAACATGTTACAACCAAATTCTAAAACAAGGCTTATTCATTCTAGATGCTCTTTCAACTCCTTATATTGCTTTTGCTGCAACTACAAAGGAGGCCATCTCTCTCTAGCATAGATGTTATGGGCACCTAAGTTTAGGATATTTTCTTGAATTACAAATATATGGGAGGGTGAAAGGTCTTCCTCCACTCTCATCTATCTTACCAGTGTGCTTGGATTGCTGAGCATGGAAGCAACACATAGTACCTTTTGAAACTAGCTCCTCTTGAGCTAAAAACCCTTTAGATCTAGTACATACTGATCTGTGTGGTCCTATGCCAACCAGCTATGGTGGAATGAAGTATTTTCAACTGTTTCTTGATGATTACTCATGAAATATGTGGGTTTTCTTTCTTCAGTTGAAATCATAAGCATTTCTCTACTTTCAACAATTCAAGAAACTTGTCGAGAAGGAGTCGGGATGTTTCATAAAAACCCTCCACTCAGATCGAGGGGGGGAATACACCTCTGAAGAGTTTTCATATTTTATTAAGAAACATGGGATAAAAATATAGCTGACTACAGCCTATACACCTCAGAAAAATGGAGTTGCGAAAAGGAGAAATCGTTCCATTATAGAAATGATTTGATGTATGCTAAAGGGAGTACATCTTGAGGATCAATATTGGATAGAAGCAGTAAACACAACATCATACTCCTAAATAGAGCATCCACTAGATATCTACAAGGTAAAACACCACAAGGATCTTGGAGTGGTAAGAAACCCTCCATTTCTCATTTTAGGGTGTTTGTATGTAAAGCACTCATGCACATTCCAAAAAATAAAAGGAGGAAATTGGATGAGAAAACCCTGTAGTGTATCTTTCTTGGCTATAATGAGTATTCAAAAGGTTATCGATTTATTGATCTTAAGACCAAGAAGACACACGTAAGTAGATATGTTGTATTTGATGAAGCTTTCACATCAAAAGACACATCTACAACTGCATACCTAGATGAAGAAGAACATGAGAATGAGTTTCAACTTCCACAACAATAGCAGAAAGTCCTAAAATGGTATACTAGCACTCTAAGAGATTCTAAGTTGAATTCCCTTCTAGATCTATCTCTAGATAGGCCATGTACTTGCAGTATGACTCAACAAATGAGAGTAGAGGAATCTACTTTAGAGGTTGATGAACTTTGTCAACACTTTGATGATTTTTCAGTGGGTACAAAAAATGATAGAGAAGAAGATGAGGATGAAGAAAAGGTTTATATGTCTACATTGAATGTAAATAAAACTACAACAGTTCAAGATGCACTTGATAAACCACAGTGGAAAGAGGCCATGGATGTAGAACATAAGTCTCTCATGAAAAATAATACTTGGAAGTTATTCGATTTGCCAACAGGAAAGAAACCCATAGGCTGCAAATGGGTGTTCAAAGTGAAGTATAAGGTAGATGGATCTATTGATAATCATAAATCCTGACTTGTTGCAAAGGGTTATTCTCATAATGAAGGCATAGAATATGAAGATACTTTTGCCTCTACTACAAAAATGACTACCATTCGAGTACTTTGTGCCATGGGAGCTCAGTTTAGGTGGAAGTTGCATCAGATGGATGTTAAAAGTGCTTTCTTGAATGGTGACTTATAGGAAGAAGTATACATGACTCAACCAAAAGGATTTGCGATCGAGGGGCAAGAACAAAAAGTATGCAAGTTGATAAAATCCTTGTATGGGCTCAAACAAGCTCCTCGAGCTTGGTATATCAAGATATACAATCACCTTGTGTAGCGTGGATTCAAAAGAAGTCCTTCAGATGAAAATATCTATATTAAGAAAAATGGTTCTGATATAGTGATTCTTGTACTTTATGTAGATGATCTAATCATAACAAGAAGCTCGAAAAGAATGATTGAATTAGTGAAAAATTATTTGAAGCAATCATTTGAAATGACAAATCTAGGACTTCTGCACTATTGTCTTGGTTTAGAAGTTACTCAAAAAATATTTCATATTAGAGTAACATAAAATAAATATGCCAAGACTTTAGTAGAAAAATATCGGATGACTAACTGTAAGTAAAAATTAACTCCAATGGAGCAAGGACTTAAGTTATCACGATATGATGAATCACCTCAGGTAGATGGTACTCTCTATCACCAGTTAATTGGGAGTCTCCTATATCTGACAAATACCAGGCCAGATCTCAGTTTTGTTGTGGGCTATCTTTCAAGGTTCATGCAAGAGCCTAAGGTGAGCCACTGGAAAGTAGCAAAAAGAGTTCTTCATTATGTTCATGGTAGTACAAATTATGGTCTAGAATACAAAAATAATAATAAGTTTTTAGGATACACAAACTCGAATTATGCTGGATCCATTGATGATCCTAAATCCACTTTTGGATATTTTTTTCATCTGGGATTTGGACCTATCTCATGGCATAGTAAGAAGTAGCATATGGTTGCTTTATCTTCTACAGAGGCAGAATATCGTGCAGCCAGTGAAGCAGTCTATGAGATAATGTGGTTAAGTCTCATTCTTACAAACATGGGTCTTCCAAAGAATCTTCCTCTTTATTTGTTTTACGACAATCAAGGTGTTTTAAATCTTGTCAAAAATCCAAATTTTCATGAACTTACCAAACATGTTGATACTAGATGTCATTTCATTCGATATGATGTTCCAAAGCACCATATACAACTTCAATACATTCCTACTATTGCATAAGTTGCAAATATCTTTACCAAAGCACTTGGGCGTATCAAATATGAAAATTTTCGAGATACTATTGGAATTTGCCAATAATGTAATAAGGGGGGATGTTAGCATATATGTCTTACATTATTGTTATAAGCATATTGAAGCAAAATATAGCACACATAGGTGCTCTCTAGGTTGGTTTAATAACCACCAAGTTGGTTTCATAAACCAACTTATTGTAACCACATTGTAATATTTATAATTGATATCAATCGGAATGAATCATTGCTTCATGAAATTCTTCAACGATTGTGATTAAAATTTTACAAGTGGTGACGAAACCATGGTGGTTGTTGATAAGGGTTTTGATTAAAATTTTATAGGCAGTAGTAGAACCATGATAGTTGTTGACAAGGGTTTGATTAAAATTTTATAGGTGGTGGAACAGTTGTTGGTAAGGGTTTTTATTAATATTTTATAGGTGATGGTTGTGATTAAAATTTTACAAGTGGTGATGAAACCATGGTGGTTGTTGATAAGGGTTTTGATTAAAATTTTATAGGCATTAGTGAAACCATGATGGCTAGTGGAAAGGGTTTCAATGACCTCTAGGGCTAGTAACCTTCAAAGTGAGTATAATCATATGGAGATATTTGAGGTCAATAACCCTCAAGGTGAGCAAGACCGGATGGAGATATTTGGGACTAGTAAACCTCAAGGAGAGTGTGATCATATGGAGACCTCTAGGGTCAATAAACCTCAACGTGACCCTTTGATCATGTCTAGTCATGGTGATAGTAGTGCTAAGATGGAATCTTCCAAGTCTCCTTTAGATCTAATGAATTTCCTCTTAGGAGGTGTGCTGAAGGGTTTAGCCAATGAGCAAGGCAATTTAGCTCCTGATGTCCCTATTTTGAGAGAGATAGTAAGAGTTGGGAGGATAGAGTGGAAGACAATAAAACTCCCAACATTGCGGGAGAGGAGAAGAAGATTTTTAGTCCTTCGATAAGTGATGAGAATGGTCTAGCCCTAAAAATTCCATATAATATTTTAGATAGCACAAAAAAAATTGAGTAATAGTCTTATTGGTAAATTTAATTGTTATAGACCATCTATAGATAAGATTAATAAATTGGCTAACCTCAGGTGGAAAGTTAAAAGGAATGTAAATTTCTCAGCTCTTCCAAGAGGTTTATTTGTAGACTCCTTTTCTACTATGGAAGACAAGGATTCAATTTTTAGGGAGGCCTATGGTTTATGGGATGATCTAGACTTTTCTTGAGGAAATGGGATCCTAAGTTCAATCCAAAATCTAAAAATATTGAGGTCGCTCCCATTTGGGTTAAACTTCCAGTTTTACCCCTTGAATTTTGGAAAAATAAAATTTTGAAGCTATTGGCAACTGCATTGGTAGCTTTCTATTCTTGAATTTTGCTAAGGAGATGAGGAAGATGGTATTTGCTAGATTTTGTGTGATAGTTGGAGTGGATAAATTTGTACCTAGCTCTGTTAAACTGGCCTCAAGTAAAGGTACTTGGACACAAAATATTTCTTATGAAAATAATCTTTTTTGATGTTGGAGATGTGGTAAAATAGGTCACCTGGCCAAAAATTTTCGCCTTAACAAAGATTTTGGAATTAGTCCAGAGGAGCAAGGAAGTAAGGGTAAGGTCATTTGGAAAGTGAAATATAATAACAAAACTTTGGAGAACATTGAAGAAACCCCCAAGTTAAACCATAGCAATCCCTTGAGTTTGCAAGAAAATATAGATGTATCTTATATTTTAGTATTTCTTGAGGGAGAAAAAAACCAAAGGGTCACGGAGCAATTGGGTAAAAGCCCCTTGGAATATAATAAAGTTGTAGAGGAACTACAAATTTTATATTCTACATTGCCACAACTACTAGAGAAAGATAATGTGAATATGGTGAAGGTAGGGTAGGAAGGGTCAATCTACCCTCAAGTGAAAGAAGATATGAATATGGTGAAGGGAGATCAGGAAGGATCTAACTATTACCAGGAAGGACCAATTTTTTCCCATGAGGATATGGAGGTTGTACCTTCCACTTTGTCATTGGTTATTATGGTGAATACTGGACAAATTTTTTTAAATTATTCCTATGAGAAATATAAATTAGAGATTAATAATCATGAGACTGTAGAGGAAAAAATAGTTGAGAAAGGTCCATCCTATGTTACTTGGAATGTAAGAATTACCAGAAGTTATCATAAATCCATTGACCTAGGACAATAAGAGTATAGCAAAATATGTAGAAAGTCTCTTAAGGAGAAAATGTACAAGAAAGCAAAATAAGATAAATTTATGTGATCTCAACCTACTACTAAGGAAATTCTTACAAGTATGAAAAAACCTACACCCTAGAAGTAATAAAACTCATAATCTGAAATGTTAGGGGTATGAATACCCCTAGAAAATATAGGTTGGTTAAGGACCTTTTCTGCTCTTACCAAAAAAATTTCTTTCTTCTCCAAGAAACTAAATTGAATATTACAAATTGGCTAAAATTTCATAAAGGTATTTGGTAAAATATTGATAGCTTTCAAGAGGAAGTTAAAGGGGCCTCCGAAGGGATTATTTCTCTTTGTAATTCCAATATATATGAGGGAGATATGCTAGATGAAATTGATATCAAGTCATAATAATTTTGATAGTTAAATATTCTAAATTTTCCTTTCTGATTACCAATATCTATGCCCCCAACTCAAGTAAAGCTTGTAGAGAACTATGAATTACTTTAGAAGTGGGTAAGAAGTTGAGAGGCTTAAAATGGATTGTGGTAGGATATTTTAACACCCCCTTAACTCCATTTGAGAAGCACAAGGGAGTGGCTGAACAAGTAGGATCTAGGGAAGCTTTTAGTTTATGGTGGTCTATTTGATGTGGATTTAGATGGCAACAAGTTTACTTGGATGAACAGACACTCTGGTAGAAACTTGATTAAATTTTGGCTGGATATAGTTCTTCTTTCAAAGGATTTTTTCCAAAATAACTTCATTTTAATATGATATCTCTTCCTAAATCTAGATCTGATCACAATCCTTTAATATTTTGGTGTAGTGTGGAAGATCAGAAGCATAAAGGACATTTAAAGTTTAAATTTATTTGGTTACAACACCAAGATTTTTATAAAGAAATGAAAAACTGGTGGAGTATTCCTTCCCAAGGTACTAAGATGTAATTTCTCATAAAAAAGCTTAAAAATATGAAGAAAGTGGAATAGGGAGGTCTTTGGAAATATCATTCAAAAGAAGCAAGATATTCGGTTAGAGTTGGATATGTTAGAAGAAGAGATTAATAGGTTGGGTGTTGCAGGCCAAACAAGGTTAAATTTTTCCTAATTTTTTCACATGCCCGTGCATTTAATTATCAACCCAGGGAGCTTCATAAACTTGCGAAGGGTCTGAATAAGATTGCTTACAATACCACTTGAGATGAATCTGCTAATCCTACTATTGGGGGTGTTTTCAAAATGGTTGTCAATCATTCATGCACTCCTCAATAATTTACGTAAGAAGAAAATAATTAAATCTATGGAAATGAAACATTCACACATTCCTGAAAATGAATCTACTACAAATACTGGGAATAGTAATGAGGTAAACAACCTTTCAAAAGCAATAGACTATTCTAGAAAGTAGGAGAAAAGTGGGGAAGAAATACTGGCTTGGAGTGGGTCCAGGCTCTAGTAGCTTCCTCCCAGTTGAACACACGCTTAGAACTCTTAGAACTATAATATATTTATCAAAGTGTTACAATCTTTATCTATATTTGTATATCTATATGAATATATATCAATCTATATCTCCCAGAACGGTCTACGTGTGTTTATATAACACACCCATAGAACTTATGTTATAAAGAGGTTACAACATTCGATTCATCCCAGACTAAATTAAGACAGTCTGGTGAATGTAATCGATGTCTCATTAAAACTGGCATTTGGTTCTAACGACGATGTGTCCACTGACTGGTTCGTTCTTCACCTAGCATTGGTAAGACATTTTCATACGTTGGTATGATCTCCAATTTATCTCTACATGACATAGAGTTGGAACTGCACCAGCTGCTACTGTCCACATCATGTAAATCTAGTCAACCGGCGAAGAACAAAGGTACCTTCCTTATGAGAAGGTGCCTAAGTATATCGGGGACCTTCCCTATATGTAAGGTATCTTATTTTCATGGTGTATTCCTGGAATAGGAAGGCGCTTACCTTCTGTTGGCACATTCCTGTGGGAGGAAGGTGCTCGCCTTCTATGAGGAAGGTGCGTCTTCTAGTGGCACCTTCATTATGGGAGGAAGGTGCTTTGCCTGTCATGGCACCTTCCCATTGGTGCCTTCCCATCGGCACATTCCTTATGAGAGGAAAGTGCTTCCTTCCTTTTGGCACCTTCCTGGAGGAGGAAGGCGCTTCTCTTTCCTTGGTGCCTTCCTGGAAGAGTAAGGCGCCTACGTTCTCTTGGCGCCTTACTGGAAGAGGAAGGTGTCTACTTTCTCTTGGCACCTTCCTGGAAGAGTAAGGCACCTACGTTCTCTTGGCGCCTTACTGGAAGAGGTTGACCCCAAAAGAAAAAAAGTTCCAGGTCCATAAAAAGACCTCGACTGATCCAAATCTAACTAAACCAACTGCAATTCCACAAAACACATTGAAAACACACAAATTAGATAACACGCATAATTTCATCAAATATCTATATAATAATTTATAAAAGTACGCAATCCTTATTATACAGTCGCATAATGATCAAGAAAATGTGTACAAAATATGAGCATTTCTGGTGCTCATCATCCCCCCATGCCTAACATATGCCATGCCCTCATGGCATAAAAAATACAGATAGCCCGGTTGATCCTTCATCGTTGCCAATTCTTGGAGGGTTCAGTTGCCCCTGCGGCCCGAGTATGTATCTTTTGCATGCTAGCATCTGAAGGTGTGGCTCACCTTTTCCTATGCAGAATTGAGGGTGTGGCTGTTGATTGTCCCTTTGTCATTCTAGCCACTATTGGTGGTGATCTAGCCAACGTTGTCTCTATTGACAAGAATGCAGCTTCGGTAGCTTTCCAGAGGTTAGCATCTGGAGGTCTGATCGTTGCCAGAGGGATATCTAAATTATCCCCCTAGAAGGTACTACTTGGGCCTTGTATAATCTGGCTGCTTCAAGAGTAAGCCCTGCATTCTCCTTTGTAATGGTCATGACCTCCAATTTGGGGCCATATACCCCCATCATTCCAAATACTTCCTCATCATGAAGGGTCGTCCCCGGGATGAGCCGTAAATATCCCAGAACTGGCTATCCTCTGTCAGATTAACACAAATTCTAGAGTCTCCTCATCCTCACGACTGCCTTCCTGGCATCTTTGGCTGCTTTCATCTCCTTGAGTAGTCGTTCAAACTATTTTTTCATTTTGATGAATGGCTGCATATCCCACTCGTCCTCTTCTGGCTTGGTGAAGGTCACCTTCGCCTTCTTTCGAGTCATCTTGGGCCTTTTTCCTCTGGCCTCTATGGAAAATGTGATGGCTTGAACAGGGGTCTTATATTTCTCCCTAGCGAGCATCTCCTCACTCTGAGGGGCCTGCTATAGAGTGTTCTCTTCATTCCGTGCTGCTATTTCTGGGGGTGATCCTTCGTTCTCCTATCTGTCTGGTGTTGACCACTCTAGCTCTTCTCCTTCTTTAGATCTGGGGAGTTCTTCCTTATATTCTGGTCATGTCTATTGCTGGAGGCCCTCATCATACTCTATATCACTTACGACAATGACAGGGGGTATTGTGGGACTTCTCTCCCCTTCACTCCCAAAAATATAGGAATTCACCCCTGCCTTTGGGCTGCTCTATCGGGCGTCCGATCGAATATCCCTCGAAGAAAATACTCATTCAATAGATGTGGGAGAATTCATCGAGACTTATTTTTCCCAGTTAGTTTGAGTGTACGCATCCCTTCTTTTTGTTTCCCTACCCTAAAGCAGCTGGTTTTCCTCCCACAACTGCTGGACCAGTTGCTCAAGCTGGGCGATCCGTCTGTTTTGTTCCTTCAACTCCCCTGCATGCTTGTTCTGGTAGTCCTCCAAAATTTGCTAGGTCATCTAGCATTTGGTTTGCCATTCGAGTCCCTCATCCAAGGTCGCATCGACCTGGTCATTTTTCCCAGAAGTCCCTGCATCTTTTGGGATCCGATTCATCAATTATCGAAGGGTTTGTGCTACAATGTCTACTTTTGGGTTACTCTGTTCTTCCTTTGTCAAGAGGATTCACTGTAGAGGTTTCTTCCTGGGGACTGGTTCTGTCAGGAAAAACTCATCCTCATCGCTAACAAGCGGTGCTCCTTGCTCCTCATTCTCAGGAACTGGTGACTGCCCTCTTTCCTTTGTGAAATAGGGCAATGCCAATTTCCTGATGCTCGCTATTTCCTCTGCAGGGCATCCCTTGTCTTGCCCTGCTTTAGCAATAGTATCATGTTACCTTTCTTGGCCGTCATCTCCCTTTGCATCGAGGTTTTGCATATACACTTCTGCATGGCGAGCTAGTGCCAATATTAGCCCATGGTGGGCTAAGGTGGATGGTGCCCCTTTTTGGTACCAAGCTGCTTCATCCTTCAGAGCATTCACTAGGTAGAAGGGCACGTTTAACTTCCTTCCATGCACCAGGTGATTGAGAAACTACACATGATTAGCATGCAGATGGGTATATTTCTTGGTGCATGTGAAGAATCAAGAAACCTGCTTGAATATCTTTCGTAGATTCATGGGGAGGCTATTTTTGGATAACCCCTCCTTGTCTATCTGCACATTCTCTCCTGGCAGCAGCACCTCGACATACAGCTTCAATAGTCCACCTTTGTATACACATTCCCCTATGAGGGGCAATCCAGTCACCTATGAGATGAACTCAAGGGTGACTGGAATTGCCACTCCTTGTACTTGGGCCACATCACCCCTCAAGGAGGCAGCAAACTCCTTAGCTACCACCATGTCCTAGCCTTGACTGACCAGGGTATAGTATTCGAGCCATCCCTCGGCCTCGAACTGTGTTTTCACCACTCCTCTGATTCCATTCGTATCACTTGGTTCATTCTTCTTCACTGCATGATTCTTAGACCTTCCTCCCATGGCGCCTTCCCTTACTACTGCTTTTTTTTTCTGTCCTTACTTCCTCAAGAAGGCACCTTCTTATAGGTAAGGTGCCTAACCCTAGCATTTATGGAAGGCACCATATCATTGGCACACGGTTCTGGCTATGGGGGGATATGATCTTTATGACAACGGTATCTTTTCTAGTACTACATATTTTATAAATAATTATATAAAAATTTGAATTAACATGCACGTACCTAATTCAATGTTTTAGGCGTCATGAAGGCCGTTGATTCACCGATTTGTGACATGGGGGAGGGGTATGGTCATCTGGTGCCACTCATTCGTGTGATGCTTCATTCTGCTCGAGGTCTCTAGGAGGCATGAGTGTTGGTTGTACACAGAAGGCATTCTTTGGTACCTTCCCCATGTGGAAGGTGCTGATGTGGCACCTTCCCGATGTTGTCGGTGCTTTCTATATGGATGCGCCTTCCGATGATGGAAGGTGCCTTTGATTGGATGTGTCATCTAGTGGTGGAAGGTGCATTATTGATGATGGCGCATTCTTGCTATAGAAGGTGCTCCTAATTGGGTGCGCCTTTTCGATGTGGAAGGCACCTCCACCTGCATGCACCTTCCCAATGATGGATGGTGCTTCGATCTGCATGCGCCTTCCTGATGTGGAAGGCGCCTTTGGTTGGATGTGCATTCCTGATGTGGAATGTGCCTTGGCTTTTTTTTTTTTAAGAACTGTTAGAACTAGGCTAAGCGCCTTCTTGTCTGGGGTGCCTTATTTATAAGGAAGGTGCCTTCTTCTAGATGGGAACCTTATGGAAGGCACATTCTTTTGGATGGGCACCTTATTCATAAGGAAGGCACCTTATTCTGGCTGGGCGCCTTCTGGATGTGGAAGGCACCTTCTTCTAGCTGGGCGCCTTCTTTATAAGGAAGGCACCTTATTCTGGCTGGGTGCCTTCTAGATGTGGAAGGCACCTTCTTTTGGCTGGGCACCTTCTTTATAAGGAAGGCACCTTATTTTGGTTGGGAACATTTTGGAAGGCACCTTCTTCTTGCTGGGCACCTTATTTATAAGGAAGGTGCCTTATTCTAGCTAGGCGCCTTCTAGATGTGGAAGGTGCCTTCTTCTGGCTGGGTGCCTTATTTATAAGGAAGGCACCTTATTCTGGCTGGGTGTCTTCTGGATGTGGAATGCGCATTCTTATCAACAATCATGTTGTGATTGACTAGGAAAAAGGGTGATCAAGCCTTCCCAATCTTGCTTCATGCTGCATCAGCTTCTACCTACGAGCCAATGTCGAAATCTGAGCCAAATCAGGACTGGTTTCCCAGATACCTATTCCTCGTGCTATCAGGTCTTCCACCTGCAAAAAGCAACTAAAAAAAAAAGGAAAATAAAGGCAGTTAGATGCATTTTGTGCCTGTTAGGCCCTATTTTAGGATGCCTAAAACTTGCATGCGGGCGTCATCCTTGCAAAACACACTTTATATAAAATCTATATTAAATAATTTTGGGTGAGCACTTCCATGCCCACCATTTCACCTGTTAGAGTTTGGTCCAGATCTAGCAAGATGGGGTCTCCCCCACACCTATTCTGGATTCTACCTGTAACATTTCAGACATATTATAGGGGTGTATTCGGTGGCCATTGACTGTGAACATGGTGTCACTGTCGTCAATTGTATTAACATGCACCGCCCCATTTTTGATGAGCTCCACCACCTCATACGGCCCCATCCATCTCTGCATTAATTTGTCCTTTCTCTACTGGAACCAAGAATTGTACAACAATACCCATTCCCCTTATTGGAACTACTTTAGCTTAATGTGGCTATCATGCCACCACTTTCTTTGCTTCTGTATAATTTTTCTCCTCTATAAAGCATCTAACTAGATTTCGTCCAGCTGATCTAGCTACCGAATCCTTTGTTTTTGAGCTTCATCCAAGCTCAAGTTCAATTCTGAATCCATTCTTAGTGTCTTGATTTCAAATTCGATGGGCATCATTGCATTTTTCCCATAAACTAGTTGGAAAGGTGTAAATCCTATGGTGGATTTCTACATGGTGTTATATGCCCATAATGCCTCTGGCAACCATGTAGCCCAATCTTTTCTGTGTTGCTGCACGGTCTTTGTCAAGATGTTCTTTATTTATCTGTTTATCACTTCCACTTGCCCATTTGCCTACGGATGGTAGGGCATAGTTTTATTGTGCCAAAATTTATATTTCTCCATCAGTTCCTCGATCAACTTAGAGGTTGAAAGCACGAGGATACAAAAATAAAAATGGAAATCCCAAGTGTGATGTATGCAAAAGCGAAACGTAACGCTAAGCCCTACAAACTGAAATGCATGAAAGGGGAAACATAAACCAATTGAAACAAGATAGAAAGCAAATTTTGAGTACATCCCTTTTTATTAATTTGCTTTAACATCATGTTACATTACGTCTCCTCCCTTAAGTGGACTAAGAGCATTAAGTATGGCTCTATTACACAACGGATTGATACACTTTCTTTCGTGTGCCCACATGTAAAATGGGCAGACCAAACATCGTCGCCACTTGCATTGATGAGTCTTGACTCCTTGATGCTCCTCTAATGTCGAGACCCTACATTCAAGGAAACAAAAAATAGTCAGTAGCACCTATAGATAAAATGAAACATGCAATCCCCAAGCCTGCGGTCAGTGTGTATGCATAAAATGATTAAAGTGATAACTAAAACATATCAGAATGAGACAAAAATTTGATAGCAGCAATAAAAACTTTCCAGGAAGCCACTGCAAAAGGAATAATCCAGAAATCTTGCATAGATTTCTAATCACTTCGGGGTGGGATGATTAGAACTGTGATAACCTATCCAAGAGCCACCTCCTAAATGTTTGGTCCAAAAGCCTCCAAATCACCTACAGAGTTGGGGTTAGGTAAAAAGGGGTATTTTGGGATGATCCAGATGGTCAAATTTTTCCAATTTGGCCTCTATCACCCAAAATTTGATGATGCTATCTGTGTGTTAGTGAAAGTAGGAAATGATAAAAGCATGATCAAAACTTGTCAGAATCACATGAAATTTAAATGACAACCTATGTAAACAACCTAGAATCAGATGCAAAAGAAAAATTAAGGAAATCTACCACAAATTTCTAATCGCTCCGAGGTGGGGCGATTAGGACTGCGATAGTTTGGGGGGTGCCCGAGGGTAGGACGCCCACCGTTTGGGACTCTGTTTCGGCACCAATCTGCTTGGGATGGGTCCAAAACCTCTTATGGGGTTATGTCGATAAATTTGGTGGGATATTATGGCCAAATGTTTGGGTTTGGGTCCAGATTGCACTTCTAATAATCACCCAATAACCTCCCTCCAAAAGAGAGATCAAGGATGTAAAAGCACAATCGATGGGTGAGGATATAATTTGGTAGCACTTTGTTGCTCCAAAATCTCCTCGTCCTTTTTTTTGGGTGAGAAGACTCATCAATTTATAGACCTAGGGTCTCTCTCTTTGAATGTGCATGCGAGGGTGCCACTTGAGTTGCTTGTCCTATTTTGGGAGAAAAGATTATTCCCTGATTTAGAGTCTCCTTGCATGAGGCCTCCAAAATAAATACATGCATGACTGAAGTCTCTCTCCTTGATTTGAAGCCATTCCTCGCAATTGCATGTCCTGAAGTTGCAGTTAACTGGCGGACCTGTCGAGGTTTGACTTTTTGTCAGTTAAACTTGCTATTCGCTCCACCCTGGGATGAATGCTTATAATCATCCCTATGTGGGACGAATACTAGTTTGTAATCATCCCAATGTGGTACGAGTAGAGAGAAAAGTTCCAAAAAGGTGCCAAATTGACCTCTGAAGTTGCAATCGGGGTTATGTATGCAATATTTCAAGCCAAGGTGGTGATGAAATCCACCATTAGTCTTGATCAAGGGTTGGGGTTTTACGACCAAATCCTTGTTGTTTCAATTACCATGTGGTGTTTGGGGTTCTTTTTAATTTGCATAAATGGAGAAAACAAGCATTCAAACTCTCCTATGCAAGAAAATAACCAAAAAACATAAAGCAAAAAATGATAGAAGGTGTTTAGGACCCCTACCTCTTCTCTGCACAAATAAGATACCTCTAAATTTTTGCCCTAAAACTACACAAAGAGCTATTCACTCCTGGGTGAAATGAATAACAAACCTACATTCATCACAGGGTGGGACGAATGCCCATTCGTCCCTGGGTAAGATGAATTCCAACTCTGTACTCGTCACAGACTGGAACGAACAACAGTTCAGTGCTTGAAATATTGGTACATGCAAGCAAAAACAAGCAAATTTTGATCAAAAATTTAATCTTAAAATCAAGGGACAGACGTCCCACCGTGATCGCCACTGAAAGCATGAGGATATGGAAATAAAAGTGGAAATCCCAAGTGCAATGTATGCAAAAGTGAAACATAACGCTAAGCCCTACGAACTGAAACGCATGACAAGGAAAACATAAACCAATTGAAACAAGATAGAAATCAAATGTCGAGTACATCCCTTTTTATTAATTTGCTTTAAAATCATGTTACAGTACGTCTCCTCCATTAAGTGGACTAAGAGCATTAAGTATGGCTCTATTACACAACGGATTGATACGCTTTCTTTCGTGTGCCCACATGTAAAATGGGCGGACCAAACATCGTCGCCACTTGCATTGATGAGCCTTGACTCCTTGTTGTTCCTCTAATGTCGAGACCCTACATTCAAGGAAACAAAAAATAGTCAGTAGCACCTGTAGATAAAATGAAACATGCAATCCCCAAGCCTGTGGTCAGTGTATGCATAAAATGATTAAAGTGATAACTGAAACATATCAGAATGAGTTGAAAATTTGACAGAAGCAATAAAACCTTACCAAGAAGCTATTGGAAAAGGAATAGTCGAGAAATCTTGTACAAATTTCTAATCGCTTCGGGGTGGGACGATTAGAATTGTGATAACCTATCGAAGAGCCACCTCCTAAATGTCTAGTCCAAAAGACTCCAAATCATCTACAAAGTTGGGGTTATGTAAAATAGGGTATTTTGGGACGACCCAGATGGTCATATTTTGCCAATTCAGCCTCTATCACCTAGAATATGATGATGCTATCTACATGTTAGTGAAAGCGAGAAATGATAAAAGCATGATCAAAACATGTCAAAATCACATGAAATTTAAATGACAGCCTATGTAAACAACCTAGAATTAGATGAAAAATAAAAATCAAGGAAATCTACCATAGATTTCTAATCACTCTAGGGTGGGGCGATTATGACTACGATAGTTTGGGGGGCGCCCGGGGGTAGGACGCCCACCGTTTGGGACTCTGTTTTGGCACCAATCTACTTGGGATGGGTCCAAAACCTCTTATGGGGTTATGTTGGAAAATTTGGTGGGATATTGTGGCCAAATTTTTGGGTTTGGGTCCGGATTGCGCTTCTAATAATCACCCAATAACCTCCCTCCAAAAGAGAGATCAAGGATGTAAAAGCACAATCGATGGGTGAGGATATAATTTGGCAGCACTTCGTTGCTCCAAAAGCTCCTCGTATTTTTTTTTTGGTGAGAAGACTCACCAATTTATAGACCTAGGGTCTCTCTCTTTGAATGTGCATGCAAGGGCACCACTTGAGTTGCTTGTCCTATTTTGGGAGAAAATATTATTCCCTGATTTAGAGTCTCCTTGCATGAGGCCTCCAAAATAAAGACATGCATGACTGAAGTCTCTCTCCTTGATTTGAAGCCATTCCTTGCAATTGCATGTCCTAAAGTTGCATTTAGTTGGTGGACCTATTGAGGTTTGAGTTTTTACCAGTCAAACCTACTATTTGCCCCACCCTGGGACGAATGCTGATAATCATCCCTGGGTGGGACGAATACCAGTTTGTAATCGTCCTAGGGTGGGACGAGTAGAGAGAAAAGTGCCAAAAAGGTGCCAAATTGACCTCTGACCTTCCAAAATGCTATGGGAGTGGTTAGGAACACTATTTAAACTTTGGGGGATGCCCTAGGGGCTATATATGTCAATTCGATTAGTGCTTGTAATCACATAATCGGATTGATGATGTTTTGGTGTCTACAGATGCCCCTTTTTGGGATGCGTTGTGCAAGGCATAGCATTGAGCGAAAATAGATAACCAAAGCACTAATGATTAGGGTTTCTTAGTAGCCTAACAAAATTTTGATGCCCCAAGTATAAAAAGGGCACGCATTCTTGAATCCTTGCTTTTGACGAGCTAAGGAGCTTAATTCAAGTGTTAACCTTTTTTGGTGAGGTGTTACTTGATCTTGGGCATTGTTCAGTCATGAATAGGAAAAATGCACAACCTTTTGTCTATGGGAACCTTGAGGTCATGATTTTCAAATGCCAAGTGTTTGATCAGCTTGTGATTATTGCTTTTTTGCTGCCCCAAGCAGGAGCGTGATTGTCTTTGTCAATGATCCTTTGAATGCGTGTCATTTCCTTGATTGGGTGTGTTGTTGTTGGTTGGTGACTAAGTGTGACTACCCCATCAAGCAATGAATCGATGAGGGAATGACCAACATGATAAAAGTGATGAGTCTCTTGATCCAAGACGACATGTATAAGGGTGCCTTCAGTTGTTTTTCGTTGAATGCTTATGCAGTTCCCAAAAATTATGACCTATTTTTGGTGGGTTTGAACCCTTTTTGTGACGCATTTTGGAGCTGAAATTGTCAAAAATTTGTCTGCCCGTGGAGCGATCCGGCTATGGTAGCCTTCTTAGGGAGTAGGATAGTGGAGATTTGTGACCCCAATGTCTTTTTTTGATGCCAATAATATCAGGCGCAAATGCGCCTTCATTCGGCAATGTTATTGCTATTTTTGGTTGGGTTTTGACCCTTTTTGTGACACCGTTTGGGGATGAAATTCTCAAAAATTTGTCCTCTCGTGGAGCGGTTTGGCTATGGTAGCCTTCTTAGGGAGTAGGATAGTGAGGATTTGTGACCCTGAAGTATGTTTTGTATGCCCAAAATTTCAAGTGCAAAAGCACTCTTATTGGACAATTTTAGTGCTTGTTTTTGGTGCATTTTGTGCAGTTTTTGCTTTTTTTTGAAATTTTTGCTCTATAATCATTCCTAGGTGGGACGAATACCAGTTTAGTAATCGTCCCAGGGTGGGACGAGCACTAACAAGAGTGCTCATCCCAAGGAGGAAGGATTACAGGCTCAAAAAACCTATTTAAGGACCAAAACTGGGTTTTGGGCTCATTTGCAATTATTTTTCCTGGCGATTTGGATCTCTGAGGAGGAGGTCAATTCTACGAAGCGAAGCGCTGCCAAATTTCTCCCACCACCATGATTTCACTAACCGGATCATCAAGCGACGGAGCCGAAGCGAGACCAGTGAGTGTTCTTTCTCTTTATTGTTTGTGTTGTTTGTTACAGGTTTTAAAACCGTAATTTAGTTGTTTTTTTTCTTTTGTATTTTGTTTTTCAAATTAAAAATGAAACCCTAAAAAGGAGTTGTTTTGTTTTGTATGTGTGTGATTATGTGTGAATTTTTTTGTGTTTTGTATGGCTTCATTAAAACTTAGGTTGAAACCCTAGTGGAAAACATGTTTATCTGGCATCTGTGATAAACTAAAAGAAACCCTAGTCTAAAAAAAATAAAAAATTAGCTTAAAAACTTAGGTTAACCCTAGTTGAACAAAGATCAAAACTTAGCTTAAAAACTTAGTGTAAAACTGAGCTTAAAAACTTCGCTTAACCTTAGTTGTTTTTTGTTTTTATTTGTTTTTAATTTATCAGTGTAGACATAGAGTTAAAAACCCTAGGACTGACAAACTGTGGTTTGAATTTTTTTGGTGTTTTTAATTGTTCAGTTGAACTTAGAGTTAAAAACCCTAGGGAATGAAAAATTGTTTTTGAATTTTTTTTGTATTTTGTTTTTAATTTATCAGTTGACCTTAGAGTTAAAACCCTAGGACTGACAAACTGTGGTTTGAATTTTTTTTGTATTTTTACTTTTAATTTATCAGTTGACCTTAGAGTTAAAACCCTAGGACTGACAAACGTTGCTTTGAATTTTTTTGTTGTTTTTGTTTTTAATTTATCATTTGACCTTAGAGTTAAAACCCTAGGACTGACAAACTGTGGTTTGAATTTTTTTTGTATTTTTGTTTTTAATTTATCAGTTGACCTTAGAGTTAAAACCCTAGGACTGACAAACGTTGTTTTGAATTTTTTCGTTGTTTTTAATTTGTCAGTTTAGACATGGAGTGAAAAACCCTAGGTACTGACAACTATTTTTGATTGTTTTTGTTTTTGTTACTTTATCATTTTGACCTAGATTTAAAAAAAAAAAAAACTTAGGAACTGACAAACTGTGGTTTGAATTTTTTTTGTTTTTAATTTATCAGTTGAGACGTAGAGTTAAAAACCCTAGGTACTGACAACTATTTTTGACTGTTTTTGTTTTTTTTAATTTATCAGTTTGACCTAGAGTTAAAAAAAACTTAGGAACTGACAAACTGTTATTTGAATGTTTAATTTTTTTTTTTGAATTTTGTTGCTTTTAATTTATCAGTTTAGACGCTGAGTTAAAAAACCTAGAACTGACAAACTATTTTTGAATTGTTTTTGTTTGTAATTTATCAGTTTAGACTTAGAGTTGAAAACCCTAGGACTGACAAATATTTTTTTGAATTTTTTTGTTGGTTTTAATTTGTCTGTTGAGACATAGAGTTAAAAACCCTAGGTACTGACAACTGTTTTTGACTATTTTTGTTTTTGTTAATTTATCAGTTTGACCTAGAGTTAAAAAAAACTTAGGAACTAACAAACTGTTATTTGAATGTTTAATTTTTTTTTTTTGAATTTTGTTGCTTTTAATTTATCAGTTTAGATGCAGAGTTAAAAACCCTAGAACTGACAAACTATTTTTGAATTGTTTTTGTTTTTAATTTATCAGTTTAGAATTAGAGTTAAAAACCCTAGGACTGACAAACATTGTTTTGAATTTTTTTGTTGTTTTTAATTTGTCAGTTGAGACGTAGAGTTAAAAACCCTAGGTACTGACAATATTTTTTGACTATTTTTGTTTTTGTTAATTTATCAGTTTGACCTAGAGTTAAAAAAAACTTAGGAACTGACAAACTGTTATTTGAATGTTTAATTTTTATTTTTTTTAATTTTTTTGCTTTTAATTTATCAGTTTAGACGCAGAGTTAAAAACCCTAGAACTGACAAACTATTTTTGAATTGTTTTTGTTTGTAATTTATCAGTTTAGACTTAGAGTTAAAAACCCTAGGACTGACAAATGTTTTTTTTAATTTTTTTGTTTGAAATTTATCAGTGGAATGTTAGAGTTTAAAACCCTAGGACTGACAAACTATTTTTTTTTTTTTTTGTTTTTAATTTATCAGTTTAGACGTAGATTTAAAAACCCTAGAACTGACAAACTATTTTTGAATTGTTTTTGGCTGTACATTTTGGTTATGCATTGTTGTATATTCATGTTATTGTTGTATAGTTTTTCATGGTTTTTAATGTTTTTGTTTTATTGTCTTTTGTAGGTTGTGAAGAGCCGGTACCGTGTACCTACAGTTTTCTCTGAAGCACTGGAGGCACTGACTTTGGCTGACTGGGAGTGGCTTGATGCCCTTGGGCTCAAGTAGGTGACTTGACTAGAGCCTATGGTGGGGGATCGGGCATACCTGACCGCGTTGATCAACCTATGGGATCCCCGCACCAATACCTTCCATTTCCCAATAAGGGAGATGACAGTGACCTTGGAGGACATCTATCAGATTCTACATGTTCTAATAGATGGGCTATCGATCAGGACAATGTCACATGATCAGTGGACAACTATGCTGACGTGATGCTTCGAGCATGGGGAGGAGTTAGGTGTGGATAGCCCAATGGAGAGGGTAGAGGGCGACTGCTAGATTGGCAAGATTTTGGTACGATGGTGGCTAGAGAGGGGCATGTTGGGAGTGAGGCACGTAGTACTGATGGGCCTCATTTCCAACATGCTACTACCTGACTTATCAGGTGCATGATTCCCTTGGAACCTACTGGAGGTGGTTTTTAGGTTGGTGGAGTGTCCGACAGAGGCACCTCTGATCATGAGATGGGGACAGACTCTGTTGGCATAGCTCTATGATGAGTTGTACGAGGTTTGCTACTGGAGGCAAAAGGGTATTGGATGCAGCTATCTATTACAGTGTTGGGATTGGCAACACATGGTTGTGGAGAGGCCAGTGGGGTTGCCATGGATGACTTGGGTGAAGATGGTAGATCGAGAGATCGGGTATGGGACATTATGGTGGAGGTCTGAGGAGTAGGCATAGAGTCGATAGTGGGCAGGTGTCGTAGGGCACTATGTCGATGCCTTCGCTTGGCTTACTCTAGGGGGGGTTTTTTGATGCCCCTACCAGGACTGTCCAGCCTGGCCTAAGGCTATAGAGTGGCTATGGTGGGTTCATAGGGGGAGGTGGCTGATTGGGAGGCATCGAACTGAGCAGGAGTTCTTCCCATATGGCCGAGTGACATGATAGTTTGGGATGCGCCAAGGGTTGCCTAGTGATACCTTGATCTATCGGTTCCAGGGGGCGAGATGACTCTGGTCTGGACGGTCATTGCACCACTGGGTGAGGATTTAGATACGATGATTGACATCCTAGATGTGGATGACGTCGGGGTTACCACCGAGTATGAGCAGTGGTGGACTTTGCGACGATGGCAAGGTGAGGGGCCTCTAGGGGGCACAGAGGCGATAGCAGTAGGTGGTGATGATGCAAAGGCATCAGGAGAGGGTTGGGGGGTTCCTCTTGAGGATGTGGACATGGTAGAGGTGGATGATTTTGGGGGGAATTTTGGGGTTCTAGATCAGCCAGAGATGCAAGACGTTCCGGAGTAGTGGGAGCTAGAGTAGGCTATTGTGCCAGAGATGCCAATGCCTTAGGCAGTTTTAGAGGACACGAAGGTAGGGTTGCACATTGAGAATGCATGATTGGTAGGGCTACTCCAAAGGTGGGATGAGGAGATCGAGGATGCACTACAGGAGAGGGATCTCCTACGAATGCAACTAGAGGAGTGAGAGAACACATTTATGATGTATCACTGATGGTAGGGGGATATCGATGCTACATGAGAGATGGATCTCCTACGGATGTAGCTGGTAGAGAAGGAGAAGGCATTGGTGCAACATGATGATGTAGTAGCTTTGTACCATCGGTGGGAGGCAGAGTGGTTTTGGCATTGGATGGATTTGGAGGGAGAGATTATCCACCTCGGGGGCGGTTACCTGAGCCCTCTAAAGGTGGGTCTTCACGTCGGACGAGGGGCAGTGATACTGAGCAGTCAGCATCATCTTGTCATAGGCGATTGGATGAGGGGGGCACTAGTGGTCATGATGTAGGGGCGAGCAGCAGCTGCCCTAAGAGGTCCCATAGGACCCACACCATGAGGGGTAGTTCCCGTTGCACCGATCCTATGTGATCATGGTGGTCGACGCCCTAGGCTTGGGGGTTTTTGAGTTTTTGCTTTATTATGAGGTCAGAGGACCAATTTATTGTAGCCTACGGGTATTTTTGATGATATATATATACATATGACTTTCTTTGTGTTTAGAAACTTGTCGTGGTTTTTTTGTCTATTTATATACAGTTATTTAGGATGATGTATGCATGTGGGATTATGAATGCGATGTGTCTAATTATATGATGTATGCATATGGAATGAATGAAATGAGTTGTTGATAATTTTTTGATGGCACCATAGACTGTACAATATTTACTGGCTTGCTGTACTTATGGGATGGATTTGTGGAATGAATTTGCATGTGATAACTTTGTTTTTGTATTTTGCATATTTTCTAATGGTGATGTACATAATGAAATGTTCCAGTTGTTTTTTTTTAAATGTAGTTAAGCTTTTTTGAGATTCAGATATTTTAAATAACTAGCCAATATTGTATATTTATCTTGCAAGAATTTTGAACAAGGTATAAATCATACTTGAGTTTAACTGAGTTATTTCACATCCCTATGTGTGCAATTGAGTTTGTTTATGTGGATCACCAAATTAGCTCCACTAACTCCATTGTTGTGTGTAGTGAGATTAATCTACAGGAAAATCTAAGGTACCATAAGCTAGCTCATCCACATGCAAACATTGGTCTACTCACACGCAAAGCTAATATGATAGACATATCGTCATGCATTTAGCATACCGCCATTACCAGGTAGGCTGTCCACCAAACCCGTAATGAGGATCACCTAGATGGTTTTTGAATGCTGAGAATTCTAGGGATTCAATCTCAGGCATCTTTTATTTGCTCAACGTGTTAGGATACTTGCTCGTATACATAGTGATGAAAATAACTGTTTATTTTTCTCTTTTTTTTTTTCTTTTTTAGCAAGGACTTTGAATAGTGGTGATAACCACTGTTATTTGATTTTGCATCATGAGCTACATAAGGTTGAACTTGTAGGTTTTCGTCTTGTGAATGGCATTGATCCTCTTGGCCTTGGGGATGACTACCCATCCTATTCAGGGACGTGTAGTATGAATTCTTACGACTTTGGGAACCAAAGGGGATTAGGGATATGATGAAGTAAGGGCATTGATCGTTTAGGCCCTAGGGATGACTACCCATCCTTGGAAAGGGTGTGTAGTACGAATCCTTACGACTTTGGAGACCAAAGGTGATTGGATATGGTCATGATGATGGCTTTTTGGGAGTTTTCTTTTGAATGACATTGATCATTTTAGGCCTTGGGGATGACTACCCATCCTTGTCAAGGGCATGTAGTACGAATCCTTACAACTTTGGGGACCAATGATGATTGAGATTTTTTTGGTAGTGGTGAAAACCATTGTTTATTAGGGGGAATTGAGGGGGAAGAGCTTGTCCTTTTATCAATTCTTAGCACTCTTGAACCATTCGCACAGGGGGATGAGCAGGCTAATATTTCACCTATGGTATCGTAGACTGCTTTGTAGTTTTCATCTTCCATTCACACAACTTGGGAATTATTTTATGTGTTTTAACTTGTGTAGGGATGTTACGTAATGAGGCGTGATCGAAGTAAAACTCTCCCTTGTAAAATCCATTTAACTTTGTATAGTTTTTGGCTAAAAATTTAAAGACAGCTGAATGACGAAAACCCTACATACATTAGGAGACAACTGACTATGCTAGAAATGGGGATGGTGTTATTCTGGATGTATGTGTTTATAAAATGGGTGGAATGTGGAAAATGAAAGAAATGCTGAGCAATTACAGTCTATGGTGTTTGGGACATGTATGACCAGAAAATATGCAATGTATAGATGCGATGCCTAATGCAACTTATATTTTTGTATTTTGATTTTTACGAGTATGCATGGAATTGAGATGCAAATTTTTTTGTTATTTTTGATGATTTTACTGTTTTTGTTTGTTTTTTAATATTTATTTTGACCAAGCAGTTATGGTAACCCTTGGAGCTTTTGGTTTGACCAAATGGTTTATGGATACCTTTGGGGAATTTTTGGGGTTGACCAAGCGATTGTGGGAATCCTTGGAGCTTTTAGTTTGACCAAAGGGTTTATGGACACCTTTGGGGCATTTTGGGTTTGACCAAGTGATTGTGGGAATCCTTGGAGATTTTGGGGTGGCCTATGGCTCTCTAAATGTGGAATGGCCTCAAATGACTGATGTTCAAGGGTTCTAGTTCCTTGATTCCTTCAAGGGATGTGAGTCGGTATGTTCTAGGTCCTATTTTACTGTCAATCACATAAGGACCTAACCATTTTGCCACGAACTTGTCCCTTGGATGGGGCAGAAAATTAGAATTTTGTTGGTTCTCTTTTAAGATCAAGTCACCAACCTGAAAGTCCCTTAGGTGGACCTTCATGTTGTATTCTTTCTTAAGTCGCTCTTGATAGATACGTAAATGCTCAAGAGAATTGATGCATCGTTCGTTGAGCAACGTAAGTTGGTCTAACCAAGCCTGCCATGCAGTTTCATCATCGATGAACTCTTGCATTGAAATATGCAGGGAAGGGATTTCCAACTCGAGAGGCATGACGGCCTCGAAGCCATACACCAGCAAAAATGGAGTTGCCCCAGTGGGCATCCGAATGCTAGTGCGATAAGCCCATAGGGCAAGCAGTATTTGAATGTGCCAATCCTTATGACTATCTACGACGGTATTTTTGAGGATGGCGACTAGCATTTTGTTTGACGCCTTTGCTTTCCCATTTGCCTGCAGATAATAGGGTGTCGAAAAACTATGCTAAATTTTGTATTTTGTTGTCAAAGTACGCACATCTATATTCTTGAATGACGTCCCATTATCCGAGATGATCTTGGATGGAATACCAAAATGACATATGATGTTATGTAAAATAAACTCTGTAATGCGGGTTCCAGTCGTAGAGGTTAGCGAAATTGCTTCCACCCACTTGGTGAAGTACTTTGTGGCCATTATGATGAACGTGTGATGACCTGATGATGCAGGGGAGATATTTTCGATTAGATCAAATCCCCACTATGAAAAAGGCCAAGCCGATTGAATCAGTTACAAGGCCTAAGAAGGTACGTGTGTAAAATTGGCATGGTGTTGACACTTCATGCACTTCTTTACATATGCACAATAATATCACTCTAAATATGGTTAATAATAGCCCATGTAGAGAATGCACTTTGCAATGGACATACCACTAAAGTGGCCACCATACATACCATCATGGGCTTGGGTGATCACCCAAGTAGAATCCTGTTGGTCCAAGCAACGGAGGAGGATTTCTTCATAGCTTCAACGATACAAAATGTCTCCTAGCAAGAAATGTTTTGTTGCTTTCTATTTAAATTATATTTTTGTGGCTTGTGTCAATCCAAGTAGGAGATTACCTAACTTGAGGTAATATTTAATGGGTGTGTACCAATCCTGTTGATCAGAAACCTCGATGGTATGAACGACCAATCCCTGTTGATGTTCATCCCTAGAAAAAGCTGAGTGGGAAAGAACTTGTAAAAATAGTATTGTGTTGCTATTAAGAGGGGTCGAGGAGAACAAGGACCCCCAATTGGCGTGATTCAGAAAATCATGGATTAGAGAGAACTTATCCTGAGATGGTTCAATCTAGATCAGGTGGATTCCTGGCATTAGTTTAGAGCTTGTGCTCTCCATCATAGATTGTGATAATGTTTTGACGTGAATGGTTGTCATCTCATCGAAAGGGTCTTGCGAGATTAGTGACCCCAAGGAAGGCATAGTATCCGCAAAATGATTTGATGATCGATGGAGTGCCTCTATGTCATACCATTCAATCTATGCCAAGAATTTGTCCACAAGGGATTTGTAGGCCTGTAGAACTAGGCATTTACATTGGAATACCCCTTTCACTTGATTGAAAATTAACAGTGAATCACCAAAGATGTTTAAACGTTTGATGTTCATGGTGATTATTGTCTGAAGACCTATGAGCAAGGCTTCATATTTTTCATTGTTGTTGGTGCATGAGAAGTCTAATTTAAATGATAGAGGTATTGGATCCCTTTACGGTGTGAAGAATACAATTCTCGTGCCACCTCCTTGCTCACATTTAGAACCATCAAATAATAGGGTCATGTCAGCCTGAGACTCAGGTTCATTAGAATCTAGTGATTTTAAAAGATGGAAGACCCCATCATCAGGTAGTTCTATGGTCAGAGGTTGATCGTCTTCAAGAGGACCCTCTACTAGTTGATCAGTGATGACTTGACCTTTTATGGATTTCTATACAATTAATTCTATGTCAAAATCCGTCAACAACATGATCCATTTCACCATGCGGCTACTATGATAAGTTTGACTCATCATGTATCATAATGGATTCTCCTTAGACACAACATATGTCATATTTTTGATCATGTAGTGGTGTAGCTTTTTGGTAGCAAACACCACTGCCAAGCAGAGCTTTTCAACATATGCATAGTTAAGTTCATAACTGACCAGGGTGCGACTAAGATAGTAATTAGCTTGTTCTTTATGTAGTTCATTTTTTTGGGATAGCATGGCACCTAGTGCCACCTCAATAGCTGAGATGTATAAGTAGAATGACACTCCTGGTCTAAGTGGTGCCAATACTGGTGGTGAAGCCAAGTATTGTTTAATATCATCAAATGCTGACTGGCACTTGTCATCCCAATGAAATTCTACCCCCTTGTGTAATAATTTATTCATGGGTCGGCACTTGTCAGATAGC
Source organism: Wollemia nobilis (assembly GCA_028583015.1). Taxonomy (NCBI): domain Eukaryota; kingdom Viridiplantae; phylum Streptophyta; class Pinopsida; order Araucariales; family Araucariaceae; genus Wollemia; species Wollemia nobilis. The sequence continues at coordinate 32,051,876 of JAQPPZ010016892.1, read as the reverse complement.
TATACTATGAAGTGCTTGATTGACACAACCTTTCCCTACAGGCTTTTGAGCTGCTTGATGGTAGTTGGGGGAAGCATTTCAAGGATTGCCTTGAATTTGTGTGGGTCTACCTCGATTCCTTGTTTGGAGACTATGTAACCCAAGAGATTTCCAGATGTGATGCCAAATATGCACTTCTTGGGGTTTAGTCTTGTAGCACCCTAAAATTGGCACAGTGAAATTGTAATAATTACATTCATTCTAATAAATAATTTAAATTCAAATTTTAACCTCCCAAAATGCCCGTTAACCGTCGGGTAATCCGTTTCCCCCTTTTCCATGCCATTTTTAGAGGTTTTTTTGACCGTTTGACGATATTGTCGCCGATCAGACGATATTGCCCCAGATCTGACGATTTCATCTGGGCTAGGATGTCTAGATGATCTTGTCCCTAAACTAATTTTGCACAGTTAGCTTCTGTTCCAACGAGCCTCTAATCCGGGCAGAAGCGTGTCTGCACCATTAGAGACCCTCCCCCATTGGAGATCTCCCAAATAGGGATGATATCCAACCTCCTAACCTCCCTCCTAAGCCTATTTAATCCTAAGCCCTCCCCTTAGCACCCCCTTGGCTGATAATTCCTGTAACTCAACTTCATGCACGTTAAAAAATCCTAAGTTTCTATTTTTCATTAGTTCTATACAATTTTGTTGTAGGTACCATATTGTTTTTCAGCCGAAACAAGCTTACATCGTCGTCGACGAACCTGTTCAGATCGGAGGCGATCCTATCAAATCAAAGATGATTTCGTACCAATGCGAGATGATTTCGACTGTAGTCAACATTGAGGCAATTAGTGCCTGAAGTTTGCATTTCTTCTTCCCTTTTTCTACTGTTTTATGTTGTAATTAGCAATTTTATTCAGTATTTTATACTATTCTACATTTTGGAGTTCACCCATCTAGATCAAATGCATGATTAAACCATAATTATTATCTAATTAGCATAATACATTCTTGTTTCTATTATTAAGTTTCAATTTAATATTTTTGCTGTCATTTTACACTATTTCCCTCTGTTAGGATAGTTGTTTTTTTGTATTTTGCACCTATTTCTTTGTTTGTAGGTCTCTGACGAATTCGTCTGATGAATTCATCAGATCTCAGATGATCTTGTCAGATCTTAGATGATCCTATCAAATCAGAGGTGATCCTGACTACTTCAAGAATCAGAATCATCATCAGACATCCGGATTAGGTATTCTTATTTTATATTCTGTAATTTCTTTATTTTCTGTCTTTAAATCTATTTTTTGTACTCATTGAATTTGCATTTTCATATAGAATAGCTAAGACCTATTTTGACCAAACCTAGGATTTGAATGCTTAAAGGCTAAAACGAACACATAAAACACATTCCCAACCTAGGCATGGAAACTGCCATTGAATGTTTCCTGGTGAACCCACCATCCGTCAAAAAATCACCAATATACACCTCCCTTGAGAGGCGGGACCTTCGCAAGTCCTCTCGGTCCGAGGTACCGCGACATCATTTTCACATCCCCCTTTCGGGCATGGATCCTATAGCCTGAAGGTAAGGGTGTGAAAAATTTGGAGCGATACATTTTGGAGCGATACCATCTCTCTGCTAGGGCTGTCAATAGCCCCATGTCTATTGACACTTATGGCATTTTTGCCACATGTTGTAAGCTGGCTTGTGCTAGCTGATCCAGCTCTTCCTGTGTAAGAGCGGCCAAGTCATCTCTCAAACCTCCATACTTCCATTCCCTGCTCTTTAGCAATCATCTCTGCAACATAAACAACAATAAAAAACAATCATTAATAACAATTCAAGTGATTAAAAATGCAAGTTAAAATAAGTTCAATTTTATGCAATTGATGATATCGTCCATTATTGGATGATATCGTCCCACATTTGAGCATAATCATCTCTAATTTCGCAAGCTAAAATTGTCCCTAATTTGATGAAATCGTCCCCCTTTCGTCGATTTTGCCCTTAGATGAAATTGGCGAACTTGAGACGATTTCGTCGAAATCGGGACGATTTCGTCTTGATGACGTCGACGACCCAAAAATGGTCGCGATGCTCAAAATTTAATTAAAATTCACCTAAAAAACATGTAAAATCAAATTAAAGCATTCGAAGTTAAGTCTAGACTCTTACCCGTAGACCACGCCGGACCTCTATTGCTCTGTGCATCGTCTCCACCATTTTTGCTTCCAGAGCTCTAAAACCAGAAAAATGAACAGTAAAAATGAATTAGGGTTTTACCTTATTTTTATTAATTTTATTCAAAAATAATTCAAAAATAAATTTGCTTTTTCGCGTTTTTACCTCAAACGTTCGATTTGGGTAAAAACACGGAGGGGGCACCATAGTAAGCTATCGTATGATTCAACCAAGAATCGTTGCCTAAAAATGGGAATAATTTTTTGCTTTCTCGTAGATCGAGAAGAACTCATCTTTAATGCATTTTCTTCAAAAAATTCGCTAAAGAGGGGGAAAAATGTAGCACCCTAAAATTGGCGTAGTGAAATTGTAATAATTACATTCATCCTAGTAAATAATTTAAATTCAAATTTTAACCTCCCAAACCTCCCGTTAACCGCCGGGTAATCTGTTTCCCCATTTTTCGTGCCATTTTTAGAGGTTGTTTTGACCGTTTGACGATATCGTCGTCGATCAGACGATATCGCCCCAGATCTGACGATTTCGTCTGGGCTAGGACATCCAGACGATCTTGTCCCTAAACTGATTTTGCACAATTAGCTTTTGCTCCAACGGGCCTCTAATCCGGGTAGAAGCGTGTCTGCGCCATTAGAGACCATCCCTCATTGGAGATCTCCCAAATAGGGATGATCTCCAACCTCCTAACCTCCCTCCTAAGCCTATTTAATCCTAAGCCCTCCCCTTAGCACCCCCCTGGCTGATAATTCCTATAACTCAACTTCATGCACGTTAAAACATCCTAAGTTTCTATTTTGCATTAGTTCTATACAATTTTGTTGCAGGTACCATATTGTTTTTCAGCCGGAGCAAGCTTACATCGTCGCCGAAGAACATGTTCAGATTGGAGGCGATTCTGTCAAATCAGAGATGATTTCATACCAATGCGAGATGATTTCGATTGTAGTCCACATTGAGGCAATCAGTGCCTGAAGTTTGCATTTCTTCTTCCCTTTTTCTCTGTTTTATGTTGTAATTAGCAATTTTATTCAGTATTTTATACTATTTTGCATTTTGGAGTTCACCCATCTAGATCAAATGCATGATTAAATCGTAATTATTATCTAATTAGCATAATTCATTCCTGTTTCTATTGTTAAGTTTTAGTTTAATATTGTTGATGTCATTTTACACTATTTCTCTCTGTTAGGATAGTTGTATTTCTATATTTTGCACGTATTTCTCTATTTGCAGGTCTCTGATGAATTCGTCAGATCTCAAATGATCTTGTCAGATCTCAAATGATCCTGTCAAATCAGAGGCGATCCTGACTACTTCAATAATTAGAATCATCATCAGACATCCGGATCAGGTATTCTTCTTTTATATTCTGTAATTTCTCTATTTTTTGTCTTTAAATCTATTTTCTGTACTCATTGAATTTGCATCTTCATATAGAATAGCTTAGATGCATTTTGGCCAAACCTAAGATTTGAATGCTTAAGGCTAAAACGAACACATAAAACACATTCCCAACCTAGGCGTGGAAACTGCCATTGAATGTTTCCTAGTGAACCCACCATCCATCGAAAAATCACCAATATACACCTCCCTTGAGAGGCGGGACCTTCATAAGTCCTCTCAGTCCGAGGTACCATGACATCCTTTTCACATCCCCTTTCTAGACATGGATCCTATAGCCTGAAGGTAAGGGTGTGAAAAATTTGGAGCGATACAAGTTTGACTTTATGTTCAATGAGGCAATCAAGGATCTTGCTTAAGTCATCAAGATTATCTGGGTGTAAAAGAGATTTAGCCAAAAAATCATCCATGTAATCTTTGAAAGTTTTATGCATGTGATCATGGAAGATGTATGTCATGGCACGTTGGTAGGTGGCACCAACATTTTTAAGGCCAAAGGGCATGACCTTATAATAAAATTTCCCCCAAGGCATTGTGAACACCATTTTTAGTTGGTCCTCAGGATTAATATGAATCTGATTGTATCTTGAGAAACCATCCATGAGGGAAAGCATTTCATGGCCCACTGTAGCTTCTACAAATGCATCGATGCTAGGCAAGGGTAAATCATCCTTAGGACTCACTTTGTTTAGATCTCAAAAATTGGTGCATATGCAAATCCTCCCGTCGAGATTTTTTACGGGCACCATGTTAGACAACCATGGTGGGTAATCCATGCAGATGACAAACTATGCATCCCATAGCTTTTGTAGCTCATATTTTACCATTAAGTCTACTGTTGGATGCATCTTACGTAGTTTTTGCTTCACTGGCTTGACTGTCGGATCATGCGTAAGATTATGCATGACTAGCTACGGATCTAGCCCCGACCTATCTTTGTAGGACCATGCAAAAACCTCCTTCTTCTCTTTGAGAATGGCAATATAGTCGGCTTGCTCTTTGGGGGATAGAATTACCCCCAGATTAATGATTTGTAAATTTATTGTATTAGAGCCGATGTCTACATTAGTCATCTCCTCGAATGACATGTGGGACCCATCCTCCAAATGGTGTGGAGTTGGGATCAGGTGGATATCGTTTGTTGAATTTAGATCATCGTTTGGAATGTTGGTTTCCTCTTTAGCATGGAAGAAATCTTGAGTCTATCATGGGGTGAAATGGAACATCCCATCGAAAGGCCAATACTCTGATGGGGATGGCGGTGTGTCAGCGCAATCCCAGTTTATAGCATCTAGGTCTAGATACAATGACCATGTTGGGTCAGCTGGATTGTGTATGGGTGTAGTTAAGTCAATGGAGATCATGTTAATGAAATGATTCCGGTCTCCATTACCGTGGATGTGGTTACTTTGACATCCTAGGTGATATTTGTGCTCCGAATATGACTCTGTGGGTACTAGCACAAATGGATCGGCCCTATGTGTGGATAAGAGGACAAGATCTGCCCTAGGCACTAATGGATTTATAGGGTCTCCAAGCAGAAGATGTTCTCTATATACCTAGAGTGGTGGGTGTAGTAATTTGTCCAATTGCGCCTGGTTTAGGTGCCACCTATGCCTTGGCCCTATGTGTAGTTGTTAAAACATGTCATCTATGTCCAAGGGATATTCCTGTTGTTGCATATGATTGAGATAGGCCATATTAGTTTCATCTTCATAATCACTATCAGATATCCAAAGGCCTTCGTTGGCTCTAACAACTATTTATGACATATGAGGCTCATCTTGCTCGAGCAAATTAATGTGGTCCCATCGATGTTGTTCCACTCTTTATGGGGGGACCTGATTCTCTTGAGGTGGCATATGCTCAATTGGAGCATCCAAAGGGAACATTTTCATGAATCTTTCCTGATAATCATCCATTGGAGTCACTTGTGAATTATTTCTATCAGACTCGAAAGGATCCCAAGGCACTACCTCATATTCTGAATCATCTTCTGAAGACCCTTCTTGGTCTTGTCTATATCCCTCTTGTAGGTGAGTCCTCAAAATTTCTCCCTTTTTGACCAAAGGGAAAGGGTTGTTAAGGTCAACAAGGTTGGTTGTTAGCAATGGGAGATAATCCCCCAATGTATATGTTGTGTTAGGATTGGCATATGGATCTAATGCTAACCCATCCTTATTGCCTATCCCTATGCCTTGCATGTTCTCTACCAAGATGTCCAAGGGTAGGGGGTGGTTGAACCCTACTCCTAACTTGTCGTACGACATTTGATATCTTGGTTAGCAAAGAACACGCACTCCTTGCTCATACCTGCCCAACCCATATCCATGCCAATTACATTGGCCAAGATATCTCAAAGCAAAATTTGGGTTGGACAAATAGTTGACATCCTCAGCAAAGGGCTCTTCATCTTCGTCTTCTTGCATGTAAGGTTCAATGCAATTATCCAAGCCCCCATAAATAATTTTTTTTTGATTGTGTGGGTAGCCTAGAGGAACCACAAATTTAATGGAGAGTCGAGGTCTCCCCATGTCCTGCATGGACTCAAGTGTGGGTGTTTCTACAATGTTCCACACTAGATACTCCCCCAGGCCCGTGTTGGCCATCTCAACGGTGATTGTTGGTGGTTGAGGGGGAGCTAATGGGAGTTATTCCTGAGTCCACTCCATGTAGGGTGAACTAGGCGTCTCGACTTCCATTCGGCTAGGCATATCTTTGGTAGAGATGGTTGAGATGAGGGGTGGTTCCTCTTCTAGGGGTTTCTTTCCCTTGTCCTTCGATGTGGCCATCGTAGGTGGTGTCGATGGTGAAGGACCAGCTGGGGATTTGATGGAGTTTTCAACGGGGATGCCTAAAAAATTGAACCTTGTTTAGATGGATTCAACTAAAAATCCAAATGCATTGATGGAAGGGTCGATTGCGGCATTAGCTGCACCATATTGTAGTACTTGAAGGGCTCTAAGTCTGTCAGGACTACATGCACCATTCCTTCAAATGTATACTTTAGGCACTGATGAGATATCGAAGGGAAACACTTCATGTCCCTGATCCAAGGCCGCCCCAGCAAGATATTATAGGCTATCTCACCTTCCACTATGTGGCACAATGTATGAATAGTCTTTTGTACCACTTGGATGGGTAGGACAATTATGCCAACCGTCAAGCATATTGCATCATTGAATGCTCGAAGAGTATAGGTGGAGGCCATGATGTGAGATGCCGACAACTTCAAATGTTTCAATGTTGTTGTTGTAATTATATTACTGGATGAGCTAGTGTCCACCAACACCCTCTTATACGAAATCCCGTTGACCCGTGTAATTATGTGCAGGGCTGGATCCACCACATCACCAATCACTAATTTTAATTTGTCTTCTCTAAAGGTGATGACTAGTTCTGTACATTGTCTTACATGTCCCAAAAAGTTGTTGAAAGAATTTGCTTCGTGGGGCTGCAGCTCGATGGATTTTAATATCTCCATTAGATCCTCCTGATGGGGAATTAATTGTTGAATGAGCTCGTATATGAGAGCCTAGCCAACGTGGATCTTAGAATTTGGGTAAGTCTAGTCTAAATCATGGCCACTGGTCTAGGCGGGGGAGGTTGCGTAGGGTGCTATTAAGGTTGTGACATCGATGGAACCTCTCCTATGGACATCGCGAGGGCAGCTCTTGGGTACCTTCTGTTCCTAGTCACTATGCTTATCATCACTATATACCCCTACATGGGGCAATTCTATGTCACCTCGTTGACTTGAATGGATTTTACTTGCACATCATGGGCAAGCAAGGGGTCTTTGAAGACTCCCATATATTGGCTGTTTGGCGCTACGGGGTTGTCCACTGCCATCATCTTGTTGTCGATTAGGTCTTGCACCAAGCCTTTAAAATTCCAACATGAATTAAGGTCATGTCCCTTCCATCTGTGGAACCTATAGTACAAGTCTTCCCTATAGCCCTTTGGATTTGGTGCATTGGGGTCTATGGTTTGAATCTCAGGTAGGTTGATCAAGTTTACTACTGATAAGCAGTCAAATAGGGAGTCCTTGGACTCTGTGTAAGGTGTGAACTGTCGCCTAGGGCGACACTACTGATTTTGTTCTTGCCTCTAATTTTCTCTATCATAAATGTTAAGAGGCACTGCCTGATAGTTAGCCTTTTGGGGCTGTGTTGCTTGTGCAGGCTTAGGGACATTTATAGAAACCTGATTGACCGCAATAGGTTTATGTTGTGTGGTCCCTATTTTGGTGTTCTTAGACCATTATTTCTTCTTTGGCTTGGAAATATCACTATCTTGTATCTTGATCTCCTCAATGATTCTGGCTTGTGGTAGGTATTCCTCAAGAGTGGCATATTGCTGTAGCTGCAATAGCATGAAGATCGATATAAAACAACTCTTTGAGAACATTTGGGTCAGGTCGGACATGGGAGGGAGGTAGGGCAGCTTTGAAAGCAACGTCCTCCATCGGTTCCCATATGCCACCATGGTTTCTTCCTCATACTGCCTAAGGCTAGCTATGTCACTTAGTGATGCATTTTTATTGGTGTTGAAGGCGAAGCATTCGAGGAACGTGTCCACTAGCTGATCCAAGTTACTGATGCTATGTTTTGGAAAATGAGTGAACCAATCTGAGGTAGGGCCTACGAATGTGGTTATAAATGTTCTTAGCAACAAAGCATCATTGTCCTGAATTCCAAAGCATTGGCTCAGAAATCTAGTTACATGCTCTTGGGCATCCTCCTCTCATCTAAAGAGTACCAACTAGGGCAGTTTAAAGTGTTTAGGGTATGGGGGTGCCAGCACTGATGGATGCACAGGGTGACTACAGAGTTGGCGTAAAGTGGGATTTTGGGGCACAGAAGTCTTGGTCTCTATAGACTCTAAGTGCTCTAGCAGTGCTTTATATGCATCGAAGGATTTTATCTCTTCCTCCTTGGTTTACTTTCACTATGGGTTGTGGGGAACTTGAGGCCTATGGAGGGGTAGTCGAACAACATCCCCCATACCTTGGTAGGGTGTTTCAGCCCACTCTTCTTCTTTCTCATACTCCTCATAGGATTATTGAGGAGCACCTAGGAAATACCTATAAACATGGGTGGGCACCCGAGGAAGGTGCCCATCATTGTTTCTGGGAGTGGCCTCCTGCTCAGGTCTAGGAGGTCTTGGAGGCAATGTTTGATAATGTTGCGGGGACCTATCTTGCACCAAGGGGTTGTGCCTCTCATACACTTCTACTTTATGCGCATGAGGGGTTGGGACCTTCTCAGGCATAGTGTTCTGAAGCAATTTGGCTATCTAACGTTGAATGCACTCTTTGCTAAGGTGATACAGATGCTCTAACTATTGTTGATCTTGCCTGAGTTGCATAATTTGTGCTTGGTGGATGGTATGTTTGGAAAATTCCAAGTCAATTTGTTCCACCGTCTTGTGTTTAGGAAGCCTATATGCCTCTCCTACATGTCTATCTCAGTCATGGTGATCCGATATCCCTATGGGTTGCTTTCCTCTATCGAGTTTAGTGGCATTCACTCGAGGCTTTGGCCTCATTGGGTGATCCTGATACATAGCAAGTGCGGAGATGCATTGCTCTCACGATGTGTATTACTCTTGAGGAATGTAGTGGTCTTCCTCATACTTCCTTTCGTATGTGTGAAAGGGGCGGGCATAATTGGCTTGCCCTGTCTGGAGAGCCTTGTGCTCTGGATTTTGTCTAGTGTTTCTAATAGTAATAAGGGTCAAAGGATGGATGACGAAATCATGTGGCCCCTCTTTATGGACCCTATGTTGCTCTAGTGTTTCATCACTAGGCCAATCATAATGAGCATCTAAGGGAGATCTCCTATCTATGTTGAGTGCCACATGTATGTCCTCTTCTTGAAAGGATCTATGCTGAGTGGGGGTGCCCCTCAAAGAGGTGCCTCTATAGTCCTGTTCTGTAATGGCATGATGTGGACTATCTTGTGTGTCAGGACACCAAGGCGATATGACCAAGTCCTTAGGACTATATCGGAGGTGACTTGTCCCCCTTTGTGCACTCTCTGCAACTCCTGTACGTGATTGGGCTCGGCTACGGGTGTACATCATGGTGATGTTTACCTGAATATATGTACATTTTTATCTTCTTTAGGATTTCTTATGCTACACTAAATAGAAGGGAAACACACAATTAAAGCAATGATTATCTTGTTATAGATTAAAAGTGTGCCCTAAATCTAGTTCAGTGTGTTTTGATATTTGTTTTGATAGTTTTTTAAAGAACATTTCATAACGAATGCAATATGATAGCTCTTATGACTCCCAAAAAGGCCACCCCTTCGATATACCACTGCCAAGCCGTTATACTGAACCTCTCTATATACCCGCCCTTATGTGAGAGAGACTATAGGTACGTGAGAGCAGAACGATACATGGAACATAGGCGGTATGGAAGGGGAATCATTCTATTTATGACACCTACCATATAAGACTTGTTCTCATGCACTGGGAATCACTCCCGCTACACTTGGTCAGCTTTCGTCAAGATTTACGTCTAGCAACAGTCACGATCGCGGTTATGTATGCAATATTTCAAGCCAAGGTGGTGATGAAATCCACCGTTGGTCTTGATCAAGGGTTGGGGTTTTACGACCAAATCCTTGTTGTTTCAATTACCACATGGTGTGTGGGGTTATTTTTAATTTGCATAAATGAAGAAAACAAGCATTCAAACTCTCCTATGCAAGCAAATAACCAAAAAATAGAAAATAGAAAGCAAAAAATGACAGAAGGTGTTTAGGACCCCTACCTCTTCTCTGCCCAAATCAGATGCCTCTGAATTTCTACCCTAAAAATACATAGAGAGCTATTTGCTTCTGGGTGAAATGAATAAAAGACCTGTATTCATCACAGGGTGGGGCGAATACCCATTCGTCCCTGGGTAAGAAGAATTCTAGCTCTATACTCGTCATAGACTGGAACAAACAATAGTTTAGCACTTGAAAACTTGGTATCTGTAAGGAAAAACAAGCAAATTTTGAGTAGAAATTTAATCTTAAAATCAAGGGACAGAGGTCCCACCGTGATCACCACTGAAAGCACGAGGATATGGAAATAAAAACGGAAATCCCAAGTGCGATGTATGCAAAAGCGAAACGTAACGCTAAGCCCTACGAACTGAAATGCATGAAAGGGGAAACATAAACCAATTGAAACAAGATAGAAAGCAAATTTTGAGTACAACCATTTTTATTAATTTGATTTAAACATCATGTTACAATACGTCTCCTCCATTTTGGGGACTAGGAGCGTTAAGTATGGCTCTATTACACCATGGATTGATACGCTTTCTTCGGCGTGCCCACATGTAAAATGGGTGGACCAAACATCGTCGTCACTTGCATTGATGGGTCTTGACTCCTTGCTACTCCTATAATTTTGAGACCCTATGTTCAAGGAAATAGAAAATAGTCAGTAGCACCTGTAGATAAAATGAAACATGCAATCCCCAAGCCTACGGTCAGTGTATGCATAAAATGATTAAAGTGATAACTAAAACATATCAGAATGAGCTAAAAATTTGACAAAAGCAATAAAACCTTACCAGGAAGCAACTAGAAAAGGAATAGTCCAAAAATCTTACACAGATTTCTAATCGCATGTGGAACGATTAGAACTGTGATAACCTATCCAAGAGCCACCTCCTAAATTTCAAGTCCAAAAGCCTCCAAATCACTTGTAGAGTTGGGGTTAGGTAAAAAAAGGTATTTTGGGATGACCCAGATGGTTAGATTTTTCCAATTTGGCCTCTATCACCCAGAATATGATGATGCTATCTACGTATTAGTGAAAGTGGGAAATGATAAAAACATGATCAAAACTTCTCAGAATCACATGAAATTTAAATGACAGCCTATGTAAACAACCTAGAATTAGATGCAAAATAAAAATTAGGGAAATATACCATAGATTTCTAATTGCTCTGGGGTGGGATGATTATGACTACGACAGTTTGGGGGACTCCTGGGGGCAAGACGCCCACCGTTTGGGACTTTGTTTTGGCACCAATTCACTTGGGATGGGTCCAAAACCTCTTATGGGGTTGTGTCGAAAAATTTGGTGGGATATTGTGGCAAAATTTTTGGGTTTGGGTCCGGATTGCGCTTCTAATAATCACCCAATAACCTCCATCCAAAAGAGAGATCAAGGATGTAAAAGCACAATCAATGGGTGAGGATATAATTTGGCAGCACTTCATTGCTCCAAAAGCTCCTCCTTGTCCTTTTTTTTGGGTGATAAGACTCACCAATTTATAGACCTAGGGTCTCTCTCTTTGAATGTGCATGCGAGGGTGCCACTTGATTTGCTTGTCCTATTTTGGGAGAAAAGATTATTCCCTGATTTAGAGTCTCCTTGCATGAGGCCTCCAAAATAAAGACATGCATGACTAAAGTCTCTCTCCTTGATTTGAAGTCGTTCCTCACAATTGCATGTCCTGAAGTTGCAGTTAACTAGCGGACCTATCAAGGTTTGACTTTTTTCTAGTCAAACCTGCTATTCGCCCCACCCTGGGATGAATGCTGATAATCATCCCTGGGTGGGATGAATACCAATTTGTAATCATCCTAGGGTGGGATGAGTAGAGAGAAAAGTTCCAAAAAGGTGCCAAATTGACCTTTAACCTTCCAAACTACTGTGGGAGTGGTTAGGACCACTATTTAACCTTTGGGGGCTGCCCTTGGGGCTATGTATGTCAATTTGATCAGTGCTTGTCGTCACAATCAAATTGGTGTTGTTTTGGTGTCTATAGAGGTAAATTGAGTCCCTTGGTCTGTTGTTATCTCCTAAGGGACCCCAAATCATGTAAAAATATGGGCAAATAAGAAATCGGTGACCGTTCTTTCCTTTGAATCCCTAAATGCCTGTACTTCAACCCATTTGGTAACATAATATGTATAGACCAAAATAAATATCCTCCTCATCGAAGGTGGATTAAACAGTCCCATGAAGTCCATGCACCACTTATCAAAAGGTTCCAGGTGTACCTAAGGTTGGAGGGGCATTTCATCTCGATGGGTTAGTCTACCCATCCTTTGGCATTCATCACACTTACTGGCATACACAGCCACATCCTTAAACATAGTGGGCTAAAAGTACCCAGCCTGTAGGATTTTGTAGGAATTTTGTTTCTCTACAAAGTGTTTCGCATGGCTCGTCGTGACATGCTTTGAGTAACTTCTAATAACTCCTGTTCTGCTACGCATCTTCTTATAATTTGGTCATGTCCTATTTTAAATAGGAGACCATCCATCCATAGGAATGATGCGCTTTTCTCTATGACCACCTGCTTTTCTTGGTAAGAGAGAGTAGGTGAGGTCCTTCCGGTGGCCAAGTAATTGGCTATATCTGCATACCACGGGGTTTGCTCACTAATAGTGAACAAATGTTCATCCAAAAATTGGTCTTCCACTACTTGATGGTCTGCTGGTATCAATCTGGATAGAAAATCTGCCACAATGTTATCCTTGCCTGGTTTGTCGACTATGGTGATGTCGAATTCCTACAGTAGCGACAACCATCTGATAATTCTTTTGCCAATGGTCGGATTTCTCATTAGGTATCAAATAGCCGCATGGTCCATATGGAAAAAAACCTTATATACGGTGATATAGTGGCAGAATTTGTTTATAGCATGGACAACTGCTAGGAATTCCTTCTCTGTCACTATGTAGTTGAGCTCTACTCTTGCCAATTTTTTACTGACATAATAAATGGCATAAAATTCTTTGCCATATTTTTGTCCAAGGACTGCTCCAATCGCACCATTGGATGTGTCACAGTAAATATGGAACGATATGGCCCAATTTGGTCCTCTTAAAACTGGTGTAGATATCAGTTTCTCCTTAAGAAATTGGAATGCTTCTTCATAGTCTTTCGTCTAATTGAACTCCACGTCCTTAGATAATAGAGTGTGCAGTGGTTTGGGAATTTTTCTAAATTCAAAAATAAATTACCGATAGTATTCGGCTGATCCAAGAAAAATTCTTACCTCCTTCTATGTTCTGGGGTTGGGTAGGTCTCTGATGACCTCAATCTTCCTTTTATCAACTTTTATTCCTTCTGTAGAGAGGTGGTGTCCCAGTACGATGTCTTCTTGCATCATCATAAAACATTTTTCATTACTTAGGGACAAATTATTTTCCTTGATTCTGTTGAGCACTCTTTCCAAATTCGTCATTGCCTCCTCGAAGGTTTCTCCATAGATAGTGAAGTCATCCATGTATACCTCGACCCTGTATCTCATCATGTATGATAATATGCTAAGCACCACACTTTAAAAGGTGGTAGGTGCGTTGCACAGTCTGAAAGGCAATACCCTACAAGCAAACGTTCCCCATGGGCAGGTGAATGTTATCTTATCCTGATCTTCTTCTCTAATCTAGATCTAGTTGTATCCATTGAATCCATCCAGAAAGGAGAAGTACTTCCTCCCCGAGAGTGTGTCCAATACCTGATCAATGAACGGGAGCGGGAAGTGGTCTTTCTTGGTTTCTTTGTTCAATGCTCTGTAGTCCACATAGATTCACCACTTCCCATTATTTTTAGGGACCACCACTAATGGTGATACCCACTTGCTGTCAGAAATCAAATATATGAATCTAAAAGCCAAGAGTTTGTGCAGTTCTTCCTTGACAATGTCTTTCATTGCCGAATTCATTCTTTGCTATGGCTGTCAGCTTGGAGTTGCTTGACCATATAGGTAAATCCGAAGGGTACAAATATTTGGGCTGAGGCCCTGCATATCTGAGTAATCCCATGCAAATGCTTGTTGGTGCCTTACCAGGAGATCTTCTAATTTTATCAGTTGTGTGGGCATCAACCTACTACTGACATTTAATGTTCTTCCTGGCTCAATGTGTATCTGTTGGACATGGTGATCCTAGATGCCAATCAACGATGATATAGGTGCAGATATGGAGGGTTATCTGTGGAGAAACTCCACAATAGCACCATATTCATCCTCTTCTATAAACTCCTCCAATGTCATCACCGACTAGATTATGGACAGCTCCGTATTTTCATGCTCGATGATCATGGGTTCTACTACTGAGTCGACAGACTATGCTGGAGGTAAGAAGGTCAGCCTTTTCATGTTTTGCCCATAAGATATGGTCATCAAACCATCTCAACAGATTATGTAAGCATCAGCTGTTGCCATCCATGGCCTCCCCAAGATGAGCGGGTAATCACCTAGCCTAGTTTTGGATTGCAAAAATAAAAATTTGACTGGGTATTCCCATGCACTGACCATTACTATCATGTCTTCCAACATCCCTTTCGGCGATACGGTTGATCGATCAGCTAGCTGCAACACTATCATGGTGGGTTTCAAGTTCATGAGCTATAGCCTCTACATGGTCTCCTGAGGCATTATGTTGATGGCTGCTCTGAGATCGACCAATGGATTGGACAGGGAATGTCCCTCGATTTTT
This sequence comes from Wollemia nobilis, assembly GCA_028583015.1. NCBI lineage: Eukaryota > Viridiplantae > Streptophyta > Pinopsida > Araucariales > Araucariaceae > Wollemia > Wollemia nobilis. Next base: position 32,036,817 of record JAQPPZ010016892.1, on the reverse strand, counting down.
ATAGTCAGCATCGGGCTGCCTGGGTCTGCATACTTTGGATGGCATGTTCTGCCCATCATCAAATCTGCTAGTTTACCCATGACATTGATAGTCTGGGTTGCTTTTCATCTTGGCTTCCTCAGACACATCTCTCTAATTACCTTGGTATATATGGGAACATCTTGGATTGATTGAAATAATAGAATTGTCACTATGAGGTTCTTCAAGCTTGAAAAGATGTTGAATTTTGGCTATGTTACTTTTCTCTATTCTTGTAGCCGGCTAGGAAATGGAGCCTTCACTCTCTCAAGTGTTTCTTCCTCTTCTACCAAAGGTGTTTCTTCTACCTCTCCTTCCTCTTCTATCAATGGAGGTGTTCCTACTCCTAGCTGCCTACCTGACCTAAGCTGAAATTGAACATAGGATACATCTCACCCTCCATGTTGTATGATGGCTGGTTCACTCTGTTGTTTGGATTTGTCATCGGTTGTGTGGGTAGCTGCGTAGGTCTCATTGCTAGTAATGCTAATAAATTCTATTGGGGTTGAGCAGGTGCTACGTTATGTGGGTACTGATTCCATGTAGAATGGCCTCTCCAATGCTACACATGATATGGATATGGCATCCATGGCTACTATTTTGGGAATGCTATTGGAGGTGCGTTAGATCAGTGTGATTGCCCCCACCACACCATGTTAGGTTGTTGAGGTGGTCCTTGGTGCATGTATGGCTCTTCCCCATATGGAGACATTTTGGTTGGCATATTCCCCATAGGGGGCTATGGCCAACTCTTCGTATTACCTATGAAATAGGCATCCATGCTTTCAACATCCTCCTGATTACTGGGCAGTTGTGGGCACAATCGATTTTTATGATTCAGCCTACAAACTGTGCATACTCTGACTTTGTTCTCCAGGAATGCATTCTTTGCATTCCTCCCTCTACATTTTGGACAAAAATAATCTAATGCTGCATCAGTCTCTTGCTTCTTTTTCTCTAATAGCAACGTATCCATATGCAATGCTAGAGATGATAGCATTTCACTTTTTAAATCCTCCAACATGTTACCTATTTCTATCTTTGTGACTGAAGCAGTTGCTTTAATGGTTCTGGAGGTCACCTTGCTTTGCCTTCTTGAGTAGTTTCGACATAATTTTTGGATGTATTCCATAGCATGCTGGTAGACATCACCTCTGGAGATCATGTTAAGAACCTCTAGTGATTCATTGGTAAGTCATATTAAGAAGATGCTTTTGAGGGACTTATCAGATAGTCTCGCGTGAGGATATCATTGAAGATTAAAGTTGAATCTCTCCTAGTACTCCTCGAGAGACTCATCTTCTTTCTGTGTCATGATCAGGACCTCCTCCCTGGAGTCTCTTGCTCTCCCAAAATCTTGGTATTGTTCTAAAAGAGCCTCTTCATTTGGTCCCAAGTGGCAATGTGTTTATCTCCTAGATCGATGAACCACCATAGAGTTGCATCATCTAATGTAGAACAAAAGAATTTTAGCTTCTGCGTATCATATTTGTAGTACACAGACCTACATAAGATATCAAACTTAAATAAAAATAGGTTAGGGTCCTCAGTCGGGTATCCTATGAAGGATGAAAGGTGAGCAGGGGATATGTTTTTCATTTTAGCATCTCCTACTCCTTCCTCTATCGGGAAACTAAATCCAGATGAGACCTCATCGTTATCAGCCATTTTTTTAGGAAATGTGGTTTCTAATGTAGTGCTTATGGCCTTACGATCATTTAAGACTTTTTGAGTCAAAGCTCTAAGGTTGTCTGGTGAGATCGTCTAATCTTCTACAACCTTCCATAATAGGGTTTCTTCTAAGGGAGTCCTATTAAACAGGGTATTTATGATGATTCATTCTTCCCCACATTGATGGGATGAGGAGGTACTTTGCATAAGGTGTGGTTCCTCACTCCAATGGATTTCTGGTGGGTCGAGCGAGTCTAATTCAAATTTAGAATGCTCGACTAACTCTGGTTCTGCTAGATTGGTTCTTAAAAATTGATCGTCTGGTCCTCTTCTTCTCAAATAACTCATACAAGGTCAGGTGGAAGGTTTTAGGGTATTGTAAATAATCTACTTGAGACGCTTCCCCGACAACGATGCCAAAATTTTGCGGGCCAAACAAGGTTAACTTTTTCCTACTTTTGTCACATGCCTATGCATTTAATTATCAACCTAGGGAGCTTTGTAAACTTGCGAAGGGTCTGAATAAGATTGCTTACAATACCACTTGATATGAATCTGCTAATCCTACTATTGGAGGGTGTTTTCAAAATAGTTTTCAATCATTCATGCACTCCTCAATAATTCACGTAAGAAGAAAATAATTAAATCTACAGAAATGAAACATTCACACATTCCTGAAAATGAATCTAATACAAATATTGGGAATAGTAATGAGGTAAATGATATTTCAAAAGCAATAGACTATTATATAACGTAGGAGAAAATTGGGGAAGAAATACTGGCTTGGAGTGGGCCCAGGATCCAACAACTTCCTCCCAGTTGAACACGTGCTTAGAAATATTATAACTGTAATATATTTATCAAAGTGTTACAATCTTTATCTATCTTTGTATCTCTATATGAATCTATATCAATCTATATCTCCCAGAACGGTCTGTGCGTGTTTATATAACACACCCGTAGAACTTATGTTACAAAGAGGTTACAACAGTCGATTCATCCCAGACTAAATTAAGACAGTCTGGTGAATACAATCGACGTCTCCTTAAAACTAGAATTTGGTTCTAATGATGGCATGTTCGCTAATTGGTTCATGCTTTGCATAGAATTGGTAAGACATTTTCATACATTGGTGCAATTTCCAATTTAGCTCTACATAACGTAGAGTTGGAACTACACCAGTCGCTATTGTCCATGTCGTGTAAATCTAGTCAACAGGTGAAGAACAAAGGTGCCTTCCTTATGAGGAATATGCCTAAGTATATCGGGCGCCTTCCCTATATGGAAGGTATCTTATTACTGTGGAATATTCCTGGAAGAGGAAGGTGCTTACATTCTATTGGCGCCTTCCTGTGGGAGGAAGGCACTCACCTTCTATGAGGAAGGTGCTTTTCCTGTCATGGTGTCTTCCCATCGGTGCCTTCCCATCGACGCCTTCCTTATGAGAGGAATGTGCTTCCTTCCTTTTTGTGCCTTCCTAGAGGATGAAGGTGCTTCTCTTTCCTTGGTGCCTTCCTTGAAGAGGAAGGCGCCTATGTTCTCTTGGTGCCTTCCTGGAAGAGGAAGGTGCCTAATTTCTCTTTGCGCCTTCCTGGAAGAGGAATGCGCCTATGTTCTCTGCATTGACCCCCAAAGAAACAAAGTTCCAGGTCCATCAAAAGACCTCGACTGATCCAAATCTAACTAAACCAACTACAATTCCACAAAACACACTAAAAACACACAAATTAGATAACACACATAATTTCATCAAATATCTATATAATAATTTATAAAAGTATGCAATCCTTATTATATAGCCGCATAATGATCAAGAAAATATGTACAAAATATGAGCATTTATGGTGCTCATCATTGGGTATGAACCAAACCCAATTCCAAAGATAAAAGGAGCTTAATGTTGAAGTGTAAACCATAATAGCTAGGGAAGAAACCTATTGGAGATAAAATTCCAAGATCTAGTGGTTGCAGGAAGGTGGCAAGAATTTTAAGTTTTTCCATGTCTCCACTATAAAAAAAAAATGTTTTACCCACATTAATAAAATTCTAAAGGAAAATTGCCAAGTTATTAGATGAGAGTGAAGAAATTGAGTTTGAGGTTGTGGACTTCTATCAAAATATTCTAGCTAAATATATAGAAGAGGATGAAACTATGATTAAGGAGATGACTAATCATATACCTAGGTTGATATCCAAGGAGATCAATGCTTATCTTCTAAAGGAGATTGAGGAAGAAGAGGTAAGGATAACCATTTTCTTCCTTAGTAGAGATAAAGCTCTAGGCTTGGATGGGTTCCAAGAAGATTTTTTACAAACCTTCTGGGATATATTTAAATTTGATATTATTGAAGCAGTGAAGGAATATTTAAAGTCATGTCAGATCCTAAAAGTGTTTAACAATACCTTCCTTGTTCTAGTACCTATGATGAAAGGGTTAAAAACCTTCAAATATTTCAAACATTTAGGTCTTTGCAACACTATTTAAAATATTATCTGATGCGTAGTCGTTATACCATCATTAATTCTCAATGAATTTGTCAATCCAGGGTAGTGTACAAGGCTATCTGCTGAAGAAGAAGTGAAACAGCTATAACTTAGGTCAATCTAGAGCAACAGGTCTTATTGGTGGAACCGGTTGTGTGGGGGGTTTTGGGACATTCCTATCTCTAAATTGCATGAATTAAACCTTAATCTAAGTTGCAAAATTGGAAACTAATCATTAACTACAGAAATGAAGTCCTAATTACAATTGCAGAATGAGACCTAATTATATTGCAGAAATAACAGTTGCAGAATTGAAAGTCTGATCCTAATTGCAGAAAGGAAATCTAATTACTTTTGCAGCAATGAAAGTCTAATTCTAACATGGAAATGAAAACTGTCAAGGCTCTGTAATAGAAGGTTGTCAATCTTCTATGCAAGATTTGACAACAAAACATAAAATGCAGGAAATTGCTGAAAAACAACAAATTCTGGAAATAACAGTATGAAATAAAATGGAAGCTTTGCTGAAAGTAAATATTACAACTAAAACATTAAGCACAAGATTAATCTAAGCATAAATAAACTAAGACCACAAATATTGTCAATTGTTTACAAGCAATTGAAATAACAAGTTCTACAACTCATTCTGCTGTAGCAAAATCAGAATAAAAACCTTCTTGTTAGTCCTCCTCCTAGGTCTGGAAGTGGCCAGCCTCCTTGTCCAGAAGAAGGTATAAGTCTCTCTCTCTCTCTAGATCTTAATCACACTCATTTACAAGCAATATGAAATAGAACTGGTGCACTTTATTGATTAAAGAACATGATTACAATAATTCTACTGAAAACTTGTTACAGGATTATAACATCAAATTCTACCTATTTTTTGCTTCTTCCTAGCTTCCTTACTTTCTACTTCCTGCTGCTACTACTACTAGGCTCAACCTGAATGGGAGCAATATTTATAGATGTCCTAAGGTCTGATTACAAACAAAGAATATCTCAAAAGATCTAATCCTACAATGCTGCAACAAATTCTGGTTTTATCCTAGAAGAAGATTAAAACTTGATCTTTCCCTTAATGATGGCTTTGGTCGAGCAATGACGGCAAAGACAGATGGAAGATATTTTCCTTTACCTTTTCCAACCTTTATTTCCCTTTTTTTGGCTTCAAAAATCGGTCAACAAGTCAAAAAGCACATTCTGTTTTCATTCCAAAGATAAGTGGCTTCATTCCGAAGACAATGCAATTCTCATTTCGAAGATCGCTCATTCCGAAGATACTGCAATTCTCATTTCGAAGATACTGCAACTTCATTCCAAAGATACTACAATCCTTCATTCTGAAGATCTACTCCTTCATTTCGAAGATAATGCATTCTTCATTCCGAAGATCCGCTCATTCCGAAGACGCTGTGTTCTCTCATTTCGAAGATATCTGTTCATTCCGAAGATACTTCGAAATGAACAAATGTGTGCTTTTCCAATGATTTCTTCTGCATCTCTCAGGTGGGTTATCTCCTAAGATCAAATTCCAATGGTCTTCATCTCTTTCCTCATGTGAATTCCATGCCTTGCTATTTATGGATAGTTGGCTGGAATTTACATGGGAAAGACCAGTTTTTGCTGCACAACAACAGTTTGCTTGCACTGTTGCTAGATTTAGGTGAAATAATTGCTTGAGACAAATCAAAACATGATTAGTGAAATGCTGCTATTATTCTAAGCATATCCCATTTTAGCAAATCATAGCAAAAAGAACACAAAACTATGCAAAAAAACTGTAAAATCAGCATATAATATTCCAAATACATTGATCATGCAAAATGGTTAATATACAACATATTGAATCAACTTAACTAACATATCGGATAAAACATAAGAGTTTATAGGCATTTTTAGTGTTCAAAACATGTTATGATTGAGGCATTTCCAGGCCTCATCATTTTCCCCCCAACTTATATTAATGCATGCCCTCATGCATTATGTTGGGCTATGGAATCACATATGTCCATGTTTAGATTCCATGACCTGTAGAATAATTTCTTGCCTATATAATACCCCCTATTTTCCTGAATGTTTCTGAGCCAGTCTTCAAATTGTTCATCAGGTTGGGCATCTTCCTCAAAGTAGAATGGAACTGGAGTAATGATGGTTGGAGGCCTAAACCTGAGACCTATCCAGTTATGTTGCATGATTTGAATCAGTTGGATTACACCTTCTGCTCTTCTTCTAGACCATTCTAAGTTGATGGGGGAGATGGGTTCTCTTTTCCTCAAAGACATGGAAAGTTCAGCCCATCTATCTCTGCACACTGACAATGCTGGGAAAAAATTGTGATCACAAAAATTGTTGAACTTGGCCACACAGTCCCTTAAGTTGTTCAAGTACATCCTCTTTATATCATCCCTGTTCATCATTGAGAAGTGTTGCCTGGTGATAACTAGGTGATTTGGCTGGATTGCTCTAACTAACAACTCAGCCCTTGTTTCAATCTCTTTATTCTGCTTTTTCTCTTGATCCCAGTAAAGCTGATTCTGCAAAGTAGACATAAATGCTCTCAACTGAACATCTCCAATGTAGATTTGAGGATGAGACTCAACTTCCTCTGGAATGAAGAAACTGTGTAAAAATAGTTCACACAGGAGATTTTTCTGCTCAAAAGGGCTGTCAAAATATGCCTCCAGGAAATCTGCAGTTGTGTCCAATTTATATGGGAGGTTTGAACTAATCCTCATGACCTGCCATCTGAGGTATTTTTCCTTCAAAATAAGGCTGTAAAATCTGGCTGGTCATCTAAATTGGACTAAAAATTCAGCAATTTGGCATAAGTCAAACACCTTTTCTTTCAATGCCTGAATTTCTGTTTCCTTGGCTTCTAGCTGTTTTGCTTCCAATTTGAACTTTTCAGTTTTAGTGGCAAGCTGCTCATATCTAATCATCCAGCTAGCTATGTCTGCATTGTACTGCTCTAGAGACACAATATTAGGTGGTCTGACTACAGGTGGAATCCTAGGTAGCAGATCAACTTGAACTCCTTTTTTTGCCACTTCTACTGGTTGATCATCTATCAATAATTCTACTTGTACCTCCTTATTTGCTATTTCTATGGGGTTGTCATCAGATAGTAATTCTACTTGTACCCCCTTATCTACTGTTTCTACTGAAAGTGTAACAGTTTGAAATGCAGGGACCTCAATAGGAGTACTTACTTGAACATTTTTCTTGCTATTGGGACTGTTCCTGTGTTGGTGGCTCATCTTCAACATCCTCTGCTATGCTCTTTACCATTTTTGAAGCATCTTCAGAACAAGAAGGCAATGCTTCAGAATGAGATGGTGCTACTTCAGAATGAACAGGCACTTCTTCAGAATGAAGGAGTGCTACTTTAGAATGAACACCCATGTCTGTCTCAATAGAGTCATCTGCCCTTGATAGACCCAAAAGCAATTGAGCCAAATTATCTTCATCAATGGATACAGCTGGCTATTTTTCAGATTGTGACAACATTTTTCTCAATTCTGCCACTTCCTGTTGAAGCTCTACAATTTTTCTTTCTTGTATCTCAATGATGCTTTCTTTCTCCTCAATCCACTTGGTTTGTGTTTTGACAACACTCCTTGCTGCCCTCAGCTGCTCTGTGATGTCTTCCACTTCTGTTTCTACTTCAAAAGCTGATGTAGACAAATCAGCTGTAGTTGGCTGCTCAACCAATATCTCTTCTTCTGCAATAATTTGTTCTTGTTCAGGAGGCTCTATGAAACTGTCTATGATTGTATCTACCATATCTATAGCCTGTTGAACTGTAGCCTCCTCCAAATTATCCTACCCAGTTTCTGCCTCAGCTATCTATTTAGGGAATTCTAGAAAGTTTTCAGAGGCTGGTTGTATCTCTGTGACATCTAGGCTGCTTGGTCTATCTTCTTCCTCCATAACCTGTTCTACTATTTCTTTCAAATGGATTCTTGTAGACCTCCTAGTTCTAGATGCAAACTTCTTCTTTTTGCTCTATTTTCTGGTGACAGTAGGGGTTATGGGGTCAGTTTCAGATGCCTCTGTTTCCCTTGTTATTTCTGCCTCTGTTTGGTTAAGTGCTTCACTTCTCTGTTCTATCAAATTAGTGGTCACTCTAGAAAAATGAACCTTCTTTTGTTTTTCTGCTCTACTGCCAGTTCTAGATCCTCTTCTCTTTTGTTTCTTGGTTTGTGAAGTTGAGGGTTCAGGAGCAAGGTTTTCTCTGCTGCTGTTGGGTGTGGTTCTGTAACAGCTTTAGGGGCACCTTCTGCAGTTTCCTCTACAGCATCTTCTACAACATTTTTTGCAGTAGTTGTTTCTTCTTCTGTAGCAACATCAACAGTATCTGGTTCTTCTTCTTCCTCATCTTCATCCCTAAAAATGACATCATTTAGGGTAGAGTAAAACCTATCAAAACTCCTAGGGTTTCCTCTAAAATGGTGTTGGCAAACTAGTTTGATGAGGCCATGATGGCGAAGGCTTCCTTTGCCCTCCTGATATCTCTTTGCCATGTTTTTTAATTCTTGATACAGATACAGGGGAAGATTTACCCTAACTTCTGGTTGCTGCTCACCATGTCTGAGATGGTTCAAAATTCGTAGATGATGCCCTGATAACAGCACATACTGCCCTTCACAGGTTAGGAATTTAATTACCCAGGTGGCTACTTCATCCCAGGGTTCCTGCAGGTTGGCCCTTTTTAACCCTTTGCATGTGTTGTTATGGGTTAAATACTCTGGCTCTCTATCATTTTCTTCTACAAACTGATTAACTACATTTGCCAATGTATTCTTGCCAGATCTAGAAATTGAAATCCCTTCTAATGGCAGCTCAATAATCTGACTTAAAATTTTAGGGGTTACCTCAATAGTCATGTCGTTAACATGTGCTCGGTTGTTTCTGAATGTATGGGCGAACATGCCAGCCAAATCTTCAGAAGACCCATTAAATTTATCTAGAAATGGCATAAACCCTCCATCTTCAAAAATCTGCATGACTATCGGATTTTCTCGGAGGTAGGTGGTATCTGCAGGTTCTGTTCTGATCTTTCACCCCATCTTTTCTGTTCATTGCTACTGCTATTTCTCTGTTGGATCTCTGGTTTTTTTATGTTGCAAATTTGTAGAGTTTTAGTTTGAAACCTTCGTTGCCCTGTTTCTCGTCTTCTTCTTCGGAATGAACCGTAACCTGAGCACTGTACTTCGCAAACACGTCTTCGAAAAGAAAGGTGGCACACATTTCTACTATTGCATCGAACACCTGTCCGTTAATGATTGCTTGGACGTCCTTGCCATCAGATCCACCTCATTTGGTTTTAATTTTTTTTGTTTTTCCTGCATAGATTCTCACGTGCATGTTTATTGGCATTAAAAATTGGTGGCATATGGTTGGTCACGTCCTCCGTAATTTTGGTACTTTCCAATGGGTGCAAAAACAAACCATGTGCTGACTGACACGTGTTCCTTTATCGTATGCAACTAAAAGAGTTTGATTTTGTCGTACCTTGTCTTCTTGGATGCCACGTGGAAATGCTCTTTTCGAAGATTATAACTTATTGTGCAAACAAAACTTCATTCCAAAGATTATGACTTCATTCCGAAGACGAGTCTTCATTTCGAAGACAAATCCTCATTCCGAAGATTATAACTTCATTCCGAAGATAGGTCTTCATTCCGAAGACAAATCCTCTTTGCAAATTTAAATCTTCATTCCGAAGATTAATCCTCATTCCAAAGATCAATCCTCATTCCGAAGATCAGGCTGTATTGCGAAGGTAAATCGTCATTCCAAAGACAGATCTTCATTTCGAAGATGATGCAGCAAGTCGTCATTCCGAAGACCAAGTTTCATTCTGAAGACAAATTGTCATTCCGAAGACAAAGTTTCTTTCTGAAGACAAAGTGCAACATTCATTTTGCTGTCATTCTGAAGACAATTTCAATCCGAAGATAATACAGCAGACACTATTTTTGGCATTCTTGTTCCGAAGATTAGGCAGAAATCAATATTTTCATTCTCAAAACATGTTTTAAGTATGCCAACTCTTATGAATACCTTTTATGCTAATGGTTAATTTTCATATACTATATACCAATCATTTTACAATGAAGAAATGTAAGAAATATATACCTGATAAAAATAGTTAATGCCAGTTTTGAAGAATGACTGCCTTTGTTGATATTCTGCTGAGATTTTCTGCAACATTTCAAAACAAGTGCACTTGGTGAATTTGTACAATGATGGTTCAGAAATTTCTCAAGGTTATGCATGCCATAAAACTGGTTTTCATGCATACCAACCTAGTAGTGCCTTAAGAAAAGGTTTTCACTACTGAGTTATTCATTTTTCTCTTTTTTTTTCTTGATTTTCCTCTTTTTTTTTTTTTTTTTTTACCTCTCCTTTTCTCTCTTTTTTTTTTTTTGATCCTGACTATGCCCATGAAGGAATTTCATGATTTCCCCTGAAACCATGCCCATGAAGGAATTCATACTCAGAATTTATTCATCTTTTTGTTTTCTTTTTTTTTTATTTTTTTGTATTTTCTGCTTTTTCTTGAAATCCATGATCATGCTGATTGTTTTGAAGTGGAAGAGGGAATCTCTTCCACCTGTTGTGTATCCAAACTATCAAGTTGCTGCAAGAATTCTTCTTTAGTCAGAGGTGTATGGTACACTCTGAGGCGATGTCCATTCACTACCAACTTTCTTTGTGATCCATCAATAGGGGATAGACGAGCTGCTCCATTGTCAAATACCTCCTCAATCCAGTAAGGTCCCAACCATCTAGTTCTCAGTTTTCCAGGGAAGTCTTCATAGCGAGAATCAAACAGTAAAGCCCAATCTCCTTGTTGAAGTTTCCTCTACTGAATGTGACTGTCATGCCACAGCTTCCTCTGCTCTTGAATTACCTCAGTTTGGTGCAGAGCATCCAATCTAAGTTCATCCAATGCATTCAGCTATAGAATCCTATCTGTCTGTGCCTGCGACAATTCAATTCCAATTTCCAATGTTGTGCGCAATGTTAGTAGCTCAAATTCAATAGGTAAGAGAGGCTTTTTACCAAATACTAGTTCATAAGGTATGAATTCTTTGTAGTCCCAAGCAAAAGCATAAACATGCTTCTGCAAGACAACTATCAATTTTTCTTCCTCTTCCCTAGTAAGCTGGCTATAAATGTTCAAAAATTTGCCTGGCTGGACTTCTATTTGTTTTGTATTTAGAAGGACTGAATTCACTCCTTCATACCTGGTGATTAAGGGATTAAGAGGACATTGCTGAGATGGGAGAAAAGAAGCAGTTTCTATTTTATTACTGCTTGAGGGAAGCATATCTTGTATGGAACAATGAGAAGGAAAAATCAGATGATGGTGCCATCCATGTGGTAGTGAAATAGAGTTTCCCTATGATAGTACAGATGGTTCATCTTCAGATTTTTGATTCTCCTCATTACTTAACAACTGTTGGATATTTGTTGCTTCCCCTTCTAAACCTTGTTCATGCGAGAACATTCATCAGGATTGTTTCATTTTCTAAATTTTCTGTGTCACTGAGGTCTTCTATGTGTTCTCTTACTACTAAGGTAGCTAGTGTAGAAATGACCTCTTCTGGTTCTTCCTCTGAGTCGAGAAAACCATAACTGACCTAAAAATTTGCTAGATGGTTTTGCAGGAGGATATAAAGAAATCTGTTTCAGATCAATACCATTTGAAATAGTCATATTTCCAGATCTGCAGTCTATGAAGGCTGCTATAGTTGCAAGCCAAGGTCTTCCCAAAATAATGGGATATCCATGTGCTGAATTTCTTGGCTGTAAAACCAAAAAATCTACAGGGAATTCCCAAGAAGAAACTTCTATAGGGACATCTTCAATGATACCTTCAGGTTTTGCAACTGACCTATCAGCCATTTCTAAAACTGTAAATGTGGGGCTGAGATGTTTGAGCTGTAATTGTTCCATTGTATCCTTGGTCATGACATTTATTGCAGCTCCTAGATCTACTAAGACATTTGATATTGGTACTTGAACCTATGGTGACTGTGATAACTGGGCTTCCTGGGTCACTATACTTTGGAGGTACTAGTTTTCCAGATAAGAGATCAGCTATCTTCCCTTCAACCTGCACAGTCTTGGGAAATGCCTTCTTTTTTCTTCCTGCTCTTTTAATGCACAAATTTTGGATAGTACTATTAATCTCTGGTATTTCCTTAATGGCTTGCAATAAGGGCAATGATATAGTCAACTTTTTGAGTTCTTTGACCAATTCTGACTTCGAATTTTTTGGTATTGCATTGAATCTTTCAGGATATGGAATTATCCTTGGTAATTGTTCTGCCTGTGGTTTTTGTCTCTTTCTCTATTGTTGGTTGGATTTTCTCTGGTTCCAATTTTTCTTCTGTCTCTATTGTTGGTTGGACTTTCTCTGGTTCCAATGATTCTTGCTCTTCATTTTCTTTGATTTCATTTGAAATTGGTTCAGGTACAACTTTTCTTGAACGAAGTTGGATGTTACTACAATCAAGAACATTAATTTCAACATTTTCTTCAGCTTCAGCCACATAGACAGGAGGTGTCTGTCTCATGCTGTTTGGATTAGTGACTGGTTGAGCTAGCAATTGAGGTTGTTTCACTTGCTGTGTTTGCTGCTATTTTTCTTGAAAATTTTGATTAGGTGCAGGCAACAAATGCTGAGTTTGACCTTGATTCCTTTGCTGCCTTGGATAGGACTGGTATTGTTGATTCCACTATGGTTGGTTTTGCATCCAATGTGGATTAGTCTGATTTTGATTCCAGGCTGGATTGTTTTGATTCCAAGATGGGTTGTTTTGATTCCATGAGGGGTTGTTTTGATTCTGATTCCAGGCTAGGTTACTCCAATTTGCTTGTGGCCATTCTTGGGAATTTGTCCATTGAGGATAATTCCAAGGACGTTGGGGTGGTTCTGATTGTCCCCAAGGCATAGTACCAGGATTATGCCCCCAATTTGTAGGAAAATGAGGGGGATTTTGGTATTGAGAGAAATTTCCCCCTTGTTTTGGTCCAATATAGTTGAGTTCCTCAGTCTGGTTTTCTAACACAGTTTTGAGTTGTGGTAGCAGGTGGCATTGATCGGTTGAATGCCTTTTTGAACAGATACTACAAATGGTTGAGATAGATGTTTTATTCAAAGGACATTCCTGCAAAGCATGTTTATTTCTACATCTTGGGCAATAAATTGCCAAAGGTTCTATGTTTTTTGCTTTTGCAGACATTTCCCCCAAAGTAGTGTTTAGGTGCACTAGAATATCAGTTTTGAAATTTGCAAGTTCCTCTATCAGGTCCTTCACATCAGTGCCATTTGTGCGGCTTTTTCTTCTTCTCTGCTTAGTGCGAGAGTAATTCCTATAGAGATCCATAATTTCATCATTACTGAGAGTGGTTACATCCCCTTTTCCCATCAAATCCAGAACTTCTCTGGATTCATCTTGCAATCCTCTCAAAAATATGGTTTTACATAATTCTGGTTCTACAAGTCCACATCTCCTTTGAACAAAGGAGAACCTATCAAGATAATCTTCCAATGTCTCATCATCTTCCTGCTTGATTCTGAATAACTCATCTTTCCTATTCCTTACATGGCAATATTCTTGATATTTGTCTAAAAAGACAGTTTCCATTTGATCCCAGGTTCTTATGGAATTAGGCTCTAAGCTCATGAACCAGCGTAATGCTGAATCCTTGAGTGTTGAGGGAAAAACCTTAAGTTTTTGATTGTCATTTATATAATCATAGGTCTGACACACTACCTTGAATTCAAACAAAAACTGATCAGGATCTTCAGATACAACACCTCGAAAGGTTGGAAGTACTGAAGGTGAAATGGTCTTCATGGGAGAGTTTTGTGTTGGATTCAGATGAATAGGATATTCAAATGTTCTGGAAGGTTGGGGCATATCCTGATCATCTCCTTCATTATGGACATAGCCATGTTGGCCATCTATATTGCCTCCTTCTGCCATAGTTTCCTATTTGTTGGGAGAAGTTAAAGCTTCCCAAATTGTTCTCTCAAGAGGTCCAAGCCCCTCTATTGATGATGAGTCTGATGAATTTTCTTTCTTAGGATATTCTGATGATGATAAAATTGGTGATTTTCCTTTCTCAAAATGTTCTAATGATGGTGAGACTGGTGATTTTTCTATCAATCTTTCTGGTAGTTCAAACACAGGTGATTCACCCCTTAGGCGTGAAGATCTCCTTAATGGAACAAGCCAGGGATCCTTTGGGGTAGTTCTACCTTTTTCATCCCTAGACTTACTCATTCATGTTTACTCTTAAATGACATAAATTAAGTCAATAGTTGTTATCTTCCTCAGTTGTTGTATTCAGATTTTAACCTAAATTTTCATAGCTTAGTCTGATTACAGCTATTGGACTATTTGTTTTCTTCTGGCAACACTATTCCCTAGAAATGGCGCCAAAATGATGCGTAGTCATTATACCATCATTAATTCTCAATGAATTTGTCAATCCAGGGCAGTGTACAAGGCTATCTATGAAAGAAGAAGTGAAACAACTATAACTTAGGTCAATCTAGAGCAACAGGTCTTATTGGTGGAACCGGTTGTGTGGGGGGTTTTGGGACATTCCTATCTCTAAATTGCATGAATTAAACCTTAATCTAAGTTGCAGAATTGGAAACTAATCATTAACTACAGAAATAAAGTCCTAATTACAATTGCCAGAATGAGACCTAATTATATTGCAGAAATAACAGTTGCAGAATTGAAAGTCTGATCCTAATTGCAGAAAGGAAATCTAATTACTTTTGCAGCAATGAAAGTCTAATTCTAACATGGAAATGAAAACTGTCAAGGCTCTATAACAGAAGGTTGTCAATCTTCTGTGCAGGGTTTGACAACAAAACATAAAATGCAGGAAATTGCTGAAAAAAAGTAAATTCTGGAAATAACAGTCTGAAATAAAGTGGAAGCTTTTTTGAAAGTAAAGATTACAACTAAAACATTAAGCACAAGATTAATCTAAGCATAAATAAACTAAGACTATAGATATTGTCAACTATTTACAAGCAATTGAAATAACAAGTTCTACAACTCATTTTCCTGCAGACAAAATCGAGAATAAAAACCTGCTTGTTAGTCCTCCTCCTAGGTCTGGAAGTGGCCAGCCTCCTTGTCCAGAAGAAGGTATAAGTCTCTCTCTCTCTCTAGATCTTAATCACACTCATTTACAAGCAATATGAAATAGAACTGGTGCACTTTATTGATTAAAGAACATGATTACAATAATTCTGTTGAAAACCTGTTACAGGACTGTAACAGTCAAATTCTACCTATTTTTTGCTTCTTCCTAGCTTCCTTACTTTCTACTTCCTACTGCTACTACTTCCCATCCTAGGCTCAACCTGAATGGGAGCAATATTTATAGATGTCCTAAGGTCTGATTACAAACAAAGAATATCTCAAAAGATCTAATCCTACAATGCTGCAACAAATTCTGGTTTTATCCTAGAAGAAGATTAAAACTTGATCTTTCCCTTAATGATGGCTTTGGTCGGCAATGACGGCAAAGACAGATGGAAGATATTTTCCTTTACCTTTTCCAACCTTTATTTCCCTTTTTTTGGCTTCAAAAATCGGTCAACAAGTCAAAAAGCACATTCTGTTTTCATTTCGAAGATAAGTGGCTTCATTCCGAAGACAATGCAATTCTCATTCCGAAGATCGCTCATTTCGAAGATACTGCAATTCTCATTCCGAAGATACTACAATCCTTCATTCTGAAGATACTACAATCCTTCATTTCGAAGATAATGCATTCTTCATTCCAAAGATCCGCTCATTTCGAAGACGTTGTGTTCTCTCATTCCGAAGATATCTGTTCATTCCGAAGATACTTCGGAATGAACAAATGTGTGCTTTTCCAGTGATTTCTTCTACATCTCTCAGGTGGGTTATCTCCTAAGATCAAATTCCAATGGTCTTCATCTTTTTCCACATGTGAATTCCATGCCTTGCTATTTATGGACAGTTGGCTGGAATTTACATGGGAAAGACCAGTTTTTGCTGCACAACAACAGTTTGCTTGCATTGTTGCCAGATTTAGGTGAAATAAATGCTTGAGACAAATCAAAACATGATTAGTGAAATGCTGCTATTATTCTAAGCATATCCCATTTTAGCAAATCATAGCAAAAAGAACACAAAACTATGCAAAAAGCTGTAAAATCAGCATATAATATTCCAAATACATTGATCATGCAAAATGGTTAATATACAACATATTGAATCAACTTAACTAACATATCAGATAAAACATAAGAGTTTATAGGCATTTTTAGTGTTCAAAACATGTTATGATTGAGGCATTTCCAGGCCTCATCATTATCTCTAAAGTTATAGCCATCATATTGAAGATCTTCCTACCCTCCATTATCTCTGATGAGCAAGGAGGCTATGTTAAGGATAAATAATTTTTGGATGGGATTATATCCCTTCATGAATCCATGCATTCTATGAATACTGGTTAAAGAATAGGTATGTTACAAAAGCTAGACATAGGGTTATGAGTAAGGGGTCATCCCCAAAATGTATTTATAAACATTTTGTGGATCAATTTCGAAATCTAGGTTAATAGTGTCCAAATGCATGTATAAGGTTCACTATTATTAGGGGTAATGTTGGAAATTTAAACTTAAAATGATCAAACTATTATAAAATTGGAGCAAATTGAACCAAAAAAATGGGTGTCCTGTGTTAACCCTACCTTCTTTCCTTGGTATGCCTATGTTTGTGGAAACTCGTAAGGCACCTCTTTACAATGTTTTGGTTGACATATTTCAATCCAAACTTGCAATATGGAAAGATAATCTCTTCTCTTAAGTAGGTAAAGTATTGTTGTTTAAGAGTGTTTTGCAGGCTATCCCCATTTATATTCTCTCCCTTTTCAATATCTCTAGTAAAGTTACAAAAATCATAGAAGGAATTTAAAAATAGTTCTTATGGTCAAGATATGAATAGAGGAGGAGGATTCATCTTGTAGCCTGGGAAAAAATATGCCATCAAAAGAAGCATGGTGGCCTTGGTTTGAGGAGACTCAACCTAGTTAATAGTGTTATGGTAGCCAAGGTAGGATGGAGAGTTCTAAGGGATGGTAAAACACTTTGGGAAAGGATTATTAAAAAAAATATCTTGACAGCCAGAAGGATACCAAATTTATCACAATTTAGAACCCTTGTCATGGCTCTTATTTATGGATCCACTTGGTGGAGGCTAGGGAGGACTTGTGGAAGGATGTGAAATTACGTGTTGGAGATGGCATCTCTATAATTTTTTAGGAATATGCTTGGTTATATGACAACCCTTTATCCAACAATGATATTTTCTCAATATAAAAGAGGATCTAGAAGATAGATATGGTAAAAAGGTTTGTTATTATATACTTTATTGGATAACCAGTTGAGCTGGAAATATTTAGAGGTAGACCCTAAGAATTTAGAGGCTTTTAACCTCCTTAAAGCTAACATAAAGGCTTAATAATTAGGTGTTCTTAGGTATAGAGACTCTATGGTTTGGAGTAGAACTAAGAATGGGGAATTTAGCTTGAATACCACCTATGATATTTTGTATTCTTCTGTAGATAATGGTTTTCCTTGGAATAGAATTTGGGGTAAGAAAGCTATTACTAAATTGGATATTTTTCTTTGGGAAGCAATCTAGAATAAGATCTTAACAATGAATAATATTAAAAAGAGAGGTTTTGAATTTTCTAATAGATGCATTGTATGTGACAATGTAGAAGAATCAGTGGAACACATCTTCTTGGAATATCCCTATGCTCTAAATATTTTCTAGCTCCTCATCAATAGGATGGGCATTTCATGGGTGATGCATTTTAATATGATTTTGTGGTTACAATAATGGGAGAAGCCCTTTTTTAGTTATTAACTTATTGTAATTTGGAACCGGATTCCATTTCATTTTGTGTCAGGAGTTTGTTTAGAGAGGAACATGAGAATTTTTAGAGGGGAAAAAAGGTTTGCAATGAGAAGTTTTCGATGTATCACCCACTTTTTAGAAGATAATTTTAAATCTATCAAGTACCCTATCAATCCAAAAAATATTGAAGAGACTATGAAAGCTAAGTCATGGAATTTGGAACCTATTAGTGGTGGAGAGGCAAATGTTCAGGTTAAAATTGATGTAAAATGGAAACCACCTCGAGATGACTTTTTGAAGTTTAATTTTGATGGGGCATCCAAAGGTAACCCAGGTAAGGTCAGAGCAAGAGCAATTTTGAGGGACAATTAGGGTAGATTGGTGGGGGTAGCCTACAATTTTTTGGAAATGACTACTATTCATAAAATTAAAGTTAATGCTTTACATTTGGGTGCAAAGCTAGCCAAGGATCTAGGTGCTAAAAAAATTATCTTTGAAGGAGACTCATTGAATATTATCAATATTTTGAAAAATAAGGGAGAGGCTAACTAGAAAATTTATTACATTGTTCAAGATATTAGAGATATTGTAAAGCATTTTGAAGAAGATAACTTTTTTCATATCTATAGAGAAGGTAACAAACTAATAGATTGGCTGGTGAACTATGGTACCATTAAAGAAGAGGATATGAGATGGATGTCCCTTAGGGTGATCCATTAGGAATTAGAAAAGTTTAGAATGGAGGACTACTTCTAATTGGGATCTAGTGTAGATATTGTTTATGTAGACACCAAAACAGCACCAATCCGATTATGTGACAACAAGCGCTGATCGCATTGACACACACAACCCCTAGGGCAGCCCCCAGAGGTTAAACAGTGGTCCTAACCACTCCCAAAAGCAGTTTTGGAGGTCAGAGGTCAATTTGGCACCTTTTTGGCACCTTGCTCTCTGCTCGTCCCACCCAGGGATGAATACAAACTGGCATTCGTCCCACCCAGGGATGAATATCAGCATTCACCCTAGGGTGAGGCGAATAGCAAGTTTGATTGGCAAAAAGTCAAACCTCGACAAGTCCGCCAGTTAACTGAAGCTTCAGGCCATGCAATTGCGAGGAACGACTTCAAATCAAGAAGAGAGACTTCAGTCATGCATGTCTTTGATTTTGGAGACCTCATGCAAGGAGACTCTAAATCAGGGAATTATCTTTTCTCTCAAAATAGGACAAACAACTCAAGTGGCGCCCTCGCATGCGCAATTCAAACAGAGAGACCCTAGGTCTATAAATTGGTGAGTTTTCTCACCCAAAAGATATACGAGAGGAGGAGCATTTGAGCAACGAAGTGCTGCCAATTTACATGCCTACTTGCGATTTGTGCCTTTCACATCCTTAATCTCTCATTCGAAAGGGAGGTTATTGGGTGATTATTGGAAGCATGAATCCGGACCCAAAACCCAATATTTGGCCACAATATTCCACAAAATTTGTCGACAACACCCCATAAGAAGTTTTGGACCCATCCCAAGTGGATTGGTGCCAAAAAAGAGTCCCAAACGGTGGGCGTCCTGCCCCGGGCACCCCCCAAGCTGTCGCAGCCCTAATCGCCCCACCCCGGAGTGAATAGAAATATGTGATATATTTCTCTTATTTTTCTTTTGCATCTTATTCTAGGTTATTTAAATAGGCTGTAGTTTAAATTTCACTTCATTCTGAGCATTTTTGACCAGGTTTTTATCATTTCCCGCCTTTACTAACTTGCAGATGGCACCATCAAAATATGGGTGATAGAGGCCAAATTGGAGAAATATGACCTTCTGGGTCTTCCCAAAACACCCCCAATTAGCTAACCCCAACTTTGTAGGTCATTTGGAGCTTCCTGGATAGGACATTGAAGAGGGTGCTTTCTGACAATTTATTGCAGGTTTATTCGTCCCACCCCGGAGCGAATACAAATATGTGAGGAATTTCTAGACTGTTCCTTTTGTAGTGGCCTCCTGGTAACATATTCATGCTTCTATTAAATTTTTAGGTCGATCTGATGTCATTTGGTTATCGTTTTAATATTTTCATGCATACACTAACAGTAGGCCTTGGGAAATACATGTTTTATTCTATCTGCAGGTGCTACTAATATTTTCTGTTTCCTTGAATGTAGGTCTTCAACATCAGAGGAGTAGGAAGGAGTCAACATTCATATACACAAGTGGCGGTGACATTTTGGTCCGCCCATCTTACATGTGGGCACGCGGAAGAAGGATTGCTATCCATGGATGTGATAAGAAACATATTTGACGCTCCTATCCCCTAAAAAGGAAGGAGACGTATTGTAACATGACTTTGAAAGCATATCAATAAAGAGGACCCTATTCCATATTGCTTTTATCTTGTGTCGATTCGTCTATGTTCTTTCCTTTTATGCATTTTTCAATACATAGGCTTTTAGCGTTAAGTTTGGTTTTAGACGCATCGTACTTGGCATATTCCTTTTTGTTTTCGTATCCTCATGCTTTCAGTGGCGATCATGGTGGGACCTCTATCCCTTGATTTTTAAGATTAAATTTCTGATCAAAGTTGCTTGTTTTTGCTTACAGGTACCAAGTTTTCAAATGTTGGACTATTGTTCGTTTCAGTCTGTGACGAGTACAGAGCTGGAATTCATCTTATCCAGGGATGAATAGGAATTCGTCCTACCCTAGAATGAATACAGATCTATTATTCATCTCACCCCGGGATGAATAGCTCTCTGTGCAATTTTAGGGCAGAAATTCAGAGACATCCGATTTGGGCAGAGAAGAGGTAGGGGTCCTAAAACACCTTCTGTCAATTTTTGCTTTCTGTTCTCTGGTTATTTGCTTGCATAGGAGAGTTTGAATGCTTGTTTGCTTCATTTATGCAACTTAAAAAGAACCCCACACACCACGTGGTAATTTGAAACAACAAGGAGTTGGTCGTAAAACCCCAACCCTTGAGCAAGACCAACGGTGGATTTCATCACCACCTTGGCTTGAGATATTGCATACATAACCCCGATCGTGACTGTTGCTAGACGTAAATCCTGATGAAAGCTGACCAAGTGTAGTTAGGGTGATTCCCAATGCATGAGGATAAGTCTTCTATGGTAGGTGTCATAAATAGAGTGATTCCCCTTTCGTACCGCCTATGTTCCACGTACCATCTTCTCTCACGTACCAATAGTTTCCCTCACGTAAGGGCGGGTATATAGAGAGGTTGGTATATCAGTCTGGCAATGGTATATCGAAGGGGCGACCATTTTTGGGAGTCATAAGAGCCATCATATTGCATTTAAATGTTCTTTACAAAATCTTTCAAAACAAAAATCAAAACACACTAAACCAGATTTAGGGCACACTTTTAATCTTTAAACGAGATAATCATTGTTTTGTGTGTGTGATATTTTCTATTTAGTGTAGCATAAGAAATCCTAAAAGAAGATAAAAATCTACGCATCTTTAGGTAAGCATCACCATGGTGTACACTCGTAGCCGAGCCCAATCACGGGCAAGCACTATAGAAAGTGCACAAAGGGGGACAAGTCACCTCCGATATAGTCCTGAGGACTTGGTCATCCCGCCTTGGTGGCATCGACACACAAGATAGTCCACATCATGCCATCACAGAATAGGACTATAGAGGCACCTCTTTGAGGGGCACCCCCACTCAACATAGATCCTTTCAAGAGGAGAACCTACACGTAGCACTCAACATAGATAGGAGACCTCCCTTAGACGCTCGTTATGAGTGGCCTAGTGATGAAGTGCTAGAGCAACATAGGGTCCATAAGGAGGGGCCACATGATTTCGTCATCCCTCCTTTACCCCGTATTACTGTTAGAAACACTAGACCAAATCCAGAGTATCAGGCTCTCCAGACAGGGCAAGACAATTCTGCCCGCACCTTGCACGCATATGAAAGGGAGTACGAGGAAGACCACTATGTTCCTCAAGAGTAGTACACAACATGGGAGCGATGCACCTCCACACCTGCTATGTATCAGGATCACCCATTGAGGCTAGAGCCTCGGGTGAATGCCGCTAACCTCGATAGAGGAAAGCAACCCATAGGGGTCTCGGATCACCATGACCGAGATAGACATGTAGGAGAGGCATCTAGGCTTCCTAAACATGAGACGATGGAACAAATTGACTTGGAATTTTCCAGACATGCCACCCACCAAGCACAAATCACGCAGCTCAGGCAAGATCAACAATAGTTAGAGCATCTGTATCACCTTAGCAAAGAGCGCATTCAATGTCAGATAACCGAATTGCTTCATAACAATGTGCCTGAGAAGGTCCCAACCCCTCGCGCACATAAAGTAGAAGTGTATGAGAGGCATAACCCCTTGGTGCGAGATAGGTCTCCATGACCTCATCAAGTACTACCTCCAAGACCTCCTAGACCTGAGCGGGAGGCCACTCCCAGAAACAATGATGGGCACCCTCCACGGGCACCCACCCATGTTTATAGGTCTCAGCCATGCACTCCTCAAGAAGCCTATGAGGAGTATGAACAAGAAGAAGAGTGGGCTGAAATGCCCTACCAAGGCAGAAGGGGTGCTATCCAGCTACCCCTCCATAGGCCTCAAGTTCCCCACAACCCACAATGGGAGCAAACTAAGGAGGAAGAAATCAAATCCTTCGATGCATATAAAGCGCTGCTAGAGCGCTTAGAGTCTATGGAGATCAAGACTTCTGGGCCCCAAAATCCCACTTTATGCCAACTCCATAGTCATCCTGTGCATCCATCAGTGCCGACACCTCCATACCCTGAACACTTTAAACTGCCCCAGTTGGCACTCTTTAGAGGGGAGGAGGATGCCCAAGAGCATGTGACTAGATTCCTGAGCCAGTGCTTTGGCATTCAGGACAATGATGCTTTGTTACTAAGAACATTTATAACCACATTCGTAGGCCCTACCTCGGATTGGTTCACTCAATTACCAAAACATAGCATCAGTAACTTGGATCAGCTAGTGGACGCATTCCTCGAATGCTTCACCTTCAACACCAAGAAAAAGGCATCATTAAGTGACCTAGCTAGCCTCAGGAAGTATGAGGAAGAGACCATGGCGGCATATGGGAACCGATGGAGGACGTTGCTTTCAAAGCTGCCCTACCTCCCTCCCATGTCCGACCTGACTCAGATGTTCTCAAAGAGCTATTTGAGATCGATCTCCATGCTATTGCAGCTACAACAATATGCCACTTTAGAGGAAGCTCTGGTGCAAGCCAGAATCATTGAGGAGATCAAGATACAGGATGGCGAGATCGCCAAACCTAAGAAGAAAGAATGGACCAAGAACACCAAAATAGGGACCACGCAACAAAAACCCGTTGCGGTCAATCAGGTTGCTATCAACGTCCCTAAGCCTGCACAAGCAACACAACCTCAAAAGGCTAACTATCAGGTGGTGCCTCCTAACAATTATGATAGAGAAAACCAGAGGTAGGAACAAAATCAGCAGCGTCACCCTAGGCGACAATTTACACCTTACACAGAGTCCAGGGACTCCCTGTTTGACCGCTTGTCAGCGGCGAACTTGATCAACCTTCCAGAGATTCAAACTATAGACCCCAATGCACCAAAGCCTAAGGGGTACCGGGAGGACTTGTACTGTAGGTTCCATAGATGGAAGGGACATGATCTTAATGCATGTTGGAAGTTCAAAGGTTTGGTACAAGACCTAATCGACAATAAGACATTGGCGGTGGACAACCTCGTAGCACCAAACAACCAACATATGGGAGTCTTCAGAGACCCCTTGCCTACCCATGATGCACAGGCAAAACCCCTTCAAGTCAATGAGGTGCAACAGAATTGCCCCATGCAAGGGTATGTAGGGATGATAAGCATAGTGACTAGGAACAAGAGGTACCAAGGAGCTACCCCTGTGGCAGCCACTAGAGAAGTTCCATCGACGTCACAACCTCAACAACACCCTACGCAACCTCCCCACCTAGACCAGTGGCCATGATTCAGACTAGACTTACCCAAAGTCTAAGGACCACGTCGGCTAGGCTCTCCATATACGAGCTCATTCAACAATCAGCGCCCCATCGGGAGGCTCTAATGGAGATATTAAAAGCCATCGAGCTGCAGCCCCATGAAGCAAACTCTTTCAACAACTTCGTGGGACATGTAAAACAATGTACAGAACCAGTCATCACCTTTAGAGAAGATGAATTGAAATCGGTGACTGGTGATGTGGCGGATCCACCCCTGCACGTCATTGCATGGGTCAACGGGATTCCGTATAAGAGGGTGTTGGTGGACACTGGCTCATCCAGTAATATCATCACAACAATAGCATTGAAACATCTGAAGTTGCTAGCATCTCACATCGTGGCCTCCACCTATACACTTCGAGCATTCAATGATGCAATATGCTCGATGGTTGGCACAATTGTCCTACCCATCCAAGTGGGACAAAAGACTATTCATACATTGTGCCACATCTTGGAAGGTGAGATGGCTTATAATATCTTGCTGGGCCGGCCTTGGATCAGGGACATGAAGTGTGTCCCTTCAATAGCTCATCAGTGCCTAAAGTATACATTTGAAGGATAGGTGCATGTAGTCCCGACAGACTTAGAGCCCTTCAAGTACTGCAATACGGTGCAATTCATGCCGCAATCGACCCTTCCATCAACACATTTGGATTTTTAGTTGAATCCATCTAACCAGGGTCCGATTCCGTAGGCATCCCCATTGACGAGTCCATCAAATCCCCAGTCAGGGTCCATCTTCCTCATCTGGTCCTTCAACAATGATGCCACCTACGGTGGCCACACCAAAGGACAAGGGAAAGAAACCCCTAGAAGAGGAACCACCCCTAGTCTCAACCATCTCTACCGAAGAGATGCCTAGCCGAATGGAAGTCGAGATGCCTAGTTCACCCCACATGGAGTGGACTCAGGAAGGACTCCCATTCGCTCCCCCTCAACCACCAACGATCACCGTTGAGATGGCCAACATGGGCCTGGGGGAGTATCTAGTGAGGAACATTGTAGCAACACCCACACTTGAGTCCATGCAGGACATGGGGAGACCTCGACTCCCCATCGGCTCTGTGGTTCCTCTAGGCTACCCACCCAATCAGATAAACTTTGTTTATGGGGGCCTGGATAATGGCATTGAAACTTGTATGCAAGAAGATGAAGATGAAGAGCCCTTTGTTGAGGATGTCAACTATTTGTCCAACCCTAATTTCGCTTTGAGATATCTTGGCCAATGCAATTGGCATGGATATGGGTTGGGCAGGTATGAGCAAGGAGTGCGTGTTCTTTGCCAACCGAGATATCAAATGTCGTATGACAAGTCAAGAGTAGGGTTCAACCACCCCTTGCCCCTAGACATCTTGGTAGAGAACATGCAAGGCCTAGGGATAGGCAACAAGGATGGGTTGGCATTAGATCCATATGCCAATCCTAACACAACATATACATTGGGGGATTATCTCCCATTGCTAACAACCAACCTTGTTGACCATAACAACCCTTTCCCTTTGGATCAAAAAGGGAGAAAATTCGAGGACTCACCTACAAGAGGGATATGGACAAGACCAAGAAGGGTCTTCAGAAGATGAGTCGGAATACGAGGTAGCACCTTGGGATCCTTTCGAGTCTGATAGCAATCATTCACAAGTATATCCCATGGATGATGATCAGGAGAGCTTCCTGACAATGTTCCCTTTGGATGCTCCAATTGAGCATATGCCACCTCAAGAGAATCAGGTCCCCCCGTAGAGAGCGGAACAACCTCGATGGGACCACATTAATTTGCTCGAGCAAGATGAGCCTCATATGTCACAAATAGCTGTTGGAGCCAACGAAGGCCTTTGGATCTCTGACAGTGATTATGAAGATGAAACTGAGATGGCTTATCTCAATCATATGCGACAAAAAAATATCCCTTGGACATAGATGACATGTTTGAACACTTACACATAGGGCCAAGGCATAGGTGGCACCTAAACCAGGCATAGTTATAGCAATTACTGCACCCGCCACTCTAGGTATACAGAGAGCATCTTCCCCCGGAGACCCTATAGAACCATCAGTGCCTAGGGTAGACCCTATCTTCTTATCCATGCATAGGGCTGATCCATTTGTGCCAGTACCCATAGAGCCAGATCCAGAGCACAAAGATCATCTAGGATGTCCGAGCAGTCACACCCATGGTAATGGAGACCACAATCATTTCATCAACATGATCTCCATTGATTTAACCACCCCCATCCATGATCCAGCCGACCCAACATGGTCATTGCATCTAGACCTAGATGCTATAGACTAGGATCACGCTGACACACCGCCATCCCCATCAGAGTACTGGCCTTGTGGTGGGATGTTCCATTTCACCCCAGGATAGACTCAGGATGTCTTCCATGCTGAAGAGGAACTTGATGTTCCAAATGATGATCTAAATTTAGCAAATGATATCCACTTGATCCCAACTCCACACCAGTTGGAGGATGGGTCCCACATGTCGGTCGAGGAGATGACTGACGTAGACATCGGCTCAGATCCAATGAATTTGCAAATCATCAAGCTAGGGGTAAGTCTATCCCCCGAAGAGCAAGCCGACTACATTGCCCTTCTCAAAGAGAAGAAGGAGGTTTTTGCATGGTCATACAAAGACATGTCGGGACTAGACCCACAGCTAGTCATGCATAATCTAACGCTTGATCCGATAGTCAAGCCAGTAAAGCAAAAACTATGTAAGATGCACCCAACAGTAGCCTTAATGGTCAAATATGAGCTACAAAAGTTGTTGGATGCACAGTTTGTCATTTGCATGGATTACCCACCATGGTTGTCTAACATGGTGCCCATCAAAAATCTCGATGGGAGGATTCGCATATGCACCAATTTTTGAGATCTAAACAAAGCGAGTCCTAAGGATGATTTTCCCTTGCCTAGCATCGACGCATTGGTAGATGCTACAGCGGGCCATGAAATGCTTTCCCTCATGGATGGTTTCTCAGGATACAATCAAATTCGTATCAATCCCGAGGACCAACTAAAAATGGCATTCACAATGCCTTGGGGGACATTTTGTTATAAGGTCATGCCTTTTGGCCTTAAAAATGTTGGCGCCACCTACCAACGTGCCATGACGTACATCTTCCATGATTACATGCACAAAACTTTGGAAGATTACATGGATGATTTGTTGGCCAAATCTCTTTTGCGCCCGGATCATCTCGATGACTTAAGCAAGATCCTCGATCGCCTCATGGAACATAAAGTCGGACTAAACCCCAAGAAGTGCGTATTTGGCATCACATCTGGAAAGCTCTTGGGTTACATAGTCTCCAAATGAGGAATCGAGGTAGACCCACACAAAGTCAAGGCAATCCTTGAAATGCTTCCCCCAACTACCATCAAGCAGCTCAGAAGTCTACAGGGAAAGGTCACGTCGATCAAGCGCTTCATAGCGCAGCTATCTGACAAGTGCCGACCCATGAATAAATTATTGCACAAGGGGGTAACATTTCACTGGGATGACGAGTGCCGATCAGCCTTTGATGACATTAAACAATACTTGGCTTCACCGCTAGTATTGGCACCACCTAGACCAGGAGTGTCATTCTACTTATACATCTCAGCTATTGAGGTGGCACTGGGCGCCATGCTATCCCAGAAAAATGAACTACACAAAGAACAGGCTACTTACTATCTTAGCCGCACCCTGGTCAGTTATGAACTTAACTATGCATACGTTGAGAAGCTCTGCTTGGCAGTGGTGTTTGCTACCAAAAAGCTATGCCACTACATGCTCAGCAATACGATGTATGTTGTGTCTAAGGAGAATCCATTGCGATACATGATGAGTCGTACTTATCATAGTAGCCGCACGATGAAATGGATCATGTTGTTGATGGAGTTTGACATAGAATTCATTGGACAAAAATCCATAAAAGGTCAAGTCATCATCGATCAACTGGCAGAGGCTCCTCTTGAAGATGATCAGCCTCTGACCGTAGAACTACTTGATGATGGGGTCTTCCATGTTTCAGAATCGCCAGATTCTGATGAGCTTGAGTCACAGGCTGACATGACCCTATTCTTCGATGGTTCTAAATGTGAGCAAGGAGGTGGCACGGGAATTGTATTCTTCACTCCACAAGGGGCTCCAATGCCTCTATCATTTAAATTAGACTTCTCATGCACCAACAACAATGCAGAATATGAAGCCTTGCTCATAGGTCTTCAGACAACAATCACCATGAACATTAAATGTTTAAACATCTTTGGTGATTCGTTGTTAATTGTCAATCAAGTAAAGGGGATATTCCAATGTAAATGCCCAGTTCTGTAGGCCTACAAAGCCCTTGTGGACAAATTCCTGGCACAACTTGAATGGTATGACATCGAGGCACTCCCTCGATCATCGAATCATTTTGCGGATACTATGGCCTCCTTGGGGTCACTAATCCCGCAAGACCCTTTCGGTGAGATGACAACCATTCAGGTCAAAACATTATCGCAATCCATGATGGAGCGTGCAAGCTCTGACCTAACGCCAGGAATCCACTTGATCCAGATTGAACCATCTCAGGATAGGTTCTCTCGAATCCATGATTGTCTGACTCGAGCCAACTGGGGGTCCTTGTTCTCCCCGACCCCTCTTAATAGCAACACAACGCTATTTTTACAAGTTCTTTCCCGCTCAACTTTTGCTAGGGATGAACTTCAAGAGGGATTGGCCATTCATACCATCGAGGTTTCTGATCAGCAGGATTGGTACACACCCATAAGGGATTACCTCAAGCTAGGTAACCTCCCACTTGGATTGACACAAGCCATGAAAAGATCATTTAAATAGAAAGCGGCAAAACATGTCTTGTTAGGAGACATTTTGTATCATCGGAGCTATGAAGGAATCCTCCTCCGTTGCTTGGACCAGCAAGAGTCCACTTGGGCGATCACCCAAGCACACGATGGTACATGTGGTGGCCACTTCAGCGGTATGGCCATCGCAAAGCGCATTCTTCGCATGGGCTATTATTGGCCATATTTAGAGCGAGATTGTTGCGCATATGTAAAGAAGTGCATGAAGTGTCAACACCATGCTAATTTGACACACGTACCTTCTCAGGCCTTGCAACCGATCCAATCGACTTGGCATTTTTTGTAGTGGGGCTTCGATCTAATCGAAAAGATCTCCCCTACGTCGTCGGGTCATCACACGTTCATCATAACGGCCATAGAGTACTTCACCAAGTGGGTGGAAGCAATTCCGCTAACCTCTACGACTGGAACCCGCATTGCGGAGTTTATTTTGCATAACATCATATGTCATTTTGGTATTCCATCCAAGATCCTTTCGGATAATGGGACATCATTCAAGAATAAAGATGTGCATGCTTTGACCACAAAGTACAAAATTCAGCATAGTTTTTCAACACCCTATTATCCGTAGGCAAATGGGCAAGCAGAGGCGTCAAACAAAATGCTAGTCGCCATCCTCAAAAAGACCATCGTAGATAGTCATAAGGATTGGCACATTCAAATCCCGCTTGCCCTATGGGCTTATCGCACTAGCATTCGGACGCCCACTGGGGCAACTCCATTTTCGCTGGTGTATGGCTCCGAGGCAGTCATGCCTCTTGAGTTGGAAATCCCTTCCCTGCGCATTTCAATGCAAGAGTTCATCGATGATGACACTACGTGGCAGGCCCGGTTAGACCAACTGACGTTGCTCGATGAACGACGCGTCAATGCTCTCGAGCATTTGCGTATCTATCAAGAGCGACTTAAGAAAGCATACAACATGAAGGTCCACCTAAGGGAATTTTAGGTTGGTGACTTGGTCTTAAAAGAGAACCAACAGAATTCTAATTTGTCGTCCCATCTAAGGGACAAGTTCATGGCAAACTGGTTAGGTCCTTATGTGATTGATAGTAGAATAGGACCTAGAACATACCGACTCACCTCTCTTGAAGGAATCAAGGAACTAGAACCCTTGAACATCAGTCATTTGAGGCCATTCCACATCTAGAGAGCCATAGTCCAACCAAAAGCTCCAAGGATTCTCACAATCGCTTGGTCAACCCAAAATGCCCCAAAGGTATTCATAAACCCTTTGGTCAAAAAAGCTCCAAGGATTCCACAATCTTGGTAAAACCAAGGTATCAAACCTTTGGTCAACAAAAGCTCCAAGGATTCTCACAATTGCTTGGTCAACCCAAAAATGCCCCAAAGGTATCCATAAACCCTTTGGTCAAACCAAAAGCTCCAAGGATTCTCTCAATCGCTTGGTCAACCCCAAAAATGCCCCAAAGGTATCCATAAACCCTTTGGTCAAACCAAAAGCTCCAAGGGTTACCATAACCGCTTGGTCAAAATAAATATTCAAAAACAAACAAAAACAATAAAATCATCAAAAATAACAAAAAAAATTGCATTTCAATTCCATGCATACTCGTAAAAATCAAAAATACAAAAATATAGGTTGCATTAGGCATCACATCCATACATTGCATATTTGCTAGGTCATACATGTCAAAAGCACCATAGACTGTAATTACTTGGCAATTCCATCATTTTCCACATCAAATCCATTTTATAAACACATACATCCAGAATAACACCATCCCCATTTTTAGCATAGTCAATTGTCTCCTAATGTATATAGGGTTTTCGTCATTCAGATGTCTTTAAATTTCTAGCCAAAAACTGTACAAAGTTAAATAGATTTTACATGGGAAAGTTTTACTTGGATCACGCCTCGTTATGTAACATCCCTACACAAGTTAAAACACATAAAATAATTCCTAAGTTGTGTGAATGCAAGAGAAACCTACAAAGCAGTCTAGGGTACCATAGGTGAAAGATTAGCCTGTTCATCCCCCTGTGCGAATGGTTCAAGAGTGCTGAGAATTGACAAAAGGACAAGCTCTTCCCCATCAATTCCCCCTAATAAATAGTGGTTTTCACCACTACCAAAAATCCCAATCACCATTGGTCCCCAAAGTTGTAAGGATTCATACTACACGTCCCTGCCAAGGATGGGTAGTCATCCCCAAGACCTAAAAGGATCAATGCCATTCAAAAAAAAATTCCCACAAGCCATCATCACACTCACCTTTGGTCTCAAAGTTGTAAGGATTCGTACTACACATCCCTGAATAGGATGGGTAGTCATCCCCAAGGCCTAAAATATCAATGCCCTTACTTCATAATCTCCATAATCCCCTTTGGTTCCCAAAGTCGTAAGGATTCGTACTACACGTCCCTGAATAGGATGGGTAGTCATCCCCAAGGCCAAAAGGATCAATGCCATTCATAAGCCACAAACTTACAAGCTCAACCTTACAAAGCTCAAAATCCAAAATCAAATAATAGTGGTTATCACCACTATTCAAAATCCTTGCTCAAAAAGAAAAACAAAAAGAGAAAAATAAACAATGATTTTCATCACTATGTATACGAGCAAGTATCCTAAACCATTGAGCAAATAAACAACCTGAACTTGAATCCCTAGAATTCTCAGCATTCGAAAACCATCTAGGTGATCCTCATTATGGGTTTGGTGGACAACCTACCTGGCAATGGCGGTATCCTAACCGCATGACGATATGTCTATCACATTAGCTTTGCGTGTGAGCAGACCAATGTTTGCATGTGGATGAGCTAGCTTATGGTACCTTAGATTGTCCCATGGATTAATCTTACTAAATACAACAACGGAGTTAGTGGAGCTAATTAGGTGATCCTCAGTACAGGTTTGGTTGATAGCCTATCTGGCACTGGCGGTATCCTGATAAATACCACATAAACGAACTCAATTGCACACACAGGGATGTGAAATAACTTGGTTAAACTCAAGTCGGATTTATACCTTGTTCAAAAGTCTTGCGAGATAAATGTACAGTTTTGGCTAGTTAGTTAAAATATCTGAATCTCAGAAAAGCTTAACTACATTTTAAAACAACTGGTACATTTCATTCCATACATCACCATCAAAAAATATGCAAAATACAAAAACAAAGTTTTCACATGCAAAGTCATTCCACAAAGCCATCCCATAAGTACAACAAGCCAGTAAATCTTGTACAGTCTATGGTGCCATCGACAAGTTATCAACAACTCATTTCATTCATTCCATATGCATACATCATATAAATTAGAAACATCGCATTCATAATAGCATATGCATACATCATTATAAATACATGTACATAAAAAACAAACCATGAAAAGTGTATAAACACAAAAAAAGTCATCTGTATATATATCATCAAAAATGCTCGTAGGCTACAATGAACCGGTCCTCTGACCTCGCAACAAAAGCAAAAACTCAAAAACCCCCAAGCCTAGGGCGTCGGCCACCATGATCACGCAGGATCGGTGCGACGGGAACTACCCCCTGGTGTGGGTCCTATGGGACCTCTCAGGGCGATTGCTGCTCGCCCCTGCATCATGCCTACTAGTGCCTCCCTCATCTAGTCACCTACGATGAGATGATGCTGACTGCTCAGTATCGTTGTCTCTCGTCCGATGCGAAGAGCCACCTCTAGGGGCTCTACCACCATCGAGGTGGATAATATCTCCCTCCATATCCATCCGATGTCGAAACCACTCTCCTCCCATCGATGGTAATAAGCTACTACATCATCATGTCATCCATAGGAGATCCCTCTCTCGTGCAGCATTGGTATCCCCATCCCCCCAGTGGTACGTAGCAAATGCATTCTCTCGCACTTCTAGCTGAGTCCGTAGGAGATCCCTCTCCTACAAAGCCTCTCCCAGCTCCTCATCTCGTCTCCATAGTAGGTCCTCCAATCATGCTATCTCAGCACGATGCCTTGCCTCCACATCCTCTGAAACTGCCTAGGCATCGACATCTCTAAAAGGTAGGCTGCTTCGGCTCCCATTGCTCTGGGACGTCCTGCATCTCTAGCTGATCCGGCACCCCAAAATCCCCCCAACATCCTCAACCTCCACCATGTCTGCATCATCCAATGGAACCCCCAACCCTCTCCTGGTGCCTCTGCACCCTCATCCCCTGCTGCACCCACCCCCTAGAGGCCCCTCACCTCGCCATCATCGTAAAGTCCACCACTTCTCATACTCAATGGTAACCTCGATGTCATCCACATCTAGGACATCAATCATTGTATCTGCATCCTCACCTAGTGGTGCAATGATTGGCCAAGCTAGAGTCCTCTCGTCTCCTCGATGTCGATAGACCACGGGCTCACCAGGAAACCCCTGGTGCACCCCAAACTATCATGTAACTCGACCATATGGGAAGAACTCCTGCTCAGTCCTATGATGCCCAATCAGCCACCGCCCTCTATGTACCCATCGTAGCCACTCTCCAGCCTCTGGCTGACAGTCCCGATAGGGGTGCTAGAACACCTCCCTTGGAGCAAGTCGAGCGAAGGCATCGACATAGTGCCCTACGACACCTACCCATCATCGACTCTGACCCTGCTCCTCCGACCACCACCATAATGCCCCGTAACCAATCTCTCGGTCTACCATCTCTGCTCGAGTCATCCAGGGCAGCCCCATCGACCTCTCCACTACTATGTGCTGCCAAGCCCAACACTGCAACAAGTAGCTACAACTAATCCCCTTCCACCTCTGATAGTGGACCTCGTACAACTCATCATAGAGCTGTGCCAATAGAGTCTGTCCCCATCTCATGATCATAGGTGCATCCGTCGGACACTCCACCAACCGAAACACCACCTCTAGCAGGTTCCACGGGAACCTCACACCCGAAGAGTCAAGGAGAAGCATGTTGGAAATGAGGCCCATAAGTAATGCGTGCCTCACTCCCAACACACCCCTCTCTAGCCACCATCGAACCAATATGCCACCAATATGGCAGTCACCCTCCCCTCTCCACTAGGCTGTCCACCCCCATCTCCTCTCCATGTCCAAAGCAGTGTGTCAACACTGTTGTCCGCTGATCCCATGGCGTCGTCCGGATCGGCAGTCCATCTATCAGAATCCGAAGAATCCGATAGACATCCTCCAAGGTCACCGTCATCTCCCCTATTGGGAGATGGAAGGTGTTGGTCCGAGGATCCCACAAGTTGATCAGGGCCATCAGATAGGCCCGATCCCCAACCACCGGCTCCAGTCGAGTCACCTGCTTGAGCCCAAGGGCATCAAGCCAATCCCAGTCAACCAAAGTCAATGCCTCATGCTTCAATGAAAATCATGGGCACACGGTACCGGCTCTTCACAACCTACAAAGAAAACAACACAAAAACATTAAAACAATGAAAAATTGTACAACAATAACATGAATATATAGCAATGCATAAAATGTACAAAAAAATAAAAATCAAAAAAATAATTTGTCAGTTCTAGGGTTTTTAACTCTAATTGATAAATTAAAAAAACAAAAAAATTCAAAAAATAATTTGTCGATCTTAGGGTTTTTAACTCTAACTGATAAATTAAAAACAAAAAAATCATTTGTCAGTCCTAGGGTTTTTAACTCTAACTGATAAATTAAAAACAAACATAAAAATCAAAAAATTATTTGTCAGTCTAGGGTTTTTAACTCTAACTGATAAATTAAAAACAAAAAAATAAAAACAAAATAATTGTTTTTTAGTCCTAGGGTTTTTAACTCTAAAAATCGACTGGACACTTACAAACACAAAAACACAAACCTAAGTTTTGATCTTTGTTAAATTCGGGTTAAGCGAAAGTTTTTAAGTTATGTTCTAAACTAAGTTTTTTAGCTCAGTTTTCAACTAACTTTGGATCTTTGTTTAACTAGGGTTAAACTAAGTTTTAAGCTAAGTGTTAATTTTGATAGACTAGGGTTTCATTTTTAAATTTGAAAAACAAAAAAACAAAAGACAAAAAAAAACAAATAACTTGCGAGTTTTAAAATGTAACAAAAAAACAATAAAGAGGAAGAGCACTCATTGGTCTCGCTTCGGCTCCACTGATGATCCGGTCCATGAACTCATGGTGGCAGGAAAATTTTGATAGCGCTTCGCTTCATAGAATTGACCTCCTCCTCCTCGAGCTCCAAATCGCTAGGAAAAACAAATGCAAATGAGCCCAAAACCTAGTTTTGGCCTTTAAATAGGCTTTTGAGCCTGTACTCGTTCCCCCTGGGATGAGCGCTCTGGTTAGCGCTCGTCCCTCCCTGGGATGAATACTAAATAGGTATTCGTCCCACCTAGGGATGAATACAGAGCAAAAATTTCAAAAATAGCAAAAACTGCACAAAATGCACAAAAACAAGCACTAAAACTGTCCAATGAGAGTGCTTTTGCACTTGACATTCTGGGCATGCAAAAATATATTGGGGTCACAAATCCTCACTATCCTACTCCCTAAGAAGGCTACCATAGCCGGACCGCTCCACGGGAAGATGGATTTTTGAGAATTTCATCCCCAAACGACGTCACCAAAAGGGTCAAAACCCAACCAAAAATAGCAATAACATTGTCGAACGAAGGCGCCTTTGCGCCTGAAATTATTGGCATCCAAAATAGATGTTGGGGTTACAAATTGTCACTATCCTACTCCCTAAGAAGGCTACCATAGCCGGACCGCTCCACGGGAGGATGAATTTTTGACAATTTTAGCTCCAAAATGCGTCACAAAAAGGGTTAAAACCCACCAAAAATAGGTCAGAATGTTCAGAAACTGCTTTCGCATTCAACGGTAAACAACTGAAGGCACCCTTACCTAAGTCATCTTGGGTCAAGCGACTCATCGCTTTTCTCATGTCGGTCATTCCCTCATCGATTCGTCGCTTGAGGGGGTAGTCACACTTAGTCACCAATCAACAAATATACCCAATCAAGGAAATGACACGCATTCAAAGGATCATTGACAAAGACAATCACGCTCCTGCTTGGGGCAGCAAACAAGCAATAATCACAAGCTGATCAAACACTTGGCATTCGTGAATCATGAACTCAAGGTTCCCATAGACAAAAGGTTGCGCCCTTTGCCTATTCATGACCGATCAATGTCCAAGCTCAAGTAACACCTCACCGAAAAAGGTTAACACTTGAATTAAGTTCCTTAGCTCATCAGAAGCAAGGATTCAAGAATGCGTGCCCTTTCCATACTTGGGGCATCAAGATTTGGTTAGGTTACTTGAGAAACCCTAATCATTAGTGCTTTGGTTATCTATTTTTGCTCGACGCTGCGCCTTGCACAACGCTTCCCAAAAAGGGGCATCTGTAGACACCAAAACAACACCAATCCGATTATGTGACGACAAGCACTGATCGCATTGACACACACAGCCCCTAGGGCAGCCCCCAGAGGTTAAAAAGTGGTCCTAACCACTCCCAAAAGTAGTTTTGGAGGTCAAAGGTCAATTTGGCACCTTTTTGGCACCTTGCTCTCTGCTCGTCCCACCCCGGGATGAATACAAACTGGCATTCGTCCCACCCAGGGACGAATATCAGCATTCGCCCCAGGGTGAGGCGAATAGCAAGTTTGACTGGCAAAAAGTCAAACCTCGACAAGTCCGCCAGTTAACTGAAGCTTCAGGCCATGCAATTGCGAGGAATGGCTTCAAATCAAGGAGAGAGACTTCAGTCATGCATGTCTTTGATTTTGGAGACCTCATGCAAGGAGACTCTAAATCAGGGAATTATCTTTTCTCTCAAAATAGGACAAACAACTCAAGTGGCGCCCTCGCATGCGCAATTCAAACAGAGAGACCCTAGGTCTATAAATTGGTGAGTTTTCTCACCCAAAAGATATACAGAGAAGGAGCATTTGAGCAACGAAGTGCTGCCAATTTACATACCTACTTGCGATTTGTGCCTTTCACATCCTTAATCTCTCATTCGAAAGGGAGGTTATTGGGTGATTATTGGAAGCACGAATCCGGACCCAAACCCTAATATTTGGCCACAATATTCCACAAAATTTGTCGACAACACCCCATAAGAAGTTTTGGACCCATCCCAAGTGGATTGGTGCCGAAACAAAGTCCCAAACGGTGGGCGTCCTGCCCTCGGGCGCCCCCAAGCTGTCGCAGCCCTAATCGCCCCACCCCGGAGTGAATAGAAATCTGTGATATATTTCTCTAATTTTTCTTTTGCATCTTATTCTAGGTTATTTAAATAGGCTGTAGTTTAAATTTCACTTCATTCTGAGCATTTTTGACCAGGTTTTTATCATTTCCCGCCTTTACTAACTTGCAGATGGCACCATCAAAATCTGGGTGATAGAGGCCAAATTGGAGAAATCTGACCTTCCGGGTCTTCCCAAAACACCCCCAATTAGCTAACCCCAACTTTGCAGGTCATTTGGAGCTTCCTGGATAGGACATTGAAGAGGGTGCTTTCTGACAATTTATTGCAGGTCTATTCGTCCCACCCCGGAGCGAATACAAATATGTGAGGAATTTCCTGACTGTTCCTTTTGTAGTGGCCTCCTGGTAACATATTCATGCTTCTATTAAATTTTTAGGTCGATCTGAGGTCATTTGGTTATCGTTTTAATATTTTCATGCATACACTAACAGTAGGCCTTGGGAAATACATGTTTTATTCTATCTGGAGGTGCTACTAATATTTTCTGTTTCCTTGAATGCAGGTCTTCGAACATCGGAGGAGCAGGAAGGAGTCAACATTCATATACACAAGCGGCGGTGACGTTTTGGTCCGCCCATCTTACATGTGGGCACGCGGAAGAAGGATTGCTATCCATGGATGTGATAAGAAACATATTTGACGCTCCTATCCCCTAAAAAGGAAGGAGACGTATTGTAACACGACTTTGAAAGCATATCAATAAAGAGGACCCTATTCCATATTGCTTTTATCTTGTGTCGATTCATCTATGTTCTTTCCTTTCATGCATTTTTCAATACATAGGCTTTTGGCGTTAAGTTTGGTTTTAGACGCATCGTACTTGGCATTTTCCTTTTTGTTTCCGTATCCTCGTGCTTTCAGTTTGTCTTGCATATAGGGGATATCTGGCTATTTTCCCTTGGTATATGTGTAATTGATGGGAAGAATTTGTTTTGTAAAAGGGTATTAACTAAAATATTAATCTATATGTGTTGAAATATTGTAATGGTATGTCTTTGATTTCTCATATTGAAGACCTAGATTCAAACCAATGAACAAGAGATGAATACTTTAAAAATAAATTCTATACTTTACCCTAAAATATTTCCTAATTAAAAACTATATATTTAATAATTTATGAATAACTAAAATTCATCATATCTATTAGTGCAATAGTGCTAGGGCAATGAAGGTGAGTGTAGTAGTGTTAGGGTAGCAATGGAAGTAAAACAATTTTAACAATACCACAATAGTGCTAGGGCAATGAAGATGAGTGCAATAGTACTAGGGCAATAAATTTAGAATATTTTAACAGTTCCACAATAGTGCTAGGGTAGTGAAGTAGTGAAACAGTGCTAGGGCAGAGAAGATAAGTACAATAGTGCTAGGGAAACAAAGGTAGAAAGAAAAATAGTTAAATATTTTAATAGTTTCGTAGTAGCGAAGGCAAGTGCAGCAGTGTTAGGATAAAAATATAAGTAAAAATATTTTAACAGTATGACAAAAATGCTAGGGCAACAAAAATTAGTGTGGTGGTGCTAGGGCAACAAAGTAAAAATATTTTAACAATATCGTAGTAATACTAGGGTAGTGAAGTAGTACAATAATGCTAGGGAAATGAAGACAAGTGTAGTAGTGCTAGGGTAGGAAACATAGAAAGAAAAATAGTAAAATATTTTAACAGTGTCATAATAGTGCTAGGTTAACAAAGGCAAGTGTAGTGGTGTTAGAGTAACAATGGAAGAAAGCATTGATAGTCAGCAAGAATATGAAAGACCTAGTGGTCAGCAAGAATATGGATGTGTTAGTACTCTTCAAAGAGCTAGAGGTTCAAGTGGACAATAGGAAGGTGCACATCTTAAGGGGCTAGTCAGGAAGGAAAGGGAAAAATGTATTTTTTATTGTAGTGGGGTGTCCTCTAGGGTACCCATGAGTGGATCCCGAAGGCTTGGTCACCATCTAACCCTAGGGTGTCATCCATTGTTGTGGTTACTGTTAAAGGCTTGTGATATCATCTCTCAAAACTCCTCTTTGACCATTATCAAATTTGTAATAAGATGGTGGTGCCAGATGAACTCTTGAATGTGACTATGGGGGAAGGGTCATGGAACCTGGTCAACAAGTTCCAAGGTGGTAGATCAGATATTGACTCTATCTTACGTTGGTCAATTATGAAATGGAACTCACTAGGATCGCTTGATATTTTTGCAATATCTAATGCCTTCTTACTCATCAAACTAAATTATGAGGAGGATGTAAATTTAATTTTAGGTGAAGGCCCCTGGTTTTTTGGAAAGAGGGATCTATTTCTACAAAAATGGAGTCTAGAATTCAATCCCAAGATGCCAAAGGTGAAATTGGCCCCCTTGTAGGTGTGATTCCCAAATTTACCTTTTCATATTTGGCATGAAGATATCTTGTGATGCATAGCTAAAGTTATTGTGTACCTAGCCTTGATCGAATCAGCTACCAAATCCAAGACCAAGATGATTTTTTCTAGAATGTGCATCATGATGGACCTGGAGGTTGATTTACCTAGTCATATTGAGCTTGTGTTCAAACAAGGTACCTATATTTAGTCAATTATTTATGAGAACAAACCCATGAGATCCTCTTCCTGTAAGAGGTATGGTCACTCATTTGGATCATTCTCTTGTAAGATCCCAGATGGAGGTACCCAAAGGGAGAATGAGACCAAAAGAATAGTTAGTTTAAGCCAAGAACAGGGAGTCCCTTCTGATCATGTCTAGCATAACTTGATTTTGAATGAGCCTGATCCAAAGGAAAGGATAATGGACCAAGTCCATGTGGTGGATGTTAATGAGTCTAGAAAAGTAGTGGTCCAAAATATAAACCCATCTAGTGATATCAGTGTGGACTAGGTTCTCCCAGAAGACTCAATTATGAAGACTTTAATCCCTTCAAATTTCCTTCATAACTCTTATCAAAGGCTACTCTTTGAGGAGACAATTATAGAATATTGCTCTGCCTAGAAGCCTAGTGAGGCTCCTAGTTAGGATTTTCCAACCCTTATAAAGTTGAAACAATCATCGTTGAAACAATCGTTGTTCCCAGGTACGGGATCTTCATGCACAACCAATCTAGACCCAAAAACAGAAGTATCCTAAAAGGTTAGATGGATGTCAAAAGTAATCATAAGGTAGAGAAACCCTATAACAAAGTGTTGAGGATCCTCGAGGCAGAGTCAAAAATTGTTGATGAATAGCAATCCCAATTGAATTTTAAGAAATAGAAGGATAGAAAAGTAAACAAATAAAACATGACATATTTTGTAGCTCCCATTATTCTTCGATTGCGAATAAAGGATCCAAATATTGAATATGAAGTTGTTATCATGGAATATCAAAGACCTGAATGGGTCCTCCAAGAAATAAATTTTGGCAACACTCAAGAGAGAGGTAAGAACTGATGTTATATTTATTCAAGAAACTAATATGGATAGTTCTAATGTAGAGGTAGTTAAAAAATTAGTTTGGAATGAGGCAGGTTTTGTAGCAAACTCTGCAAATGGAGCTTCTAGAGGTCTTCTTTGTCTATGGGACCCTAAGAAACTAGATGGATCCATTATATTTGTTCCTGATAAAGTGATTAATATTATGTTTTGTAGTAAGGACTCTGGGAAGATATGGATTACATATAATATGTATGCCCCTAATACAACCTCTAATAGAAATATTCTATGGGAGTTTTTGAGCTCTATGAGAGAAAAAATTAAGGGGGAAGCTTGGATTCTCATTGGAGACTTCAATACCCCTTATACCCTTTGGATAATAAGGGTGGTAGTGATTTTGGTTCTAAAAGTATGGAAATGTTTTTTACATTTATTAATAATCAAGAGTTTATGGATGTCGATTTGAAGGGGTCTAAATACCCTTGGAGTAACAAACGCCTAGGCAATCAGAATATTTATATTAAGCTATATAAGGTGTTAGTATCCAAGGAAGGTCTTCCAGTGTTTGGAGATGCATCCCTTTTCTCTCTCTCCAAAGTGGGTTCCAATCACAATGCTATGATTTTGAAAAAGTTCCAAGCTCTAGTTTTTATCCTAGGTCCTTTAGGTTTGAGGCAATGTGGTTGCGACATCAAGGCTTAGAATCCAGAACTTTGGAATGGTGGTTTTAACGTTTTGCAGACCCTCTAATTTATCAAGTGGATTTAAAGCTCAGGTTTGTTAAATTTAACCTTAAGGTTTCGAACAAGAACATTTTTAGGGATGTGTTCTAGAGGAAAAAAGAGTTGGCTAAGCAATTAAAGGAAGTTTAATTAAATTTGGAGTTAGGAGAGGTGATTAAAGGGGATAGACACAACGAAAGAATATTGTTAGTAGATTTCCATAATGTTCTAGTGGATGAAGAAATTATATGGAATCAGATATCAAGATCTCTCTAGCTTTTTAAAGGTGATAGGAACACAAAATTCTTTCACACATCCACCTTAAGGCATAGGAGCAATAATAGAGTTAGAGAAATTATGAAATTAGATGGTGTTATCTCAAAGGATATCATAGAAATCAGAGAAGACACGGTCATGTTTTTCAAAACTCTCCTCTACTCTAAGGATGATAGGGATCTTAAAACTGAAGAGAGATTGTTGCACCACATCCCATCCTATTTTTAGATGATATAAATGAATACTTGTATGGTCCCTTTAGGGATGAGGAAATTAAGGTCATTGTCTTCTCTATGGGTGGTCTGAAAGATCTAAGGCTGGATGACTTTCCTCATTTTTTTCAAAGGTTCTGGTACATCGTAGGTGGTGATATTCGTTCAGCCATGAGGGAAATTTAGAAGTCTAATTTAATTTTGACTGATGTGAACTCAATATTTTTAGTTCTTATCCCAAAGTTGGGGGGTGCTAAATATTTATCTAATTTTAGATCCATTAGCCTCTGTAATACATTTTTTAAAATTCTTACTAAAACTATGGTGAATAGGCTCAAAGTACACCTTCCAATAATTATTGATCATCCTTAAAGTGGAATTGTAGCAGGAAGATAAATTTTGGATTGTGTTATTGCAGTGCATGAGTTGATTCATTCTGTAGATAAAAGAAAAAGGCTAAGAACATTCCTCAAACTTGATATGCATAAAGTATATGATTGGGTCTCGAGGAGCTTTTTGCTTAGAGTTCTTGGGAAATTTGGTTTCAAGCCTTTTTGGACATTGGTTAGAGCTTGTATATCATCAACAAAATTATCAATCTTAGTTCATGGATCATCGTTTGGTTACTTTAGTAGTTGTAGAGGTATTTGTCAGTGGGATCCTATGTCTCTGTATTTGTTTATTTTATTGGCTAAGTCTTTGGGAAGAGCTCTAAAGTCAAATCCCATAGTAGTGGGAATCAAACATGCAATTTCCATTAACCTGATCTCACACCACCAATTTTTTGATGATACATTATTATCCATTTTAGATTCAATTCCTCAGACTAGAGCTATCAAAGATATCCTCTAAGACTATGAAAGAGCAGTTGGGCATAAAGTGAGTTTGAGGAAAAGTAAGGTGTTATTCATGAATACTCCTCTCGGTAGGCAAAGGAAAATGACTGAGATCTTGGGTTGTGAGATTGAATTCCTTCCATAAGTTTATCTAGAACTACTAATGTTCAAAGGGGGGATTAATACTTCTCTATGGGAACTAGTTGTAGAAAGAGTTCAAAGAAAATTAAAGGGATGGAAAGGGGTTATTTTGAGCCAAGTAGATAAAATTACGCTAGTTAAGTCTACTCTACAGAGCATACTAGTGTACTTCCTTTCTCTCTTCGATATTCCAAAAAATATTCTTTAAAAAAATTGAATAAATTTAACGATCCTTTCTCTGGTATAGTTCTGAGGAGAATAAGAAGTTATCGCTTGTGGCATGGAATCAAGTGTGTAGTAGGAAAGAGTTGGGAGGTATGGGCTTAAGAAGAATGAAAGCATTAAAGAGAGAACTAATAGCTAAATAGGGCTGAAGATTGATTCAAAAATATAATGTTAATTGGGTTAAAATATTAGCAACTAAATATTTAGGTAACACTTATAATTTTCTCATAGATCCAAGTCCTTCCATTGGCTTAGCATTCTGGTGCAACATTGTTAAAAACCGCTTTGATATCATAAACGATGGAAGATGGACATTAGGTAATGGGTAAAACATTAATTTTTGGAAAGACACATGGGTACCTGATAGACCATTAGAATCATATCCTCACCTCAATCTAGTGGAACCAATCACAAGCAAAGCTTTCGGACCGAAGGTATGTGACTTTATTATCTCTGTTAATGATACAAAATGTTGGAAACTAATTTTTTTTTTAAAGATTTTGTAGGAAGAAGAAATTACATTAGATATTTGATGGACATCCTAAAGTGGATGGTTATTCCTAACCAGGATAGGCCAGATAGATTGGTGTGGGGGGCTAAGATGAATGGTTGCTTTTCTATTAAGTCAGCCTATCTAATATTATATTTTCCCTTTGATCCCTGGTTTCCCGTTAGTAATATCTGGCTAAAGG
Source organism: Wollemia nobilis (assembly GCA_028583015.1). Taxonomy (NCBI): domain Eukaryota; kingdom Viridiplantae; phylum Streptophyta; class Pinopsida; order Araucariales; family Araucariaceae; genus Wollemia; species Wollemia nobilis. The sequence continues at coordinate 31,993,130 of JAQPPZ010016892.1, read as the reverse complement.
GTCTTACCTCGAAAGTTAATATTTTATTTTGGTTGGTGGTTTAAGGAAAGTTCCTCACATTGGATAATTTGCAAAAAAGAGGGTTGGTTATCCCAAAAAGATGCTACCTGTGTGGTAGTGCTGAAGAATCACCTATGCACCTGTTGTCTAATTGTTCCTTATCTCTATCTGTTTTCTCCCAGTTCTTGAGGACCATTAGTGTGATTTAGGTTTTTCTAAAGTTGCTATCTAACTTGATCGTTCAATAGAGGTCTCCCTTTTTGTCTTCACATCTTTGAGATTTTTGGTCCTTTGGTTTACCTCATTTTGGTTATGTATTTGGAAGGAGAGGAATTCTAGAGCCTTTAAAAATATCTCCCATATGACTAAGTTCGTGGCACTTTGTGTTGTTGCTGCCATCATTGAGAATGTGGATACAATTTCTTTAAATAAGGTCACATTCGTTGGGGACTTGGTGGTTCGGCTCTTGGATTTAGACATTTTTCTCTTAAACTTTACCCTAAAGCTCCTGCTAGACATACTACTATTTAGGAACCTTCTCCTCTTGGATGGTTGAAGCTAAATTTTTATGGAGCTTATAAATAGAATCTAGGACCAACCGGTTCAAGGGGATTGGTTAGAGACTCTGATGGGAGAATTTTGTCAGCTCTCACTGAAAATTTAGATCATAATACCAATCATTTTATGAAGGCACAAGCTCTCTTTCAAGGGGTTTGTCAACTAGAAATTTTGAATGACAGAGGGGTAATTATTGAAGAGAATTCCCTCAATATCATTAATATGCTCAAAGGTGTTCAGGTCCCTTCTTGGACGGTCACAAATGAACTTGTTGAAACTCAAAGATAAATTTTAACCCTTGAAGTAGTTGAGATTAAGCATGTTTATAAGGAGGGAAATAGATTGATAATTTTTTTACCAAACCTAGGACTTTTGCAAAGATGCACAATTTGGTAGGATGATTTCCCAGATGGATTAAGTCAAAAAGATAATGAAATCTTGAGGATATAATTTGTGTTTTTAAATGGCTATAATCTACGACAATAGGGATCCCTTGGAAAATTTTTTGATTGTCCTATTCAACTATTATGTAGCTTTGATGTTTGTTTGTTTTATAGATTCTTCTTTGTTTTCTATGTTGATATCTTTATTCATTGCTTCTAGCTGGTTGATTGATCCAATTTTGTAAAAAAGTTTGGGTACCTTTCAAAATCCCTTCATCCATCTTATAAAAAAAATACTAATCATAATTATTTTATACTTATATTTTTAAACAATATAAAAATTAAAAAAAAAATTACCCTTATTTTTTTTATTTATATGCTACATTACTAGGTAGTTGTAGTAGGCATAAATTAGTCACTTGAGATGAGACACTAATTAACTCTAATTTCAAATTACATATTTTTGAAAAAAATCATAAATTTTGATTATGAGATATTGTGGTGTTATGTATTTGAATTTTCATTTAAAAACTTAAATTTAAATCTTGGTATAAGGGGACCGGGTCTCCTTTTAGAAACCCACACTTTATTTTTAAAAAAATTGTCTTGTAAAGGATACTATAGTAGTATGTCTTTAGGTTTTCATTCAAATAACTTAATTTCAAATCCGATAAGAGGAGATTAAAAATCCTTGTAAAAACCAATATTTTTAACTCAAATTTTAAAAGGTTGAAAACCCTTTAACATCATGTTTACTAACAAACTAAAAAATTATAAAAATTTACATGCAAAATTGTCAAATATAATGTTAAAAACCCAACCCATAAAATATATATGTATATGTAAGTGGAGAGTTAGAGAAACGGTTTTCTTAGTTTGCAAAAAGATGTAAACCAAGATCGTATAAACAAACAGTATTAACGTTCCTCTTCGAAATTCCAATCATGACGCTCTTCGAAAGTTCCTAATCCTTTTAGAATTGTTTTTTTTCTTTTTTGAATTTACATAAAGATGTAAACCAAGATCGTATAAACAAACAGTATTAATGTTCTTCTTCGAAATTCCAATCATGACCCTCTTCGAAAGTTCCTAATCCCTTTGGAATTGTTTTTTTTCTTTTTGAATTTACATGGTGGAATCGGTAGCCACCACGAATCTGGGCAGGCTGTCTAGCTTTTATGGCCGCCACAGTATTCTGTGCTATCTGCCCCAGAAGCCGCCACACAGATCTTCGTGCAGTCCGCCCCTATAACCACCATGTCACAATCATTTTAAACCTTTTACGTCACTGAAAGCACCAAGAAAGGGACAAGCGTTCAGTCCGATAAAACCCGAAATTTGAACCTTAGACCTCCGCCCCTTATGAGATTTGGATGAACCAATTGGTCCACACCTCAAACCTAATCCCCTTGGAATTGTTAACTAATAATTAAAGCGGAATTGATTTTGAGGGAATGCAAATAATCATAAACATTTTGACGGCAGGCTATGATAAGAGACGTGAAGAAATGAAAACCCGTGGAGGAAGTTGGCGCGCCGACAGCTATGGTTAATGCTGTAATTTAGATTGAACTTGAATTTCGGAGAAAAAACAAAATATTATCAGGAACTCGTGGAAACGTGGAACTCGTGGACGAATCTTTTGATTGTGTCGATTGCGAACACTAAAAAAAGATATCAATTATTCACAGAAGGTGGAAAAGCAGAGCTCCAGTGTGGGAAACGTTGTAAAGGTAATCAACGTTTGCGAACGTTTGCAGCTTCTTTACCCGAGCTTTCAGACGGGAAACATTATCGAATATGTTAGAGATCTTTCCCGTCTACCAGAAACTGTTTATAAATAATCTATATTCCGCCACGTAACATGCAACAATTGTCGTGCTTCCCTTTGAACAAATGGAAGGATCGGTTAAACTTAGCATTGTTCTATGCTTGTTTTTGTTAGGATTGCAAGCAGAAGCACAGACGCAGTATAGGAATCCGCTAGCTTCGGCCTTTTATGTATTCGGAGACTCCACCGTCGATGCAGGTAACAACAATCGTCTCCAAACTATAGCCAAAGCCAATTTTCTTCCTTATGGCCGAGATTTTGAGAAACATGGACCTACTGGCCGTTTTACCAATGGAAAATTAGCAACGGATCTGCTGGGTAATAATTTCGAGGAGATATATTGTTACAGAATTCTCTAGTCCTATTTAGAACTTTATATATTTTTTATGACACTGTCTAATATTGCAATGTTGTCGACTGTGTGGTATAATATGTCCACAGCTGAGCTAGCGGGAGTTTCAGATTTGCTTCCAGCGTATTTGGACCCAGATTTCAAGGGACTAAAACTGCTTACAGGTGCTACTTTTGGTTCGGGTGCTTCAGGATACGACGATAGCACTTCACGGCCTCTGGTAATCACAACTTCTTATCCTCTTAGTTTTCTAATTGATTTGAGTCCCTCATTTTAATTGCTTAATGTCTTTCCAAATCTTTCAACCTCTGCAGAATGTCATGACGTTAGGAAAACAATTGGAGAATTTCAGAAGTTACCGAGCACAGCTAGTGAATTTGATTGGTCGTGGAAACGCTACGAAGCTAATATCAGAAGCATTGTTTGTGATAAGTACCGGAAGCAATGACTTTATCAACAATTATTATAATCCTCTCAAGCCTAACAAGTATAGCGTTGCGCAGTACCAGGATCTTCTCATAGGGTTGCTTCGTGGATTTGTTCAGGTAAAGCTCTTCTCCGATAGCAGAGCAATTCAACTTAGACAATTAGGATAATTCCATTTGAATATTTACGGAACTGCAAATGAATGTGATTTGTGCGGAGTATATACAGTGAGGGTGCGAGGACGGTCGTTATAATTGGACTGCCTCCTTTTGGGTGCTTGCCTTCGCAAATTACTTTGCACAATTTGATCAATAACACTTGTGATGACAAGCTGAACGATGTTGCAAGTTCGTTTAATAAGAAGACCATGATTTTAACACAGAATATCAGTCTCCCCAGTCTTCGAATTCTTTATTTTGATATATACCAAAAGCTCTATGACATGTCTAAATATCCCAGCAAATACGGTATTTTTTTTTTAAAGTTTACAATGTTTATTTTAACACACATCATATTCCTAACAACAGTGGGATTGACTTGAAAACAAATGTTTTGGACGTTGGATGAATTGGTCATATGACACAGGTTTTGAAGAAGGAGGAGGGGTTGCTGTGGAACTGGTTTGTTGGAGGCATCCATATTCTGCAACAAAGCAAGCCCATCGTGTGCTGATTCGTCCAAATATGTATTCTGGGATAGCTTCCATCCTACAACCAAAGCTTATGGCTTCATTGCCAACGATTTAATTGAACAAGCTAAAAGGGAGCTTAGCTAGGTTAAATATTGTTATGACGGACAAAGTCCTCGTTAAGGAATGTCAAACACTCTGAAACCTCAATTCTAATTCCCGATGGTGGCATCGTTGTGAAAACCGGGGAACGGCTAGAAGATAGTATTGTTCCATATTTGGAATGGGAAAAAGATCGTCTAATGCCAATATTATGATGAAAGTTGAAATAAAGGTTAATCCTACTAATATATATTCAAATTGTATATGCTTATTTCTTATACAATTTTCTTTCCATAGAAGTTATCAATGTAGGATTTTAGACTCCTAAGGAGTGAGTTGCTATTGGATATAGATTTTATAATCATTGTTACTTATAAATTTCCCAATAATTTGAACTCAGGATCCAAGCCCATTTTTATGGGTGTTTATAGTAAATATTTCCCAAAAAGAAGTAAAATGAAATGGTTTTAATTACATCCATGACACCTAAATAGTCTATGGTACTAAGAGCTTTATTAGAAGGTGGAGTATGTTGTACAACACTATTTTTATTTTGGATTCAAATCTTGCACCTCCTATTCAAAGTCCCAAAGTCTTAGAAAAAATTGTACAACAAAGTAAAAAATGAGTATAACCATTTATAATTTTAAATAAAAAATGTTCAACAATGTAAAAAATCTCAACATATTCCTATCATCTTTTTAAGTGTATTTCTTTAGTTGTTTATTTTGATGGGAAGTTTCACTATTTGTTTTGTTCTCAATACTTTAAAAGTACCATCAATGAGTTCACTTTTAAAGTACCTTCAAATGCATTCCTAATATTGTAGGCTTTGCATTCTATGACATAATGCTTTCTAATCTCCATTGCTCTTAATGTGAAAAAGAAATATATTTTCTAACCATACCTCTTAAGGTGTCACTATTCTCCCAAATTTGCATCTGAGTTGGTGTGAACTGGATTTTAGTTGGGTTATAGGTAATTTTTCTTTCCATTTGATTTTTGTATCTATGTACTTATTTTGGTCGTATTCATATATTTGGTTGAACTCGTTGATGTAATACTATTTTTTCCCTTGTAAACTCTTAGTCCATATGAGAAGTATAAATTTTTCTCTCACATGCAATTCAATTTTCATGTTGGAGTTTGGCACCTCATATAATTTGTTATTCTATTTTACATCTATTTGTTATTTTGTTTTATCCATAAATATTTTTTTCTATTCAATATTTTTTTTATAATTTATTTTGGTAATTTGCTATCTTTCATTCTTTCTATTTTCTCTAGGTACCCAAGTATCCTTACTATAGCTTCTACTTCTAGTGGAAAATTCCTTTTTTTTAGCAAGTAAAATCTCATATGAGATTGATGCTTTCATTTTGAAATTATTTGTAATCAATATATTTTGAATTCTTTCTATTTTCTTGCATTTAAATGGTGATGTATTTCTAACCCACACCTTACACCCATATAGCACCATTGGAATAACTAAAAACCTAAATAAGACCCTAAATATTTTCCAATCCATAACTTTACTTTTTTACCTATATTTTACAATGAGTAGAGTGCCCTCCATTCTACTTATATCTATTTTATCCTACATTTTCCCTATTTGAGTTTGTATAAAAAATTAACTTACGGTATTTGTATTCTATTATTACCTATAAATGATTTCCATCAAACAAAATATGGATGCTTTTATTTTTTCTAGAGAAGATCATAATTTTAATCTTGTAGCATTTACTTACATATCCCATTTTATTTATAAAAATGCTTTAAATTATATCAATATTATTTTAAGCTTTCAAACATATTTCTAGTCAAGATGAGGCCATTGATATAAAGAAGAAGTTTTCCTACACAACTAGAAAATTTTATTTTCTCTCCTCCCATATTTCGACCCATTCTACCAATTTGTTAATATAATGGTGAGATAAAGTAAGAGGAAATGGATAAACTTGTTTGACCATAATATCACTCCTAAAACATTGATACTCCTTTTAGAATTTTGATTTTTACTACCACCTACTCATAAATTCTTTGTATATTTTCTTTATGATTGCTTAGCATGTGAATTTCTTCTATTTTCCCCCCATAATTTACCTCTAGGTATTATGTTAAAATCCTTTTTACAATTACACCCTTTTTAAAATAGATTTATATACTCCCTAATAATTACAACTACAAGATAAAAAAATGACTATTTGTGAGAAGATATTTTTTTTCTAAAGAATCTAGATATGAGAAAAAATAAGGTAGACAAAAAAAATGTAAGAATTGTACATAGATTGAGATAACTTAGAACGAAATGATGAATGCAAGTCTTCTTATAATGCTAAATATTTTAGGGATGTATGAGGCTCCTTTTCATGTTAAGATATTCTATATATTTTTTTGAGTTTTAAGACCATAACTTATAATCAATCTCCCATATTATTAATGCATAGGAAATAAACTATCCTAAGATTATTTATGTTCTATAAGTTATATTTTAAATTACACTTAGATGGCCATGTACATAAGGATTAAGCTATCCTAAGAGTTTTCTCAAACATGGGATCCACTGGCCATGTCACCGTTTGAGGCTTAAGTGTTACAATCACCATAGATATTTTGGATGAAATTATTGGTTTTTCCAATGATGGGGATATTATCCACAAAGAAAAGTATTCTTTGTAGAGAAAAATTTTCCTCTTCAATGACAAAGGAGATAAGCTAGGAATATATAAAGGGGAATCATCAGAGAGACACTCTCCAAAACCTGGGATGTTATTATGATAATTATGTTGTAATATTTCATGATAGATGGTTCTAGTGCTAGTCTAAGGAGCTTGCACTTAGTTTTCCTCAATCATCTAAGGGAGAAAAAGATAATAAACAACCCTAAATACCTCTATAGGTTGATTATGTACTTTTTCCTAAATGTCAAAAAGGGAGTCTCTTCTTTTCCCCTTCATAAGGGGTTTCACCTTGTCATATATAGGCATGTGCTTGAGAGGGAAACTAGAAGAGCGATGGTCGTAGTTGTTGCATGTGTGGATGACGCTACTGATATTGGTTCGTCAACTCCAAGAGCCAACCACATACTTGAATTTGAGGTAAAATTAGAGGAAAACATAAGTACAATGAAGTCCAAGACTTGCCAGTACTCCACTAGGAGCAAGTCTGCTAGTGGGAAACGTAAGGTGCCCATGATCATCGATAATTAAGACAAATCAGAGGACTCCTTATCTTTTTAGGTTAAACTAAAGAGCACTCCTATTTACAAAAGAGACCACCCCCTAAAATGCTCTTCTAAATAGCCTATTTTGGATTCTCATATTTCTTGCTGGTCATCCCTTTCTAATAAGGGCCACCTCCAAGAACTTCACGATATCATGAATGCTTTATCCAAAACTTCTAAGATGACCTCCTCCCTTTTGATTCAAGGAGATGCACTCCCATAGGAATATATATACCAACACAAAATTATAGATGAGTTCAAAAGTCTAGTGGGTAAATATGGTTGGGTTGATGCAAGCCATGATGTCGTTAACACTCGAAACTAACTTAGTTATTTTTTGTGTTCTATCCTTGCGAAGATTTTGATTTCTATGGATGAAATATTCTTGACTTCCTCTATTCTCCTTCTCATTTACCCATGTGAGGACTTCTATTCTCACCTTTAAAGGATTTCTCCATTGCTTCTACATGGGTTTCTCTATTTGCTTCTATAGCTCCTCTTTGCTACCATGAAGATGTTTTCTTAGTTTTGTTTTGTTTCAGCTAGGATATCCTCTCCTAGCCTTCCTATTTTTGTAAAAGGTTACGGGATCCTTTCAAAACCCCTTTCACCAATAAAAAAAAATTGCACTTGGAGAAAAATTTCATTGGTTATATAGTGCAAACATAGGGAGTGGTTTACATGTTTCTTATTGAACAAAAATTTCTAATAGTTTTCGTGTACATTAATGGGCCTTATTAATAAAGGAATATTATACTTGGTTGAATTATAAAACATTGGAATTATTAGTAAAATATTTTTTTAATAAACAATTAGTAAAATGATGATTTAAATGAACTAAATAAAATAATATTTTGCCATTATCACCGATATGGGAATCAACATGTTGGTGATTTATATTTTTGATAAAATATCTATAGTTTTTTACTGGAAATACAATGATTATATATGCTAAAAATAACTCTTTACAAATGTAAGGTCTCTTTATTAATCAGGTTCTCAAAATAATTAAAATAAAAAATAGTCTTATCTAGTGAGAGAGAGTATGTATATGCATATATAGATGGAAAATATGAGAATGAGAGGAGAAGATGACTCTTATTTAACTATGTATTGGTCAAAAAAAATTGAAAACACTTAGATCTAAAGATCATTTTAATGTAAGAAATTAAAAAGATGTAATTTTCTTTTTAATGTTCAACACTCTTTGTTATCAGGACATACTTCACTAGATAATTGTATGAAATTTTTTTGTAAAACATAGATGATTGTATTCTATATATTTTTTATATTTAACAAATCCTTTGAGGTAAACAATATCAATCATTTAATTTTTATATTTTTGAATAAAAATATAAAATTAAATTTCATTCGCACAACAATTATATTAATAAAGAAATGAAAGATCATAAATGATATATATTTAATAATTGTTTCTTTTTTATTTTATAGAGAAAAAGGGGTTGTACTTGGGCCCCTATCCTTTAGAAATAAAAACTCTCTCTTATAGAGCTTGAGAGTTGACAAATAGATTCAATTCTTATTTCAATTGATTTGCTATAGCTAGATACCTATATTTATTGATAAAATGTGTGGATTATTAATATTCATCTTCTAAATCTTCTTCAATTGTATTTGAAAATATAAATATTCATACTTCAACATCCTTCTTGACATTTTCCTACAACAACTGTCACAATACTAAAAATCCACCTCTATTATCTATGCATTGCATCTTAGTAGAGGCCCCCAAGGGCTAGGTGGATTGATATATATCTATCTAGCCAGAAACTTACCAACAAGAGACCTAAGTTAAAACCTTGGTGGCATACCTATTTCAAAGATAGTAGTTTTATTTGAATCCTCAAAGTGTGCAATAGATCAATGAAGATAAACTAAATCACGAGAAACCAATGGTCCCCATCATGTTTGGTCAACAAAAAAAAGGTGGTTTAGGCTTTTCTGGAGCAATCCCTATTTTTTGAACCCTACACTTGGAAGTTACTAAAAATAGTGTGGATGTAACCAAATCCCCTATGTATCCAATTTGTTTTCCAAAACTTCATATTATTATAGTCTACTCTATCAACTTTGGATTGTTAGTTTCCTTCCTAATGCATAAGTGCAACCACAAGAAGTGTAATGAATAGTTTAGCAATCTCAAAATTTTTAAAGTTCATGTTTAAATCTTATCAAGAGATATATGCATAATAACTAAACTATGAGTCATTATATAATACGAGTGGAATTATTTTTAATCCCAAATAACAAATTAAAAAATATTTTATTATTTAATGAGTTATAAAATGAATCTAATTTATATTATAATTCAATTTTAACAAATCATAATGGTACTATTTTAATAAATAGTTTAGAAGTCTCAAAAAGTTAAAAATTCCAATCCATATTTTGTCCCATAATCCAACCAACAACCAATAACTCAAATAATCCCTTCAACCATGAAGTCCATTTGATATCATCTTCTTTTGTTCAACATACAAAAATTCTAATCATTTTATAAAAGCATAGTCCGCTTTACCAAATATGAAATATTAGTTTCCTCTAATGCAATGATATATAAATGGATCTCCTAAAATATTTTTTAGTCCTTTGGAATATTGTTTTGAATTTGCTTGTTTCAAAATTTTCTTGTTAGCTTCAACTAAACTTATTACATCCTCTAACCATGGAAAAGAGAATTTAACTTCACAATTCTCTATTAAAACCCCTTTATTGGCTAGCCTATATGTACATTTATTCCCTTCCCTTAACATATGTGTAAGGTCTTGTATTTCCACAATGATTTCTTGTATACTCTATGGAGACTTTGCTTTCTTCCAAATTATATTATTACTATTCATGAATCACTTACATCTATACTCATCCATTTCATTTGTTTGTATATTTTATCCTTCCAAAGCCTCCCAAGTTTTGACTTCATTATTTGTCTTAAATTGACTACTGAACACATAATGTGATCAAAATATCATCCCTTTTATTTTTTTATTATTCCTCCTATTGGTCCTAGATTTCCTTAAAATGCTTCATCAAAATTCAATTTGACCAACTCTACTTTTGATGGTTTCCACTTTATATTATTTTCTTTCATGTTTTTTCTCATATACCCACTATCATAGCTCTAGTTTATAATTTCTATCAATCTATCAAGGATCTCTACCTCTATATTGATGATTAAGTGAATTGATAGGGTTGGTTTAGACTCCTCTATGGCTAAAAAAATGTTTCTTTTTAGTACCTCTAAAATTATTTCCATTCCTTTAAATATTTTTTTGTTACATTCCAACCATAGGGTCCAAATTATTATATATTTCAATCCCAAATTGTATATAATACCTCAATTTTAAAAGTGCTCTATCATTGCTTTAATTATTATTCAATTATATCATTCATCACCATGCATTTAACAAATATATTAAGAATCCATTACCATAGTTCACAGACTATTTAGTAGTATCCCAAGAGATGGTCTATAATCTCCTCCTTTTAAAATAGAACACATTGTTTGGGGCCATGAAATTCCATTTTCATTAGGTTATACCAGTGTAAAATTTCCTATGATCTACTAGCCATACAAGCATTTTGACATTTGGAATGCTAGGACTATCCCAAATATTTATCCATATTCTTGTGGTATTCCTATTTTTTGGTGATTTATAGTATATATACTTCTTGCTATGTATTATCCTTAGCTATTCAACTCCTAATAAGATTATCCTTAAATCCCATTATCATATCACTATTTTTATCTTTATTTTCAACTACCTCCTAGTAACAATGTCTAGTATACTTGTAAAAATATTATTTCCATTTGCATATTTCTTCCTGATCCTTGTACATAATTTTTGAAAGACTATCATCATATTTTTGTTGAAATAATCTTATCCATGGTTTCAAAATTGGATCTAGATTGAGTGGTCTTTTATCAAACCAAGTATCCATCCAAATAGAATTTTTTTCTAGTTTCCATCACCCATATTAAACCTTTAATCACTAGAACAATTAATTTTTTTATTTGTTTCATAGTGTAGAACCATTTGGTAGTGAGAATGAAATAAAGAATAAGTTTGGGTTATTGAGCTCAATATACTTAGATAATTCTTGCCATTGCCTTAGACTCCCTTTGTAAAATCTCCTAATTACTTTTCTTTTTAGAGCTATGCTTGCATCCATAAAAACTCTTAAATTAATACCTCCATTAGTTTTATCATCACACAGCTTACTCCATTTCACCAAAGAAAATTTCTTTTTATCATGTAATCCTAACCATAAAAATGACCACATAATATATATTAAAAATTTCTACCGATTTAGCATAATATATAAGGACACATAATATCTTCGAATGACCTGTAATATTGATTTAATTAGTTGTAGTCTTCTTGATAATGATAACAATCTATATTTCTATACTGGTAGTTTATTCTAAACCTTACTTATAACTAGATTCTACAATTCTATCCTCACCCTCCCTTCAAATAAGAGAATCCCTAGATATGTTACTGATAAAATTTTTTCCATTTGAAGTAAGTTACACATCCTTACATTGATTCTAGTTGTAGTGTTTAGGAAGTAAATATTGTGCTTTCTCCTATTAAATTTCTACCCAGATTCTCTTACATATTCCTTTAATATGTTATTCAAATATCTAGCCTTATTTTTTCCTACCCTCTAAAAAAGGGTTGTATTATCTACAAATTGTTGATGGTGATGTTGTCTATGTTATTACTAGCCTTAAGTCTACTTTTTATCCCCTCCTTGTATGCCTTCTTCATGTTCCTTCCCAATACCTCTACCATAATAATGAACATATACCGTGACAAAGTATTTTAGTCTAAGACCACTCTTGGTTTTAGATGATTCTACTACTTGTTAGAATAAGTAATTATTCTCTTAAGTTCTACTAGGATAGAATTAGTTGAGTTTCCACTCCTTCGTGAGTTAGGCAAACTCTCAGTTATAGTCTACATCAGATTTGATGAGTTGTTGTAATCCAATGGCTCTCAATTGTCAACTTTGTTATTTATACAAAGTTGATCCATGGAATAATAAATCAGTTCTACTCTTTCTTCATATTTTATGTAATGATTTGCATGTCTATTTTGGAAAATTCTAACATGGTACCAAAGCTGGATAGATTTTGCTAGCATTCTCTCTTGAAGGTTATAAAATCTGGTTCTTTGTATCTTTCTTTGGCTTCTCCTTTTTTTTTGTATTTAAGTCTTCAATAAGATTTTATATATAGTTTTTTTTGCTATATTTTTTAAGATATATGTATGTGGGTTATTCTGAATAATATTTGTCTCCTTATCACGTTAAAATGGAAAAGGAAGATTCATTACCTTTTAGTGTAAATGATTTTTATTCAGAAAAATTGCCCATAGTTTTTTTTCATATCTGTTATATTAAGAAAAAAGGGGGCTCTTTGACTAGTTCATATAGTAATTTTTTTTCCTTTAAAATAAGGAACACCTTTTTTTAGGCAAATAATTTTTATTTTTATGATTATTATTAAAAATTTTATTATCCTAAAAGCTTGATCAATAGGAATTTTATTTCCTATCTTTAGTGTATTCTTTTTTGTAGAAAAAATCTTGTTGCGCTGCCTTTTTCGTTGCTCTCGAAGAAGCCCAATTGAGGCTCTCAAATCGTGCACTAGGTACCCAATATTGGGCACCAACGGTACTCTTCGTAAAGCCTCTCAATAAATTTTGATATCTCCTTCACTGGAGATCTAAATATGCTCTATGTTGCATTCTCGTTTGGCACAACTAATATTTAAGTCAACTATTGTTAAGATAACCCTTTTTTAAAATTTTGTTTGCTCTAAAGCTTTGTCAACTTCAGTTGCATGATAATCATTTTCTAACGTTTCATCTCATGCGCTCCTTTTTTGGTGTCACTTTAATGCATCAGTAAAATACATATGAGCCAAATTAATCCAGAGTGTCTTGAATACCACCGATATTTTCTTTTCTCGGTTGGCGGATTGGTAAATTTGTATTGGTTTTTTCTTTTGTTTCTTCAATTTCGAAGGTAAAAACTACAAAATATCTCCTTACCTTTCTATTTTTTGTTAGTCATTCTAACTCATTTCTTCGCTAAAGTCTTTTACTTTTTCAAAAGGCTATCCTCTTAAAAAGTGAAGGAGTCATTTGTAACATAATAATACAAAGGTCTTTTTTGAGGGGGGTTAAGGGTGCACAATATTGTACCTTTTTTTTTTTTTATCTTTTGAGGAGGGTTTTTTTTTTTTGGTGTCTATCTTCTTGAAGCTCTCTTCTATTTCCTTGTATAGTGGCTTTTATATCTAAAAGGTGTATATTGTTTTTATCTCATTAAACCAATATATGTTTAAAGAAGGTACTCAATATTTTATACAAACCCTCATAAATATCAAAACAAATAATTTTTTATATAACATCTTATAAATTTTTAAGTGGCATCTATTGGTGTATAAAATATATCTTCATCAATTTTTCTGCCTCTTCTTGCTTGTTACTTTCTCCTTCTTATTTCACCTTTTTTGCATTTAATAAAGTTCTCTATATCTTAAAGCAAAATAAATATAAGAAGATATCAATACAAGCTCTCATAAACTTAAAAAAAAAATTGATTTATGGAATATGTTTTTTACCTAAATCATTTAGAATTATCACCTATGTTCCTAATGTTGGACTTCTTAATAACTTACAGTTTCCCTCTCATAAGGACGGGTTATTAAGAATCTGATATTAAGTTCTAGATGATATAAAAAATAGCCTATGTTCCAAGTATAAATTATCCTCTTCACTTATAGTTTCCCTCTCGTCAGGGCGAGTTATTGAGAAGAAAAGATATATAGGCCTGGCTTAACAATTGTTTCATTGGACTTATTAATTTTTCATACCTCCTCATTTACTTATAGTTTCTCTCTCGTTAGGACAGGTATTTTGAAGAGATTGGTATTTACAAAATGCCATTGTTATATTAAATATTATAAGATCCATTAATTCATTTTTTCATTACCCTAATATATTTAGTAAATCTCCTCACTTACTTATAGTTTCCCTCTCGTTAGGGTGGGTAATTGAGGAGCTTGGTATCTCTTAAGGGTTTTGTTCCATTCTTTAAAATAACATTAAAATTGAAGTTAAGGGGGGGGATTGTTGGTTTACTTCAATTTTATTTAGAAAATGAATACAATTGATCCACTCACCTATCATAACTATCATACTGGAAACCTAAAATATTAAATATCATTTCTCAAAAAGGGCTCACACACCTTCTAGAAGAGAAGCAACCTAAATTTAAAAAATAATATGAAATATTTATTCATAAAGGGAAAATGTATGAAACAATGGGTATTATAAGCACTAATGTAAATGAAAGCTTATGGTTTCACATTACGAATTGTAAAACTCCTTATGAATGTTGGGAGAAAATAAAGAACTTATTTGTAAAAGTAGATCAAATAAGGTCAATGCACCTAGAGGTAAAATTAACGACATTATGTCCTGAAGACTTTAGCAATATTATTAACTTTATTACCAAATTTAAAGAAGTCCTTACTCAATTTAAAGGCAGTGGGAAGGATAAAAAATATGAAGAATGCATCTATCTAATTCTTTATAAAGTAAATGGTGTATTTCAAATATTCGTAACCACATTTCTATCTATAAATATGCTCTTGGTGCAAGTTTCAAAATGCCCTCCTTAGAAGAATTTTGTGAGAGGCTAACTAGAGAAGAAATAAAACTTGAAAAGTATGAGATATCTTCCTCTTCTTCTAAAGCCTTAGTAGCATCCACCTCCACTAAAAAAAAAATTAAAAACAAAGAAAGAAGTCCCATACTTGTACTCACTACAAAAATAATGGTCATTCTACAAACAAATGCTAGAAAAGATTACAACTAGAGGCAGCTATGAAGGATCAAAATATAGACAGTAAAAATTATATAGGAAAAGCCTTAAATGTTCAAGGGAAGACCACCAATACTTTATTTAATTATTGGGTCCTATATTCTGGAGCAACTCATCATATGACTGCTTCATATGAGTCATTATCTTCTATCTCCTCAAGTTAAACACGTAACATAGAATTTGGTGACTCTTCCTTTATTCTAGTCGAAGGAAAGGGTGACATATCCATTTATGGTGGCTCTATCAATAATATTCTCTATGTTCCAAATATTGCAACAAATTTCCTCTCCATATATCAAATGTGTACTTATGTAAATGGGAAAAATATTCTCGTATATCCAATAAGAGTTGAGATAAAAGACTTATAAGACCCCCACTCTCTTATAGCCAAAGGAGATATTGATCACAACACTCACCTATTTCACTTCAAAGGATTAAAAAATCCAAAAAGGGCCTCCTATTTTATGGCTCATGGAGATATTAAAAGAAAAATTTGGCATGAAAAATTTGGTCATCTCAGTTATAACTACCTAAAGGAATTGAACGCCCATAAAATGGTAACAGGCTTAGCTCAACTCTCTTATACTGATGGAGTATGTCCTATATGTGCTCTTGGAAAGTAACATCAATATCCTTTCCACCCAAGTGGTTCTCTAAATGTGTCATCCCCTCTAGAGTTAATCCATAGTGACTTAATGTTTTTCCCAGAGCCTTCTTTCAAAGGAGAAAAATATGCTCTAACCTTCATTGATGAATTTTCCAGAAGAACTTGGGTCTACTTCCTAAAATACAAAAGTGATATTCTGTCCCACTTCAAAATCTTCAAAGCCTTAATTGAAAATTAGGCCTTTTGCAACATAAAGCAAATTCACACAGATAATGGGGGGAATATTGTAATAATAATTTTTGAATATTTCTATCAAGTCATGGCATCATTCATTAGTGTTTTGTATCCCATAATCCATAGTAAAATGACATTGTAGAGATGAGAAACCAAACATTAAAGAAAATGATAAACTATATGCTCCACTCAAGAGATCTTCCAAAAACAATTTGGGCAGAAGCTATTAACTATGCAAACTATATTCAAAATTGCACACCTCATAAAGCTCTTGACCATTTAACTCCTGAAGAAGCATGGAATGGCTCAAAATTGAATGTCCTCTTCTTCAATATTTTTAGGTATACTGCTTGAGCGCACATCCCAAAGAAGAAAAGGAATGCTCTAGATAAGAAAAACAAAAATATCATCTTTGTTGGTTATTATGAGGAAATGAAAGCATACATGCTCATTTATCCCACAACTCATGACATCTTTTTTCATATGAATGTCCAATTTGATGAAACATTCCCTCAGAAAGATCCTCAACCATCCTCTTCCTCTATTGACCCTTATCCTAAAGTAGAACCTCAATATAATGAAGAACCAACTTTAGATATTAATTTAGAGATTGATGATCAAGATAAGGAACCTTTAACTCCAACTCAAAGTCTTTCCACTCCTTCTACTCCTTCCACTATATCAAAATGGATCCACGCCATTGTTAAAGAAGCTACTCTTTACATCCAAAATCTTCCATCATCCAGATTAACCAACTCCATAGGCATTGGTCTTGTTTGTCTCAATATATTTCCTATGATCCTCAATACTTCAAAGAAGCAACTGATATTGTAGAATGTGATGATGCCATGGAAAATGAATTCACTTCCTTAATCAAAAATGAAACTTGGGATTTAGTTCCCCTACCTAAAGGAAGGAAATTAGTTCATTGTAAATGGATTTATAGAACAAAATATGGGCCTAATGGATAAATTGAAAAACACAAAGCTTGCCTAGTAGCCAAAGGTTTCTCTCAAATTGAAGAAATTTATTATGCTTAAACCTTTACACCAGTTGCCAAAATAGATTTTTTTAGATTGGTTCTTGCTCTGATGACTTCCCAAAAGTGACATGTCTTTCAAATGGATGTAAATTTTTTTTTCTTACATGGGGATTTAAAGGAAGAGATATTCATGGAACAACTTGCTGGTTTCACTCAAGACTCATCTCTTGTTTGTAGGCTAAAGAAGTCTCTCTATGGCCTCAAACAAGCTCCTAAAGCTTGGTATGAAAAAATGGACTCTTTCCTTCTTTCCTCAGGTTTTTCTCATTGTGAGTCTGATAACACAGTCTACATTTGGAGAGATGAAGAAAAAATCACATACTTATTCTATATGTTGATGATGTGCTACTCACTAGTAATGACTTTACTCACATTCAAACTATAAAAGACTCCCTCTCTAGAAAATTCGATATAGCTAATCTAGGTCTAGCTCATTACTTCCTTGGGATCCAAATAAATCAAACAGATGAAGGAATTTCATTGTGTCAAAAAAAATACACTCTAGATATTCTTCAAAGGTTTAAAATGATAGATTGTAAACTTTCTCCTACACCTTTTCAGTTTGGAGTCAATATAAGTACTTTATGTACATCCCCTCTATGTGATGCAACTCTATACCGTTAGCTTGTAGGGAGTCTATTATACCTTACTCATACTCGTCCAAATATATCATATCTTGTTGTTTTAATATCCAAATTATCACATCATTTCTGTCACTGCCAAATAGCAAAAAGAATCATCCGCTACTTGCAAGGAACTACTCACTTTGGGATCTTATATGAGGGAAAATCCATGGATATCATTGGCTACACAGATTCAGATTGGGCAGGTTCAGTAGAATATAGGTGTTCAACTTCTAGCTATGTCTTTTGTCTTGGTTCTTTGCCAATTGCTTGGTTATGCAAAAACAACAAGCAGTGACCTTATCATCTACAGAGGCAGAATACAGGGCAACAATTTTAGCAAGTGAGGAAGCTTTTTAGCTTCGTCATCTTATCCTACTCACTTTTTGGTATTTCCTTATTAATGGTAGAGGTATTAACATCTAACTATGTATTTTTTCTATCACTTTCCTTCTCTTAAATGATGCATGGTATTTCAAGGAAGTCTTCAAATGAGTACATTCATTGCTTCAACAAGAATGTTTCTCCATAAATCCAATTCAAACTAAGTAGATAGTTCTTTTTAATATTTTGATCTTATTGTACAATGTCATGTAAGCTCTAATGTGCTTTTTCTTCATAGACTAAAGCCTCAAAAGAACTGGTATTACATATTTCTAAAATAAAATTCCGTATTTTTTAAATTGACTAAAAACCCACCCACCATGAAATATATATATGTATATGTGGGGAGAGTTAGATAGACATAGCAATTGGATGATTAAATCTTCTATGTATGTACATCTCGGGCACTAGAGCTCTGCTTTCCAACGTGTTATATAGGAGGAGTTTATTGCAAAAGATGTACACCAGTGTCCTACACAATATTTCTGCGCGATCCACGTCGATCTTATTTCAGAAAGTTCCTGATCTCCTTCGAATTGTTAACTAATAATTGAGGCGGAAGTGATATAGAAGTAAACGCAAATAATCATAAACATTGTAACGGCAGACTAGGATAAGAGACGTGGAAGCAATGTAAACCGGTGGAGGAAGTCGGCGGGCTGACAACCATCGCTAACGCTGTCATTTACTTTGAAGTTGACTTTCAGAGAAATAACTCGTGGGAACGTGGAGACGTTTTATAATGGAGGAAACTTTTGACAGTGTCCATTGCAGACATTAAAAAAATAGGATCTCAGTCATTCACAGCATGTTGGAAAGCAGAGCTCTAGTGCCCGAGATTTTATAGCAACAGCTGGAAAGGCGGTCAACGTTTCCGAATTTGCAGCTTCTCTACCCGACCTTTCCGACGGGAAACATTATGGAATATGTTAGAGAGCTTTCCCGCCTACCAGAAACTGTTTATAAATAATTTATAATCAGGCACCTAGCATGCAATAATCGTCGTGCTTCCCTTTGAACAATGGATGGATCGGTTAAACTTACGATTGTTCTATGGTAGTTTTTAAGAAATGGAAGCAGAAGCACAGACGCAGTCTAGGAATCCGCTAGCTTCGGCCTTTTATGTTTTTGGAGACTCCATCATCGATGCAGGTAACAACAATCACCTCCAAACTGTCGCCAAAGCCAATTTTCCTCCTTATGGCCGAGATTTTGAGAACCATCGACCTGCTGGTCGTTTTACCAATCGAAAATTAGCAAAGGAAATGCTAGGTAATAATTTCCTGGAAATATATTGTTACAGAATTCTCTAGTCGTTTATAAAGCTTTAAGCTTTATAAATACTATAGTCACTCGAATAATTAAACCAACTCTAATGTTTTTTTAATAAGTGTGCTCAACTTTGGCCATGGTCTAACTCTTTAATACCGTATACGAAAATAAATAAATAAAAAGATTATTTCGTGACTTACGTCTGAAATTTTGTTTAGATGTCGTTTAAATTTTTATAACGGCGTCAATGATTGCTGAGTCTATAATATTGGCAATACACCAAAAGTATTTATATAAAATAAGAGGATAATTTCATCGCTTGCATATGAGATTTTTTGGGGTGCTCTTTTTATAAGAGATACATGATCTTAAAGTTAAGATAATGGTTAGGTGAGGTATATGGATGGGATTAAGATCAAGTTAGACCATACAAATATAAATTGAGTAATGGAAATGTTAAGGGTAGATAGAAAAAGGAATTAGGAGATATTAGCAATATTAAGAATGGATGAGGAGACGAAATAGGTGATAGTTTCAATGTTAATAGATGGAGTGGAAATGTTAACAATACATAGTCAAAGTAGTAAAGAGGTATTAAAATGCAAACAATAAATAGAAAATAAAACTAAATAAAACTGAGAAGAATTACTAATTTTAATTATAAATGGTATGGGGAATCATATGCTTTTATTGTAATATCAATGTTTAAAATGTAGGATTTTAATTATTCTTCTTAGAGAATGGTAAGGAATGATATAATTAAACATTAAATTTAATTATTTAGGTTTTAGTTAAATAATATTAGTTAGTCTTAAAATTAATCCAAAATTTATTTTGAAAAGCATTTGACAAATATTTGTTAAATTTATATGATCTTAGCTTAACATGTCATCATGTATTCTATAAGGGAATATAATGAGCATTTAACTTGATTATATCTTGTCAATCCTCCGATCTAATCTTGGAAGGGTCTTTGAGTCACTATAAGTACTTCATAATATCAATGCAATAGATAAACAAGTTTTAGACAAGTTTTTCAAAAGTTTTATTCTATATCAATTTGGTATCAAAGCACTTGATCCATTTGTGGATTGGGTTTGTTATACCTCTTGTGTGTTTTGAATTTGTTATGTTGTTTCTTTGCAACGTAGATATTGACCAACAACACCTTAAAAATATTTCTATCAATGAAATGGTACAACGAGCCAAAGTATTGTGTGTCAATATGATGTTGATCATATCGAATATGGATAACAATGAAAGCCTTAGTGTTGATAATTCTATCCTTACCATTTTGGAACCTGATGAACCCCATTACATTATGAAGGGGATTGGTCTTCCAAGAACATCTATTATAAGCACAAATAAACTAGAGGAGGTGACCATCCATAAAAGCATTATAGGTATAGGCCACAATTTGGTGTGCCAACCCATGAAATTGATCTTCATTCAAATGGACATCAAATACAACTAACATCCAAAAAATGTAACTATAGCGATGATGTGTGCTTGTAAGGATGCCTTATGTCTTCATGCACATATTTATAGCTTCATGTATTATCAAACCCTATGCAAATTAAATTTGATGACATGTTCACCATTGGATCTATATTATTTTAGCATTATCTCTCTTGCTCATCAAGCTCTCATCATGTTTGAAGGTGACAAAAGATGTTATCTTTATGAAGAACCCTATGTGGAAAATTTTGGGGTGTCTTTTTTAATAACACTCCACTATGGACTAGTGGACTATTTTTGACTTTGCCAACATTGTTTTTTTACATTGATTGTTCATAATTACTTTGTTGCCTCCAACGCCTTCTCCTTATATGCTTAGTTACTAGCTCATCTTTTCCCTCTCCTCCTCACCCAATTTTGCATGGGAATAAAATAACTAAATATAAAAAAAAACCTCCTCCATACAAACCTAGAATCAATCCCATGACATTGACTTCATCATCTTCTACTCCTTTGTACTTATCATTGATACTATTATGGTGATTTCATTGTTTCCTTTTTCTAAATAAGAAGAAGATATTGAAGGGCTAAGAGTGGTAGTCACATTCAAAATATCATCCATGTGTTCTCTATCTTTACCATTGGTGAAGGTAAATCAAATATTAGTGAAAGGATTCTACCTAAGTTTTACCTTTATGAAGTATACAAGACTCATGAAAATGATATCCATTGGTCTTAAGTCCTTGCATAAGCTTTGCTATCTATGCCTTAGAAAGCATGACCTCACTCTAAAAGGATATGAATATCTTTGATCGAGGTGACCTAAGAAAATAAGGGTGAAGCTCCCTAACATTGTTCAAGCTACAACCATGTCTCACCCATGCTCTTAGATACCACTTTCATAGGAAAAAAAACTAGACTTCCATATCATTAGTATTTGATAACCTAATTGGTGTTGGAGATAGCCAACTACATCTATAATAGAAGTTGGATCTCAAATTTTTGTGTGGATGCCTAGATGATGTGGGCATTATGATCTATATTATTATGGAAAGGAATACTTCATTTTTTTTATTATGGGTTGATTTTATGAGGATTTCAACAAAATATAAAAAATCAAGCAACCTCATCCATGTCATTGATAACGTCAATCACCATGACCTAACCATATGTTATATGACCATTTGCATGTTACTCAGCTATGTGGGAATCACTTGGTTCAATATTGTATCATGTATATGATTAGATCTTGCCTCTTCTTTCTAAATATTGCTACCCTCATGGACCTCAAGATATGATACAGGGTCCTATGAGCTTTATCACATTGTGTTGGATGTGAGCGACATGTACTACAACTCTTATATTGTGGTGGCTATTACAACATCCATGTGTTTTGGTGTCCCAACGAAGGTAATATGTAAAGATATGCAAATTTTTTGTCACTGATCTATTTTAGTTACCAAAAAATTACCTCTTCATTATTTATGAGAAGCTTTAGTGGTAACCTTGACTAGCATAAATTTTAATCAATTATCACATATTTTTTTGGGAAATCTTATTAATGAAATATAATACTATATTTCTCCTTTATCAAATGAATGTAATAAAGTCTAGGCTTGTATAAAATTTTGAATCACTAGAATATTCTCTCAAGATTCTATTTGGAGGGAAAAACATATCACTTTTTCTTTTACCTAGCACAAATTTTTTTTCTCATAAATAGAGACCTCCATTCAATCAGAAGTATAGGCTTATATATACTCACTAGAAAGAATTTTTGAGGTTATTCCAATAAAACCAAAATTTTATAGTTTTGTGAAGATCTACTAAAGCTAATGAGGCATTAAAGTTCTTGTCTTTTATCTATTGTGATTCACAAATATTTTCTTCCTCCTATTTTATAATGGATAGAGTTAAATACTTTGTTGTTTGAAGGAATGGTAAGGAATTAGATAATTAACAATTATTTTAATTAATTAATGATAATTAGGCTTCAATTTAATTCAACAATTTTATGAAAAATGTTTGAAAAATATCTATTAGGTCCATATGGACTTATCCTGATATGTCATCACATATCCTATAAGTGTATCTGATGAGTAGTTAATTTGATCATATCTTATAAAATTGATCTTATATGGGTCTTTGAGTGCCTATAAATACTTCATATTATCATTACAATAAATAATTAATTTTTAGGTAAGTTTTTTTAAAGCCTTGATCCTTGTCATAGAGTAGTTGGATAACATTCATACCAATTTCATTTTATTTGTGGCTAATATAAATAGATTTTTTATGCCCAATTCCACTTTGAGTAGTGGGAGGACATCTACCCAATCATGGCTATATCAATTTGATGGAATGAATTTCTATTATATGTGGAGGATCTCTCTCAAAGAGAATATTTAAGGAAAGAGGATATTTACATAAGAGGATATTATTAGAGAGAATATTATTGACAAGATTACTAGAAAAGAGAAGCAATTTGAAGATTAATGGTAAAGAGAAGTGATTTGAGTTTCAATTGTAATATCTTGTTTACCAAAAAAATAAATTTCTAGCATTATTACCACCATAAAAAATAATTGCACTACCATCAAAGTCATCCATTATTTTTCACAATAGCAACAACAGTTTATGCAATAGTATTGAACCCTTTGGAGGAGAAGCTTGGAAATGGATTAATGCAAAGTCATAATAGATGGTTGCATTCCTTTTTATGTTAATTATATTATATTTAATTTTTTCTCTTGGTGATCGCAAGGATTAGAGGATTTATAAAAAAAATGAATTTTGAAACACCCTAGTTTTTTTTCTTTACAAAACCCTAGATGCTTTTGAGATTTTTTTGGATTGGGATCAAGGAGTTACCAATTTTCACTAGAAATGATGACATTCATGCTTGATACAGGTGGATGAAGTTCATATCTATATATTCTAGTGATTTTTTTTGGAATTGTAAACTTTTCTATCTTTTAAAAGAGGAAGCTTATGATTGGTGGCATATTCTTACAAAGAAAATTTATGCTAAGGAAAGAAATTTGACATTAGATGAAATGGAGCATGCATTATTGAGTCAATGGAACTTTTATATAAATATAGTTAGTTTGAAGGTCATCATAAAATGATATAAAGAAGAAATAAAAAGGCTTCATAGAGAATTGAAAGAAATGAATAAAAATGATATAATATAGGGAAAACATACATATTACAATTTGCAAGTTCATTGTCAAATTCAAAAAATAAATATTAAGAAGTAAGGATCAAATGAAGCAAAAAGTAGTTATGGTAAGGGAACAAGTTGAAGAACCTTTATAAAACTCAAAAGTTGAATTTACAATAGCAACAATAATAAAATTCAAGGAAGAAGCAATAACAAATTCCAAGGAAGTCTTATCAAAAGTGCACAAGGATGCACCAAAAGAAAGGTATAAGAGAGAATATTGTGAAGAATAATTAAAAAAAAAAACAAAACAAAAAAAAAATTATTGAAGAATCAAAGGGAACAAAATGCTAGGTTAAGGTTGCAACATATCGACACCCAAAACACCTTGAATGGAAATAATATTAGAGGTATGGCTTAAGGCATCAATATTTTAGATCTACATGGAGTCAAAAAGACATCAAGTATGGCAATGTTTGGAAGAAAATGTATATTTTTTTGGATTTCAAAGGGTGTAGGAACATAAGGGATCAATAGGACCAACCATTTAAAATATTAGACCAGAGCAACAAAATCATGGAGCCAAAAAAATTATGAATATTCAAGTGTCACAATGGCAACTTGGCATCATAAAAAACCATCACTAATTAGAATTTTACTTGTATGGATGGATGAACAAGATTGTAAATTCTTTATAAAAGGGATCTTGAATATTCGTATTTAAAATAATTGAAGAAGATCCAAAAAATGAATATAAATTTTTTTATTTTTTGGGATAAAATATGTAGGTATCTAGTTATAGCATCTCAATTGAGGTGAGAATTGACTATTTTTGTAAACTCTTAATCTTTACAAAAGAGAGTTGTGATTTATTAAGGGTGGGGAACCCGATTACAACCTCATTTTCTCAAGCAAAAAATCAATAAATAGATTTTTTATTAACAACACCTACTAATTAGGTCCGAGGTGTAGACCAATTGGTTCCACCAAACCACATAAGGGGGGAGAAGGTCCAAGGTTAAAATATTGGGCCTCGTCGGACTGAACCCTTGTCCCTTTCCTAGTGCTTTCAACATCGTAAAAGGTTTTAAATGATTGTGGCATGGTGGCTATAAGGGCACACTACACAAAGATATATGTGGAAGCTTCTGGGATGGACAACATAGAATACTGTGGCAACCATAAAATCCAAAAATCCTGCTCGAATTTGTGGTTCCACCACGTAAATTCAAATAAAAAAAATACCTACTAATAAATATCCTCTTTTGAGGCAATTTTCCTAAATATTATCATATTTAGAAGGTGTATATTAAATAAAAATATTTATATCTGTTGAGTGGTATTTTCACCCAATTGTGAAAACACACTCTCCAATAGGATTTGAATTTCAAAATCCTCTCTTGCAAAGAAATTAAATAAATAACTTTTCCAAGGTCTCCTCTATATTAGCATTTTGCACAAATAATAATATTCAATTTGAAATGAAATGGATGCTTTCAAGGATAGACAAGATAAAGAGAGCCTAGTTCTAAATCATGAATCGAATTATGAAATGGATGCTTTCAAGGATAAACAAGATAAAATTGAATATCATTTATTTTCTAATCATTTTAGTATTTTAACGCTCACCTATGAGAGTACTAATGGAATTAAATCTAATTGGTGGGGTGAGCAAGGGAAGTTAAAAGTTGTTGCATGGTGTGGTATAATATTGTTTTTTTTGGATTCCTACAACATTTGGCATGCACATCACGTTATATTTTTGTTGAAATGTTCTAATCATGTTTGGGATCCAGGAAAGTGATAATCCAAGCTTTGCATCATGTTATATTATATTGTACATTTGTATATAGATTTTGGTTTTTGGGTTTTAGTTTGTGTTTTCAAGTTCATTTTTGAAGTTACTTTTGGGTTTGGTTTTAAGTTTTGTGTGTTAGTCCTCTGGATATGTTTGGTTGGTCTATAAAAAAAAAGAAAAATTGAGATGTCAACTTATGCCTAAGATCAGGAGAATATGAAACATTGGAATTGTGTTGTAGAAAGCTCCACAAGTAACACAAACAGTTTAATAATATCGTTTGAAACTTGTGATGCATGAAGTAGTCAGTTTTATATTTTTTATGGCAATACTCCATCTGCAATTCAAAGGACAATGCATTCATATTACATCTCACTTTGCATATACATGCCATCTTAGTTGCATATGCATTTCGGATACAAATCATTAAAGTGTGTCAAATCCTCTTAGGGTTATGCTATAACATAAATAAGAAAAAATCCTAAGGTTGGGAACTGAGGCTCGAGATATCTAGAACCAAGCACATTTTATACACATTAAAAAGGATCTTGAGCAAAATGATCAAAACCTTGCTTGGAAGAAAATGTCAGGTGAAAGAAGTATTTCATGTCTATCCTATTATGCAACATGATCCTTAAAACAGTGGTTTTTATCACTTCCATAAAGCTTAAAGCCTAAAATCAGAGTAGTAAGGATAGGGTTAAATCCTAATCGAACTTAGGTTGAGGATCCAACTCCCCAAAGCTCTGATTTGACGTACATGGAGTAGTAAGGATAGGGCATAATTCTCATCTCACATAGGTTGAGAATCTGATTCTCCAAAGCTCCTATGTCTCATTTCATCATAAATCTTGGATTGGAAGGATCGTACTACATGTCCTCTACAAAGGATGGGTAGTCATCCCCAAGGTCCAAGAAATAAAAACTAAATATTTCCCATTTTTATATTGGATTGGAAGGATCATACTACATGTCCTTTGCAGAGGATGGGTAGTCATCCCCAAGGTCCAAGAAGTAAAAAATTAATATTTCCCATTTCATCTTAATATTAGATTGGAAGGATCATACTACATGTCCTCTGCAAAGGATGGGTAGTCATCCCCAAGGTCCAAGAAGTAAAAACTTGAAACTAAATCATGGATTATGGGGTTAAGTATGCTCATGCATGGCAGCATGTCTTGTCTAAAACAAGACCACTGACTGTTCAAATGGATAGACTAGCATGACCATTTCATCCATAACTGGTTAAATTATTTTGCTCAAAGTGAGGTAATGAATTCCATATAAGAGTAGTAAGGATAGGGTTAAATTCCCATCTTGTTTAGGTTGGGAATCCGATTCCCCAAAGCTCTGATTTCACTTTCACTTGCACATGGGTTCAAGATAGTAGTGACTCATAACCAAATTTGGGATCTAATAAATCAATTCGTTATATATATATAATTGATCCTAAGAGGGTTTGATAATTTTAAATGTTTGTGTATGATACTAGAAAGCTTAAAGCCGATTGATACATCTCTAAGCATATTTATCAGGTTACACAAATCATTCACAATCTCACATATGCATTCATGTAAAACTGTCAATGGAATGTTGATCAATTTCAAACGATAGAAAATGGAACACATTGCACACATCGAGCTGATACTTAATGATTCCAATGCTTCATGTATTTTTGATCTATCGATATTTGATTTTTATGTGTTGACGCTTGTATCTCAGCTTGTGTATTTCAGGTTAGGTTCTCATCGAAATGCTCAGGAGCATTTCCCAGCAGAGTCACCATTTGTTGTGGCTACTCCACAACACACCCCAAAATTGGGGACCCCCCTTTTTTGCACACTTTCCAAGAAGATTGCAGTGGCATAGATGTTAAAAGAGCAAAGAAAAACAGAAATGAAAAGTTGTGATATCACGACATGTTGCTCTGTCATGACCAGAAGTAGTTGTCGCGATATCACGACATGTTGCTCCGTTGTGACCAAAAATGAAAAGTTGTCGTGATATCACGACATGTTGCTCTATCGCGACCAGAAGTGAAAAGTTATCGCGATATCATGACATGTTGCTCCATCGCGACCAAAAGTGAAAAGTTGTTGTGATATCACAACATGTTGCATTTTTGTAGCTAAGAGCAATAGAATGCAGCATGATGAGAAAATATCGCGATATCACGACGTGTTGTGAAATCGCGATGAAAGCAGTCAAACAAAACAAGATGCTAGAAATGTCACGATATCGCGACACGTCTCATTTTCACGATGTAGGACAAAGAGCTAAGTTGAATACTCAAAGTTGTGGCGATATCACGACATGTTATTCTTTCATGATGTTTGATGGGTAAAACAGCCAAGTATAGAAAATGTTGCGATATCATGACATGTCATGAAATCATGGTTCATAAAGGAGAGAGAAAGACAAAGTGAAAAATGTCACGATATTGTGACATGTCATGAAATCACGATTCATAGAGGAGAGAGAAGATAAGGCGCTAGAATTATCGCGATATCGCGACATGTCACAAAATCGTGGTCAAACCAGTGAAACAGGGTAAGGCACTAAAGTTGTCATGATATCGCGACATGTCATGTTTTCACGATCTGAAGACGAGATGAAGGGAAAACAAAAAAAAAGTCACGATATCGCGACATGTCGGAGTTTCACGACCTGGAGCAACCAAAGTGAACATAGAGGAAAAGTGTCGCGATATCGCGACATGTTGGATTTTCGTGACCAAAGGCAGGAAGATAGAGCGAAAGAGAAAAGCATCATGATTTCACGACAGAAAGCAGCGAGATGGTACATAATGAAAAAATGTCGTGATTTCATGATAGAAAATAGCAAGACGGCCCGAAACAGAAAAATGTCACGATTTCGCTACAAGTTGCATCTGCACATCCCGAAACAAAAAAACGTCATGATTTCATGACAAGTTGCATCTACACAGCCCGAAACAAAAAAATGTCATGATTTCACTACAGGTTGCATTTGCGAGGCTGTTGATGAGAAAAATGTCGCGATATCGTGACATGTCTCATTTTCGCGATGCATGAAGGCAGACAAGGCTATTGATAGAAAAATATCACGATATCATGACATGTCTCATTTTTGTGGTGCATGAAGGCAGACAAGGCTATTGACATAAAAATGTCACGATATTGCAACATGTCTCATTTTCACGGTATAAGAAGAATAATAAAGCTACAGGTATAAAAACATCACGATATCGCGACATGCTATTTTTTGTCGTGATTCATGGTGGGCCGTTACAAAATGTGCAGGGAAGTGTTGAACACATGTCATAGAGGCAGAGGGGCTATGATAATATTTTAGGATCATCAGTTACAGTTCGTTGGGGAGACCAAACGTTTCAAACCCGAGCAAAAAAGCCAAAATAGCAAAGATGTGAGAAGATGAAACGAAGCGACCTGGGAGATGAAACGAAGTGTCATAGAGTGAAGAAAAGGGCCGTAACAGAAAGTTTAAAAGTAGAAGCGAAGACATGCACAAGGGTCGAAAACCGCTACGGGCAGAGTTGCAGAGCTGAAGGTGATAGGCCATTTTGGGCCTGCTTTTGGAGCGTTTTCCTCCACTTTTCTGGTTTTGATAAAGCTAGAAACATTCTGTCATTGTAAACTGACATATTTTTAATACAAAAATTATAGAGAGTTGCATCTCGTTGGCAAGAAAGAAGGAGTTATTCTCTGCATGCAATATTGAATTTTTATTTTTCCCCTTCATATTTTTAGGCGTATAGATGGAGTTTAATGCAAGTTGTCTTGGTTGCTTCATGCGAATGTCCAAATCTAGAAACCGTAGTTAAAACCCTAGAAACTAGTACTTAGCTTATATGGATTGTGCATGTTTGCAGGTTCAATAGGTTAGGTTGTATGTAGAAAACCTCATATCTTTGGTTTTTTCGAATAGGATAGCATCATACTGAGTGCATTTTTATTTTTAGTTTGTTTTTTGCATTGCATTTTCATTCTCTGCATTTTATTTTTTCATTAAAGTTTAACTTATTTAAAATAAACATTTAAAATTTACAAAATCCAAAAAAAAAAAACAATGAAAATCATTAAAGCTCCATGATGAAATAAACCAGCATTGCCCCTTGTTTACAATTACTTGCAATGACTAAGGTGTTCCAAGCATTTAAATTGAATATCTTTATTTGAGATATATTAATATACCTACACAAATGCTAACATAGCAGAGACCTTGGAGAAATTATTTATTTAATTTCTTTGCAAGAAAGGATTTGGAACCCAAATCCTATCGGAAGTTTGTTTTCACAATCGGGTGAAAATACCACTCAACAATATCATTCACAATATAAATATGTATATTCTCCATATTTGAATCTACATCTAGGAAAGTATGTTTAGGCCTTGTAAATGGATTAAATTTCAAATGTAATTTGATTCTATTTTTATCAAATCTATTACAGCAGTAAACTTTTTATATAAATATTACATTATG
Organism: Wollemia nobilis; assembly: GCA_028583015.1. NCBI lineage: Eukaryota > Viridiplantae > Streptophyta > Pinopsida > Araucariales > Araucariaceae > Wollemia > Wollemia nobilis. Next base: position 31,962,644 of record JAQPPZ010016892.1, on the reverse strand, counting down.
TCTAATAATATTATAATATTATGTTGTAATTCTAAGTGGCATTATTAAGTGTACCCCTATATCCCTTGTTTTCATTGTCTCTAATTATTTTGAACTTATAAATTGCTCTCTATTTGAAGAGTGTGGTGTATTCTTCTTAATTAGAAATATTCATTTTAATTTATAAAAGTGACTGTGTGTTTCTTTGGTGTGTAAATGAGATATCTTGTGTATTATATGCATGTTAAGTAATTTATATAAATAATGATACCTAATATCTAAGATAATTTTCTTATTAGATATTTATTTGATTGGATATAAACATTGTTTACATTTAAAGCAAGATCTTACAAAGATAAATAGTAATATTTTGATGACTTGTAAGCTCAATATTAAATAAAAAGTTATCCCACGATGCATTGTGATAATTGTATAGATTTAAAATATGGTTAGGTAATATTTGATCATAATAATAAAATAGAATGTAGAATAGAATGTAGAGATGTTTTTTATTCTAGACATTATTAATTCAACCCCGATAGTTATCAAACCACACCTTACCTATTGTCCTTCTTTAACATTCATCTTCCTGATCTTTGTTACGGTAAGAGAAATGTTGATATGCATAGATTTATAGAATTCATACATGGTGTATAAATATGTGTCTCACTGTTAAAAATGGTGAAATGGATATATCTATGAAGTGCATATATTCTACAAAACAAACAATAGTAAACTTGGTACTAGGGAAAATTCAAATGAAAATATAAATATATATTTTTTTGAATTTGTACAAAAATTTAAATTTTTTCCTTTAATATACAATTTCACCCATCTTCTTATATTTATTTGATAAAAACATGTTTATCTATAAGTCTACTTGACTATAATATAATTTTAAAAAACAAATATAAATAAATGATCCCTTATAAATACTATAATGATCAATATTATGTTTAAAATAAAGTGTTGAAATGGTCATTTTCCCTTTAAAAAATAAGATGTTAATGGACTGTTACTAAAAAGTAATACCCCTTCGAGATCAATTCGTTAGGGTTTTTTTATTGGTTCATTATATTTTTTTACTTGTTATTAGACATGATAATGAATTCCCTTGAGCGACCCCAAATAAAGGTATATTAATTTCAAATACTGAATATTTTATACAACCATATTGTATCGGTGACATATCCTTTTCCAGTTATCAAATAGGAAAATATTTTAATATGTTCGACAAATTAAGCTTCTGCATTCCTTAAGAGCTAAAAATGATACTATAAAAAAATTTATCAAATATTAAATATTTTATTATATTATTAGGTACATTCCACTTTATATGACATATATAATGCCTCACGTTAGTTATTTCAAAGTTAAAGTTTTTTTACGATATTGTAAGAGTTAAAGCATACAACTAATAATATAATAACACATTTTTTATTTGGTAGAAAAATAATAAAAAATATATGGTATGACATTTGAATTTTTACCTTGTTCATTTTCTTTCTTCTTTTGTTCCACTCCATGCAAATTTTGTAGTCATCTTGTTCAACTTTTTCCGTACGTGGGGTGGTAATTTTGTTGGAAATCGTGCGCAAAGGTTCCCATTAACGAATCGAGCTCCCTAACCTTTGCACGAAGAAAAAATTGAAAATTACAACCGGGAGCATGAAGTGATATATGATTGAGCGAAAAATGTATGATTGATCCAAAAAGACGTCGTGAACACGTTTCAATTAATTGTTTTAGTTGAAAGGTAAAGCATGGATCAAATACCATCAATTTGTGGAAATGATTATGTGGACATTGATGAAGAGGTAAAGGTAAATAGAGTATTGTATTATAGTAATTTTGTAATAGTTAACAAGTCTAAGGTTTAACTTAACCTATTTTACTTAGTTATTATTAATTTGATATGAAGAGATCATGTGTTATTTGAGATTAGTGTTGTTATTAATACATACTCAAAGGATTTAGATCAAACTACTACCTTTACAAACAGATTGTTCAAAAATTTGAACTTAAATATCTTCTTAATAAATATCTGACCCAAACCAGACAAACATAAAGCCTATCCAAAATGATATTGAGGAAATGCAAATAATCATAAACATTGTGTCGGCAGGCTATGATAAGAGACGTGAAGAAATGTAAACACGAGGAGGAAGTCGGCGGGCCAACAGCTATCGCTAATGTTGTAATTTAGATTGAACTTGATTTTCGGAGAAAAAACAAATGATTATCAGGAACTCGTGGTAACGTAGAGTCGTATGATAATGGACGAATCTTTTGAGTGTCGATTGCGAACACTAAAAAACAGGATATCGATTATTCACAGAAGTTGGAAAAGCAGAGCTCCACTGTGGGAAACTTTAAAGCAATAGCTGTAAAGGTAATCAACGTTTCCCAACGTGTGCAGCCTCTTTACCCGAGCTTTCAGACGGGAAACAACATTATGGAATATGTTAGAGAGCTTTCCCGTCTACCAGAAACTGTTTATAAATAATCTATATTCAGGCACGTAACATGCAATACTCGTCGTGCTTCCCTTTGAACAAATGGAAGGATCCGTTAAACTTAGAATTGCTCTATGGTTGTTTTTGTTAGGATTGCAAGCAGAAGCATAGACGCAGTCTAGGAATCCGCTAGCTTCGGCCTTTTATGTATTCGGAGACTCCACCGTCGATGCAGGTAACAACAATCGTCTCCAAACTGTAGCCAAAGCCAATTTTCTTCCTTATGGCCGAGATTTTGAGAACCATCGACCTACTGGCCGTTTTACAAATGGAAAATTATCAACGGATATGCTAGGTAATAATTTCGAGGAGATATATTGTTACAGAATTCTCTAGTCCTATTTAGAGCTTTATATATTTTGTATAACACTGTCTAATATTGCAATGTTTTCGACTGTGTGTTATAATATGTCCACAGCTGAGCTAGCGGGAGTTTCAGACTTGCTTCCAGCGTATTTAGATCCCGATTTCAAGGGACTAAAACTGCTTACAGGTGCTACTTTTGGTTCGGGTGCTTCAGGATACGACGATAGCACTTCACGGCCTCTGGTAATCACAACTTCTTATCCTCTTAGTTTTCTAATTGATTTGAGTCCCTCATTTTAATTGCTTAATGTCTTTCCAAATCTTTCAACCTCTGCAGAATGTCATGACGTTAGGAAAACAATTGGAGAATTTCAGAAGTTACCGAGCACAGCTTGTGAATTTGATTGGTCGTGGAAACGTTACGAAGTTAATATCAGAAGCACTGTTTGTGATAAGTACCGGAAGCAATGACTTTATCAACAATTATTATAATCCTCTCAACCCTAAAAAGTATAGCGTTGCGCAGTACCAGGATCTTCTCATAGGGTTGCTTCGTGGATTTGTTCAGGTAAAACGCTTATCCGATAGCGCATCAATTCAACTTAGACAATTAGGTAATTGTGGATAATTCCATTTGAATATTTACGGAACTACAAATGAATGTGATTTGTGCAGAGTCTATACAGTGAGGGTGCGAGGAGAGTCGTTATCATTGGACTGCCTCCTTTTGGGTGCTTGCCTTCCCAAATTACTTTGCATAATTTGATCAATAACACTTGTGATGACAATCTGAACGACGTTGCAAGTTCATTTAATAAGAAGACCATGGTTTTAACACAGAATATCAGTGTCCCCAGTCTTCGAATACTTTATTTTGATATATACCAAAAGCTCTCTGACATGTCTAAATATCCCAACAAATATGGTAATATATATTTTTTTAGTTTATAAAGTTTATTTGTATTCTAAGACACATCATATTCCCAACAATAGTGGGATTGACTTGAAAACAAATGTTTTGAACGTTGGATGAATTGGTCATATGGCACAGGTTTTGAAGAAGGGAGGAGGGGTTGCTGTGGAACAGGTTTCTTGGAGGCATCCATATTGTGCAACAAAGCAAGCCCAACGTGTGCTGATTCGTCAAAATATGTATTCTGGGATAGCTTCCATCCTACAACCAAAGCTTATGGCTTCATTGCCGACGACTTATTTCAACAAGCTAGAAGGGAGCTTGGCTAGGTTAAATATTGTTATGACGGACAAAGTACTCGTTAAGGAATGTCAAACACTCTGAAACCTCAATTATAATTCCCTCGATGGTGGCATCTTTGTGAAAACCGGGAAAAGGCTAGAAGATAGTATTGTTCCATCCTTGGAATGGGAAAAAGGATCCTCTAATGCCAATACTATGATGAAATTTGAAATAATGGTTATTTTCTTGAGTTTACACTTAAATACTATGCATTAATAAATTATATATAAAATTAATGTACATTGTTTATAGTTCAATTTCGTCAAGAGATTAAAAAAGTCACATAAAATTTGTTTTTTACTTTGAAGATTTATTTACACAAGTAATAAGAATTTTTTATGTTGCAAGAAAAAAATTAAAAAATAATGTTATCCTTCGATTTAAGGTTGAGTTGGCTTTTATTTGAGAGAAGTACATTTAAATATTATTACCTTTTCCTAACTAGAGTTTTGCTTCAATGTGCACACAACATTCATCTAAGGAATATTGCATTTGTTGCCTTGGAAACCAAGGAATTTTGTGCATTTAAAATTTGACATAAAGAATTTAAAATTCAATTCAAAATTCTTAATATATTTTGTATTTCTAAACATACTAGTGATAGATCAAATTGTTTAAAAATATATTTATTTTTATAAATATTATGTTTATTACTTAAGTTTGTTAAATTTGGTATTAGATTATTGTTACTTGTTATAAATTTTTTAATAATTTGAATTGAGGATCCAAGTCCATTTTTATGAGTGTTTGTAGTAAAGATTCTCCAAAATGAAGTAAAATAAAATAGTTTTAATTACATACATGACACCTAAATTGTGTGGTACTAAGAGTTTTAATAGGTGGAATATGTTGTACAAATTTATTTTTCTTTTGCATTCAAACCTTGCACCTCCTATTCAAAGTTCCAAAGCCTTAACAATATCCAAGAAAAAATTGTCTAACAAAGTAAAAAATGAGTATAACTATTTAAAATTTTAATTAAAAAAAGTTGATCTCAATTCTTTAAAAGTACTGTCAATGAGTTCACTTTTAAAGAGTCATCAAATGCATTTTTAACCTTGTAGGCTTTGCATTCCATGACATAATGCTTTTTAATATCCATTGTTCATGATGTGAAAAAGAAACATATTTTTTCAAACCATACCTCTTTAGGTGTCACACATCTCCCAATTTTACATCCGAGTTGGTGGGAACTAGATTTTAGTTGGGTTATAAGTAATTTTTCCTTCCATTTGATCTTTGTATCTATGTACTTATTTTGGTTGTGTTCATAGTTTTAGTTGAAATCATTGACGCAATACTATTTTTCCTTCGTAAACTCTTAGTCCATATGAGAAGTATAAAATTTTTCCTCACATACAATTAAATTTCTATGTTTGAGTTTGGTACCTCATGAAATTTGTTATTCCATTTTACATCTATTTGTTGTTTTGTTTTATCCATACATATTTTCTTCTATTCAATATTTTTTTTATAATTTTGATAACTTGCTATCTTCCATTTTTTCTATTTTCTTTAGGTACCCAAGTATCGTTACTATAGCTTCTACTTCTAGTGGAAAATTCTCTATCTTAGCAAGTAAAATCTCATATGAAATTGATGCTTTAATTTTGAAATTATTTGTAACCAATGAATTCTTTCTATTTTCTTGCATTTAAATGATGATGTATTTCTAGCCGACACCTCTCACCCATATAGCACCACTAGAATAACTGAAAATCTAAAGAGGACCCTAATGGTTTTCCAATCCCCAAATTTACTTTTTTACCTCTATTTTGCAATGAGTAGAGTGCCCTCCATTATAATTGTATCTATTTTATCCTACTTTTTTTCTAGTTGATTTTTCATTAAAATTAACCTAATATATTTGTATTCTATTATTACCTATAAAAGGTTTACATCAAAAAAAATATGGATGCTTTTATTTTGTCTAAGTAGAGAAGACCATGATTTTAGTCTTGTAGCATTTACTTACGTCCTATTTTATTTACAAAAATTATTTAAAGTATATCAATGTTCCTTTAGGATTTCAAACATATTGCTAGTAAAGATGAGGTCATTCACATAAAGGAGAAGTTTTACTACACAATTAGCAAATTTTATTTTCTCTCCTCCCATATTTCCATCCATTCTTCCAATTTGTTAATATAAAGGTAATATAAAGTAAGAGGTAATGGATAACCTTGTTTGACCCTAATATCACTCCTAAGACACTGATAGTCCTATTAGAATTTAATTTTTGCTACCACCTACTCATAAATTCTATGTATATTTACTTTATATTTGGTTAGTATGTGATTTTCTTCTATTTTATCCCCATAATTTACCTCTAGGTATTATGTTAAAATCCTTTTACAAATACACCTTTTTTTAAATAGACTATTTATGATCATATATTTCTTTTATAAAGAATCTAGATATGTGAAAAAGGGAGGTAGAAAAAAAAAATCTAAGAGTTGTACATAAATTGAGATAGCTTAGAACGAAATGATGAATGAAAATCTTCTTATATTACCAAATATATTAGGGATGTATGAGGCTCCTTTTCATATATATATATATATATATCATTTGTGGAAAATATCCAAAAGGGATGCCACTTTCGGGTAAGACCCAAGGAGGTAGGGGTAACCATTCCACCAAAATTGCCCAGGACTCAGACCCGGCCTACCGCCTTTGACATACTCAAGGAGCAAACAAACACACAAAAACAATTTAAAAATAAGTAAATAAATAAGTAAATAACAACAAAAATAATAAAATAAAATAAAAAACATGCTCCTTGAGTGTGTCAAAAACAAAAGCACAACAAAAAACACATGCAATAATATAAAATAAACCACAACACGAACAACATAGAAAAACACAAGAACCACATAACAAAACATAAACAAGACAAAAACAATAGAACACTACAAATACATAACCCAAAAAAAACAAGAAAAATAAACACAACCAAAACCTAAAATATTAAAAAAATAAAATATAAATAAAAATAAAAAACAACCGACAATAGACAATAAACAAAAAAAAAAAACATAGAAAACACTCACAAAAAAAATATGAATTAACACAAACAAAGAGAAACACAAGAACAAGAATGACAAAAACACAAGAACAATAACAAAAAACATAAAAAACACAAGAACAACAAAAACAACACAAAGAACACAAAAACAAAACAAAACAAAAGAACACACACACCTTAAAAAACTTAAAAAAAAAAAATGAACATAACAATGACCCATCTAGACCAGAAGACTATTAAGGCAAAAAACAACAAAGGAAACAAAATTAAGAAAAGAGTGGGCTAGGGAACTAAAAAAACTTGAATGAACCAAAGAGAAGCAAAAAAAGCAAGAAGAAACTAGGTACCTTCAGAACTAGAGCCATATAAAGAAATGATAGAAAGAAGAGCTTCCCTAATTTGTGAAGCCCACCATATAGGAGGGTGGCCATAACAAGTAATATCACCTTGTGAGACAAGCAAAGTCTCCCCAAGATCGAAGAATGCTCCACAAGATCAATCACACATGAAAGAGGAAAACCCACAACACTAATATTAAGTGGTAAAACCCTACTTCAAATGAAGAAGGAAAACATCCACTATGAAGCTCATTATATTAGTCAATGATTCAACAATACAATAATGCTTCAATGTTATGCAACAATATTCACCAACATGATATGACTGGATGTAGTAGACAACACCCCTATTTAAAGAGAAGATTTTCTACTACAATCCTAAAATTACCCTAATCTTATCATAATCTTATCTTGAGATGCGTGACAAGTGGCATCTATCAAATATTAAAAAGTGATTGGTTACTTTTTAATATTTTCTAGAAAAGGGGAAATAAATTTTTCCCACAAATTAAATATTCCTAGCACCCTTATTTTATTTATTAATTGGGTGGGAATATTTTTACATAAAATAGAATTATTTTCTAATTCAAATATTATTCTTTAGACTTTATATTTTAGTCTAAGAATAATTTACACAATGTTACATTACATATTCCAAAACTCCCCCTTAATGCAATATTGGGGAAAGGAATTATGAAACAAAGAAACATTCTCCCCCTAAATATACAAACGAGGATGAGAATAAAATGAGTAATATAGTTAAAATGAGCTTCTATGACCAAGAATGGTCTACAATAAGGCACCAATACTAGGCCAAAATGAGATTGCAAGCCCCCAATGGAGTAGCTTCAGATACAAGCAGCTTACAAAGCCATCCATCAACCATATTTGGTTGCAAATTACAAGAATAAAACATCATAAGGGTGTCTTCAATAAGCCTGCAAAACCCCAAACGGAAGTACCTACAAGCTACAAGTAGCTCAACATAAGATCCGTTAGATGCATCATCATAAATATATTCACCACAGCATATATGAATATCCAAAGATGATAACAAAACTGATCTAACAAATAGTGAACTATAAGTCATCACAAAAAGATACCAAGCCATACTTATAGTCACGTCCTATATAGTTGATCAAAAAATATCATATACAAAGTTGCATAAAGAAAATAAGGAGTACCATGATAATGCAAACTCTAAAGTACCATGTACAAGAGTTGCATAAGATATATGAAAATAATAAAGTGTGCACACCGGTTGCATAAAGCCAACCATAAAATATCATGTACAAAAGTAGCATAAATACTAACAAAAAAGTACCATGATAAACCAATTGCATAATGCCAACTACATAAAATATGTACAAAGTTGCACAAGGCAACAATAAAGAACCATGTAAAATATTCACATAAAGCAATTGCATCATATACCATAATTGCACAATGCCATCTACAAAGTAACATGTACAAAAGTTGCACAAGGCAAACAAGAAAGTACCATGTTAAAAAGAGATGCAAAAATTAATTATACTACCAAAGATCAACTCATATATATAGCACAAAACACCTCATAAGGATGAAGTTGTCATCACACAAGTGTAACTACACTTCATTCCCCCTTGAGGACAACTTCACCAAATCAAGTGAGTCCCTCAACTTACAAAAATCTCCTTGGGAAGAGGTTTGGTGAACAAATTAGCAGAATCAGAAGATTATGGGTAATACTCCAACTGAATAGTCCCATTCAATACCTTATCTCTGATATAGTGGGCTTGGATTTCAACATGCTTTGTCCTTTGATGCATTACGGTATTTTTAGCCAAGGCAATAGTTGATTGATTATTGGAGAGCAAATGTGAAGGACCAAATTGCTCAAAGCCAATTTCCTTGATGAGGGTACGAAGCCAAATCACTTCTTGTGTAGCTGTTGTCGTAGCCTTATACTCTTCTTTCGTTGTATAAAGAGAAATTGTATCTTTCTTATTAGAAGACCAAGAGATAGTTGTAGATCCAATACTAAAAAAAAAAATTGTGGTAGACTTTATATCTATTCTATCCCCTTCAAAATCATAATCAGCATAGCTAGAAAGAGCAAAGGAAGGAAGCCTAGAATACTTGAGAGTCAAATCTCTAGTACCTAAAATGCACTTCAGAATCTTCTTGGTAGCGTGTAAGTGCTCTATATAAGGTTTCTACATGAACCTAGCCATCATACCAACTACAAAAACAATATCTGGCCTTGTGATGGTAACATAAAGAAGACTACCAATGAGCTACCTATACAATGTAGCATCAACCAACTGAGATTTTGTAATTACTTACAACTTATCCCCTATAGAAATAGGAATGGAAGTAGGATTGCCATCCTCCAAATCAAACCTCTTAAGAAGATCTTCAATATACTTGGATTGAATCAAAAAAGGTATAATTCTCATGCTGGTAACCTTGCATGCCAAGATAGTAGTGTAGAAGACCAAGGTCAGTCATTTAATACTCTAACTTTAATTTGGAGATGAAATAAAAAATAGCCTCATTATCATTTCCAGTCATAACAAGGTCATCAACAAATAGAGCAATTAAAATGACCAAGTTATCCTTCCTAATCACATAGATATATGCATTTGAATAGCATTTATCAAAACCAAGAGACAAGAAGTAACTTGAAATATTCATATACAATGCTCTAGGTGCATTCTTCAGACCGTAAAATATTTTCTTTAGTTTACACACAAGTGTTTCCTTACCTTGTACAACAAATCCTTGTGGTTGACTCATGTAGATATCCACATCCAAATCACCATTTAGAAAGATACTTTTCACGTCAAGCTAAAAAATCTGCTAACCTTGAGCAGCAACAATAGCAATGAGAAGTTGAATGGTGGGCATTTTGACAACTGGTGCAAAGTTTTCATCATAGTCAATGCCATATTTCTGAGCATAACCCTTAGCAACCAATCTAGACTTATACTTTTGTATCTCTCCATTAGAATTTTACTTGATTATATAGACCCACTTGTTGCCAATAACATTTATCTTATTAGGATAAGGCACTAGATCCCAAGTTTTATTCTTTAGAAGAGAATCCATCTCAACCTTCATGGCATCAACCCAAAAAGAGTGTTGTGAAGCTTCTTGGTAATAAGTAAGCTCATTATCATTCTCTATCTTAGCTAGAAGATACATGTTAAGGGTCATACTTCTAGTTATATTTTGGCTAACTAAATTCTGCTCTTTATGACCCCTAGAATGATCCAACCACTTGGTCCTTTTGACACAGGGTCCACCCTTTTCTAACTCAATAAGGTCTTCATTGAATTTGACATATCTTGAAACAAATACAATGTGTGAAGAAGGTGAGTATAACCTGTAGCCCCTATGTTTTGCATCATAGCAAACACATATGCATTTTTTAGACTTTTTGTCAAATTTCTTCCTCTTTTCTGAAGGAATATATGAAAATGCATCACATACAAACACTCTTAAGTGTGACAAATTCGGCTTCTTACCATTCCAAACCTCATAAGGAGTCTTCCCCTTAACTAATTTTGAAGGACACCTGTTAAGAATGTAGATTGTTGTACTGGATGCTTCACCCCAAATAAATTGAGGTAAGTGGTCACCAAGCATACATATTACCATTTCCATGATTGTCCTATTTTTACTCTCTGCAACACCATTTTGTTTAGGAGTGTATGGACAAGTAAACTGCCTTTTTATCCCATGAGAAGAACAAAACTCATTGAAATAATTGCTATTGTACTCCTCTCCATTGTCACATCTAATAATTTTGATCTTTTCTCCCTATTTATTTTCTACCAAAGCTTTGAACTCCTTGAATGTCTCAAAACAATATGATTTATTCTTAAGTAGATACCCAAAGATCATTCTAAATAATCATCTATAAATGTGAGAATATAGGATGCACCACCAAGTGATCTAACATGTAATGGATCCATAATATCTGTATGAATGAGTTGAAGAATTTGTGTGGCCCTTGTTGACTTGTCCTTTGCAAACTTTTGTTTTCTCATATTGCCAAAGATGCATGTTTCACACAAACCATGAATAGGTGAAATGTTAGGCAAGCCTTCAACCAAATTTTTGGACTTCATCATTTGAATTTTTTGATAGTTTGTATGGCCTAACCTTAAGTACCAAAGATTTCTACTAGGAGAAACATTAGTTGCTAAACACACTTTAGGAGGAGCATCACCTAACACATAAATATTATTCTTCACATAACCTATAATGATTGGTAGCATGCCTTTCCTAATGCTCCATGAATTTGCATTGAACTCAATAGTGTGACCACTTCTAGCAACTTGCAAAACTAAAATTAAATTTCTCCTAAGGTTAGGCACATATAGGACATTATCAAATAATTTCCCTTCAATTAAAACATTGACAACACCTTCTACTTGAAGTCTAGTATTATCACCAATGACAATTGAATCTGAAGAGTACTTATGAAAGTCCACAAAATTATCCTTTTCAAAACACATATGGTTAGTGCATCCAGAATCTAACACCCATTCATTATAAGTAGATGAATCAATGGAGTAGAGGGCACAAACAAAGGCATTTTTATTAGAATTTTTCTTTACATTGTTGTTCTTTTTCTTTCCCTTGCCAAACCATTTCTTAGGTCCTTGTCCCTTAGCCTTTTCTTGCTCTTCCTTTTCTGCAATATTATTCTTCTTGAAACAATTTTATTCCTTGTGGCCTTTCTTGCCACAAAAGTTGCAAGTAAAATCAACTCTAGGCTTGTTGGGTTGGAAATTTTAATTTTTCCTTCCCTTGTATTTCTTCTTGAAGGAAGCCTTAGTAGCACTTAAGGCAACATTCTTCTCCTTTACAACTTGACCATTCACTTTGTCTCTATTAATAGACTCTTCACATTGAATCAACAATTGTGAAAGAGTGTTGAGAGGAATGTCATCCTCTTCTTGCTCTAGCCTAGTCTCAATAATGGTGACAAAATTATTGAACTTGCTTGACAAGTTCCTCAAAATGTTAAACCTTAAGATCTTATCACTTATCCAATCACAATTACAAGCCAATAGTTGAGTTCTCATGTCTTTCATCTTTGAGAGGAAGATCAAGGTACTTTCTTCTTCACCTTGCATAGTGCTAAGAATTTTGGACAATAAAGTGAATTTCCTTGATGTGTTTGACCCTAGATGGACTTGTTTTAGCAAATCCCATGCATATTTACCATGCTCACAATGGCTTATAGTGAGCAATTTCTCATCACTCACACTATTGATAATCATGGAAAGTGCAAGACAACTCTTGTTGTTGTATGTTTCAAGTATCCTTGCCTGGGTTGGGATTGCTTTATCTCCATTCACAATGGGCCATAAATTTCTTGCTTGAAATTCAGTCCTCATCCTTGGTTCCATATTCCAAAATTTGATCCATCAAGGATGTGCTTAGGTGTGAAGGATATTCCATGATCAACCATTCTAGAATGTGAACATAATCAAAACATAAGATGCATTGATAAAGAAAATAAATGATGCAATAAGAAAGTAGATAAACATACTTGCATATATAAAAAAAACATAACTTGCAAATAATCTACTTTTCAATCATAAAAAATAATCATCATGAAAGATAAACATCATGAAAGATAATCAAAATTAAGCATCATCAAGAGAGATAAGCATCATCATGAAATATAATCAACATCATAATGAACTACTATAACCATATTGCAATAAACAACTATAACCATATTGCAATTGAATAAAGTAAATAAACCAAGATCAAGTTGCAATATATTAACTTGCAATAAGAAGGTAACTAACCATAACAATCATCTTGCAACAAAATAAACTAACTTGAATTGAACCATAAAAAATTTGTTAAATGTTAGATAGTCAATAAGTTAGTAAGTTAGTGTTCATTTTAAGTTTTTGCTATAGCCTAAAAAATTGTCACTTCATCTCACCCAAGGTCAACCAAGCTACCCAAAATGGTACGGGTACGAGGACCTGAAAAATACTTGCTACCAATAAAGCATATTCTTTTGGATTCAATAGGTGTTTAGCAAATATAAACTGTGTTGCCAGATTAAGTAAATTTTAATCAAATACTAAAGTTGTGGTTAGTATGTTGATTCATTTTTAACCTGTAGACACCAAAACAACACCAATCTGATTATGTGATGACAAGCACTGATATAATTGACATGCATAGCCCCTAGGGCAGCCCCCAGAGGTTAAATAGTGGTCCTAACCACTCCCACAACAGTTTGGAAGGTCAGAGGTCAATTTGGCACCTTTTTAGCACTTTGCTTTCTACTCGTCCCACCCCGAGATGATTACAAAATGGTACTCATCCCACCCCAGGATGATTATCAGCATTCGTCCCAGGGTGGGGCGAATAGCAATTTTGACTGGAAAAAAGTCAAACCTCGATAGGTCTGCCACTTAACTGCATCTTCAGGGCATGCAATTACGAGGAAAAACTTCAAATCAAGGAGAGAGACTTTAGTCAAGCATACCTTGATCATGGAGGCCTCATGCAAAGAGACTCTAAATCAGGGAATAATATTTTCTCCCAAAATAGAGCAAACAAGTCAAGTGGCGCCCTCGCATGCGCATTCAAAGAGAGAGTCCCTAGGTCTATAAATTGGTGAGTCTTCTCACCCCAAGAGGAGAACAAATAGGAGTATTTGGAGCAACGAAGTGTTGCCGAATTACATCCTCACCCATTGTTTGTGCTTTTACATCCTTGATCTCTCTTTTGGAAGGGAGGTTATTGGGTGATTATTGAAAGCGCAATCCGGATCCAAACCCAAAAATTTGTCCACAATACCCCACAAAATTTTATGACATAACCCCATAAAATATTTTGGACCCCTCCCAAGTGGATTGGTGCTAAAACCAGGTCCCAAACCATGGACATCCTACCCCCGGGTGCCCCCTGCACTACTACAATTCTAATCGCCCCACCCTAGAGTGATTAGAAATTTGTGGTAGATTTCCCTAATTTTTCTCTTGCATTTGATTCTAGGTTACTTACATATGCTGCTATTCAAGTTTTATGTTATTCTGACAAGTTTTGGCTGTGATTTTATCATTTCTCGCTTTCACTAACATACAAGGAGCATCATCGGATATAGGGCAATCGAGGCCGAATTTGCAAAATCTAACCTTTTGGTTCTTCCCAAAATGCCCCATTTTGTCTAACCCTAACTTTGTAGGCATTTTGGAGGATTCTAGACTAGAAATTTAGGAGGTGGATTTTTGAGAGATTATGAAAGTCCTAATCATCCCACCTTGGAGCGATTAGAAATATGTGGTAGATTTTTGGACTGTTACTTTTGTAGTGGGTTCCTAGATCTCGACACCAGAGGGGTAGCAAGGAACCATAGACATATTCATGCAAGTGGCAGTGATGTTTGGTCCGCCCATTTTCAATGTGGGCATGCAAAAGATCTCAAAGGGGAATATATCATTCATGGTGTAATCAAAATATATGTCCGACACTCCTAGCCCTTGAAAAGGAAGGAAACGTATTGTAACCCAATTTGGAGCAAATTAATGAAATAAAGGGCTGCACTTTTACACTTGCTTTTAATCTTGTTTTAGTTCGATTGGTTTTCCTTCTTTTCATGCATTCTCATTCGTAGGACTTAGCGTTGCATTTCCCCTTCTGTTTTGCTTCCGTATCCTCGTGCTTTCAGTGGTGATCACGGTGGGACCCCTGTACCTTGATTTTGAGATCAAATTTTTGATCAAAAGTTGTGTGTTTTTGCTTGTAGGTATCAATCTTTCAAGCATTGGACTACTGCTCGTTCCATACTGTAACGAATACAAAGATGGAATTCGTGCCACCCTGGGACGAATAGGCATTCGTCTCACCCTATGACAAATACATATATGTTATTCTTCTCACCCCAGGATGATTAGCTCTCAGTGTAATTTCAGAGCAGAAACTCAGAGGCATGTAATTTGGGCAAAGAAGAGGTAGGGGTTCTATGCATCCTCTATCATTTTCTATTTTTTTTCTCTATCATTTCCTATTTATTTTCTTGCATAGGAGATTTTACTGCATTTTTTTATTTCTTTTCACAAGTAAAAATAACCCCACACACCACGAGATAATCTAAACATCAAGGCGTTGGTTGTAAAACTCCAACCCTTGATCAAGACCAATGATGGATTTCATCACCACCTTGGCTTGAATTTTTGCATACATAACCCTGATCGCTACTGTTGCTAGCCGTAAATCCTGATGAAAGCTGACCAAGTGTAGCTGGGGTGATTCCCAGTGCATGAGGATAAGTCTTCTATGGTAGGTGTCAAAACATAGCGATTCCCATTTTGTACGGCCTATGTTCCAGCAGACAATAGTCTCCCTCACGTAAGGGAGAGTATATAAAGAGTTTCGGTATAACGGCCTGGCAGTGGTATATTGAAGGGGCGACGATTTTGGGAGATATAAGATCCCTCATATTGCATATACAAACAAAAATTTCTTTAAAAGGTTTTCAAAATAAAAAATCAAAACACATTGAACCATATTTAGGGCACACTTCTAATCCATAAACAATATAATCATTGCTTTGATTGTGTGTTTCCATTTTTGTTTAGTGTAGCATAAAATTTGTAAAGAAGATAAAAATGTACACATCTTTAGAGAAACATCACCATGGTGTACACCTGTAGTCAAGCCCAATCATGTGCAGGAGCTGCAGAAAGTGTACAAAGGGGTACAGGTCACCTTCGATATAGTCTCGATGACTTGGTCATATCACCTTGGTGGCCTGACCCACAAGATAGTCCACATCATGCCATTACAGAATAGGACTATAGAGGCACCCCTTTGAGGGGCACTCCCACTCAGCATAGACCCTTTCAAGAGGAGGCCATACACGTGGCACTCAACATAGATAGGAGGGCTCCCTTAGATGCTTGTTATGAGTGGCCACCACATGATGAAGCGCTAGAGAAACATAGGGTCTATAAGGAGGGGCTACATGATTACATCATCCCTCATTTACCCCTTATTACTTTCAGAAACACTAGGTCAAATCCATAGCACAAGGCTATTTAGACAGGGCAAGCCAATTCTTCCCGCCCCTTTCACACATACGAAAGGTAGCACAAGGAAGACCACTACATTCCTCATTATCAGTACACAATGCGAGAGCAATTTGCCTCCGCACTTGCTATGTATCAGGATCACCCACTAAGGCCAGAGCCTTGGGTGAATGCCGCTAACCTCAACGAAGGAAAGTGACCCATAGAGATCTTATATCACCATGATCAAGATAGAAATGTAGGAGAGGAATCTAGGCTTCCTAAACACAAAATGATGGAACATATTGACTTGGCCTTTGCCAAACATGCCACCCACCAAGCACAAATCATGCAGCTCAAGCAAGACCAAAAACAGTTAGAACACCTGTATCACCTTAGAAAATAGCACATTCGACGTCAAACAAATGAATTGCTCCAAAACACTATGCCTGAGAGGGTCCTAACCCCTCGCACACATAAGATAGAGTTGTATGAGAGGCACAACCCATTGGTGCGAGACAGGTCTCCGCGACCTTATCAAATATTACCTCCAAGACCTCCTAGACCTAAGCGGGAGGCCACTCCCAGAAACAATGATGGGCACCCTCTGTAGGCACCCACCCACATTTATAGGTCTCGCCCAAGAACTCCTCAATAAGCCTATAAGGAGTATGAGCAAGAAGAAGAGCAGGTTGAAATGCCTTACCAAGGTAGGGGGGATGTTGTCCGACTACCCCTCCATAGGCCTCAATTTCCCTGCAACCCCCAACAGGAACAAACCAAGGAGGAAGAAATTAAATCTTTCGATGCATAAAAAGCACTGCTAGAGCACTTAGATTCTGTGGATACCAAGACTTTTGGGCCCCAAAAGCACACTTCACACCAGTTCCATAGTCACCATGTGCATCTGTCAGTGTCGAAACCGCCATACCCTAAAGACTTTAAACTGCCCCAATTGGAAATCTTTAGAGAGGAGGAGGATGCCCAAGAGCACGTGAATAGATTATTGAGCCAATGCTTTGGAATTCATGACAATGATTTTTTTTTTCTAAGAACATTTATAACCACATTTGTAGGCCCTGCCTCGGATTGGTTCACCTAGTTGCCAAAGCATAGCATAAGTAAATTAGATCAGCTAGTGGACGTGTTCCTCGAACACTTTGCCTTCAACACCAAGAAGGCGTCATTAAGTGACCTAGCTAGCCTCAATAAGTATGAGGAAGAAACCATGGTGGTCTATGGAAATCGATGGAGGACGTTGCTTTCAAAGCTTCCCTACCTCCCTCCTATGGCCGACCTGACCCAAATGTTCTCGAAAAGTTGTTTGAGATCGATCTCCGTGCTATTGCAGCTGTAGCAATATGCCACTCTTGAGGAAGCCCTAGTGTAAGCCAGAATAATTGAGGAGATCAAGATACAGGATGGTGAGATTTCGAAGGCAAAGAAGAAAGAGTGGCCTAAAAATGCCAAAATAGGCTCCACGCAACCAAAAACCATTGCGGTCAATCAGGTTGCTATAAATATGCCGATGTTGAATCCTGCACAAGCAACACAACCCTCACAGGCTAACTATGAGGTAGTTCCTCTTGACAACTATGAGAAGGAGAATCATCGACAAGAACAAAATCAGCAACATTGCCCTAGGTGGCAGTTCACACCCTTCATAGAGTCCAAAGACTCCTTGTTTGACCATTTGTCTATGGTAAACTTGATACACTTGCCAGAAAATCGACCCATAGACCCCAATGCACCAAAGCCTAAGGGCTATAGGGAAGACTTGTACTGTAGATTTCATAGGTAGAAAGGACATGACCTTTATGCATGTTGGAAGTTTAAGAGCTTCGAGCAAGACCTAATAGACAACAAGACGCTGGTGGTGGACAACCTCATAGTGCCAAAAAACCAACACATGGGAGTCTTCAAAGACCCCCTACCTTCCCATGATGCACAAGTAAAAACCCTTTAAGTCAATGAGGTTACACAGAATTGCCCCATGTAGGGGTATGTAGGGATGATAAACATAGTGACTAGAAACAAGAGGTACCCAGGAGCTGCCCCCACAGTGGCCATAGGAGAGGTTCCATCAATGTCACAACCTCAATAGCACCCTACACAACCTCCCCTACCTAGACCAGTGGCCACGATTCAGAATAGACTCACCCAAAGTCTAAGGACCACGTTGGCTAGGCTCTCCATTTATGGGCTCATTCAACAATCATTGCCCCATCAAGAGGCTTTAATGGAGATATTAAAAGCCATCCAGCTGTAGCCCCACGAAGCAAACTCTTTCAAAAACTTTGTGGGACATGTAAAACAATGTACAAAACCAGTCATCACATTTAGAGAAGACGAACTAAAATCGATGATTGGTGAAATGGTGGATCCACCCCTGCACGTCATTGCACGGGTCAACGAGATTTCATACAAGAGGGTGTTGGTGGACACTGGCTCGTCCAGTAATATAATTACAACAGTGGCATTGAAACACCTCAAGTTTCCAACATTTCACATCATAGCCTCCACCTATACCCTTCGAGCATTCAATGATGCGATATTCTTGACGGTTGGCACAATTGTCCTGCCCATCCAAGTGGGACAAAAGACTATTCCTACATTGTGCCACATCTTGGAAGGTGAGATGGCCTATAATATCTTGTTGGGCCGGTCTTGGATCAGGGACATGAAGTGTGTCCCTTTGATAGCTCATCAGTGCCTAAAGTACACATTCGAAGGGTAGGTGCATGTAGTCCTATCAGACTTAGAACCCTTCAAGTATTGCAATACGGTGTAACTAATGTCACAATCGACCCTTCCATCGACACATTTGGATTTTTAGTTGAATCCATCTAAATAGGGTCTGATTTTGTATGCATCCCCGTTGTTAAGTCCATAAAATCACCAGTCGGGTCCATCTTCATCATCTGGTCCTTCACCAAAAATGCCACCTACAGTAGCAACACCGAAGGACAAGGGGAAGAAACCCCTAGAATATGCACTGCCATCAGTCTCAACCATATCTATTGAAGATATGCCTAGCTGAATGGAAGTCGAGATGTCTATCTTTCCCTACATGGAGTCGACCCAGGAATAACTCCCATTCCCTCCCACTCCACCACCAAAAATCACCATTGAGATGGCAAACACGGGCATGTGGGAGTATCTAGTGTGGAATATTATAGCAACACCCGCACTTGAGTCTATGCAAGACATGGGGAGACATCACCTCCTCATCAGCACTATGGTTCCTCTAGGATACCCACCAAATCAGATAAACTTTGTTTATTGGGGCCTCGATAATGGCATTGAACCTTACATGCAAGAAGTAGAAGATGAAGAACCCTTTTATGAGGACGTCAACTATTTTTCCAACCCAGACTTCACTTTGAGATATCTTGGCCAATGTAATTGGCATGGATATGGGTTGGGCAGGTATGAGCAAGGAGTGCATGTTCTTTGCCAACCAAGATATCAAATGCCATATGACAAGTCAGGAGTAGGGTTCAACCGCCCCCTTCCCCTTGACATCTTGGTAGAGAACATGCAAGGCCTAGGGATAGGAAAAAATGATGGGTTGGCATTAGATTCATATGCCAATCCTAACACAACATATACATTGGGAGATTACCTCCCATTTCTAACAACCAACCTTGACCTTAACAACCCTTTCCCTTCGATCGAGAAAGGAGAAAGTTCGAGGACTCACCTATAAGAGGGATATAGACAAGGCCAAGAAGGGTCTTCAGAAGACGAATCATAGTATGATGTAACACCTTGGGACCCTTTTGAATATGATAGTAATCATTCACAAGTGACCCCCATAGATGATTATCAAGAGAGCTTCATGACAATGTTCCCTTTTGATGCTCCAATCGAGCAAGTGCCACCTCAAGAGAATCAGGTCCCCCCGTAGAGAGCGGAACAACCCCGATGGGACCACATTAATTTGTTCGAGCAGGACAAGCCTCACATGTTGCAAATAGCTATTAGAGCCAATGAAGGCCTATGGATATCTGATAGCGATTATGAAGACGAGATTGAGATGGCATATCTCAATCATATGCAACAACAACAATACCATGTGGACATAAATGACATGTTTGAACAACTACACATGGGGCCAATGCATAGGTGGCACCTAAACCAGGCATAGTTAGACTAATTACTACACCCACCACTTCAGGCATACAGAGAGCGCCTTCTATCCAGAGACCCTATAGATCCATCATTTCCAAGGGCATGCCCTATCCTTTTATCCATACATAGGGCCGATCCATTTGTGCCAGTACTCACAGAGCTAGATCCGGAGCACAAAGATCACCTAGGATGTCCGAGTCACCACACCCGTGGTAATGGAGACCAAAATCATTTCATTAACATGATCTCCATTGACTTAATCACCCCCATCCATAACCCAACCGACCCAACACGGTCATTGCATCTAGACCTAGATGCTATAGACTGGGATCATGTTGACACACCACCATCCCCATCAGAGTACTGGCCTTGTGGTGAGATGTTCCGTTTCACCCCAAGACATACTCAGCATGTCTTCCATGCTGAAGAGGAACTCAACATTCCGAACGTAGATCTAATGATATCCACCTAATCCCAACTCCACACCAGTTGGAGGATGGGTCCCACATGTCAGTTGAAGAGACGACTAATGTAGAAATTAGCTCTGATCCAATGAATTTGCAAATCATCAAGCTAGGGGTAAGTTTATCTCTCGAAGAGCAAGCCGATTACATTGCCCTTCTCAAAGAGAAGAAGGAGGTTTTCACATGGTCCTACAAAGACATGCTAGGGCTAGACCCACAGCTAGTCATGCATAATATAATGCTTGATTCGATAGGCAAGCTAGTTAAGCAAAAACTATGTAAGATGCACCCAATAGTAGCCTTAATGGTCAAATATGAGCTACAAAAGCTATTGGATGCATAGTTTTTCATCTGTGTAGATTACCCACCATGGTTGTCCAACATGGTGCCCATAAAGAAGACAAACAGGAGGATTCGCATATGCACCAATTTTTGAGACCTAAACAAAGTGAGTCCTAAGGATGATTTCCCCTTGCCTAGAATCAATGCATTGGTAGACGCTATAGTAGGCCACAAAATGCTTTCCCTCATGTATGGTTTCTAGGGATACAATCAGATTCGTATCAATCCCGAGGACCAACTAAAAACAACGTTCACAATGCCTTGGGGGACATTTTGTTATAAAGTCATGCCCTTTGGCCTTAAAAATGCTGGTGCCACCTACCAACGTGCCATGACATACATATTCCATGATCACATGCATAAAACTTTGGAATATTACATGGATGATTTGTTGGCCAAATATCTTTTGCACCCAGATCATCTCGATGACTTAAGAAAGATCCTCGATCACCTCATTGAACATAAAGTTAGATTAAACCCCAAGAAGTGTGTATTTGGCATCACATATAGAAAGCTCTTGGGTTTCATAGTCTCAAAATGAGGAATCGAGGTAGATCCGAACAAAGTCAAGGCAATCTTTGAAATGCTTCCCCCAACCATCATCAAGCAGCTTAGAAGCCTACAGGGAAAGGTCGCATCAATCAAGCACTTCATAGTGCAACTATCTAACAAGTGCCGACCCATGATTAAATTATTGCACAAGGGGGTAGCATTTCACTATGATGACGATTGCCAGTCAGCCTTCGATGACATAAAACAATACTTGGCTTCACTTCCAGTATTAGCACCACCTAGACCAGGAGTGTCATTCTACTTATACATCTCAGCTACTGAGGTGGCACTGGGTGCCATGCTAGCCCAAAAAAATGAACTACACAAAGAATAGGCTAATTACTATCGTAGCCGCACCTTGGTCAGTTATGAACTTAACTATGCATACATCAAGAAGCTATGCTTGGCAGTGGTATTTGCTACCAAAAAGCTAAGCCACTACATGCTGAGCAATACAATGTATGTTGTGTCTAAGGAGAATCCATTGCGGTACATGATGAGTCATACTTATCATAGTAGATGCACGTCGAAATGGATCATGTTGTTGATGGAGTTTGACATCGAATTCATTGGATAGAAGTACATAAAAAGGTCAATTCATCACCGATAAAATAGCAGAGGCTCCTCTTGAAGATGATCAGCCTCTGACCATAGAGCTACCCGATGATGGGGTCTTCCATATTTTAGAATCGCCAGATTCTAATGAGCCTGAGTCACAGGTTGACATGACCCTATTCTTAGATGGTTCTAAATCTAAGCAAGGGGGTGGCACATGAATTGTATTCTTGAACAACAATCACCATGAACATCAAATGCTTGAACATCTTTGGTGATTCACTATTAATTTTCAACCAAGTAAAAGGAGTATTCCAATGTAAATGCCTAGTTCTACATGCCTACAAAGCCCTTATGGACAAATTCCTAGAAAATATTGAATGGTATGACATTGAGGCACTCCCTTGATCATCAAATTTTTTTGCGGATACTATGGCCTCCTTGGGGTCATTAATCTCGCAAGACATTTCTGGTTAAATGACAACCATTCAAGTTAAAACATTATCACAACCTGCGATGGAGCATGCAAGCTCTGACCTAACTCCAAGGATCCACCTGATCCAGATTGAACCATCTCAGGATAAGTTCTATCGAATCCATGATTGTCTGAATTGCACCATCTAGGGGTCCTTGTTCTCCTCGACCCATATTAATAGCAACACAACACTATTCTTACAAGTTCTTTTCTGCTCATATTTTTCTAAGGATGAACTATAAGAGGGATTGGTCGTTCATACCATCAAGGTTTCTGATTAGCAGGATTGGTATGCACCCATAAGAGACTACCTCAAGCTAGGTAACCTCCTACTTGGATTGACGCTTGCCGCAAAAAGATCATTTAAACAAAAAGTGGCAAAACATGTCTTGTTAGGAGACATTTTGTACCGTCGGAGCTACGAAGGGATCCTCCTTCATTGCTTGGACCAGTAGGAGTCCACTTGGGTGATCACCCAAGTGCACGATGGTACATGCGATGGCCACTTCAGTGGTATGGCCATCGCAAAGTGCATTCTCCATATGGGCTATTATTGGCCATCTTTAGAGCAAGATTGTTGCACATATGTAAATAAGTGCGTGAAGTGTCAACACCATGCTAATTTGACACACGTACCTTCTTAGGCCTTGCAACCGATCCAATTAGCTTGGAAATTTTTGTAGTGCAACTTAGATCTAATCAAAAAGATCTTCCCTATGTCATTGGGTTGTCACACGTTCATCATAATGGTCACAGAGTACTTCACCAAGTGGGTGGAAGCAATTTCGCTAACCTCTACAACTGGACCCTGCATTGCGGAGTTTATTTTGCATAACATCATATGTCATTTTCTTATTCCATCCAAGATCATCTCGGATAATGGGACATCATTCAAAAATAAATATGTGCATGCATTGACCACAAAGTACAAAATTTAGCACAATTTTTCAACACCCTATTATCCATAGGCAAATGGGCAAGCAAAGGCGTCAAACAAAACACTAGTCATTATCCTCAAAAATACGGTCACAGATAGTCATAAGGATTGACACATTCAAATCCTGCTTGCCCTATGGGCTTATCGCACTAGCATTCGGATGCCTACTGGGGCAACTCCATTTTTGCTAGTGTATGGCTCTGAGGCTGTCATGCCTCTTGAGTTGGAAATACCTTCCCTGTACATCTCAATGCAAGAGTTCATCGATGATGACACTACGCGGAAAACCCGGTTAGACCAACTTACGTTGCTCGACGAATGACACGTCAATGCTCTCGAGCATTTATGTATCTATCAAGAGTGACTTAGGAGAGCATACAACATGAAAGTTCACCTGAGGGACTTTCAGGTTGGTGACTTGGTCTTAAAAGAGAACCAACAAAACTCTAACTTGCCGACCCATCTCAGGGACAAGTTCATGGCAAATTGGTTAGGTCCCTATGTAATTGATAGTAAAATAGCACCTGAAACATATCGGCTCACCTCTCTTGAAGGAATCAAGGAACCAGAATCCTTGAACATCAGTCATTTGAGGCCATTCCACATTTACAGAGCCATAGCCCACCCCAAAATCTCCAAGGATTTCCACAATCGCTTGGTCAACCCAAAAAATGCTCCAAGGTGCCCATAATGCCTTTGGTCAAACCAAAATCTCCAAGGATTCCCATAATCACTTGGTCAAACCCTAAAACAACCCAAAGGTATCCATAAACCCTTTGGTCAAACCAAAAGCTCCAAGGTTTCCCACAATCGCTTGGTCAAAAAAAAATATTCAAAAACAAACAAAAACAATAAAACAATAAAAGATAGCAAAAAAATTGCATCTCAATTTCATGCATACTCATAAAAATTAAAATACAAAAAATATAATAAACTGCATTAGGCATCGCATCCATTCATGGCATATTTCCTTGTCATACATGGCACAAGAACCATAAACTGTAATTAATCAACAATTCCATAATTTTCCACTTTCAATCCATTTTATAAACACATCCATCCAGAATAACACCATCCACATTTTAGCATAGTCAATTGTCTCCTAATGTATTTAGGGTTTTCATCATTCAGCTATCTTTAAATTTCTAGCTAAAAACTATACAAAGTCAGACATATTTTATGAAGGGAGAGTTTTACTTGGATAACACTTCATTACGTAACATTCCTACACAAGTTAAAACACATAAAATAATTCTCAAGTTATGTGAACATAAGATAAACCTACAAAGCATTCTACGGTACCATAGGCGAAATGTTAACCTATTCATCTCCTTGTGCGAATGGTTCAAGAATGCTGAGAATTGACAAAAATACAAGCTCTTCCCCATCCAATGCACCATAATAAAAAGTGGTTTTCACCACTAACGAAAATCCCAAAACACCTTTGATCCTCGAAGTTGTAAGGATTTGTACTACACACCCCTGATAAGGATGGGTAGTCGTCCCCAAGGCCTAAAAGGATAAATTCCATATGCAAACAAAATTCCAACAATCCATCATCACAAAATTCCAAAACACCTTTGGTCCCCAAAGTCATATGGATTCATACTACACACCTCTGACAAGGATGGGTAGTCATCCCCAAGACCTAAAGGGTCAATGCACTTACATAATCACATCCCCACTCACCTGTGGTTCCAAAATTCGTAAGGATTTGTACTACACATCCCTGAACAAGATGGGTAGTCATCCCCAAGACCAAAAGGATCCATGCCATTCACAAACCAAAAACCTACAAGCTCAACTTTGCAACCTATAATGCAAAATCAAATAACAGTGGTTATCACCACTATTCAAAGTCCTTGCTCAAAAATAAAAACAAAAGCACAAAATAAACAGTGATTTTCATCACTATATATGCAAGCAAGTATCCCAATAAGTTGAGCACCCGAAAGACACCTGATCTTGAATCCTTGGGATTCTCAGCATTCAAAGAACCATCTAGGTGATCCTCATTACGAGTTTGGTGGATAGCCTACCTAGCAATGGTGGTATCCCAAACGCATGACGATATGTCTATCACATTAGCTTTGTGTGTGAGTAGACCGATGTTTGCATATGGATGAGATAACTTATGGTACCTTAGATTTTCCAGTGGATTAATCTTACTAAATACAACAACAGAGTTAGTGGAGCTAATTAGGTGATCCTCAGTACAGGTTTGTTTGACAACCTATCTAGCACAGGCGGTATCCTAACAAATACCACATAAACAAACTCAATTGCACACACAGGGATGTGAAATAACTTGGTCAAACTCAAGTTTGATTTGTACCTTGTTCAAAAGTCTTGTGAGATAAATGTACAGTATTGGCTAGTTATTTAAAACATCTTAATCTAAAAAAAAAAGCTTAACTACATTTTAAAACAACTGGTACATTTCATTACTTACATCACCATTAGAAAATACGAAAAATAACAAAACAAAATTACCACATGCAAAGTTAGTCCACAAAACAATCACATAGTACAGAATGCCAATAAATCCTGTACAGTCTATGGTACCATCGAAAATTTATAAACAAATCATTTCATTCATTCCATATGCATACATCATATAATTAGAAACATCGCATTCATAATAACACATGCATACATCATCATAAATAAATGTGCATAAACAGAAAAAATAAATCATGAAAAGTGTATAACCAAAAAGAAAATTCATGTATATATATATCATCAACATGCCCGTAGGCTACAATAAGTCGGTCCTCTAACCTCGCAAAACAAAACAAAAACTCAAAAACCCCCAATCCTAGGGCATTGGCCACCATGATCATGCAAGATCGGTGTGACGGGAACTACCCCCCATGGTGTGGGTCCTATGGGACCT
Organism: Wollemia nobilis; assembly: GCA_028583015.1. Classification (NCBI taxonomy): domain Eukaryota; kingdom Viridiplantae; phylum Streptophyta; class Pinopsida; order Araucariales; family Araucariaceae; genus Wollemia; species Wollemia nobilis. The sequence goes on along the minus strand of JAQPPZ010016892.1, from coordinate 31,935,832 downwards.
CTCAAGGTGGCTGCTGCTAGCCCCCACATCATGCCCACTAGCGCCCCCCTCATCTAGCCACCTATGATGAGAAGATGCTGACTACTTAGTATCACTGTCTCTCATTCAGCGCAAAGACCCACCTCTAGGGAGCTTAGGTAACTACCCATCGAGGCGGATGATATTTTCCTTCAGCTCCATCTGATGACAAAATAGATTCATCTCCCACTGATGGTATGCAGCCACTACATCATTGTGTTGTGCCAACTGAGTTCATAGGAGATCCCTCTCCCGCATAGTATCTGTGTCCCCATCCCGAGGTGATACGTAGCCAATGCATTCTCTCACTCTACCAACTAAGTATGCAGGATATCCCTCTCCTATAGAGCATCCCCAAGCTCCTCATCCTGTATCTAAAGTATATCCTCCAATCATGCTATCTCAGCGTGATGCCTCACCTCCACACCCTCTGGGACTGCCTGCGACATAGGCATATCTAGAATGGTAGGCTGCTCTGACTCCCATTGCTCTGGGACATCCTCCATATCTGGATACTTCAAAACCCCAAAATCATCTCCCCCAAAGATATCAACCTCCACCATGTCCGCATCCTTGAGTGGAGCCCCCCAACCCTCTCCTGATGCCTCTGCACCCTCACCACCTACTGCTGCCACTTCTGGACTCCCTAGAGGCCCCTCGCCTTGCCACTGCCACAATGTCCACCATTGGTCGTACTTAGCGGTCGCCCTTATGTTTTCCACTTAAGGGACATCGATCATAGGATCTGACTCCTTACCTAGTGGCTCGATGATCAGCCAAGCTAGAGTCCTCTCATCGCCTCGATGTCGATAGATCAAGGGCTCACCAGGAAACCCCTGGCACATCCCAAACTATCACATCACTCAAACGTATGGGAAGTACTCCTACTCGGTCCCATACTGCCTAATCAACCATCTCCCACTACGCACCCACTGAAGCCACTCTCCAGCCTCAGGCTATGCTAGACAGTCCTGATATGAGCACCAGAATACCTCCCTTGGAGCAAGCCAAGAAAAGGCATCGACATAGTGCTCTACGACACTTTCCCACCGCTGACTCTGCCCTTGCTCCTCAGGCCACCACCATAGAGCCGCATACCCTATCTCCCTATCAACCATATCTGCCTACATGGTCCATGGCAAACCCTATGGCTACTCCATAGCTATGTGCTACCACCCCCAACACTACAATAGGTAGCTGCAACCAATCCCTTTTCACCTTTGGTAGTGGACCTCGTATAGCTCATCATAAAGCTATGCTAGAAGCGTTTGTCCCCATCTCATAATCATGGGTGCCTCCATAAGATACTCGAACAATCTGAACACTACCTCCAGTAGGTTCCAATGGAACCTCATTCCTAAGGATTTGGGCAGCAACATGTTGGAGATGAGGGTCATTAGTAATGCATGCCTCACCCCCAACATGCCCCTCTCTGGCCACCATCACACCAAGATACCGCCAATTAGGCAATCCCCCTCTGCCCGCTCCATCGAACTATCCACCCCCATATCCACCCCATGCCCAAAGCACCATGTCAGAACAACCATCTACTGATCCCATGGAGTAGTCCAAATCGGCAGCCCGTATATTGAAATCCGTAGAATCTAATAGACATCCTCAAGAGTCACTGTCATCTCCCTTATTGGGAGATGAAAGGTATTGGTCCAAGGATCCCACAAGTTTATTAGAGTCATCAAATAATCCTGATCCCCTGCCACAGGCTCTAGCCGAGTCACCTGCTTGAGCCCAAGGGCATCAAGCCACTCCCAGTCAACCACAGTCAGCGCCTCCCACGCTTCAAAAAAAATTGTAGGCACACGGTACCGACTCTTCACAACCTGCAAAAGAAAACAAAACAAAAACATTAAAACATGACAAAATAAAACAAAAAACTATACAACACTACAACAAACATACACACTGTCTAAATACAAAAACATTTAATAAATGTACAGTACAAAAACAAAAAAACAAAACATTCTAAAACAAATTTGTCAGTTCCTAGGGTTTTTAACTCTAGTTCAAACTGATAAATAAACAAAAAACACAAAAATTCAAAAACAAATTTGTCAGTTCCTAGGGTTTTTAACTCTAGTTCAAACTGATAAATAAAAAAAAAACACAAAAATTCAAAAACAAATTTGTCAGTTCCTAGGGTTTTTAACTCTAAAATCACACTGATAAATAACAAAAAAAACAACAAAACATTCAAATAACACTTTGTCAGTTCCTAGGGTTTTTAACTCTAAGTTCAAACTGATAAATAACTGACAAAGAAAAAAAATTCACAAACACATTTGTCAGTTCCTAGGGTTTTTTAACTCTAAAATTCAAACTGATAAATAACTACAAAAACAAAAAAAACAAACTACAAAAGAAAACAAGTGCGGTTTTAAAACTATAAACTGTAACAAGCACACAAAAAATAGGAGGATCACTCATCGGTATCAGTTTGACTCTGCAACTTGATGATCCAGTCCATGAACTCATGGTGTCCAAGAAATTCGACAGTGCTCAGATATGCGAACTCGACCTCCTCCTCCTCACAGCTCCAAAATGCTAGGAAAAACAAATGCAAATGAGCCCAAAACCTAGTTTTGGCCCTTAAATAGGCTTTTAGGCCTGTAATCGTTCCCCCTTGAGATGAGTGCTCTAGTTAGCACTCATACCACCCTGGGACAATTACTAAACTAGTATCATTCCACCCAGGGATGATTACAGAGCAAAAAAATTCAAAAATAGCAAAAACTGCACCAAAATGCACAAAAAAATAGCAATAAACCTGCCAAACAAAGGGGCCTATGTGCTTGCGATTCTTGGCTTGCAAAACTGATGTTGGGATCACAAATACTCACTATCATACTCCCTAATAAGGCTACCATATCCATACCACTCCACGGGAGGACGAATTTTTGATAATTTCATCCCCACATGGCATCACAAAAAGGGTCACAACCCACCAAAAAATAGCAATAACATTGCCGAACGAAGGTGCATTTGTGCCTGACCTTATTTGCATCAAAAATAGATGTTTGGGTCACCACTTGTCATTATAATACTCTCTAATAAGGCTACCATAGCTGGACAGCTCCCCGGGAGGACAGATTTTTGACAATTTTAGCTCCAAAATGCGTCACAAAAAGGGTCCAAACCCACCAAAAAATAACAATAACATTGCCAAACGAAGGCGTATTTGTGCCTGACATTATTGGCATCCAAAATAGATGTTGGGGTCACAAATTGTCACTAGCCCACTCCCTAAGAAGGCTACCATAGCCATACCGCTCTATGGGAGGACGAATTTTCAACAATTTCAACTCCAAAATGCGTCACAAAAAGGGTTCAAACCCACCAAAAATAGGTCAAAATGTTTGGAAACTACATAGGTATTCAATGAAAAACAACTGAAGGCACCCTTACACAAGTCATCTTGGGTCAAGCAACTCATCGCTTTTCTCATGCCAGTCATTCCCTCATCAATTCATCGCTTGAGGGGGTAGTCACACTTAGTCACCAATCAACAAAAGCACACCCAATCAAAGAAGTTGCATGCATTCAAAGGATCATTGAAAAAAACAATCATGCCCCTGCTTGGGGTAGCAAATAAGCAATAATCACAAGCTAATCAAACACTTGGCATTCTAGAATCATGAACTCAAGGTTCCCATAGACAAAAGGTTGCACCCTTTGCCTATTCATGACAGAACAATGTCCAAGATCAAGTAACACCTCACCGAAAAATGTTAACACTTGAATTAAGCTCCTCAGCTTGTCAGAAGCAAGGATTCAAGAATGCGTAACCTTTCTATACTTGGGACATCAAGAGTTGGTTAGGTTACTGATAAACCCTAATCATTGGTGCTTTGGTTATCTATTTTTGCTCAGTACTATGCCATGCACATCGCATCCCAAAAAGGGGCATCTATAGACACCAAAACAACACCAATCCAATTATGTGACGACAAGCACTGATCGAATTGACATGCATAGCCCCTAGGGCAGCCCCCAGAGGTTAAATAGTGGTCCTAACAACTCCCATAGTAGTTTGGAAGGTCAGAGGTCAATTTGGAACCTGTTTAGCACTTTGCTTTCTACTCGTCCCACCACGGGACGATTACAAACTAGTATTCGTCCCACCTCGGGACAATTATCAACATTTGTCCCAGGGTGGGGTGAATAGCAGGTTTGACTGGAAAAAATTCAAACCTCGATAGGTCCACCACTTAACTGCACCTTCAAGGCATGCAATTGCAAGGAACGACTTCAAATCAAGGAGAGAGATTTTAGTCAAGCATACCTTGATCATGGAGGCCTCATGCAAAGATACTCTAAATCAGGGAATAATCTTTTCTCCCAAAATAGAGCAAACAAGTCAAGTGGCACCCTCACATGCGCATTCAAAGAGAGAGACCCTAGGTCTATAAATTGGTGAGTCTTCTCACCCAAAGAGGAGAACAAAGAGGAGCATTTGGAGCAACGAAGTGCTGCCAAATTACATCCTCACCCATTGTTTGTGCTTTTAAATCCTTGATATCTCTTTTGGAAGGGAGGTTATTGGGTGATTATTAGAAGTGCAATCTGGACCCAAACCCGAACATTTGGCAACAATACCCCACCAAATTTTCCTACATAACCCCATAAAATGTTTTGGACCCCTACCAAGTGGATTGGTGCTGAAACCAGGTCCCAAACGGTGGGCGTCCTGCCCCCGGGCGCCCCTCCCACTACTGCAGTTCTAATCGTCCCACCCCGGAGTGATTAGAAATTTGTGGAATATTTCCATAATTTTTATTTTGCATTTGATTCTAGGTTACTTACATATGCTACTATTCAAGTTTCATGTGATTCTGACAAGTTTTGGTTGTGATTTTATCATTTCTCGCTTTCGCTAACATACATGAAGCATCATCAGATACAGGGAAATTGATGCTGAATTTGCAAAATATAACCTTCTGGGTCTTCCCAAAATGACCCATTTTATCTAACCCCAACTTTGTAGGTATTTTGGAGGCTTCTGGACTAGAAATTTAGGAGGTGGTTTTTTGACAGCTTATAACAGTCCTAATCGTCCCACCCCGGAGTGATTAGAAATATGTGGCAGATTTCTGGAATGTTCCTTTTGCAGTGGGTTCCTGGATCTCGACACCGGAGGGGCAGCAAGGAACCATATACATATTCATGCAAGCAGTGACGAATTTTGGTCCGTCCATTTTCAATGTGGGCATGTGAAAGATCTCAAAGGGGAATATATCATTCATGGTGTAATCAAAATATATGTCCGACGCTCCTAGCCCCTGAAAAGGGAGGAGACATATTGTAACCTGATTTGGAGTAAATTAATGAAATAAAGGGCTGCACTTTTATAGTTGCTTTTAATCTCGTTTCAGTTCGATTGGTTTTCCTTCTTTTCATGCATTCTCGTTCGTAGAACTTAGCATTGCATTTCCCCTTCTATTTTGCTTCTGTATCCTCGTGCTTTCATAACCTTCTTGATTAATATGAAAATTAGTAAATTGCAAGTTAGTTGGTTAGTATATTTTTTTGTAGCAAGTTAGTAAGTTAGTAGTTAGATTAGTTGAGATGTAAAATAGGCAAAATAGAAATACACACAAACTCTCTCTCTTTCTCTCTTTCTTCTCTTTTACTTTCATTATGATAGATACACGTTATATTAATTTATATTATGCTTCAAGCAAATTTTTGAGAGATATTAGAAGAAATTAATAAAAATAGGGAGAAGAGAGTGAAAAAGTTGATCTGAAATTGCCTTGTATACTTCAAAACATACTTGGATAACCTTACAAAACAAACAATCTCACAAAAAACCATTGTTAATGTGAGAAAAAATGACTATAAAGTCAAAATTATTTGACAATTTGACTAAAAATTTGCCAAAAATTGCATAAAAATATTCTAGTTGCATTATACAATAATAAAAAATGCATTTCAATTTATGCAAAAAAAAAATGACCATTAGGTCTTAAAATAAAATAAATGATTATTTTTATTAAAAGACAAAATAACAAATGACTTTTTTTTTTATTAAATGATTTTTTTTTATTAAAAAATAGAATAATAAAAAATGATTGTTTTTTTATTAAATGACTGTTTTTTTTTATTAAAAAATAGAATAATAAAAAATGACTATTTTTTTTATTAAAAATAGAATAATAAAAAATGACTATTTTTTTTTATTAAAAATAGAATAATAAAAAAATTCAGACTATACAACAAAATGGGTGGGGGGCCATTTGGCCCCCAAATAAAAAAAAATTACCTCAAATTTATTTTTCACCAAAATAGGGCAAATAATATATGGAAATAGGGTTTTTGGGCCTTTTGGACGCAACCATGGGGTCCGTTTGGCTCCAAAACCCTTCCAACAAAATCTCAATGCCAAAAAATTATAGATTTAAAATTAAAACACCATTTGCAAAAAATATAACAACTAGATAAAAAAAAACAATAAATCTATAACCCCTAATGCCATATTTGCAAAATAATTTTACCCAAATATCAAATGCATAAAATACCCAAATATCAAATGCATGCATTAAAATAAAAAATATATACCTTAATGGGTTTTTCACCTCAAATGATTGAAGACACTTGATGGAGATCCCAACCGCTCTGATACCAAATGTGAGACAAGAAAATTCTCCCCAATATCAAAGAATGCTCCACAAGATCAATCACACACAAAAGAGGAAAACCCACAACACCAATATTAAGTGATATAACCCTACATCAAATGAATAAGGGAAACATCCACTATGAGTCTCACTATATTACTCAATGATTCAACAATACAAGAATGTTTCAATGTTATGCAACAATATGCATCAACATGATATGACTGGATGTAGTAGACAACACCCCTATTTAAAGAGAAGCTTTTCTACTACAACCCTAAAATTTCCCTAATATTATCACAATCTTATCTTGATGTGTGAAAAATATTATCACAATATTATCTTGATATGTGTGACAAGTGGCATCTATCAAATATTAAAAAGTGATTGGTTACTTTTTAATATTTTCTAGAAAATGGAAAATAATTTTTTCCTACAAATTAAATATTCCTAACACCCTTATTTTATTTATTAATTGGGTGGAAATATTTTTAGATAAAATAAAATTATTTTCTAATTCAAATATTATTCTTTAGACTTTATATTTTAGTCTAAGAATAATTTACACAATGTTACATTACATATTCCAACACACCTTTGTCCAAAGCCCAATTAGCTAAAGCATCAACACTCTTGTTTTGATCTCCGACCACATGATTGTAATCAACTTTCAAAAATCCCATCTAGATTAATTGAATCTTCTCAATAATTCTTTTTATTCTCCAATCAATCTTATGATTCTTGGAAGGAGTCTTCAAAATATTAATCATAAGTTGAGAGTCATACTCAACTAACACCTTTTCCCATCCAAAGATTAGTAGCCTCCTGAAGGTCTCTAAGGATACCATACCCCTCAACACGGTTATTGGAAATAATACCTAAATTCTTAGCAAAAGTAAAAACCAGGGACCCATCTGAAAGTCTACCAATTCCTCCCACACTGGCTTTTCCAGGGTTCCCTATAGAGGCTCCATCAGTATTGACTTTTCCAAAATCCTTAGGAGGAGGTTGCCAATTTCTTGTCCTATCCATCTTACTAATACTCACATTCCCTTTAAGTTGGTTACCCTTAGAATATTTAATCTTCAATATTTGCATCACTTGATCCCATCTTTGGTGGGAGTTTTGGGGGTGATTAAGAAGTTGATGGACTGATTCAACTAAGTTGGCTATGGTATTTTGCCAAATATAGTGAACATCCTTCCTATCTTGATTAAAAATTTGCTTGTTCACATTCAAGAAATGGTATGTAATAATTTTAGATATAACAATATACTGAGGTTTCACTCAGATTAAGATAATCTTCGATGATCCTAGGCAAAGATAATTCTTAGACATCAGGGTTGATCAATTATGAGAGTCCATACAAAGCATTTGCAAATTTACCCGATGTACCATAGTCAAACTCAATTCCACTAAGCTTCGATACGGATTATAGTTTCTCAATGTAACAGTGGTTTGAAGTAGAGTTTTACCAATAGAAATATGGCAATGTAAACATACCTAAAGCTTTATAACCATATAATTTAATCTTCAATGTTGCTTCAGTTTCGGACCTTACCCGCACATAGGTAGGGATCCTAATAGTCGCATACTAGGGATTACTTTGGTCGATATACAATATGTATTCAAATGGAAGAATATTTATAGATATAAATCTCTTACCCCAAGATTTGGGTAAAATAGCTCTATGAAGTGTAAACTACAGATTCATAGTTTCATACTAAAATTTAAACAATTATGTTATAAAATAATATGTATAACAATGCGCAATTACATAAAATAATAAAATAAATATTCAGATAGCAATAAGCAAGAAAGAAATAATCTAGTCCTAAGAAATATAGTCACAAAGATTATTTTGAAGCAAAATGTAGGTAGGACAGTTCCAACCTAGAGTTTTCCAGCAGTTGAATGCTTTCCTTGTGCTTTCCTTAAGCTCTTATTCTTCTCCAGCATTCTTCTTCCAGCATACCATAGCATCAATGACAATTTATAGGTCTATTTATTCTTAGACAAGAAATATGTTTCTAAATATTTAAATATTTTATTTATTATTATTTTTGCTTTCTTTTAGAAAATATGCTTCTAATTATATATATATAGATTTATTTCTTTCGGAAAAGATGCTTTTAAGTGTATATATATATATTATTTTAATAATATTTTCTTATCCCATGAGCAGGCTTCCTTATATATATATATAATATTAATGGAAAGGAAATCCATAAAGATAAGAGAATAATTTAATCCATTATTTCAACCTTCCCAAAGTAGCCATTGAAGGAAATATTTATTATTTAAATCTACAAGGTAGTTTTTTTTTTAATCCAATAAAAATTGTATTAGTTTCTAAAGGAAACAAACTACCTGATTTCCTTCTAAAATGAAGGTAATTAAATTAATTAAGCATATTTAAAAAGTAAATCTATACTCTAGAAGTTGACCCATTTAATGCCCAATTTAATATTAATGGACTTCACAAAGTGATACCCACCTAGGAAATATGTCATATTATCGCACGCAGAAGGGCTTTCCAAAATGGGTCATGACATACTACCTCATTTAGAATGAACATAGTCCCCTATTTTTTCTAGGGTCAGAAGGTAGGAAGGGTATATAGGCATTATCTATAATAAATTAGAAATCATAAGCAACCATGTAATGTCAAGTTTACCCCATTATTTTAACTTTCTATGGATGATCTCTGATAGCTCTTGCTATTGTCGTCCTACTTGATGTATCCATATATGGTAACCATCCATTTTATTACCCATAATTTGGCATCATTGATCACCTGAGAGTACTAATACCTATGATGCAAGAAAAATATTAGTAGTACCATGTCCTATATGCAATTAAACATCCATATTGTTTCATGAACAAACATTGATACATCCATAAATACATATATATGTCATCTAATACAATATAGTTCAGAAATAAAAGTATTACATTTTGTTTTCAAACAAGAAAAATAGTCTTTTATTTCTTCTACTTTTTCTCAAGTGAAAAAAATTTATTGCATATGTCCTACTAGATCTTGCATTATTTCATAACAAACAATAAAACATAGTTTTTTGGCATAGTTTCCACTTTGCCTAAGTGGTCCATAGTTCATCCTGTATTATTACATAACATCATTAAATAAATAAGGATAGTATCTTTTCAAAATATTGTGCTTCCTCATAGTCTTGGAGTGAAACTCTAGAATTTTAGTTGATTTCATTGGAATGACTAAGGGATTCACCATCATTTGTGAGTGATAGAGTAGCTTTCCCTTCCAAATTTGGACTTTTAGTGTCAATGTGGATTTTGTGATTCATCATAATTTTACTTGTTCCTGCACGTTGTGGGCATATTTTCACATAATGTTGTCCCTTACATGTAAAGCATCCTCCCTAAGGACCTACAAGTTTATTTTCCTTTTCCTACACAATGGAAGATGATTCTTGTAACTCATTAGTCTCGATTTTTTGGAGTCTCTTATTGAAGCAATATTGCTTCTTTTCTGATTTTGTTCTTGCTCTCACTCCATAAAACTGACATTCTTTCTCTTCCTTAAAATTTTTTGTTTGGGTTCTATAAAAATGGCATGATTGAAAATAAACATCTTTTCTTGTGAATTGGACTTGCCTCACAATGTCCCAGATTTACACATTTGATATTCCAAGTTATCTAGCAGTTGGCCTTGTTGGACCAGTTGTTTCTTAATATCATATACTTGTCGTCTCAACTTAAAATTCCTCGCAAAAAGGTCCTCTACAATCTGGTTTAATATTTCCAACTTTCCTCCAAGACTTTTAGTTTGCTTCATATTGCGATATAATGCATCCTCTTCGCTTCCTCCTTTAGGGCCCATTTACTGATATATAAAAAATAATGTTAGATTACAATATTTCCTCAAGTTGTAGTTCTAACTTATATCCCTTATATTTAATGTTTTAATTGATAAAATCCACATTTATTCATGGCTACTATTGCTATCTATTAAGGCTATAATTAACTAGCTTACTCATGGAATAGTCACTTCTTATATAAAAATATAGGTTTTCGACCTTCTAGAGTTTTTTCTACATAAAACATGTTGCTTTATGACATACTCCAATGATTAAATAACAAAAACACATCAATTAAATTATGATAAAGCAAGATGATATCTTCAACCATGGTCAAGTTTCAGATTGCAGCTATCTCTAGGTAAACCATTGCTAAACAAATAGTAATCCTTTAGATTTTGTCATGGTTGAGATATTCAGATTCTTGCCCAAAGGTCAAATTGTAATAAGAATTAATTAAAGAAGCATTATTTTATCTTGTCTTGCATACTACAATATGCAAAATTTATATATAATTAGAATTTAATCCAAGAATATCTATAGTTCAATAATGGTAGTTCTACGACTACATATATCGATGATCATTATCTTATTTTATGCTATCAAAAAGAACTAAATTTCATCTCACTTAATTATTATTCACACAATGATCCACTTTGATCCATTTCGCCTAGGTAATTAACAAGTTATTCATAATAATTTGATAACCTTAATTCAAGGGATCCTTTAGCGAATTTGATCCAACTTATAAACCCTCTTTTCATATGTACTTCAGAATAAGGAGTAGGTAAGTCAAGAAAAATATAGATGTCGAGTATTTCTCAAAAGAGTCTAAGGTACACGGCTTAAAACCAATGGAAGGAGGGTTCACTTAGCTCTTCAAATTTTGAATGTATGTGGATCTATTAGTGGGGAATAGAACTCAGGCATTGACAATCTCAAGTATTGACTTGTTCTTACCAAACATGCATTGTTTGGAGTTGCAAAATTTTATGTTTTGAGTTTCTCTCATGCTCTTGTTTCATGCCCAAATATTTTTCTAGCCTACATATAACTAGAGTATATTAGTTAGCCTAGGCTCTGATACCAATTGTAACAACCCCATTTGTTACCACAAATATATATATATATATATATATATATATATATATATATATATATATATATATAAACATTCATCTTTCATAAATCAAGGGTCATAATTATGAACTAAAATTGAATCATTCCATTTGGATTGTAAGTTATCAAGGAAAATAGCTTCAAAATATATTATGACTTGATCAGAGTCATACTTAAGTAGAAGTGATCAGCTTCTACAATACCCTCATATCACTCGAATATGGGAACACTGACCAAGCATTAGATTACATCCCTCTTAACATGGAAATCACCCTTAACTAAGATCTAGTATATAGGTGAATGCATTGAATATGGAAACCCATCATAATGAAATAACCTCAACAATGGTTATTCATATATCTTATATCCAACCCAAATCTTCCTTATGGGGTCTCTAAGATAACAAAATCACTACATGTGATTAAAATTACTTAATCCATGGAATGCCATGATTATACTACCTTATACTTCTTAAGGCTTATTTGTTCACCCTTTTTACTTAGGCAACCCTTTTGTTATGAATCAATTAATTTTATTTAAAAAGACATTATTTTTCCATCATGGGAGTGCCCATTCTTCATGCACATTCAATTTTATTATATAAATTTTAGCTTGGTTCACAACCCAAGTCCCAATTGTGTATTCTTGGGTTCCAACCCACTCCAAGTGTCCACTCAGATTAATCCACAATTTATTATCATAATATTTTAGGTTAACCATGAATTTTTATGAGGTGGACCTAATTTGATTAATCCTTGAGGGATATAATCCATTACATTATGATTCAACACATGAGATATTCAATTGAGCAAGATTTACATTCCATTGCATTCTACCATTGAATCCATCAAGTGTTAGTTGTTGAAAGGTAAAGCTAGCTAACTACTTTATTCATAATTACCCAATACATTCCAAAAAGTAAATGACATATCATTTATCATTAAATCATCAACATATTAAAGTTAGCATACATTCCTTGCATCATAGTACACATGGACATAATTTAAGAATTGCATAATTGTTCCATCAAGCATTTAACCATCTCATCTACTTAAATCATTTACATTTTGAAGTAAAAACATCATGCACACGAATTAACACATCAAACCACAAAAGGAGTGACACATTATTTATCTTGGGAACACTCATGGGAAATAAGTCAACCCTCCAAAATACGTACTTTCCTCATATTCATGAACTTAGGATATCCAATATTACAAATATAGAAGGGCCACTATGGGTCTTTTCCACTCAATTATACATAGAAATGAATACAATCGTTCCTTATCAAATTCATGATGTAATTAGGGAATTTTTCCAGTTACCTTCTCTAAGTCATAATTATATCATTATGGTATTTACCATACCAAAAAGGAATTCATGTGTCATTTTAAACTCATGATGCAATTAAGGAATCTTTCCTAATTAGTTTCTCTAAGTCATAATTGTATCATTAAGATATTTTCCATGCCAATAAGGAGTCCAAATGAACGTTTAAAATCATGATGCAATTAAAGAATCTATTTATTCTAAGCCATCCTAAGAGTATTCTTATGTTTATGAAAATCATCAAAATCTTATTTTGGAGAAGTCGTATCAATGTTAGAGAGAACCATATAAGTTCCCTCAAGAATGAATTCCAAATTCATTCTACATAATTGACACAAAGTCAATCCATGAATTAATGTCCCATACCATTAATTCATTAATAATCCATTCTACCTAAATTAATAATTTAAGCTAACGATTTAAATTAACTATTATTACATAATTGTATCATGTTGTAACAACCCATGTCAACCACATTTCTCCTTAACCTTAGGTTAAAAAAAGTAAACCCGTAGAGGTTTAGCATGGGTAGTATAAAGGTCATTATACTAAAGTTATTTACTTTGATTATATATAAATTAATAGGGTTTTGATTCCTCATAGGATACAACATATTATTCTATTCATTTGATTCTCAATTGCTATCAAATTTGATTCCTAAATTGATCCAAGATTTTTTTCATTACTTCCTATATTCTATCAATTTTATTCCCAAATGTGAGTTAAAAATGATTCAAATATCTTACACAATTTTTATATATGTATCCAAGGTTAGCTCTCAAATCAAATTTATTACCATCACTAGATTCCATTATGCATTAATTTATTTCATCCTCCAACATAAAGTTTTCAAGAATACCTTTGTAAACTGTTATCAAATTTCTCCCAAAATTTTATCCAACATAATCTCTAATTTTTTTCTAATTGGGTTATCAATATCCAATCCAAAGAATATTTCTCTTATCTCCAAACCCTGATTTAATACTATTCAATCGATCTTCCAAGAAAAGAAATCCCCATAAATTCCCATAAATCATGTAGCATCAAGGTCCATATCTAGATAATTTACTTTTTTAATCTCAATCATAAATGACATTCCTTTGATTGTTATAGATGTTTGGGAGAGTCTCATACCTCTTCTTGGATGGACACCAAGATCATCCATTCTTCTAATGGATTCCATTCATTAAAAAAATTCATAATAAATCCTAGTATGTATTTTATATATGAAATCTAAAATTTCACTAAAATCATTACTTCCATTTAATTCTCAAATATAACATAGAAAATAACCAAGCATGAATAAATAATTCATTCATCATAACAGGGATTAATTCTTAATCCCATTCATTATTTATATGTAAACATGCATTTCATATTTGTATATCACTTACAAAGAAATCAAAAATTATGATTAGATGGTTCATCCATCCTTAATATAAGGATTAATTCATAATTCCAACCATCATTTGTTTGGATTATCACCAAACATCGGGAAGAGTCCCATACCTCTTCTCAAGGAATGGACACCAATCCAATCCTCTAAAACTAGAAAGTTCACATATCATATTTCTATATGGTTACATTCCTTTGTGAAACTCAACATACAACATAGGATAGTTTATCCATTCAAGTTGTCTATCCTTGTTCTAATAAAATTGAATTCCATACTATACAAAACCATTAATTTTTCTACATTTACATAAAAGAAACTACAACATATTTATAGTAAATAAGAACACTATCTCCTTGTCTACTCCTACTTAAAACACATCAATATTTTCAAGTAGAATTCAATAAATTCAAATGATCATCAGTTTATTTATATAAATGATTAAAATTTTCTTTCAAAGATACTAAATAAAGCTAAATTCCCAACTTCATAAAATCATTCACTTTAAATAAGGGAAAACAAAATGAAACCTAATTGTTTCCTCAATACCTTTCTATACAATCTCTTCTATTGTATCTTCTTTTAATCTCAAACAATCTCTCAAATATTGTACATAAACGAGGTCTAGACAACTAATAATGATGTTCTATGGTATTCTCCAGTAACCTCATAAAGCATATTTGAAAAAATAGTTATTACACCTCTAAAAGGAAAATTAACAATAATCATCCCTCAATAGGATAAGGTTACTCAATATTTATCATGATCAGTATAGGTAAGTGATGGGACATTCGTAAAGCCTCCTTGGAGAAGGTATCAATTCTACCCTTCATATTATATTCTCATATTTTATTGGATAACTATCCTTGGGAGATGAAAAGCAGATTACCCTCTTCTGTCCGACTGGTGTATGCTCAGTGATACAAGGGCAGAATCATTATACCAATGGTTTTTTAGATCTAATATGCACCTTAAGACTTTCTAGAACCAAAATTCCCTTAGGTGTTTAGCGAGAAATTTCAGTATTTACCTATTCATCATCAACTCTGAACTACACCACAAAAGCTACCCAACAATACATTGGTGTGGCAAGATATTTTAGACTTCTGAGTAGGATGATTTGGTGATGAAGTGAATTTTTAACTCTTGGTGGTTTTTGACGAGTCACTAGGGTCCACGAACTTCCTAAAAAAATAGGTAATTATAGCCTGACTGAGCCAGTTGCACCTCAATGCTTGGAATTCCAAAATAAAAATAGCTTCATCTCTGCATTGGTACTAGGCAGGACAATTGACATTTTAAATCAAGGGACTATATCGATTATGGAATGGGAGTGAAGTAACAAATTCACATTTAAGAAATGTTATCTAATAATTTTAGATATAAAAATATACTAAGGTTTCACTCAGATTAAGATCATCTCCGGTGATCCCAGGTAGAGTTAATTCTTAGACATTGAGGTTGATTGATTTTGAGTTTCCATCCATACCATTTGCAAATTTACCTAACATGCCACAATAAAAATTAATTCCACTAAGCTTCGATATGGATTATAGTTTCTCAATGTAACAGTGGTTTGAAGTAGAGTTTTTCCAATAGAAATATGGTAATGTAAACATACCTAAAGATTTTGTAAACATATAATTTAATCTTCAATGTTGTTTTGGTTTTAGACCTTACCCACACATAGGTAGGGATCTTAATAGTCGCATACTAGGGATTAATTTTGTCGGTATACAATATGTATACGAATGGAAGAATATTTATAGATATAAATCTCTTACCCCAAGGTTTGGGTAAAATAGCTCTATGAAGTGTAAACTATAGATTCATAGTTCCATACTAAAATTTAAATAATTATGCTATAAAATAATATGTATAACAATGCACAATTATGCAAAATAATAAAAGAAATATTTGGATAGCAATATTCAAGAAATAAATAATCTAGTCCTACAAAATCTAGTCACAAAGATTCTTTTGAAGAAAAGTGTAGGTAGGACAGTCCCAACCTGGATTTTTCTAGCAGTTGAATGCTTTCCTTAATATTTTCTTCTTTTCCAGCATTCTTCTTCCAACATACCATAGCATAACCCCCTTTTTTTAGTATCAATGACAATTTATAGCTCTCTTTCTTCTTAGACAAGAAATATTTTTCTAAATATTTAAATATATATATATATATATATATATATTTTGCTTTCTTTCTTTCATAAAATATGCTTCTAATTATATATATTTTTAGTTTTCTTTCTTTCAAAAAATATTCTCTTAAATAAATATATATATATATATATATATATATATATATATATATATATATATATATATCTTTTAATGGAAAGGAAATCCATAAATATAAGAGAATAATTTTATCCATTATTTCAACCTTCCCAAAGTAGCCATTGCGGGAAAGATTTATAATTTAAATCTATAAGGTAGTTTTTTTTAATATTTAATCCAATCAAAATTGGACTAGTTTATAAAGGAAACAATCTACCCGATTTCCTTCTAAAATGAAGGTAATTAAATTAAATAAGCATATTTAAAAAGTAAATATATACTCTAGAAGTTTAACCATTTAATGCCCAATTTAATATTAATTGACTTCACAAAGTGATGCCCATATAGGAAATAAGTCCTATTGTCGCACGTAGAAGGGCTTGTCAAAATGGGCCGTGACATAGAGTCATTATAAAAAAGTGTAGATTTATTTACTCTACCTATCCATAATTCTTAGGAACGTCTAGTTCTGAGGTCATGGCTCAAAATCAATAATAAGTCACCAAAAATTTCCATGAATGGAACACCATCAAACCATTAGGTTTGGAACATCTTAATAAAATTCCTTAGATAATACTCAAATCCTTTCCTACCTATGATGACATAGGTAAAATAGTGTACAAACATTGTCAATATTTGAACTCATTGGTTGTAATTCATATAATTTGGGAGGAATATATTATGTTCAGGTTATTTGCCATATATTTTAGTGGAAATATACTACACTTGTATCATGCTTTGGATTATGGAAGTATTCATTATTGGGCCAATTTAGAAGGGCCTTTTGTTGAATATTTTAATGAGTTGGTTGAGCCCTTTTCATTACTTACTCAATTTACAATTTTTCAATGACATCCTCAAGAGGTCATCATTGATTTCAAAAACAGGTTTAGTAGGGCTTGAAAAAGTATCCCTCAAGATATTAGACCTCCTTGTCCTCTGATATACATTTATTATATCGAAGTCCTAGGTCCTGATATAGGAATCCAAACATAACCATCTAATGTGATGATCTTTCCTCAAATTTTTTAATTCATTATAACTATAGAGAATGCTTTAATCTCTATAATAAGTCTACCTCCTAGGATTTTTATGCCATATTTCCTAGAGTTTGCCCAACCCACTTAGTAGAAGAAAAATCTAGTCACCATCATGCATATTCCCTCAATAGCTCTTATTATTACCCTAAAGAAATTACCTAATGATACCAAATTTACCAACACTACAAGCTCTAGAGCAAAAATATTCTCCAATAATTATGGATGTACTAACTACCTTGAAGACCTTGAATAACAAGGTGATAACTATTAAAAGAAGAGAGACGAAAATATACAAAACTAGAAGGTTCCCCTACATTTTCAAAGATCAAAAGAATTCCACTAACAATATGATAGAGAAGGTCAACAAATTACAATATTTGCAATAATCAGGAATCAAAATTATTAGTATCAGATCTAGAAGGTTGTCCCCGATGCATAGTGTGTAGTGACCCCTATAATACCAATACTTGCATGATGTACCAACACCAATCCTAGCTATATTTTGTTGAAAAGGTTCAAAAGGCATTTAAATTCAAGTAAATATGTTATTGGATCCAAAATAGGTCATGATCATACAAGATCCTTTAGAGGAGGAGTGCATATCAATGTTAACAAGGTTAAAAAAGAAACCATTACAAATTGATCCACACAAGTTAGGGCTATTATGAGTCCTAGCTCAACCAAAAAAACACAAACAACAAATAAAATCTAGTCTATAAAGATCCAAAAATCACTCCTCCTCTTATAGAGCCACATAAGGAGAAACCAAATTCAAAACAAGAATAGAAGGAAAAAGAGACTCTGCCTAATTTTTTTGGTTAAATTAATGAAAAGAGGATTTTGAAAGGATTCCCTAAACCTTGTACATCAAATCCAAATGGAGAACCAACTAGGTGAAATAAAATAAGAGCACATATAAGCCACCCTCATAGGAGGCAACCTATGAAAAACACCCAAACAAAATTGAGAAGAAGAACTAACGCAAGAATAGAGAGAAATAATATCATCATGAAGCAACTCAAACAACAATAGGAAATTCAATGGGCTAATACTTAGAGTTGATATCCTCCAAATACTTTTGTATAACACCCAATTGCCTAATAATCTCACTAGACACATCAACAACTAGATTAATATGGACCATATAGGTATTCTGTTTAGCCTCTACTACCCTGAACTTGAGATGTAGAGAATTTTGCTTTTCCAAGAAATTGATGTCCTCCAAGCCTTTGGACTTCTTAACCATTCTTGGAAAATCCTTAGAATCAGATTGGATCACACTAAAAATGGACAAGGTCTAGATGAAGACCTTCTGAGAAGATTGCCATGCATAATACCTATAACTACCACTTGATACCCAGGCTCCAACCCAATTCCCATGGATGAATTGTATCCGAAAATGATAATAAGGGTATCACAAGATAAGAATCATGTATAAATCTGCATGAAGTCATGATACAATACAACCCTGATAAGAAACTGGAAGATAGGTATAAGTTGGAGTATCCAAATCCCAAAATGC
The DNA here is from genome assembly GCA_028583015.1 of Wollemia nobilis. Lineage (NCBI taxonomy): Eukaryota > Viridiplantae > Streptophyta > Pinopsida > Araucariales > Araucariaceae > Wollemia > Wollemia nobilis. The sequence goes on along the minus strand of JAQPPZ010016892.1, from coordinate 31,916,657 downwards.
CTAGCCATCAGAGTTTTGTTGCTAATATTTAACCAAATTAACATTATCTTTTTGAACCAATCTCCAGCTCTATTTAGCTATTAGTGCTCTATTTAACGTTTTCATTCTTCTTAAGCCCAAACCTCCCAACTCTTTCCTACTGCACACCTGATCCCATGCCAAGAGTGATAACATTTTCTTCTTCTTATAACTATACCAGAGAAAGGATCGCTAAATTTGTTCAATTTTTTTGAAGAATATTTCCTAGAATTCGAAAGAGAGAGAGGAAGAACACTGGTATGCTATGTAGTGTAGACTTAACTAGTATAATTTTACTTGCTTCGCTGAAAATCACCCTTTTCTATCCCTCCAATTTTATTTGAAATATTTCTACAACTGGTTCCCATAAAGAAGTCGTAATCTCACCTTTGAACATTGGTAGTCCTAGATAAATTTGTGGAAGGGAGTCAATCTCATAACCCCATATCTCAACAATTTTCCTTTACCTACTGAGAGTATTAAGGAAGAAAACCTTACTTTTCCTCAAACTCACTTTATGCCCAACCACTCTTTCATAGTCTTGGAGGATCTCTTTGATAGCTTTGGCCTAAGGGATTGAAGCTAAAAAGGATAATAACGTATCATCAACAAATTGGTGGTGTGAGATCTAGTCAGTAGAAAGCTGCAGGTTTGATTCCCACTACTATGGGATTTGCCTTTAGAGATCTTCCCAAAGACTCAGCCAATAAAATAAATAAATACAATGACATAGGATACCCTTTATGAATGCCTCTACAACTACTAAATTAACCAATCGGTGATACATTAACTAAGATTGAGAATTTTGTTGATGATATACAAGCTCTAACCAATCTAATCCAACAAGACTTGAAACCAAATTTTCCCAAAACTCTAAGCAAAAAGCTTCATGAGACCCTATCGTATGCTTTATGCATATCAATTTTGAGGAAATATCTTTGCCTTCTACTTTTGTATACAAAATGAATCAACTCATGCACTACAATAACATCATCTAGAATTTATCCGCCTACTAAAATTCCACTTTGAGGATGATCAATAATTATTGGAAGGTGTACGTTGAGCCTATTCACCATAGTTTCAGTGATAATTTTAAAATGTGTATTACAGAGGCCAATGGGCCTAAAATAGAGAAATATTTAGCACCCATAGAATTTTGGATAAAAACTAAAAATATTTAGTTTACATCAGTAAAAATTAAATTAGACTCTTGAATTTTCCTCATAGCTGAAAAAATATCACCACCTACAATGTACCATAACCTTTGAAAGAAAATAGGAGGAAAGTCATTCGACCTCAGAGCTTTCATACCACCCATATAGAATACAATGGCCCTAATTTACTCATCCCAAAAAGGACCATAGAGGCATTCATTCATATAATTTGAAACTAGAATGGGGATGTGGTGCAACAACCTCTCTTCATCTTGAAGGTCTTTATCATCCCTAGAGCAGAGGAGGATTTTGAAAAACTTGAACACTTCTTCCCTGATTTCTATAATATCCTTCAATATAACACCATCTGATTTCAAAACTTCTCTAACTCTATTATTACTCCTATGCCATAAGGTGGATGTGTGAAATAAATTGTGTTCCTATCACCTTCACGAAGTTAGAGGTATCTTGATTTCTAATACCATAAAATTTTTTTCATCCGCTAGTACATTATGGAAATATGCTAACAATTTTATTTCCTTGTGTGTGTCCCCTTCAGTAACCTCTTCTAACTCAAAATTTAATTCAACTTACTTTAATTGCTCAACAAACTCTTTTTTCCTCTGGAACACATCCCAAAAAATGTACTTATTCCAAACCTTAAGGTTAGCTTTAACAAACTTGAGCTTTGAAGCCACTTGATAAATAAGAGGGCCCATAAAACCTTGAGACCACCGTTCCAAAATTCTATATTCTTAACCCTGATGTTGTGACCACATTGCCTCAAACCTGAAGGATCTAGGAAGGAAACTAGAGCTTGGAAATTTTTCAAAAACTAGAAGATTATGATCAAAACCCACTTTGGGGAGAGAGCAAAGGGATGTATCTGCAAGCACTATAAGACCTTCCTTGGATACTAACACCTTATATAGCCTAATATGAATATTTTTATTGCATAGACACATGTTAATCTAAGTGTATTTAGACCCATTTAAATCTACATCCATCAACTCTTGATTATTAATAAATACAACAAAATATTTTATACTTTTAGAACCAAAATTACTACCACCCTTTTTATTCGAAGGGTATAAGGGGTTATTGAAGTCTCCAATGAGAATGCAAGATTCCCTATTCAAAATTTCTCTCATAGATATCAAAGACTCCCACAAAATATTCCTGTTAGGGGTTGTATTAGGGGCATACATATTAGACATAATCCATATCTTCCTAGAATCGTTACTACTAAAAATAATATTAATCACTCTATCAAAAATAAATAGAATGAATCCATATAGTTTCTTAGGGTCCCATAGACAAAGAAGACCCCCAAAACCTCTATTGGCATAGTTTTCTACAAAACTTGCCTCCTTCCAAACTAATATTTGAACTACCTCTACATTAGAACTATACATATTAGTTTATTGAATAAATATAACATCGGTCTTACCTCTCTTCTGAGTGTTACAAAAATTTGTTGCTTGGAGGGCCCATTTAGGCCTCTAATATTCCAAGATAACAACTTCATATTCAATATTTGGAGTTATTATTCCCACTCAAATAACTGGAGGAGCTGCAAAATTGGTCAAGTTTTAGTTTTTTACCTTTTCTATCCTTCTCTTTATCAAAATTTAATTGGGATTTGCATTCATCAAAAATTTGACTCTACCTCATAAATCCTCAAAACTTTTTTAGATGGTTTCCCTACCTTATTATTACCTTTGACATCTGTCTGACCTTTTTGGATACTTTTGGTTTTGGGTTTGGAATTGTATGTGCACAAAGAGCTCACCCCTAGTAACGGTGATTGTTTCAACTTGAGCAAGGTTGGCAACTCCTGACCAGGAGCCTCACTAGGCTTCTAAGGGATTAAAATTCTATGATTGGCTCCTTAAAGAGTAACCTTTGATAGGAGTTATGAAGGAACATTGAAGGGATTAAAGTCTTCATCATTAAGTCTTCTAGGAGAACCTGGTTCAAACTTATGCCACTAGATGGATTTATATTTTGGACCACTACTCTTCTAGACTCATTAACGTCCACCATAGGGACTTGGTCCATTATCCTTTCCTCTGGCTCAGGCTCATTCAAAATCAATTCATGTTGGACTTGCTCAGAAGGGGCTCCCTATTCTTGGCTTAAACTAACTAGTCTTTTGGTCTCATTATCCCTTTGGGTACCCCACCTGGGGCCTTATGAGAGCATAATCCAGATGAGTGATCATACCTCTTGCAGGAATAAAATCTCATGGGTTTGTTCTCATAAATAGCCATGATGCACATTATGGAAAAAATCATACTAGTATTGGATATGGTAGCTAAGTCAATCAAGGCTAGGTCCCCAATAGCTTTAGCTATGCCCCACAAAGTATGTTCATGCCAAATATGAAAAGGTAAATTTATAAGTCACACTTAGAGGGGGGTAAAGTTCACCTTTAGAATCTTGGGGTTGAAGTATGAACTCCATTTTCATAGAAAGAGACCCCTATTTCTAAAGAACCAGGGGTCTTCACCTAAAATGCACTTTGCATCCTCCTCATAATTTTTTTTGATGAGGAAGAAGGCATTAGATATTGCAAAAATATCAAGTGACCCCAGTGGCTTCCATTTGAGAATTTCCCAATATCGGATAGAGTCAATATTTGGTCTAGTACCTTGGAACTTGCCAATCAAGTTCTATGACCCTTCATCCACAGTCACATCCAAGAGTTCGTCTAGAACCACCAACTTATTACAAATTAGAGAAATGTCAAAAATGAGTTTTAAGATATGATATCGCAAGACTTTAGAGATAACCACAACAATGGAGGACACCCTAGGGTTAGAGGGGTGATCAACCCTTAGGGACCCACTCACAGGTACCCTAGAGGACACCTCACTACAATAAAGCACACCTATTTCCCTTTCCTTCCTAACCAACCATTGAGGGTTGCACCTTCCTACTATCCACTTGACCCTCCAGCTCCTTAAAAAGCACTAATGCATCCATGTTTCTGCCAACCACTAAGTCTTTCAAATTCCTGTTGACCATCAGTGCTTTCTTCCATTGTTGCCCTAAGACTAATGCACTTACCTTCATTGCCCTAACACTGCTATGACACTGGTAAAAATATTTTAATATTTTTCTTTCTACCTTTGCTTCCCTAGCACTATTGCACTTGTCTTCGTTGCCCTGGCATTGCTACACTACTTCACTACCCTAGCACTACTATGATACTATTAAATTTTTTTACTTTGTTGTCCTAACATTGTTGCACTCATCTTCGCTACCCTAGAAATGTTGTGGTATTGTTAAAATATTTTTACTTCCATTGTTGCCTTAACACTCCTAGCACTATTGTGACACTGTTAAAATATTTTACTATTTTCTACCTTTGATTCCCTATCATTGCTGCACTTATCTTTGTTGCCTTAGAACTATTGCACTACTTCACTACCCTAGCACTATTATGGTATTGTTAAAATATTTTAACTTTATTGCCCTGGCATTGTTGCACTCACCTTCATTTTCCTAGCATTGTTTTGGTATTGTTAAAATATTATTACTTCTATTGTTGCCCTAACACTGGTACACTTGCCTTCATTTCCCTGACACTATTGTAGTACTATTAAAATATTTTACTATTTTTCTTTCTACCTATGCTGCCCTAGCACTATTGCACTGATAGATATGATGAATTTTAGTTATTCATAAATTTATTAAATCTATATAGTTTTTAATTAGTAAAAAGTTTAGGGTAAAGTATAAATTTTATTTTTAAATTCTTCATATATTGTGCATTGTTTTGATCCTAGGTCTTCAATATGAGAAACAAAATACATGCCATTACAATATTTCAACACATATATATATTATAATTTTTCAATTAGTATTAAAAAAAAAAAAATTATTACGGTAAAAACAAGATTTTGAAAGGGCCAAAACCCTTTTACAACACAAATTCAGCCCATCAATTACACAACTTCCAAGGGAAAATAGCCATATATCCCCTGGATGCAAAAATAATAGTATCCATCCTAGACCCCAATTAGCTACAGTCCTCCACTATGAACTTTTCTAAGTCCTCATGTACCACCCCAACAAAGATTCATATCATATCCTCTTCTTTAATGGCATCAAAGTTCGCTAGGCAGTTTACTGGTTTGTTACCTTCTCTATAGACATGAATAAAGTCATCTTATTTTAAATGCTTTACAATCTCTCTAATATCTTGAACAATATAATCAATTTGGGAATTGCCCAATATCAAATAGAGTCAATATTTGGTCTAGTACCTTGGAACTTGCCAATCAAGTTCTATTACCCTTCATCTACAATCACATCCAAGAGTTCGTATAGAACCACCAAATTATTACAAATTAGAGAAATGTCAAAAAGGAGTTTTAAGATATGATATCGCAAGCCTTTAGAGATAACCGCAACAATGGAGGACACCCTAGGGTTAGAGGGGTGATCAAGCCTTAGGGACCCACTCACAGGTACCCTATAGGACACCTCACTACAATCAAGAACACCTATTTCAATTTTCTTCCTAACCAACCCATTGAGGGTTGCACCTTCCTACTATCCACTTGACCCTCTAGCTCCTTAAAAAGCACTAGCACATCCATGTTCCTGCCAACCACTAAGTCTTTCAAATTCCTACTGACCATCAGTGCTTTCTTCCATTGTTGACCTAAGACTAATGCACTTACCTTCATTGCCCTAACACTGCCATGACACTGGTAAAACTATTTTAATATTTTTATTTCTACCTTTGCTTCCCTAGAACTACTACACTTGTCTTCGTTGCCCTAGCATTGCTACACTACTTCACTACCCTAGCACTACTATGATACTATTAATTTTTTTTACTTTGTTTTCCTAACATTGTTGCACTCATCTTCGCTACCCTAGCAATGTTGTGGTATTGTTAAAATATTTTTACTTCCATTGTTGCCTTAACACTCCTAGCACTATTGTGACACTATTAAAATATTTTACTATTTTCTACCTTTGATTCCCTAGCACTGCTGCACTTATCTTTGTTGCCTTAGAACTATTACACTAATTCACTACCCTAGCACTATTATGGTATTGTTAAAATATTTTAACTTTATTGCCCTAGCACTATTGCACTCACCTTCATTTTCCTAGCACTATTGTGGTATTGTTAAAATATTATTACTTACATTGTTTCCCTAACACTGGTACACTTGCCTTCATTGCCCTAGCACTATTGTAGTACTATTAAAATATTTTACTATTTTTCTTTCTACCTATGTTGCCCTAGCACTATTGCACTGATAGATATGATGAATTTTAGTTATTCATAAATTTAATAAATATATATAGTTTTTAATTAGTAAAAATTTTAGGGTAAAGTATAAATTTCATTTTTAAAGTCTTCATATCTTGTGCATTATTTTGAACATAGGTATTCAATATGATAAACAAAATACATGCCATTATAGTATTTCAACACAGATTATAATTTTTCAATTAGTATTTAAAAAAATATATATTAGGGTAAAAACAAGATTTTGAAAGGGCCCAAACCCTTTTACAACACAAATTCAGCCCATCAATTACACAACTGCCAAGGGAAAATAGCCAAATATCCCCTGGATGCAAGACAAACAATATCCATCCTAGACCCCAATTAGCTACAGTCCTCCATTATGAACTTTTCTAAGTCCTCATGTACCACCCCAACGAAGATTCATATCATATCCTCTTCTTTAATGGCATCAAAGTTCGCTAGGCAGTTTACTGGTTTGTTACCTTCTCTATAGACATGAATAAAGTCATCTTATTTTAAATGCTTTACAATATCTCTAATATCTTGAACAATATAATCAATTTACCAATTAGCTTCTCCCTCCTTTTTCAAAAAATTGATAATATTCAAGGATTCTCCTTCAAAGATAATTTTTTTTAGCACCTAGATCCTTGTCTAAATTTGCACCCAGATGCTAAGCATTAACTTCAGCTTTATGACTAGTAGTAATTCCCAAAAACTTGCAGGCTACTCCCACCAATCTACCCTGATTATCCCTCAAAATTTCTCCTACTTTAGCATTACCTGGGTTACCTTTGGATGCCCCATAAAAATTTAACTTCAACCAGTCATCTCGAGGTGGTTGTCATTTTACATCAATTATAACATGAATATTTGCCTCTCCATCACTAATAGGTTCTAAATTCCATGCCTTAGCTATCATAGTCTCTTTAATATTCTCTAGCTTGATAGGGTACTTGATATATTTAACATTATCCTCTAAAAAGTGGGTGATACTTCCAAAACTTCTCATTGTAGATCTTTTTTACCCTCTAAAAATTCTCCCATTCCTCTCTAGCCAAACTCTCAAAACAAAATGAAATGAAATCAGGTTTCAAATTAAATTAAGACGAGGACTGAAAAAGGGCTTCTCCCATTGTTGTAACCAAAAAACCATATTATAAGGCATCACCCAAGAGATGCCCATCCTTTTGATGAGGATCTAGGAAATATTTAGAGCACAGGGATATTCCAAGAAGATGTGTTCCACTGATTCTTCTGCCTTTTCACATAAACGACATCTATTAAAAAACTGAAACCTCTCTTCTTAAGATTATTCATTGTTAGGATCTTATTATGGACTGCTTCCCAAATAAAAATATCCAGTTTAGGAATAGCTTTCTTACCCAAAATTCTATTCCAAGGGAAACCATTATCTATAGTAGAATCAAAAGATCATAGATTGTCTTCACGTTGAATTCCCTATTCTTAGTTTTTCTTCAAACCATGGAGTCTCTATACCTAAAAAATCCTAAGTAATAAGGCTTACTATTAGCTTTAGGGAGGTTTAAAACCTCCAAATTCGTAGGATCTACCTCTAAAAATTTCTAGCTCAACTGGTTATCCAATAAATTTTGTAATCACAAACCTTGTTACCATATCTATCTTCTAGATCCTCTTTCATATTAGAGAAAATATCATTGTTGGCTAAAGGGTTATCATATAACTAGGCATATTACCAAAAAATTCTAGAGATCCATCTCCAACACACCATTTCACACCCTTTCACAAGGCCTACCTAGCCTCCACCAAGTGGTTCCATAAAGAAGATCCACAATAAGGATCTTAAATTGTGATAAATATGGTATCCTATTGGCTGTCAAGATATTTTTCGTTAAGAATCCTTGCCCAAGTTTGAGCATCCCTTATAACTCTCCATCCTACCTTCGCTGCCATAGAACTATTAACTAAGTTGAGTCTACATAGACCAAGGCCACCATGATTATTTTGATGGCATATTTTTCCCAATATACAAGATGAGTCCTCATCCTCTCTTCATATCCTGACCATAAGAACTATTTTTGAATTTTTTTTTTTGAAACTTTAGAAAAGATATTAAAAAGTGAGAGAAGATAAACGGGGATAGACTAAAAAAAAATCTTAACCAACAATAATTTACCTACTTGAGACAAGATATTACCTTTCCATCTTGTAAGTTTGGATTGAAACCTATCAACCAAACCATTCCAAAGAGGTGCCTTACAAGTTCCCACAAACATAGGTATGCTAAGGTAAGAAGAAGGTAGAGTTGACATAGGACACCCAATCACTCTAGTCATCCTTCTGTGGAGAGCTACTTTAGTGTTAATGAAGAAGATATTACTCTTATCCAATTTGATATTTTGGTGAGAGGCACATTCATAGAGGTCTAAGATTATTTTAAATTTAGTTGCCTCTACCATAGTAGGATTACCAAGTAAAATGGTATCATACACAAACTGTAAATGAGTAATACCCTCAATATTATGAGCTAGTTTAAGATCTCCTATCTGACCAAAGTCCTTGGTGGCATGGAAGTATCTTCCAAGTGTTTTAGCCATAATAATTAAAAGATAAGGAGAGATAGGGTCACCTTGTCTCAGTCCTCTACTACTATTAAAAAAATCTACTGGTTTATTATGGATCAGAATAGAGTACCTTGTAGTTTTGTAATAGCTTACAATCTATATTGTCCACTATCTGCAAAAACCAAAGGCATCCAAAACTTTATCCAAAATACTTCATGAAACTCTATCATAAGCCTTGCATCTTGTTCATGTCTAACTTCAGGAACATACATTTTCTTTCAATAGTCTTGATAGAATGCATGGACTCATGAAGGGATATAATCCCATCCAAAATTTATTTACCCTTAACAAATCCTCCTTGATCATCATAGTTAATGGAGGGGAGAAATATCTTCAATCTAAGGGCTATCACTTTAGAGATAATCTTGTAAATAGTATTGCAAAGACTTAAAGGTGTGAAATCTGTGAAGGTTTTTAACCCTTTCTTCTTAAGAACTAGAACAATGAAGGTATTGTTAAACTCCTTTAGTATCTAACCTGACTTCAAATATTCCTTCACTGCTTCAATAACATCAACTTTAACTATATCCTAGAAGGTTGATAAAAAATCATCTTGGAACCCATCTAGGAATGGATATTTATCTCTAGAAAAAACCTTCTTGGAACCCGTCTAGGCGTGGAGATTTATCTCTACTAAGGTAGAAAGTGGCTAACCTTACCTCTTCTTCCTAAATATACTTTAGAAGTTGAGCATTGATCTCCTTAAATATCAACCTAGGAATGTGAATAGTCATCTCATTAATCATGTTTTCATCCTCTTCCATATCTTCAACTAGAATAATTTGATAGAATTCCATAGCCTCATGTTCAATTTATTCACTATCTCTAATAAATTGGCCATCATCCTTTAGAATTTCATTAATGTGGACAGAACATTTGTTTTTGATAGTGGAGACATGGAGAAACTTAAAATTCTTGTCACCTTCATGCAACCACTGGATCCTAGACTTTTACCTCCAATAGGTTTCTTCCTTGGCTATTATGGTGTGTAGTTCAACATTAAGCTCCTTTTCTCTTTGGAATTGGGTTTGGTTCATACCCAACCTATTAATATATTCTTCTAACATATCCAACTCTAACCAGATAGCTTTATTATTTTGAAAGATATTCCCAAAGACCTCCCTATTCCACTTCTTGACTTATTTCTTCATAGTTTTAATCTTTTTTATGAGAATTTGTATCTTAGTAACTTGGGAATGAATACTCGACCATTTTTTCATTTATTTATAAAAAATCTAGGTGTTGCAGACACATAAATTCAAACTTGAAATGGTCTTTAAGCTTCTGATCTTCCACACTACACTAAAAGAGCAAAGGATTGTGATCAAATCCATATTTAGGAAGAGATATCATATTAAACATGAAGTTATTTTGGAACCAATTCTCTAAAATAATAACTATATCCAACCAAAATTGAATCAAGTTTCTACCAGAGTGTCTATTTGTCTAAGTAAACTTATTACCATATAAATCCACGTCAAATAGACCACCATCAGCTAAAAGCTTCCCTAGATCCTACATGCTATCTGAGAACTCAACCACTCCCACCTGATTCTAAACTGGATATAAGGGGTGTTAAAATATCCTACCACAATCTATTTTAAGCCTCTCAATGACTTATCCATTTCCTCTAAAGTAACCCACAGTTATCTACAAGCTTTACTTGAGTTGGGGGCATAAATATTGGTAATCACAAAGGAAACTTTAGAATATTTAGCTTTCAAAAGTATTGTGATATGATATTCACTTTTAACTAGCAGGTCTCCCTCATAAATATTAGAATTCCAAAGAGATATAATCCCTCTGGAGACCCCTTTAGCTTCCTCTTAAAATTTGTCAATATTTTTCCAAATTCCTTTATAAAATTTTATCCAATTTGTAAGATTCAATTTAGTTTCTTGGAGAAGCAAGAAATCTGGTTAGTAATAGAAGACAAGGTACTTAACCAAACTATGTTTTCTAGGGGTATTCATACCTCTAACATTTCATCTTATGAGTTTCATTACTTCCAGGGTGTAGGTTTTTTCATACCTATAAGAATTTACTTAATAGTAGGTTGATATCCCATAGATTTCTCTTCTTCTACTTCCATGTACCTTTTCTCCTTGAGAGAATTTCTACCTACTTTTGTAGACTCTTCTTGTCCTAGGTCAAATACTTTATGAAAACTCCTAGTAATTATTACATTTGAAGTAACATAGGATGGACCTTTCTCAATAGTTTTTTCCTCCAGTATCATGATTATCAATCTCTAATATATATTTATCATAGGAATAATCAAGACCTTCTTGCCCTGTATTCACCATAATCACCAATGGTAAGGTGGAATGGACAACCTCCATATCCTCATGGGAAAAAATTTGCCCTTCCTAGAAATAGTTAGGTCACTCCTGCTCTCCCTTCACCATATTCATATCTTGTTTCACTTAAGGGCAGATTGGCCCTCCCTGCCCTAACTTCACCATATTCACGTTATCTTTCTCCAGTAGTTATGGTAATATAGAAGGGATAATATCTGGGTCCTCTACAACTTCGTTACATTCCAAGGCGCTTTTACCCAACTGCTCCATGACCCTTTGGTTTACTTCCCCCTCAAGAAATACTGAAATATAAGATACATCTATATTTTCTTGCACACTCAAGGGATTTTTATGGTTTAACTCAGGGATTTCTTCAATGTTATCCAAAGTTTTGTTATTATCTTTCACTTTCCAAATGGCCCTACCCTTCCTTCCTTGCTACTCTAGAATAATTCTAAAATCTTTGTTAAGACAACAATTTTTGGCTATGTGACCTAGTTTGCCATGTCTCCAACATCCAAAAGGATTATTTTCATAAGAAATCTCTTATGTCCAAGTACCTTTACTTGAGGTTAATTTAAAGAATCTAGGTAAATATTTATCCACTCTAACTAGCACATAAAGTCTAGAAAATACCATCTTCCTACTCTCATTGGTAGCAAAATCTAAGAACAGAAAGCTACCAATGTTGTTGCCAATAGCTTCAAATTTTCATTTCCCTAGAAATCAAGGGGTAATGTTGTAATTTTAACCCAAATGGGAGAAATCTCAGTGTTTTCAGATGCTGGATTGAATCCAAGAGCTCATTTTCTCAGGAAAAGTCATTATCATCCAATAAACCATGGGCCACGAAAAAAAATTGAATTCTTGTCTTCTATAGTAGAAAAGGAGGCTAAAAAGAAACCTCTTAGAAGAGATAAGGAATTAACATTCCTTTTAACTTTCCACCTGAGGCTAACCCATTTTTTAATCTTATCTATAGATGGTTTATAACCAATAAATTTACCAATCAAACTATTACTCATTTTTTTTTGGGATCTATCTAAAATCTTATCTGGAATTTTTAGGGCCAGAAAATTTTGATCACTTACCGAGGGGCTAAAAATATTCTTCTCCTCTCTAGTAATATTGGGAGTTTTATTGTTTTTCACTCTATCTGCCCATCTCTTACTTAATAAATCTCTTAAAATAGGGATATCAGGAGCTGAATTGTCTTGCTTATCTATTGAAACCTTTAGCACACCTCCTAAAAGGAAAATTATTAGATCTAAAAGATACTTAGAAGATTCCATCTTAGCACTGCTATCACCATGACTAGATGATCAAAGTATCACCTTCAAGTTTATTGGCACTAGAGATATCCATATGATCTTGCTCGCCTTGAGGGTTATTGGTCCCAAATATCTCCATTCGATCCTACTCACCTTGAGGGTTACTAGCCTCAAATATCTCCATATGATCCTGCTCACCTTGAAGGTTACTAGCCCTAGAGGTCATTGAAACCCTTGCCACTAGTCGTCATGGTTTCATTGTTGCCTATAAAATTTTAATCAAAATCCTTATCAACAACCACCATGGTTCCATCACCACTTGTAAAATTTTAATCACAACCATCACCTATAAAATATGAAAAGCTATGTTTTGTAATAGTTTTTAAAAACTATGAAATTATTTAGTGAACTATGTACTAATAATGAAGTGTGTTGAGCATTAAAAAATTACATCCTTTCATTTTTTTCTATTAAAAATATCTTTAAATCTAAATGTCATCGTTTCTTTTGACCAATACATAATTGAAGAAGACTTTTATACTCCTCTCACTCACATATTATATTAAGAGTGACTCTCCAAATAATAGCCTTATGAGTATTATGTTTTTGTGAACCTAATAAATATAGAGACATTATATTTGTCAAGAGTCTTCTTCATATTATCTAATCATTATATTTTGTAATACAAACAAATAGATATATTTTATCAATAATATAAATCACAAGCATGCTCATTCCCATAACGGTGATAATGACCAAATTATTACCAACAATTAATATTTTTCAAGAGTCTTCCTTTATTTGGTCCACTTAAATCATCCTTTTACTAATTATTCCAACACTTCATATTTAACCAACATTTCTTTACTACTAAGGTCCCTTTAATGTACAAGAAAATAATTCTAAATTCATGTTTGAGAAGAAATATGTAAACCACTCCCTAAGTTTACACTAAATAACCATAGAATATTTATCTCTAATTATAATTTTAAATGTAGCTCATAGAACATAAATAATCTTAGGATATATTACTCCTTATGCATTAGTAAGATGGAAGATTGATTATAAGTTCTATTAAAAATCAAATAGATATATAGAATATATTGACACAAAAATATGCCTCATACATCCCTAATATCTTGGGCATTAAAAGACATCCATTAACCATTTTATTCTAAGTCATCTCAATTCATGTATAATTTTTAGATTTCTTTTGTTAGTATACCTCTTTATTTCACACATATAGATTCTTTAGAAAAGAAATATCTTTTCATAAATTATCTATTATTTTGTTTGGATTATATGTAAATTCTATTTTAAAAAGTGATACTTCCTTATGGAAATTGATAAGAATTATCTCTCATGTTTTAAAAAATATTTTTATTATATTTTTCATGAAAAAGACAATATTTCTCTAAATAAAACAAAACATAGTATTTCATAAAAGTTATCAATTGTACAACCATGGATCAATCCATAACAAATATCCTCCATTCGAATTTATTTACATTAATATGTACTATCTTCTTATAATAATCTAACTATTTTTATCAAAAGAATAATAAAAGTAAGTGTTTAAGTAATTCCTCACATCCAAAAACAACACAAGCTGAGGTAAACCAAATTTCTTCAAGACTCTACCTATTGTCAATAGTTTTTTGCATAAGAATCAATCATTTTTTCTAAATGAATCTATCTAAAACAAATTAATTTTGGATCATTGTCGAGGGATCAAATCATTTCAAAAATATTCAATCAATTATTATTGATGAAAATTTCCTCCTATAATTCAATCAAATAAGTAATAAATTATAATAACTACAAAGAGGAGACTAGAATTACTTGGAATGTGGTCTTTAAGGAAGATATATATGATTGTTCTTTCATAAGTGATATCATCCTTGACGATCCCATTTAATTTCAACAAAAATTGAGATGTTGTTTTTAATCTCATCTATATTATATCAACTCTTTTATTAATTTCAATTAATCCATCTATAATTGCATAACAAACATTTTGATATTTTCTATGACCATGACAATTTTAAAGATCCTCTAGACATTATGAGGTTCCACAAAGAAAAAAAATATACATAAGTTTTTGAAATTTCCTACAAAACATGAAAATAAATATAATATTCATAATAAAAAATAATATCTAAATAAAAATAAAACGAAAAACCAAATAAAAAAATACAAATAATTTTAAATAAAAAATTAATAATATTCAAATCATACTAATCCTTTCTATTTTCATAATCTTCCTACAGTGAAGTGCCTACACAGCACTAAAGGTTTTAAAATTAAAACCTCAAAACTTCTTAACGATGGTAAAATTCAAATGTAATACAATATATCTTTTTTATCACTTTTTCTCAAAATAGAAAATATGTTATTATATTGTTAATGCATTTAAATATTTAACGTTCGTACTGCATTAATTGTATGTTTTAACTGCTAAAATATCTTAAAAAAATCTTCAACTTTGAAATAACTGATATGAGGTATAATATATGTCATACAAAGTAAATAAATTTTAACAAACTAAATATTTAAAAGGAAAAATATTTCTTTTATTTTTATTAAAATATTCATTATGCACCTAATTATTTTAATAGACATAATAAAATATTTAATATTTAAGAGACTTTTTTATAGTATCATTTTTAGTTGTTCGAGGAATGTAGATGTTTAACTTGTCTAAGCAATTCAAATATTTTCACATTTCATAACTAGAAAAGGGATATGTCACAGATACATTATGGTTGTATAAAATATGAAGTATTTGAAATGGATATACGCTTATTTGGGATCGCTAAAGGGAATCATTATCAAGTAATAGTCAATAAAAAGTAAAAAAAATATAATGGATCAATTAAAAAAATCATAACGAATTGACCTTTAAGGGATATTACTTTTTCATAGCAGTCCATTAACAAGGGATATAAGTTCAAAATAAATCGTAAGTAGAAAGCAATTCGTAAGTTCAAAATAATTAGAGATAATGAAAACAAGGGATACAAGGGTACACTTACCAATACCACTTATAATTTTAACATAATATTATTAAATATACTCTACTAATTATATAAAAAGTTTGCTAATTTTGTTGTAATAGATTTAATAAAAATAAATCAGATTCCATTGGAAATTCAATCCATTTACAAGGCCTAAACATACTTTCTCAGATGTAGATTCAAATAAGGATAATATACATACTTATATTTTGAATGATATAAATATTTTTTATTGTACACCTTCTAAATATGATAATATCTAGGAAATTTGCCTTAAAAGAGGATATTTATTAGTAGGTGTTGATAATAAAAGATCTATTTTTTACTTGAGAAATGTTAGAATTTCACAATAATAGATATGCAAAGTATTACACAAAAGATGAAGAGAAGAGTGGAACTGATTGATTTATCTCTAGGATCAACTTTGTATAAATAGTAGAGTTGATAATTGAGAGCCATTATATTACAAAAACTTCATAAAACCTGATGAAGACACAACTTGGAGTTCTCCTGACACATGGAGGAATGGAAACTCAAGTGTGTATCCTAGTGAACTTAAGAGAATATTCACTTATTCTAAAACCCCCCCTTAAGTGATACTAGGGGAGAATCTATAAATGAGTCCCAACAACGAGGCCTGATTAGGTACTCATGTAAAACATAGATAGTTGGTGGAAAAAACCCTAGTGGGGAAAAATCAACTATCACCTCTTTATTTTGAAATAATGGTAAAAACCCAGTGGGAAAAGCCACCAATAAAATCAAAGAAGTATGAAAGAGGCTTATCTTCGTATGGCGAATATTGTCCTCTTTAATGAATAAAAGGTGATTCTTGACAAGAAGACATTTTTAGGTACTCATTTACAATATAGTGAGAGGTGGAAGACCTCTTTTTCAATGTAGTTTTAACACTCCAAGTTTCTCTCGCAACTGAAGGTATTGCAGAGAAGGAAATGACTTGGTGAAGATGTTTGCAAGCTGATTATCTATTGGAATATATTCCAAAAGTATATCCCCATTCTGAATATGTTTCCTAATGAAGTGCATGTGGATCTCAATTGTATTGCATGAAATATGAATTATGCTTTGATTGTCACACCATAGAGTTATAGGCACTTCTTGGAAAAAACCAAATTCTTTGAGAATTTGATGAAGCCAAAGAACTTCCTGACTTGTTGTAACTGTTGCTCGGTATTCTGCCTCTATAGAAGATAATGCTACTATATATTGCTTCTTGCATAACTAGGCTACTAGAGAAAATCCAAAGCAAAAAACATATCCAGATGTAGAACATCTGTCATCCATTGAACCTACCCAATCTGAATTTGTATAGCCAATGATATCCATGGAGTCTCCTTTATAGATGAGCCCAAAGTTTGTAGTACCCTGCAAATAATGAAGACTTATTTTAGTTGCTTGCATGAGAGAACCTGGATATGAGCCCAACAACATATGAGATATTTGGGCGAGTATGAATGAGGTATAACAAATTGCCTACAAATTGACAATATAGAGTAGCATCACAAGGTGGGGATGAGCAGGAAGTACTGAGATGAATGCCAAATTGAAAGGGGGTAGGAAAAGGTTTGCAATCTATCATTTGAAACTTTTTAAGGAGATCTTAAGTGTGCTTTTGTTCACATAAGGTGATCCCTACTTTATTTTATTTTATTTGAATCCCAAGGAAGAAATGAGCTAGACCTAGATTAGCCATTTCAAATTTTTTAGAGAGGGAATCTTTTATATTTTGAATGTGAGTGAGGTTACTACTAGTGAGAAGGAGGTCATCAACATAAATAACAAGAATGGTGATGTTTCCTTTACTTATCCAAATGTAAACTGTATTATCAGACTCATAATAAGAAAATATTGCTTAAAGAAGGAAGGAGTCCATCTTTTCATACCAAGCTCTAGGGGCTTGTTTGAGGCCATATAGAGATTTTTTAAGCCGACAAACAAGAGAGGAGTCTTGAGTAAAACTAGTGGGCTGTTCCATGAATATTTCTTCTTTTAAATTTCCATTTAAGGAGGCACATTTTACATCCATTTGGTATACTGGCCATTTATGGGAAGTGGCCAGAGTAAGAACCAATCTAACAGAATCCATTTTAGCTACAAGAGCAAATGTTTCTATATAGTCAATACCCTCTATTTGAGAAAAACCTTTGGCTACAAGGCGAGCCTTGTGTTTATCTATTTCCCCATTAGGCCCATATTTTATTTTGAAGATCCACTTACATCGAACTATTTTTCTTCCTTTAGGTAAGGGAACTAAATCCCAAGTATCATTTTTGATCAAGGAAGAGAATTCGTTAACCATGGCATCTTCCCATTATTTTATACCTAAGGCTTCTTTGAAGGATTAAGGATCAGAAGAAATGGATTGACATACAAGACTAGATCCTGTGGGGTTGGATGATCTATTAGAAGAAATATTATGAATGTAGGGAGTATCTTCTTTAACAATTATGCGGGCCCATTTTGGCATAGAATAAGGAGTTGAAGGAGTTGAAAGAATTTGAGAAGGAGTTACAAGTTCTTCATCTTGATTATCAATTACCAAATTAACTTCAAGGGTTGGTTTTTCATAATATTGAGGTTCCATTATAGGAGAAGGCTCAATGGAAGAAGAGTCCTTTGGAGGTTCTTTTTGAGGGAATGTTTCATCAAATTGTACATTCCTATGAAATAATACCTCAAGAGTTGAGGGATCAAGAATCTTGTAAGCTTTTAATTCTTCACAATAACTGACAAAGATGAGCTACCTAATTTTATTATTAAGAGCCTTCCTTTTCTTCTTTGGGATGTGAGCCCAAGCAATACATCCAAAAATATTGAAATTGGAAACATCTGGTTTTAAGCTAGACCATGCTTCTTCAGGGGTTATTTGGTCAAGGGCTTTATGAGGTGTGCAATTTTAAATATAATTTGCACAATTAATAGCCTCTGCCAAAAATAATTTTGGAAGATCTCTTGAATGGAGCATACAATTAACCATCTCTTTCAATGTCCGGTTTTTCCTTTCTATAATACCATTTTGTTGAGGATTATGGGAGACAGAATGTTGATGAATTATAACATGATTAGAAATAAATATGGAGAATTCATTACTGCAGTATTCCCCCCATTATGAGTACTAATCTTCTTGATTTTGCAAGAATCCTGATTTTCAACTAAGGCTTTAAATATTTTAAAGTGAGATAACGTATCACTTTTATATTTGAGGAAGTAGACCCAGGACCTCATAGAGAAATCATCAATAAAGGTAAGAGCATACTTTTCTCCTTTAAAGGATGTTTTAGGAAAGGTCATTAAGTCACTATAGATTAATTCTAGAGGAGATGAGGTTTTTAGAGAACTACTCGGGTGGAAAGGATCGTGATGCTGCTTTTTGAGAGCACACCTAGGACAAACCCCATAAGAAGAAGATACTTGGGGTAGTCCTCTAACCATATTATGGGTACACAAATATTTTAGGTAGTTATAATTAATATGACCAAACCTTTCATGCCATTTTTGACTTTTAAGATTACTATGAGCCACAAAATAGGAGGCTCCTTCTAAATTTTGAAAGCCTTCAAAGTAAAAAATATGAGACTTATGATCAATACTCCCTTTTGCTATAAGAGAATGAGGGAATTAAAAATCTCTTATCTCAACTCCTATTGGGGAGAAGAGAACAATTTTCTCATTTCCAGAAGTACAAATTTTATAAATGGATAGGAGATTAGTGACAATGTCTAGGACATAGAGAACATTGTTTATAGAGCCACCATCAATGGTTATATCCCCTTTCCATTTGACAAGAATTAAGGAGGAGTCCCCTACTTCTATGTTGTGAGTAGAGCTAGAGGAGACAGAAGAGAAAGACTTATCTGAAGCAAACATGTGATGAGTTGCTCCAGAATCTAGGACCCAATATTTAGAGGAATATTTGGAGGTTTTTCCTTGAACATCAAGGGCTTTTCTTATTTGCTTATTATTTTCCATCTTTTGATCCTTTACATATGCCTCTAGTTGCTGTAATATTTTCTAGCATTTGTTAGCAGAGTGACTATTATTTTTACAGTGAGTACAGGTAATGGGAGTCTTTTCCTTCTTTTTAATTTTTTCTTTAGAGGAAGTGGAGGCTACTAAGGCTTTTGAAGCAGTGTTTTTATATCTAGAAATTTTGGTTTATTCCCTATTGAATCTATCACAAAAGAGGGCATTTTAAAGGTTACACCAAGAGCATCTTTAATAGATATGAAGGTGGTTGCAAATATTTGAAAAACACCATTTAGTTTAAAAAGGATTAGATAAATGCATTCTTATTCTAACTTAGTCTTCCCACTACCTTTATATTGAGTGAGGATTTCTTTGAACTTAGTGAGGAAATCGATAATACTACTAAAATCTTTAGGAGATAGAGAAGTTAGTTGAGCTTCTAGTTGCATTGATCTCATCTGATCTACCTTTCCAAACAGGGTTTTTAATTTCTCCTAACTTTCATGAGGAGTTTTGAAATCTATAATATGAAACCAAAATCTTTCATGAACATTGGTGCTAATAATACCCATAGTTTTGTGTATTTTTTTTCATTTATGAAAAAATATTTCATATTTTTTATCAAATTCTGGTTGTTCTTCTTCTAATAAATGAATAAGACATTTTTGAGAGATGAGATTTAGAATTTTAGGTTTCCATGTATGAAAATTATGATGGGTGAGAGGTTCAATTGAATTCATTTTTGAGGATTTAAATTTGATTAGAACTTCCCCCATTTAAAATATTTAAAAATGAATAATGAATCTTGTTCAATAATAGGTATCCCAAATATACCCGCCCTTACAAGAGGGAAACTGTAAGTATAATGGGGCCTATACTTGTTTTCTTTGGAGTGTCAAATCCTCTAATGGATCACAGTGCCCACACTTACTTGAGGGAAACTATAAGTATTGTGAGCAATAGAAGGGTTTTGGTTTGGAATGCAAGGGATAACTCGTTTAAATGGTTGTCTCAAAACCCGCCCTGACTTGAGGAAGACTCTAAGTTAAGAGATTTTCCAAAAAAAAAACTGTTATTAGAAAAATACCTTGTCAGGACTTTATACCAATTGTCCAAAAACTCGTCCTTATGAGAGGGAGACTATTATTTTTTGTGTACAATGATACATGGAATGTAGAACAAATATTTAGAGGAAAAAATGAGGAATAAAGACATATATCCCAGTTTTTATGATTTTTTGATAGTTTTTTTTTGAAAAAAATTGAAAAAACTTGTATTAAAACAAAGATCAGATACAATTGGGAATAGACACTTCCCAGCCGAAATCAAAGAAAACACATGATTACAAGAGATAAGGAAGATTTGCAATGGAGCCAAATCTCATGAACCAATAACTAGCTAGCTGAGGGAGCTGATTGGTCTGTTACAGCAACTTGTTGCGAAATCGCGCCGCATTCACCGACTTCTCCTTTGGCCGTGAAAAAGCTACATGTCGCGATGTCGCGACACTTTTCTCCTCTGACCGCAAAAAGTCAACATGTCACGAAATCGTGACATGTCACGAAATTGCGACAACTTTCCTCCCTTGGCCGCGACGAAGCAACAAGTCATGAAATCGTGACACCTTTCCACCCTTGGCCGCGATGGAGCAACATGTCACGAAATTGTGACAAATTTCCTCCCGTGGCCGCGACGGAGCAACATGTCGTGATATCGTGACAACTTTCCTCCAGAGGTTGTGACGGCACAACAAGTCGCGATATCGTGACAACTTTCCTCCAGAGACCACAACAGCACAACATGTCACGATATCGTGACAAATTTACACTAGTGATCGTGACAGTGCAACATGTCGCAATATCATGAAAAATTTTCAACCTTGGTTGCGTTGAAGAAACATGTCATGAAATCACGACAACTTTCTAGCCTTGGTCGCGACAACACAACATGTCGCAAAATCGTGACACCTTTCCTCCCTTGGCCGCGACGGAGCAACATGTCACGATATCGTGACAACTTTCCTCCAGTGGCCACGACGGCGCAACATGTTGTGATATCGCAACAACTTTCCTCCAGTGACCGCGATGGCACAACATGTCACAATATCATGACAACTTTCCTCCAGTGATCATGACGGTGCAACATGTCGCAATATCACAACAACTTTCCTCCAGTGACCGTGATGGCACAACATATCATGATATCATGATAAATTTCCTCCAGTGACTGCAACGGCGTAACATTTCTCGATATCGTGACAACTTTCCTCCAGTGACCATGACGGTGCAACATGTCGAGATATCGTGACAACTTTCCTTAAGTGACCACGATGGCGCAACATGTCACGATATCGCGACAACTTTCCTCCAGTGTCCGCGATGGTGCAACATGTCACGATATCACGACAACTATCCTCCAGTCACCATGATGGCGCAACATGTCATGATATCATGACAACATTCCTCCAGTGGCCGCGATGGTGCAACATGTTGCGATATCACAATAGCTTTCCTCCAGTGGCTGCGATGATGCAACAGGTCGCGATATCATGACAAAAACCACCCTTTGCTTTTTCTTTGATCATTGGCTCAAGGATCTTTCAAGACCCTGCCTAATCACCTCATCCTCAATAGGCATGTCACTGTGCAACTGCACCCCTACCTCTTTCTCAGCACCCATCTTAGCTAGGAAATCAATAGCTTTGTTTAAATCTCTGCTCACATAAAATGGAATCACATCATCTAATTCCTTCCATAATTCCTTGATTTGAGTGACCAGAATCCTCAACCTCCATGCTTTCAAAGCAAATTTCCTCATGCAGTCTAGAGCTCCAACTAGTATTTGAGAATTAGATTCAAGAATTATCCTCCTGTGACCCTGTTTAACTGCCCAAATAGAAGCAGATTTGATAGTAATGGCTTCTGCTTCATTTTTTGTGGCTCTTCCCAAGCCTTGCAGTTCCCAATAGAGCACTGATCCATCATGATTCCTGCAAACCACTCCAATTTTAGCACTACTCGGATTGCCCTTTGCAGCTCCATCAGTATTGATTTTAATCCAACATTCTGGGTGTGGTTTCCAACTAGCTCTGTCCTGTCCCTTTTGATCTTCAACTCCCTCTTCCATTGGCCTAGGACCAACCTGAATTTCCTCTTTAGCATAGACGACAACAGTTTCTATGGTTTTCCTCCAGATGACCTGCCAAACTCCATCTAGCAAGGAAAAAGTTTCCCTAAAAATTCTAGCATTTCTCTCCAACCACACTTGCCACCAAATGAAGTATAATCCAAGCTCCCAACCAATTCGAAGAGCTTTAGATTTAAATCTACCCCTCCTCCATCTTTCCCAAATATTGGTCCGATTCAAATCACCATTAACCTAGATTTTATAGTGAGAGAACCATCGCTTCCAAATTTGATGCATGAAAGGGCACTCAAACATCAGGTGATCAGCTATTTCCTTGTTCTTGTGGCATAATACACATTGATATGGACCGATGATTCCTCTACATCTGAGATTGTCAAAAGTGAGAATTCCATTATGCATAAACTGCCAGGCAAAAAAGTTTACTTTTGGCCAACCCTTGGAGTGCCAAATATTTCTCCAATCCTCAACTAGATATGAATGGGGGGGAGGCTCTAGGAGGATCTCGTCATATCCGTCCTTCACTGTATATACACCAAGGTTCCCATAGCCCCAGGCTAATTCATCCTCCTCGTCTCTCCCTATGAGAAACCTTTCTGTCAAGATTTTGGTCAAGATGGGTGCCAACTCCGAAGGGATTGAAATTGGCCACTCCTCCAACCTCTTAAACTTCTTAAACTTATACTCCCCCAGCTGACTAGTGTTGAAATAACTTTCAATTTGGACCCAACCCTTGGTTTCTATGGTGGATTTTATTGGTAACAATTCAGGGAATTCAGCAATGATGGGTGGGTACTGATCCCAAGAATCGGTCCAAAAGCGTGCCTTCTCCCCTCTCCCCACTTTCCAAAACAATCGGTCTTTAACAACCTGAGATCCTAGCTTGAGAGCCTGCCACACTAAGGATCCAGTGCCATCCAAAGGGAACCGGCCCACCTCATTGGGGTTAACATGACCCAAGTATTTACTAGTTAGGATTCTACTGAATAAGGAAGTTGGTTGGGAAATCCACCTCCAGTACAGCTTTCCAGCCAGAGCTTTATTATTTAACTTGGATCTTCTCAGTCCCAACCCACATTTTGCCTTGGGCTGGGTTACTTTATCCCAGCCCACTAAGGCCCACTTTCTCTCTCCCTTTGCTCCTTCCCACAAAAACTTTCTAGCCATCCTGTCCAACTCTTTCCATATTGTAAGCGGGGCAGCCAGGATAGAGAATTTGTAAATTGGCATGGCTTGAATGACTGACTGTAAGAATGTTAATCTACCACCATAACTTAACCACTTGTGAGACAGTGATTAATTTTGTCCTTGATACACTCCAATAGATTCCTCCATGTGTCTAATTTCAGCTTCTTAAAGTGCAAGGGGATCCCCAAGTAAACCATTGGGAGAGAAGTCCTAGTGAATCCCAAGATTTCTAAAATTCTATTTTGAAGCCTTTTCTTCAGATTAAAAAAGACCACTTTGGATTTCTTGTCATTAATGACCTGTTGAGTAGCCCTAAGATAGACATTAAGAGTATCCTTAATCATTCTTGCTTCCCTGAAGCTGGCCACTCCCATCAAACCAGTGTCATCCACAAACTGTAGGTGCGTTAAAACTTCGTCACCCACCTTGATACCCAATAATCTGCCTTGATGTCTTCTCCTCAAGAAAAGTCTGCCAAGACCTTCAGCCAAAATGAGAAAAATATAAGGAGAACATGGATCCCCCTGGCAAAGACCCCGAGAAGCTCCAAAAGGTTGTGAAGGAAGACCCTTGATTAGTACAGAGTAAGTCGGGGTAGAGACACAGCTCATGACCCACTCTATCAAACCCTGAGAGAAACCAAATGCTGCCATCATTTTGGCCAGGAAACTCCATTCAACCCTGTCATAAGCCTTTGACATGTCTAGTTTTATGAACATCCCTTTATTCCCAGAAGTGTGCATTGAATGGATTGCTTCCTGAACCACAACCACCCCATCCAAAATCTGCCGACCCTCAACAAAACCCCCTTGCTCAGAGGAGACAATGTTGTGAAGAAGAGGTTTTAGGCGCTCAGCCATTACCTTAGTGATTATTTTGTACAGCACATTACATAAGGCGATAGGCCTATAATCTAAAATATGAACCCCCTCCTCCCTTTTAGAATTAAGTTAATGAAAGTGTGGTTTATAGCTTTAAGAATTCTCTTATTTTCGTTGGATTCTTCTACAACAGCCCTAACATCTTCCTCTAAGTAGTCCTAGAAAGCCTAAAAAAACTCAATTGGGAAACCGTCTGGACCAGGAGTTTTACCAGTGCTCATTCCAAAGACCACATTTTTCAATTCATCTCTATCAATGGGTTTGAGGAGGGCCTGATTTTCATCCTAAAAAATAATAGCAGGTATGACAGAAATAACTTCATTTTGGGCCTGTACATCTTGAACCACACTTTCCTTAAAAAGCTTAGAAAAATAATCCATAGCATGGGAATGTATACCTGGAAGTGTATCAAAGGAATGACCGTTCTCATCTTGAAGGGCCTCCATATTATTCATCTGTCTTTGAGCACAAGCAGTCCAATGAAAGAATTTTGTATTTTTGTCCCCTTCTAATAACCAGGTGGTTCTTGCTCTCTACTTCCAATAGGTCTCCTCCTGGTTGTCAATGTCCTCAACCACTGAATGCAAGGCACCATCCTCAGCTTTGAGCTGGTCTATAATTACTCCTTCTCTGAACTATTTTTGGACCTCATCCCATCTAGCCACCAGTGGAGCTCTTTGGGCCTGGAAGTCGGTTTTATTAGCACGCCTCCAACACTTCAACTAAGCTTTGACATATTGTAGTTGTTTGTGGATTCTAAACATTGCTCTCCCATAATTTGGGCGGCCTTCTTCCCACCACTGTGGAATTTTCTCCCGAAGTTCTTCTTTCTGAAGCCAAAAATTCTCAAATTTGAAAGGTTTGTGATGTTGCCCCATCTTAGTCCCGCCTTCCAACAGAATGGGACAGTGATCTAAAACTGGGCCTTCCAAAATTTGAAAATTTATATTCCATTTTACAAATGCCTCCTCTGAAACCAGAAAATGATCAAGATTAACCTTCCTGCTATGTGGCTCCCGCATTTTATTAGTCCAAGTGTAGTTAATGCCAGGACATTTAATGTCCACTAAGCGCAAAGCCTGGACTTGGGCAATCATGAAATGGTCCCCTAGGTCCAAAAAGGGTGTTCCCCCTTCCTGGTCTCTAGAAGATAATTTTGCGTTAAAGTCCCCTGCTATAATCCAGCCTAAATCTTCCCGTGAGGTTCGCATGTTATGCATAGCCTTCCACTGTCGCCTCTGACCATCTAGGTTTTGAGACCCATAAAATTTTGTGATTAGAACATGTTCCGCAGTGACATTATTCCTAAAAAGAGAAGTGAGAACCCCCCTCCAGGCAAGATGTTCTATTGTAGACCATTCAAGAGAGTTCCACAGAGTAACAATCCCCCCTAAGGCTCCTTGGGCAGCCACATCCATATGACCAGCACCCCTCCAAATTTTGTTGACTATTTTGGACATAAGATCTAAAGACATCTTAGTCTCTTGTAAAAGTAAAAAATCAGTATTATGATTTTCTAAAAGTCTTTGAACAATAGATTGATGGGTTCTACTATTTAAACCCCTCACATTCCATGATTGTATAATCATTAGTTACCCTGGGAGCAATAAGATTCTATTGTCCTCACCGATCCTCCCATGATCAATTTGTCTCCTTGGGCTGCTAGCAACTCCTTATTGGATCTTCTACCTACTCCCTGAGAATTGTTGTTTTTTGATCTTTTTTCTACCTGGGTTATCCCCAGAGTTGGCATTTCCCTGTTTTTCTCTGGTATTCCCATACTGACATCCTGAGATACGGTCTGCTCCTGGTTATGCACTACCAAAGCACCTAAGCACACTGGCTGTGATACCTCACAGAGGTCAACTACCTGATGTATGACAGGAGGAGAAGAGAGAGGGGGTTTCCAAGGAATATTAGAAGTTTCCTTAATACCCTCTATGCCCTCCATAAATTGTTCCTCTTCGTCAACTAGTGACTTAAATATCTCATACCTATTGGTAGGTCTGATATGGGATTGCTCCTTTCCCTCTTTTTTCTTTGTTCGTATTTTTCTTCTGGGTTGTTCAAAACCCTCTCTCTGAGATTCCTGGCCCTGAACGGTCCTATTAGAACCTTTATTAAGTGTTGCCTTATCCTCTTTAGATAGGTTTTGCACTCCTGAAGGGCCCTCCATTTTAGCATTCATATTATTAGGGTAGAAACGGGACAAATGTCCATGTTTGTGACAAACCTGACATCTAAAGGGTAGGGCCTCATAGTCCAATTATTGAATCCAGGAGAGACCTACCAGTTCAGTTTCCATCTCTGCCGACAAAGGCTAGCTGAGATCCATCTCCACACATATTCCTTCATACACCGCCATGCTCCCTTCAAGTGTGTGTTTGGCAACACCCAGATGTCTTCCAATAGAATTGCCAATCCTTGCCAACACCTACTCACTCCAGAATTCCATTTGGAGAGCATATAGTCGGATCCATACTGGGACAGAAGTAGGTTCAACTCGGGGATCGAAACCCACTCTCCATGGCTGAACAAATAGCCCTGTCGAGCTATGACTTTTTTTCTCTGACTCGAAAGCCTTATTTCTATCAGCCAAAGACGAAAAGCTAATAATAAAATATCCATTGCTAATAAACCACAATGAATACTCACCGTGAGGCTCCCAGTTTTGGCGGATCCAGGAGTGCAAAAAATTCAGGGAGGGACGTAAGCCCATGAAATTGCAGATTAGATCGTGATTAGCTCTGTAGATGATTGATTCCTCAACCATACTTGGCTCAATGACTATTTTTGTCCTGGTTTTGGCCTGCGGCAAACAACCATTCACACGAGGAGCTACCGACTTATTCCCACCAGCCATGAAGAGCATTTTGTATGCCATTTTCTGAGCTTCGACATTTTTTGGGGAAGAGTTTTCTTTAAACAAGTATGCATAAGAGCTAGTACTCCTTGGAAAAGGAGCCGGAGAAGTCCCCATTGGACTCTCCTGGGGCACCGATCTAACCTTCAGAACCACCATACCCCGAAGGCACTTCTGCAATCCAGTTGATGCCCAAGATTTTTCAAAGTTCCAAAAACCCTAATTCAAAGGAAAAAATCGCCAGAGCTCATTTTCCCGCCCATCTATGGCATACCTTTGTATCAATTTTTTTTTTATAGTTATACTTTGGTTATTAAAATATTTCAATAAAATTAACGTAAAGAAATAATTAATATATAAACCAAATATGAATTAAAAAATTATTTAGATATTCATATTTAATAATGAAATGAATTTTTTTTGTATAAATAACAAATATTAGACATCTAACATGAAAATAAATATTTTTATAAACAAATATGTGAAATATATGTATATAAAAAATAAAATATTAGATATCTAAAAAAAACTAATGAAATATGTAATGCAAAGTAATAACACCCCTTTATTTAAACATAAGAGTGTAAAGACAATCAGAAAGAGCCCCCCCCCACGAAAGATAAATTTTTATTATAAAATTTACAATTGAATCCTCTGTGTTTGTGGAGTTTGAGAACAAAAAAAGTTGTCCACCACAAAATGTAGTAAGGATTTGAATCTAGGGGGAAACAGAAACAAGAAATAAAATAAAATGCACCAATCTCTACGAAGTAGGAAGAGTCAAAAAATAGGTAATCACCGAAGGTTAAGTCCTCGAGGAAACAAAAAATATTTCCATACGCCTTGCACAATGATCAATATGCTTCTGTAGGGGCACTGGTGCTTCCAAAGTGCAACATCGATTGATGGAATATTAGTGTAACACTACAAAAAAGAGTGAAATGATCCACACAAAAGCGTGAGAGACTAGAAATCAATATATTGCTGGAAAAAACTAATAAACCAGCTTTCGGTATTCAAGAGACCTGTAGAAATACTTTATTAATAAACCAAAAGATTTATAAAAAATAACGATATGAAAATCGAAAGTGATCAAATAAGCTGCCTTTGAAAATGTGTAGAGAACTTGTGCTTCCAAAGTGTAACAGTTGATGGAATATTAGTGTAACACTGCAGAAAAAACTTGAAATTATCCATGAAAAAGCATGAGAGATTAGAAACAATATATTGCTGAAAAAATAACTAATAAACCAACTTTCGGTATTCAAGAGACCTGCAGAAATACTTGGTTAATAAACCAAGAGATTTATATAAAACCGATATGAAAATTGAATGTAATCAAATATGCTACCTTTGAAAACGTGTAGAGAACTTTAGTTGAAAAATAAATCTAATATACTGCATAAGAAGTATAAGTAGAATATAATTATGAAAGACGTTCGACAAACCCAAAATATTTTTTTTTACTTGAAAAATTCAGAAAGACTTATGGCTCTGAGTTTTGGAAATTCTCAAAGAAGGTGCTGAAAAAATATTTGAAAAAATTTGATAAGCTTAACGGATATAAATACCAAGTACTATAACAAATTCTAGGAAGAGATTTAGACGTCAATGACTGCGCCAAGGTTGTGTGGCCTCCAAACGCAAGTGCGGCAATGAACTTGAAGACGTCAATGAGTGCGCCAAACCACTTGATATAGACATTGCTCGGGCCAAACCATGAAAGCGAAAGTTAAGTTGCAACGTCAAGAAGTGAAGTTGCAATGGGTGACTTAAAGGAGTGCCAAAGAGTGTGTGAATTTCGACCTTATCAAATGCTTTCTAGGGACTAATAGATCCAACAAAAATAGCACATGAATGATGAGTTTAACTAAAAGAAAAAACTCATAAAAAAATAACACTTGGTGTATTTGGAGATTCCGCTCAGAGAATAGCCGGGGAAAAAAATTACCAAGTGCTAGATACAAATGAAAAACATTGAGGAATAAATATAAGAAAATTTTAAAAAATAGGCTATTTCCTTTGAAGAGAAGGGCACGAAACCAACACCTTCACACAGGAAAAACATAGCTATATTTTCTTAAAAGTTTCCTCTAACACAATTTGAATATAGGAAAAAAATATGTTTAACAATGGATAAAAGTAGACTAAAGCAAACTTTTGAAGTTAGATAGCCAACAAAAATATGCAAAGTAACTAAATCAGATCCTAGAACCTTCAAGAGAGAATACTAGCAAAATCTATCCTGCTCTGGCACCATGTTAGAATTTCACAATAATAGATATGCAAAGTATTACACAAAATATGAAGAGAAGAGTGTAACTGATTGATTTATCTCTAGGATCAACTCTGTATAATTAATAGAGTTGATCATTGAGAACCGTTATATTACAACTTCATCAAACCTTATGAAGACACAACTTGGAGTTTTCCTGACACATGGAGGAGTGGAAACTCAAGTGTGTATCCTAGTGAACTTAAGATAATATTCACTTATTCTAACAAGAAAAAGGGGTTGTAATCAAGTCCTCCACCCTTGATAAATCACAACTCCTTTCTACAAAGCTTAAGATTTTACAAGCATAGTCATTTCTCAACTCAATTGATATGTTATGACTAGATACCTACATATTTTTCACAAAAAGTCTGAATTTTTTATATTTATTTTTTGGATCTTCTTCAATTTTTAAAATACAAATATTCAACATCCATTTTTTGAGAATTTTTAGTCTTGTTCATCCATTCATCCAAGTGATATCCTAATTAGTGATGGTTTTTTATGATGCCAAGCTACAATTATGCCACTTAAATATTCATAGTTTATTGGCTCTATGCTTTTATTGCTTTGATCTAATATTTTGAGTGGTTGATCGTATTGTTCCCTTATTCTACTACACCCCTTTGAAATATAGAAACATTATGCTTTTTCTTCCAGAAATTACCATACTTGTCTTTCTGACTCCATATAGATCTAAAATATTGATACCTTAAACTATACCTCTAATATTATTTCCACTCAAGGTAGTGTGGATGTTGATATGTTGCAACCTTAACCTGACATTTTGTTTCCTTTTATTCTTCAACAATTTTATTTTTATTTTATTTTAAATTATTCTTCACAATCTTCTTTGTTATAAATTTCACTTGTTGCATCCTTGTGCACTTCTAACAAGTCTTCATTGGATATTTTTGTTACTTCTTCCATTGATTCTATTGTTGTTGTTTCAACTTTTGTGTTTTCTAATGTTTCTTCAACTTTTTCCCATACCATAACTACTTATTGATTATCCTTGTGTCCTTTCTTCTTAATATTTTTAAATGCGACAATGAACTTGCACATTGTCATCTGTATTTTTATTATATTATATCATTTTTATTCATTTCTTTCAATTCCCTATGAAGCCTTTTTATTTCTTCTTTATATGCTTTGATGGTGAGCTTCAAACTAGCTATATTTTTATAAGGGTTCCACTAACTCAATAATGCATGCTCCATTTCATCGGATGTCAAAATTATTTTCTTAGCATAACTTTCCTTAGTAAGAATATCTCACCAATCATAAGCTTCCCCTTTTAAAAGATAGAAAAGTTTAGAATTATAAAAAATCTCACTATAATATATAGATCTAAACTTCATCCACCATTCTCAAGCATCAATATCATCTTTTCCAGTGAAATTGGTAACTCCTTTATCTCAACCCCAAAAAATCCCAAAAATAGCTAGGGTTTTGGAAAGAAAAAACTAGAGTTTTTCAAATTGTTTTTAAACTTCTCTAATATTTTTTTTTTGGTAAATTAATTTATATTATTTCAAAAAGGACATTTGAAAGGCACCCTGTCACCTTTTACATAAAGGAACCAAGAGGAACACAACATAGAAAAATGAGTCCCCTTAAGCAGAACAAAACCCATCAAAATTGAAAGACTAAAAATAGAAAGGCTAAAAGCCATTACAATCCTTCGGCACAAAGGAATAGAAAGGAACACCACTAGAAAAGAGAAACATAAAATTGAGCTGGAATAAAACATCTTGAACACCAACAAACTAGAGGAAGAGTAATGTAGCTGAGAGCAAAACCAACAGCGAGCCATGGACGTTGTCAAGGAAGGGCGTCGAGTTGCAGAAGGTTGTGAACATCAATTTCCAGAACATTGTCCTTCGCTTTCTCCTTCAGGGTTTCTTTGTCCTTTGAAGTTTCCTTTAGATTTTCCATGGAGGTATCTTTAGAAATTTTGACTACATCATCTTCATTAACACCCCCTTTGACATCAGAAGGGGGTTCAGTAGCAGATACCATAGAAGAACCATTGAAATTTTTGTAGAAGAAGAAAAGGGTAAAATTATGCCTCTGTTCCTTAAGGCTAGCAATGGCCTTACCAATGGTGATGTAAGTCATCTCCAGATGGATGATGGATGCATTAGTAGCATGGATGACTAATTTATGAAGGAAATTATCGACAATATCAGGTGAAGTAGATTGAGCTTTAGGAGGTTTTCCAGAGATGGACAGTGAGGTTTCAGCTACTTCCTTAAGCTTCAGTCACTGAGAACTTCTAACAGGGGTTGTTTAAACTTTGATTTTCTTCCTGGAAATAAGGTGAGGCTTGTCATTTTTTATCTTCCTTTTTGGATTAGAAGGCTTGGGGCTAGGAGTAGAGGAAGATTTATCTTCTTCAAACTTAGACTTAGGAATGTTGCCACTAGGGAAATGGAGGAGATAACGGTAAAGGACTTTGAAAATCCCTTGGTTACTAGGAAGGACATAGTCCTTTTTGCGGGTGGAAGTAATGGTGTAGTCGATGGACCAAAAAATTATAGTAGGGATGTTCATGGCTTTGGCTTCACGAAAATGGTTCACATAGGCAAGGTGAATACAACATAATTGAAAGTCTATATTATCAAAGGAAATATATTGCATTATAGAAACAATATTTTGCTGCAAAGGAGGGGAAAAGTTTTCACGAAACAAACCTTTATTGTAATTTTTATAAATCTCATATTTCTTCTCGAAGAAGATCAGCTCTTCCTCCTAGTTGTGTTTGTTGTGCCAAATAACTTTACCCTCCAAGGGTTGGCCTGTTAGGCCCGCCAACAACTCAAAGGAGATGTAAAATTGGACACCATGAATTGTGACGTAACCCTTATCCCAAGAATCAGCAAAGGTCTTTGTTATGTTGTCATCAACCCCAGTGAAAAGCTTAAAAAATTCTATCAAAGCACTATTGGTTTTATATGTCCATAAATCACAAACCAAAGGATTGAGTTGGAGCACAACAGGCTCAATATAAATGGGTTTGCACTCTCTCATGGTGGTGAACAGGGAAAAAATAGAGATCGATCAATAAAAATGAACAGAAATAACGGGATGAGAAAGGGAGAAAACACCAGAATAATGAACAGGGCATGCACGAGATCAAATAAAAGAATGGTGTTGCCTTGTGAACATATGATTTGGGACCATAAAGGCATTAGTGCAAATGGAATGAAATATTCAACAAGTAGGGATTGGCTAGGGCAAAGGTTTGATCTGCAAATCAAGATTAGGTTATAAGCCTAGCCAATCACTTGGCAACACTCTAACATGACAACTTGGCAATTTGGGGTGCATGAAAGGGTTAGCCAACAAGAAATCCAAGCACGAGACCCTGAAAGGTTTGGGATGATCGCTAAACTGATTTTCGGGATGAGCCTTTGATCGAGAATGCTGAAGATGGTCCCCAAAAAAATAGGATTACACATATCAAAGCACACGAGATTCAAATGATTTAGACTCATGTGAAAATTTACGTTGGGGTAATAAGAATAAGTGGTTACATGAAACTGATTAAAGTTCTTGAAAAAGGCAATGTGAAAATGGAAAATAGAGCCTAGGGGAAAGTGAATCCAATCTCCCAAGAAAGGCAAGGTGGTTGAATGAAGACAAAATCAAAGGTCTTAAAAGTGACTCTTGGGGATTACAAAGGACAAAAAATGTTGATGACTAGGATTGATAGGTAAATTAGTGTTCATCATGGATAACGTGAGTTTGGTCCCTCCTTTGAATTTGGTCCCGTTTGAGAAGATCATCCACCTCACGGGGTAGATTATTTGTCGACGTTAAAGGTCCTTGGGCATTGACCCCAATATTAGACAACTTATCAGCAATTGTATTAGCCTCCCTATAAGTATGTTGGATAATGCAATTATGTTGCCTCTGAAGTATTTGCTTGCAGTCCTCAATGGTTGGTCTAATCCTCCAATTGGAAGGCTTAGAAGACTTTAAGTAGTTAATGATATTTAGAGAATCACCTTCCACAATGATGTTTCATGGAATATCTTTGACAAATTGGAGGTCTCTCTAGATAGCCTTGGCCTCAACAGAGTGATTGGTAGTCACACCTAGAGGCTTTGAGTAGGCAAAAATAGAATTTCCCAGATGATCGCGAAGGATTCCACCAGCCCCCCCATTCCAGGATTTCCTTTGGCCGCTCCATCAAAATTAAGTTTGACCCAACCAATAGGAGGATGAATCCATTTTACAATGTTTCTAGGATTAGAAGGATTGGTACAATTGAGATAATCAAGAATTATATTGGAGGACTTTAGGATGTCTTTCTCGAAAGGAGGACAAGGATGTAGATTTATATGAGCAACAAGAACATTTTATGTGGCACAGAGAATAATTTTATTGGCAATGTACTCAGGTTGGATAGCTTTCTTGTTGAAAACTCTATGATTGCGTTCAAGCCAAATTTACCACAAATAATGTTGAATACTAAATTTACACAATCCTTTGAAGAATATTTGATTAGGCCACTAATAAAAAAGGTCAACAATGGAAGGAGGATTGGCCCAAAACAACTAGAATATTTGAAGAAGTTTATTGATAACCATCCTTGAAAAGGGACAAAATAAGAAAATGTGGGACATGGACTCCCAATTGGAAAGACAAAGATAACATATATTATAAACTTCTCTAATCCTTTCTATGACTAGTAGAACAATTTAAATGCAATATAATTGACATAAAAATAAATGCAACCATATATTATGACTTTACATTAATCCATTTCCAAGAATCTCCTCCAAAGGGTTCAACACTATTGCAGAGACTATTGCTTCTATTGTGAAAAAGAATGGATAACTTTTATGGTAGTGCAGTTCTTCATGATGGTGGTAATATTACTAAAAATATATTTTTATGGTAAACAAAATATTACAATTGAAACTCAAATAACTTCTCTTTGCCACTAATCTTCAAATTGCTTCTCTTTCCTAGTAATATTATCGATAATCTTCTCTCTAGTAATATTCTCTTCTGTAAATATCCTCTTTTCCTAAATATTGTCTTTCATTTTCATGCCCTCCCACTACCTCAAGTGGAATTGGGCATAAAATATCTATTTATATTATCCATATATAAAATAAAATTAGGATGAATGTTATCCAACTACTCTATGATGAGGATAAAATCTTCCAAAAAACTTATGTAAAACTTGTATGTTTATTGTAATGATATTATGAAGTATTTATAGGCATTTAAAGGCCCCTATAAGATCAATTTTATAAGATATAATCAAAAACACTGCTCATCAAATACCCTTATAGGATATGTGGTGACATGTCAGGATAAGTCCATATGGACCTAATAGTTATTTGTCAAACATTTTTCATAATCTTGTTGAATTAAATTGAAACCTAACTATTATTATTTAATTAAAACCTAATTAATTAAACCAAGTGTTTAATTATATAACTCCTTATAATTCCTCCCAACAACAAAAGTATTGAACTCTATACATTATAAAATAGGAGGATGAAAATATTTGAGAATCCCAACAACTAGAATGCAGGAAATTTGATGTCTTATTAGATTTAGTAGATCTTCCTAAAAATATAGAATTTTAGTTTCACTGGATCAACCTCAAAAATTATTTCTAGTGACTATATATAAGCCTATACTTGTGATTGAATTGAGGCCTCTATTTATGAGAAAACAATGTCATGTCAGGTAAAAAAAAGTGATATGCTTTTCCATCCTAATGAAATATTTAGGAAATATTCTAGTGGTTCAAAATTTTATACAAGCCTTGACTTTCTTACATGAATTTTATAAAGGAGAAATATAATCTTATATGGACTTAATAATTTTTCCCACAAAAAATATGTGATAACCAATTAAAATGTATGCCAATTGAGGTTGACACTAAAGCTTCTTATCAACAATGAAGAGGTGATTTTTTGGTGACCAAAATAGATCTGTGATCAATATTTTATATATCTTTGCATACTACATTGATTTGGACACCAAAACACATGGATGTTTGAAGGGCCATCACAATATAGGAGTTGTAGGACATGTTGCTCACACCCAACACGATGTGAAAAAGCTCATAGGACCTTGCATCATATCTTGAAGTCCATGAGGGTAATGATATTTAGGAAGTAGAGGCAAGATATAATGATCTACATGATACCATATTGAACCAAGTGATTCCCACATAGTTGATAACCATGCAAACGATAATACGGTACATGGTTAGGTCATGGTGATTGACACTATCGATGAAATGGATAGGGTTGCTTAATTTATTCTATTTTGTTAAAAGCCTCACCAAATTGATCCATAAGAAAAAAAGGAGTATCTATTTCCACAATAATATAGATCACAATGCCAACATCATCTAGGCAACCACACAAAATATTGAGATCCAACTTCTATTATAGATGTAGTTTGTCATCTTTAATACCAATTAGGTTTTCAAATACTAGTAATATGGAATTCTAGATATTGTTCTTATGAAAGTGGCATCTAAGAGCATGGGGGAGACATAGTTGTAGCTCAAACAATGTTAGGGAGCTCCACCATGATTTTATTAAGTTGCCTAGATCAAAGATATTCATATCCTTTGATGGTGAGGTAATGCTTTCAAAGGCATAGATAGCAAAGCTTATGTGAGGACTTAAGACCACCAAATAACATTTTCTATGAGTCTTGTGCACTTAATCAGGATAAAACCCAGGTAGACTTATTTCAGTAATGTTTGATTTACCTTCACTAGTGGCAAAGCTAGACAACACATGGATGATATTTTGAATGTGCCTATCACTCTTAGCTCTTTGATGTCTTCTTCTTCTTTGGTAGAAGGAAACAATGAAATCACCACAGTAGCATCAATGAGAAGTACAAAGAATTAGAAGATGATAAATTTGATGACATGAGATTGATTTTAGGTTTGTATGAAGGAGGCTTTATTGGGATATTTAGGTGTTCTATTTTCATGCAACAATGGATGAGGAAGAGAGGGAAAAGAGGGGCTAGCAACTGAGCATATTGAGAGGGGGTATTGTAGGCAATAAAGCAATGATGAACAATTAATGCCAAAAAATAACATTGAAAAAGTCAAAAATAGCCCTCTAGTCCATAGTGGAGTATTGTTAAAAAAAAAAGACACCCCAAGATTTTTCACATAGGGTTCCTCATAGAGATAACATCCCTCGTCATCTTCAAACATGATGAGAGCTTGATGAACAAGAGAGATGATGCCAAAAGAATATAGATCCAATGGTGAACACGCCATCAAGTGCAATTTGCATAAGGTTTGATGATACACGAAGCTAGAAAGATGCGCAAGAAGATAAAAGGTATCCTTACAAGAACACATCACCACTATAGTTATATTTTGTTGAGGCTAGTTGTAGTCGATGTCCATTTGAATGAAAATCAATTTCATGGGTTGGCACACTAAATTGTGGCCTATACCAACAACATATTCATGGATGGTCACCTCCTCTAGTTCATTTGTGGTTATGATGGAAGTGAGTGAAATATCAATCCCCTTCATAATGTAAGGGGATTCATTAGGTTCGAAAATGACAAGGCTAGAATTATCTTCTACATTAAGGCTTTCATCCAAGTGATCTTCTAGATCTATGTCATCCATGTTCGACATGATCAACATCATCTCGACACACAACACTTTGGCTCGTTGTGCCATTTCATGGATAGACAGATTTTTGAGGTGTTGTTGATCAATCACTATGTTGCAAAGAAACAACATAACAAATTTTGAACACACAAGAGGCATAACAAACCCAATCCACAAATGGATCAAGTGCTTTAATACCAAATTGATATGGATCAAATCTTTTGAAAAACTTGTCTAAAACTTGTTTGTCTATTGCATTGATATTATAAAGTACTTATAATCACTCAAAAGTCCTTCCAAGATTAGATGAAAAGATTTACAAGATATAATCAAATTAAATGTTCAACATATTTCTTTATAAGATACATGATGACATATCAGACTAAGACCATATAAATCTGATAAATATTTTCCAGGTGCTTTTCAAAAACTTTTTGAATTAAATTGAGAGCTAATAGTTAACTACAAACTAAATAATTAAACCTAATGTTTAATTATCTCGTTCCCTATCATTCTCTAAAAGGTATAATTGAAATCCTACATTTTAAACATTGACATTATTATAAAAGCATATGATTCCCCACACCATCTATAATTAAAATTAGTAATTCCTCTTGGTTTTATTTCCCATTTATTGTTGAAAGGGAAGCACGACGATTATTGCATGCTACGTGCCTGATTATAGATTATTTTTAGCAGTTTCTGGTAGGCGGGAAAACTCTCTAACATATTCCAGTACCAGTCTGAAAGCTCGGGTAAAGAAGCTGCAAATTCGGAAACGTTGAACGCCTTTCCAGCTGTTGCTTTAAAATCTCGGTCACTAGAGCTCTGCTTTTCCAACTTTTGTAAAGATTGAGATCCTGTTTTCTTAATGTTTGCAAGGGACACTGCCAAAAGTTTCCTCCGTTATAATACGTCTCCACGTTCCGACGAGTTATTTCTTTGAAAGTCAACTTCAAAGTAAATGACAGCGTTAGCGATGGCTGTCAGCCCGCCGACGTGGATCACCCAGAAATAATTGTGTACGACCTTGAATATCACTTCCCTTTATAATTGTGTACGACGTGTATTATCTTAGTCTGCAATTACAATGTTTATGATGGTTTGCATTACCTCAATATCACTTCCGTCTCAATTATTATTAGTTAACAATTCGAAGGAGATCAGGAACTTAATGAAATAAGATCGACGTTAGTCACGCAGAAATAATTCTGTACGACCCTGGTCTACATCTTTTGCAATAACACCCGTCTGTCTAACTCTCTCTCTCTACATGGTGGTGGGTATTTTTTACCCAATTTGGGAATTACCGAATTTTCTTTTAGGAATATGTAATTGCAAATTAGAGTTATGTGGCTCCTCATCTCAAATGACTAATTTTTGCTTTCTAGAAGTACTTAGTGGTGTAATATGTAATTGCAAATGAGAGTTATGTGGCTCCTCATCTCAAATGACTAATTTTTGCTTTCCAGAAGTACTTAGTGGTGTAATAAAGTGGTGTAATAAACAAAAATAAGAAAGGGTTATAGTTATTATTTTTAAATTGTTTAAAATTATAATTATAAAACAATAACGATTAGATTTAGTTATTTATAAATTTATTAAATATTTTTTTTATTAATATTAATTATTTTA
Organism: Wollemia nobilis; assembly: GCA_028583015.1. Classification (NCBI taxonomy): domain Eukaryota; kingdom Viridiplantae; phylum Streptophyta; class Pinopsida; order Araucariales; family Araucariaceae; genus Wollemia; species Wollemia nobilis. The sequence goes on along the minus strand of JAQPPZ010016892.1, from coordinate 31,877,404 downwards.
AGTAGAGGTAAGTTGTGAATTTAAACTATGGATTATAAAAATATATCTTTTAGATATAGAATATGTTATGAGGTGAGGTATATTGAGAGATCATACTTTGCATAAATATATGTAGAAAACCACAATAGAAACTTACAAATGGATATGGATGAGGATGGTTTTCAACTTCCAAAAAATAGGTCCAAATAAAGAAAAGTAAATAAACAGTGGGGACTAGTAAACAAGGATATTAGAAGAAATATTGATTCTTTTGAGGCTTTAGCCAATAAAAAAATACATCAGGGCTTAGTCGACATTGTACAATAAGATCAAAATATTAACAAGGAACTATCTACTCGGTTTGAACCAGATTTATGGAGGAACATTCTTGTTGAACCTAAGGAATGTGCTCATTAAAGTTTGAATACTCTCTTGAAATACCACACACCATTCAAGAGAAGGAAAGTGATAGAGAAAACACATAGTTAGATGTTAATACCTCTACCATTAATAAGGAAATACCATAAAATGAGTATGATAAATAAAAAACTTCCTCAATAGAGCTAGGAGAGGACAAATCTAATAAAAGTTGTGAAAGAATATTGAGGAATAGAATAATAAGACCTACCTTATATACTGGCAAGGCAAAAAGAGAATAACTTTTAAATTATCAAGTGAGACCCAAGGAAGTAAGAACAAACATAGAGAAAAGAACACAGTCTAAGTTGGTTGAACTTCTCTTTACCAAACAACAAAATGATATTGGTAATTTGAAGGAGGGTCCAATAATACCTAATGAGATATGATTACCATCTCATAGAATATAAGGGGTGATAATATCTCCTCAAAGTAAAGGTGTATTAAGAAACTCTATTTAAGTAATAAGCTTGATATTCTTTGTATCTAGGAAACTAAAATAGGAAGGAAAATGTTTCCAAAATTATGAAAGTAGTATGGCCAGATGTGAAGGGGATGTTGTGGGTATAAGAACAACAGGGATGATTCTAACTTGTTGGAATCTAGTTAGAACCTCCTATAAAATCGTTCATAAAACTAAGGATTGGATAACCTCATTAGTCACATGCTACTTTCTACATATTTATTTTATCCTTATCAATGCCTATGGGTGTACAAATCCAATCAGGTAGATCAGAATTATGGAGTAGGATTGAAACTTTTATGAGAAGTAAAGACCAAGAAATCCAATTTATGATCACAGAATACTTTAATACCATAACCAAAATGGAAGAAAATTTTAGAAAAATTAGGAAAACAATCTGGAGTATGAGAGATTTCTTAACTTTCATTCTCAATAATAATCTACAAGAGGTTAATTTTTGGGATGACATTTGGGCCAGGGAAAGTCCCTTAGGGGATGATCCATGGTTCACCTCCCTTGTTTCTCATTCTAGAACCCACGAGCTTGAAAAGGTGGTAAAATTTATTATTGTCCAAGATGGGCATAGATTTTGGTCTTCCCCCCTTCCAAAGTTGGTCACCGATGCAGATGTAAGATTATGACATGATTTATTAGTGGAGTTGAGGATAATTGTGGTACATAATATTTTAATAGATGATATATTGGTATGGATGGGGGACCCGGATGGGTCATATTCAATTAAATTTACCTATGTTTCTCTTAGCTCAGTGGAGGAAGACTTTTTTCTTGCAAATCAAATTTGGTTAAAAAATATAATGTCAAATATTAACATTTTCTATTGGTTGGCTATGCAAAACAAAACCCTCTCAATCGAGAATCTTATTAAGAGGGGGATGTGCCTGGTCAACAAGTGCTATTTATGCAATAATTATTAGGAATCAATGACTCATATTTTGCTCAGTTGGCATAGTGTGCAAAATATTATGGCTTCCATTCTCTCTTGGTTGGATGTTGGTTGGGTATTTTCTAATTCCTTAATGGACTGTGTCATCCAATGGAAGTCACCCTTTATTTCTTCATTTTAATCCAAATATTCCAAAGAAGAATGGTAGAACCCATCCAAACTAGCTACCTAATAAAATGATGAACACCCTCTTTATTAGGCAAATCCCTCCAAAGATGTTCAAAAGTAAAAGAATTGGACCACTGTAAGCCAAGTAAAGTGGCCATTCTCCTCCATAGCTCAGAGGCTAAAGTACACTCAATAAAAATATGGTTGAGAGTTTCTACATTCTCTTCATACAAATCACGTCTAAAAGGGCCATGAAAACCATGCTTCATAAGTTGGTCACAAGTAAGCACCCTACGATGCAATAAAAACCAATTAAAGAACCTCACCTTAGGCTAGAGATTTTGAGACCACAATTGAGAAAATATGTTAGAATAATTGTTGGGATTATTATAGCATAAGGTCAAATAACCTTGAGCAACTGAATACTCACCCTTAGTAGTGTTTTTCCATCCAAAACAATCTTTTTCATGGGACCAAGAGAGATATCTCATATGAAAGATGCCTTGGATATCTTGTCTTTGCCTTTCTGGGATTTGAATATGCCAGTCCTCAATAGGGATCCAATATGTACCAACCTTTGAATTACCAGTATGGTTTCGACAATAATTAGCCATCTTTATCCAGTTAGCTCGGTGAAGCTCCTCCATCCAAGGCCTCCAATCGGGAAACTGAGTTATCAAAGGCTTGTGACCATCCAAAGAATCTATCCAAAAATTGACCTGTTGTCCATTATGAATGATCCAAAATAAATTTTTATTTATAAAATCCTCACAAGTATTAATAACTATTAAAATGGGAGAACCTTTGGTAGGAAGTTGATAGTGAACAAGGTCTTCAGGACTTTTGTTCTCAACATATTTAGAATGAATATTATTGGCCCAAAGAGCATTGGGGTTATGTAACATCCTCCAATATAATTTAGCAGCTAAATATTTGTTATTATTAATAGAAGACCAGAACCCTAACCCCCTTTATTCTTAGGAATACATAAAGTGTCCCATTTCACCAAGGCCCATTTTATTTTCTCCTTAGTACAATTCCAAAGGAAACGATGACTGATTTGATCCAATTCACGCAGAACAACCTTTGGAATATTCAACACAAAAGATACATAACTAGGAATAGCTTGAAGGACTAATTTTACCAAGGTGATTCTACGCCTAGAAGAAAGCCACTTGTTGGTCCACTTTCCAATTTTCTTCTTAACTTTGTCTAACAACCAATTCCAATATTTATTTTTCTGCCTTTGAATATTTATGGGAATAACTAAATAAGTGATTGGAAGGGAGGTCTTCTTATATTTTAATTTATCCAAGACCATGGATTCCTGTCTAGCAGAGCAGTGAAAGAAAATAACTTTAGATTTGTCTTCATTCATCAACTGCCCAGTAGCAATTGGAAAAGAACTAATGATTTGCTTAATATTAGAAGCTTCCTTAACTATAGCTTTACCTAAAAGAGTAGAGTCATCCACAAATAGAATATGAGAGATATTTCTAGCTCCATGAGCAATGGTACTACCCAAGAATTCAACAAGAATGATGAAATAAGGAGATAGCAGGTCACCTTGCCTAATACCTCTAGAAGTTGGAAATGACTGAGAAGGCCTGCATTTGATAAAAACTAAGTAGAAAAATGAAGAGATACATCCCATAATCCAATCCATAAAATCCTTAGAGAAACCAAATTGCCTCAAAACTTTGATAAGGAAGTGACAATCCACTCTGTCATAAGATTTGGATAAGTCTAACCGAATGAACATGGAAGGAGATTTTTGCATGTCCATGGAATGGATGGCTTCCTGAGCAAGAAATATCTCATCTACTATTTGATGCCATTCCACATAACCCCCTTGCTCTGAGGAAATAATCTTATACAAAATAGGCTTCAACCTTTTTGTCTTGATTTTAGTAATAATTTTGAGAAGAACATTACGTAAAGCAATAGGTATAAAATCTGAGATATGATCAACCTCTTGAGCTTTTGGAACAAGAGTAATATAAATTTTATTGATAACCTTCAAAATTTATTTTGTTTTCCTGGCTTCTTCCACCACCTCTAATAAATCAACATGAAGGATATCCCAAAAATCTTGGTAGAACTCAATGGGAAAACCATCAGGACCTAGGGTTTTCCCTTTTTGCATTTTAAAAACTACATGTTGAAGCTCATTGATAGTAACAGGAGCAGTCAAAATAGAGTTCTCCTCAGAAGTGATAAGATAAGGGATTGCTTGAAGAACATTTTGTTGAAAATCTGAGTCAAGAGGAGTAGCAGCAAAAATATTGGAAAAGTAATCAACAAAAATAGACTTCATGCCATCCCAAGTATAAACAACATCTCCAAAATATGATTTTAGGGAAGAAATAAAGTTATGATTTCTTCGAGCTAGAAGATATTTATGAAATAAATTTGTGTTTCGATCTCCTTCTTTGAGCCATTGAATTGTAGATTTTTGCTTCCATAAGATTTCTTCTCTTTTTTCCCATTCCTCTAACTGAGTTGTGAGTTTAATTTTATATGCTCTTCTCTTCTCTTTGAGGCCATCTAAATGGATTTCCTTATTCAAATTTTCAATATGAGCAATAACTTCATGTTTTTTTTTATGAACATCCCCAAACTCTTTCTGGTTCCAAGTCTTGATTTTGGATTTAATGTATTGCAGTCTTTTGGCAAAACAAAACATCTTAGTCCCATGCCTAGGATTACCTTCCTTCCACCATTATTGCACATGAGGTCTAAAGTAAATGTATCTAAGCCACATTAATTGAAAACAAAATGGAGAGAAACTCACGTTGGTTTTCCACATTTCCACCATGACTAGCCAATGATCCGAACTGGCATTATTAAGAGTCTTCACTTTAGGAATGTGACCATGGATTAAGAAATTTTAAGAGAGCAAAAACCTATCCAATCTCTCCATTATACAAGCTAAGCTTTACCTTCTGTTACACCAAGTCATAAGGCGATTATTTGGTTGGATTTCCACAAGATGGAGATTTACAATATATTTGCTCATGAGGTCAGTGATTTTGTCCAAATTTCTATTTCCCCCCTTTTCACATCCAAAGAGAGGATGGTATTGAAATCTCCTCCGATTAAGATCCAAGCTTCAGGAAAATGAGAGATAATATAAGTTATATCCTTCCACTGTCTCATTTTTTCCTCCAAAGCATTCAGAGCATAAACAGTAATGCAGAGAATAATTTGGTTGGAATGTCTACTTTGAATAACTATAGCGAACAGACCCCAACTGACAACCATATGGTTAACTACCCCTTTTGGGTCCTAAATACAAGCAATGCCACCAAAATTTCCCTGGGAACTGAGGGAAACCACTTTTCCAGGTGGCCATATTTTACTGGCAATTGAGTCCATATCCTCCATTGGCATCATTGTTTCTTAAAGGAAAACAATATGTGGATGATTTATCTGAATCATTCTTCTAATTTCATTTTTTTTGAAAGACTCCCTTTGAGTCCTCTAATATTCCAAGTGATGATATTCATTAATACTAGGGCTAAAAATTTGGGAAGGACATTAATATTACCTTATCCTACAAGCTTATCACCTTCTTTTACCATATGATATTGATTGGTCTTGCGACCTGCTTTTTGATTAGAATCCATATTCGGTTTTTTCTCTATTTCTTGACTTATTCCAATTTAATCTGAGATGGTTTCTAACCTTGAAAAATGCTCATACATAGCCAAAATTATATATATATATATATATATATATATATATATATATATATATATATATATATATATATATATATATATATATTTGAGTTTTAAGACCATAGCTTATAATCAATCTCCCATATTATTAATGCATAAGGAATAAGCTATCCTAATATTATTTAAATTGTATAAGCGGCATTTTAAAGTACACTTAGAGAAAATTTTCAATGGTTATATAGTGCAAACATAGGGAGTGGTTTACATGTTTCTTCTTGAACAAGAATTTATAATAGTTTTCTTGTACATTAAGGGGCCTTAGTAATAAAGGAATATTATACTTGGTTGAAGTATAAAGCAATGGAATTATTAGTAAAAGGATAATTTTTAATAAACATTAGTAAAATGATGATTTAAATGAACTAAACCAAATATTTTTTTGACATCATTGGTGATATAGGAATCAACATGCTTGTGATTTATATTTTTGATAAAATATCTACAATTGTTTGTACTATAAATTCAATAATTAGATATGCTAGAAATAACTCTTTGCAAATGTAACGTCTCTTTATTTATCAGGTTCTCAAAAACATTAAAATAAAAATAGTTTAATCTAGAGAGAGTGTGTATATATATACAAAATATGAGAGTGGGAGGAGTAGATGACTTCTTTGACTATATGTTCAACTATGTATTGGTCAACAAAATATGAAAACACTTAGATTTAAATATTTGTTTAATGTAATAAATTGAAAAGATGTAATTTATTCTTTAATGCTCAACACGCTTTGTTTTTTTTATTGATGGAATGGGGGTTTTGAAAGGTCCCCAAACCTTTTACAATTTCAATTCAAGAAGGGAATTTCCAGGAAAGGGTCTTGCAGAGAGATAGAAAAGAGAGAAACCAAGAAGAGAGATGGGACTGACACAACAATCCTTCAACACAAGCAAAGACTAAAGTTCATTGAAAATAATTACTAGTTTGAAACATCATGATGGACGCAAAAGTCGATAATTTCACTGGAGAAATCACTATCCCAAACTTAGAGGTGTATTTGGTTCAAGCCTAGTTTTACCATTAGATCAACAAATATATTTCCCTCTCTATAAATATGCTAAACTAAGGAGTGATCAAAGAGTCTGAGAACCCTTTTTGACTCATCGATAGCAATAGCAATAAACCACATCAGAGGAGAGGAACACTTGATGAAGATAATGGTATTCAATGAATCTCCTTTGATGATAAGATTGTGGAACTATGTGTTGTTAGCCACGATGAGACCTTAGAATAAAGCTCAAGATTTAGTAATTTTTTTGGTGAAGGCAAGAATAATTCAGCCTTGGTCATCCCTGATAAGACCTCCTACACTAGCTTTACCAGGGTTATCCTTAGTAGCTTCCTCGAAGTTGAGTTTGAACCAACCTAGAGCAGGCCAGACCTAGTGAACTAAGGATCTATCAACTTTGGGGAGTTGAGGTTTGGAAGGACCAACAAGGATATTGAAAAAAAAATGAGATAGTCTTAGTTCCATGACCTTGGATTTTAGGGCAACGAACAAGACTAGCATTCTCCTGATCTAGGGTGATAATTTTGGAAATGAGAAAATTAAGGCTACAATAAGAGCCATTGAAAGCCCCATTATTACTCTCCAGCCACACTTACCACAAGAAATAAGACATAAATACCATAGGAAGTAGATGCAAATGTTTTGGAATTAGGCCATTGGGAGCAAATGTCCTCGATGGTATTAGGAGGAGCCCAAGAAATATTGAACTCCAACATGAGGGAGGATAGGATAATTGAGGTGAATGAGTAACTCAGGAAGAGGTGGGGGATCAATTCCCAATCATAATGGTACATATAGTATCTTATGGCAAGGACTAATCCATGGTGAGATAGGTTTTCTAAGGTTAGGACTTTGTTCTGTATAAAAATCCAATAAAAAATGTAACTTTGGGAATTTGTTATCAAGACATACTTCACTAAATAAATGTATGAAAACTTGTTACAAAACATAGACGCTCGTATTCTTTATATTTTGTATATTTAAGATATTATTTGAGGTAAACAAGATCAATCATTTAATTTTTATATTTTTTAAATAAAAATATAAAATTAAATTTCGTTCACATAAAAGTTTTATTAATGAAAATTTGAATTATTATAAATGATATATATTTAATAATTTTTCTCTCTTCTTTTTTTCTAGAGAAAAATAGGTTTTACTCAAGTCCACTATCTTGGAGAAATTAAAACTTTCATCTCTAGAGCTTGAGATTTTACAAATAGAATAAATTTTCATTTCAATTGATTTACTATAGCTAGATACCTATATTTTTTGATAAAAAGTATGAGTTGTTTATAGTCATCTTCTAGATCTTATTCAATTGTATCTGAAAACACAAATATTTAGAATTCAACATTCTTCTTGAAGTTTTTCCACAACAACCCTCACAATACTAGAACTATACCTCTATTATATATGCATTGCATGTTGATAGAGTACCCCAAGGGCTAGGTGGATTGGTAATTGTCTATCTATTCAAGAACTTACCAATAAGAGACCTAGGTTCAAACCTTGGGGGCATATACATTGCAAAGGTAGTAGTCTAATTTGAATCCTCTAAGTGTGCACTAGATCAATGAATATGGAATGAATCTCGATCAATTGGTGGTCCCTCTCACGTTGGATCAATAAAAATGAGGTGGTATAGGCTTTTTGGGAGCAACCCCTATTTTTTGAACCCTACACTTGGTAATTACTAGAAATAGTGTGGATTTAACCAAATCCCCTATGTATCCAATTGTTTTTCAAAAAAAATGTATTATTATAGTCTACTCTACCAACTTTGGATTGCTAGTTTCCTTCCTAATGCATATGTGCAACCACAAAATATGTAATGAATAGTTTAGAAATCTTAAAAAGTTGAAAGTTCATTTTTAAATCTTATCAAGATATATATGCACAATAAATAAACTATGATTCATTATATAATATGACTGGAATTCTTTTTAATCCCAAATTACAAATTAAAATAATATTTTATTATTTAATGAGTTATGAAATAATTCTCATTTATATTATAATGAAATTTTAACAAATCATAATTGAATTTTTTAATAAATACTTTAGCCGTCCAAAAATTTTAAAATTCCAATCCATTGTTTGTTCCATAATCCAACCAGCAACTAATAACTCAAATAATCCCTTCAACCATGAAGTCCATTTAATATCATTTTTTTTTTTTCAACACATAAAACTTCTACTCATTTTATAATAGCATAGTCTACTTTACCAAATATGGACTATTAGTTTCCTCTAATGCATCAGTATACAAATGGATCCCCTAAAATATTTTGTAGTCCTTTGGAATATTATTTTGAATTTTCTCCTTTCAAATTTTTCTTGTCAACTTCAACTAAACTTACTACTTCCTCTAACCATGGAAAAGAGAATTTAACTTCACAATCCTCTATTAAAATTCCTTTATTGGCTAGACTATATGTACATTCATTCCCTTCACTTAACATATGTATAAGGTCTTGTATTTCCATAATGATCTCTTGTATATTCTATGGAGCCTTTGCTTTCTTAAAAATTGTATTTTTGACTATTTGTGAATCGCTTACATATATACTATTCCATTTCATTTGGTTGTATATTTTTTATCCTTCCAAAGCCTCCCAAGCTTTAAGTTAATTATTTGTCTTATATTGACTACTAAACACATAATTTGATCAAAATATCATCCCTATTATTTTTATTATTCCTCCTCCTATTGGTCCTAGATTTCCTTTAAATACTTCATCAAAATTTAATTTGACCAACTATGTTTTTGGTGGTTTCCACTTTAGATTATTTTCTTTCATGTTATTTCTCTTATACCAACTATCATAATTCCAATTGATGACTTGGATCCATCTATCAAGGATCTCTACCTCTAGATTAGTGATTAGTTGAGATTATAGGGTTGGTTCAGACATGTCTATGGCTAAAAAATATTTCTTTTCATTACCTCTAAACTACTTTTATTTTATTTAAATATTATTTTATTCCTTTCCAACCAGACACTCCAAAGTATTATATATTTCAATCCCCAACTTTATATAAAACCTAAATTTTAAAAGTGCTATGTTATTTCTTTGACTATTCTTCAATTATATCATTCATCTCCTTGCATTCACCAAAGCTATTAAGAATACATTACCATAATTACTAGACTATTAAGTAGTGTTCCAAGGGATGGTCTATAATCTCCTCTTTTGTACATAGAATGCATTGTGAGGGGCCATGAAAACCCATTTTGATTAGGTTATCCCAACATAAAATTTTCCTATGATGTACTATCGTTACAAATATTTTGACATTTGGAATGCTAGGGGTATCCCAAATATTTATCCATATTCTTGTGTTGTTTTTATTTTTTTGGTGCTTTATAGTATATATACTTCTTGCTATACATTATCCTCAACTATTAAACTATTAAATAATCTTATCCTTGAATCCTGTTATCATGATCACTATTTTTATCTTTCTTTTCAACTGTCGCCTAGTAAAAATGTCTGGTATACTTGTAAAAATAGTTTATCCATCTATATATTCCTTCTTGATCCTTGTAGATAATGTTTGAAAGAATATCATCATATTTTTCTTAAAATAATCTCATCCATGGTTTTAAAATTGAATCTAGATTGAGTGGATTTTTATCATACCCAGTATCCATCCAAACATATTTTTTTTGTAGTTCTCATCACCCATATTAAACCTTTAATCGCTAGATCAATTGATTTTTTTGAACTGTTTCATAGTGTAGAACCATTTCGTAGTGACAATGCAGTAAATATTAAGCTTGGATTATTGAGGTAAATATACTTCAAAGAATTCTTTCCATTGTCTCAGAATCCCTTTGTAAAATATCCTAATTACTCTTCCCCTTAGAGATATGTTTGCATCCATAAAAAATTTTAAATCAATACCTCCCTGTTGGAAATATGAGTAGATTTTGGTATCATTAATGTCAAGTCAGCACTAGTAAGTGTTAGTTTTAGTGAGTAGCATCAGTTTCAGGTTTCGTAATCAAGTGCAAAAGAAAAATTGCTCCCAGGTGGTCATATGAGGTTTAAAGGGCAAAAGGAAGGCCCAAGAAAAATAATATTATAATATTTTATTATAATATTAAAAGGACAAGACCCAAGAAATTAAATTAATTATAAATTAATTTAATTAAATCTTAGAGTTATTAAGTTAATTATAAATTAATTTATATATTCATTTAACTAACCCTAAAGGATAGGGTTTAAAAGTTTAAATTAATTCAAAAATATTTGAATTTAATCGAAATCGTTGATGTCATCGAATATATGACATTATGCATATAAATGAGGGCAAAATACCATAGCATAACTTATCCACGATCCAAGTTTCATATGCAAAATTCATACGTATTGCAAGGTAGACGATTGTGTGTTTTCAAAGGTTTCGTGTGGTAGAAGATAGGACAAAGCAGAGGGGATTTCGCTTTATGTTCCAAGGCATTGTGTAGTGTGACTGGAAGCCAAGGGTGATGCTAAGACTTTGGAAGACATGACGTTGATAGATCAAATCTTATGGTCTATATTTTGGTGAAGAAAGGAAGATCTTTTTTTGGAAACTGCACATGAGACAAAGGATAAAGCAAAGGTGCTAGCCTTTCCCTTTGTGTGGAAGGCATGTAGCCCACGTGGTGGGTGCACACCTTGCAAAGGCACTCAATAGGGAGAGGCTACGCATTTGAAACCCACCGAGGCCCTTTTGTGGATTAAGGTATGCGCTAAATTATGGAGGTTTCAAAAATTGTTGAAATTATTTTTTTTAAAAGTTATTTAAAGTGGAAATTGCATATTATAAGGTTTTTGTGAGGGAGATAAAAGGATATACATTATTCTATTTTAAGATTTTATTTTTGAGTGATTTGAGATTATTGACAGGAGTAATAAGGTGTGCCAGAGTTAGATAATTTTTGTTGAAAAAGTTAATAAAATTGTATTGAAGGAGAAATAAGGTATAGTAAGGTTTTTGATATTTTGACTTGGTGAAATATTTTGAAATAAAATATTAAGTACAATTATTTATTATCTAACCCTTAAGATTGAAAAAGAGTGGTTGTGATTAAGACAGGTGTTTGAGGTCAAATCATACTCAAACAAGAGGTAAGGGCATTTTATCCTTGAGAGTGATTGTTGGATGTTATGAATGCTAAGTTGGAGTGAAAAGGATTGTTTGATAAGCATTGCTAAGTTTAATTGTTAAAGGTTTTTCTAAGTGAAATTTTATGATAAAAACCTTATTTGATAAGCATTGTTGGAAACATTGAATGTATATTCATATGCATGATTAGGTTTTGTGCAAGATCATGAGTATAATTGTTTTGTTAAGTTGAGAACTATCTTGAACTAGGTGTTGTGAAATATCATGAGTATCATTGTTATGTGAAGTTGAGAACTATCTTGAACTAGGTTTTGCGAAATATCATGAGTATCATTGTTATGTGAGATTGTTTTATGAGCATTGTTGGAAATATTTGAGTGGGTATTCATGTGCTTGGACAAGGTTTTGTAAGCAAGGAATGTTTCATTGAGTGATTGATTAAGTGGAGTTTATTGAGCCTATTCAAGTGTTGAATTGATAGTTTAAGTTCTGTGAAACGAATTGTTCTATACTTCTAAATTGATTTGAAAATGAGATTAAAATTTATTGAGCATTGTTGTGAGTGTGAAGCATATTGAGTCTCTAACAATTATCTATATGTTTCTATGATATTAAAAAAGTTTTTGTGCGAAGCTTGTCTATGTGTTTGAAGAGGATTTTGTGTTATATTGAGTTGGGTTGAGTAAGGTTTTGTGGAAGCTTACAATATATATTTGAGATAACTCTTGGTGAAGACTTGTTGAGTATATTAGACAAGTTCTAGTGAGCACTTGTTGAGAATATTTGATGTAAGTCTTGGTGAATACTTATTGAGCATATTGGACAAGTTATATAGAGTACTCATGGATAGATTAGTGTGAGCTTTTATGGAAGTTTAAAAGGAATATTTGAGATAAGTATTTGAGAAGACTTGAGAGCATAGTTGATTGATTGATTTGTTCAAACCTTGGGTTAAGGTTTGGAGCAGATCTAGCAGAGTTGATTTGTGATTGAGATAAGCTTTGTGTTAAGGCTTCAGGATAGATTTGAGGATATTTTTTAGTGTAGATTTGAGGACAATTTTGTGCTAGACCAGGAATAGATATTGAGCAGATCTATGCTAGACCAAAGGACTATGTTTATTATAGATTTAAGAACAAATATTGAGCAGATTTGTACTAGAATGAAGCATTGTGTTTAGTGTAAATTTTAGGATAGAGATTGACAAAATTTATGCTATATTAAAGTACTATTTAGTGCAGATTTAAGGACAAAGATTTAGTAGATTTGAGCTAGACTAAAGGATCATGTTTAGTGAAAATTTGAGATAGAGTTGAGAGCAAGCTTTAGAGATGATAGAGTATAGAGGATGGTAGTCTCCAGTGGATAGAGGTCCATTAGCCAAGGTAGTGAAGATAGGTCTTCTGAGTGAGGGTAGGAGTCTTTAGTTGATAGAGATCCATAAGCTATAGTAGTGGAGGCAGTAGTTCTTCTAGAAGAGCACCAGCTAGAGCAAAGGAGGAGTTTTCCTGTGGATAGAGATCCATGAACTTGATTAGGGTATTGGTGTCTCCATTGGACATAGGTCCATAAACATTGTAATAGGGAAAGGATTCCCAAGATATTTGTTGAGAAAATTTTAGTGAAATATTTTCTTCATGGAGTAGCCCACATTGGGTGAAACACATTAAATTGGTGTCTCTATTATGTGTAGTGATTTTTACATTGATTTAATTATTGTTGTTGATATTTCCTTTAATATATTGCATAATAATGATTGGAAAATAAAACACAAAAATGGTCTTATACTGTTCACCCCCCTCTTAGTATAAGCTTGTATTCTTCAATGGGTATTAGAGTGGGTTCATTTAGAAGAGTTTAATAGCTTGAAGAAAATTATTACAAGAACACATATGGATTATAAAAGTGGATCCTCAGATAATTTAGCACCAGTGTTTTATGGGAGTGATTATGTATTCTAGAGTATGAGAATGAAGATTCACCTGATGGATCTTGGAAATAAAATATGGAAATAAGTTGAAAATGGATACACACCACCATCTACTCCACCTACAGATAAATATGGTAAGCTTCTACATCATTATAATTTAAAAGTAATGAATACAATTTTGAGAGGTTTGCATAAAATAGAGTTTATAAAGGTTATGCACTACAAATCAACAAAGGATATTTGGGATATATTGTAATACATATATCAAGGATATGAAAATATCAAAAAGGTAAAGTTGCAAAATCTCAAGGGAATATTTGAAGACCTAAAAATTAAGGAGGAAAACATTGGTGATTATATAATTCATGTAGATGAGGTTGTTAACTCCATGAAAGGACTTGGATTTGAATTTTAAGAATCTGATGTTTGTAATAATATTTTAATGTCACTTCCAAAAAAAATTAGTGAAAGGATTTCAACTATAGAGGAATCAAAATATAGTGATATTTTGACAAGAGATGAATTACATTGCATTCTTACAGCTTTTGAGATGATAACAAAAGAAGAACGTAATCTCCAAAAAGAAGTAGCCTTCAAAGCTACTAAGAAGACAAAGGGTAATAATTCATATTCTAGCAATGAGTTATCCAATTATGAAGAAGCAAATTATGGTAGAAGGAACAAGGACTCAAGAAATTACAAAGGTACAATATTAGTTAGATGTTTCAATTGTGGAAAGTATGGTCACTATGCATTTGATTGTCAAGAAGCTGGAAATAGCAATGATGAAGGGAAATAGGATCATAAGAACAGGGAAACAAAAAAATACAGGTACCAAAAGAAAAGTAGAGATTGAAAATGTAAGCACGGAAAGAAGGTCTTCCAAAGACTTAAGAAGAGTTTCTATGCAGACAAAGCAAGTAAGTATTCAAGTGATAGTGATGATAGCTTAGATAATGATAAATATGACGTTTTATTTCTAGTAAAATAAAATAAAGTTGTTAAGAAAAGGTGACCAATAATTCTCAAGTGTTTTAGATGTGGAAATTTTGGTCATATTGAAGATAGTTGTACAAGGAGTGGTTTCAGTTTTAGTGATAATGAATATGAATATACACTTGAAGGACCAGAAGAGAATCTACTTATGAAATTAGAGGAAGAAGGAGGTGATCCTATAGAAAATAATTCATAAAAGAATGAAAATGTTTTCAAAGGTAAATAAATAGAGGAAGAGTCAGAAAATGGAGATGTTAATCTTGAGGTAGATCTTATTCATGCCCTTGATGCATTAAGGGATGTAAGAAAGAAAAACTCAAAACTCAAGCTTAAATTTCAATAATGTGATGAAGAGAAAGGAAATATTATAGAGGATCTAACCAACTCAATAGCTAAGACAAGGAAGTTTAAAGAGAAGTTAGAAGCTAAGGTTTTAGAATGTGAAAGGTTAGAGAAAGAAGTAGATTCATTAAGGAAGGAAGTAAAAGAGTCTAAGGATAAGCTACACAAGTTTGGAAAAAGCTCAAAAACCATAGACAATATTATCAAGGTACAAATACAGTCAATAAACAAGATAGGTCTTGGTTTTGAATAGATACAAAAGAAACAAGGAGAGGAGTCAACCTCATGTTCTGAAGAAGTGAAAATTTAGATGAAGAGAGTGTAATAGAGAGTGAGACTTCTGAGGATGTGTTGGACAACATAAAGTTCAACAAGGAAAGGAACAATGCACAAATAATGAACATATGGAACAAGAAGTAGCACAGTATAAAAGATACTACGAGACCAATGAGGTCAAGACAAGGTAGTTTCAATGGAAGATGTTTCTCATGTCACTGATTTTAGCACAAGGCTTCACAGTGCAAGACACATGAAAGGAATATGGAAAATTTGAAAATAGGCAACTTTTGCAAGGGTATTGCTACTTTTACAATCATTTTGGTCACAAGGCAAGAAATTGTAGGGTTCATGATAGGAATAGATATGGCTTCACCAGGATAAATCCCAAGATATTTGCACCATTAAGGAATAACAATATTAATTGTTAGAAGTGCAATAATGATGGGCATACAATAAAGTGGTGTAGAGAAAAAATTCTAGAGACAACCAGGAACAAGAATAGTAAGAGGGATCATAAGGATCATATGAGGAGTAAAGTGGAAAAATATAAAGATCAGCTGTGTAGCACCCTAAAATTGGCGCAGTAAAATTGTAATAATTACATTCACCCTAGTAAATAATTTAAATTCAAATTTTAACCTCCCAAACCGCCCGTTAACCGTCGGGTAATCCGTTTCCCCCTTTTTCGTGCCATTTTTAGAGGTTGTTTTGACCGTTTGACGATATCGTCGTCGATCAGACGATATCGCCCCAGATCTGACGATTTCGTCTGGGCTAGGACGTCCAGACGATCTTGTCACAAAACTGATTTTGCACAATTAGCTTCTGTTCCAACGGGTCTCTAATCCGGGCAGAAGCGTGTCTGCACCGTTAGGGACCCTCCCCCGTTGGAGATCTCCCAAATAGGGATGATCTCCAACCTCCTAACTACTCCCCTAAGCCTATTTAATCCTTAGGACCTTCCCTTCCCAACCCCTGGCTGAATTTCCCTATAACTTGATTTTGCGTGCATTAGAATACCTAGAGCATCATTTTGCCTTTGTTATTTTGAAGTTTTCTTGCAGGGACCTCATTGATTTTCAGTCGGAGCAAGCTCAGATCGTCGTAGATGATCTCGTTCAAATCTCGGACGATCCTGTCATAATTCGAGATGATTTCATTACTTCCAGATGATTTCGACTGCAATCTGCATTGGGGGCAATCAATGCCCAGAGTTTGCACTTTCTCTTATTCCTTTTGCTATTTTATTCTGCATTTTAGTTAGTTTTTTCCTTATTTCTTACTATTTTGCATTTGGAGTTCACCCATATAGCTTAGGTTGCATGATAAGATCATAATTTCTCATTAGAATATCATAATTTGTTTGAATTTCTATTCATAACTATTGTTTAGTATTCATATTGTCATTTTGTGTTGTTTCCTCTCGTCATCATAGTCGCATTCTCTGTATTTTGCATCTGTTTTTCTGTTTGCAGGTCTCTGACAGATGAATTCGTCAGATCTCAGACGATCTTGTCTGATCTCAGATGATCTTGTCAAATCAGAGGCGATCTTGACTGCTTCAAACATTAGAATCTCCATCAGACATCCGGATTAGGTATTCTTCTTTTATTTCTCTATTTTTTGTCTTAATTTTGTTTTCTGTATTCATTAAATCTGCACTTTCATATAGATTAATTTAGATTCATTTGGCCAAACCTAGGATATGAATGCTTAAGGCTAAAAATGAACACATAAAAACACATTCCAAACCTAGGCGTGGAAACTGCCATTAAATGTTTCTTGGTGAACCCACCATCCGTCGAAAAATCATCAAAATACACCTCCCTTGAGAGGCGGGACCTTCGCAAGTCCTCTCAGTCCGAGGTACCGTGACATCCTTTTCCCATCCTCCTTCCGGGCACGGATCCTATAGCCTGAAGGTAAGGATGCGAAAAATTTGGAGCGATACATTTTGGTGAACCCGACGTGAATGCATTTTAAACCTTTTGAAAACAAAAACAAAAAAACAAATATATATATATATATGTATACAAGAAAAACAAAAACAAAATCATCATTTCAAGTTTGTATGTTTTAGATTCAATTCTAAATAGTAGATGCTAAATATTACTTTTAGAAGTACTAAAGAAACCATGAGTTTTTACTCAAATCAATATGAGCCCATCAGTAATGTTGGAAGAATTCAGCCAAATACATTTGTTGATTATGACCAACCTCATCCCTATTCAACATCACCTCCATCACACTTTTCTCATTTTTCATCCTTAACCCAACAGGACAATCCCTTTTCCAATCCTCTTCATAACGATATTATCTATTCTCCCATATATCCATATTATGTCTATCAATCCACATACAATCCTCCACCACCTTTTCAATATTCTTCTCTCAATACAACACATCCATTTCAACAAGAAAATACTTATTCTTCCAATTCTACCATGCACTCACCTCATACTTCGCAATCTTCCTGTCATCATTCTACCCATAATAAAGAAAGTAGAGGTGAGAAACCATTAGGTCCTTTTATGACTGAAATTCCTAAGGCATTTATCAAAAACCTCTCGAAAACCTTCATCACGTAAATTTACTAAGCTCAATCAACCAATGGATATAATTCTCAAGTATTTACTTGACACAAATAAGATTGAACTCCCTTCCATAAGACAACTTGATACCACATCAGATTGGTTTAAACCTGAGCTACATTGTGAATATCATAGAGTAGATGGACATATGACACAAAATTGTAAAGATTTAAGATGTGCAATTCAAGATTTGATTGATGAGGGTCTTTTTAATATAAAGGAATTACAATCTACAACTGATTATAAATCTCCATTAAACAATCAAACTCCTACACAACAAATACCAATAATCAATCAAGACATGGGGATCTCCCAAGAACCCCTATTCAATTATCAACAACAAGAAACCAATCAAATATTGCATGTTAATGTGTCCCATCATGATGATATTATTAATATTGTAACAAAAACTACAAATGAGCAACCTCAAGTTCAATCAACTCAATCTGATATTCAAGATATGGATTCCTCATTTGACCAACCTTCAAAACTATCTTTGGCTCTAGAGAATGATCCAAAATGGAATGTAAGCATAGAAAGCTCATCTTTAAAATCAAAATCTCAATCTGAAATCCACTTTGATAGCCAACAACAAGTGATTAATCCTCAAGCAAAGATATCCCTTTTAGAAGTATTACAAATTTCTCATAAGGAAATTTTGTTCAAAATACCTAGCCAACAATTTGTTCCTCATCATATTTTCTCTAAGAACATAATTAATGGTGTAAACCCTCTTGAGGTTAACCATATTTCATTCTATGATGAGGAGATTCCTTCCTCTACTCCACAAGAAGACTACTATCTTTACATTACAGGATCTAGTAAAGAAACACTTGTTAAAACTATCATGGTAGATAATGGCTCCTCTCTTAATTTATGCACTTATCAATTATTCCAAAAACTCAAAACAAAGGAAGAAGATCTTAATGAATCAAATGTTATTATAAAATCTTTTAACAATGAAATTCAAGAAGCTCAAGGTACTATAATTTTTCCCCTTAATATTGGATCCAAGATCCTGGATACTTTGTTTTATGTAGCATATTGCCCTTCACCTTACAACCTACTTCTCAGAAGTCCTTGGATTCATACGATGAGGGTTGTCCCTTCCACTCTTCACCAATGTTTGAAGTTTGAACTTGCAAATAAAATTGTTACCATACATGGTGACCCAACACCATTTGAAGAATATTTAATGGTTGAAACATCAAGTTCTATACATTCTCTATTATCACAATTATCTTCTATCCATCACTTTTCTTCATCCATATATGATCATCCTTGTTTACCAAATAACATCCATGCATATCTTTCACATATGCTTTCTCCTCCATCTTATCAAGACTTGGAATATAGTGATAAGAATGAAGAACTTTCTTATCCTTCTTACATTTTATTTTGTAACATGATCAATTTTACACATATAAAAGTCAAATCTTTTGCTACATTATTCTACATTATAACAAAGCTTTTGTTATCACTACCTTTTATTCATCATCTTTTGTCCTTACCTTCACCTCAACCAGATTATCCTTCAAAACCTCCTTTGATTTTGAAGCAACCTTAGACATGCTATACTCAAATAACCTTGTATAGTGTATATAGATCATCTTGTATATACCACCAATTTCAATTCATAAATTAAAATCAAAATACAAAAAAAATCAAAATCCTCAAAATCTTCAAAAAAAAAAATACTAATGCAACTAAGGACCTTAAAGGTAAATTTGAGCCCAACTGGCTTGGACCATACATTATTACTGCTAAATTTGAATCAGGAGCATACAAATTATCTACCTTAGATGGTAAAGAACTTAAAGAACCCATGAATATTTTGCATCTTAAACGTTACTATGTATAAATTTGGTCATTTCATCCATGTATATATTTGTTTAAATATTCAAAATCACTATCTTGTATTTCTTTCAAATTTATAAATTCAAAAACATCAAAAACATTCATAATCATCAAAATCTTCAAAACTATTTGTTGCATTTATTTATGGCACTTGTTAAATTTTTTGTTCAAAAACAAAAATAAAACCAAAAAAACAAAATAATGATAAAAATATAAAAACAACAATATGCTTGACTCTTTCGAAACCAAAACAATATAAAGAAGAAAGAGAGAGTCAATATTCTCAAAACTTCTCAAAAAGTATTTATATATATTTTCTTACAATTATTGCAGTTATATGTTTCAAATTATTTTTGATAAATTAGCATTTATTTGGAATCCCTCACTTGCACACTCACAAAAATAAATATCTTGATTTTATCTGGCATGATTACTAATCTCTCTTATATCAAAGTCCACAAAATTCAATTAAATAAAGTTTGAGCATAGAGAATTGATCTTGTTATTTACTTAAACCAAGCACATCTTTTCACAATAAAATGATTATATTTGTAATTTCCATGTTTTGCTACATAGTAGAAGTGATTTCTTGAGCGAAAAGTTTCCCCTGCTATCCTATCATGCACATGGTCTAGAATCTTTGAGAATTGGCAAAAGGACAAGCTCACCCCTACCCAGAATAAAAATCCCTTGCTCTACAGCTAATCCGAGCAAGTATCCCTAGCAAAGAAAAAGAAAAGAAAAGTTCAAGAAAAAAGAGAAAAGAAAAATGTTATTTTATATCATTACAGCAATATTTCAAGCACTATCTCAAAAATCAAGCAAAAAAAAATACAAAAAGAAAAAGAAGCAAAGTTCAAAAGAAAAGCAAAAGAAAGCAGAAAGCAAGAAAGCAATAAAATCCCTTTCCCTACCCTTTGAAAAGAAAAGAAGGGTTGATGAGCTTGAATCCCTGGAATTCTCAATTATTCGAAAACCGTGAGGTAAGCCCCATAACAGGTGGTTTGTGCCCAACCTGCTTGGCCTTGGGTAACTCCTAGCGTGGTGATATGTCTGTCACATTAGCGACCTTCTTTTGTACAGACCTATGTCCGCTTATGGATTAGCTAGCTCTTGATAATCCGACCTACATAGTAGTCTAGTATGGTTATATGCATCTACATCATGGTTAATGAACACTTATTTGGTTTCTTCAAATCACTTGTATCATATTATCTTGCTCAAAACTGGTAAATGCACAAAGCAATTGCACACACATTTGTATTTGAGAGATTTTGTGTATCATTATGATAAATCAAGATCGGAAATGAATTCACATATGCACATGGGATTCCTTATAAATCTAACTTTTGTCTTCAAAATACTTTGAAATATTATTTTTGCAACTTGTTTGGAATAATTCAAGTACAGTTGTTTACCATAAAGACAACTATATAATAGAAAAATCAAAAATTTCTTTCAAAACCATACAATCAAAACATATATATATAACTTTTGTCGACTTTCGCGACGATGGTATAGTTCCAAAACCAAAATTGGAATTTTATGCCTAGCGCAAGTCCTCATCTTCATATTTTCTGTTTATTAAAAAATCAACCATGCAATAAAACTATCTATTTTTTGATTTTCGCGATGATGGTATAAGTCTATACCTACATATTCTATGCCTAGCGCAAACCATTGTAACAATTTTTATTCCCCATTTATTTAAAAATCATGAAAACCATATGACTTAAATCATTTTATTACACAAATTATGCTTTTAAAAAAAAGCATGCACATTTTCATTATTTCATGTCATTATGTCAACCTTCAATTTTGCAATGATGGTATAATTCCTAAGGAATTATCCAAAAAATTTATCACACTTAGGAATTTATGCCTAGCAAAAATCATTTGAACATTATTTCATGCATACTATTTTTATGAAAATCTGAAAAACAAACCATCATCACCATCATTTTCACCATTGCACCAAAGTCTTAAGACAGTCTCTTAAGCACTCTTTTACTTTTAACAATATTTCTATAATTGGGATTAGCTTGACGACCGAGTGAGCAGTGACTCCATGAAATGGTCTATAATAGCGACAATGTCCTTTGAAATTATTGTTAGAAGTCTCTTTTTATTTTTTTACCACATCACATTACAAACAACCAATTTGTTACATCGGATTATTTCATTTAAAATATTACCGCATGACATCAAAATTATAAATTTTCAAAACGACATAATTTCATGAATCCTCAATCCAATTATCAAATCAATCAATCAAACATAAAAGCATCATAAACATACACATAACACAAGTCATATGATCAAAAATATCATCTCATATATATATCAACAGTATATATACATCATCAAAACTGGATCGGTATGCCACAATCTACCTCGCATACTCAATCCTCTATCAAAAATAATAAATAATATAATTGAAGTGTAAGAAATGAACAGTAAAAATGAATTAGGGTTTTACCCTATTTTTTAATTTTATTCAAAAACACTTAAACATTTTGCTTTTCCGCGTTTTTACCTCAAACGTTCGATTTGGGTAAAAACACGGAGGGGGCACTATAGTAAGTCGTCGTACGATTCGACCAAGAATCGTCGCCTAAAAATGGGAATAATTTTTGCTTTCTCGTAGATCGAGAAGAACTCATCTTTAACGCATTTTCTTCGAAAAATTCGCTAAAGAGGGGGCAAAATGTAGCACCCTAAAATTGGCGTAGTGAAATTGTAATAATTACATTCACCCTAGTAAATAATTTAAATTCAAATTTTAACCTCCCAAACCGCCCGTTAACCGTCGGGTAATCCGTTTCCCCCTTTTTCGTGCCATTTTTAGAGGTTGTTTTGACCGTTTGACGATATCGTCGCCGATCAGACGATATCGCCCCAGATCTGACGATTTCGTCTGGGCTAGGACGTCCAGACGATCTTGTCGCAAAACTAATTTTGCACAATTAGCTTCTGTTCCAACGGGCCTCTAATCCGGGCAGAAGCATGTCTGCGCTGTTAGGGACCCTCCCCGTTGGAGATCTCCCAAATAGGGATGATCTCCAACCTCCTAACTACTCCCCTAAGCCTATTTAATCCTTAGGACCTTCCCTTCCCAACCCTTGGCTGAATTTCCTTGTAACTTGATTTTGCGTGCATTAGAATACCTAGAGCATCATTTTGCATTTGTTATTTTGAAGTTTTCTTGCAGGGACCTCATTGATTTTCAGCCGAAGCAAGCTCAGATCGTCGCAGACGATCTCGTTCAAATCTCGGACGATCCTGTCGCAATTCGAGATGATTTCATTACTTCCAGACGATTTCGACTGCAATCTGCATTGGGGGCAATCAGTGCCCAGAGTTTGCGCTTTCTCTTATTCCTTTTGTTGTTTTATTCTGCATTTTAGTTAGTTTTTTCCTTATTTCTTACTATTTTGCATTTGGAGTTCACCCATATAGCTTAGGTTGCATGATAAGATCATAATTTCTCATTAGAATATCATAATTTGTTTGAATTTCTATTCATAACTATTGTTTAGTATTCATATTGTCATTTTGTGTTGTTTCCCTCTGTTATCATAGTGGTATTCTCTGTATTTTGCATCTGTTTTTTTGTTTGTAGGTCTCTGATGAATTTGTCTGACGAATTCGTCAGATCTCAGATGATCTTGTCCGATCTCAGACGATCATGTCAAATCGGAGGTGATCCTGACTGCTTCAAACATCAGAATCTCCATCGGACATTCGGATCATGTATTCTTCTTTTTTATTTCTCTGTTTTCTGTCTTAATTTTGTTTTCTGTATTCATTAAATCTGCACTTTCATATAGATTAATTTAGATTCATTTGGCCAAACCTAGGATATGAATGCTTAAGGCTAAAAACGAACACATAAAAACACATTCCAAACCTAGGCGTGGAAACCGCCATTAAATGTTTCCTGGTGAACCCACCATCCATCGAAAAATCATCAAAATACACCTCCCTTGAGAGGCGGGACCTTCGCAAGTCCTCTCAGTCCGAGGTACCACGACATCCTTTTCCCATCCTCCTTCCGGGCACGGATCCTATAGCCTGAAGGTAAGGATGCGAAAAATTTGGAGCGATACACAGTGGTTCATGGGTGTAGAGATACTCCCACCCCAAAATTAACCACCTCAATATGAGGTCGAGGAGGGGCTAAGCTAAGAGACTCATTATTAACCCTGAGCCCCAAAGGTGACCCTTTTAGGAGGAGAGAATTTACTTAGGGGGAGTAGTTTCTTAGGGGTAGCATAAAAAAAAAATATGAAGGAAATGGTAAAATGTAATTGGGTTGCCATCAATGACAAAGGGGGATATTATTTGAAATATGAGTAGATTTTGTTGTCATTGATGTCAAGAAGTCAACATGAGTAAGCATTAGTTTCAATGAGTAGCATCAGTTTTAGGTTTCGTAATAAAGTGCAAAAGAAATATTTCTCACAGGTGGTCAGATGAGGTTTAAAGGGAAAAAGGAAGGCCCAAGGAAAATAATATTATAAAATTTTATTATAATATTAAAAGGAAAAGACCCAAGGATTTAAACTAATTATAAATTTAATTATTATAGTTTCATTATAAATTAATTTAATTAAATCTTAGAGTTATTAAATTAATTATAAATTAATTATAATTTAATTATAAATTAATTTATATATTAATTTAACTAACCCTAAAGGATAGGGTTATATAGTTTAAATGTAATTTGAAAGTATTCGAATTAATCGAAATCACCAACATCATCAAATATATGACATTATGCATATCAAGGGGGGAAAAACACCATGGCATAAATTATCCATGATCCAAGTGTCATATACAAAATTCCTATGTATTGCAAGATAGATGATCATATATTTTCAAAGATTTCATGAGTCAGAAGATAGTACAAGGCAGAGGGGGTTTCACTTTATGTTCCAAGGCACTATGTAGTGCGACTGGCATCCAAGGGTAGCGCTAAGACTTTGGTAGGTGTGAGGTTGAGGGATAAAATCTTGTGGTTTGCATTTTGGTGAACCAAGGAAGGTCTTTTATTGAAATTTTTGCATGAGGCAAAGGACAAAGGGAAGGTTCTAGCCTTTCCCTTTGTGTGGAGGCACGTAACCCACATGGTGGGCATGAGCCTTGCTAAAGCACTCAGTAGGGAGAGGTTACGCATTCAAAACCAAGTTAGGTCTTTTTATGGACTAATATATGCACTAAATTGCTGAGGTTCCAAAAATTGTGGAAATTATTTTTTTAAAAGGTTATTTAAAGTGGAAATTGCATTTATAAGATTTTTATGAGGGAGATAAAAGGATATGCATTTTTCTATTTTAGGGTTTGATTTTTGAGTTCTTTGAGCTTATTGAGAGGATTAATAAGGTGTGCCAAAGGGTTTAGATTATTATTTTTGAACAAGTTAACAAAATTGTATTGAAGGAGAAATAAGTTATAGTAATGTTTTTGATATTTTGACTTTATGAAATATTTTGAAAGAAAATTTTAATGACAATTATTTGTTATCTAACCCTTAAGATTGAAAAAGAGTGGTTGTGATTAAGATAGGTGTTTGAGGTTAAATCATCTTCAAAAAATAGGTAAGCACATATTATCCTTGAGAGTGATTGTTGGATGTTATGAATGCTAAGTTGGAGTGAAAATGATTCTTTTATAAGAATTATTGAGTTTGATTTTTAAAGTTTTTTTGAGTTAAAGTTGATGATAAAACCTTGTTCGATAAGCATTGTTGAAAACATTGAATGAATCTTCATATGCATGATTAGGGTTTCTGTAAAATCATGAGTATCATTATTTTGAGAAGTTGAGAACTATCTTGAACTAGGTTTTGTGAAATATCATGAGTATCATTGTTATGTGAAGTTGAGAACTATCTTGAACTAGGTTTTGTGAAAGATCATGAGTATCATTGTTATGTGAGATAGTTTGATGAGCACTGTTGGAAATATTTGAGTGAGTGTTCATGTGCTTGGACTAGGGGTTGTAAGCAAGGAAAGTTTCATTGAGTGATTTATTGAGTGGATTTGATTGAGCCTAGTCAAGTGGAAGTGTTTAATTGATAGTTCAAGTTCTAAGAAACAAATTTTTCTATACTTCTACATTGATTTGAGAAAGATATTAAAAGTGATTGAGCATTGTTGTGAGTGTGAAGCATATTGAGTCTCTACCAATTATCTATATGTTTATATGATATTAAATAGGTTTATGTGTGAAGCTTGTCTAAGTGATTGAAGAGGATTTTGTGTTAGATTGAGTTGATTTGAGTAAGCTTTTGTGGAAGCTTACAATACATATTCGAGGTAATTCTTGGTGAAGACTTGTTGAGTAGATTAGACAAGTTCTAGTGAGGACTTTTTGAGCATATTTGAGGTAAGTCTTGGTGGAGACTTTTTGAGCAGATTGGATAAGTTCTAGAGAGTACCTGTGGATAGATTAGTGTGAGATTTTGTGGAATATTACAAGGTAGATTTAAGATAAGTCTTTGAGAATACTTGAGAGCAGGGTCGATTGATTAATTTTTTCAAACCTTGGGTTAAGGTTTGGAGCAAATATAGCAGAGTTGATTTGTGATTGAGACGAGATTTATGTTAAATCTTGAGGACATATTTTGGTGCATATTTTAGGATAGGTGTGTGCTAGACCAGGAATAGATATTGAGAAGATCTGTTCTAGATAGAGGGACTATGTTTAGTGCATATTTGAGGATATATATTGAGAAAATGTGTGCTATATCGAAGCACTATGTTTAGTAGAGATTTGAGGATAGATATTGAGAATATTTGTGCTATACCGAAGGACTGTGTTTAGTACATATTTGAGGATAAATATTGATCAAGTTTTTGGTATACCAAAGGACCGTGTTTAGTGCATATTTGAGATAGAGTTTAGAGTAAGATTTAGAGGTGATATAGTATAGAGGATGACAGTCTCCAGTGGATAGAGGTCCATTAGCCAACATAGTGAAGACAGGTCTTCTAAGTGAGGGTAGGAGTCTTCAGCAGATAGAGATCTACAAGCCATAGCAGTGGAAGTAGTAGTTCTTCTAGAATATCACCAACTAGAGCAGAGGATAAGGATATCCCCTATGGATAGAGATCCACAAGCTTGACTAGGGGATTGGTGTCTCCTTTGGACAAAGGTCCATAAACATTCTAATATGGAAAGAATTCCTAAAATATTTGTTGATAAAAATTTTAGTGAAATATTTTCTCTATGGAGTAGCCCACATTGTGTGAACCATGTTAAATTGGTGTATCTATTGTGTGTGGTGATTTATACATTGCTTTGATTACTGTTGTTGATATTGCCATTAATATATTACATAATATTAATTGGGAAAGAAAATTAAAAAGTGGTCTTATATTGTTCACCCCCCTCTCAGTATAATCTTGTGTTCTTCACTCCCTTAGTTTTATTATCACACACCTTGATCCATTTTACCAAAGAAAAAATTATTCTATCATGTAATCCTAACCACAAAAATGACCACATAATATAGATTCAATTTTGTTTACCAATTTAGCATAATATACAAGGGCACATAATATCTTGGAATGGCCTACAAAACTGATTTAATTAGTTGTAGTCTTCCTGCTAATGATAGCCATCTACATTTCCATACTGGTAGTTTATTATAAAATTTACTTATAATAAATTCCATAATTCTATCTTCATCCTCCCTTCAAATAAGATAATCCCTAGATATGTTAATACTATATTTGCCTCCTTCATTTGCAGTAAGTTGCACATCCTTACTTTGACTCTATCTGGAGTGTTGAAGAAGTAAATTTTGTATTTTTCCTATTAAATTTCTACATGGAGGCTCTTGCATATTCCTTTAATACTCTATTCAAATATCTAGACCTTTTTTCCCTACCCTCCTAAAAATGGTTGTATTATCTACAAATTATTTATGGGTGATTTTGTTACTAGCATTAAGTTTACTTTTTATCCCCTTCTTTTATGCCTTCTTCATTTTCCTTCCCAATACCCCTACCATAATAATAAACATGTATAATGATAAAGGATTTATATCTAAGACCCTTCTTGGATTTAGATGATTTTATTACTATCCCATTGACCAACACTGAATATGATAGTTTAGAGACATAATATTTAATACATCCGATCCATTTATTTTCAAATATAAACTTTTATAATACTACAAAAATAAAACCCCATTTAATCCTATCATAGGCTTTATTCATATCAAGTTTTAAGTTCATTATTTTTTTTTTTGTAGAAGCTACTTAATGTATTATTATTTTATGAGCCATTATGCTCCTATCCTAAATGTTTCTCCCTTTCATAAATTATTTTTGCTCTTTTAAAATATTTTTTCTTATAGTAGCCTTAACCAATTTATCGTCACTTTAGAGATTATCTTTTATGCTATATTGCATAGGCATATAAGCCTGAATGAATCACACAATTTTGCATCCTTCTTTTTTGGAATCAAGGTATGATATGTTTTATTTATTTTATAAGGTGTGTACTATTTTACCCTATACTATTCCACTACCACAAATAAATAACCCTTCACTATTTTATAGTTATGTTGATAGAACGCTACGACAAGTCCATCCCAACCTTGGGATTTATCCTTATTAAAATATAAAACATTTGAATAAATTTTTTCCAAAATAATAGGATCCATCAATTTGCTATTATCTTCATATGTTATAATTAAAGGTACTTCTTGTAGTAACTTATCATTAAGAACTTCAATATCATTTGATCCTAGCATAATTTGGTAAAAAAGCTTAGCCTTATTTTTTAATTTCAAATTGGTATTCAATCCAAACCCATTCTATTAATTTAATTATATGAATTCTAGATGATGATTCCTATACTATTTTCATACTGTCTCAATTTAAATCTCTAATTATTTTCTTCCTTACTCAAAATATTATCATATTCATTAAGCAACTCCCTTTCCTCTGAGCTTAAATTGTTGTGCTTATTTTTTTAGAATTTTTAAAGTTTCTATTTTAGTTCTTCTTTCTTCTAAAAATACTTTTGAAAGTGTTATTGTCCCATTATTTTAATCTAGATGTCAATGATTTAATTTTTTTTAGAAGTGTGTACAACCAATTATTTTGTAAATAATTCCATGTTTGTGCTATCATATCAACAAATTGAGGATGGTCTTCCCGCATTTACTCATATTTAAAACATGATATTTTTTTTATTCACTTACCATAGTTTTAACTCTTAATATCCAATGATATAAGCTAATACTTATGAAGGTATTAATTTAAGCACAAGTCCCTTAATCTATCCAATGATATAATAGTATGCATCTATCCAATTATTTTGCTATGAGGGTCTATATATACTATTGTTGGTCTATGTATAGTTGTCCTCTTTATACTCTACCTATTGTAGATTTTTTTTTGTATTAATATTAAAATAGGGTTTTGAAAGGAGCCCCACAACCTTATACAACAAGAAATCCTGGAGGCCAATTAAAGCACAAGATGACCTCCATAAGGGAGGTCCACCCAAAAGGACAACAAGGTATTACAAACCGAGGCAAGCACCCCCCAGGGAAGGGGAACCAAGGGAGTTCACACCATCTCCATGAAGGCAGTCCAGGGAAAAAAATCCAAACAACTTGGTCCTAAAGAATAGTAGGACAACATGGGGGACTAGAAACTACCAACCCAAATAAATGCATCATTTGAAATTTTAAAGTCACAACAGGCTACAACGTTCAACAAGCCTAGGTATAAGAAGGGGTAACATCACCAAGGGGTTATAAGGGACAATTAGGGAAGGTAGGAACATACTGAGGGGATAGCATAATAAAGGCCAGTACACACCATAAAGTGCTTAAACCTACAGGTACCAACCAGATTGCCCAGATATCCAAAAGGAACCAAAATTTGACAAGAGTTAAGGAGCTTCCTCCCTAACACAAAGTACAACATCATTGGGAAAATCCCACTGCTAGATAGATAAGCCTTGAGAATGAACTTCCAAGTTTACTAAGATATCATCCACTGAATTGCCTTCTCTAAAAATGTGGGAGAACTCCATGCTATAAAAGGAACGAGCAAGCCAAGTTGCTTCATAAATTAAATTAGCTATTTTCCATCCCGAACGGGAAACTCCACGAAGCATGTTGATGATGGATAGGGAATCCCCTTCAATAATTGTATTTTTGATGCCAAGTTTCTTAAGTTACTCCAATCCAATGAAGGTCACTCTAGCTTCAGCCACCATGGAAGATTGGACTCCAAGTCAATATGCATAAGCCATAATAAGATCACCATTATTATCGTTTATTGCACTGCCCATGCTAGCTAAACTAGGGTTACCTTTAGAGGTGCCATCAAAGTTAAGTTTGAACCATACAATGTTTGGTGGAGACCAATTAACCTCCCTCCTTGAGTCAGAATCAGGAGTGATATGGGCTAAAAACACAAAACCAATACGTTCTTCCAACAACTGCTCGCTTGGGGAGAGCACCAAAATTAATTTTGAAGGATTCAAATTGTTGAGTGTCGAAGACACATTTTTCTACAACTTCGAAATAATCTTGAGGCTGATTTAGGTGATATTATTTTCCACTTATTTGAATACCCTTGAGTTCCTTTTATTACACACTCCCTAGAAAGAGTGTGGGAGGAGAAATTTCAAAAAACATTTAAGTCACCGTTGCTCTCAATTGTGGCATTCGACAACCATAGATAGGATGGAATGGAAAGCATGTGGGAACTGTGAGGGAGTAGGGGTAGGTATTGGTAATTACCATGTGAGTGACCAAGGTTATGGGTGAAAGGGGTGTGATGAAATTTGTAGTGTAGGTGAAAGAGGGAGTTCCATATAGGATGATGGATGTGAAGTGGGGGTAGGCTTCGATGAATATGACAAGCCCATTGTCTATACTGGTGGTGGATCTATAGATGATGAGGGTTGTGAAGGTTGTGGAGGCCACAAAGAAGATGGTGAAAAGGGTACAATAGTAGGATGGGGTGCTATAATAAATTATTATGTTATGGACGTTGTTAGTTGTGAGTGCATACACATACTGGATGAAGGTTGTGGTGAAGACACTAATGAGGAAGAAGGTATGAATGCTCCTAGTGGATGAGGATTAGAGATACGAAGGACCAAGTGGGAGATCAATGATTTTATAGAATTTGGAAGGGCCCTGTTGGTAGGAACATAATGGACAAGCCCATTGGAGACATATTTAAGACAATGGTGAAATGAATATGGCACACACTGCATATCTCTAATCCATGGACATCCAAGCAAGATGTTATACTATATTTCCCCTTGAATAACATGGAATAGAATCATAATCATACGTACACCTACACAAATGGGTAGGACAATGTATCATATTGTAGGTCACTTTGAACTATCAAATGTGCAAAGTTTTAATGAGGGTATGGATAAGTGAGCATGTGGAATGTGCAAGTGATGCAGAGCCATGGTGAAAATAATGCTGATTGAGGAATCGATATCAAAAAGAATATGCTTATAAGTGATATCATTGATGGTTTTTTGAAGGTGAAGGGGAGGATCCGCTTCTTCACTTATGAGTTCTATGATCTCATGGTCATAGAAACTAATAGATGGTTGAAGGTAGTGCAGGATATTACCTATAAAGTTAACATTCATATCAGTATTGTGGGTCTTGAGGTCAATGGAGTGAAGGATGTCATTTAATGCCTTGTTAGATATTACCTATAAAGTTAACATTCATATCAGTATTGTGGGTATTGATGTTAATGGAGTGAAGGATGTCATTTAATGCCTCATGATGAGATTGAGATTGTTGTAGTAGTTCAAATATAGACAATATGGCAGGGGCATTACGTATTTGATGTGTAAGGCTATTGCAAATTATAATGATATTCTATGGGATATGAGGTGGAGTTTGAGGATTCATAGGCGCTTGTGGGGAGACAAATGGTGTTGGTGTAGGGGCGACCAGCATAGTTTGATGTGATGGATAATGTTGATTTCAAGTGGTGAGGTTGATCATGCCCAATACACTGCGTGAGTAAGGGTCACAGTGGATATTTTTGACTTGTATTGGTGGCCCTAGGGGGTTATTTTGAGGTTTTTTGGGATTAGTATCCTAGGTTTTAGGTAAGAGATTTTGATATATCCCTATTTTATAGTTTTGTGGTATGAGAGGGTTTGAAACTTGAATGGTTCCTTGATCAATGAGATCTTGGACCATACCATGAAAAGAACAACATGATTCAATATCATGGTCGTGCTATCTATGGTATCCACAATAGGTTGGCTTGATGTTATTATGAGGTTTAGGTACATTTGAATTTAGAGCTTGAATTTTTGGTAGGGTGATGTGACCTACATTGTATAGCCTCTGGAATAACGGTAGTAGAGGCTCAAAAAGTGATGTTAATTTACATTGTGGAGGTGGGAAACGATATTATCAAGCCTACTATGGTAGAGGTGGAAGAGGTGCATTTGTTTGAAATAGTTATTATTGTGGAGGAGGAGGTCGTGGGACCAGTGTGAGGGCCAAATAAGTTGCTACAACTTGGTTGGCTTGTGGTGGTCATGGGAAAGGTTGATTGGGTGTGTTCCTGTTAAAGAAAAATTTGGAGTTATATGAAGGCTTTTATATTAGTTTTATTTTTCTAGATTTGACTTGTATGTCCTCAATAACTTTTTCTTGAGCAATGACTTCCTCAAAGGTGCAACTTTGGTGAAGATGTAGGGATATGGAGATGTTTTTATGGCAGCACTTTGATAAAAGTGTAACCAACTCCATTTATGGAAGGCTATGGGTGAGGTCATGTATGACCGATCTCCATATAGAGATCAATTTTGTGATTGGTTCATCATCATCCTGTCATAAAGTGTAGACATCAAATAAGTTTATCTTATTTTTTATGTTGATATAAAAGTGCTCTAGGAAAAAATTTGCTAACTGCTCAAAAGTGTAGAGGTTGTGGTGCGGGAGCATGTTATACCATTATAAGGCTACCCCCCAAGTGAAACAGAGAAGATACGTAACATTAGAGGATTTCTACTATAAAGCTGGTAGCAAGCTGAGTAGTAGTTACTGACATGTTCGTGCGGGTCCTCCTTGATTTTAAACTTATCAAGCTTTGACATCTCAAATTTATATGGATAAGGAGGAATGGGAATTGAGATATGTATTGACTCATTGCAGAGCTCATCGTACATGGGTTTTTGTGGCCCATAACTGGTGATGCAAAGGTTTAACATTTTAACTTTGTCTCATAAGAGTTGAAGTTTAGGTTTTAGTGACATAGGAGATGGTGCTAATGGGGGTGAATCCTAAAATTTTGGGTATTAAAATTATTGTTCTTACCAATGTGGAGGAGGAACATATTGCAACAAATCTCGGGGATACTATTGCTACATAGGATAGGATGTCAAATCAATTGGTACAATATGTTGTAGAGCAGGTGGCTAATGAGGATAATAGTATTATGGGTGCACGATCTAAGGTTGTTTCACAGGGTTTTATTTGAGAGGCACCTGCTACAATGGTTGTGCTATAGGAGGTGATGACCAAGAATGAGGAGGTGTGAAAAATACAGGTCCAATAGAGATAGGTGGATGTGAGGATGTTTGAATGGGTTGTGTGACTTACGGACATGACAAGGCATCTAAGGATGATGTCTACATCTAGCTAGGTGGAAATTATGGGAAAAATATTGGTTGATAAGATTTGGATGTTGGATACATAGGCTATGAATGATGTTGAGGCTTGAACGTGGGTAAGTAGCTCAAAGTCATAATCTAAAATGAAGGAGGTGGAGGCAGTCGAAATGGAGGCATATATGAATATGGACTAGAAGAGGGTGTACCATACAATATCAATGGATGATATGTAGGGGTAGTGATGATGGATATGGGACATAGGTTTCTATGGTAGGAACTTGAGGAGGTGGTGTTGTGAATGTATTTACATTGACTTTAGAAGAGAAAGTCTATTGATATTGGGAATATTGTGTTTGTTGGGATTGCAGAGTTAGTTGTGATGTGGCCTCAAACAATGGAAAAAATATTGTTGGGGAAGGAGCACGATGTTTCTTCCTTTGTGTATTTATGTGTTGAAGTGGTGGGACCTATTTTTTTTATAGTGGAGGTTGTTTTTATGGGGATGCATGTGCATCCATGATAGAGATCGATGGGTCTGAAATCATCCCTATAATAGGAGAAAATGACACAATATCTAGATGGGTGTGATTGAGTAATGAAGAATCACTCTCAAAAATATATTGAGCTATATCTTAGAAAAAGTGATGAGCAAATGTAGGGGATGTGGGATGAACCTCCTCATCGACAATGATGGAAGGAGGTGGTTGTATTGGTTCTGTGTAGATAATGTGATCACAAAAGGTGGTAGAAGTATGAGGTGATGGTGGATTGGAAAGGAGTGGATTATCCTCCTTAAATTATGTGGTAAAAGTATATCCATATGTAGAGGTCTCACCATGAGATATAGTACCGAATGGGTCTAGTTCTAATAATAGGTCTACTATGAGCATAGATTTACCCTTCATGGCAAAAGGGAGAGGATAAACTGGATGGAAGGAGTGCTAGTAATTTCTTCCCCAAGGTACACTTGCTCGTGTGCATGGCTATAGGTGATAATAGACATGATGTCTTTTATCAGGGATTAGTTCTTAGAACTATGGAAAAAAAAAATTTATGTTTTGGGTATGATTAGTATGGGATTTTTATGCAACCCAGTAAGACTTGTGAGGTTTTTGTGCTTGAAAAATGAAATTGTAAGAAGGGGGGTGATATGAGCAGTGAATTCATAGGGTAGGGGGTGAATTGGAATGTGAGTGTGAAAAGAACACAAAATTAAAAATGACTGGTTGTAAACAGTCCCTAGGTGAGCTACCAATAAGTAAATGTGCTGAAACCATTCTATGAGAACATGTAAACAACGTATGACTAGAATAAATTCTAAAAGCAAAAAATTAAAAGTGTTGTTTCCTTTAGTGTGTTTTTATGTTAGAATCTCCTAGGAAGTATCATAGGCAATGGGGTGAACTTCTAAATAAAATAGGAATGTTGTAAACACAAAACCTCCTACAACACCCAAAGATGCACATAATACAACAATGCTTCAATAGGTGAATGACGACCTAATGTAAAAGGTATAGTAAAATGATAGCCTATGGGGGCATAAATTAAAGTGCATAAATGAGTTCACTATATCCTCTCACGAGGAGAGGTGGTACTATTTAAGACATTCTACTGACATACCCATGCTTTAAATTCATCCTCAGGTAGGATTAGTCAATAACAACAATTATTGTGTTCACTAATTATGTAAGCCTCATGAATGAAGGTGTCTAATCCTATCCCACTCTAAAGCCTCCTTTCGATGATGAATTTCAAAATACCAATCTCAAAAGTGGGGGATTTTTTGGTGATGAAGTCTAGGAAATCGCTTCTGTGGGGCTACTAGGTGTCTAGGTGGGTGATCTAGTGGAGGGTGAAAATCCTACCTCACCAATCTTGAGTTATGGATTGGGTATGAAATCCAATCTCACCACTTGTATATACAATGTGATTGTGTAGGTTTAAGTTGTTTAGCTATGATGCGAAAGTAAAGTGCAACTAATTAAATGCCTTTTTGAAAATAAATCTAGGCCTAGATGCATCTTTTGAAAAGAAACTAAGTGTCTAATTGTATTTTTAAAAAAGAGAATCTAATCATAGATGCCTTTCTGAAAAGAAAATTGATATAGGAAAGAGTGGAAATAGGAAAACTAAAATACATGAGAAGGAAAATGAATAATATACATGTATTAGAAAGAATTACAAGTTCTACTTTAGATGTTTATGTAGAGACAATGCAAGTTACCTTGAGGGTTTAGAAAGCAATAAAAATTCCTTAACCTAGCTGTGTTGTGAAAAGGAGTGCAAGTGGTGTGAGAACAATTTAGAAATTCTATTGTTAGAATTGGTGCTTGAAAGGATAAGCAAATTGGAAATGTCTTTTTTAAGAGAACAAAAAAATTTACAAGGTGATGTAAAAGTGATTTTGAATCTAACCCTAGATGCAAATTTGAAAAGAAATTTTTGAGCAAATGTGAAATGTGATTTGTCAATTTGAATTGGAATAAAATCTAAAAACTGATCTTACATATGAGTATGAAGAAAAGCTTACTCCAAATGTGCTTGAAAGGAAACTTGAAAAGAGGTTAAGAAAGACATAAAGCAATTTACAAAATTCAAATATAATTATGTATGAACATAATTCTTAAAATGAACTATTATAATTATGTTTATTTCATTTTAAAACCCTAATTTAATGTATTTAAATTAGGATTTTGATATACAAGAATAATACATGTATTAGAAAACTAGTCTTACAAATAAATGACAACATAGATGGTTCTGAGTAGAATACCTAAAATTTTACTTTTATGAATTCTCTACTATGACTCCTTATTTTTTTGGGTTTGTAGAGTAGTTTTGTAGGAAATCATAGGTCGAGGGGTGATCTGGCCCTGAATTTGTAGGTCAGGGGTTGAACTGTATTTAGGAATCTAAAACTCCTATTCTATTGACCTAAGAGGTGTCTTAGTATTTTAGGGATCCTATACCAATCACAAAAAACCAAAATTATATTAGATTTATAGTAAAATAACCTAATATAACCTATTTTGGGTGGCCCCATTAGGCATGCTAGAATGAAGTGTACCAAAGGCTACCATTTGATCAAGCAAATTAACAAAGATAAATTAACATGCTCAAAAATGCTTTCAACTTGTTTTATTGAGAAATTGATACAAGGTTATAGGGTGAATCTCATTTTATTTCTTAACAAAATATGAAGCACTCTGATGGTTTCTCTTGGGCCCCTTGAATGTAGGTGGGCTTTAATGTGTGTGAGCCACCGTTGTGTGTTGTTGTTGTGTTTGCTACTATGTTTGGTAATTTGCTACTATTGGAGGGTCTGAAAAAATAGTGTTAGTTCATTTTGGGGCCTATCATAGATCAGGACCCATATTGATAAAGATAAAATGACATTATAGACATGAAATAAAGTTGAAAATAAAGTGTAAATGCTATAGAAAAATGAAATAAAGCTTACCTGACGTTTTTGCTGCTATAGATTAGTTTTACAACCATATCATAGGGAAAGGGATGATTTGGAACCCAGATTCACATGTGAAGGGGTGAACCCAACCGTAGGAGCCTTTTGGTGGATATACTTCATCTGAATGGGCTCCTATAGTGCTTAGATGTTGTTTGTACCATCCATAATTAAAATTAGGGTTTTTTATGGGATTTTGATAGAGTTTTTGTAATTTATCTAAATAGGGAGAGAGAGATAATGAGAGGGACCCCCTCTATTTATAGGAAAATATGGTGTTAGGAGAAGTGGTTAGATATACCAACCCTTAGGGTTACTCCATGTTGTATTTAGGTTAGGGTTGTGACTAGGTGTCAAATACTCATGGTCTAGAGAAATATCTCATCCTCACACATGTGAGGAGATATTAGGGATAACTAGGGTTAGTTAGATCCTAGGTTAGGTTAGGGTTTCCCTAAATATCCTAACTAACCTAATGTGCACACATGTGTGAAGGAATAATTAGGACTAATTTGGGTTTAGGATCCTAATTAACCTTTTTAAGCCATAAAGTACACTTTAAGTGAAGTGACTTTACAATTAGAAATTCAATTAACTTAATTAGGATTTTTGGGAACTAATAGTCACATGGGATCCTAATTAAGTGTAAGAAATAGCTTAGGTTACCTTAGAGAGCTGTTAGGTGACCTCCTGGTAGATAGAATGTGGTTATGACATGAATTGTGTAGTTTAGTAGGGTTTTGTGCCTATAGGCCAATGCGATGGTCTATGTAGGTCTATGAAGGTTTACGATAGTCTATAGCAGTATATGTTGGTCTAGAGTAGTCTACAATGGTCGAAAATAGTTTACATTGGTCTACAATAGCCTAGAGGAGTCTAGTATGGTCTATACAAGTGTTCGGATAGATCTACAAGCACATATAAGTAGACATGTGCGACTTTTTGGTGTCTACAATACCTAATGATTTAGTTGGCCTAATTATTGAGCAAGGAGGTATGAATCTTGTGGGTTCATTTGTGGTCATCTAACCGAACCTTGACAGAATTATGAAATGGGTTGCTTCTAAATGGAAACCCCATGGCTACAAGGATATCATGGCAATGTCAAGGGGGTTATTTATGGTTAATATTAACTACAATGAATACTCTAATCAAATACTCTAGGGAGTTCCATGATTCTATGGATACTGAAGGATTTCATTATGGTGATGGAGCTCAAATTTTCATTCTAAAAATCCAAATCTTCATCTAGGCATTGATTTGGGTGAGATTATCAGTATTGCCCTTCTAATACTAAAATGAGGAAACTTTTGTAAGTATAATCAAGTAAATAAGGTACCTTATTGCTATTTATCCTATCACCAGGGCTCACTCACAACTTATTTATGCAAGAATCTACATAAATGTAGTTATGGAGGAGTTACACAATTCAATTAGATTGGTTTCAAAGCTTGGGATATGGAATCAAACAATAGAATATGGAAATTCCATGGTCAAATGTGAAAGTTGTAATAAATTTGGGCACTCAATCAATGCATGCTCCACTCATAGGAAAATGACCCAAAATAAAAAAAATTGACAAAAGAAGTAGAATAAAGGTGAGAACTCCAAGCAAGGTAGGGATTTGTTGAGCAAAGTGTAGCAAATAGTATTGTCATTGTTGTCAACACAGTCAGACAGATTTATTGATGCAATGGACAAGAGTTTATTGAACAGCAAGGTGCAGCCAAAGTACAATGGATAGGAGTTCAGTGTTGAGCAAGTTGTTGCAGGAGGATTGTCATTGTTGTCAATACAGTTAGTTAGATTTAATGATGCAATGGACAGGAAGTTCAGAAGTCACTCAGATGCAGAGGATAAAGTTCAGAAGTTAGTCAGATCATGAGTCCTTAAATGATAGATGCACAGAAACAGAAAACATAATTCAAAATGAGAAGAAGTCTTCAGAACCTGAGATGTCAAGAAGCGAAAAGGTTTTTTGTGAAAACCAAGGTAGTTAGAATAAAAAGTTTTATTTAAAACCATGGATAACAGATTTGAAATGGGTTTTTCTTAAAACCCAAGTTGGCTCTTTGTTTCGTTGAAAAAGATGCCCCGATGATAAAGATATTTAATTTTAAATATTTAGTTTAAATTTTAAAGGTTTTTTGTGAAAACCAAGGCAGTCAAAATAAAAAGTTTTATTTAAAACCATGGATAACAGATTTGAAATGGGTTTTTCTTAAAACCCAAGTTGGCTCTTCGTTTCGTTGAAAAAGATGCACCGGTGATGAAGATATTTAATTTTAAATATTTAGTTTAAATTTTATTTTATTTAAAATTTAAATTAAAATATTAAATTAAATTAAAAGGGCCGACATGTTACTATTTTGCGGCAATAAGCTACGAGAAAGTGACGAAGGTGGAAGAAGTTTTTGAGGCCGACAAAGTTAAATCTGGGCCGACGGATTTTAGGGTTTGGCAGTTGACAAATTCTAGGGTTTCTCAACCGACGTTCTTTTAGGGTTTGTTCCTAAAACTTCTTCTATAAAAGCAAGGGTACTTCGAGTTTGAAATGTGGGGTGTGAAGATAAAGTCCGAATGCGAGCATAGTGTTTGTGAAAGTGAATTTTGTGTTGAGCAGAGAGCAGAATGTGAAATGACACTGTGCTGGCTGTAGAAGTAATATTTCTGTGAAGTTGCAGCAGAGAACGCAGAGAGATATAGAGGAGTGGTTGAAAAAATGCAAATCATTTTTCACAACAGCAACCGAATGCCGAAAAGCAGCAGAATGCAAGAAAAATAGCAGATCGTGCAAATTGAGGTGACAGTTTAATTCTGTAATTTTTATTACTATCTCCAAGTTGTAGCTTGGTAAAATGGGTTGGTGCCTCTTTCCAGTTGGAGCTGGAAAAATTGGAGTTGGTGCTCCATTATGTTGTAGCAGATAAAATTTAGAGGTTGGTGCCTCTTACCAGTTGGTGCTGGTGAATGATTATGTAAATTTGTAGCTTTGCATTTGACTGGATTTGGATGGTAGTCCAAGCAGTCTTTTTGAGGAGTAGCCACATCGGTGAACCTCGTTAAAATGTCGTGTTATGTGTGATGCTCTTAGTACTTTTATTATTTCTATTTTAATCTGCTGCAGTTTATTTAAAAGTCTAAATTGCTTTTAAGTTTTTAAAGAACACACTGATTCACCCCCCCTCTCAGTGTCATTGTGATTATAACAGGATTTACAAGATAAAATTATTGAGAATGGCAGAGAGGGGATCCTATATCACTTGGTAAAACTAGTTTAATGGAAATTCCCCAAGGAGGATCAATTTCTAGAATAAAATCAAGAGGTATGTATTGGAAAACCCTATTCATAGGATTATGAAGTTCCAATTTTGAATTCCTTTACTCAGCTAGACTCAGTAATGGTTGATCTAGTCCCCCCAAACACAATGAAATGAATGATAAAGAAAATGCATAGTTGATTGTCTATTTTGATTCAAATATACAAGGTCATAACCCTCTCACAAAACCTTTAATCCATAATTACGGAAAATAATATAAAAATATGGGAGGTTTAGAATTCTCAGATCCAAAAGTGTTGCACTCATTAAGATTTGTGTATTTTCATTGGATCTATTGCTCTTATGGATATTAGTGGATGGGAGTGGCCCTTACATGTGTAGAAATGCTCTCTATATGGTTTTAGATCATCCTCTATTTCTTCCAATAATTTATTTTTCTATTTCTCTAGTTTCTCTATACTCTAAAGGAAGCGTAATATAATGATTACATAGCTAATTACTCATTTGTATTTTCTTTAATATTTTTTGGGATTCAATTCTTTTTAGAAAGCCTCTATTATCAATAATTTTGCTTCTTCTATTTCTATATATTTTAATTGTTATGAATAATAGCTCTTACATGTTTTTACATTCACTTATCATATACTTTTGAAATTTTTGTAAAGAGTATAGGGATGTGACTATATTACTAAGAATATTTTAATACCCCCTCTAATCTTAATAGGCCTCTAAATGCTAATTATAGTTGACATTTTATTTGCAAATTTATTTTGTCTATCTAACTATAGGAAATTATCATGTTGTTGGGAGTATATTGAAGCATCATATTTACTCTCTAATGTAACCATTCTATTTACCTAGAATTTTTTATTTTGTATTTTTTTTACAAAAAAAAACTATTCATTTCACTAGAAAATTATAGTATATTCTATATGAAAAAAGGTATATCATGTGTTTATCCATAGGAATTCAGGTTTGAAATGTATATAGTCACATTAGGATATGTTCTTGATTGTATTTTATTTTTTAGTTTACTATTGTTGTAGTTAATTCCCACTACACATGGAATAAAGTGCCCTCCATAAGCCAAAATCAACAAAGTGCAAGGAAACTAAAGCACAAAATGGTTAAGACCAAAATAAAAAGAAGTTGGGCATGTGCATAGTATTTAAATCCCTGGTAATCATGATATGGTAACATTAAAATAAAACCCTAAAAAGAAGATAAGGAAAAATCACTTGTAATACAATGCCAACAAGACTAAGAGATGCATAAAGGGTTATAAATTAGGACCTTTACAAGAGTTAAAAGAAGATTTAAATGCAAAAAAGTAGAAACCAGAGTTATGGTCAGAGCTTGAGGAAGGACCACTTGAAAAAGGGTAGTAATAAAATCTTGTACATGCTACATTCTACACCTAGGAATGGTATCCTTGGAGGGTGGTGAATGCATTGAAGGCATAATCATGAAGGTTTTTCAAAAATTACCTTGAGCCTCATGACATTAATTATGTATCTCCGCATATAATATCAAAATATTTATAGAATGGGTAGTTGACACAATTAGCAGGGACCATACACCTAAAACATTGGTACCATACCATAGCAATGGATCCCAATCTAAAGACCTCAAGATCACCTATAATCAATGTAGTGGATCTCAAGCAAAAATTTGAATTGATATTTTATATTTCTTGTAGAATTTTAAAATGAAATGTTTCCAATTTTTTGTCTATAAATACTAATTTCTTCTTCATCGTAAGGGATGAAAAATTTGCTTATATGTGCCTAATATCTAGACTACACAAATTATTTCTTCACTTCTCTTTTGTATACTAGTCTAGCTTGAGCCTTGAGCCATTTTGTCAATAAGTTTTC
This sequence comes from Wollemia nobilis, assembly GCA_028583015.1. Taxonomy (NCBI): domain Eukaryota; kingdom Viridiplantae; phylum Streptophyta; class Pinopsida; order Araucariales; family Araucariaceae; genus Wollemia; species Wollemia nobilis. Next base: position 31,835,336 of record JAQPPZ010016892.1, on the reverse strand, counting down.
AAGCCTCTCTAACTGGCATGGTTGTAATGCATATACATACATATATACATACATATATACATTTGTATGTATGTATGTATATGAGAAGTTGTGACTACTTGTCTTCTATCCTAGTTCTTGTATGTATATGCATGTTATTAAACATCCATGTCTACTAAAACTGCATTCTTTGTGTATTTTCCATGAACAATGCATCTTTTCATTAATACCACTATTGTGTAGAATGGTCTTAGGATATTTATGCATCACCTATTGTAGCATAGTTTTTTTATATCATTTATTTTTAGGCTATTTCTCTCTACTCCCTTTTCCCTTTGAAATGTAGCTAGCATAGGTTAGCTTAGTAAGGTGAGCTTCAAGATAACATCTTAACATGAAGCCATACTTGTAAGAAGCCCAAGATGTTATCCCATGAGTTTTATCACATGAGTTTGGTACTTTTAGACTATTTTACTCCATGCAAGTCATAAAATATCGATAACATCTAGTATTGATAATAGACCATGATATTTATATATGATAATATTTTTATTGGCATGCCTTGTGGGAAAAACTCTAATAGTTTCTCTCACTAACTATATATATTAAAGTTAATCTTCTAATGAAACTATCAGCTTATTTTTTTGTTGAAGAACCATGACATTTCATGTAGAAACATTCCTAGATAAAAAAATAGGATTTTGGTGACTCCACTAAAGAAGAATACTAGGAAGTATCCATAAAAATAAATATTTGATTGATATCCTAATGAATATCTTAGTCTATCAGCATGCTAAATAACATCAACATTCACCTTGTACCTCTACTAAAAATAGAAGGGCCTAGAGCTTTATGACAATAATACCTACTATTATATCTTCTATAGTGATAGATCCTTAGGTGTTAGTGTAACCCCTCAACCTAGTTTCAAGAAGAAGGAAAACTCAAAACTAGAATATGGCCATGCATCAAAACCAACCACTGAGAATATTTTTTTCTTGGAACAATAGAAGTATCATAATTCCACGTTCTCTCATCTACTTAGGACCTGATCCTATATTTATACTTAAATTTATTACCCTCCTATAGTAAGGAATATGTGATTACATCGATAAAGCACTTGCATCATATGGTGAGCCTATGCATGGTACATAATATTGATAAATAAAATGTGGCATTGAGACTATTGGATACATCATTTAGAGGTACAAAAATGAAATGGTACATAATTCTCCTCCATATTTAATCAAAAGATAGAATCTACTTACTATCCAATTGGTGGATATATTTGGAAAAAATGTTTATGGAGTGTATCTCTTAGAGTAGTTGATGACTATTAAAATCACCCATGGAGATAATGGATGACTTCAATACATAGTTTTAAAAAATATGGTATAGGATTCTAGATAAAATCCAACCTCAATTAGGTATGACATTAATTTATTATTTAAAATATTTCAATTCAATGAATGTTATGGTGGTAAAGTCTATAGGAGGGAACTCCTTGTTAGAAGCCTATGAGATAGTCATTCAAGTTAAGAATGGCCTTATATAGATAAGAAATATAGCCCCTAGATCACCCATACCCCTATTCCCAAGTGCGTAGTCTACATATCAACCACTTCTAGTTGTACAAACCATAAATATTTTTTGGTAATTTAAATTTCATTAAAATGGGTTTTGAAAGGGCCCCAAAAACTTAATACAATAGGTCACTATACCACAATAAAGGCCACGGGAAAGGCCACCAAAAATACCAGAGGAAAGGCCCAAAGGAAAGGCCTACATAAAGGCTTAAGGAAAGCCTTAAATAAAAGTGTGAATAAACACGCTCGAAGCAGGAAAAAATAACATCCTGCCCAACCACAAAATTGAACAACCCACCTAGTAGGAAAAGGAAAAAGTGGAAATTTTTAAAATTTAAACCTTTATACCCAGTCACTAATTTTAATAGCCCATACAAAAAATTACAAAAATGCACAATCCCGTGGAGGGGAAAAATAAAAAAACTGGTAAGGTAACACCGGAAAACCAGAACTGCTAAACAAAAAACCACCTTGAACAACATGATGCAGTAGAGAAACTATCATTAAAGGAATAGAATATCAATGAAGGGCCGAGAAACATGCAGGGATGCAAGAGAGAAACATCCTGAACAAGCTTGGAAAGTGGAACATCAAACTAGGGATCACCATATGCCAAAAAAATTTCTTTCAACAAGGATTGCTACACAGAGAAAAATGGAAATAAAGGAAAAAATAGTGGAGAACTACAAGACATGGGAAAAATGTGGGAAGTTTCCCAATATAATGAGCCATGGGGTAAAGACGCATCCATTTAAGCACAGGTCCTCCTCAAAAACGAAAAATGTAGCAACATCCAAAACCACCATTGAATATATCCAAGGATCCAAAAAAGGAAGACCAGTAGGATCATAGTAGCATGTAAAATAGAATTCCTTTACAAGCAATGAAAAAATTCTAAGAGCCCACCAAGGATCCCACATTCGAAAACCCAAATAGTAGCAGCACAATAATAATTACATGGCCCTCACAATACCATTAATATACTGTGAAGAGATTCTCATGAAGCCACACTACCAAGCCTAGAGAACCCCAACATAAGGAACCATGGGGTAAAGTTGCAGTTGTTTAAGCATAGGTTATCCTCACAAGACAAAAAAAAAGTAGCATGAAACCCAATATAGCCTCCAACACCACCATAAAATATCTCTAGGGATCCAAAAAAGGAAGACCATCGGGATCACAACAACATGTAAAATAGAGACCCTTCCCAAGCCATGAACAATGCTAGGATCCCACCATGAAGTCCACATATGGAAATTCAAAGAGTGGCACCACAAGAATAAGCATGTAGCCCTTACATACCATTAATATACTATGAAGAGCTACTCATGAAGCTACACTCCAAAGCCACAATGAACTGCACTAGAAGAACCTCTAAAACCTAGCTCTAAATAGAATCCAACAAAAAATATGGGATAGAATTGAGAGAACCAGGCAAAAGGATCCCTGAAGCAACAAAAAAATCCTAAGAAATGTCCTAGGGAAGGTCCTAGGGATATTCTAGATCATAAGCACTTGAAATGGCCCTTAAAAAAGGTATGGAAAGGGGCATACAAGAGAAATAGTGACCTCCCACCCCAAGGAAATCATCTTCAACACCAGCCATCCAATAGGGAAGGGACAGGTAAGTTCCAAGGAACTGGAACAAGACCAGGGAGGGAGAAGTAGGGAAGAAGAACAGGACTTCCCAAGGAAGTCCCCTACAGTACCCCTACAACCTATAATTTTTTAGCCCACTCTATTTGTGAATCTAGTTGGAGTCTCAACCCCTCTTCTCAATCCTAATAATTCAACTTTTAACTCATAATCCTTGGCCAAGCTATATGAAATAAAAAATATTTTTAGGTCACTCTCAAATGAAGTATTGTATCTAAGGTAAAAAAATACCCATAGGTTTCAATATTAAAATAATTTGATACCTCCATTTCAATAGAGTAATAAGGGCTAAAAACATCCTCCTAACAAGTACTATTATCCCTAATTCTAGGTTAACAAGGATGTTAACAAGGCCTAGGGCCGTAACCAATGGATAATGTTAGTCCTAACCCCATTGCTATTCCTCATAACCCCACTAGAGAGGTTTCCCTCATGCAAAACATTTACATGGAGGGCTACACTATGTGTTATTTCCCATACCCAAATGACCATCACCCTAATCCTATTTTTGGGGGAAAACTTTGACAACATCCACTCAAGTATTTATCCCTAATTTAGGGGTAAAGTAACAAATGCAATGCCAACCTCATCTTCATCAAACCTTTGCTCACCCTAAGAAAATTCTAGTCATATGGGATGAGAAGGAGGTATATGGTGACAAAGTGGACATTTCAAAACCTATCAATCCATAATCTAAGTCAATGTAGGATGATATAAACATGACCAAATAATGTGAGAGGAATGATTGGATCCAATAATTTAGTTATGTTAAAGAGGGTAGCATATGCATTAGGACTAGCCCACTAACTAGCTGATAAAAGGGTGGTGTATCTAGATGGGAGATCAATTAATATCCTTGGGATAATAAAATACATTCCATTTGCAATAAATACGTACCCCTCCTTCCTAGTACCACAAGATGTAGTGATGGTCAATATTCTAGTTGCATTTGGCATTTGCTTATCAAATTTATTCATTACTAAAGTAAGAGGTTATCTATAAATGGAATTGACACCCATGATCCTAAAGACCACACATGGTACTTGGGTCAAAATTCTATTTAAACTACTACATGTAAATCATATAGATCATATTCCTATAGTTGAACTAAACATTGGCCAAATTTCTCTGGTAGAAAGAGAGCATCCTAAGCCAAATATGACCATGGGAAAGATGCAATCTTGCATTTCTCAAAACCTAAAAAGGAAATGCGCATCCAAAATTTGAGAACTACATCCAAATCATACTTTTGATCCAATAGATATGGTTCGAACCTAGACTTATCTTACCTTTAAAACAAAAGAGAGAGATAGAGAGGGAGAGGAAGAGAAGATTTATATGCAAGATAATGGAACTTTATGTTTTAGAATTTATTTTAGGTTCCTTTAGATGCATGAATGCATACCTCACTTAGGCATAAGATGAATGAAGTGTAACTATAATGTATATTGGAGAAGCCATGTATAAAGCTTGACCTATGAATTCAAGTACTCCATGCTATGTGGAAAGTTCTCCAAGCTAGTAATATTATGAGTGAAGGACACTATTGTCAGCCTTCGAATGACAATCTATAACTTCCCCACATAACCTTGAAGTATAGAAACTCAAGATGAAATCTTAGTAGTAAAAATCCTCAAGTTAGAGAACCTTATTTAAATCAAAGACAAGGTGATCTCCACATGTTCTAGGAATCCACAAAATGGCACAAAATCAACAAAACAAGTATAGAGGATATCTCGTGATAGATGAGTTTTGTAAGAAAATATGTTCCTCCACAAGCTCATGAAGTTATATTATGCTAACTCGATGGTCTAATATTCATTGGTAAATATCATACAACTAATATACCAACTAGTGCTACCCACTCAAGAGGCTATATGGGTGGTAAATATGGGAGAAATTAAAAATAATCAAAATTTTATCCCAAAGGAGACATTACTAGAGGAAGAAATCACATAGGTCAGTATATGCTCCAATCCTCCTTGTCCTACTAGAACCTCTAAACCAAACACATCAAATGGAATTCTATGACACTTGGCATATACCTAAATATGCAATAAAGGTGAAACTCAAATTGTCTAATCAAACTTAGAAAAACAAGATCAAAGCCTTGATGACATGGCAATGGAGGTTGGTAGTGCTTTGGTAGCATATTCAAAATAAATCAATTATGAGAAATGACATACAAACCAATCAACCCTTCTAGTCAAAAAAGAATTATAACTACTCATTTTAACCAAACAAAGGCCAATTATCCACATGCACATGGATGATGAAAAATAAAGTGATAATAATAGTTATACTCTTCCTTTCCAATTATTCCCCATCAAGTCTCAAATATCGAAAGTCCCTATAATATCTAAGGTGCAAATATAGAAATAAATGGTAACAAAAATTTGAAGGCATTAGTTTACAATGGCCTTGTAAAATAGGAGGAGGAATAATACTATTGCCAAACCATAAAAATCCACCTTGACCACTTATCTTGTTTAAAAAATAAACCTTATTCTCAAGCCACATGGATGGATCCTCTAAGACACATTGAATATGCAATGTAAAGAGTAATAGACCCAAAGTTGTTAAAAGATACAAGAAGCCTAAGGTAAGATTCTCATTGAAGGTGCCTTCAAAGTGAAGATGAATACTTCACTAGAATATTTTGGATGAAGTGTTTGGTACAATGCTTGGTTCCTTAGAACATTTCTAGTATGAATTGGTCAACGCATGTGCCTTGCATTATAGCATTACAACTCTCAATTACCACTTCGAGTTGATTATCTTAGGAGACATTGTGTAGTAGATGTTGTTATTGTTAGAGGGACTAAGAATCAACCTGAATATTGCAAATGGATACTATGATAAAATCAAAGGTAAGCTAAAGTTCTTAAACTTAGATCTTTAAAATTAAAAAAAAATCCATGCCAAAATTACCCATAAATTGATAGATATTTAATGAAGATGCCAAAGATACCTTGAGCATGATGGTTTTTATTTTTGGCATGAAGGATGATAGAGAGGTGTTTTAGGAGGATTTGGACATCATTCACATGTTGAGGTGTATCCCAAACAACAAGCCCCTAAGCTTGAATTGCAAAATTTTATATCCCATAAGATTCATGAAGGGTTATCTAACTTTAAGGAGAATCGTACATTTAGGTATTTCTCATTCTTAGTCTATTTAGTGATAATTCAAAATATTTGGTTTCTTAAGGAATTAGGATTAAGTATGGAAGATGAAGAAGATCAAGGGTGGCCTCTCCCATTATATATGGAACTCCTTTATTCAAACTCCTAATATCAGTTTTGGATGAATTTTGTGCACCATCCTTGAGCACAATTAAAGGAGGAGGAATTTGAAATATCCCAAAAGTAAACACTTGGGACCTATGTTTATATATCAAAGTATAATAGTACCCCTTAGGGGATTTCACCATCAAACATATTTTTGGGTTCAACAAATCCATATATTTGATGCTAAGGTGAACAAAAAAAAGGGTTATTTCTCTAGAAATTTTGAGATAGACATATTTAGTCAATGTTGCCTATGGTACTGGGAAGAGCAAAGTAGAATTCTAAAATGCCCCATTGCATTTCAAAAGTGTGCATCTACTAAAAATGAAGGTGTCACCTAAATTAAAGGTTAAACTAAGAGATTTCTGATGAGAAATTTTGAATGATGCCTAGAATCATGACATGGAAATGAAATTTATTTCATGGTTAACCAGTACAAAAGTCTTCAAGTATTTTTGTGTATGAAATATTATATACAAATGTGGATGATGTTGAATCCAATTCTTGCATAAAACTAACCAAGAGAAATATTTTACAAAATCTATGATGTAGTAATAGCAAAATAAAATCCTAGTGGAAGTTTTACCAGGAAATAGATAATATAGAGATGCCTTTCATGGGTCTAGAACCAAATGATAATAAAAAATTCAACAATTATTATAAATCAAAGTGCTTGAAGGAATTTCCCTATAATATAAATAAAATTGAAGAAGAAACCATGAGCCTGCAACCATTCCATTCATATCAAATAAGAGGAAATATTGGCTATGGTTTTAGATTAAGTAGCTCTAGACATAGCAACATCAACATAATAAAATGCTTCAAAAGGAAAAGTAATATAAAAGAGGTAAAGAACAGATGAAACCCCTTGAAGGAAGTTAATATTCATCCTCAAACCAAAATCTTCAAATGTGGAAGAAAAGAACAAGGCTCCACATTAGAATACCCCTTTGTCATCTCCTATAGTAGTTGTTGAGATGATCATCACAATGCAAGAGGAAACTCCTTTGTTTTTTGAAATTACAACCATTGCACCATCTCCCACTTATGTCTTGATAGTATCATCCTCTAACATTACCCTCATCATTGTTCCCATATTCACTATTTTCTCCACTCCACCACTCATTACCACCCAACCAATGCCATTGTAGCTTCCACCACATCTAAAACATCCATTGAAGCCTTTTCTATTACCCAGACCAATGTAAATCCATTAGAAAATTACCCTTTGTGGTACCCTTGGTTGTAACCTCATATGAATTGTAACAATGATCTAGTGCTCAGATGATCATGTCCATAGAGGAACTATTTCTTTAATAAATTCCAAGAACATGCATAGCAATATTACAGTAGAAGTAAATTGAGAGGTTAAATCAAATGATGATCAATAAGACAAGGACCATCCAAAATCCTCAAAACTCCACTTTATGTATGACCCACCTAGTAAAACATATCTAAGGTAAAATGAGAGATATATTCAATACTATGAAGTGATTAATATAGATCTAAGACTTAAATATAACCAACTTGAGGATAAAGTTCAATTTATGGAGTAGGCCACAAAGACAGTAAGACATGCCTACTTAAGTCATGCAAGGAAGCTATAAAGGAAATAAAAATACTAGAGAATACCATAAATACCCTTATAACTTCTTAGGTTGAGGTCTAGGTGTTGAAATATTATAAGGATAACCATAAATACCCTTATATAATTGTTGGAAGAGGTAAAATATTTAAGGTAGAAATTGGAATAATAGATAAGAGAGAATTCCATTATGAAACAAAAGGTAGGCAACATCGAGCATATACCTAAAATAAAATAGACTTTCTAGGATGAGGTGACTAGAGTATCTAATAATTTAATTCTAGTGCTAGAATTCAATTGTCCATCACCTCATGAAGTGCCAAAATCAAGAAAACTATAGAATGTGTTTTGGTAAAAATTGATCCCATGCTCATCAAGGCATAAGAATACAAGGCTTCGATAAATAGCCTAACTAATCAACAAATGGTGGCCATATGCATTATCAATTGGGAAGAAGCAATCCTTATGATAATGTAAATCCTTAAAGTGGATTAGGTTGCATGGCAATGTAAATTTTGAGTCAATGATTTGTCTTTATTAGTGGGAGAATGGGAATGACATATCACTTATTTGATTTATAATGGAATCCCTTCCCTATTGACCATGGTAGGTAATCTTCTTTTAAACGTAGAGTTTTGAAGTTACTAAAGCAAAATAAGAATGGCAATGCATCACCAAATTCTTCCATGATAGATAAAATGGCTTATACTATGACAGTAATCTAGCTTGAGGTTCATCTTCAATAGGTTTTGGGAAACGCTACTCACATATCACAAGATATATAATGGGATCTTGAAAATAATGTCTTTTACTCAAAACGTTAAGACTACCCTTAAACGTAAAATGAGAGGAGATCTAGATAATTATGAGAAAACTTAGTAGCTCATTCACCATTTTTAGATTTGATATTTTGACACCATGTCTACTAAAAAAGGTAACCATTTTCTATGTTCTCAATCTCTAGGAAACTAGATATCTCCATGGGTTATCAAAGTTGTAGTGAATTCTTGTTACATGCACAATAAAGTGCCTTCCATTAGCTAAATTAGAAAAATGCAAGGAAGCTAAATTCCAAAATAGTTAAGACCAGAAGGAAATGAAGTTGGGTATGTACATGGTCTTAAAATCCCTAATAATCATGATCTAGTAATGTTCAAATAAGACCCTAAAACGAGTTCAAGATAAAGTCAATTGTAAAATAATACCAACCAAATTAGGATATTTAAAGGGTTAAAAAAGGGATACCAACTAGAGTTTGAAGAATAAATACATGCAAAAAAGTAGAAGTCAAAGTTAAGGCTAGATCTCAAGAAAAACCAAATTAAAAAGGGTGATAAATAGGTTGTATACATGTTACCTTCATCACCCAAGCATGTATCCAAGGAGGGTTTTCAATGTATAAAGGTAACAATACAGAGATTTTTCAAAGGTAACCTCAAGCCTGATGACATTAATTGTTGGAGATATTCAAGTCTAATATCAAAATATTTTTAGTATATGAAGTTAATGCAAGTAGCATTGATGATACACCCAAAAATTTAATACCTTATTGCATTAATGGATCTATATCCAAAGACCTCAGGATTACCTATGTTCAATATCTCAAGCAAAAGTTTCAATCAACATTTTGAATTTCTTGCATAATTTGTGGAGGGAAATGTTCTCACTTTTTATCTATAAATAGTTCTTAATTTTAAGGGATTAAAAATCTGATTATATATGCTTTATATGGCCTTATGCGAAAATTTATCCTTCACTTATATTCTGTATAGTAGTCTAGCTTGAGTCTTGACTCATTTTGATGATACGTTTTTGAGTCTCTTTCTCTAGAATGGTTGTAATCCATTTATATATATATATATATATATATATATATATATATATATATATATATATATATATATATCTCGAGAAGTTGTGATTGCTGGCCTTTTGTTCTAGTTCTTTTATGCATATGTATGTGTTTAAATATCCATATTTTCTAAAACTATGTTCCTTGTGTGTTATTGATGAATGATGCATGTGTTCATTAATCCCACTATTTTGTAGAAGAGTCTTAGGATCTTGGTGCATCACCTCTTATAACATAGATTTCATCATGTTATTTATTTTTTGGTTTTTTCCCTCCACTCCTTTTTCCTTTTGAAATGTATTTAGCTTAAGTTATCTTAGGAATATGAGCTTCAATATCACATCTTAACATGGAGTCAACCCTACAAAATACCATGGAGGTTGTTGCATAAGCTACATCCCATGCATTTCAGATTTTCAAACTATTTCAATCCACATGAGGCATGAGTATTAGGCATATTTTATTAATACTATGGGTGACCATGATATTTGTAGATGGCAAAAAGTATGAAAAGAAAAGAAGATAATCTCATTTTAACACATATAAGGTAAAAAATCATATAGTATAGATTCCATCCATGGTATATTTGATTTATATGCAATATTTTATCTTGTTATTAGATGTTTAGGTAGTAGGTCAAAGATCTTAGTAGACCCAAATAGTAGTGTTCATAAATTAACCCATGAAGTAGAGCCTTTGGGATCCATACACTATTGTATTATGCCCATGTTGAGGTAAGGAACAGTACTATTTTACCATACTTACAACCAACAACATAAAAGATTTAAAAATCTATAATTATTAACAAAAGGGAATAAGAGCAACAATAGAGGGAAAGACCTATCAGATGAAAATGTTAACTAATCACTCAAATATCATATAATACATCATTATTCTCAATAAAACATATCTAACATAGTGAAAAACTAGTATGTGGATATTCTAGTCCAAAATATAATTTCTATTAGTGTTTAAAGTAACAAATACAATGTTGATCACCTTTATGGTAGCAAAATGCAATGGTTGAGTAGTTCTAGGACAACGAAGTACAACGACTAAGTAGTGTTAGGGTAGATAAGTGTGGTGGTTGAGAAATCCTAAGGTAGTAAAGTGTAGTGGTTGAGTAGTGCTAGGGCATCAAAATGCAACGACTGAGCAATATTAGGGTAGTAAAGTGTAGTGGCTAAGCAGTGCTAGGGTAGAGAAGTGTAGCGATTGAGCAGTGCTAGGGCAACAAAGTGCAGTGATTGAGAAGTTCTAGGGCAACAAAGTGTAGTGACTGAGTACTGCTAGGGTAGAAAATTGCAATGACTAAGTAGTGCTAGGGTAGCAAAGTGTAGCGATTTAATAGTGCTAAGGTAGACAAGTGCAACAAAGTGTAGTGGTTGAGCATTACTAGGGTAGTAAAGGTGAGAAATAGTGGAGTAGTGTAGTCAAGAAAGAACCATTTGGCCAAAAGTGAAATAATACCTTTAGGGCAGTAAAGTGAAGTGGTTGAGTAGTTCTAGGACAACGAAGTGTAGTGGTTGAGTAGTTATAGGACAATAAAGTGGAGTGGTTGAACAATGCTAGGATAGAGAAGTGTAGCGGTTGAGCAGTCCTAGGATAGAGAAGTACAAAATTAATAATAAAAAAATAGAGTGGAGTACAACTACTAAGTAGTGCTAGGGTAGCAAAGTGTAGTGGCTAAGTGGTACTGGGGAAGCAAAGTGCAATGGTTGAGCAATGCTAGGATAGTAAAGTGTAGTGGTAGAGTAGTGTTAGGGTATCAAAGTGCAGCAACTGGGTTGTGTTAGGATATAGAAGTGCAGCAAAGTGTAGTGGTTAAGCATTGCTAGGGCAATGAAGGTGAGCAATAATAGAGTACTATAGTAGGATGGGAAACATGGTAGAACAGAGTGAGAATCATGGTGGGATTGTAGGTAGGTCTCTAGTCTCAGGAAAATATCAGGGAGGACTTTCAGTCAAAATCAAGGATACTAATGATGGAGCTTTTGATGATGTAGATAAATATGAAGTCATGGGCGTCAAAGGAGAACCCTCGATAGCTCCATATCGAAACACCATTTTTGGTTCCTTTGTGGATAAAGTCCACTTCAGGATTATACCTTCTATTTCCACTATGAAGGACTCCATTCCTATCACTATTTTAGGAAGAGAGATCATCATTCCTCCTAAGGTTATGGCTCCCCTAGTATTCTAGGAATCATTGTCACTAATTGGAATTTTTTTTGGTTCCAGACTAGACATTGAGTCCATTCATAAATGGGTCTTATCAAAGTGGTGATCTATGGGTAACATGGAGCTAGCAACTTACCCAAGAGGTTTTTTCTTAATCATATTAAATAATCCTCAAGACTCAAGCATAATCCTCATTGGAATTCTATGGTTCTTTGGTAGAAGAAGTCTGTTCTTGAGGAAATGGGGAAAATATTTTGACTCATAAGCATAAAGCATAATTCTCAAAGGCATAGCTCAAACCATTGGTGACCTTGTTACCATTGATTCGGTAACTAAAGCAAGAAGTTGCATTACACCCACATTTGTGTTATTATAAATTTGGATTCCCAAATACCGACTTACGTAGATCTCATTATAGGATCTTACAGAAGGTGTCAGGATATTGAGTATGAGAACAAAACTACTTTTTGAACTGAATATAAAAAATAAGGTCATCTTCGTGCTAAGTGCCCCACTCTAAAGAAATATTTAAATAAGGATGCAAATCATGGCAATAATAGACTAGGGAATAGATAACCAAATCAAATATTCAAGGAAAATAATTAGATCAAAAAATGCAATCAACCTATCTCTCAAAACCAGGTCTTGCAGTTTAAATATTAGGTAAGTTCTCTTTTCACAAAGCCTAATCCTTTCATGCCCTTAAATGGTCAAGATCTAGATCTTGAAGATACCCCTACTGACCCTGAAACTGAATATCTTAACATAGTTGAAACTATTCACAATAATATTACTGGTTTATCAATTCACCCTTACGATGCTCCCTAGTCCCCAATTAGGTTTGGGCCTTCTTTCCCACCTTCGACCAATTTTTTACCAAAAACCAACCCATTCATTCCATCCTAGAATGATTCTACTTTCCTATAAAATTCCTCCTCCTCCTCTGACTCACATTCTCTTACTCTAGAGAAACTTCTCAGTCCTCTTAAATAGGCTATAATAAACAAAGGGAAAAATTACTACCGATGTTGGAAATGACAAGAAAAAGGGCAGACCATCAAATCAAGAGAGAAGGAAGAAAGAAATTGATCTGGACATTACCAATGGCTTTCAACCTACTATTTTTTCATCTCTATAAGATCAAACATACATTGATTTTCTCAAGGAGGGAAAAATATCCAAACCACTTCCATCCCATGGCAAAGGGGTGGGAAAGAAATATTTCAAACATTCTAGATGAAGATCCTCTCATGGAATGTGAGAGGTCTCAATGGAGTAACCAAATAGAGGTTGGTTAGATCCATGAGGAAAACTCTGAAGCCTAGCATCATTTTACTCCAAGAAACAAAAACTGATATTGAGAATAGTGAAAGGATTGGTAAATTATTATGGAAAAACAATGAATATATTTTAGTCTTGCCAATGGCTCTTTAGGTAGACTCATGTGCATGCGGTATCCAAACATTATTAAGGGTAAAATTATATCAATTTCATAAAGAATCATCAACATTCTATTCTTCAATAATAACTCCAAACACCAGTGGATTCTCTCAAATATTTAAGCTCCTAACAACATTACTAGTCATTGTGCCATTTGGACCACACTAAACCAAATTAGAAGAAAATTTCAAAAATAACCTTGTATCGCTCCAAATTTTTTGCATCCTTACCTTCAGGCTATAGGATCCACGCTCGAAAGGGGGATGCGAGAAGGATGGGACAATACCTCGGACTGAGAGGCCCTTTGAAGGTCCCACCTCTCGGGGGAGGGGTATAAGGGTGAATTTTCGATGGATGGTGGGTTCACCAGGAAACTTTTGAGTGGCAGTTTCCACACCTAGGTTGATAGCGGGTTTGATGTGTTCATTTTGTGCTTTGATCATTCAATTCCTAGGTTTGGCCAAGATGAATCTAAGCTATTCTATATGCCAATGTTGATTTATATGGATACAGAAAACATGAATAAATGCTAAACACAGAGAATATGCTAAATAAAATAGAACATACCTGATTTCGGATGTCTGATGAAGATTTTGAGGTTTGTAGAAGTCCAAATCATCTCAAATCATACGTAATCATCTGGAATTGCACATAATCATCTCAGATCTCAGTCGGTCATCTGAGATCAGACAAGATCATTGGTGATCTAATGAATTCATCAGACGAATTCATCAAAAACCTGCAATCACAGAAAAAGATACAAAATACCAAAAATGCAACTACAAAAGCAAGGGGAAATGATAGAAATAATAGTAAATTTGCCTAAATGATAGATCCAGATAGCAATTAAAAGGAAATGCATCAATTTGACAATTTATTTTGACTTTATCATGCATTTATATTAAATGAGGTGAACTCCAAGATGCATAAATATAATAACTAAGATAATGCATAAAGAAATGCAGAGAAACAATAAGAAAATGCAAACTCTGGGCTCTGATTACCCCCAATCTGGACTACAGTCGAGATCACCTCCAATCGTACGAGATCATCGTTGATCTATGACAGGATCGTCCGAAATCATCTGGAATCACCTACGATGATCCAAGCTTGCTCCAGCTGAAGAACAATAAGATTCCTACAAGAAAACTTGAAATATGCAATGCAAACAAAAGTATGAAGGTGTTCTAAGGCACAAGGAACTAAATTTGCAGGGAAATCCATCAGCTAGGGGGTTCATGGGGGTAAACTAAGAAAGTCCCAGTTTATATAGGATTAGGGAGAGGTTAGGAGGTTGGAGATCATCCCAATTTGGGAGATCTCCAATGGGGAAGACTCTAACTATGCAGACACGCTTTCTGCCCAAGTTAGAGAAGCTATTGAAATAGAAGCTAATTATGAAAATTTAGTTTTGGGACGAAATCGTCTGGACGTTCTGTTCTAGACGAATTCATCAGATCTGGGATGATTTCGTTTGATCGTCGACGATATCGTCCAACGGTCAAAACAAATCCTAAAAATGGCACGAAAAACAAGGAAAGCGGGTAACGGGTAGTTTGGGTTAAAATTCAAATTTTTATCTTTTTACTAAGGTTTAACTGCGCCAATTTTAGGGTGCTACATTTTGCCCCCTCTTTAGCAAATTTTTCAAAGAAAATGCGTTAAAGACGAGTTTTTCCCATTTTACGAGAAAGCAAAAATTTACTCCATTTTTTAGACGACGATTCTAGGTCGAATCGTACGACTACTGACTATGGTGCCCCCTCCGTGTTTTTACCCAAATCGAACGTTTGAGGTAAAAGCACGGAAAAGCAAAATTAAAAAAATGTTGTTGGTTTTAAATAAAATTAAGAAAATAGGGTAAAACCCTAATTCATTTTTACTATTCATTTTTACTGTTTTAGAGCTCTGAGACAAAAAAATGGTTGAGACAACACACCGATCGACAGAGGTCCGGCACGGGCTACGGGTAAGGATCTAATCCTAGTAAATTAGGTTTGAATTTGTTTTGTGCAATTTTTTGTTTGAAATTTTGATTGTTTTGGGGCATCGTGGCCGTTTTTAGGCCATCGACGACGTCGGGATGAAATCGTCCTGATTTCGTCGAAATCATCCCTAGATCGTCGATTTCGTCGGAGGGCGAAATCGGTGAACTAGGGGCGATCCCGTCCAACAAGGGGCGATCCCCAAGTTGCAAAATAGGAGATGATTTCATCCTAAAAAGGATGATTTTGCCCAATTTGGGACGATATCATCCAATGGTGGACGATATCATCATTTTTATGAAATTAAGCTTGTTTAAAATGTATTTAATTTGATTTTAATGATTGGTTTATTAATGAATTTTATTGTTTTATTGTTTGTTTTGCAGAAGGGATTACTAAAGAGTCGGGAGTGGAAATACGATGGGCTACGAGATGACATAGCCATGCTCGATCAGGCGGAGCGTGATCGACTGGCTCAGGTCGGTTTGCAGCATGTGGCAGAGATGCCACAAGTACCGATAGACATGGGGCTACTGACAGCCCTAGCAGAGAGGTGGTATCCGGGGTCGTCCTGCTTTCGGTTATCGATAGGGGAGATGGCTCCCACACTAGAGGACGTATGGAGGATCTTGAGGATCCCCATATAGGGATGGCTGATGACTCCTACGGCCAATCAGGGCCAAGCGATGATGAGGTTGATCGAGGATCCGAGCTTCACCCTGGAGAAGGGCGGAGTGAACATCGAGGCACTGAGGCAGATGCCTGGGGCATCTAGGTTGACTCGGGTTTTGGCCGGGGTAGTAGGTGGCTTACTGCTGTGCCACCAGAGCGGGTGCAGGCTACCATGGCTCCTCTCAGATGTGGTCTATGACATGAGAGACCACGGCTACAGATACTCATGGGGCAGCTTTGTACTATGCCACTTGTATAGGATCCTGCATGGGGTCGTATACAAGGGAGGCCGATGTCTGGTTGTGACATCACTACTGCAGGTTTGGTGCTGGGAGCACATCATGGTGTGGAGGCCGGTAGGGCTCCCACTGATAGGGGTTGACCGGGAGAGGCCCCGGGTTTTCTACTAGTGGCTATAGAGGGGGTCATAGTGACGGATAGATCTACCGATGTCACGGAGGTTGCTGGACGACCTCATCCCAGACCAGATCACCTAGAGGCCATGGCGAGAGCATCCCGGGTGGGCAGAGGATGGGTAGGAGCTGGCTCGCATCAGGCGAGTCTTCTGGCTACGGATGGAGCGGGGAGAGGTAGAGCTCCACCGCTATGACCAAGTTCTATGATAGTTCGGTCTACAGTAGGGGATCCCTTCTCTCAGGGATTATGAGTACTCCCGGACTATTTGGGATAGTACCACGCTGAGCGGGGCTCCATACATGCAGTGGTTCTGGAGTCAGGATGCAGATGATGCCCCCATCCAGCCAGTGGATGGTGACGATGCTAGGGTTGCAGATGGATATGATGCCTGGTACATAGGCATCCACCCTCCTCGAATGATGAGGGCACAGGGTCCGGTGCACATTGTGGTGCGACGAATGGGGAGGTGGCGTCAGGCTGCTATTGAGGCAGTGCAGGGTCACGATGGGAGAGAGCAGCGATGGTCTCCATAGGAGAGATGCCAGAGGATGGCACGGGCTCCATAGAGGCCACAATAGACAGGGAGGAGGGAGGAGAGACTCCCTTCTCAGCAGGGGGAGAGACCACCATCGCCCGATAAGGGCAAGGGTGTCGAGGTGGGGGAGAGCAATGAGACGGTGGCTCTCCGGGCTGAGGTTGCCCGCCTCTAGGCTCAGGTGCAGACACTTCAGGATGAGGCTACACATCTCAGGGCTCGGAGCAGAGGGGCGAGCATGGAGGAGCTAGTGCGGTCTATGATGCAGACCACGTTCTACCAGGGGGTATACTTCCAGCTGGTTCCAGAGGGCCAAAGGGTATAGCTGCCAGCCGGCATTGCTGAACCAATCAGGGTGGGATCATCGAGGACATCCTCACGATCGATGACGAGGACCCGGGACACAGTCCGGACCTCTATGGGACCACCTCCTCCACCTCAGGGCAGGGGAGGAGATGAGGCTGAGAGCTCGAGGGCTTCTCGAGGCTAGTTATTGTAGATTGCAGACTGCATTATTATTATTATTATTTTGAGGGGATTGAGTATGCCAGGGTTTTGATTGTGGCATACCAATCCAGATGATGTACATATTTGATTGATGATATATATAGATTGTCTTTTTTTTTATGATATGACTTGTGTATATGTTGTATGATGCTTTAATTTTGAATTTTGTGATTGATTATTTATGTAATTATGTCGTTGGAAATAAATTATAATGTTATGCCATGCTATAAAATTGTAAATGAAATAATTTGATGTGAATAAATTGGTTGTTTTGTGGTGTGTTTTGATGAAAAATAAAAGGGACTTCTAACAATAATTTCAAAGGACATTGTCGTTGGTATAGACCATTTCATGGAGTCGCCGCTCACTAGGTCGTCAAGCTAATCCCAGGATAGAAATATTGTTAAAAGTAAAAGAGTGCTTAAGAGACTGTCTTAAGACTTTGTGTTGTGATGATGGAAATGATGATGGTGATGATTTGTTTTCAGATTTTCATAAAAAATATTATGCATGACATATTAAAGAAATATGATTTTTGCTAGGCATACATTCCTAAGTGTGATAAATTTTTTGAATAAGTCCCTAGGAACTATACCATCATTGCAAAATTGAATGTTTTGACATAATGATATGAAATAGAAAAAAAGTGTTCGTTCTTTTTAAAGCTCAATTGTGTAACATAATGATGTAAGCCATGTGTTTTTATGAATTTTTTAAAATAAATGGGAAATAGAATGAGAACAATGGTTTGCGCTAGGCATAGAATTATGGGTATAGACTTATACCATCATCGCGAAATCCAAAAGAATTTGATATTTTAGTTTTATTGCATAATTGATTTTTTGGTTTTGAGATAAACAGAAAATAATAATATGAACATGACTTTATTGACTATATTTGTGTCATATGTTGTTTGAAAGAATTTTGTGATTTTTGAAAACAATGTATGTAATTGTTTTTATACTAAACAGATGTTCTGAAATAAGAAGATAAAATTATTCCAAAAAGAGTTGCAAAAATATTTTACATTATCTCAAAGACAAATGTAGATTTATAAGGAACCCTCATGTGCAAATGTGAGTTCATTACCGATCTTGATTTATCATAATGATGCAAAAATCTCTCAAATACAAATGTGTGTGCAATTGTATTGTTCATTCACCAATTTTGAGCAAGAGAATTTGATACAAGTAATTTGACTTAACCAAATAAGGGTTTATTGACCATGATTTATATGCATGTAACCATACCAGACTACTATGTAAGTCGGGTCATCAAGAGCTAGCTAATCCATAAGCCGACATAGGTCTGTACAAAATAAGGTCGCTAATGTGACAGACATATCACCATGCTAGGAATTACCCAAGGCCAAGCGGGTTGGGCACAAACCACCTGTTATGGGGCTTACCTCATAGTTTTTGAATAATTGAGAATTCCAGGGATTCAAGCTCATTCACCCTTCTTTTCTTTTCAAGGGGTAGGGAAGGGATTTTGTTGCTTTTGCTTTTGCTTTTCTTTTTTTTTTTTTTTTTGTATTTTTTTGCTTGATACTAAGACAATGCTGAAATATTGCTGCGATGATACAAAATAATATTTTTCTTTTTCTCATTTGCTTTGACTTTTTCTTTTGCTTCCTATACTAGGGATACTTGCTCGGATTGGTCTGTAGAGCAAGGGATTTTTATTCTGGGTAGGGGTGAGCTTGTCCTTTTGTCAATTCTCAAAGATTCTAGACCATGTGCATGATAGGATAGCAGGGGAAACTTTTCGCTCAAGAAACCACTTCTACTATGTAGCATCATATCGAATTTGCAATGAAATCATTTTAATGTGAAGAGATGTACTTGGTTCAAGTAAATAACAAGATCAGTTCTTCGATGCTCAAAACTTTATTTAATTCAACTGTGGACTTTGATATAAGAGAGATTAATAATCATACCAAATAAAATCAAGATATTTATGCATGTGAGTGTGAAAGTGCGGGATTCCAAATAAATGCTAATTTATCCAAAAATAACTGAAAATATAACTGCAATACTTCAAGAATTGACAGGTACAAAATAACAAATGTTTTTGAAGATTTTGATGGTGTTAAAGTTTTTATATTTTGATTTTGATTGATGAATTGAAAGAATAAATACTATTACTGTTTTTGAAATTTTTATATAAATGACTAAAATGAAACAATATGCAAAATACAATATATACAAATGATGAAATGACCAAATGTTACGCATAATAACGCTTAAGATGCATAATGTTCATAGGTTCTTTAAGATCTTTACCATCTAAGGTAGCTAATTGGTATGCTCCCGATCCAAATTTAGTAGTGATGATATACGGTCCAAGCCAATTGGGCTCAAATTTACCTTTAAGGTCTTTAGTTGCATTAGTATTTTTTTTATTTTCTTTTAAGACAAGGTCGCCGATCTCAAAGGATCGATGATGAACTTTCTTGAGGTATGCTCGCTTGAGCTTGTTTTGGTAGGCACGAAGATGCTCCAAAGCATTGATGCGCTTTTCATCTAGGAGTTCCAGCTGACTAAATCTGCCAACACGATATTCATCTCCTACTTCAGTATCTTGAAGTAGTAGAGCCAAAGAAGGAACTTCTAATTCAAAGGGAAAAATAGCTTCAACACCATAAACCAAAACAAAAGGTGAAGTACCTATGGGGGTGCGAACGCTAGTTCGATAAGCCCACAAAGCAGGATATAGTTGGATGTGCCAATCTCGACCAGATTTATTGACCAGTATTTTGAGGATTTTGATTAATGTTTTATTAGATGCTTCTGCTTGGCCATTACCCTGAGGATAATAGGGAGTGGACCAACGATGTTGAATTTTATATTTTTGACATAATTTTTTAACATCTTTATTTTTGAAACAAGTTCCATTATCTGAGATGAGATTTGCAGGAATTTCGAACCTACAAATAATTTGATTAAAAATAAACTTGGAAACTTGGGTTCCAGTGCAAGAAGCTAAGGGCATAGCTTCAACCCATTTCATGAAATACTCAGTGGTGGTTATGATGAATTTGTGTCCATCAGATGACACAGGGTTGATTTTTCCAATGATGTCTAAGCCCCATTTTGAAAAGGGCCAAGGAGATGAAATAGCCTGCAGTTCTTGTGCAGGCGCATGGACAAGGTCAACGTGTTTCTGGCACTTGTCGCAATGGCACACATAATCATGTGCATCATTCTCCATGGTAGGCCAAAAATATCCTATCCTAAGGAGTTTCTTAGCAATGGCGCTACCACTAAAATGTCCCCCACAAGATCCATTGTGGGCTTCATTCAAAGCTGATCTAGATTCTTCTAGATTCAAACATCTCAGTAGGATGCCTTCAAAAGATCTCCTATACAAGGTATTACCAATAATCACGAAGCGACTTGCTCGTCTACGTAATAACCGACGGTGGTTGCTATTAGAACCTTCAGGAAAGGTCCCATTTTGTAGAAAATTAAATATATCAGTGTACCATGGTTTAGGAGTAGTTTCGTTGATTAGAAACACATCCAAAGGTTCTAAGCATGATTTGTTTGAAGCGGGTTCTTGGAGTCGATGAATAATGATGGTAGCATATTCGTCATCTAACTCCAAGGGCAAAAGAGATGCAACTGTAGCCATAGCGTCAGTCGCACGGTTGCTAGTTCGAGGAATAGCTTCCAAGGTAACTTGATCAAATAAAGATAATAATTGTAAGACATATGCTTTATATGGACGTAATTTATCATCTCTGGTCTGATAAACATCATTGATTTGATTAATGACAAGTTGAGAATCATCGAAAACCAATAGATTTTTAATTTTCAGTGCCAAGGCAGCTCGTAATCCTAGGATTAGAGCCTCATATTCAGCAGTATTATTAGTGCAAGCAAACATTAATTTAAAGGACAGAGGTATAAGATGTTTCTATGGAGATATTAAAATAATACCTGCACCAGCCCCACTCATGCATCGAGCTCCGTCAAAGTATAGGGACCATTGCTCTGGATGGTCTGCCTCTAGTTTAAGGCATTCATCAGGAAACTCAATGATGAGGGGATGGGTAGACTCTAAAGGTGCAACGACTAATTGATCTGCTATGATTTGACCTTTAACAGACTTTTGTCCTATAAACATGAGTTCAAACTCGCTTAGCGCAAGAACCCACTTTGTTGTGCGACCAGATAAGTATGGTCGACTCATGAGATACCGCAAAGGATCAAATTTAGCAATAACATACGTTTTCTGACTGAGCATATAATGGCATAATTTTTGTGTAGAAAATATGACTGCGAGACATAACTTCTCTAACACTGTATAGCGAGTTTCATAACTGATTAAGGTTTTGCTAATGTAATAATTAGCACGTTCTTTCTTCTCATCGTCAAGTTGAGCTAACATAGCTCCTAAGGCAAAATTTGAAGCAAAAATGTACAAGATAAATGGACGATCAGATCTAGGTGGTGAAAGCACCAGTGGTTTAAGGAGATATTGTTTGAGGAGTTCAAATGCTTCCTGGCATTCGTCGTCCCAATGAAAAGAGACATCTTTCTTAAGAAGCTTAAGAAAGGGTCCGGTTTTGTTCGCCAACTTATCAATGAAGCGACGAATAGCTTGAAGCTTACCTTGTAAACTTCGTAATTCAAATATATTTGTGGGTGCGGGCATATCAGTGATAGCCACGATCTTGAGAGGGTCAATTTCAATGCCACGTAAAGAAACTATAACCCCCAATAATTTACCGGACTTAACTCCGAATATACATTTGGTTGGATTTAATCGGATAAGATATTCCCTTAACCGATCAAATACTTTTCTCAAGTCATTTAAATGATCATATTCCTTGAGGGAATGAGCTATAATATCATCTACATAATCATGTAGAATATCATGCATCATATCGTGAAAGATATAAGTCATGGCTCGTTGATATGTTGCACCTGCATTCTTCAAACCGAATGGCATCACTTTCCAACAAAAGGTTCCCCAAGGGGTAATAAAGGTTGTTTTAGCCTGATCTTCAGGAGCTATCCTGATCTGATTATAACCATAGAATCCATCCATTAGGGATATCATTCCGCTTCCAGTAGTAAAATCAATGATCTGATCCATGTTGGGAAGAGGAAAATCGTCTTTAGGGCATGCAACATTAATATCTCTAAAGTCTGTGCAAACCCTAACTTTGGTAGCTTCTTTCTTAGTTACTGGAACTACATTCGAGATCCATTCAAGCATAATCAATGGCTTGTATAAAAATGACCTTCAAGAGTTTTTCTAATTCTCCTTTGACTAGTAAGGCCACTTTAGGATGCATTTTTCTAAGTTTATGTTTAACAGGTTTAGCATCCGGATGGACTACTAGATGATGCATAACTACAGAAGGGTCTAATCCTGGCATATCTTCATATGTCCAAGCAAAAACGTCTTCATATTATTTAAGGAATGCAATGTATTTATCTTGTTTTTCTTGACTCAATTCTGATCCAATGTTGATGATGTGAGGGTTATCTTCGGTTCCAATGTTAATTTTTATGACGTTTTCAACTTCCATATGTAGATCTCTCTCAAAATTAGATGGGGCGGGTGAAACGCCTAATTCTTGTAATTCTTCCAAGGTTAGCTTGGATAATTCGTCTTGAGGAGTCGTGGCCTCAAGCTGGGCTATACTAGGTATAGAGCCATCGAAATAAAATCCGTTATGTAACAATTCCTCAATGGAGACATCATGGAATATATCCCCCTCCAACTCATCGTCGGATTCAAAAATCATCTCAGGGTAAGCTATGGATAGCATATTACATGTAAATGGATTATTCCTTAAATGCAAAGCATCGCGTTTATCCAAATAATCTTGGTAACATATGAGATGGTCATCATCCTCAAATGGGAAGGGTTGACCTTTACTAGAAAATAGGCCCACACCACATCGGGCAGGCCAAGGTTCTACCTCAAAAGGTTCTTTCATACCATTCTGGAAAGGTCCCAAACCTTTCCCTTTATATCCCAATTTAAGCATTATAGGCTTAGCTTTAACATACTCATTAGCAAAATAACATCGAGCATACCCATCATAATGAGTCTTGATGTTTCTAGGTATTCTTCCCCAGTCATATCCCTTATAAATAAAGGCACAACTCCCGACTTGGTAAATACTTCCCATAGGCTGTGGGAGGCCCAAGGTATGAGGAGAGGGTGGCAATTTATTTAAAATATGGGAATCTTGCATAGCAACGTTTGTTTTTTCTTATACAAGAATTTTAGATAAATCGGGTAAGAGCTCATCAGTAAGAGCGTAAGAAGTAGAAGGATCATTTCCTATGTTTTTGGATGCAGAAAACATGCCTCTGGTAGGTGTAGATGTTGTAGATATGTCTATGGATGGATCTATAGGTATGGAAGTTATAGGAGTAAAACAAGAAGCATTGGTTGTGGGTTTAGGATCCTTTTGAGGTCCTAATGTGGTTTGTTCGGAAGATGGTTGAACTATATGTAGAGGTGTAGTTGGTGGGGAAAAAGTAGATGATGTTATGAGTGTGTGTTTCACACGTTTAGGTGGATGATTAGAATTAGGATGTGTGGATGACAGAGTAGGGAAAAATTGAACTCCAACAGGTTCTGCCAAAGCACACATATCAAAGGGTCTAGGGTCACCATGAATGGTAACCAATTGATTCTTAAATTCAAATTTAACACACTGATGTAAAGTTGAGGGAACAACTCGCATCGCGTTGATCCAAGGGTGACCCAAGAGTATATTGTACGATGCAGGGCAATGTACAATAAACATGATCGTGTCTAAGGTTCTAGGACCAACTTGCAATGGAATAGTAATAACTCCACATGTTTCTTGTGTTTCGTCATTGAAGGCTTTTATAATCATATCAGTTCTTTTCATTTTGTCACTTCTAAACCCAAATATTTGGTAGAAGTCAAAAGTGCATATGTTTAAAGATGAACCATTATCAATCAAGACTCGTTTAACTGCTACATCTCCAATTAGGGCAGTAATATATAAGGGGTTATCCTTATGTAAACTATGTTGTGGTATATCTCTATCCCGAAAGTCAATACAATTGACTTCTCGAGTTATGATAGTATTGGACATGGCATTAGGTTGAATATTTTGTGGTACCATCATTTGGCTTAATGTGAGCATTAATTCATCCCTATGGGTAGAAGAAGATCTTAAAAGGTCCAAAAGGGAAATTCTAGCTGTAGTATTTGATAATTGTTCATTAATATTATAAGGAGGTTTAGGTTGAACATTAGGGGCATGATTCCCTTTATTAGGAATTTTCAAAACAAATGGAGCTGATCCATCATTCTGAGTCTGATCTTGTTGAGAATTTTGAGCCTATTGTCGAGTAACAACTCCGATGGTACCTACAATATTATTTTGCGGATGATGAATGGGTCTTGGTCTAGCGTTTATGGCTTGTTCATTAGAAAGTAATTGGTGAGAAGATGGTCTAGTAGTGACTCTTCTAGGAAATGGTTCTTCCGGAACCATAGAATTTGTGATAGGTTGAACAAGATCTGATTCATCTTCAGAACTATTCGATTGATTTGAGGTGATTTCCATGTCACTTTTAGTCTCGTATTCTATATCACTAAGATCAGGTGTCCGAATATTATATAGAGGTCTGGTCATAATCATGGATAAAGTTGTGTCAAATATTTGAGGATCATGAGCAGGTAAATGTCCACTAATAGTCCCTACATATCGGGTAGGAGGGGGAACATTATGATGCTCAATTTGATTAGCCACCTCTTTACCATGCTTTGGTAAAGGATGTTGAAATATGTCCAATGATTGATTGACATTCTGATTCTGAATTTGGGGGATGTTATTTTGAGCATTATTAGGAGGATTTTGTTTAGGTTGGAAGGCTTGCACCTCCATCTCATTGTTATCAATTAAATCTTGTATTTTATGTTTTAATATTTTACAAGAGTTGGTAGCATGTCCAGGTCCTCTATGGAAATCATAGTGTAAATCAACTCTGTATCCGGGTATAGTTGGATCAGGTTCCCGGATATTTGGTAATTGGATCAAACCTCGTTCTAATAATTGCGGGAGAATGGTTGATAAAGGTTGATTTAACCTAGTAAATTCTCGGGGTGGTTTATCAGGAGGTTTCAGTATAAATTTCTCTATTGTTTTCACAACATTAACAGTAGCGATATTTCTACTATCAGTGACTCCATCACCCACAACTTGTTTATTTTTATATTGATTTTTGGATGTTTTCTCATCATCTTTCTTTTTAAGCTGACCTCTCCTAATGAGAGCATCTTCCACTCTTCGAGCTAAATCTATAGCTTGATCAAAGGAGGTCAAGGTAGTCGTTGATAACTCATAGGATAGTTGTTCTTGTAAGTTATTGATAAAAATATCCAACATTTCTCGATAAGGTAACACAAAGTGCAATTTTCCTATCAACTGTCTCCATCGATCTAGGAAATCAGCAAAACATTCATCTTTGTCTTGTTTTAGGTTGTACAAATATTTAATGGTTACATGCCTCTCAATGTAGGCACTAAATTGATGCACAAAAGACTCAGCTGTCTCTTCGAAATTCCTCAAAGAATGAGTGGGTAATTCGGAATACCACTCTAATGCCATTCCTCCTAAACTTTTTGGGAACATTTTTAGTAATAACAAATCATCATGTGATATATCATGACACGCTATCCTAAACATATGAAGATGCTCTATGGGATCTTCGGTTCCTTTGTATATAGGTAGGACAGACATAGGAAAGTGTTTAGGATATGGTTGTGCTACAACTATAGGATCTAGAGGCTGACTACACATCTCTCGATAATTGTACGAGGGACGGTAGGGATCTATCTGGTCCATGCGGGAGACTAACTGTTTCACCATGGCTTCCATATTACCAGTTTTTCCACCATATTGGTTCGATGGTACATGAATATGGGATTTGTGAGTGTAGGATGGCGTGACGTAAGGATTAGATGCTATATTGCTATTATGCAAATGGTTGGTAGGAAGAGTATTATGAAGAAGATTTGTTGTAGCATTATGTTGTATCCCATATTGTTGGAAATTGGTGTTTGGTTTTGTTTTAGGATTTTTTTGATTTGAGGTATGTTGATCAATAACTTGGAAAAATAGAGCAGTGAATGATGGTTTATTTTATGTGGGAATAACCCTAGGCTTGGTAACAGGCACTCTAGATGGTTGGGTAACCTGTTGTTGTTGCATGTTATGGATTATAGTGGCCATATCCAAATTGGATGGTCCAACTTGATCACTTTCTTGATCAACGAAGGACAAGGGATTAGTGCGTGTGTGATATATGTCTTCTAGGGTTGCTTGAGTGTCACTAATTTGATCCTTGTCCATATGGACTGCTCTATTAAGAGTGCCAATATTAGTGCTGAGGAACTTCCAGAAATGTTCCATGTTCTCAAAAGTAACAGCTCCTTCCGGAGACATTTTAGGAGATGAGGATCCTTCCTCTCTAACAGTTTTTCTTTGTTCATTTCCTTCAGCAAATTCTTCTTCTTGTTGGTCTAGGGTTCCTTCTTCGTGAATTGGGTCTTCAGGAAAGACATCTGGTTTATTTACTGGTTTTCCTAACCAATCTTCTTCTACTTCAGTCTGTTTTCCATTCCTAAGTCTAGTCATTATGCTTAAATTTAGATTTTAGCAAATATATATTAATATATCTGCAACAAATTTGGGAGGTATATATTTTAATTATATACCTACTCTAATACTTAAAATAAAATATTTTGATTTTTGTTATTATTTTGTTTTGTTTTTATTTTTATGATAATATTATAAAGAGAACAAACATCATATTAAATGCAAGAAATAATAATAATAAAATAATGTGTTGAGCAAGGTGTAGCAGCGGTATTGTCATTGTTATCAACACAGTCAAATAGATCTATTGATGCAGTGGACAGGAAGTTCAAAAGCTTTTTAGATATAGAAGACAGGAGTTCAAAGGTTACTCAGAGTATGTACAGTGTTTTTCCAAAAAGACCAAAGTGGCCCATATGCAAAAGATCAAAGAAAAAGACAATTAGGAAAAGTGTCGTGATATCGTGAAATATACAGCAGGAAAGAAAAACTATCGCGATTTCGTGACATGTTGCAAGAGAGAGAAAAAGCAAGAAAAACTGACATGCTGGAAGAGAAAAAGGCAAGTGGAAAAACTGTCACGATTTCACGACATGTTGGAAGAGAAAAAGGCAAGTGGAAAAACTGTCATGATTTCGTGACATGTTGGAAGAGAAAAAGGCAAGTAGAAAAACTATCGCGATTTCATGACATGTTGGAAGAGAAAAATGCAAGTGGACAAACTGTCATGATTTCATGACATGTTGGAAGAGTGTTGGTCACGAATTTGCCACAGGAAAGGATTTTCTAAAAACTATGCACCTTAGACCCGGCCAACATTGAAAGGCTCAGAGAAAGAGATGTCTCCAGACCAATCTCTAGAGAGGGCTGGTTCCCTTGCTATTTCTAAACTTGATTAATACTAAAGTTACTGGAAAGGAATTATAAATGTGCAGAAAGAAACAAGAAATACATGAAAGAGATGGGAAATATGGCCATAGGCTGAACTTATATGATCAGGGAAAGAAACTCAGCATGAATCTAACTTCAAGTGTATAAACAACATAAAATTGCAAAATACAACATAATCCACTTACGACCTTGGACAGACAACCTTCAGAATTGCATTCCAGAACTCTCTTTCTTTTTAACAATATTCAAACTCAAATGCAGAACTTGAATCTAATAGCAGAATGGAAAGATGAGCATAACTAAGAAATACATGGAATAGAAGGAAATCATTAGAAAGATGCTTACAAAATCAGAGGCCAAATATCTCTTATTTACGTAAAGAACTGGAATGTTTTCATGCAACATGTCTCTCAAACTCCCAATCCCTTTTTCTGAGATCTACATTGATTTATATAGAAGCCTTGCTTCTTTACAACATTTAAAACTTGCAACGAAATTCCTTGAGATCTATAACATGTGCAACAGAAACAAGGAAATCATCCCCTTAAACCAGCCTCGAAGAAACCAAAAATTTAATGAAACAAGGAGTCGGTCGTCTTCATTTAATGGTCATTCTTGAAACATGCTTGAACCATTGGAAAAATCATGAACAACAGTTTTGGATAATGGAAATATTTAATTCTGATGGCTTGGACACGTTCTTCTACCTTGTTCACATCAGAAAGCTAAAAAACATTTAATTTTGGAGTGCTCTTAATCGTTAGAAATCACAAAACCTCATCGGGCCATTTGAACTGCTTTCTGGCACGAAACTGTAACAGGTCACAAAAACGTGACATGTCATGAAATCGCGATGTATTTTTGCTACATACGCTTTGTCACTTTGAACCCACAAAAATCAACTATGTCACGAAATCGCGACGTATTCAACTCCTTTGTCTCCTTCGCTACCTTGAACCACAAAAATGCGACGCGTCATGAAATCGTGACATTCTGTACCATTATGCTCTTTCTCCCATCTGTTTCTGCGAAAATGTGACAATGTGCGATTTCGTGACATTATTTATCCATGTTGTTCTTTAGCTTCTTCGAACCGTGAAAACATGACATTCTTCCTCATGTAGTTCTTTCATATTCAGCACGTCGCAAAATCATGACAAGTTCTGTCTCCTTGGACTTTGCTGCTCTTCAACTGTGAAAATCATCATGTCACGAAATCGTGAAAATTCCCTATGCTTGGTATTTCTTGCCCAATGTGTTGTGAAATCGTGACATTTCTCTGCGTTCTTTACTGTTACCACTTCCTATCATGATTTTGTGACATCTGCTTCGTGCTTGGTATCATTTTCAAAAGTGTCATGAAATCACGACGCCTTTCATGCCTTAAAATTTTCTGTCCACCTTAACCGCGACCATGCAACACGTCGCAATTTTGCAACGTCTCTCGCCTTCTATGCCTTGATTACTATTCTGTCGTGAAATCACGACGAATTTGATTGACATCATCCTTTGCATGGTTATGTCATGATTTCATGACAGTTTCTAACATTATGCTCCTTGATCATCGCATGTCGTGAAAACACATGTCACGATTTCGTGACAATTTTGCTGCACTACCCTCGTTGACCACTTTGACCATGAAAATTCGACACGTCGCGATATCACTACGTCTTTACCCCCCTGCTGCCTTTGACTGCATTGACCGTGATTTTTTGACACATCACAAAATTGCGACAACTTTGTGTTTGATTTCTCTCTCCTCAACAGACCCGCAATAACGTGACATGTCACGATATCGCAACAGTTTTCAACTTTGGCTCTCCATGCTGTTTTTTGTCGTGATTTTGCGACAGTCTTCGGACTTAGCTTTTTTTTGCATCAAAACCTATAAAGGAGTGAGAACTTCAACATCTTATGCATGAATAATCAATAATCAACATAATGTGGCAAAAATGCCAATAAAGAGAAAAAGGCAAGTGGAAAAACTATCATGATTTCATGACATGTTGGAAGAGAAAAAGGCAAGTTGAAAAACTGTTGTGATTTTGTGACATGTTGGAAGAGAAAAAGACAAGTAGAAAAAGTGTCACGATTTTCTGACATATTGCAAGAAAGATAGTACAAAAGAAAAAGTGTCGTGATTTCACGACATACTGCAAGAGAGAGAGTCCAAGAGAAAAAGTGTCACGCTTTTGTGACATATTGCAAGAGAGAGAGTCCGAAAGAAAAAGTGTCACGATTTCGTGACATATTTCAAGAGAGATTGTATGGAATAAAAAGTGTCATGATTTTGTGACATATTGCAAGAGAGAGAGTTCGAAAGAAAAAGTGTTGCAATTTCATGACATATTGCAAGAGAGATTGTACGAAAGAAAAAGTGTCATGATTTCGTGACATATTGCAAGAGAGAGAGTCCAAGAGAAAAAGTGTCACAATATCGTGACATGTCACGTTTTCATGACCCAAAGGCAAGAGAAATAGCAAAGGAGAAAAAGTGTCCAGATTTGTGACATGTCGCATTTTCATGACTAAAGGAGGAGAGAGAAAGTAAGAAGGCAGAAGTGTCACGATATCACGACAAAAGTAAAAAGGAAGAGTACGGAGGCGAAAGTGTCGCGATATCACGACATGCTATGTTTTTGAGGGTACAAGCCAAGAAAAGAAGTAAGGAGGCAAAAGTGTCGTGATATCATGACATGTGTTTTTGCGGGTACAAGCCAAGAAAAGAAGCAAGGTGGCAAAAGTGTCACGATATCGAGACATGTTATATTTTCGTGGTTGAGTTGAAGTCAACAAAGACCGATGAACAGCCGACTAAAATTAGGGTTTACAGTTGCCATGAAAGTCAACTAAGATTAGGGTTTACAGTCGACTAAGATTAGGGTTTTTCATCACCAAAATTTTGTTATAAAAGGAGGGTTGTTTGGAGATTTAAGTGTTATTGAAGTGTGCGAATTTTTGTCACAGTGCGAAGAGAGCAGAGTGTGCGAAAGAGAGAATATGATCATGAAGGTTGACTATAACGAAGCAGAGTGTGCAAAGTGATTGCACAGAGAAAGCAGAGTGTGCAGAGAGTGCAAAGGTGAAGAAAGACCAGTCAAGATCTTGCAAAAACAAAGGTATCTTTTTGTTAAACTTATAGATTCAAGATTAAAGTCTAGGTTGCAGCTTGGCATCAGGGGTTGGTGCTCCTTCTAGTAGGTGCTAGTAAATCAGGGGTTGGTGCTCCTTCTAGTAGGTGCTGGTAAATTGATTGTAAATTTGGTGCTTTGCAAAGGCTAGATTTGGATGGTAGTCCAAGCAGTCATTTTTGAGGAGTAGCCACATTGGCGAACCTCGTTAAATATTGTGTTGTGTGATGCTCTTGTGTTATACTTGTTGTATCTAGTAATTAGTTTTAATTGCTACTGTATTAAGAGTTGTAAATTCAAGTTTAAAGAGCTACACTGATTCACCCCCCCTCTTAGTGTCATTATAAGACTAAAAATTGGTATTAGAGATAAGTTTTTGTAAAAGCCTAACTGGCTAGGATGATCTTGGAAGTAACACAATGACAGGTGGTGAAGGTTTCTCATCAAACAAAGCACCATTGTTTGATAGATCTAATTACGCATTCTGGAGAATCAGGATGCAAACATATCTCTGTGCTTTGGGATACGACATCTAGGATTCAGTAGTTAGTGGATACACAATACCCATCTCTCCAAAAGAGGTTGACGAAAAGAAACTATTTGAAAGTAAATCAAAAGCAAAGAATGCTATCATGTGCGGATTAGCAGATAGTGAACTAGTAAATATCATGAGCTATAATACGGTAAAAGAGATATGGGAAAAAATGAGGAGTATTCATGAAGGAGACGATAAGATCAAGGAGGCCAAGTTATAGACACATCGAGCTTAGTTCAAAGCATTGAAAATGAACGATGATGAAAACATTGAGGCATATATGCTAAGAGTTAATGGAATCATTAATGCGATCAGAGGGCTCGACAAGGATATTGGAGACTCTATCGTCTTGAAAAAGGTACTAAGATCTCTTCCTCAAAGGTTTTATTCCAAAGTCTCAGCGATAGAAGAAGCTAAAAATCTAAATTATCTTAGTATAGATGAGATGTATGGTTCTTTGATTGCATATGAGATGAGTATAGGAAGATCTAAACCCACAGACAGAGAAGTGGCTTTTAAAGCCATTAAAAACAAAAACACAAGACAAGAGTCCGAGGAAGAAGAGACATCAGATGAAATGGAAGTAAAATTTGTTAGAAAATTAAAAAAGAGAAAAGAAAAATACAGAGGGAAACTACCATTTAAATGTTTCAACTGTGGAGGTGTTGGGCATTTTGTGACTAAATGTCCACTTAAAGAGAAGAAAAAAATGATGAAGGATCGCACCAAGAAAGAAGTGACTGGATGAAGAAAACGAATTTCAGAAAAAGCAACTTCAAGAAGAAAAGTTTCATCTCCAAGAATGTCAGTTCATCAGAAGACAGCTCCGATGAAGAGTCTGAAGAGGAAAAAGGTGAAGCTCTTTTCATGGCATTTGAAGAAGTAAAATCAAAAAAGGAAGGAGTGAACTTTGAAGTATGTGGTGAAAACCCTGAGGCTGAAGTAGATCTAGAAGGTGAGTTGATCTCTGCACTTGAAGAGTGGAATATAGAAAAGAAAAAGAATAAGAAACTTTCAAGAAAGCTTGAGGATGCAAATGAAATCATAGCCAGTTTGAAAGTTCAGATAGAAGAATCCAAGAAAATATTTGAAGATCTCGAAGTGCAAATAACCATGAAAATAGATTATTGTAGCAAGCTAGAAGAAGAGATTGTTGGTTTAAGAATGCAGCTAGAAGAGATGAATAAGAAAATTAGTTTTATAACAAATGTGAAGAAAGTTCTATGAAGCTGAATAAGATCATAAATGACCAAAGGCCTACAGACATCAAATTTGGTCTGGGTTTCATCGAAGGAG
Source organism: Wollemia nobilis (assembly GCA_028583015.1). Lineage (NCBI taxonomy): Eukaryota > Viridiplantae > Streptophyta > Pinopsida > Araucariales > Araucariaceae > Wollemia > Wollemia nobilis. The sequence continues at coordinate 31,802,187 of JAQPPZ010016892.1, read as the reverse complement.
AATCATCAAGTGGATCAAAGGCCAGAAATGTAGAATCCATAAAGAATGAAGATAAGAAATAGGTCGATCAAGGAAACACGTCTCATGCAAAAGAAAGCAATAATTCCAGGCACGAAAGGAGAATTGACAATGATGGATTCACAAATTTCACACATCAAATAAGAAGAAGACCCATGGCTCCTACGGAAACATGGCAAAGACCATCACCTAGGTTCAATTATCCCTTTTCTGGTTTCTTTTTTAAATGCAATGGCTATGGACATAAAATCTCAGACTGCAAATATAATGTAAGACCAAAGAACTTCACCAGTAGAAATGTTTTTTCTCCTCTGATGAATTATACAGTAGAATTTTATAACTGTCATAATTTTAGGCACATTGCAAGAAACTGTAGAAGTACATTTACATCAAATTAATTTCAGGGAAGAAAATTTCAACCAAATAGGATGAGACAAAATAGAAAGCTTCCCAAAAAACATGCACAAACTACTAATAAGGGAAAGGCAAAACAAGAGCCCAAAACTACTATCAAAATGGAGTGGAAAGGAAAAGAGTGACTTAAGGAATAAAAGGAATCCTTAATCGTACAAATAGCATTCAAAGTGCAAAATAAATATGTACCATGGATACTTGATAGTGGATGCTCCAGTCATATGACAGGTGACAAATTTTTTTTTGAGAAGTTACAAAAATATGAAGGAGGTTCAGTAAAGTTTGGAAATAATGATGGATCTAAGATAGTTGGCAAAGGTTCAGTAAAAATTAGTGATGAAAAAATTAAGTCAAAAGAAGTCTTGTTTGTGGATGGTTTGAAACATAATTTGTTGAGCATAAGTCAGATTTATGATAAAGGTCATGAAGTAGTTTTTATGAAGCAGGGTTGTGAAGTCAGAAAAACAAACAGTGGAAAATTGATAGCAACTGGATCAAGGACATCTTGAAACCTATACACACTCTTAGAAGATTCAAAAGGAGCTTGTTTTATTGGACAGGAAGAAGAAAACTGGTTGTGGCACAAGAGAGTAGGGCATATCAGTTTTGATAATCTAGTGAAAATCATCTCAAAAAGGGCAATGAGAGTATTCCCACCATCAGCAAACGTACAGACAACATTTGTCCTTCATGCCAAAAGGGGAAACAAACTAGAGTAACTTTCAAAACAAAATAATACTACACAAGAAAACCTTTGGAACTAATACACACTGATTTATGTGGACCCATGAGAACACAAAGCATAAATGGTGACAAATATTTTATGTTGTACATTGATGACTATTCCAGAATGACATTGATATTTTTCTTGAAGCATAAATTAGAAGCTTTTGATATGTTCAATATTTTCAAAAACCAGGTTGAGAATGAAACAGGAAAAAGGATCAAATGTTTAATATCAGATAGAGGAGAATTCATTTTAGAGGAGTTTGCAGAGTACTATGAAAAATACAGTATTAGGAGACAGTTCATAGTAGCTAGGACACCTCAGCAAAATGGAGTGGTAGAAAGAAAGAATAGGACAGTGCAAGAAATGGCATGGACTATGTTGGCTAAAAGCAGAGTAGCAGACATATTTTGGAAAGAAGTAGTCCATACTATGATGTATATCCAAAATAGGTACATGCTAAGAACACATGAAAGCAAAACTCCTTATGAATTATGGTTCAGTAAAAGGGCAACAAAAAAATACCTCAAAGTTTTTGGTAGCAAGTGCTATATCAAAAGAACTAAAGATAATCTTGGTAAGTTTGAAGATAGAGCAGATGAAGGTATTTTTGTTGGTTATTCGTCAAAAAGCAAATCTTACAAATGCTACAACAAGAGGCTAAAGAAAATTGTGGACAGTGCAGATGTTAAATTTGATGAAGGTAAAGAACGAGTAATTAGCTATGAAACGAACTACCCAATTTATGAAGAGGTTATTGAAGGAGATGAGAAAAATGAAATTGAAAAGATATAGAAAATTGACTCAGATGATTTAAGTTGTGATTCAAAAGTGGAAGAAAATAAGAAATTCAAAACAGACAACTGGAAAAAAAATCATCCTAGAGAGCAAATAATTGGAGATCCCAAAGTTGGTGTTCAGACAAGAAGAAGAGCAGTAAGTAACTACTCTCTATTATCCAGCATTGAGCCCAAAAATGTTACTGACGCAAGCAAAGATGAAAGTTGGATGAAGGCAATAAATGAAGAATTAGATCAGATCGAGAAAAAAAAAAATTGGGAGTTAGTACCTAGACCTGCAAATAAAAATATAATCAAGACTAAATGGAATTTTTGAAACAAAATGAATGAAGACAGACAGGTAGTCATAAATAAAGCAATATTGGTATGTAAAGGTTATGCACAAGTTGAGGGCATTGAATTTGAGGAAACTTTTGCACCAGTAGCTAGATTAGAGGCAATTAGAATGTTTCTGGCTTTAGCAATCTACAAGAATTTCAAAGTTTATCAAATGGATGTGAAATCAGTGTTTTTGAATGGGAAACTTGAAGAAGAGGTGTATATTGAGCAACCAGATGGTTTCCAACTTGGTGATGATCCAAACTCGATTTGCAAGTTTAAGTACGCATTATATGGCTTAAAACAGGCACCCCAAGCATGGTATGCAAGGCTAGACAACTATCTCACTCAACAAAGGTTTAAGAAGGGTATGATGGATAGTAATTTGTATGTCAAAACAAAAAATGGGCATCTTATTGTTCTTGTTGTATACGTATATGATATCATATTTGGTGGCAGCAAAGATGAGTTGTGCAAAGATTTAGAAAATAAGATGCAGAAAGAATTTGAAATGTTAATGATTGGTGAACTGTCATATTTCCTCGGGTTGCATGTTAATAAAAGTAAGAAGGGAATATTTATTTCTCAAGTTAAATATGTAAAAGAGATGTTAAAAAAGTTTACAATGGAGGATTGTAAGCCACTTAGCACTCCCATGACGACAGGCTGCAAGTTGAGCAAGGATGACAAATCTCCACCTATTGATCAAACCATGTACAGATCCATGATTGGAAGCTTACTATACCTGATAGCTACCAGACCTGATATTTTATAGGCAGTATGCATGGTAGCACGATTTCAGGCTAATCCCAAGGAGACTCATGTGACAGTAGTAAAGAGGATTCTTCGGTACCTCAAGGGTACTATGGAGTATGGGTTATGGTGTCCAAAAGGTAAATACTTCACCCTTATTTTGTATTCAGATGCAGATTGGGTAGGATGTGTAGATGTCAGAAAGAGTACAAGTGGATGTGCATTCTATCTTGGAGATAGATTGGTCACATGGCACAGTAAGAAACAATAGTCAGTTTCTTTATTGATAGTAGAGGTAGAATATATTGCAGTGACAACATGTTGTATGTAGGTATTATGGATGAAACAAACCCTGAAAGATCTTGGTATTAGCTTCAGTGAGCCAATATCAATTAAGTGTGATAACACCAGTGCCATTAACATCTCCAAGAATCTAGTTATGCATTCACGCACAAAACACATTGCTATTAGGTATCACTTTTTGAAGGAGAAAGTTGCAAAAGGTGAGGTTAAGTTGGATTTTGTTCCAACTACAGAGCAAGTAGCAGATATCTTCACAAAACCATTACCCAAGGAATTTTTTGAGTACCTTCGCAATAAATTGGAAGTGGTCACACTTCCCAAGATTTGACTAGCTACAGGGATCACATTCTCAGGGGGACCATTTAAGTATTTGATTATCTTTTTGCTCATGTTCATGATTTTTGCTAAGTGTAATAAATTGTGCCTAAGAATTGTTGGGACTGAAATTGATGGGATTAATTTTATTGATACAAATGGTTACAATATATAGGCATAAGCCTATATTCAACACATGACACTTGTCAAGAGAAACTGACAAGTGTCAAGGTGAAGGCATAGTGCACTTTAACTCTAACATTCCCCCTTAAAGTGCACTATCCTAACTAAAGAAGAAACAAAACAAGTCAACATTAGGTAACATTCCCCCTTAATGTTGACTTCTCTAAAACAACCTATCATCCTCTCTTATTGTTGATTTGGTCTAGGCTCGTGCTCTTTGTGCTTGGCTCTCCAACTATGAATAATGCTAGATTCACTGTGTATACATCTTGGTCTGTTGCCTCAGGGTCAGCTACTTTCATGGGTCTATTGCCACTGGGTCAACCGTCTAAGTGCCTCAGGGTCATCATGGGTGCCTTAGGGTCAGCCACTTTTGGGTCTATTGCCTCTGCAAGTCATCCTTAGAGGATGTTGCCTCTCGTAGGTCACTGACTAGTCCCACCATAAATATCAAATCCTTCCTTATGGTGAACTCAATCTAGAAGGTGTCGGTCTCAGCCAAAAATGCACCTTAATACAAAGGAAAAACGAGCCATATAAGAGTGTCGGTATTTGCCGAAAATGCACTCAATACAATAAAATGAGCCATAGATCCAAATAGGAGGAGAGAAAAAGAAAAGAAGAGAATCTTCTAAAGTGTCTTCGTCTGTAGTCTTCAGAAGTAGATCTTGAAAAAATCTCGGATAGAGTCTAGGGTGTCTTTGTCTGTAGTCCCTAGTATAAGTTTCCTTATGGTGACCATGTTATCCCACCGAAATGCATGGGTAACCAGCCGCTGCATTCGCCAAGTGTATAGAAAATATAACTAGGTACAAGGATCACATATGAAATTACCTTGGGAGTGTCGAGTTCAACCGAGAGTGCACTCCAAGGTAGAAAAACTTTGAGGCTAAAAAATTGAATTGAAATAGCCTCAAAATTACAATATGACACCACCATTGTGTCTGTCATGAAAAAATGTTTCCAATGACTATAAATACCCTATATTCCACCATCAAAGGGGCCTTCATCATGTGAAAAAACCATAATGCCTATCTAAGGCAGCAAAATAAACCTCAGGAATATCATATTCCTGGCATCACACTGTGGCAGAATAAAAATACAGACTCAATTTTCCCTCGTAGGGGAATTACATAGTCATGTGGGCCATCATTTCTTTTAAAATTTGAAAAAGTACAATAAATAGGCCATGCGGGCCTTCCACTCTTTCATGTGGAGAAAAATAAGACCATATGTTTGGCCTACAACCAACAATCAAGTTCCCAATAAAACAAAGTAGTCCCTTCCACTTTAATAGCACATGCAAAACTATATTCCCTCACACATTAAAAAATGCATTTAAAATGCATGGTGTGGCCATATTCCCTTTTGTCCTTTGTTATTCAAAAATAATCAAAGTTTTTAAAAAATGAAGGTGCCCACCCACTTGATACTCCATCCAGGGCTTTCAGCAAGCACGCGTGTACCAAAGTCAACAAACCAGGCTTCTCACAAAAATAAAGAAACATGATTGTAAAGAAACATGGTTGACAGCCAGGCACATTCGTTGACTACTGGAGAATGGAATAACTTTATCGAAATCTTTATCCGGTGAGCTTCGTGGCCTCCTCGTTGGAGTGTGGGTCCATCAGCGGTCTTGGCGAATGCAGACAGAGCACCTCCTTCACAACGAGTTGTAGGAACGGAATCCTAGGGAGGTCGCCCTCCTCCACCAAATGGTTGTCGATGGCACCATCATTTTTTGCTCGAAGCTTCTCCATCTCCCATAGATCGTAGATCAGCTCCATCATCGCCCACTCAATCGTGATTTCCGTGACGTTGATTTCAATCAGGAAAAACATCCGACGGAGGCCCATCAAAGATTTTTTCGTCAGCTCCTCCAGCCCCTTTAGCGATAGCAACACGTGGACACATGTTTGAATTCCACAACATAGCACCAAAGTACGAATTACGACTTGAGATAACTTCATTGCCGCTTCATTTCGACACATTTCTTAGTTATCTTTTACATCCGCGAACGCGTAGTCTCTACAATCATCGAACAACACTGCCAGTACTATAATGGCCTCACAATGTCTTCTCCAAAAATAAAGTCTTTTTTTTGCGGTGGTGGCAGCAGGGGTAGCGACAGTGGCAGCGAATCCTCCTCCACCTGTCTCTACAGTAGCTAGACACCCCTCCTCTCTTCAGTTAGGGGTTCGATTCCCACCGCCACCATGTTGATCTGAGCTTTGGCACCGACTGGAAACTTAGGGACCAGCAGAGCCCCGTATCCATCCTTCAGTCCCCTCTCAGCACACCGCCGGGGAGATCGTACAGATCGAAGATAGTCTGTTCGAACCACAATTATCATTGCCCCCAATATCATACGGTCGAATTCGAAAATCCTAACAAATTGGATGGTTTCAGGTTTCTTAGCAGGGAGATTTTCCTTCGTAGCACTTTGGGCCCGTGCGTTAATCTTGCCTCGGATGATGAATTCACTTTTCCGTTGGAGGGTATTTTTACGGCAGATGCTCTGGAGCCTTATGTGGAGGAATTTCTCAGAGATGCATAGGGGTAGCACCAGATATGCAAATCGAACTAGGCAACCTTTACAGGATTTGAACCGATGACCTACCTTGCCTTCCTTTGCACGCCACGCTAATAATCTATGTGACCCTCGAGCACTGCAAACGCTGTGACCATCGAAACAAATGCTTCAATCGCTGTGATCACCATGAGATTGTGACGCCCTGTGAGAACGAAGGCGATCTTCCTGGAGCAATCTGGTGAGTTTAAACAAAATCTAATCCGAAAGAATGCAGTAAAAAAAACTTGCAAATTTCACCCAAAAAAAAATATTTTGATTTCGTCATGCATGGAGGTTAAGAAAAATTAGTCTTCATAGTGGTGTTTGATTCCGTGATCACCTGGTTTCTATCGATGAATCCAAAACAATGCCTCATAATAAATTCCTACTCTCTTCTGCGCTCCCCTGCCATGCTCTTTACTCGCAGTAAATTTTCAAGCATGGCTTATCAACGCTGTCGTCAAATATTCATGGGATTCTAAGCGTGACTTGTGAAGGCTCCATTTAGACACATTGGTAGACCTATAATATAGGAATCCCTGCTGGACAAACACCTGAATCTTTGACTGGAAGCCCTTGTGATCAATTGCAGACGTAGTCCAATCTGGGACAAAACCAGATCTGCTAAAAAAACTTAAAAAAATAACATATTTTACCACCATTAATATTTCCTCAAGCTTCTGGTTTCTAATCCATCAAATATGGAGAGCATACTCCCTCGCATGAAGAAAAAAATGGGAAAAAAATGAGGGGAGGGAAATCCCCCCTCAAGCTCACAAGGCCAGAGAAAGCCTAGAGCTCTGATACCAAATGTTGGGACTGAAACTGATGGGATTGATTTTATTGATACAAATGGTTACAATATATAGGCATAAGCCTATATTCAACACATGACACTTGTCAAGAGAAACTGACAAGTTTCAAGGTGAAGACATAGTGCACTTTAACTCTAACAAGAATGTTGTGCATGGGCTCAGGGGAGTCTGCAGTAGCCCTTGGGTATTATTGTCAAAGGGGGAGAAGAGTTACAGGAAATTGCACATGTGTTGCCAACAATTCCAAAGGGGGAGATTGTTGAGTAAGGTGCAACAACATTATTGTCATTGTTGTCAACACAGTTAGATAGATCTGTTGATGTAGTGGACAAGAAGTTCAAAATATTTTCAGATGTAGAAGACAGGAGTTCAAAGGTTACTCAGAGTATGTACAGTGTTTTTCCAAAAAGACCAAAGTGGCCCATATGCAAAAGATCAAATAAAAAGACAAGTAGGAAAAGTGACATGATATCACGACATATACAACAGGCAAGAAAAACTGTCATGATTTCATGACATGTTGCAAGAGAGAGAAAAAGTAGGAAAAACTATCACAATTTCACGACATGTTGGAAGAGAAAAAGGCAAGTGGAAAAACTGTCACGATTTCGTGACATGTTGGAAGAGAAAAAGGCAAGTGGAAAAACTGTTACGATTTCGTGACATGCTGGAAGAGAAAAAGGCAAGTAAAAAAACTATCGTGATTTCGCGACATGTTGGAAGAGAAAAAGGCAAGTGGAAAAACTGTCATGATTTCATGACATGTTGGAAGAGAAAAAGGCAAGTTGAAAAACTGTCACGATTTTGCGACATGTTGGAAGAGAAAAAGGCAAGTAGAAAAAGTGTCACGATTTCGCAACATGTTGGAAGAGAAAAAGGCAAGTAGAAAAAGTGTCACGATTTCGTGACATATTGCAAAAAATATAGTACGAAAGAAAAAGTGTCGCGATTTTGTGACATACTACAAGAGAGAGAGTCTGAGAGAAAAAGTGTCATGATTTCATGATATATTGCAAGAGAGAGATTCCGAAAGAAAAAGTGTTGCGATTTCGTGACATATTGCAAGAGAGATTGTATGGAAGAAAAAGTGTCACGATTTCATGACATATTGCAAGAGAGAGAGTCCGAAAGAAAAAGTGTCACGATTTCGTGACATATTGCAAGAGAGATTGTATGGAAGAAAAAGTGTCATGATTTCGTGACATATTGCAAGAGAGAGAGTCCAAGAGAAAAAGTGTCATGATATCGTGACATGTCACGTTTTCACAACCCGAAGGCAAGAGAGAGAGTCCAAGAGAAAAAGTGTCGCGATATCGCGACATGTCACATTTTCGTGACCCAAAGGCAAGAGAAAGAGTAAAGGAGAAAAAGTGTCGTGATATCACGACATGTTGCATTTTCGCAACTAAATGAGGAGAGAGAAAGTAAGAAGGCAGAAGTGTCACGATATCGTGACAAAAGTAACAAGGAAGAGAATGGACGTGAAAGTGTCACGATATCGCGACATGCTATGTTTTTGTGGGTACAAGCCAAGAAAAGAAGTAAGGAGGTGAAAGTGTCACGATATCACGACATGTTGTGTTTTCATGGGTACAAGCCAAGAAAAGAAGCAAGGAGGCGAAAGTGTTGTGATATCGCGACATGTTGTATTTTCACGGTTGAGTTGAAGCCGAAATAGACCGATGAAAAATTGACTAAAATTAGGGTTTACAGTTGCCATGAAAGCCGACTGAGATTAGGGTTTACAACTGACTAAGATTAGGGTTTATAGCCGACTAAGATTAGGGTTTTTCATCACTAGAATTTTGTTATAAAAGGAGGGCTGTTTGGAGATTTAAGTGTTATTGAAGTGTGCGAAGTTTGGTCACAGTGCAAAGATAGCAGAGTGCACGAAAGAGAGAAGATGATCATGAAGGTCGACTGTAACGAAGAAGAGTGTGCAAAGTGATTGCGTAGAGAAAGTAGAGTGTGTAGAGAGCGCAAAGGCAAAGAAAGACCAGTCAAGATCTTGTAAAAACAAAGGAATATTTTTTTCAAACTTATAGATTCAAAATTGAAGTCCAGTTTGCAGCTTGGCATCAGGGGTTGGTGCTCCTTCCAGTAGGTGCTAGTAAATCAAGGGTTGGTGCTCCTTTCTATTGGTACAAATAAATAAGGGGTTGGTGCTCCTTCCAATAGGTTCTGGTAAATTGATTGTAAGGTTGGTACTTTGCAAAGGCTAGATTTGTATGGTAGTCCAAGCAGTCATTTTTGAGGAGTAGCCACATTGGTGAACCTCATTAAATCTTGTGTTGTGTGATGCTCTTGTGTTATACTTGCTATATCTAGTAATTAGTTTTAATTGCTACTGTATTAAGAGCTGTAAATTCAAGTTTAAAGAGCTACACTGATTCACCCCCTCTCAATGTCATTGTAAGACTAACATAATGGCTTAGTTTTCTATAAATAGTTTATAGATATCATTGATGGGATCAAGTTCATCATGAGTCATGAAATGCTCCTCTTCAAATTGGAAATGGTTTTTCAAGAATTTGACAAAGTGTGCTATGGTGATGTTATCTACTTCTGACTCTGACTTGTAAAAATAGAGCTCATGGCAATACTCTCAATATAACAAATCTCTAGAAACTCTATTCCATCTCTTTCTATCCGTAAGGACGACCTCTTGATCCTCTATACGAGATAGAAATTTATGTACTACAATTGCATTATCGAGGTATTCCTCAAAGGTGTACAATTTAGAAGACACAAGGGTTCTTTTATCTGCTAACCACCTATGGCAATCTCTCTGAAGCTCATAATACAAAGTCACTTGATCAGGATCCAGGATTCTATCTAGGACAAACCTCTTGATTTGCCTAAGTTCGGTTGATCTAGATTCAATGATATTCAATCTCCTATTAAGTTCGTCCCATAAAGGTTGAACCCTATTTGTTTGAGGTACTCTAAGTACAGAAGTAATCTCTATAGCTACTAATTGATTCTCAACATTAATCATGACAACTCATCTTTTATTATAATCTACCATCCAAATATGATATGCAATCTTTGATTCTAAATGCATTTATGTTTTTTTTTTTGTTTTCAAAAGGTTTTTAGTTTTTCACATCGGGTTCACCAAAATGTATAGCTCAAAATTTTTTGCATACTTACCTTTAGGCTATAGGATCCACGACCTAAAGGGGGATGTGAGAAGGATGGGACAATACCTCGGACTAAGAGGCCCTTTGAAGGTCCCACCTCTTGGGGGAGGGGTATAAGGGTGAATTTTCGACGGATGGTGGGTTCACCAAGAAACTTTTGAGTGGCAGTTTCCACACCTAGGTTGATAGTGGGTTTGATGTGTTCATTTTTTGCTTTGATCATTCAATGCCTAGGTTTGTCCAAGATGAATCTAAGCTATTCTATATGCCAATGCTGATTTATATGGATACAAAAAACATGAATAAATGCTAAACACAAGGAATATGCCAAATAAAATAGAACATACCTGATTCTGGATGTCAGATGAATATTCTAAGGTTTGTAGAAGTCCAAATTGTCTCAAATCATACGTAATCATCTGGAATTGCATAGAATCATCTTAGATCTTAGTTGGTCATCTGAGATCAGACAAGATCATCAACGATCTGATGAATTCGTCAGATGAATTCATCAAAAACCTGCAATCATAGAAACAGATAAAAAATACCAAAAATGCAACTACAAAAGCAAGGGGAAATGATAGAAATAATAGTAAATTTGCCTAAATGATAGATCTAGATAACAATTAAAAGGAAATGCATCAATTTGACAATTTATTTTGACTTTATCATGCATTTATATTAAATGAGGTGAACTCCAAGATGCATAAATATAATAACTAAGATAATGCATAAAGAAATGCAGAGAAACAATAAGAAAATGCAAACTCTAGGCTCTGATTGCCCCCAATATGGACTACAGTTGAGATCACCTCCAATCATACGAGATCATCGTCGATCTGTGACAGGATCGTCCAAAATCATCTGGAATCGCCTGCGACGATCCAAGCTTGCTCCAACTGAAGAATAGTAATATTCTGCAAGAAAACTTGAAATATGCAATGCAAACAAAAGTATGAAGGTGTTCTAAGGCACAAGGAACTAAATTTGTAGAGAAATTCGTCAGCTAGGGGGTTCAGGGGGGTAAACTAAGAAATTCCCAATTTATATAGGATTAGGGAGAGGTTAGGAGGTTGGAGATCATCCCAATTTGGGAGATCTCCAACGGGGAAGACTCTAACTGCATAGACACGCTTTCTGCCCAAGTTAGAGAAGCTATTGAAATAGAAGCTAATTATGAAAATTTGGTTTTGGGATGAAATCGTCTAGACATTCTTTTCTAGACAAATTCATTAGATCTGGGACGATTTCATCTGATCATTGATGATATCGTCCAACGGTCAAAACAAATCCTAAAAATGGCACGAAAAACAAGGAAAGTGGGTAACGGGTTGTTAACGGGCGGTTTGGGTTAAAATTCAAATTTTTATCTTTTTATTAATGTTTAACTGTGCCAATTTTAGGGTGCTACAAACCTTGGATGCTTGATGGTGATTTCAATAACCATATCTATCCTTCTAACAAGCATGAGGGAGCTCTAGTCACTTCTAAACGCTTTGAAGAGTTTGTAGATTTTTTTTTTTGAACGAACTAATGGATGTTCACATAAAAGGTTCAAAGTTACTTGGAGTAATAAGATATATGGCAGTCAACTCATCTAGCTAAGACATGATATGTTTTTATTGTCTAAAGAAGCTATTCAATTTCTCAGCGATGCTACTCTGACCTCTCTTCCTAAAATAAGGTCAGATCACAACCCTCTAATATTTGAATATTTGCAGCCAACTCTCTAGTTCAAAATGCCTTTCAAATTTGATTCAATGTGGTTTCAACACCCTAACCTTCAAACCTACATGTTTGATTGGTGGAAAGAAAGTTTCTCAGGGCCTCTCTTAACCCAAATAGCCCTAAAAATTCACTTTATAAAGCTTAAGCTAAAGCAGTGGAATAAATAAGTTTTTGGGAATATTTTCTAGGATAAATAGCAAATCTTTGAACAATTGATGAATATTGAATCAAGTATTCAAAATGGGAATCCAAACCCAAGTCTCAGGCAGGATGAATACGACCTTGCTGAATTCCACAATCTACTATCTAAGGAAGAAATCTTCTAGAGGAAAAAATCCAGAGCATTATGGTTAAAATAAGGGGACTCCAACACTAAATTTTTTATGCATCAACACTCAGACACATAAGTTCTAACAAAATCATGGAACTCCTTATGAGTGACTATTCAAGCATTAGTAACATTCATGAAATCAGGGTTGAAGTTGTTTCTCATTTTGAGAATATTTTGGGACCCAACACACCATCCTCCCTCCATGCCTATAATGCTCTTCTTAAAAAAATTCCTTACCTTGTTTCCCAAGAATTATACTTATCTTCTTTATAATTTCACAAAAGAATAAATAAAATATGCCATGTTCTCTATGCACCTTGATAAGGCTCCCGGACCTGACGGATTCCCTCCTAGGTTTTTCCAACACTTTTGGGATATTATTGAGAATGATGTAACCAATGTTGTCCAAGACTTTCAACAATCAAAATCCATTCCTAGAGATGTTAATTCAACTTTCTTGGCTCTTATCCCTAAGTCCCAAGTAAGTAAATTCATTTCTAAATTTAGACCAATAAGCCTCTGTAATGTCATTTACAATCTCATATCCATGGTTCTAACCAATAAAACCAAGGTTATCCTTATAGACATAATAGATCACTACCAAGGGAGCTCTGTAAGAGGTAAATTCATAATAGATGGTATAATAACTATACATAAACTTATTCATTCTATTTCCAAGAGCAAGAAACCTGACCTCTTCTTGAAACTTGATATCAACAAAGCCTTTGACAGGGTTTCTTGGGACTTTCTCTTTGCAATTTTAAAGAAATTTGGTTTTCATGAGGAGTGGGTTGCTTTAATCAAGGAATGCTTAACATATTTTTGGTTCTCAGTTATTGTTAATGGTTCAGTAGTGGGACACTTTAAAAATTTTAGAGGACTTAAGCAGGGCAACCCTTTTTTTCCCTTCCTCTTCATCATCATGGCTAAATCACTTGGCAGATTCATTAAATAAGCTTGATTTTTGGGTATTCTTTCTAGTATCAAGCCCTCATATATTTATAGGCCCATTACTCATGAATAATTTGTGGCTAATACTATCCTAGCAACTCTGTCCTCAGTTCCTAAAGACAAAATAATAAAATCTATTCTATTTTTTTTGAAGAAGCTACTGGATAGAAAATTAACGTTACGAAGACCAAAATATATTTTTGTAATACTCCCATTCACAGATAACTTAATATTGCTAGGATTTTAGGTTTTACTATTTCTCAACTTCCTTCTACTTACCCTGGGCTTCCTCTTTTTCATGGCAATCCTTACGAATTCTTATAGATCAATGTCATTGAACGAATCAACAAGAAGCTGGAAGGGTGGAAAAAAACAATATTAATCCAAGAATATAAGGCTACTCTTATGCAAGAGTGCCTCCAAAGTATTCCAATTTTCTATGTCAATATTCAAGGTTCCTATTTTAATTTACCATAATATTGAACAAATTCAAAGGAGGTTCCTTTGGGTTGGAAATAAAAATTAGAATAGATTCCCTTTAGTTGCTCGGGATAAAATTTTCAAGAAAAAATACCAAGGAGGGTTAGGCTTTAGGAAATCTACAAAATGAATCTGGCACTCATAGAAAAGCAAGCCTAGAGAATTATCACTGAGGCTAATTCTACTTGGATTGATATAGTAAAAAATGAATACCTCTAGAAAATATCTTTCATGGATAACCGATTTCTTCCTCAAGGTTTGTGCTTTTGGAATTCTATCATGCAATGCAAGGACATCATTAGGAAGGGAATGACATGGAAAATTGGATACGGTAATTTTATCAGATTTTGGGAATATGTTTGACTGAAGGATCACCCCCTCATATATGAGCTAAATATGGTAATTCTCAAGGCCTTCACGAAATAAACCTTTAGAAGTAGAGTTATTAAATTCATTTCTCAATATCCTAACCGACATATCTGGAAATCCATTCCCACTAATGATCTATATGTCAATTCCATCTCTACTACCAGATTCATTGAAAATTTGTTATGATTCTTTGTTATTTTGAACTCCCAATCAAAATATAGCCTCATATGGAAGCTTAGTGAGGATGGTAAGTTCACGGTTAAATCTACTTACTATATTCAAGATACCCCCTTACCTAGCTAGATCCTTGCTAAGTATGTCTAGGTTAAAAAATTGATTTCAAAAATTAGCTTCTTTTCTTGGCTTGCTTCTCAAAATAAAATTTTAACTATGGATAATTTAATAATGAGAGGTCTTTTTATCCCCAAATGTTATCCTCTTTGCAAGTCTAATTTGGAATAAACTGTCCATATTTTCCTGTAATGCCATTTTTCTCTTTCTATTTTAAATTCCCTGTTTGATTTGGTCAACATTACCTAGATGCAACCGTCTTCCATCATCCTTTTGTTTGAAATGGCCTAACCCTTTCTTTAATTCCTAGTTAAAATTTCTATGGTCCACATGCCTACACCACTTCCTCTGGTAGATCTACCTAGAATGTAACAATAGAGTTTTCAAAGGAGTTTCCAAAGACTCTCAATATATCTTCCATCACATCACCACCTTTACCTCTAAAAATTCATACCTTGTCTCGTCGAATGGGGCCCCCAAACCTGGTCTCAAATATCACTTGTTTGCAAGTTTCAATATAACAAATTGTGTTATAGGAAATCCTCAATATATTGTTGATAGATCAGGTATTACTTGGACCCCTCCTCCTATAGGTTGGATAAAGTTCAACTTCGATGGAGTGGCTAAAGGAAATATTGGAAGGGTTGTGAGTGGAGGTCTAATCAATAATGAAAAGGAAAAAGTCATTGCAACCTATGTAGATAATATTAGAGTTCAAACCAAAAAAATGGCTGAGGTGAAAGCTCTTTATCAAGGCTTGCATATCCTAGAAGGATTTGGCTCCAAAAACTTAATAATTGAAGGATATTCCTTGCTAATCATCAACTATCTCAAAGATTCTCAATCCCCTAAGTGGAGCCTTTCCAATATCATTTACAAGTGCAGGAGGCTTTATAGAAGGTAATCCACTGTCATTATCCAACACATGTTAATATAAGGAAATAAAGTTGCTAACTCACTTTCTAATAGAGGCATTGAGAAAGAGACCCTTTGGGTTTGGCATGTTGATTTCCCTTAGAACCTCAGGTCTGCCAATCAAGATGATGACATTTATTTACTCTAAATTTTCTTTTGGTATTTTTATAGTTATTGTAACTGGTTGTGCTTAGGTTTATTTATTTTTTCTTTCCTCTCTCTCCATTTGATTTGATATGTTTTAGTTACTCCATTTTTGTTTCTTCCTAGGTTAATCTTGTTGATTTACCCGATTTCACTTTTATGCTTTGTAAAAGGTTCAGTGGTCCCTTTCAAAACCCTTTCCCATCAATCAAAAGTGAAAATTATTCATGAGTTTAAATTTAAATCAAACATTTCAATACCTAATTGTTCTAAAATTAAAACTTGAGGACAACAACATCAATTATATGTTGCATAATAAGGAAACATAATGGAAAATATAAAAGTTTCCATGAATTTTTGGATGAATATAATTAATAGAATAATAATAATAATAATTTATTTTTAAACCTCTTCTAAGAGGTGACACATAGGATGCACAATAATATATTATATTTAAAAATGGTGTGCAATCTCTAATCCCATGGAAATATTTATCACAAAAATCTATGAGGATGGACTTAAAACCATAGTTTTATAATGTTAAGATGCTTAAAACATCTAACGATGATTCTAGAACTTGTATTCAATAATAGCTCACACCCTATAAGTATAAAGTATACATTGGATCCTTTTATGGAAAATAAGTAGTAGAATAATTATGGCTTTTTAAGGACAAGCATGTTGAATTAGATCATAAATTAACAAGATTATCATTCCCTAAAAGATATAAATATTGTAATCCAATTCAAATTTTTGAAACGATAAGTAATGAACTTAAGATTTATAAAAGTGAAAATACTCTTAAAAAATTTATGTATCATTGGTGCATTCAAAAATCCAAAAGAAAAGGAGAAATTTAAATTCTTAGTATAAGTGATTATATGAGATATCTTTAAAATTGAGCTCTAGAGTACTCATATAAATATGGAAATTAGTGGATAGTTTTTTTTTTTTTAATTTACATGGTTGAATTAGTAGCTGCCACAAATTTAGGTAGGTTGTCTGGCTTTTATGGCCGCCATAGTATTTTGCACTATTCACCTGGACATTCACCACACAATTCTTCTCGCAATCCGCCCCTATAACCACCATGCCGCAATCATTTTAAACCTTTTACACCATTGAAAGCATTAGGAAAGGGACAATCGTTTAATCTGGTGAGAAATTAGTGGATAGTTATACAAAAAATAATATATAAATTAAACCACTAAAAGGAACATAGAAGTATATTAGAAAATTCAAGAATCTTACAAAGGATATTCTACAAGAATGTAGAAAGCAACACATGATTAACATGATTTCTCTAAAGGTTAAGAAATAATTCAATTCAAATATAAAATTGAGTAATAATAAAAGAACTTCAAAGTCAAGGAATATTAACAAATGGATATACTACCAATAATAGTGAGAAAGACATAGCAAATAATAATAACGATATTAATTCATTGCTGAAATATCATATAATACAAGATTTTTCTTGAAAAATTATCTATAACATAGTTTAAGACCAACATATGGATCTTACAACCAAATATTTAGATTCTTATAATGTGCAAAGCAATAAATGTAAAATTTTTAGGGATCAATGTTATGTTCAACTCTGATTCAAACCACTAAATAGGTGAAGGTAAAGATAATAATATTTAAAGACCCTTATCCAAAATGGAATCTAGCTCCACCAGTGTAAGTAAGGACAATAATATAACTGTTAGTCTAACTTCACATTAATATTTCAATCAACATTGTTTAAATAATAATAATATAATGATAATGTAAATAAAGTTTCTAAAGTATATAATAATATTTCACACATGTTCTATCAACAAAATAAATATATAATATTAAAAAATGTTCTAATATCTAATCTAAAAGACATTACAGAATATAGTAAGCTTGAAGAGTATTTTAGTGTATGACTTTAATGGCATGATAGAAAATAGATAAACCATATATTTAAATATTAAATATAGATGATAATATGCTACGGATGGAAGAAGAGGTGGATCTCTAGTTAAATTCCTTGTATGATAGTCAAGGATCCATCACACATTATGGAAATAAATATTTTAAACTATATATTATAGAGGGATTGATCATCTGTAATAGAATAACCATCTAGAAAATATCTATAAAATATACTTTTCAAACACATTATGGAAAAAGTGAAGTTGATTATGTTATTTGATCACAAAAATTTATGTCAAGGATATGTTAGAATTTCCCAAATAGATATGCAAAGCATTACAAGAGATTGAAGAAGCAAAATAGAACTGATTGATTTATTCCAAGGATCAACTTTGTATAAATAGCAAAGTTGATCACTGAGAGTCGTTGGATTACAACAACTCATCAGACCTGATGAAGACACCACTGAGAGTTCTCCTGACACATGGAGGAGTGGAAACTCAAGTGTGTCTATCCTAGTGGAACTTAAGAGAATATTCTCTTATTCTAACACCCCCCTTAAGTGATACTAGGGGATATTCGTACAAATGAGTCCCAACAACAAGGCCTGATGAGGTACTCATGTACAATGACTTCTTTTTGAAGAGATGGTAAAAACCCAATGGGAAAAACCATCAATCAAAAGGAAGTAAGAGGCTTGTCTTCGTATGGTGAAGATTGTCCTCTTAATACAATAAGAAATATGAGTCCCGATAGCATGGCCTGAGGAGGTACTCATTTACAATAAATAGTTGGTGAAAAAACCCCTATGGGGAAAAACCAACTATGAGAAGAAGAGAGGCTTGTCTTCGTATGGCGAATATTGTCCTCTTTATACAAAAATAAGGATGAGTCCCGACAACTTGGCCTGATTAGGTACTCATTTACATTATATAGTTGGTGAAAAACCCTTGTGGGAAAAACCAACTATGAAAAGAAGAGAGGCTTGTCTTCGTATGGTGAATATTGTCCTCTTTATACAAAAATAAAGATGAGTCCCGACAACTTGGCCTGATTAGGTACTCATATACAATTTATAGTTGGTGAAAAAACCCTTTGGGAAAAACCAACTATGAGAAGAAGAGAGGCTTGTCTTCGTATGGTGAATATTGTCCTCATAAAATCAATCAATGCAGTTGTATTACTCCAAGATTATCTCACAACTGAAGGTAACGCGGAGAAGGAAATGACTTGGTGAAGATATCTGCAATTTGATTCTCAGTTGGAATATATTCCAAGTATATATCCCCATTCTGAATATGTTGTCGTATGAAGTGCATGTGTATCTCAATGTGCTTGGTGCATTGATGCTCAACCGGATTGTGTGCAATATGAATTATGCTCTGATTGTCACACCAAAGAGTTATAGGCTTTTCATGGGTGAAACCAAATTCTCTCAGAATTTGATGAAGCCAAAGAGCTTCTTGACTAGCTAAAATTGCTGCCCTGTATTCTGCCTCTGTAGAAGATAAGGCTACTGCTTGTTGTTTCTTGCATAACCAGGCTATTGGTGAAGAACCAAGGCAAAAGACATAGCCTGAGGTTGAACATTTATCTTCTATTGAACCTGCCCAATCTGAATCTGTGTAGCCAATGATATCCATGGATTTTCCCTTGTAGAAGAGCCCAAAGTGCGTAGTGCCCTACAAGTAATGGAGGATTCTTTTTGCTGCTTGCCAATGACTGAAATGAGGTTGATGAGAGAATCTGGATATGAGGCCAACAACATAAGAGATATCTGGGTGAGTATGAGTAAGGTATAGTAGACTCCCTACAAGTTGATGGTATAGAGTTGCATCACATAGAGGGGATGAGCAGGAAGTACTAAGATTAATGCCAGATTGAAAGGGGGTAGGAGAAGGTTTACAATCTATCATTTTAAATCTTTGAAGAAGATCTAGAGTGTACTTTTGTTGACACAAAGAAATTCCTGCATCTGTTTGACTTATTTGGATCCCAAGGAAGTAATGAGCTTTACCTAGATCAACCATTTCAAATTTTTTAGAGAGGGAGTCTTTTATAGTCTGAATGTGAGTCAAGTTACTACCAGTGAGAAGAATATCATCAACATATAGAACAAGAATGGTGATATTGCCTTCATTTCTCCAAATATAAACTGTGTTATCAGACTCACAATGAGAAAAACTTGCGAGAAAGAAGGAAGGAGTCCATATTTTCATACCAAGCTCTAGGGGCTTGTTTGAGGCCATAGAGAGACTTTTTAAGCCTACAAACAAGAGAGGAGTCTTGAGTGAAACCAACAGGTTGTTCCATGAATATATCTTCTTTTAAATCTCCATGTAAGAAAGCACATTTTACATCCATTTGATAGACATGCCACTTATGGGAAGCAACCAGAGCAAGAACCAGTCTAACAGAATCCATTTTAGCAACTGGAGCAAAGGTTTCTGCATAATCAATACCTTCAATTTGAGAAAAACCTTTGGCTACTAGACGAGCTTTGTGTTTGTCTATTTCTCCATTAGGCCCATATTTTGTTTTGAAGATCCATTTACAATGAACTAACTTCCTTCCTTTAGGCAAGGGAACTAAATCCCAAGTTTTGTTTTTGATTAAGGAAGAAAATTCGTTCTCCATGGCATTATCCCATTCTTTAATACCTGAGGCTTCTTTGAAGGATTGAGGATCAGAGGAAATAGACTGACAGACAAGACCAGTGCCTATGGGGTTGGATGATCTGGTTGATGGAAGATTTTGGATGTAAGGAGTGGCTTCTTTAACAATGGTGCGGGCCCATTTTGGCATAGTGGAAGGAGTGGAAGGAGTTGAAAGACATTGAGGTGGAGTTACAGGTTCCTCATCTTGATTATCAATTACCAAGTTAACTTCAAGAGTTGGCTCTTCATAATATTGAGGTTCTACTATAGGAGAAGGCTCAATGGAGGAAGAGGACGTTTGAGGATATTTTTGAGGGAATGTTTCATCAAATTGGACATTCCTATGAAAGAAGACCTCATGAGTTGAGGGATCAAGAAGTCTGTATGCTTTCAATTCTTCACAATAACCGATAAAGATGAGCTTTTTGCTTTTCTTATCTAGAGCCTTCCTTTTCTTCTTTGGGATGTGAGCCCAAGCAGTACACCCAAAAATATTGAAGTAGGAAACATCTGGTTTTGAGCTAGACCATGCTTCTTCAGGAGTTAAATGGTCAAGAACTTTATGAGGTGTGCGATTTTGAATATAATTGGCACAGTTAATAGCTTCTGCCCAAAAAACTTTTGGAAGATCTCTTGAATGGAGCATACAATTTGCCATTTCTTTTAATGTCCAATTTTTCCTTTCTACAATGCCATTTTGTTGAGGATTATGGGAGACAAAATGTTGATGAATGATGCCATGACTTGATAGAAATATGGAGAACTCATTACTGCAGTATTCCCCCCATTATCTGTGCAAATTTTCTTGATTTTGCAAGAGGCCTGATTTTCAACTAAGGCTTTGAAGACTTTGAAGTGGGATAGAACATCACTTTTATATTTTAGGAAGTAGACCCAAGTTCTTCTAGAAAATTCATCAATAAAGGTTAGAGCATATTTTTCTCCTTTGAAAGAAGGTTCAGGAAAAGACATCAAGTCACTATGGATTAGTTCTAGAGGGGATGAAGCTTTTAGAGAACTACTTGGGTGGAAAGGATCTTGATGTTGCTTTCCAAGAGCACATCCAGGACAAACTCCATCAATAGAAGAGACTTGGGGTAAACTTGTTACCATATCATGGGTGCTTAATTCCTTTAGGTAGTTGTAACTAAGATGACCAAACCTTTCATGTCAAATCTTACTTTCAAGATCTCCATGAGCCACAAAACAGGATGCCCCTTCTAGATTTTTGAATCCTTTAAAGTGAAAAAGGTGAGTGTTGTGATCTATATCTCCTTTGGCTATGAGAGAGTGGGGATCTTGAAAGTCTCTTATCTCAACTCCTGTTGGAGAGAAGAGAACTATTTTCCCTTTCCCAAAAGTACAAATTTGATAGATGGAGAGAAGATTTGTGGCAATATTTGGAACATAGAGAACATTTTTTATAGAGCCACCATCAATGGTTATGTCCCCCTTTCCTTTGACTAGGATAAAGGAAGAGTCACCCACTTCTATGCTACAGGTAGAACTAGAGGAGATAGAAGAGAAAGACTCATCTGAAGCAGTCATGTGATGAGTAGCTCCAGAATCAAGAACCCAGTAATTAGAGGAAGAATTGGAGGTTTTCCCTTGAACATTTAGGGCTTTCCCTATTTGCTTTTTATTGTCTATATTTTGATCTTTTATAGCTGCCTCTAGTTGTTGTAATATTTTCCAGCATTTATTTGCAGAATGACCATTCTTTTTGTAGTGAGTACAGGTTATGGGATTCCTTTCCTTATTTTTGTATTTTTATTTAGAAGAGGTGGAGGCTACTAAAGCTTTAGAGGAAGAGGAAGAGGAAGAAGACTCATATCTGACAATTTTAGTTTCTTCCCTAGTTAGTCTATCACAAAAATCTTCTAAGGAGGGCATTTTAAAGGTTGCACCAAGAGCATATTTAGTAGATAAAAATGTGGTTGCAAAAATATGAAATGCACCATTTAGTTTAGAAAGAATTAGATAAATACACTCTTCTTCAGTATTAGTTTTCCCACTGCCTTTGTATTGGGATAGGACTTCTTTGAATTTGGTAAGGAAGTCAACAATACTGCTAAAATCATCAGGACACAAAGATGTTAGTTCTGCTTCTAGCTGCATTGATCTTATTTGGTCTACTTTTCCAAACAAAGTTTTTAGTTTTTCCCAAGTTTCATGAGGAGTTTTACAATCTGTAATGTGAAACCACAAACTTTCATGAACATTAGAGCTAATAATACCCATAGTTTCATGCATTTTTCCTTTGTGAACAAATATTTCATATTCTTATCAAACTCAGGTTGCTTTTCTTCTAAAAGGTGAGTGAGACCTTTCTGAGAAATGAGATTTAAAACTTTGGGTTTCCATGTATGGTAGTTATGAGGAGTGAGAAGATCAATTGAATTCATTTTGAAGTTAACCCAAAGTTCCCCCCTTTAACTTTTAAAATGGAAGTCAATGGACAAATATGTTCAAGGCCTCAAAGAAATACCAAATTTCCAAAAAATTACTCGCCCTTACGAGAGGGAAACTATAAGTAATTAGAGGGAACATGATAATCGATGAGGGAAGAGAACAAAAATTTGGCCAAAGTTTTAGGAGCACCAAATTGTCAAAAATACCCGCCCTAACGAGAGGGAAACTATAAGTATTATTGATATTTGATGTTAAGTTTGATTAAAGGAATACAAATATGCCAGACCTATATATCTTGTCCTCTCAAATACCCGCCCTTACGAGAGGGAAACTATAAGTATTGATAAGATTCGATACTTGGAACATAGGCTTATATCATCTAGGCCAATATTGTTTATCTTGATAACTCGCCCTTACTTGAGGGAAACTATAAGTTATTTAGGATTCCCAATAATGGTAAGAGATATTTTATTTGTTTGATTATGGACAAGGAAATTATAATTATGCCAAAAAAAGTGAACAAGTATTATTAATGCTTAAAGGAAAAAATTATGTTGATATTGCTTAAATAAAGGGAAATAAGCAATTTGTTCTAATGTAGAGATATTAAAACAAATTTTAATTATAGACAGTGAAATTTGAGATCACTATTGAATTTGTATAAAAATAAATTGCAATTTAATTTAAAAAAATTATAAAGCAAATATCCAAATATGTGATGACAATTGATTATGAACTTAAAACTTAGTTTTAATGTAGAGATATTAAAACAAAATTTAAGACAATAAAATATGTGATCACTATAGAATTTGTATAAAATAAATTGCAATTATATTTATTAAAACAAATATGAATTATAAAGCAAATAAACAAATGGTGATCACAATTAAATTATAAGGAAATACTTTTATGTTACTAATAAAAGGATTTAATCTATTAGATCTCTAACTTAGTAAAGTTAATTAAAATTTCCTTTTTGATTTAGAGATCTTTTAGTTAAGCAATATAACCAATTTTTAAGAGCAAAAATGGAGGCTAAAAAAGTGACGCAAAGAAACACCCCCCCAAGATTTTTGATAGGTGCAAGAAAGGCACCTTATCAACCCCCCAAATTTTATTAAAAATTTACAATATTGATTTTCGAGCCAAGGGAAGGCCGAAAATAAAAGAAAAATGTAACGTTTTCCTCGAAAGGCTACAGAAGTGCAGATGTATAAAATAAATACAAAATATTAATAGCTTTTTTTTTAAAAAGGGAGAGAACGGGATCACCCTGGTTGCGTCGATAAGGAAAAAATTTGGCATCACAACTTTGATGAAAAAATGGTTTTGGAAGCCTAAAACCCCGTTGCCACAGCCGAATCCTTGCTCGTTTCAACGTTTGAAAAAATGGCGTCATGGTAGAGATGAAAATGTTGGACCATCAACTCATCTGCACTCAAAGGTTAGAATAAAAAAATAAATAAAAATTTATTTTTATCAATACCAGTGTAAAAATGCAGACGACGTCGTCCATAGAGCAGCGAGTGAAGAGTGATCGAATCCGAAGAGGAAGGCCTCAGAAGGGAAGACGACCGGACCAGGGCCCTACGGGTGGTGGTACAACATGGTGCTTGTGATCATGAACCCTCTACTGAAGACAACCTGCGCTTAGAATGATGGAAAGATGCAGACTCTAGAACGACGCTAAAAAAAGGAGGCGCAATGGACCTTCAAACTGAAAAAAGGTGCCTAAAAAAACCTGCAGAACACAGAGCTTGCAAAACATATATAGAAGGGCTTATAAAGCTTTAACAACGTTTCACAGCAGAATGTTAATATTTTCCCATGCCAATGAAGGTGCTTATAAAGAAAAATAGTCGAAGGACTCCCGGAGCGCCAAATGAACTAACGGGAATGAGATCGAGTTAGATCACCAAAAATATTCAAAAAAATAATATAGGATATGTCGTTGGGCAAAGACTCAAGCACGCCAAAGCTTTACGTGCTATACAAGGCCATGTTTCCTCTTAGAGGAAATGCTTCTTTGGTTTATTTATTAAACCAATAGTCTATTATTTGACGTGATGAGGGAAATCAAATATTAAATATTGACGAAGACTTAACG
The DNA here is from genome assembly GCA_028583015.1 of Wollemia nobilis. NCBI lineage: Eukaryota > Viridiplantae > Streptophyta > Pinopsida > Araucariales > Araucariaceae > Wollemia > Wollemia nobilis. The sequence continues at coordinate 31,777,536 of JAQPPZ010016892.1, read as the reverse complement.
ATATGCAAAATAAAATCTTTTAAGATTCCCCAATGCAAAGAAGGCTACGTTTTCCACAATAGTTGCAGCGAAGGCTATGGAAGCCGAATCAAATGCAATCCTTTGGGAAAAAAAATGTAGGCAAAGATATGAGGAAAAATAATGGCCTCTTAAATGATTGCTAGTTATATTGTTTCTCCTTTGAAATTACGCAGAGTTGCTGCGCTTGAAGAAGGAGAATAAAATATAAACAAATGCAATAGAGGAGGGCATTAAAACAAATTTTATTTTAAGAAGCAATATTTGAGATAAAAAAAATTGCATAAATGGTAAAATAGAAGTTAGAAAAAATTTAAAAACGAATTACCATAAGCAAATATCTCAAAAAAATGCATCTAAGATAAACTATAAAATATTTTCTTCTTAAAAAAACAAAGAAGAAGAAGATTAAGAACCAGTTCGAAAGACTTCCTTCAAGAGAGAATGCTAGCAGAATCTATCCTGCTCTGGTACCATGTTAGAATTTCCCAAATAGATATGCAAAGCATTACAAGAGATTGAAGAAGCAAAATAGAACTGATTGATTTATTCCAAGGATCAACTTTGTATAAATAGCAAAGTTGATCACTGAGAGCCGTTGGATTACAACAACTCATCAAACCTGATGAAGACACCACTGAGAGTTCTCCTGACACATGGAGGAGTGGAAACTCAAGTGTGTCTATCCTAGTGGAACTTAAGAGAATATTCTATTATTCTAACAGGATATAAGATCTAGAAAATGAAGTAGTTTCCATGGAGTTGAAATTTAATCATTAATCCAATGTACATAAATATCCAAACATAGGAAGTGGGAAAGAAGAACATATTCAAATAATAAAATAAAATACAACAAGAAACATCACTTTAACAATGAAAAATACTATTAGAACATCACTTCAGAAAATTCTATGGAGGAAAGAAAAATGGAAGATATTTTTTAAACTTATGCTTTTGAGAGTATTAAAATAATGGATGCAATCAAATAAGCTTTGGAATCTTACAAAAAATTAAAACCTAGAAAAAAAACATGAAATATTCCTTGTAATCCCATGGTATGATGACAAATGCAAGTCCATAAGGAGAATTTTAAATGAACCAGAGAAAGAGAAAACAAATAACAAGATATATAAATAACTTTATTAAAAAAATAAATAGAGAAAAAGAAAGACACACAATACATATGATCAAGGCAAAAAAGGTTTATATCTCTTACAAAGAATAACCCAAGAAAATTTACTCAAGATATATACCAAAGTAAAAGTCATACAAAAATCAATATTATAAGAGAAAAATGTTTATAGTATGTTAAGTAATTATTTGGTAGAAACCAAGAAAAAATACTCCTTCTCTAATTAACATAACTAAGGAACTTTTTTCTTTGAGTTATGTGAAAGATGAAACTAAGAAATTATTAAAATATAAAGATAAGAATATAGATGGCTTACAAATTGAACATCTCAAGTGTGGCATAGATATCTTAGTAACATACATTGAAAATATTATTAATGACATAATTAAAGGAGGCTTTCCATTGGAATGGATTACAAATCTATTCATATCATTACATAAAAATTTGGACCCAAATAATACTTCAAACTATCATACCATCATGGTTAATCATTTTTCTCAAAATTTGTTAATAGCATACTAGAAATTAAAATAATCCAATTGGCAAAAATTAAGGAAAGAAGAAAATAGGACGTGTAGATTTTAGACTAAAGCAATCAATAATAGATCATTACATTGATATAAGTTGTCAAATAAAGAGGATATGAAATAAAAAATCAATTTTAATACTATTTCAGGACTTGAAAAAGGATTTTAACATAATACCTAGAGGTAAATTATACGGAAAAAGAGAATAAATTCACATGCTAACCAATTATAAACCAAATATACATAGAATTTATGAGTAGGTGGTAGAAAAAATCAAAATTCTAAAAGGACTATCAATGTCTTAGGAGTGATATTAGGGTCAAACAAGGTTGTCCATTACCTCTTACTTTATATTAACAAATTGGAAGAATGGGTGGAAGGATGGGAGGAGAAAATTTCCTAGTTATGTAGTGAAACTTCTCCTTCATGACAATAGCCTCATATTAACTAGAAATATATTTGAAAGCATAAAAGAACATTTATATACTTTACAAAAATTTTACAAATAAAATGGGATGTAAGTAAATGCTACAAGATTAAAATTATGGTCTTCTTTGCTTGGACAAAATAAAAGCATCCATAATTTGTTTAATGAAAATCCTTTAAAGGTAATAATAGAATACAAATGCCTTAGGTTAATATTCCATGCAATCTCACTAGAAAAAATGTAGGATAAAATAGATATAAGTAGAATGTAGGGACTCTACTAATTATAAAATAGAGGTAAAAAAGCAACGTTGTGGATTTCATTAGGGTGATTTTTAGATTTTTAGTTATTCCAATGGTGCTATATGGGTGTGAGGTGTGGGCTAGAAATACATCGCCATTTAAATGCAATAAAATAAAAAGAATTCAAAATTTATTTATTATAAATAATTTTAAAATTAAAACATCAATCTCATATGATATTTTACTTGCTAAAATAGAGAATTTTCCACTAGAAGTAGAAGCTATAATAAGGATACTTGGGTATATAAATAAAATATAAAGAATGGAAGATAGAAGAAAATATGTATGGATAAAACAAAACAACAAATAGATGTAAACTGAAATAAAAAAATTCATGAGGTGCTAAACTCCAACATATAAATTGAATTGTGAAGGAAAAATTATACTTCCCATATGGACTAAGAGTTTAGGAAAAAAAAAATGATATTACATCAATGAGTTCAACCAAAACTATGAACACAACCAAAATAAGTACATAGATAGAAATATCAAATGGAAGAAAATTTTACTTATAAGTTATAACACAACTAAAATCCAATTCACACCAACTCATATGCAAAATGGGAGATGTGACACCTCAAGAGGTATGGTTAGAAAAAATATATCTCTTTTTCACATCAAGATAAATGGAGATTAAAAACCATTATGTAATGGAATGCAAAGCCTACAAGGTTAGGAATGCATTTGAGGATGCTTTAAAAGTGAACTCATTCATGGTACTTTTAAATAATTGAGAATAAAACAAATAGTGAAACTTTCCATAAAAATAAACAACTATAGAAATACACTTGAAATGATGATAAGAACATGTTGATATTTTTTACCTTGTTGAACATTTTTTAATTAAAATTGTAAATGGTTATACTCATTTTTTACTTTGTTGAACAATTATTCGTGGATATTGTTAAGACTTTGGGACTTTGAATAAGATGTGGAAGGTTTAAATCCAAAATAAAAATAGAGCTGTACAACATACTCCACCTTATATTAAATATTTTACTATGATAGACTATTTAGGTCTCATGGATGTAATTAAAACCATTTCATTTTACTTCATTTCTGGAAATCATTACTACAAACACCCATAAAAACGTACTTAGAATGTGAATTCAAATTATTGAAAATTTTATAACAAGTTATAATGATTATAGAATCTATATCCAATAGCAACTCACTCCTTAGAGGTCTAAAAATATACATTAATAACTTCTATAAAAAGAAAGATGTAAAAGAAATAAAAATGTACAATTTAAATATATATTAATAGGATTAACCTTCCTCAAAGATGGAGAGATTATAATCTAATACCAAATTTGACAAGAGTAAACAATAAGCATAATATTTATAAAAGTGAATATATTCTCCATCATTAGTATGTTTAGAAATACAAAACATATTAAGAATTTTGAATTGAATTTTAAATTCTTTATCTCAAAGCTTATATGCGCAATATTCCTTGGTTTGCAAGGCAACAAATGCTGTATTCCTTGTATGAATGTTGTGTGCACCTTTAAATCAAAACTCTCATTAGGAAAAGGTAAAGGTAATAATATTTAAATGTACTTCTCTCGAATCCAAATCAACCTTAAATTTTAAATTCAAGGATAACTTTATTATTTTGTTTTGTTAAACATAAAACTTCTTAATACTTGTATAAATAAATCTTCAAATTTTATGTGATTTTTAAAATATTTATTAATCTCTTCACAAAATTGAAATATATATTAATTTCTATATAATTTATTAATGCATAATATTTAACTGTAAACTTAAGAAAATAACCATTATTTCAACTTTCATCATAGTATTGGCATAAGACGATCTTTTTCTCATTCCAAAGATAAAACAATATTATCTTCTAGACGTACCCCGGTTTTCACAAAGATGCCACCATCGAGGGAATTAGAATTGAGGTTTCAGAGTGTTTGACTTTCCTTATGTAGAATATTGTAGTCTAACGAGGACTTTGTCCGTCATAACAATATTTAACCTAGCCAAGCTCCCTTTTAGCTTGTTCAAATAAGTCGTGTGCAATGAAGGCATAAGCTTTGGTCGTAGGATGGAAGCTATCCCAGAACACATATTTTGACGAATCAGCACACGTTGGGCTTGCTTTGTTGCACAATATGGATGCCTCCAACAAACCTGTTCCACAGCAACCCCTCCTTCCTTCTTCAAAACCTGTGCCATATGACCAATTCATCCAACGTTCAAAACATTTGTTTTCAAGTCAATCCCACCATTGTTGGGAATATGATGTGTGTTAGAATACAAATAAACTTTACAAACTTAAAAAAAAAAATTACCATATTTGCTGGGATATTTAGACATGTCATAGAGCTTTTGGTATATATCAAAATAAAGAATTCGAAGACTGGGGAGACTGATATTGATATTCTGTATTAAACCCATGGTCTTCTTATTAAACGAACTTGCAACATCATTCAGATTGTCATCACAAGTGTTATTGATCAAATTGTGCAAAGTAATTTGCGAAGGCAAGCACCCAAAAGGAGGCAGTCCAATGATAACGACCCTCCTCGCACCCTCACTGTATATACTCTGCACAAATCACTTTCATTTGCAGTTCCGTAAATATTCAAATGGAATTATCCTAATTGTCTAAGTTGAATTGCTCTGCTATCGGAGAAGAGCTTTACCTGAACAAATCCACGCAGCAATCCTATGAGAAGATCCTGGTACTGCGCAACGCTATACTTTTTAGGCTTGAGAGGATTATAATAATTGTTGATAAAGTCATTGCTTCCGGTACTTATCACAAACAATGCTTCTGATATTAGCTTCGTAGCGTTTCCACGACCAATCAAATTCACTAGCTGTGCTCGGTAACTTCTGAAATTCTCCAATTGTTTTCCTAAAGTCATGACATTCTGCAGAGGTTGAAAGATTTGGAAAGACTTTAAGCAATTAAAATGAGGGGCTCAAATAAATTCGAAAATCAAGAGGATAAGAAGTTGTGCTAACCAGAGGCCGTGAGGTGCTATCGTCGTATCCTGAAGCACCCGAACCAAAAGTAGCACCTGTAAGCAATTTTAGTCCCTTGAAATCGGGGTCCAAATACGCTGGAAGCAAGTCTGAAACTCCCGCTAGCTCAGCTGTGGACATATTATAACACACAGTCGAAAACATTGCAATATTAGACAGTGTTATAAAAAATATATAAAGTTCTAAATAGGACTAGAGAATTCTGTAACAATATATCTCCTCGAAATTATTACCCAGCAGATCCGTTGCTAATTTTCCATTGGTAAAACGGCCAGTAGGTCGATGGTTCTCAAAATCTCGGCCATAAGGAAGAAAATTGGCTTTGGCTACAGTTTGGAGACGATTGTTGTTACCTGCATCGATGGTCGAGTCTCCGAATACATAAAAGGCCGAAGCTAGCGGATTCGTAGACTGCGTCTGTGCTTCTGCTTGCAATCCTAACAAAAACAAGCATAGAACAATGCTAAGTTTAACCGATCCTTCCATTTGTTCAAAGGGAAGCACGACGATTATTGCATGTTACGTGCCTGAATATAGATTATTTATAAACAGTTTCTGGTAGACGGGAAAGATCGCTAACATATTCCATAATGTTTCCCGTCTGAAAGCTCGGGTAAAGAAGCTGCACACGTTCTGAAACGTTGATTACCTTTACAGCTATTGCGTTAATGTTTCCCACACTGGAGCTCTGCTTTTCCAACTTCTGTGAATAATCGATATCCTGCTTTTAAGTGTACGCAATAGACACACTCAAAAGATTCGTCCACGAGTTCCACGTTTCCACGAGTTCCTGATAATCATTTGTTTTTTCCTCCGAAAGTCAAGTTCAATATAAATTACAGCATTAACCATAGCTGTCGGTGCGCTGACTTCCTCAACGGATTTTCATTTCTTCACGTCTCTTATCATAGCCTGCCGTCACGATGTTTATTATTTGCATTCCCTCAATATCAATTCCGCTTCAATTATTAGTTAACAATTCGAAGGGCATTAGGAACTTTCGACGAGGGTCATGATTGGAATTTCGAAGAGGAACGTTAATACTGTTTGTTTATACGATCTTGTTTTACATCTTGTTGCAAACTAAGAAAACCGTTTCTCTAGGTCTCCACTTGCATATACATATATATTTCGTGGTGGGTGGGTTTTTTTACATTATATTTTACAATTACTAATTTTTTTCATGTGAATTTTTATAATTTTTTTTTTGTTGTTGTTGTGGTGTGGTAAACACGATGTTAACGGGGTTTCAACCTTTCAAATTTTGAGTTTAAAATGTTGATTTTTATAAAGGTTTCAATCTCCTTTTATTGGATTTGAACTTAAATTTTTTATATGAGAACATAAAGACATACTACTATAGTATCTTTTACAAGACAATTTCTTTTAAATAATGTGTGGGTTTCTAAAAGGAGACCCAATCGCCTTATACCAAGATTTAAAAATTTTATGTTTTTAAATGAAAATCCAAATACATAACACCACAATATCTCATAATAAAAAATTATGAAATTTTCTTTCAAAAATATGTAATTTGAAATTAGAGTTAAGTAGTGCCTCATCTCAAGTGACTAATTTATGTCTACTACAACTACCTAGTAATTTAGCATATAAATAAACAAAAATAACAAAGGGTTATTTTTTAATTTTTAAATTGTTTAAAAATATAAGTATAAAATAATGATGATTAGTTTTTTTTTTATAATATGGATGAAGGGGTTTTGATAGGTGCCCCAAAGTTTTTACAAGAGTGGATCAATCAACTAGCTAGAAGCAATGAATAAATATATTAACATAGCAAACCGAGAAGAATCCATAAACCAGACAAACAACAAAGCTATATAATAGCTAAGTAGGACAAAAAATAAATTTTCCAACGGATCCCTATTGTCATAGATCTAAGCCATTTGAAAACACAAATTATCTCCTCAAGATTTCGTTATCTATTTGATTTAATCCATCTGGGAAATCATCCTACCAAATTGTGTATTTTTTTTGCAAAATTCCCAAGTTTGTTAAACAGTTTGTTGATCTATTTCCATCCCTATAAACATGCTTAATCTCAACTGCTTCGACGGTTAAAAGTTATCTGTGGGTTTCAACAAGTTTATTTGTGATTGTCCAAGAAGGGAGCTGAACACATTTGAACATATTAATGATATTGAGGAAATCCCCTGCAAAAATTACCTCTTTGCCATTCAAAATTTCTAGTTGACAAACCCCTTGAAAGAGAGCTCATACCTTCGCCTAATAACTGGTCTAACGATCTAAATTTTTAACGAAAGCCAACAAAATCATCCCATAAAAGTCTCTAACCAATCCCCCCACACCGGTTGGTCCTAGATTCCATTTAGAAGCTCCATAAAAATTTAGCTTCAACTAGCCAAGAGGAGGAGGTTTCCAAATAGTAGTATATCTTGTAGGAGCTTCAGGGTAAAATTTAGGAGAATAATCTCTAAATCCAAGAGCCGACTCCACCACAAACTCCCCAATGAAAGTGACCTTATTTAATGAAATTGTATCCACATACTAAATTATGGCAACAACAACATAAAGTGCCACAAAATCAGTTAGATGGAAGATATATTTAAAGGCTCTAGAATTCCTCTCCTTCCAAATACGTCATAAAAATGAGGTAAAACAAAGGATCAAAAATATCAAGGATGTGAAGGCAGAAAGGAAGACCTTAGATAACAACTTTGGGAAAATCCAAACCACACTAACGGTCCTCAAGAACTGGGAGAAGATAGACTAAAAGAAGGAACAGTTAGACAACAATTACACAGGTTATTCTTCAGCAGTACCACATAGGTAGCATTTGTTTAGGATAACCAATCCTCTTATTTGTAAATTATCCAATGTCAAAAACTTTCCTTGAACCGCTAACCAGAAGAAAATATTAACTTTGGGGGTAAGACCCTTTAGTTATATGTTACTAATAGAAAACTAGAGATCAAAGGGAGCATCTAACATTAGATAGAATGACTTAATAGAAAAGCAGTCATTCTTCTCAGTCTCCCACACCAATCTATCTGGCCTATCCTGGTTAGGAATAACCATTCACTTTAGGATATCCATCAAATATTCTAATGCGATTTCTTCTTCCTATAAAATTCCAAAAAAAAAAAATGGTTTCCAGCATTTGGTATCATTAACAGAGACAATGACGACACATACCTTCAGTCTAAAAGCTTCTCTTGTGAATGATTCCACTAGATTTAGGTGATAATATGATTCTAACAGTCTATCAACTACCCATGTGTCTTTCCAAAACTCAATGCTTTACCCATTAATTAATACCCATATTCCACCCTTTATGATATCAGAGTGGTTGTTAAAAATGCTAAACCAGAATGCTAAGCCAAGGGAAGGACTTGGATCTATGAGAAAATTACCAGTATTACCTAAATATTTTGAAATTGAAGAACAATACTCAAACTTACCTACAAGAAAGCATCATAGATCAACCTATCACAAGCCTCCATTTTGTATTTAAGCCAGATTTCCAACTCAAAATATGACACCAATATACATGGAGTAACTGCATACAACAAATAATTTAAAATTTAATTTTTTTGTGTCACGCACATGCAGTCTAAAGAATGTGACCCTCTATCTAGAGTACCTACACCTACTTCACCAAGCTGAAAATGCACCTAAACGATGGCAACACATAAATGCAACCATAATTTTATAAGATATACTAGATCTGTTGGAAATTTCTTCTTCCAGACAACAAAACCTGGGTGGGTAGTTCCATAATTGGCCATCTTGTTACCAACTCATTTCCTTCCCTAAAAATATGTGATATTTGAAATTGTGAGAAACCTTTGAAGGACCTTCTTGCATCAATAATGAAGTTGTGAATATTCCAACTAGGGACCAATGAAGATTTAAGAAGTTTCATGATGTTCATCGAATACCCTTCCACCATGACACAATCAATATTGAGCTCAACTAATAGGTTTATTCCAAGGAAGACAACTCTTGCCTTAGCAACATGGGAGGTTTTAAATGGCAAGTGTTTAGTGAACATCACAATAACTACACCATCACTATTCCTAATAACTCCATGTCACCAGCGATGCATGGTTTACCTATCGAGTCCCCATAAAAATTAACTTCAAGCCATCCTTCTGGGGGGGCTTGCCATCTCACTAATCACCTAGGATTGGGCAAATCCAGGAAATGAGGCAATATGGGGTGTTCCAAGGTACATTTTACCCCAAATTTTATAGGAATCATTGCTTGATATTTCCCATCGGAATTCACACATCTCTACTTCAAATTTTCTATTGCAAACCACATCGCTCTCATAATAATGAATTGGGTATTTTTTCTAATATTCTTGAAGGCACATCCATTATGCTCTTTCCAAATTCCCTAAAAAAAATGGGGTAAAATGAGTCTCCAAAGGGTCTTGAGGCACTTCAAACCAAAACATGAAGGCCACTGGTAAAATTTAAAAACGGAATCAAGGATGACCCAATTGAGTTGCATTTTTTCCAAAATATTATACAAAACCTCCTGAAAGAAAGAGCAACACATGAAAATATGGGTAGAGGAATCGTCCATACCACATAAATAACATATATTAACTAACACCATCCCTCTCTTTTTAATATTTTCCATGATCAAAACCTTATCTTGTAGGGCCAACTAGAAGAATATATTAATTTTTGGAATCATATTCTTGATCCAAACTTTGCCATAGGGGCTTGGGGCCCACTCTTTTGGTTCCTAAATATGGTACACCATTCTAACAGAGAAATCACCCTCACTATCCTCCACCTCGATAATTTAGTCCTAAGTATCTTCGGCTAAAATTACTTGGAAATGCAGCTCTCCGTAAGAGGTCCTAATCTTGTTGCTTAGGCACATCCAAATTCCCCAGCTCCTTGATCCACTAACAATGACAATTTGAATAGGAAAAAAAATTCACCACTTTAGTCAATCGTAGTATCTGAGAGATAAGTTCTAGGAAATTGAATCTATCATCATTGCATAATGGTTATTACACCACCCAAGAGTCACACTAGAAATCAACTGTTTTATCATTACAGATAATCCATTTGCAGCCTGTAATCAAAAAATATTTGGTCATAACCAGGTTCTGTCAAAACAGAGAGCCCCCATATGAAAGAGAATCTAATACAAAATTGTTAAAATGATATTTAGCCTTAAGAATTAAGACCCATTCCCTTAAGGAGTTGATGGTAATTTTCCAACCCAGCTTAGCGATTAAAACTCTATTCATCCACTTCACTCCATTGAGGCCTAGCCCACCACAACTCTTATGTCAGTAGACTAAATTCCATGAGGTCAAGTGAAACTTACCTTTGAGAGCCTAACCCACCCAAAGGAAAGATTAAAAAATTATTTCCATTTTATCTGCAATTCTCCCAAGGTATTTTGAACATCGAAATAAAGTAAATAGGTAAACTCTGTAACGAGCTTTGGAGAAGGATCAATTTCCATGACTAGCTTAAAATAGCACCTTTCCAAGATGCCAACTTACACTGCAACCTTTCAAGGATTGGGTTCCAATGAGAATCAACTATATTGCTAGTCAATAAGGGAATATCCAAATACACTATAGGAAATAATGAACACAACACCCCAAAATACTGACAAATTTTCTCTAGAGATCCAAGGGTGTATTCACAAATTAAATTTTGCTTTTAAAAAAGTCTATCTTCTATCCAGATGCCTTCTCAAATATTATTAGAACCTATTTTATTTCTCAATATTAAATCACTAAAGTCAAACTGGACATGAGAGTATCATCAGTGAATTGCTTATGAGTAATAGGATTGTAAGCTAAGTATGGAACCATACCTATGATTGTAGAGTTTAAATAGATAGAGTGTCCTAAATATTTGGCCATTAAAATGAATAAAAAGGGATATATAGGATCCCCTTGAAGAAATGTCATGTTAGGAGCAAAAGAATCCTATAAGAGCACCATTGACTAGAATAGACAACCAAGCTAAGGACACACATGCTTCGACCAAGCCATTTATTACCAAAGTCTAACTACCTTAGCACTTTAAATAGGAAGGGCCAAACCACCCGATCATAGACATTGTTCATATCTAATTTTAGAAATAATCTCACTCTACCACTCCTATGAACAAAATGGATCAACTCATGCATCACCATTGCACCATCCATAATCTACCTTCCCTCAACAAATCCACTCTAGGGCTATCAATGAGAGATGATAACAAAGTCTTAATATGATTTACCAACACATTAGAGAGAAGTTTGTAAATAGTGTTGCATGAACTTATAGTATGAAAATTATTGAAATATTTAGCATTAGGTGATTTCAAAATTAGGAGGATAAAATTTAAGTTAATCGAATTTGGGATCACCGAAGTTGATTGTATAGATCTACTTGTGAAACAAATATCCTTACTGACTATATGACAATACTTCTGAAATAAGAGAGGAGGTAACCCATAAGGTCTTTGAGCTTTCAGATCACCCATTCTGTCGATAGCTTCTTTTATTTCTTCATTCGAAAACACTGCTTCAAGACCTCAATCGACTCACTCAAAATTATCGTAGGAATGGCAGAGATCAAAGAGGCTTTATCCTATAAACCCCTTGGTTCAGAGGATCCCAAAAAAGAGTTAAAATGAGATATCACTTCAGCCCTAATGATTTCAATATCCTTAGATAAGGAACCATATTCTATATTTATTTCTCTTATTTTGTTGTGACTCTTGTGCCATAGGGTGGAGAAGTGGAAATACTTTGAGTTTCTGTCTCCTTCCTTTAAAATCTGCCTAAATTTGAGTAGAAAGATTGAGATAAATTAAAATATCATTTTATAACCAAAAATTAAAGGATAGAAGCCACTAAAAATATTGGAGGAAATTCGATGAACTAAAGAAAGAAAAAAATTAGAATCATTAGGATTCAACATTGTTGAAGAACTAAAGAAAACTTCCCCCAAAACAAGTATGTATGATTCCATGATGATACCTAGATAGATTGACTTTCTCAAAGATTCATTAAAAATTATCAACTTTAGAGGTGCACCAAATTTGGGGCATAATCTTGTTCAATATTTTTTGACTCCAAAAGTAGGAAAGAATAGGCCATCACCCTTTTACATGTCTTTAAATATGGAAGGCTAGATAGTGCATAATTGCATTATTGATTCTAGAACCATGATTGCAGTGATGCCTAAAGTGGTATGTGAAGTTATGGGTATGGAATACACTCACTCCTACCCTAGATTTTTTCAATTATATGGTACTCCTATTAAGATAGTTGGAGTTATCAAAGATATTCCTATGATATTGAATAGGGTACCATATATTACTATGATACAAGAAGTGGTAATTGTAGACCTTGAGCCATATTTTGGCTTCTATATTTCTTTGGAATTTACAAAAAAATTGGGAGACTATATGTACGTAGACTATTCCCATATGGTAGTCCCACATAAAGGGAGATAAATTAAAATCTACCTAGAAAATATAGCATTATATCATATAGAAAATATAGACAAAGAATGTATCAATGTGATCAATGAAGATATAGAGCCTTTGGAAGATATTCTTGAAGAGATATAGACAAAACATGAGTTCTCTATAAATTATTACAATGCCATGATTGAAACTATAATTAACACATATCATATAATGGATCTAGAACAATTAAAAATCCTAGTTGTGATGAACCAAGAACTCTAAAAAATAGAACTTTGGAATATTTACTTTGATGAGACTAGATGCAAGAATGGGATCATAGTTGGGATAGTGCTAATATATCATTTAGAAGGAATCAAAAAATTCTCCTATAGGTTAACATGGAGCTGCAAAAACAACATAACCATATATGAAGCCTTGTGTTTGGGTTTTATGTAAGCAAAAAAAGGGGCATTAAATTATTTTCTATCTCTAGTGACTCTGAGCTTGTGGTCAATCAAGTAACTAAAATATGAATTAGTAAACACCACTACTTGAAAGCATATCGTAATAGTGTGTGGGACCTAATGGAAATTTTTGAAGCCTTAAACATAAAAGCCATTCCCAAGGAATAGAATGAGTTAGTTGACACATTATATTTTCAAGGAGTGAATTATATACCTTCTACCAATTATGATGGAAAATAAATAAGGTAAAGATGATATTTATGTCAACAATCCTAGACAAAGAAATATTTTGGCATGTGTTTGAATATGATCAATAGGTTGTTGATTTCTTGATAAAAGAGGTGATCTAGATAATAGAACATAAAGATATGTTGTAGGAAGTTGACCAATAAGAATTATTTTAGCTTAAATATAATCATATCCCAAATGGAATTATCATATTAGAGATCTCGTTCGATAATAATGACCGAAATACATGATAAAAGATGAAAATAGAGGAATATGCCCACAAGGAGGTTTAGATTGAACCAGGTAAAAATTTGAATATTTTAATCCACCACTTTGTAGAAGTAGATGAATTTATGAGGCTATTTAAATAGCAACTAGACATAATAGCATGGAGCTATGATGATCTCAAATTAATTATACGAAGTTTATCCAACATACCACAGAGCTAGCACTTGATGCCAAGCTATTCAGATAAAAGCAATGGCTAGTTAATCCTAAAATAGAAACAATGATGAAACATGAGCTTCTCAAATTGCTAAATGCTAAAAAAATATATCCAATATAACATTCTACATGAGTGGCCAACCTATTACCAATAAGGAAGAAGAACAAAGATATCCATATTTGCATTGATTTCTAGAATTTAAATAAATCTTTGCTAAAAGATCATTATCCCTACCATAGATCAATCAAATATTGTAGGCCATAGTCGGAGTAGAAATATTTTCACTCCTTTATGGTTTTTTAGGATATAATTATATATGGGTAAAATATAAATATCAACACAAAACAACATTCACCATGAAATGGAGAATATTCACTTACCAAAGAATGTCGTTTGACTTGTTTAATGTCAAAGCAACTTTCTAGCATGCAATGGACTTCACTTTTGGTGAGTTGGTTAACAAAATTATCTTGATTTACTTATATGACATGATATTTTTTTATCATGACAATCAAATTTATCTAAAGCATTTGGAGATGGATTTTCAACAATTCTATGAATTTAGAATATCATTGAAACATAAAAAACAATATTTGTTATGCATGAGGGAGAAATCCTAGGATATTTTATATCTAAAAAAGGTATATCCATCAATATAGACATAATTTAGGCTATTATAGCCTTATCACTCCCCCATAGCAAGAATTATTTACAATCATTCTTTGCATATATCAACTTTGTTTAAAAATTTGTTTTTGACTTTGTGCAAATACTCAAATCCATGATAGAACTCTTGAATAAGAATGCAACTTTTGAGTGGACCCCTAAAATAAGGAAAGTGTTCAAATAGATAAAATACACTATAATAAGGGTTCTAGTCGTATTCAATCCAAATTTAAATAGATATATCATTCTATATGTGTATGGATTTGAAGACAACTATGTTGTGATTTTGACTCAAAAAGATGATAATCAAGAACATCTAGTATCTTTCCTACATCAAACATTACATGATTATCAAAATAAATACAACTTCATATAAAATTACATGTTCACTATCATGAAGTCACTCAAAAATATCAAACATTATATGTCTTAATGTAGAACTATAGTCTGTGCAGTTCACTCAAATATTGGAAACTTCATTCTTCAAGGAGAATTGGAAGAAAAAATAGTTGTATGGATCACTAAAATACAAGAATATTATATTGAGATGCACTCTACTAAATTGGTAAAATATAGAGCCTCGTGTTGATAGCTAGCTACTACACCAAAACACAATTACAATATGTCTATAGAAGACAACATTGAGACATGCTTCAAATATTAGCAACACACAAAAGAACTTGACTGGGTGGATAAGTTAATAAACTATTTTTAAATGGCTAGATTCCTAAAAGTATTTATTGCCTTAAAAAGGCATCATTACAGATTATAGACATTGAAATATGTCCTACTACCAAAAGGATTATACCAAAATAATTTTTATCAAGTACTCCATTGCATAAAATTTGAATAGATCGAGAAGGTGTTAAAAGAATTTCATGTAGGCTTATCTAGAAACTACTTAGGAAATAATACCACCACAAAAATTCAATGATTTGGGTACTACTAGCCCACCATAATTGTAGATGCTTTTAAAATATCCATAGACTAAAAAAAATATAAATAATTTATTGGAAGAAACAAAAATCTTGTGCTCCCAGTACAATCGATTACAGTGGAAGAACATTTTCAACAATGTGTATTAGAATTTGATGGGGTCATAAATCCAAATTCATATATAGGGCATAATTATATTTCAAATATGACTGATTATTTGACCAAGTGCACAGAAGCAACAAATACAAACTAATTATAATACATAATTGTTGTCTTGTCAAGTTTTGTTGATCTTGGATGCATTTGATGGAATAAATACAATTATATAATTAGATAATTGCTTGAATTTTGGTTATTTTTCTTTTGTAACTAGATTATTTCACTCATTCTAGTTGCATAACACATGTATGGTTGTATCCTTATTTTAGTTACATGTGAATTTGGGTAGGGCTCTTATGATTTTAAAATTTCAATTATGGTTTGTTAAAGTGCATTGTTAAAAAAATTTAAATATTAATGTTCATATTCACAAAATAGTTGAGGAAAAATTAAGTTATATAAATTTAATTAATAAATGGTGAGATCCAATAATATTAGAAAAATATGCATGGATATGAAGCAAAAAATAACATCTGCATAGAATTTGAAGAAAATACATTCAATTTTTAGTTTGGACTATTTATCCTAGAAGTAATCCTAAAATATCCATGTGTTTTAAAAAATACACACCCACACTTTATAAAATATATATGCATTTTAAAAATACGCAAGTATTATAAATATATGCATTTCAACACTCTCCTCAATACGAAAAAGTGAGTGATGGGGTTGAATTATTTATACAAAAATGATTCTCCAATTTTGAGCCATATTTAACATATATAATATTGCTAGGTTGTGCCTATTTAGAGGTATGCAATACACTTTTTAAGTTAAGAGTAATAAATAAGTTGGATACAATCATGGATTACATGAGGAATAGATAAAATACAATAAGTAACGAGGTTTAATTAAATTTATTATGACCCATGGATCCATTAGAAATATTAGGTACAAATGGGGTTGTTGACTATCTATAGGATTCATATATGGATTATTTTCTTCTCATTTCCATGAAGATAAAATACTTGAGTATGGAAATGAATATCTATAGTTTCTTATAAAATAGGAGCATCACATCCCACCTTGGAGGAGTATTTTTAAGATGCTATTTGTGTAATGATAGCTGGTTTTAATGATTAAAATATTTGCATTGTATTTGTTAGAATATAATGATGTTGGGTTGCTTGATTGCAAGAACATTTATTATTGTAGGTGGAAGAATGACCACCAAGAGATGATAAGGAAAATTATTGAAGAACACAAGATTATACTGAGAGGGGGGTGAATAGTATAGCACCCACTTTTTACTTTATTTCCAAACCAATATCAATAAGTGTCCTCAATTGTAATTACTAAATATAGCAGTGTGCATTAATAACATAGATAGCAATAGTAAGAAAGTGCACAAATCACCACACACAATTGAGAGACAATATTTAACATGGTTCCCCCAATCTGGGGTAGTCCACAAGATAATATCCTTATAATATTTCATAAAGAAATAGAGATCCTTATCCCAATACAAATGATTAATTTGATCTTCTCAAAGCTAAGATGTCTTGATCTGCTTAGGTGGGCTCCACTGATCTTCTTTTGCTAGGCTCTCCACTAATCTGCTCAGCTAGGCTATCCATTGATCTGCTCAGCTAGGCAATCCATTGATCTGCTCAGCTAGGCTATCCACTAATATACTTATCTAGGCTATCCACTAATATGATCATCTAGGCTATCCACTAATTTTCTTAGCTAAGCAATCCACTAATCTACTCAGCTAGGCTATCCACTTATCTGCTTAGCTAGGCTATCCACTCATCTGCTCATCTAGGTAATCCACTGATCTGCTCAACTAGGCAATCCACTGATCTACTCAGCTAAGCTATCCACTAATCTACTCATCCAGTCACTCCATTGATCTAATCAACTAGGCACTCCACTGATATACTCAACTAGGCACTCCACTGATCTTCTCAACTAGGCACTCCACTGATCTGCTCAGCTACACAACTAGTGTTTATGAGTTTTTCTATTTTTTTCTATCTATTTCACTGCTCATAGATATGCCTCAATGCCTTCTCACAAGGCTCAAACAATCCTGCTCATTTGTTGTCCTAAATATGTCCTCAAAGCCTTCATAAAATTCTCAAGAAATGATGCTCAAATGCTATCCCAAATATGTCCTCAAAGCCTTCACAAAATTCTCAAGCAATGATGCTAAAATTCTATCACAAATCTATCCTCAAAGACTTCTCAAAGGCTCAACCAATCATGCATAGGTAGCACTCAAATCTCAACCACAAATCAATGAATTCAAGGCCCAATGATTAAATCAATAATGAATGGTAATGTACTCTTCAATGGATGACAAAAATGATACACAATGATCTCAAAAATGTATGACTAATACTCTCTCAAATGGATGATAACAATGCTCAACAATATATTCTCAAATGTATGCAAATGAACTCTCTAATGAAAACCTATCCAAGCAGTAACAATGAGAACTTCAACCAACCAAGGATAATCTCCACAAGTAATAGCAATAGGTGTAGACACCAAAACAACACCAATCCGATTATGTGACTGCAAACATTGATCGCTTTGACACACACAGCCCCCATGGTAGCCCTCAGAGGTTAAACAGTGGTCCTAACCACTTTTGTAGCAATTTTGTAAGGTCAAAAGGCAATTTGGCACATTCAGGCACTTTGCTCAGTATCCATCCCGCCCAGGGATGAATTCAAATTGGGATCCGTCCTACCTAGGGATGAATTCCTAATTCGTCCTGGGTCGGGACGAATTCCAGGTTCAACGGGCAAAAAGAAGAATGGCGCCAAGTGGCAGCCGAAGACAGTCAATTATTGCCTCCTGCCTTGCATGCGCGTGTAGGTGGGCAGAGTGGGCGTTAGAGGACTGTCACAAGGGCAGTCATGGAAGCCCAAGTCAGGGAGGAGTCTCCTCCCTCTTGAGAAGGCATGGCCGCCACATGGCGCCCCTGCATGCCCCTCCAAAGAGACCCCCTGGGTCTATAAAATGGTGGACTTTCCCACCCAAAAAAGGACAAGTTGGAGGCATTTTCAAGCAATGAAGTGCTGCCAAATTGAACACCACATTGCACCCTTTTTGATTCACCTCTTCCACATCCTTGATCTCTTTCGCAAGAGAGGTTATTGGGTGGCTTTTGGAAGTGTGGATCCGGACCCAAAACCCGACATTTGACCACATTGATCTACCAATTCGCCGACAACCCATTACAAAATATTTTGGGCCCATCCCAAGTGGATTGGTGCCGAAATCAAGTTCTAACGGTGGGCGGCCCGCTTGGGCGCCCCGCACTTTCTAAGTTTTATTTTAATTTGTTCTTTTATCATTTTTTTATATTCCATTCCATTTTATGTTGTCTAGATAGTTTATAATTTCGATTTCATAATGTTTTGATCAGATTTCATCATGTTTTGTCGCTTTTGTTGTCCCCACTAACTTGCAGGTAGCGACGTCAAATTCCCATTGATGGAGGTCAAATTGGAGAAATCCGACCATCTGGGTCATCCCAAAATGCCCCCAATTAGCTAACCCCTATGTTTGCAGGTATTTTGGAGATCCCGAGACGTGACATTTGAGCAGCATCACCGCGGCGCTTTGTCGCAGGCGAATTCGTCCTACCCGGGGACGAATTACAGTAGAATTCATCCTGACCAGGGACGAATTATAGTCGAACTCAAATCGGCGGAGTTTCATCGACTGTTTTGATGGCAGTGGCCCTCTGGTAATGTTTTCTGGTCTCTGTCAAAATTGCAGGTTACTTAGAGTCATTTTATTCACTGATTTAGTTAATCTTATGCATGCATCCTCCATTGGTTTCTAAGGTCAAACGCTTCATCTTTTGTCATAGGTGCTACTAACAATTTTGTTGTTTCTTTGAATGCAGGAGAAGCAGCAAGGATCAAGGATTCATCAACACCAGCGGCGGCAACACTCTGGCCCGCCCATTTCAAATGTGGGCATGCGGAAGGAGGAGTACTAAGTCATGATTGTAACCAAAATTCATTTAACGCTCCTAGCCCCTGAAAAGGGAGGAGGCATCTTTGTAACCGAGATTAAGAGAGTTAAATAAAAAGGGTTGTGCTTTCTACACTTTCTTTTATCTCATTTCAATTTGTCTCTTTCATTTCATGCATTTCACATTTTAGGACTTAAGCGTTTATTTGATTTTGAATGCATCGCAATAGTTTTCCTTTCAAATCTTCCGGAATCTCGTGCTTTCAGTGGCGATCACGGTGGGACTCTGTCCCCTGGTTTTTTTAAGATCGAGAAACTGATCAAAAATTTGTGATTTGTGCTTACAGGTACCATTGTTCGAGCTCTGACTGTTATTCGTCTTTGCCTGTGGCGAATACCTTACTGTAATTCATCTGACCCTGAGACGAATTCTAATTCGTCTCAGACAGGGACGAATTCTGTTCTGGAATTCATCTCATAGAGGGACAAATTTTTGTCTGTACATTTTCAGGGCCGAGGATCAGAAACAACAGGTCTAGGCAGAGAAAGGTAAGGGTCCTAAACTATTCCTGTCATTTTTTGCTTTTTCTATTTCTGTTTTTGTCAATTTTGCCTTCTTAAGGAAAGTAGTTGCTTCTGCCTGTTTCAATTTTTAATAAAAAGAACCACACACACATCACGCAACATTTTTTAAACCAAGGAGCTGGTCGTAAGACCCCAGCCCTTGATCAAGACCAACGGTGGGTTCATCACCACCTTGGCTTGATTTTTGCATCCATTTACCCCGATTGTCACTGTTGTTAGGCGTAAATCCTAACGAAAGCTGACCGAGTGTCGCTGGGGTGATTCCCAACGTGCGAGGATAAGTCTTCTATGGTAGGTGTCATTAACAGGACAATCCCCCTTCCGTACCGCCTACGTACCACGTACCATCTGCTCTCACGTACCTATAGTTTCCCTCTCGTAAGGGCGGGTATATAGAGAGGTTGGTATATCGGGCCGGCAATGGTATATTGAAGGGGCGACCATTTATGGGAGTTATATGAGCCTTCATTACGCATTTAAACGTTCTTCAAAACTTTCAAAAACAAAACAAAATCATCAAAATGCACTAAAACCAGTTTAGGACACACCATTAATCTTTAAAAGAGATAATCACCGTTTGTGTATGTGTGTGTTCATTTCTGCTTAGTGTAACAAAAAAAATCATAAAAGAGATAAAATCTGCTTAGCTTGTAGAAGAGCACCACAATGGTGTGCACCCGTAGCCAAGCCCAATCAAGGGCAGAAGCTACGAAAAGTGTACAAGGAGCGGGCACAAGTCGCCTTCGCTTTAGCCCTGAGGACTTGGCCATACCGCCTTGGCGGTCCGGACCACAAGAGAGTCCACATCATTCCATGTCAAGGTGGAATTATAGGGATACCCCTCTGGGGGACACGCCCATTCAACATAGCCCCTTTCGGGAAGAAGCTTTACATGTGGCACTCAACGTAAATAGAAGACCGCCTTTAGAGGCTAGATATGAGTGGCCACCATGCAACGAAGTGCTAGAGAGGCACAGTGCCCATGAGGAGAGACAACATGACTATGGCATCTCTCCTTTGCCTCCCATCATTGTTAGAACTGAAAGACAAAACCCAGAGCGCAGGGCTCTCCACACAGGGCGAGCTAACTCCGCCCGCCCCCTTCACACCCATGAAAGGGAGTACGAGGAAGACCATCAAATTCCTCGAGAGCAATATATAGTGTGGGAGCCTTGCGCTTCCGCACCTGCTAGATACCATGGTCACACATCGAGGCCAGAGCCTCAGGTAAATGCCGCCAACCTCGACAGAGGGAAGCGACCCATTGAAATCTCGGATCATCAAGACCGAGGCAAATACATAGGAGAAACATTCAAGCCTCCTAAACCCAAGATGGCGGACCAAATTGACCTGGCAGTCGCCAGACATGCCGCCCACCAAGCCCAAATCACACGGCTTCAGCAAGATCATCAGCAGTTAGAGCACTTATACCGCCTTAACAAAGAGCGCATGCAGCACGAAGCGGATGAGCTGCTTTATAAACTACCTGAGAGGGTGCCAACCCCTCACACCCAAAAAGCGGAACAATATGAGAGGCATAATCCCTTGGTGCAGGATAGGTCTCCGCGACCTCGTCAAGCTTTGCCTCCGAGACCCCATAGACCTGAGAGGGAGGCCACTCCCCGAAACAATGATGGGTACCCTCAGCGGGGACTCACTCAGGGTCATAGGTCTCGCCTAGAGACTCCTCAGGAAGTTTATGAGGAGTATGAACTAGAAGTAGAACGGGCCGAAATGCCCTATCAAGGTGGGAGGGCTGCCACTCGGCCACCCCCCATAGGCCTCCAGTCTCCCATAACTCACAACGGGAGCAAACAAAAGAGGAAGAGATTAAGTCTTCCGATGCATACAAAGCGCTATTAGAGCATTTGGAGTCTATGGAGACCAAAGCTTCTGGGCACCAAAAGCCCATGTTACGTCAACTCCGCAGTCATCCAGTGCATCCATCAGTGCCCACACCTCTTTACCCCAAACATTTCAAGTTGCCTCAGTTGGCAATCTTTAAGGGTGAAGAGGATGCTCAAGAGCATGTGACAAGATTCCTGAGCCAATGCTTTGGCATTCAGGATAATGATGCGTTGTTGCTAAGGACATTCATAACCACATTCGTAGGCCCTGCCTCGGATTGGTTCACACAGTTGCCGAAGCACAACATAAATAATTTGGATCAATTAGTGGATGCGTTCCTTGAATGCTTTGCCTTCAACACCAAGAAGAAGGCATCACTGAGTGACCTGGCCAGCCTCAGGCAATATGAGGAAGAGACAATGGCGGCTTACGGGAATCGATGGAGGGCTCTACTTTCTAAGCTACCCTACCTTCCCCCTATGTCCGACCTCACACAAATGTTTTCATGAAGTTGTCTGAGATCAATCTCTGGGCTATTGCAGCTGCAACAATACGCCACCTTGGAAGAAGCTCTGGCGCAAGCCAGAGTTATCGAAGAGATCAAAATACAGGATGGCAAAATTGCCAAACCTAAAAAGAAAGAGTGGAACAAAAACACCAAGACAGGGACTACGCAACCAAAACCCGCTATGGTTAATCAAGTTGCGATAAATGTTCCTAAGCTTGCACAAGAAACACAGCCTCAAAAGGCTAATTATCAGGCAGTGCCTCCTAATAATTATGAAAGAGAAAATAAAAAATAGGAGCAAAATCAGCAACGTCGCCCTAGGCGACAATTTACCCCTTATACGGAGTCTAGGGACTCCCTATTTGACCGCTTGTCAATGGAAAATTTAATCACCCTTCCAGAAATCCAAACCATAGATCCTAATGCTCCCAAGCCTAAGGGATACAGAGAGGATTTATATTGTAGGTTCCATAGGCGAAGGGGACATGACCTGAACGCATGCTGGAAATTCAAGGGATTAATACAAGACTTGATTGATAATAAAACATTGGCAGTGGACAACCCCATAGCGCCAAATAACCAACAGATGGGAGTCTTCAAAGATCCCTTGCCTACCCATGAGGTATAGGCAAAACCCCTTCAGGTCAATGAGGTGCGACAGAATCTCCCCATGCAAGGGTATGTGGGAATGATAAGCATAGTGACCAGGAACAAGAAATACCTAGGGGTTGCCCCCACGACAGCCACAAGAGAAGTTCCAACAACGTCGCAACCTCAACAACACCTTGTGCAGTTACCTCCGCCTAGACCCGAGGTCACGATACGGACCAAACTCACACAGAGTTTGTGGACCACATCGGCTAGGCTCTCCATATATGAGCTTATACAGCAATCAGCGCCCCATCGAGAAGCTCTCATGGAAATTTTGAAAGCCATCGAGTTGCAGCCCCACGAAGCGAATTCCTTTAATAACTTCGTGGGACATGTAAAATGATGTACGGAGCCGGTCATCACCTTCCGAGAAGATGAAGTTAAATCAGTATCTGATGACATGGCAGATCCACCCCTGCACGTAATCGCATGGGTCAACGAGATCCCGTATAAGAGGGTGTTGGTAGACACTGGCTCGTCTAGTAACATCATTACTATAGCAGCATTGAAACATCTGAAGCTGCCAGCCTCTCACATCACCGCTTCCACTTACACACTGCGAGCATTCAACGATGCGATATGCTCGACAGTTGGCACAATTGTTCTACCCATTCAGGTAGGACAAAAGATGATACCTACATTGTGCCATATTTTGGAAGGTGAGATGGCATACAACATATTGCTAGGGCGACCATGGATCAGGGACATGAAGTGTGTCCCTTCGATAGCTCACCAGTGTTTGAAGTATGCATTTGAAGGAGAAGTACATGTAGTCCCGATGGACTTAGAACCCTTCAAATATTGCAATGCGGTGCAATTGATGCCGCAATCGACCCTCCCATCGACGCACTTGGATTTCCAGTTAAATCCATCTAGACAGGGTCCGATGCCATGGGCACCACTGGTGACTAATCCATCAAAACCCCAGCCAGGTGCATCTTCATCGTCCGCTCCTTCACTACCAATGCCACCTGTCATGGCTAAACAGAAGGACAAAGGGAAACAAATCCTGGAAGAGGCCCAACCCCTGGAGGAGGTGCTGCCAACAATATCAACCATCTCAACAGAAGAGATACCTAGCACAATGGAAGCTGAGGCTCCTAGTCTACCCAACATGGAATGGACTCCAGAAGGGCTTCCATTCCCTCCCCCTCAATCACCAACAATTACTATTGAAATGGCTAGTACGGGCCTGGGGGAGTATCTAGTGCAGAATGTTGTAGCAACGCCCACGCTAGAGTCAGTGCAAGACATGGGGAGACCTCGCCTCCCCATCGGGACAGTTGTTCCTTTAGGCTACCCACCAAACCAGACCAATTTTGTGTATGGGGGCCTTGACCATGGTGCTGAACCATGCATGCAAAAGGACGAGGACGAAGAGCCTTTTGTAGAAAATGTCAACTATCTGTCTAACCCGGACTTTGCTCTGAGATATCTTGGCCAATGCAATTGGCATGGATATGGGCTAGGCAGGTATGAGCAAGGAGTGCGTGTCCTTTGCCAGCCAAGATACCAAATGCCTTATGACAAGTCGGGAGTAGGGTTCAACCACCCCCTGCCCTTAGACATCTTGGTGGAAAACATGCAAGGCCTAGGAATAGGCAACAAGGGTGGATTGGCATCAGATCCTTATGCCAACCCAAACACAACATATACATTGGGAGATTACCTCCCATGGTCAACAACCACCCTTGGTAACATCAATAATCCCTCTCCTTTGCTAGAGAGAGGTGAAATTTCGGACACTAACTTTCAAGGAGAGCATAAACAGTGTCCAGAAGGATCTTCGAAAGATGAATCAGAATCATATGATCCCTTCGAATCCAATAGTGATCACTCACGAGAGATTCCCATGAATAACTGGCAAGAGATCTTTTTGAAATTGTTCCCTTTAGAGGTTCCAGTTGAGCCAGTGTTGTGTCAAGAGAATCAGGTCCCCCCACCAAGTGTGGAACAACCGCAATGGGACCAGATTAATTTGCTAGAACAAGGTGAACCCTTAATGTCGCAAGTAGTTGTTGAAGAAAATGAACATTTTTGGATCTCCGACAGTGATTCGGAAGATGAGACTGAGATGGCCTATCTCAACCACATGCGACAAATGCAACAAAGGCAACAAGTGCAACAACGGTGTCCCTTGGGGATTAATGACTTATTTGCATAGATGGGCATAGTGCCAGGGCATGAGTGGTACGTAGACCCAGCAGGGTGGGACCAAGTGTTGGATCCATGGCTCCAAGTTTACGACGAGCACCGTCCACCCCGAGACCCTATAATGACATCAGTGCCGAGGGAAGACCCTGTCCTCCTATCAACACATAGGGCCGATCCATTCGTGCCTATCCCTCTAGAGCCAGATCCAGAACACAGGGAACATCCAGAATGTTTGAGTCATCACACCCACGGTAATGGAGACCAAATTCATTTCATCCACATGATCTCCATTGATTTGACCACACCCATCCGCAATCCGGCCGATCCAGCATGGTCATTGCATCTAGACATAGATGCCATCGACTGGGATCACGTCAATTCACCTCCATCCCCATCGAGTATCTGGCCTTTCGGTAAAATGCCTCATTTTACCCTAGGGACAACTCAGGATATCTTTCAAGCTGAAGAGGAACCCGAGGTTCCCAACGTAGATTTAAACTCAGCTAATGATATCCATTTGATCCCGACTCCACATCAGTTGGAGGACGGATCCCACATGTCAATCGAGGAGACGACTGACGTAGACATCGACACAGATCCAATGAATCCATGGATTCTCAAGTTGGGGGTAAGTCTTTCCCCCGAAGAGCAAGCCGACTACATTGCCCTTCTCAAAGAGAAGAAGGAGGTTTTTGCATGGTCATATAGAGACATGTCGGGGCTAGATCCGTAGCTAGTCATGCATAATCTAACGCTTGATCCGACAATCAAGCCAGTTAAGCAAAAACTACGTAAGATGCACCCAACAGTGGCCTTGATGGTCAAAGACGAATTGCAAAAGTTGTTGGATGCACAGTTTGTCATCTGCGTGGATTATCCGCCATGGCTGTCCAACATGGTGCCCATCAAAAAGCTCGACGGGAGGATTCGCATATGCACTGATTTTTGAGATCTAAACAAAGCGAGTCCTAAGGATGATTTCCCCTTGCCAAGCATCGACGCGTTGGTAGATGCTACAGCAGGTCATGAAATGCTATCCCTCATGGATGGTTTCTCGGGATACAATCAGATTCGTATCAATCCCGAGGACCAACTAAAAATGGCGTTCACAATGCCTTGGGGGACATTTTGTTATAAGGTCATGCCTTTTGGCCTTAAAAATGTTGGTGCCACCTACCAACGTGCCATGACGTACATCTTCCATGACTACATGCATAAAACTTTGGAAGATTACATGGATGATTTGTTGGCCAAGTCTCTTTTGCGCCCAAATCATCTCGATGACTTAAGCAAGATCCTCGATCGCCTCATGGAGCATAAAGTCAGATCGAATCCCAAGAAGTGTGTATTTGGCGTCACATCTAGAAAACTCTTGGGTTTCATAGTCTCAAAGCGAGGTATCGAGGTGGACCCAAAGAAAGTCAAGGCAATCCTTGAAATGGTTCCCCCAACTACCATTAAGCAGCTCAAAAGTCTGCAGGGAAAGGTCGCGTCAATCAAGCGCTTCATAGCGCAGCTATCTGACAAGTGCCGACCCATGAACAAATTATTGCACAAGGGGGTTACATTTCACTGGGATGACGAGTGCCAGTCAGCCTTTGATGACATCAAACAATACTTGGCTTTGCCACCAGTATTGGCACCACCTAGACCAGGAGTGTCATTCTACTTATACATCTCAACTACTGAGGTGGCACTGGGCACCATGCTAGCCCAAAAGAATGAACTTCACAAAGAATAGGCTACTTATTATCTTAGCCGCACCCTGGTCAGTTATGAACTTAACTATGCATACGTCGAGAAACTCTGCTTGGCAGTGGTGTTTGCTACCAAAAAGCTATGCCACTACATGCTGAGCAACACTACGTATGTTGTGTCTAAGGAGAATCCATTGCGATACATGATGAGTCGTACTTATCATAGTAGTCGCATGGCAAAATGGATCATGTTGTTGATGGAATTTGACATAGAATTTATTGGACAAAAATCTATCAAAGGACAGGTCATAGCCGATCAACTAGCAGAGGCTCCTCTCGAAGACGATCAACCTCTAGTCATAGAACTACCCGATGATGGGGTCTTCCATGTCTCAGAATCGCCAGATTCTGATGAGCCTGAGTCACAGGCTGACATAACCCTATTTTTTGATGGTTCTAAATGTGAGCAAGGTGGTGGCACGGGAATAGTATTCTTCACACCGTAGGGCACTCCAATGCCCCTGTCATTTAAATTAAATTTCCCATGCACCAACAATAATGCATAGTATGAAGCCTTGCTCATAGGTCTTCAGACAACAATCGCCATGAACATCAAATGACTGAACATCTTTGGTGATTCATTGTTAATTGTCAATCAAGTCAAAGGGGTATTCCAATGCAAATGCCCAGTTCTGCAGGCTTATAAAGCCCTTGTGGACAAATTCCTGGCAAAACTTGAGTGGTACGACATCGAGGCACTCCCTCGGTCATCGAATCATTTTGTGGACACAATGGCCTCCTTGGGGTCACTAATCCCGCAAGACCTTTCCGGTGATATGACAACCATTCAAGTCAAAACCCTATCACAATCCATGATGGAGCGTGCAAGCTCTGACTTGATGCCAGGAATCCACATGATCCAGATTGAACCATCCTCGGATAAGTTCTCTCGAATCCACGATCATCTGAAACATGCCAACTGGGGGTCCTTGTTCTCCCCTACTCCCATTAATAGCAACACAACGCTATTCTTACAAGTTCTATCCCACTCAACGTTTGCTAGGGATGAACTTCAAGAGGGATTGGCTGTTCATACCATCGAGGTTTCTGATCAACAGGACTAGTATTTACCCATTAGAGACTACCTCAAGTTAGGTAATCTCCCGCTTGGATTGACACATGCCGCAAAATGAGCATTCAAGCAGAAAGCGGCTAAGTATGTCTTGATAGGAGACATTTTGTATCATCGCAGCTATGAAGGAATCCTCCTTCATTGCTTGGACCAGCAAGAGTCCACTTGGGCAGTCGCCCAAGCGCACGATGGTACATGTGGTGGCCACTTCAATGGTATGGCCATCGCAAAGCGCATTCTTCGCATGGGCTATTATTGGCCATCTTTAGAGCGAGATTGTTGCGCATATGTCAGGAAGTGCATGAAGTGTCAACATCATGCCAATTTGACGCATGTACCTTCCTAGGCCTTGCAGACAGTCTAGTCTGCTTGGCCATTTTTGCAGTGGGGCTTCGATCTAATTGGAAAGATCTCCCCTGCATCGTCAGGCCATCACACATTTATCATAATGGCCACAGAGTATTTTACCAAGTGGGTGGAAGCAGTTCCGCTTACCTCTACGACAGGACCCCGCATTGTGGAGTTCATTTTGCATAACATCATATGTCATTTTGGTATTCCATCCAAAATAGTCTCGGATAATGGGACACCATTCAAGAACAAAGACGTGCGTGCTTTGACCACAAAGTACAAAATTCAGCACAGTTTTTTGACACCCTATTATCCGTAGGCGAATGGGCAAGCAGAAGCGTCAAACAAAATGCTAGTTGCCATCCTTAAAAAGATAGTCATAGACAGTCATAAGGATTGGCACATTCAAATCCCACTTGCCCTATGGGCCTATCGCACTAGCATTCGGACGCCCACTGGGGCCACTCCGTTTTTGCTCGTGTATGGCTCCGAGGCAGTCATGCCTCTAGAGTTGGAAATTCCTTCCCTGCACATATCAATGCAAGAGTTCATCGATGATGATGCTGTACGACAGGCCCGGTTAGACCAGCTTACGTTGCTTGATGAACGACGCGTTAATGCTCTCGAGCATTTACGTATCTATCAAGAGCGACTTAAGAAAGCTTACAACATGAAAGTTCACCTGAGGGACTTTCGGGTTGGTGATTTGGTTTTGAAGGAAAACCAACAAAATTCTAGTTTGTCGTCCCACCTAAGGGACAAGTTCGTGGCAAATTGGTTAGGTCCATATGTCATTGATAGCAAAATAGGACCCGGGACATACCGACTAGCCTCTCTTGATGAAATCAAGGAAACAAAACCCTTGAACATCAGTCATTTGCGCCCATTCCATATCTAAGAGAGCCATATCCCAAAAATGCTCCAAGGATTCATATAATCACTTGGTCAATCCCAAAAATGCTCCAAGGATTCATATAATCACTTGGTCAATCCCAAAAATGCTCCAAGGATTCATATAATCGCTTGGTCAATCCCAAAAATGCTCCAAGGATTCATATAATCACTTGGTCAATCCCAAAAATGCTCCAAGGATTCTATAATCGCTTGGTCAATCCTAAAAATGCTCCAAGGATTCATATAATCGCTTGGTCAATCCCAAAAATGCTCCAAGGATTCATATAATCGCTTGGTCAATCCCAAAAATGCTCCAAGGATTCATATAATCGCTTGGTCAATCCCAAAAATGCTCCAAGGATTCATATAATCGCTTGGTCAATCCCAAAAATGCTCCAAGGATTCATATAATCGCTTGGTCAATCCCAAAAATGCTCCAAGGATTCATATAATCACTTGGTCAATCCCAAAAATGCTCCAAGGATTCATATAATCGCTTGGTCAACCCCAAAATGCTCCAAGGATTCCCACAATCGCTTGGTCAAAAATAAAGAAATTCAAAATCCAAAAATCATCAAAAACAACAAAGATTTGCATCTCATTTCCAGGCATGCTCAAATTCATCAATAAAAGCTCTTCTTACATCTCATCTTCATATTCACAAAAAATCATTCCATCAAAATACAAAAATATACAGCTGCATTAAGCATCGCATCCATACATTGCATATTTGTGGTCGTACAAGTCAAAGGCACCATAGGCTGTAATTGCTCTGCTAGTCCATCTTGTTCCACATTTTTCCATTTTATAAGCAATCCAAAAAACAACAAAAATACACCATTTACTGCTTTTTACCACACTAGAGTCAGTGGTCTTATAATGTATCAAGAGTTTTCATCTTTCAGTCGTAATTTTTCTTTCTAGCCATGTACTGTACCAAGTCAGGCAGATTTTACGAAGGTAGAGTTCTACTTGAATCACACCTTGTTACGTAGCATCCCAACACAAATTAAAACACATAAAAATTCCCAAGTTGTGTGAACGAAAGATGACACCTGCAAAGCAATCCAGGTCACCATAAGCGAAACGGCTATCTTGCTCATCCCCCTGTGCGAATGACCCAAAGAATGCTGAGAGTTGGCAAAAGGACAAGCATCCTCCCTACCCAATTCCCCAAGAATCCCAAAGTTCTCAATAGTTGCAAAACATCAAAAATTTGCAAAAGTCAAAACACCAAAATTTGACATCCCACAGTGCACACATCAAAAGGCACAAACAATAGTGATTCTCGTCACTCCATATCCAAATCCCTTGCTCAAAAGAAAAACAAATAAAACAAAAATAAACAGTGATTTTATCACTACAAAGGAGCAAGTATCCCAATACAATTGAAGAAAAGAAGGGAGTCAAACTTGAATCCCTGGAACTCTCAGCATTTCGACAGGTCATGAGGCAAGCCTCAGTACCGGTTTGGTTGATAGCCTATCGGTCACTGGCGGTAAACTTCCCGCATGATGATATATCTGTCACATTAACTTGTGTACAGATCAATGTTTGCATGTGGATGAGCTAGCTTATGGTATCCTAGATAGCACCGCAGATTAATCTAACTAAATACAATAAAGGAGTTAGTGGAGCTAATTAGGTGATCCTCAGTACAGGTTCGGTTGAGAGCCCATCTGGCACTGGCGGTATCCTGACAAATACCACATAAATGAACTCAAATACACACACAGGGATGTGAAATAGCTTGGTCAAAGACAAGTCCAATTCATACCTTGTTCAAAAGTCTTGTAAGATAAAGTACAGTCATGGCTAGTGAGTTAAAACCATCTAAGTCTCAAAAAACCTTAGCTACATTTCTAAACCAAACTGCGCTACTTTTCATCCTTACAATACCATCAAAAATCACATGTATACATACAAAGTCAGTTACCACAGCAATCGCCTAAAAACAAAATAAACAGAGTCCTAAACAGTCTATGGTGCCCTAACCAAACATCACAAATTCCATTCATCCACTTCATTTTTGCATATCACATATAAATCAAAAACATTTGCATTCATCATAACATATGCATCCATCAAAATAAATTAACATGCATACATCCATATTCATCAACCATCATGCATAAGATCAAATCATCACATGTGCATAAACAAAATAAAGCCGATATATATATATATATATATATATATATATTATTTTTTTACGCAAAAAAATGCCCGCAGGCTACAAAACTGGTCCTCTGACCCCGCAATCATACTCAAAACCACCCAGCCTAAGGCGTCGGCCACCATGATCATGCAGGATCGATGCGACGGGAACTACCCCCGTGGTGTGGGTCCTATGGGACCCCTCAGGATGGCTATTGCTAGCCCCCACATCATTCCTGTTGCCCCCTCCCTCATCCAATCGCCTGCGATGAGATGATGTTGACTACTCAGTACCACTGTCCCTCGTCCGGCATGAAGATCCACCTCCCAACGGCTCAGGTAGCCGCCCACCGAGGTGGATAATCTCCCCCTCCATCTCCATCCGATGCCGAAACCACTCTGCATCCCACCGATGGTAGTAAGCTAATGCATCATCGTGCTGTGCCAAAACCCTATCCCACTCTACTAGCTGAGCCCGTAGGAGATCCCTCTCCCGCAATGCATCCCCCAGCTCCTGGTCTCACCTCCATAGCAGCTCCACCAAACATGCATTCTCAGTGCGTACCCCAGACTCCATCTCCTTCGCATCCGCCTGAGGCATGGGACTCTTCGAAATAGCAGCCTGCCCTGGCTCCCACTGCTCTGCCATGTCCTGCATCTCCGGCTGATCCGAAGCTCCCAAATCCACATCCTCACCCTCCACCTCTACCATCTCCGCATCCTCCAAAGGAGCTCCCCAATCATCCCCTAGTGCCTCAGCACCCTCCCCGCCCCACCGCTGCCGCCTCCATGCCTCCCAGTGGCCCCTCTCCTCGCCATCGCCGTAGTACCCACCACGAGTCATACTCAGCGGTAGTCCCGATGTCATCCACATCTAGGACATCGATCACCGCATTCGAATCCTCGCCCAGTGGTGCAATGACCGGTCGGTCTAGAGTCCTCTCATCCCCCTAGTGTCGATAGACCACGGGCTCACCAGGCAACCCCTGGCGCACCCCAAACTATCGTGTAACCCGGCTAAACGAGAAGAACTCATGCTCGGTCCCATGTCGCCCAATCAGCCACCGCTCTCTATGTACCCATCGAAGCCACTCTCCAGCCTTCGGCCAGGCTAGACAGTCCCGATAAGGGTGCCAAACCACCTCCCCTGGAGTGAGCCGAGAGAAGGTATCGGCATAGTGCCCTACGACACCTGCCCACCGTCGACTCTATCCCTGCTCTCCGGACCGCCGCCACAGAACTGCATACCCTATCTCCTTATCCTCCATCGCCACCCGAGTCATCCATGGTAACCCGGCTGGCCTCTCAACTGCTATGTGCTGCCAACCCCAACACTACAATAGATAGTTGTAGCTGATCCCCTTCCGCTATCGACAACGGACCTCATACAGCTCCCCATAGAGTTGTGCCAATAGTGTCTGTCCCCATCTTAGGATAAGCGGTGCCTCTATCGGGCACTCTACCAACTACCACACCAAATCTAGCAGGTTCCATGGGAACCTCGCGCCTGAAGAATCAGGTAATAGCATGTTGGACATGAGGCCCATAAGGAATGCGTGCCTCACACCCAACACCCCCCTCTCCAACCACCATTGAACCAAAATCCCGCCAATTTGGCAGTCGCCCTCTGCCCTCTCCAGTGGATCCTCCACACCCAGCTCCTCCCCATGCCCAAAGCATCTCGTCAGTACAGTTGTCCACTGATCACGCGATGATGTCCTGATGGGGAGTCCATCTATCGAAATCCGTAGAAGCCGATAGATATCCTCCAAAGTCATAGTCATCTCCCCTATTGGGAGATGGAAGGTGTTGGTCCACGGATCCCAAAGATTGATCAGGGCCATCAAATAGGCCTGATCCGCGACCACAGGCTCCAGTCGAGCCACCTGCTTGAGCCCAAGGGCATCAAGCCATTCCCAGTCAGCCTCAGTCAGCCCCCGCGCCTCAGTAAAAGCAGTGGGTACACGGTACCGGCTCCTAACAACCTACAAAAGAAAATAACTCAAAAACATTAAAATCATGAAAAAAAAACTGTACAGCAAAAAACAAACACAAAAATTCAAATAAAAAATT
This sequence comes from Wollemia nobilis, assembly GCA_028583015.1. Lineage (NCBI taxonomy): Eukaryota > Viridiplantae > Streptophyta > Pinopsida > Araucariales > Araucariaceae > Wollemia > Wollemia nobilis. The sequence goes on along the minus strand of JAQPPZ010016892.1, from coordinate 31,743,810 downwards.
AAATTTTTAGCTCTAGGGTTTCTAATCCTAACTGATTAATTTAAAAAATAGAACAAAAATTCAAAAAACAACAAACACTACGTCTTAGGGTTTTACGTTCCGTTTATCCTAGGGTTTAGTTAAAAGTAAATAAAAATTCTTCACCTAGGTTGTGCGCTACAATAACTAAGTCTTAGTTGTCTTCAGCTCAGTTTCAGGGTTTAAGTTTTAAAATTTTGAAAAACATCATCACAAAAATAATTGAACAAAACAATTGCAATGTTAAACAAAAATAATAACTCTAGGGAGCACTTACTGGTCTCGCTTTGGCTCCGCCGCTCGATCCGGTTTGTGCACTCATGATGGCAGGGAAAATCCGATAGCGCTTCGCTTCACAGAATTAACCTCCTCCTCCCCAGAGCTCCAAATCGCAAGAAAAATCAGATGCAAATGAGCCCAAACCCTAGTTTTGGCCTTTAAATAGGCCTTTTGAGCTTAAATTCATCTTTCCCTAGGATGAGCACTCTGGTTAGCGCTCGTCCCGCCCTAGGACGAATTCTAAGCTAGAATTCGTCCTACCCTGGGATGAATTCAGGATAGAAATTTCAAAAAAACATCAAAAATTGAACAAAAATGCACTAAAACATATAATAAACTTGCCCGATGAGAGTGTTGCACTTGACATCCCGGGCATACAAAACAGACATTGGGGTCACAAATTGTCACTATCCTACTCCCTAAGAAGGCTAGCTTAGCCGGATCGCTCCACGAGAAGACAAATTTTTGCCAATTTCCCCTCCAAAAAGTGTCACAAAAAGGGATTTTACCCACCAAAAATAGGTTTAAATGTTGGAAAACTGCACATGCTTAATTGTAAACCATCTAAAGGCACCCTTAAAAAAGTCATCTTGGGTCAAGCGACTCGTCGCTTTTCTCATGAGGGTCATTCCCTCATCGATTCGTCGCTTGAGGGGGTAGTCACACTTAGTCACCAATCAAAAAACACACACCCAATCAAGGCAATGGCATGCATTCAAAGAATCATTGACAAAGACAATCACACTCCTGCTTGGGGTAGTAAACAAGCAATAATCACAAATTGATCAAACACTTGGAATTCCCGAAGCATGAACATAAGGTTCCCCTATGGACAAAAGGTTACGCCCTTTGATTATTCATGACTGATAAATGTCAAAGATCAAGTCACAGCTCACCAAAATAGGTTAATGCTTGAAATCAAATTCCTTAGCTCGTCAGAAGCAAGGATTCAAGAATGCATGCCCTTTCCATACTTGGGGCATCAAAATTTGGTTAGGTTACCAAGAAACCCTAATCATTAGTGCTTTGGTTATCTATTTTTGCTTAGCGTTGCGCCATGCACAGCGCATCCCAAAAAGGGGCATCTATAGACACAAAAATAGCACCAATCCGATTATGTGATTGCAAACACTGATCGCTTTGACACACACAGCCCCCAGGGTAGCCCTTAGAGGTTAAACAGTGGTCCTAACCACTTTTGTAGCAATTTTGTAAGGTCAGAAGGCAATTTGGCACATTCAGACACTTTGCTCAATATTCGTCCTGCCCAAGGACGAATTCAAATTGGGATCCATCCTACCCAGGGACGAATTCCTAATTCGTCCTGGGTCGGGATGAATTCTAGGTTCAATGGGAAAAAAGAAGAATGGTGCCAAGTGGTAGCCGAAGACAGTCAATTATTGCCTCATGCCTTGCATGTGCATGTAGGTGGGTAGAGTGAGCGTTAGAGGACTGTCACAAGGGCAGTCATGGAAGCCCAAGTCAGGGAGGAGTCTCCTCCCTCTTGAGAAGGCATGGCCGCCACATGGTGCCCCTGCATGCCCCTCCAAAGAGACCCCCTGGGTCTATAAAATGGTGGACTTTCCCACCCAAAAAAGACAAGTTGGAGGCATTTTCAAGCAACGAAGTGCTACCAAATTAAACACCACATTGCACACCTTTTGATTCACCTCTTCCACATCCTTGAACACCACAAGCAAGGATTCAAGAATGAATTCCCTTTCCATGCTTGGGGCATCAAAAGTTGGTTAGGTTACCAAGAACCCTAATCATTAGTGCTTTGGTTATCTATTTTTGCTCGGCGCTACACCATGCACAGTGCATCCCAAAAAGGGGCATCTATAGACACCAAAATAGCACCAATCCGATTATGTGACTGCAAAAACTGATCGCTTTGACACACACAGCCCCCAAGGCAGCCCTCAGAGGTTAAACAATGGTCCTAACCACTTTTGTAGCAATTTTTGAAGGTCAAAAGGCAATTTGGCACATTCAGGCACTTTGCTCAGTATTCATCTCACCCAGGGACGAATTCAAACTGGGATCCGCCTCACCCAGGGACAAATTCTAAATTCATCTTTGGTCAGGACGAATTCCAGGTTTAATGGGCAAAAAGAAGAATGCCGCCAAGTGGCAGCCAAGGACAGTCAATTATTGCCTCCTACCATGCATGTGCATGTAGGTGGGTAGATTGGTCGTTGGAAGACTGTCACAAGGGCAGTCATGGAAGCCCAAGTCAGGGAAGAGTCTCCTCCCTCTTGGGAAGGTATGGCTACCATGTGGCACCCCTGCATGACCCTCCAAAGAGACCCCTTGGGTCTATAAAATGGTGGACTTTCCCACCCAAAGAGGAGAAGTGGGAGGCATTTTCAAGCAACGAAGTGCTGCCAAATTGAACACACCATTGCACCCCTTTTCGATTCACCTTTTCACATCCTTAATCTCTTTCGCAAGAGAGGTTATTGGGTGGATTTTGGAAGTGTGGATCCGGACCCAAAACCCGACATTTGACCACATTGATCTACCAATTCGCCGACAACCCATTACAAAATATTTTGGGCCCATCCCAAGTGGATTGGTGCTGAAATCAAGTTCTAACGGTGGGCGGCCTGCTTGGGCACCCCGCACTTTCTAAGTTTTATTTTAATTTGTTCTTTTATCATTTGTTTATCTTCCATTCCATTTTATGCTGTCTAGATAGTTTATAAATTCGATTTCATAATGTTTTGATCAGATTTCATCATGTTTTGTCGCTTTTGTTGTCCCCACTAACTTGCAGGTAGCGATGTCAAATTCCCATTGATGGAGGTCAAATTGGAGAAATCCGACCATCTGGGTCGTCCCAAAATTCCCCCAATTAGCTAACCCCCATGTTTGCAGGTATTTTGGAGATCCTGAGACATGACATTTGAGCAGCATCACCGTGGCACTTTGTCGTAGGCGAATTCATCCTACCCGGGGACGAATTATAGTAGAATTCGTCCTGACCAGGGACAAATTATAGTCAAACTCAAATCGGTGGAGTTTCATCGACTATTTTGATGGCAATGGCCCTCTGGTAATGTTTTCTGGTCTCTATCAAAATTGCAGGTTACTTAGAGTCATTTTATTCACTGATTTAGTTAATCTTATGCATGCATCCTCCATTGGTTTCTAAGGTCAAACACTTCATATTTTGTCACAGGTGCTACTAACAATCTTGTTGTTTCTTTGAATGCAGGAGAAGTAGCAAGGATCAAGGATTCATCAACACCAGTGGCGACAACACTCTGGCCCACCCATTTCAAATGTGGGCATGCGAAAGGAGGAGTACTAAATCATGATTGTAACCAAAATTCATTTAACGCTCCTAGCCCCTAAAAAGGGAGGAGGCGTATTTGTAACCGAGATTAAGAGAGTTAAATAAAAAGGGTTGTGCTTTCTACACTTTCTTTTATCTCATTTCAATTCGTCTCTTTCATTTCATGCATTTCACATTTTAGGACTTAAGTGTTTATTTGATTTTGAATGCATCGCAATAGTTTTCCTTTCAAATATTTTGGAATCTCATGCTTTCAATAGGTTATCAATAATATATTCCTCTTGCAATGTCAATAAGCTCTCAAGAAACAAGCACAACTCCTTCAAGCAAAGAGCTCTCAAATAGCCAACAATGATCTCCTCAAATTATGGATAAATGTATCCATAAGTGACTATCAAATAATCTCCTCAATGGCCTCAAACAGAGGTAATGTACTCAACAAGTAACCACAATACTCTCCTCAAAAAAATAACAAAAAAATACTCAATAGTGGCAATACTCTCAATGAACTCCACTAAAGTAATTATGAACTCAAGCATCAATTTTATCCATAAAATTTATTTTCTAATCCATCCACTCTCAATAGTCAAGGCACATAATCAAGCAATTTGTCTTCAAATTCAAACCCTGACTCATGTGCATGTCTTCTAACTCAAGGTAGCAATTAACTAGGTCTCAAGTTCCTAGTTTAATTTCATAATCAAACCATGCACTAGGACATATACATGTTCAACACTTTACAACCTTATAACTTCCTAAATTCATTATAACTCTAGAAGCATCAATTTTATCCATAAAATTGATTTTCTAATCCATCCACTCTCAATAGTCAAGGCACATAATCAAGCAATTTGTCTTCAAATTCAAACCTTAACTCATGTGCATGTCTTCTAACTCAAGGTAGCAAATAACTATGTCTCATGTTCCTAGTTTAATTTTATAATCAAACCATGTAGTAGGACATATACATGTTCAACACTTTACAACCTTATAACTCCCTAAATTCATTAACATAAACAACAAGCACCTATGTTTTTTTTTTTTTTTTTCACACCTTATAACTCCACAAGTACACACAATAATTTTCAATTATTTAATTCAACACCTTATAACTCCCTAAATACACATAGCAATAACAAATAATATCTCAACACCTTATATCTCCCTAAGCACACACATCAATCATTTATTTTCAACAAATACCTTATGACTCCTTAATTTTTGCAGAAAATATTTTAATGCACCACAACTTTGGCAATATCAACTATTACCATGCACTAGAGATAAATACCTTTTTATGAAGTTTGTAGCCTTCGCAACCTCCAAAAATGTTAAATTTCTTTGCCAAAAATCAATGTGTCTTTACCACCTTTGAAAATGTCAATGTTTTGCCCAAAAATCAATGCGCCTTCACACCTTCGCGGGAGTCAAACACTGTTCCTCCCTGCTTTTGTTGTGAAGCACTTACCATGTGAGTGCTAACGCATGTTGGGATTCAATACCAAACACTTCCTTTAATCTCTACGCTCAGCTATCAAAACAAAATCAATATCTCACAAAAAATGTTTGCTCCTGGCGGGATTCGAATAGAGACCTCTCCTATGCAAATATGATGCCTTGCCAACTGTGCTATGTTGTCCATTGTGACGTTAGTTCTGGTAGGTTCTGATTTTCTCTTTGCCCTTGAGTTTAATATTTCATTTTGCTTGTACGTTGCCTCCCTTAGAAGACTCTCTCTCATGTGCTGATTATTCTCCTATCTCCGCAATGAAATAGCCAAAGTCTTCTTTGATTTATATGCCTTTCAATGCCTTCGAATGTCGTCGGTAAACTTTGATTTGCCATCCTAAACTTTGCACATCGATGGATAATTTAATTAAACTTTAGAACTTATAATTATTAAATAAATATTTAATAATTCATTTCTTATCTTTGAATTGGTATATCTCCTTCGTTCTTTTGAATTTTTCCATGAAACTTTTTGCACCTAGGTTTTATTGAAAAAACCTTTTCATCCATCACCATTTGGAGATGTCTTAACACATTGGTTTTAATAAAAAACCCTTTCCAATGGTTTTAATAAAAAACCCTTGCCATTGGTTTTAATAAAAACCTTTACCATTGGTTTTAATAAAAACCATTAATAAAATATTTTAAAAATTAAATATTATATGCCTCTTGTGCCACAAAACCCTGTATATATCCATGCTCTCAAAAATATCATAAATGAATATTTATGAAGTGATCCATGTGACATCAATGACAACAAAAAATAACTCAAATTGCCAACAATATACCCCTTTGTCATTGATGGCAACACCTCTAACGCAAAACACCACAATTACTGCAAAAACCATCTCTAAGAATCAAAATTGCTCCCCATGACTCAATACTCTCTATGGAGGCTAATCCCCCTATCTTAATGATCTCTTTGGAGGCATCTCCCCTAACTCAATGTTCTCTTTGGAGGCTGCTACCCCTAACTCAATGCTCTCCCCCTTACTCAAATCTCTCCCACTTTGATATCAATGGCAAAAAAGGACACCTATGGGGCTAAAATATATGACTCTTAAGCTTAGCCCTCCACCACCTTCTCTCTTGAGGTGATTAATTTTGGGGTGGGAGTATTTTTACTCCCATATTACATTATTCCTTTCCTTTGTCAACTTACTTCCACTTCTTTTTTATATCCTTTTCTTGATGAGTTACTTGATCTTCTTGTTTTGAACATGTTTGACCTTCTTGCCTTGAGACTGCTTGAACTTCTTGCCTTGAACCTGTTTGGAATTGATTCCTACACCATTTTTCAATATGCCCAAATTTATTTCAATTAAAACACTTGATATTGTAGCCTTTGTATGATGCCCATGTTCTAAATTCTTTCTTGAAATCATTTCCATATCCATTCCTTTTCTGAACCCTATATTGTGAGGTTCTGTTTTCATAAGCATTATGACCATGACCTCTAAATTGTGTAGCTCTAAGACCAAAACCATTTTTCTCATTTTATTTTCATTTAGAAGATCTATGACCAATCCTATTGCATAAGAAGTAGTGTCCTTGAAAAACATACATTTTTCCTTTGAAGTTCCTTCTAGAAAAATCAAACTTCTTTGATCCATAGACCCTGCAGTGTATAGCCTTGTGTCCAAATCCTTTACAAGAAAAACAATGTCCTTGAAAAGCCCTTTTTTAATATCTTGGTTCCTCATACCTTTCTTGAGAATTATCCTTGTGATCATCTTTGACTTGTGCATTGTATATTTGATCCTTCCTTGTAGTATCTAAATCCTCTTCTTTAACTTCTTCTTTGTTTTTCTCTTCAAGAATTTCATTGCCTCTTGAACTTGATTCACCTATCTCAAAACAAGATCCAAACTAGATATTTGGAGCCATGGGAGATTTGGAAATTTCTTCATGAATCTTAGGTGATTCCATGCTTTCATATTTTACAACTTCCTTTCATTTTGAGTGTGATTCCCCAAACCTAAAATATGAGACCTTTGGTGCTTTGGAACCTTTCCCTTATTTTTCTTTATTTGTGTCAAATAGCAAATTGGCAAACATCTCTATAGCCTTTGAAATACATATTTCCTTCTCAGTAAAAATATCTTGGCATTTTGAGTCATGTGATGGATCAACCTTCTCAAGTATAAAGCATCTCAATTCTTATAGATTATCCTTAACCTCTTGTAGTTGCTCATGGATATCATTGAAGTCTTCTTTTAGATCAACTGAGACATCTATATTTATTGAAATATCATCCTCTTATGTTTGGAGTGGTAATTATTCATCTACTTATTTTATCCCATAGAAAAAACCTTCTTCATCTTCATTGTCATCCTCTGATATCATTATCATCTTCTATAGCAAATAAAATCTCATGATTTCTTTGACCATTCCTATTTCCTTGATGTGTCATTTTGTCTTCACTATCACTGAAGCCACTGCAATATCCTGAATTGTGATCTCTTTGACCACACACAAAGCATTGTTCTCTTTCACCTTATATTCCTAGGAATAGATGTTCTTCCTTTTCATCATCTGACTTATCTCTATCATTGTGATCTAAGCTATCATTTGCTAATTCAATGTAGAAAGTTTTATTTGTCTTATGAAAAAATTTCTTCTTCTCATGCTTTATTTGCTTGTACCTGTCATCTTTGCCATGCTTATGCTTTCCTTCTTCTCTTATTCTTTGACCATATTTTTCATTATCATTGTTTTCTTCATGTGGACACTTATTTGCATAGTGACCATAATCACCACACTTGTAGCATCTAACTTTCTTCATATCCCTGTAATTACTTGAGTTCTTTTTCTTTTTGATGAAGTTATCTTCCTCATCATTATTTGAATCTTTATCTATCTCTGGATATTTTCCTTTATTTTTCTCTGAAGCCTTAAATGCAATTCCTTTCATTGGAGCCTAATGCTTATCTATCCTCATATCATAATATATGAGAGTTCCTTGTAGTTCTTCCATTGTTAGCTTGTCAATATCCATTGTTTCTTCTATCATTGAAACCTTTGCATCATACTTCATGGGAAGTAATATCAAAACCTTTTTAGTAACATATGATTCTTTCATCTCAAATCCTAGGCCTCCCATGATGTTAGCAATCTCATAAACTCTACGTAAAAAATTTGTAATATCTTCAAAATCTTCCATTTTCAATTCCTCAAATATTCTTCTATGAGTTTGTAGTTTTTCCAACTTTACCTTGGAATCTCCTTCATAGGTATTCTAAAAAAATTTCCACATTTCATTAGCTTAATTACATACCATGACTTTTACAAAATTTGCCTCACATAGCACACTTAGAATACAATTCATTATCTTTACATTGATTTCAACCAATTTTATGATAGTTTTATCTATCTTGGGATCACCTTTAACATTATACTATTTTGCAACCATATGCCATACCTCATATCCTTGTGATATCAAGTAGTTATTCATTCTCATGCTCTAGAAAGCATAATTGTTACCATCAAACAGTGGAGCCTTACTTGTATATGATCCATTATGTGAAGCCATTTGTGTTCTTGTAGAATTTGCCCTCAAGTTGTTAGCCTTTCTGAAGGAACCCACTCTAATACCAATTGAATAACACAATATTATACTAAGAGGGGGGGTGAATAGTATAGCGCATACTTTTTACTTTCTTTCCAAACCAATATCAATAAGTGTCCTCAATTGCAATACAAAATATAGCAGTTTGCAGTAATAACATATATAGCAATAGTAAGCAAGTACATAAATCACCACACACAATTGAGTCACAATATTTAACATGGTTCCCCTAATGTGGGGTAGTCCACAAGATAATCTCCTTATAATATTTCATAAATAAATAGGGATCCTTATCCCAATACAAATTATTACTTTGATATGCTCAAAGCTAGGCTATCTTGATGTACTCAGGTGGGATCCACTAATATGCTCAACTAGGCTCTCCACTTATCTGCTCAGCTAGGCTATCCAATGATTTGCTCAGTTAGGCAATCCATTGATCTGCTCAACTAGGCTATCCACTGATTTGCTTAACTAGGCTATCCACTGAACTGCTCACCTAGGCTATCCACTGATCTACTCAGCTAGACTATCCACTGATCTACTCAGCTAGGCAATCCATTGATCTACTCAACTAGGCTATCCACTAATATGCTCAGCTAAGCACTCCACTGATATGCTTAGCTAGGCACTCCACTGATCTACTCAGCTAGGCATTCCATTGATATGCTAAGCTAGGCACTCCACTGATATACTCAGCTAGGCAATTGGTGTTGATTTTTTTTGTTTATGTTCTATGTCTTTCACTACTAACAGATCTACCTCAATGGCTTATCACAAGGCTCAAACAATATTTCTCATATATTTTCTCAAATCTATCCTCAATGCCTTCACTAAAGTCTCAAGTAATGATGCTCAAATGCTATCCCAAATCTATCCTCAAAGCCTTCATAAAAGACATTTGAGCATCCCAAATCCATACTCAAATCCTTCACAAAATGCTCAAGCAATAATGCTCAAATTTTGTCCCAAATATGTCCTCAAATCCTTCTCAAAGGCTCAACCAATCATGCACAAGTAGCACTCTAATCTCAATGACAAATCAATGAAGGCAAGGCTCAATTATGAACTCAACAATGAATGGAAATGTATTCTTCAATGGATGTCAACAATGTTTCACAATGATCTCAACAATTTATGACAAATACTCTCTCAAATGGATGACAACAATGCTCAACAATATACTCTCAAATGTATGGCAAATGAGCTCTCTAATGAAAACATCTCCAAGCAGTAACAATGAGGACTTCAACCAACCAAGGATAATATCCACAAGTAATAGCAATAGGTTCACAATAATATCTTCCTCATGCAATGTTAATAAGCTCTCAATAAAAAATCACAACTCCCTCAAGAAAAGACCTCCCAAATAGCCAACAATGATCTCCTCAAATGAAAGACAAATGCATCCACAAGTGACTATAAAATGATCTCCTCAATGGTCTCAAATAGAGGCAATATACTCAACAAGTAACCACAATACTCTCCTTAACAAAATAACAAAAACCTCCTCAATAGTGGCAATACTCTCAATGAACTCCTCTAAAGAAATTATGAACTCAAGCATCAACTTTATCCATAAAATTGATTTTCTAATCCATCCACTCTCAATAGTCAAGGCACATAATCAAGCAATTTGTCTTCAAATTCAAACCCTGACTCATGTGCATGTCTTCTAACTCAAGGTATCAATTAACTAGGTCTCAAGTTCCTAGTTTAATTTCATAATAAAACCATGCACTAGGACATATACATGTTCATCACTTTACAACCTTATAACTCCCTAAATTCATTAACATAAACAACAAGCACCAATGATTTTATTTATTTGTTTTCACACCTTATAACTCCACAAGTACACACAATAATTTTCAATTATTTAATTCAACACCTTATATCTCCCTAAATACACATAGCAATAACAAATAATATATCAACACCTTATGTCTCCCTAAGCACACACATAAATCATTTATTTCTAGCAAATACCTGATGACTCCCTAATTTTGGTAGAAATGATTTTAATGCACCACAACTTTGGAAATATCAACTATTATCATGCACTAGATATAAATACATTTTTATGAAGTTTATAGCCTCTGCAACCTTTGAAAACTTTAATGTTTGTGCCAAAAATAAATGTGTCTTTACCACCTAAATTGTCAATGTTTTTCCCAAAAATCAATGCACCTTCACACCTTCGTAGGAGTCGAACTTTGTTCCTACTTTCTTGCATTGTGAAGTGCTTACCACGTGAGTGTTGGCCCATGTTCAGATTCAATCCCAAACACTTCCTTTAATCTCTACACTTGGTTGACAAAACAAAATCAATCTCTCAAAAAAATGTTTGCTCATGGTGGGATTCAAATATAGACATCTCCTGTGCAAATATGATGCCCTACCAACTGTGCTACGCTATCTGGTGTGACATCGATTCGAGCAGCTTTCAATTTTTTCTTTGCCCTTGAGTTCAATATTTTTTTTTTCCTCTACGTTGCCTCCCTTTGATGACTCTCTCTCATGTGCTGATTATTCTCCTATATCCGAAACGAAATAGTCAAAGTCTTATTTCATTTATATCCCTTTCAATGCCTTCGAATGACGTCGGTAAACTTTGATTTTCCATCCTAACATTTGCACGTTGGTGGATAATTTAATTAAACTTTAGACCTTAGAATTATTAAATAAATTTCATCTCTTATATTTGAATTGGGATATCTCCTTCGTTCTTTTGAATTTTGCCATGAAAATTTTTGCACCTAGATTTTAATGAAAAAACCTTTTCATCCATCATCATTTGGAGATGTCTTAGCACATTTGTTTTAATGAAAACCCATTTCCAATGGTTTTAATAAAAACCCTTTACCATTGGTTTTAATAAAAACCTTTACCATTGGTTTTAATAAAAACCATTAGTATAATATTTAAAAAATTAAATATTATATGCCTCTTGTGCCACAAAACCCTGTATATATCCATGCTCTCCAAAATATCATAAATGAATATTTATGAAGTGCTTTTGCCACCAAAACTCAATTTGATCCATGTGAAATCAATAACAACACAAAATAACTCAAATTGCCAATAATTATGACTATGACAACTCAACAGGTAAATCTCATATTCCTATCATCACTAGTTACCTCCCTAATGGCACTGTTACTTAAATATTACTCTAAGAATTCCCACCCAATAAAAGGAAAAATGGTGATGGGGAATACTGAGCACATTGATCGAGTGTTTATATACCATTTGTGTGTGATTTATATTTGATTTCATGATTGATTTGCATGATATTGGTTTAATTGAATTTTACTTTGAAAATGCACATTAATAATTTTTTGCATTTAATTATTCTAGAAAATATTGCAAAGAATATCATGCAATTTACAATGATTTTATGAAATATTTAAATGAAGCAATTTTTAAAGTAAAATATTTAGTTGTTAAGCATGCTTATTTGATCTAGTTGACCCTATTTTAGAAGGAAATTGGGTAGTTTGTTTTTTTGAAATTGCTCAATTTTGATTGGACTAAAACATGAAAAAAAACTACCTTTTAGATTTGAATGATCAATTTTTCCTACACATGCATGGCTACTTTGGAAAGGTTGAAATAATGGATAAGATTCTACTATTATCTCTATGGATTTCCTATCAATTTAAAGCTTCCTTTATTTTATATATATATATATATATATATATATATATATATATATATATATATATATATATATATATTAAAGGAAGCTTTAACTTGGGGTGAGAAAAAGAAGATAAAAAATAAAATAATATATATATATATATATATATATATTTTTAGAAGCATATTTATTTTAAAAAATAAAGAGAGCTATAAATTGCCATGAATATTGAGAAAAAAAGGGATGCTAAGTTATGTTATGTTGGATTGGAGAAGCTAGAGGAGAAGTGCAAATTCAATAGGAGTCACCACCCTGCTGGAGTACCAGGTGTGAGCTTTCCACTACTCTTTACCTTTTTAAATAGATAATCTATGTCTCTGTTTGGTATCTTTTTCAATGACTTGTTTGAAACATGCTTTAAAATGTAGACATACATGTTGTATTACACCTCGATTCCCTTGTATTCTTTTTAAATCTTGATCTACGTACCAACTTGTATAAGATAAATCAAACTCTCTATGTTGTTTTGTTGTCAATAGTACTGGTGTTTTATTTAAATTGATTTATTTTAAAACTTATATTATATAGGGTCTGAATTTGTGCTACAATCATGGACCACGAAGGGTGAGATGAAACCTCACTATGGTGTTACCCTATTCTTTATAAACACTACCTTTATTTATATGATGATTTAATTTCATTATACCATCCCTAAGGGCTTCCTCGAGCAGATGTTATATTCGATCTGCTTCTACACCATGAAATGGAGATGTAATACTCGTGTCCCAGGTTATCTGGTCATTTATTTCATGAAAAAACAACATTGTGTTGAGAAATCACTGATTGTTGGTGTCCATCTATGATAAACCATTCTTCCAAGATCTTTGTATCACCAACCAAGTATTGGAATTTGGGATTAACTTCTAAATTTTATGTATTATAACCACCTGGTTTGTTATCTGGTATAAGAAACTACTATGTTTGACATGAGAACCACTCTCCATGAAGATTCAATAATTGCTACTACCCAAAAAATATAGATTATGGTATTTCTCTAGTACAAACAATTATTTTCAATAATATATTCCTATGTTGGAATTTCATCCCACTTTAATATTCTTCTTATGGCTGTGTCAAGGTTGTGTCATTATCAGATCTCCATGCCTATCAAAGAATGTAAGGGACCCTAGATTTTTCCAGTACCATTCGTGGCAAAAAATCCAAGGTTTGGTATGAATGTTAAACCAGTCCTTTTCGGATCATAGCTGAAACTTCTTTGATTAATAATTCCATTCATCAAAAATGATCGTTTATGCAAACCTACTTGGGTTTGAACCGATGGTATATTAGCTTCGCCTGCTTGATGCCTTTATGAGTTGATAGAAATATTAAAGTTATAGTTATATTAGAAGTGAATATGATCTGAAGGTATTGGGAAGAAATTTTATGAGGTATTCTAGCATAGGTTATATAATATGTTGACCTTATGGAAGTCCAAAATATACTTTGCATACCTTATATAGTTTGTCATATGGATAGAAACTTATGATATATTCTAATATGCTCTATGTAATAAAATGATAGATACATGGATTATCTGAACCCAACAGATATCTATATTGAGCTTGTAATGTATGCCTTTAAAGTTAATATATAATTCCTTTCTTCTCCTAAATATAGCTTTATTATCATAAGGAAGACTACGATTTGTGTTATATTCTCACAAGGAAACCGATGTTAATTTAAATTATGTTAATCTAAAGTAAATATGGTGACTTTAAATTGAATTAAAGCAAATTTATTTGCTAATGTTGAGTGTGTGTATATATATATATTTCAAGTCCAATTTCAAAGAAAAATTCTTTAGGTTTTTAGGACATATTATTATTTTATATGGAGTAGGAATTTTTTTATATTAAGTATAGGACTATTGCATACTAGATTTAATTAATTTTGGTAATGCATTTTAGTATATTGGAAGTGATTTTGTATAATATAGAAACCAAATAGTATTGGTTAATTTGATTGTAAATCAATTTGATTATTACATTTAATTAACAAATTAAAATTATATATATTTTGCATTCGTATTTCATTATATTTGCTATAGTGAAAATTTTAACTGAAGTTAATCATCTAGAAGTATGAAAAATATCTTCTAGTTATGAGAAGGATGGATTAGTGTCCTTTCCTTGGGAAGAGGTATGAGACTCTTCCTTTTGTTTGGTGTTAATCCAAACAAATGATGAATGGGATTAAGAATTAATCCTTGTTATGAAAATATTAATGATGAATGAATTTTTTATTCATGATTGGTGATTTCTTTGTATGTGATATACATTTGACAAAGATGTGATTGCATGATTGCATTCAAATTTGGTAAGCATGGCTTGCATGTAATGCATTTGGCAAATGTTTAGAACATGATTGCATTTATATATGATAAGCATATCCGCTTGCAATGCATTTGGTATAATTTTCATCCGAGTTGTTCATATCCTTCACTATCATCTCTCACACCATGGAGATTCAAGACATTCTAGAGAAGAGTCGGATAACACTTTTTGGAGACTATTGCAATGTTCATCATGTAGAAGCTTGTATCGATTTAAATCTAATGAAATTATGCAGGGATGATGTAATTTATGTAAAATTAGCTATGGTTTGTAATATTTTATGTATTTTATCTCAAGATTTATAAATTAGAGAAAAGCTTTCATATTGTAATATTCACCTCTAGTAAATGTTAGGTGATATATTTTGGAATATGAGCAAGTAATGGAATTACTTTGAGATTATACATTATCAAATGTATGGAATTAAGTTTTATGTTGCTCTAGTAGATTCTATGGATGTATTTAAACTCTATCTCATGAACTATAATAGTGTAGAAGGAAATTCATGGATAACCTTCACAATAATATGAGATAAAACAATATCCACACCATACACCTAAGATACCTAGAAGCAAACCAATCACTTCATGCAATTGGATAATTCATACAATCACTAACACCATCACACCTAGTAAATAAGTAAATTCTATAATGATGCCTAAGACAATATTCCAAGTCACATGTAAGTTTTCAAGAGAAATAATAAGATTAATGACTATCTCCTTAATACTAGTCTTCATAGATAATATGGAGAGGAGGGGATGATTATCTTTGGGTAAAATTCCCAATTAATGGTAAAACCATTGAGATGTCCTCATGAAGGAATTAGCCATTGTGTTATACTCACATCAAATGGTGATGGCATGGAGGAATTAAAGTAGATGGTACTCCTATTTATGAATGGTTGTGAATGAATTTAAATGTGACTTTGGATTAATATTTTATGGCTTGGATCACTTACTGATCATTTGGGATATTCTTGTCTTAGATCATTCTTATAATCTTGACTCATTGATAGGTGAACATGATTGTTATATGGGTTCAAAAAAATTAGTGGATGAGAAGTAACAACTGGGGTTGTTACAGTTGGTATTAGAGCCCAGTTTAACTAATAGATTCTAGCTAGATCTAGGTTAGAAAAATATTTGGGGCATGAAACAAAACAACTCAAACATAAGTTCCATAACTATAAATGATGCACACTTGGTAAGTACAGGGTCAGTACTTGAGATTACCGATGTTTGAGTTCCTATACCCCATGAATAGATCCACAGTCATTCAAAAGTGGAAGAGGTAAGTGAACCCTCCTTATATATATTTAAGTGATGTACCTTATACTTTTTTGGGAAATTACTCGACATCTATGTCTTTTGACTTACTAATTCCTTATTCTCAAGTGTGTATGAACAACAACCAAAGTTAGTGGATTAAACTAGGGAATGAACCTAGTGGTAATAGATCACATGAGAAACTGTGATGAAATATAGTTGTCTAGAATCTCAACTAAGAAAATCAGTGACAATTGTTAGGATTAAATAATAAATATGAGCAATAATATAATGCAAAAATAAACACAAAAGAAATTATACAATACAAAATAGACACAAATCTAATGTGGTTCACCCAAATCGGGCTACTCCACGGAGAAAATAACTAGGCCCTCTATATTCCATCTAGAAAACCCCTTTGTACACAACCGTGCACCTCTTACATTTAGTCATCGTACAACCTCCTATTATAATAATGCATTACAATTTTAGGGTAAAAAACCCGCCTAAAATCTACCATCCGATATATGACCTAATATCAAATGGTCCAGATTTACATAGAGGAAAAAACATCTATTTTTAGCTTCGGGGGCACTGCCCCCAAAACCCCCACTAGGGGGGATCCCCCTAGACCCCCTAGTGACAGTAGTATGGGGGGCTAATGACCCCCCCTACACCCCCCTCTTTCATGTAGTGGGTCTAAGTGTGGATGAAACAAAGGCCTCCGATTTAATCAGGATCCATAGTCAACAATCTCCCACTTGGAGACTGATCACATCAACTCCATCGCTACTACACTTGCTGGACTATTCTTCAGCTTTGGGCCTAGAAATTTTCTCACCTTTTACTATCATTCTTTAGTACCAAATGAAACTAAGCAGGAACTCAATTTCTCCTTGGTTACTGCATTTGTGAACATATCTACATGATTCTAGCTAGTGTGTATCTTCTTCAATTTTAATTGTCCATCTTCTAATACTGAGCATATGAAATGGTACTTGGTATGTATGTGATTAGTCCTGGAATGGAAAGCTAAATTCTTTGCAATATGAATGGCACTCTGACTATCACTGTATAATGTGCTATTCTCCTACTTCTTTCCCAACTCCTCCATAAACCTTTTTAACCAAATCATCTCCTTACTGGCCACTGTAACAACAACATACCTTTCTTCTGTTGTTGATAGTGCAACAACCTTCTGTAATTTTAAAATCTAGCTTATTGTAGTTTCACCTACAGTAAAAACATACCCTGTGGTACTCCTCCTATTGTCTATATCACCTGCCATATCTGAATCAATATATCCATGTAAAGCAGTATTAGATCCTTCAAAATATAATACTTGATTGATAGTACCTCTCAAATACCTAAGAATCCACTTCACTGCCTCCCAATGCTTTCTTCCTAGATCACTCATAAACCTGCTTACAACTCCCACTACATGTGCAACATCTGGCCTTGTGCACACCATCGCATACATCAAACTACAAACTATTGATGAATAAGGAACCTTGGACATGTAGTTCATCTTCTCCTGTGTCTTAGGACACATCTCTTTGGTTAGTTTGAAATAATTTCCAAAAGGTGTGATAACAGGTTTTGCATCCTACATATTGAATCTTTCCAACACCTTCTTAATGTACTCACTCTGAGACAATGTTAATTTACGATTTTTCCTATCTCTTGTTATTCTCTTACCAAGGATTTGCTTTGCAACACCCAAATCCTTCATTGCAAATGACTCTACCAATTTTCTTTAGAGTAAATTTATTTGCTAATGTTGAGTGTAGATATATATATATATATATTTGAAGTCCAATTTCAAAGAAAAATCCTTTAGGTTTTGATGACATATGATTATTTTATATGGAGTAGGATTTTTCTTTATATTAAGTATAGGACTATTGCATACTAGATTTAATTAATTTTGGTAATGACTTTTAATATATTGGAAGTGATTTTGTATAATATAGAAACCAAATAGTATTGGTTAATTTGATTGTAAATCAATTTGATTATTAGATTTAATTAACAAAATTAAAATTATATATACTACATTTGTATTTCATTATATTTTCTATAATGAAAAGCGTAATTGAATTTAATCATCTAGAATTATGGAAAATA
This sequence comes from Wollemia nobilis, assembly GCA_028583015.1. Classification (NCBI taxonomy): domain Eukaryota; kingdom Viridiplantae; phylum Streptophyta; class Pinopsida; order Araucariales; family Araucariaceae; genus Wollemia; species Wollemia nobilis. Next base: position 31,725,701 of record JAQPPZ010016892.1, on the reverse strand, counting down.
TCTTCTAGTTATGAGAAGGATGGAGTGGTGTCCTTTCCTTGGGAAGAGGTATGGGACTCTTCCTTTTGTTTGGTGTTAATCCAAACAAATGATGAATGGGATTAATAATTAATCCTTGTTATGAAAATATTAATGATGAATGAATTTTTTATTCATGATTGGTGATTTATTTGTATGTGATATACATTTGACAAATATGTGATTGCATGATTGCATTCAAATTTGGTAAGCATGGCTTGCATGTAATGCATTTGGCAAATGTTTGGAACATGATTGCATTTATATTTGATAAGCATGTCTTCTTGCAATGCATTTGGCATACTTTGCATCCGAGTTGTCCTAATCCCTTCACTATCATATCTCACACCATGGAGATTTAATACATTCTAGAGGGGAGTCAGATAATACTTTTTGGATACTATTGCAATGTTCATCATGTAGAAGCATGTATTGATTTAAATCCAATGAAATTATTCAAGGTTGATGTAATTTATGTAAAATTAGCTATGGTTTGTAATATTTTATGTATTTGATCTCAATATTTGTAAATTAGAGGAAATATTTCATATTGTAGTATTCACCTCTAGTAAATGTTAGGTGATATATGTTTTCAAATATGAGAAAGTAATGGAATTACTTTGAAATTACACATTGTCAAATGTATGGCATTGAGTTTTATGTTTCTCTAGTAGATTATATGGATGTATTTAAACTATCTCTCATGAACTATAATAGTATAGAATGAAATTCATGGATAACCTTCATAATAATATGAGATAAAATAATATCCACACCATCCACATAAGATAGATAGAAGCAAACCAATCACTTCATGCAATCGAATAATTTATACAATCACCAACACCATCACACATAATAAATGATTAAATTATATAATGGTTCTTAAGACAATATCCCAAGTCACGTGTAATTTTTCACAAGAAATAATAATAATAATGACTATATCCTTAATACTAGTCTTCATGTATAATATGAAGAGGAGGGGATGATTCCCTTTGGGTAAAATTCTAAATTAATGGTAAAACGATTGAGATATCCTCATGAAGGACTTAGCCATTATATTATCCTCACATCAAATGGTGATGGTATGGAGGAATTAAAGGAGATGGTACTCCTATTTAAATGTAACTTTGAATTAATTTTTTATGGCTTGGATCACTTACTGAGCATTTGGGATATCTTTGTCTTAGATCATTATTATACTCTTGACTCATTGAAAGGTGAAAACGATTATTATATGGGTTCAAAAAAAAAAAATAGTGGATGAGAACTAACAACTGGGGTTGTTACAATTAGTAAAATTAGTTTATATTAACTTATTATAAGAAAAGTTTATTCTAACCATCCTTCAAAATTATAGAATCGTCATAATAACATAGTATGTTATATCATACACATATTACTAAAGACTACAAGCAAATATAATAATATTATCATGCAAACCATGTTAATACAATAAGTGCTCAACCTAAACTTAAACCTAAGTAGCTATTAGAGTGTTAGTCTTAAAACATGGTTTGTACTTGCTAGGAATAACTTAAGAAAATAACATAAACTAGGAGAATTTCTAGATTGGTCAAAGTAATCTATAAGGCATTTACTGGGTAAAATAAATAGAATTAGCAGTGTATTATAGGATATAAGAAATATTTATAGGTATAATCTTGGCTATTACATATTTACGTGTATTGTATTGTAATTTTAAGGTATATTGCTACTCTATTGTATAAAAGGTAGGAATTATATTGATTTATTTGAAGTAAATATCCATTATCAATATAAGATATTATTTGTCTTGCATAATAATAATATTTTACTTTACACGATATAATGAATGTCTAACAAAGCTTACAAGAACAAATTGTAGTCAATATATTTCATGACTGTATCATAGAACAATATTGAATCCTTACAAAGTTAATTTCATGTGCTAATATTACTCTCATATGTGATAATAAATTATATAGAAATATATTCTATATAAATTAAATTTATAGTACAATTATATTGTTTATCATCACCTCTTTAAATTGTTTTTCATTTTCTTTAATTTATTCTCAAGGTTGATACCTCTTACATGCATAACAATATTCAAGATCATAAGAAAAATGATCCTATACAAGGACAAGGTTTGTTATAAAATGAATGATATAGCATATATCATTCTCCACTCTAAATTTCTTCCTATTATAACAACACAACATAAAATCTACCTTAAATATAGAAACTTATGTTATTGGTGATGGTAATGATCTATCATATAAAGGTAAGTTGTTACACATTTTATTTGAATGACTATTGGTAATTTATTTCTAATCTAGTTATTTACATACAAGTCAAAAGTATGTTAGATTTCTAAGTTGTACCCTAGAAAGCCTCCAAATATGACTAGATTTATATACCATAGTCACAAGCTTCCCTATATGAACATTAAAAAATCTACTCTACACAATAATATTTGATTAAAATGTAAAAAATATTCCCTATAAATCATGTTTTTCTATGATTGTTACCTTTCAAAATCTATCCATATTATCTCTTTTCATTGAATATTTTGCTAATACTATTATAAAAAAATAATATAGGGCATGGACCAAGGATAAAAGTATCAAGGATAAATGCATTGATATGTAGTTAAAAAAATCAACATATGTGAGTGTGGTCTACCGGCAAGGATGCCACTTGCATTATCAGTGATGTGACCTAGGTTCAATCCCCATAGTGGATGTGTATAAGAAGTATTACTCAAAAAAATCAACATACTAATTAATGCCTTTGTTGAATTATATTAACAATATAGAGAAACAATATATTGTTTTTTGTCATGTACTATTTATAAAATAAAAGCAATGAGTTTGGATTCCATCCTTTATTATGGCTAATATGTTTTGCAAGGGATGTAGTGTGGGGATGATTTATAGATTTGGATCCTGTAATAAAGTTCTTGTTAAAAATTATAAGAGGATAAGAAGAGAAAAAATTATATTAGGATAGAATTGGAATTGGAAGTGAAAATTTGAAAAAGAAAATAAGGAAAAGGAAATATTCTCACCTATATTGGAGCAACCAAGCAATCTATGTGTGTGTGTGTAAGTATTGTGCATTGTATTGAAGTAAAATGTATAGATTTGAAGAATGATAAAGTGTTATTTATAGGGTTTTTATGTAATTTTTTTCTCTATTCATATGTTAAATCCCTATTTTAGAATACTTCCATCTCTAACATACTGGTGTAAGTGCTTGGATATTGTATATTGGAGAAGTGGAACCTGAGGATAAAATTTTCTTTAACCAAAAAATTCAAAGTTCAATATTATGAAATAAAAATTCATACATTACTATTGTAGCTATCACAACAAATGGTAATGCTTCATTAACCATCCAAAAAATTAAAAAAGAAAAATATGATTCTTTGTGTATAAATATGAGGACATTACTAAGTTCCAAGGTAGTTTGGAGCATTGTATAAAATGTACATAAGAAAAAAATATATTAGATTTTTTTATTAGCTATAGAAAATATGGAGGAAGCATAAAGAAAATATGCCTTGGATTTGTATCATATACAAATAGATATGAGTATAAATAATTTTCCAAGAACTTTAAGTATCTAGACTACCAAAGGAGTTTGTAACATCTTAAAAAAAATCTAGCAAGGGTCTAGTTAAGTGAAATTAGTGACATTGTACACATTGAAGATAGATACGAAAATATGAGAATAAAAGATAGTGAGAATGTGGGAGATTATTATGTAAGGGTGTACTACATTATGCACAAAATAAATATATACATATACATACATACATACATATATATATATATATATATATATATATATATACATATACATACATACATACATATATATATATATATATATATATATATATATATATATATATATATATATATATATATATGTATGTATGTATGTATGTATGTATGTATGTATGTATGTATGTATATATAAATGAATATATTTATACACAAAATGACTATATATACATATACATTTACATATACATGCATACATACATACATATATATATATATATATATATATATATACACATGGTGAAGAACCAGTACAAGGATATGTTATAAAAAATGTGTTGAAAACATTAATGCCAAGGTGGAGTAATTATGCAATAATCATAGAATAAAGTAAATATTTGAAGAACTTAGTGTTTGATAAATTGGTGGAATCACTTCTATCTTTTGAGGAAAGAAGAAAAAATACTGAAGAATAAACCTTCATGTAAGCCTTTGCTTCCAAGGCTTGAGTATCAAATAATAATGGAGCTAGCTTAATCTCCAATTCCCAAATATAAAGAGGGGAATAACAAAATCAACATTTTAAAATAAAAAAATATAATGGTAGAAGAAAAGGTTATAGTGAAGATATAGAGGTATATTCATAGATAATAAGAATTCTTAGTGTTCCTATTGCAATAATATAATAAGAGAGAAATTATAATAAAGGAAAACAATAAAAGAGAAAAAAATTAAATTTTCACATGAAGAAGGTGAGAGATGAAATAATTTATTCTTGTCATGTAATGTAAATAACTTTTCAACTAAAAAGTCTTGACTCTTATATTACAATTGTTCAAATAACATGATAAAAAGTAATGAGTTGTCTATGGTGTTACATAACACACAATAGTAGAATTATTTTTGGATATAATAAAGTATTAAAGGTTGAAGGAAAGAAAACCTTACAAATTGACACAAAGTATGGAAAATAATATAAAATATTAACCTATAAAAATCTTGAAGAACAATTTGCTTGTGTGAGCTACCTTATAGAGAGAAGCTACAAAGTGGTGTCTGAGAATATGGGCTTATCTTTTGGAGAATATTATATTATTTGGTAGATGCTAATATACCCCCATGGTACCATCATATATATTATAAATATTAGATTAAGGTATGGATTATTAGATTAGGTATGTGATTTATATTTCCCCTAAAGTATGTTTCAATGTTTGGTGTGAATCCAAGTGTCATGTAGCAAAGTGAGCAAGTGTACAAGTGTCATTTAATAAAATTTGAAAGTGTGTAAGTCAAGATTTGTGTGTAGGTGTCAAGAATATAAATGAATAATCGCATGTATGTTGCAAGAGGTAAACTAAAGAGATAAAAGGATCTTGCATTATGTGTGGAATAGGAAAGAATGCATCTCCTAGATATGTGATGAGACCAATAGTCAAAGTATTGAAAATTTACTTTCTAATATTATATTATGGAGACAAATATCCATGTATTATATCAAGGAAAATTGTAAAATAGATCTATATTTGATTCATTCATAATAGAATGAGTTTGTTCATAGTGTTATATTAGTATTTTTATTTAATGAATGCTATGTTCATTGACATTGATATTATTATTTAACCAAGCCTTCATATAATTTATATCTAAGTTTTATTAGATCTTGGATATTAGGACATACGATTAAATATATCTAAAGGGTCAAAACTAGTATTAGAGCCACATATACTCATAGTATGTGAGAAGAATTTGAAGGTAAAAGTTATAGTTGGAGAATTTAGCATCATGATTGCACTTTTGTATGAAAAAGAAGATGTTTGAGATAAGAATCTAGTTTATAATACACTAAGGAGAAGATAGAAGAAAGGGTTGATTTAACCCTAAATTTGAGAAAATTTGGATTGATAATAACACTTGTAAATTCAAATAAAAAGATTGAGTATGTCATATATAAAAGATAGACTACATTGGATCAACTCATTGCTATGTTGTAGGGAATAATTTATTGAAATATAATAGTTATGATAATATTTGAATTTCTATAGAATCTTAGACTAATGGCTATGAGCAAACATAGCAGAATCCATCGTGTTCCAATAAAAATTAAAGAGGATCTATGTTGAAGAAATATTGAAGAATCATGTTTGTGATGCTCAAAGACTATGGAGGATAATTTATTTGACGATAATGCTAAAACATTAGGGAGAGTTATGATTAATACAAGATTTCATCCCGAGGTGCTCTTACCTAGAAAAAATGGAAATATTGGTACGTCCTCACCTCCTTAATTAAATTTTGATTAATGACCTAATCTATGCAAATTAATTAATTGGTGATTAATATCCTAAATGCAAATAAATTATTAAATGTTGATTAATGACCTCATCCCCTAGCTCTAACTTGGTTGTTTCACATCAAGTTCACCAAAATGTGAGGAGGTACCCATGAATATCTTAGCGGATCTTCTAGGGCTAAAATCCTTGCAGGGTTTGTCCTCACATCAATTCGATGTGTTATGGGTTTTAGGTGTTAACTACGAACATTTTTAAGACTCACTCCAAGTCTCTTTATAGGGTTTGATGTGTATATTAGACAAACACCTAAGTTTCATTTTTGAAACCTAAGATAATTATTTAAAATGCTTATTCAATCCACAATGCAAGAAGACAAAACATGCAAAAGACAAGAGCTATCCTAGAATGATTCTTTATTTCGTATGACAACTACCTAAGGTAAAAAAAAGTAAATATTTATCTTTTAGAAATGGTGCAAGGAAGGTGCACAAAAAATATATCCTAAATGCATAAAACTACATGCAATTTTTATTTTAAATGCCTAAATGAAAGGAAGAAGAGATGAACAAATCAAATTGCTAAGTTTTTTGATTTCTCATTTGTTTGATGATTTAAGAAAAAATGAAGCTAAATTTATTTTGTGTCCTTTTTCCTTTTATGTTCTAACAAGAAATAGAATAGAGTTATATAACAAAAAAAGGTAAGATTTGAAGGCAAACAAACAATAGGGTCTTTTATGTGCTAACAAAAAATAAAACAGAGGCAAAGAATAGTAGAATGTAAACTTTAAAGGAAAGCATGATAAAATTACCAAGGAAGCTTACCTAAACTAACATTTGCCATGATTTTATGCCTTGGACCTGTCAACCATGAATACATTTCTTTGCCCTACAAATAACGACCAAAAATCCATAGAACTTGCAAAATGTCAAAATTGAAAGATGATAGTCAATATTTCAGGACCTTCTTTAACTACAGAGGAGATAAGGCTTATAGCATGGGAAGTTAGACCCCTTTGGTACTTTAGTTGAGCAAAATAAAAATATTAAAGTAAATTATCTTTAATTCATTCTTAGGAAATATAGAACACAAAATCATTGAATAAGTAAAAGCAAAATAAAATAGAATAAACCACTCAAAGAAGCAAACCTATGGTTACAATAATTTCATGGTTCATAGGTACTAACCATGAATTTGTTTTATTAATGTTATATTATTATTAGATAAAAGTAATAAAATAAACACAATTGATATGGATAGAAAATAGGGTGTAGAAGTCATGAAAAATAATATGGGACAAAGGAAACACAAAAAAGAGGTAAAACATTACCCCCAAGCTTGTTCAAACAAATTCATGACCGATATGAGTGGATCATACAATTGTTATTTTTAGCTTAGGTATTGAGATAGTAGGTAAAGGTTTTAGAAAATATGGTATGTGATAAATGAAGTTATCCCCTTCTAAGTCAATGTGAATTCACACCTCATAAGGACTAGCTGCAACTTCGCTCTATCAAAAGATAGAGAGTGAAATGAGTAAGGGAATATGGATTTATGTGGGTTTTAACACCTAAGGGGTATTATTATAGGTATGATAGGTAGGAAGAAGTGATATAGGAAATAGGGTCTAGTACCCTATTTTCCTTATAGCAGATTCATAATCGATACTAGTCGACTACAAAATTTCTCCATGTAGAATGCTTGAGAGGATAATTGAAGCATCTCTACAGAGCATAGGTTAAGTATGAGTTGTAACATCTAAGTAATATTTATTACTAAGGTAGAGTAAATATCATAATAACTCTCAGTGCATGCAAATATTTTTCCACATACAAGGAGTCAAAAGTGAGCATCAAAGGTATGATATTAACATTATTTAATATTTCAAAAGTTGGGCACATAATTCTTCAAGGAGTTATAAGTTATAAAATAGAATTTTAGGGAATTTTGAATTTAATTAATATTGAATGCATGGGATTTATAAGTTGATGAATTTATATTTTAATTAAAATAAATTTGAATTTGTAGAGATAAGAAAAAATATATATTGAATGATAAATTAAATTTGGAAGATAATAATTATTTATTTGAATTTGATAATTGATTGAAAGTTTGATTTGATGCAAATTGATTGATTAATTTTGCAAACTAAAATTAGAAAATTTTAATATAGACAAGAATTTGGAATTGCTTTAATATTTGAGAGATTTAAGGAAAATTTGAAATTTTTGAAATTTAAACGAGTTTTATTATATCAAATAGTAAAATTTTCTTTTATGAGTCATGAATTTTGAAACGACCTAATTTTGCATCATGAAAAAATAAAATTAAATCAATGCTCATTATTGAAAAACTTTGGGATATAGTGAATGGAACAAAGAAAAATTCATAAGAAAGAGAAAAACAAAAAATTGAATAAATCAAACCATACATAAGTGAAGCAAAGACTTCAAAAGATGCTTGGAAAAAATTATGGATACTATTTGATGGAAGGAACAAGGGTGCTATATTACATTTACAATCAAAGTTATACTCATTAAAGGTTAATAGTGGAGAGAGTATAGGACTCTTTCTTCAAAGAATAACTGATTTAAAAGATAATTTAGAAGAAAAAGTAGAAGACAAGCTTCTTGTCCAAGTCACCTTAAGAGCACTTCTAAAAACTTACAAATATTTAGTCAGATTGCTTCAAGTGCTCAATAAGACAACCACCTTTGATGAATTATTCAATGTTCTTCAAGAGTATGAAGTGTAAAATTTAGTAAAGGATGAAATGACTAATAATGATTTGATATCAAATGAAAATGTACCAATAAATACTACAACATAATCACAGTATCAACCTAAATGGTAAAAATATATACTATCACATATGCAATTAAAAATGTCATACTAATTTTTTTGTAGATAAAATTATTTAAAGCAACAAAATCAAATGAAGAGACATTTTCAAAAATTTTAATGAAGGCAATATTAGTCTTAGTACAAATATGGACAACAACAACAACAACAATGATGACCAAAAGAAAAAAACAAAAATGGCAAATTAATGAAATAAATTCAAAAGGTTTAAGAAATAAAGTAGATGAATAAGGAAATGAAATAAGAACCCTTATAACAAGGGTTATAGTTGAATATCAAATTCAATATAATTGTGAAAAGGATGGAAATGAAAGTCATCCAAAAATTCCTAATGGCATTGATGTTTTTTTTTGTAATGGTGAAAAAAAGGGGGTTTTGGAGGGACCCCAACCTTGTTACAGAATTAATATTTCTAAGGTTATAACATAAATATCAACCACTTCCCTGGATAGCATGAGACAAAAATAAATTTTTAGTAAAAATTTTATAATAGAACTAGATAAAAAGCAATCCTTTGGTTGATATCGAAAACTATTTCTAGCAAAGGAAAAAATATTGACATAGCTATTGTTTATTCCTCCTTTCCACACCAAAATTAGTAGTAGTCACTCCAATTCTCAATAATAGGTAATATAAGTAGCAACAAAAAAAGCAAAAGCACACTACAATAGCATTCAGTAGAACTATAATTAATTTAATAACACCATATAGTCACATCGGGAGAACCAAAAGACCCTAGAAGGAACAACATGACCAACAACATCAAAATATAATTTTCTTTTTCCTCTGATGAGGTAATACTTATAAGAGATAAGGAAAATTTAGTTTCCCATATCTTCCTTTGATCAATATGAACTCCAATGTTTCTCAAATATTTAGCTACAACATTTCCTTCTTGATATATATGTAATATCTTCATCTCCTGCATTTATTTTAATAAGGATGATGTATCCTTAATTAAACCTAAAACCTATCAATTATCAACTTCTTATTTCTTAATATCCCTAATAATATTTATAGAATCCCCTTCTATGATGGCCTTCCTTATGATATTTTATCTCAATAACATACCACTAGAGTATAAAGCTTTTGCTTCTGCATAGTGACTGGTTTGTATCCCATAATTTTCTACATAGGACCATAACACTTTACCTTTCTCATTATAAATGACACCTCATCCCCTAGCTCTACCTAGGTTGTCTTTCACAACTTTTTCAAAGTTTAATTTTACCTAGCCCTCCTCTACTTTTATCCATATAGTGCTTGCTATTTTCAAATTGGTTAGCATAGGTACTATTTTGGGTTTTTCCAAGTTCCATTCTCTAATGATCCTCTTTTTAAATTTGTTCTTAGAGTCCACACTATTATCAAAGGCAATAAAATTCTCCCTTATTGTAGTTCTAATTTTGTTAGACATTGAAAGTTCATCCTTACTTTCCCCCTTGAATACTCTTTGATTTCTTTCCCACAAAACACCCCATAAAAATGAGGTAGAAATAAATTATAGAGTTTGATAACTTGCTACCACTAAAAGATCATCTTGAATGGTTAAAAATATTCCTAAAAGTACTAGGGACCACCCAAGAGCATAATATAGCTTCCATTAGATTATTAAGTACCTTACTTGCAAACTCACAATGAATGAACCAGTGGTCGATTGATTCAACATCCTTCATGCAAACAAAGAACATATTTGGCATTTGAAAGCCACTTTTACTAAGGTTATCTAGAGTTATAATATTGTTTTGTAATCATAACCAAAGAAAAAAATCTAATTTTTGGATTAACTCATCCTTCCAAACCTTATTTATAGGAAAGTCCCCCTCCACACCTCCAAATTTCAAGGTATAAGTTGATTTCATAGAGAAGTTTCTTGAGGAAGTAGAAAACCAAATCAAAGAGTACTTATCTTAAATTTTAGGTAAGGGGTATTGTTGTAGTATCCTAATAAGATTTAGAATATATTGATGTAGTTTTGGATCAATAAAATCCATAATTAACTCTTTCCAAAACCTTTAACCTCCTCCAAATTCTATGTATTATTTGAATAGCGGTTTGTATTTTTGAACTAGGGGGTATTTTAGTCTTTTGAACTCCTACATATGCTATTAAATACTATTTACAATCCAAGTGTCTTCCCAAAAATTTATTTCCTTTCCTTCTCCTACCATCAATCTTAGTCCACTTCTCAACAATTTATTAGTTTTTGAAAATCCATTCTAACTATTGATCCCTTAGGAGGGTTTAGTATTCTAAAGAAGGGTATAGAACCTTCTAAGTACTTACCTTTAAGAATATTAATCCAAATAAAATCTTATTTTGGGGTCAATCTCTAACCTATTTTACTAAACTATTGCAACTTTCTTATCCCTAGACCACCTTCCCTCTTTGAAGAGCAAACTCTATCCCATGATACCAGAGCAAGCCTCTATTTTTATTCTACCTCTACCTAAGGAAACCTTCTAAATATTTTCTCTATTCTATTTTGACCTTATAGGTGATTATGAAAAGTGACATGTACTAAATTGGGATGCTCTATAATATTGCCTTCATAAGCTATGATTTTCTAGCTTAAGATAGCATATGACCCTTCCACATTTCCAAATTTATTTGAATTTGATCTATGACTAGAACCCACATTTATTCTTTCAATATTCTTGTGAAAATAGGCAATCCAAGGTTGGTAGTTGGAAATTCTACTATGCTACATTCCCAAATACTAGATATTCTCTGTTGCACCTGTCTAGTTATGTTGGCAAAAAAAACATGACATTTACTAAAATTGACACTTTGATTGGAAGTTATTTCATAAATATATAGGATATTGAGTATCTTTGTTACTTCTCTTATTAATTATTTACCCAATATGATAGTATCATCCATAAATTTTTTAAAATACACTACTACAACATTACCTACACAATCCCTCTTATCTTTGTTGTGGTTGTGGTTGTACCCAAAGTTCTACCTAAATATTTAGCTATGATGATGAAAAAATATGAATATATAGGATCTCCTTGTATTACACCTCACTTACCCCTAAATAAACATATTTATCTACCATTAACTATGATAAAAAAATATTGCTAAAGAGAGACATATTTTTATCCATTATCTCCACTTAATGTTAAAACCAAATTTTTGCATTACCTTATCCAAGAAAATCCATGACACCTGATCATATGATTTATTCATATATAGTTTAAAAAAACATACCTACAACATACCTCTTATCCATAAAATGCCAAATTTCATCTACTATCATTACTTCATCTATTATTTGTCTCCCTTGAACAAAGATTCCTTGCATAGAAGAGATGAACTTTGGAAGTACTGTCTTGAGTATATTGACCAATGTTTTAGTGAGAATTTTGTATATGGGATTGCAAATGCTAATAGGTCTAAAATATTTTAGGTGAAAGGCTCCATGATTATTTGGGATTAAAACCAAAAATTATTATTCTAGTGTTGAAGTAAGAAATTATAGACTTGAAATTCTCTTATTGCCTCTACAACATATTTTCCTCTTTTGTGCCAAAAAATATAGAATAATCCAATAAAAAAACCATATATACATGGTGCTTTATCTTTTACCATATCAAACACACTTTCCTTTATCTATTCTTCCAAGAAAGGGGTAACTAATAGATGTTTTATTTCTTTTGAAATCAATGAGGGAATGTTGCCAAGAAGGGAGTCCAAAATAAATTTACTATTTTTGTTGCTATTTTCTCATTTTTCACTACAACACCATTATCTAGCTTAATATCATTTATATTATTGGCACTCTTATACCTTATGGTTGAGAGACGAAAGAATTTTTCGTTATGATCTCCTTACTTTATCCATGCTACCCTTGATTTTTGCTTCCAATAAGCTTTTTCCTTTAGTAAAACATTATGAAACTCTACAAGAACCTCTATTTCTATTTTACACAACTCCAAATTTATTCCTTGCTATTTAAGTTTCAACTTCACTTCCTTTAGGTCATATAAAATATCTTGCTTTTTCTAGAAAATATTTCCAAACACATCTCGATTCCATTTCTTAAGATTCACCTTTATGATTTTTAGTTTTTTGACAACTTGGAACATTTTCGTTCAAGATACATCTATGTTCCACAACTCTTTGATCATATCCTCAATTTTAGGATGCTTTAGCCACATTATATTTAATAAAAAATGAAATCCTTTTATCATTTTTCTTAGAAAACTCTAAAATAAGTGAGCTATGGTCAGAAGCAATTTTTGGTAAGACTCTCAAAGAACAAAAGTGAAAGTTTCTATACTATTTTATAGAAGATACTACTCTATAAATACCTTATTGGATGATATCCCCTTCTATTATTTAGTTTAACCAACTAAACTTGGCCCCTATAGATCCATATCTATTAATCTTAAAAAAGAGATAAACTTACCAAAATCCTCCATACTATTTGTTAAGTCAACTAATACTCCTTGTCTCTCACTCAATAGGAGAGTAGTGTTGAAGTATTCTACTATCATCCATTACACTTGATTGATACATTACACTTATTAATAAACATAAAAAATAAATAAATGACTTTATAAAATACACACTTTCATAGTTCTTCCATAATTATGTCACCATCATTAAAGTTGATAATTGTAAAGGAATAGTGGATAATTCCTTTCAATACTAACCTTGTTTAGGGGATTTTGTGTTTTGCGTTCCTCTACCTTATATAATACTCATCACTAAAGTATGAATTTGAACCCATGTCTTATGACTAATGCTAATGCACATAAAATTAGTTTTAAGAGAAACCATAGGATACACAATACTTACTTTTGCCTCCATAAAAAATAAACACTAGCATGTGCTTATAACAACATGTAAAGCAATATAAAATTCAATATGACTACATGTAACCAAAGTACAATTAGCAATGGACGCACTTGATTTTCCTATGAGATGAAAAGATTTTAAAGGTTCGAATTCTCTATTGTAATATGATATGTCTCACATTTTTTCTGTGCATCTGAACAACAGTTTGAAGAAGTTTGTTTGGCTAGAATATAGGGTTTGCAAAGTTACAGTGGAGAAATTGCTGGAGCAGGAACAAATTTGGGGGAAGACAAAAAACCCTAGAGAGATTGTGAGTGTCAGTTCAGGTATGGTACTTCTTTGGCTTTAGCTTTTAATATATTTCATTGGCTAGGGATTTAAAAATAGGGACTTCTTCTTTTGGAAGATATTTATGGCATTCTGTTGGTTCCAATGAAGACTGTAGCCTCACTTCTAAAACAAGTGGGAAATAAGGCCTTATCCATGTTTTCACAATAGTTTCTCTTTGATTAAGAGAAGTTGGATCGTATGCGTCAAGTCCTTAAATCGAGAAAAGAACCCCATAAAAAACCACATGCTCACTCTAACAATGGTACCTCTGTGCCCAAGTTAGATGAGTCTCCTGTGATTGAGGTATCTTTAGCTTACATCCAACAACCTTTGCTCACGCTTTCCACCCAAGCCCTTGCATGCAAATTTGTAGGAATATGGCCTAGTCAAATCATAATCTAGAAAGGGATTAATACACATTGGGGGAGTAAAGTCTCCTCTTATGAATTCATGATGATAGGTAGGGGATACTTTGTCATTACATTTACCTCTATGGAGGACAAGAGCACTATATTTCATGGGTGTCCTTGGTTTCTAGGATCCAACCCACTTTACATGACCCCGTGGAGCATGAAAATTGATCCTCAAGAGGAGGAGCCTGAATAAGTTTCTGTTTGGTTCAGGTTACCATTTTTACCACTGCACCTATGGAACAAAAATTCAATGGAATTAATAGGTAACGCTATTGGAACATTCATTGACTAGGATCCTCCAAAGTATAATAATGTTATATGTGCATGCATTTGTGTGCAAGTTAATCTAAAAAGGGTTTTGCTAAACATATTGGAATAAATGTGTTTGATTGGATACATAACCAACCCCTGGACTATGAGCATATACCATTCAAGTGTATAACATGCCAGAAGCATGGGCATTTCTCCCGAAACTACCCAATTAAATAAGTATAGGAAACAAAAAAAGAAGAACTAGTATTCCAAGAAGTCAAAAGGAGACCACGTAGATCAAGAAGCAAGAATCGACAACCTCAACCACAGGATCAAAAAATATTCCAACACAAAAATAAATTTGAAAGTCTTAATGAAGGAGAAAAGGAAATCACCTCTCTAGATGTGATGGCTCCTAAAGATAAAGAGAAGATACCTACAACTGAATCTAAAAAGTCACCAAAGATATTAGGAGCTACACTAGAGAACACAACATCTAGAGAATAAACTGATGGAAACTTAGAGGAAGAGGTAGAAGAAACATAAGTGGAGGAAATAGTGATTCCTAGGGGTTTATCAACCACACGATCTGCAATTAAGGGAAAAAAATGAAACCAAAAACTCAGAAATGAGCAAGCACAAAAATACTTGCAATCCAAAACATAGGTCAGAATTGAGGAGAGCTTCGTAAAAAATAAGAAGCAATCCAAAAAATGAAGATTATGTCATGGAACTGTAGGGGACTAGGAATTCCTCTAAAAAAAAACTATCTCAAAGTTCTAATATAGGAGCAAAAGCTAGCAATAGTATGTATTCAGGAAATAAAAATAGTAGAGGCAACACTGATTATAGAATGGCAGAATATATGGGCACAATCAGAACTGATAACTATTGATTTTGTGGGAGCTTCAGGGGGACTAGATTTGGCTCAAGACCCACAACAATTAGTTTGTAGCTTGCAACATAAGCATAATAACTGGATAGGTACAAAATTTGCCAGATGGAACTAGTGTAGCAATAATAAATTTTTATGGTCCAAATAATCCTATCCAGAAAATAGAAACATGGCAAAACTTAGCACAATGGCTAGACAATGAGAAGTTTGACAACATAATAATGGGAGGAGATCTCAACATGATTCTCTACCATTAGGAGAAGGTTGGGGGAAGTTTAGCAATGGATCCAAATAGAGATACACTCAATCAAATTATGGTAGATGAAAGCTTACAAGACATTCGACCAACCAAAGGAAAGTACACTTGGAGCAATAGAAGAGTAGGGGCAACCTATATGTAGAAATATTGGATAGATTTTTTATTAGTGAAAATGTCCTAACACACTTTCCCCTCACTTCCAGTCACATCATTTAGAACTCTATCTCAGATCATAAGACAATTCTCTTGGATAGCGGCCAAAGCTTACAACCCCAAAAAATTCCTTTCAAATACAACTCTGAATGGACAGCAGAAGAAGATTTCAATGAATTTGTGGAAAGCACTTGGAACCAACAGGTCCAATCCACCAACCCCCAAGAACAATGGAAAATCAAAATTCAAAAATTGAAGCATATGATAAAAAAATGGTTGGCAAAAAAAGCGAGATTCAAACCAGACAAGAAGCAGTTGATGCAACAACTAGAGAAGCTAGAAACAAAAATTGAGGATCATCCTCATCAACCATGGCAAGAAGATGCAAGAAATGACCTGATTCAGAAGCTCAATAAATTAAGCACTGAAGAAGAAACACATTGGAGGATTAGATCCCAAATGTTCTGGCTAAGAAAGGGGGATAAAAATACCAAATATTTTCATCTAAAAACCATGCAACGCTACCAAATAAATACAATAAAGGAGATAGAGCATGAAGGAACCACTTATACAGACAGGGAGAAAATTAAGGAACTTGCCAAGCAACATTACTCAGCTTTGTTCTCCAAAGAAAATGGTAATCCTCATTCCCAGGAAATACTATTGTAGTATATACCAACAATATTAATTTTGGAAGATAAAAAGGATATCAGTCAGCAAATCACTATGAAGGAACTTAAGGATATTATAGTAGCTCTACCAAAGGATAAAGCTCCTGGACTTGATGGATTCACAAATAACTTTTACCAGCAATAATTACACATCATTGGAGAAGATTTGATACGCATGATTGAGGATGTTAGGGTGAAAGGTAAGATTCTTGGAGCCATCAACTCCACCTTTATAGCATTAATACCTAAAGAAAAAAATTCCACTACTTTCTCTAGATTCAGACCAATTTCTCTATGTAACTCTTCCTATAAAATTATTACCAAGTTGTTGGCAAATAGAATAAATAAAAAACTTGAAAATCTAATATCAAAATATCGAGGAGGGTTCATGCCTGGAAAAAATATATATGATAATATCATTATAGTGCATGAAGCCCTCCATAGTAGTAGAAAATCAAAAAAGAAACAAATTGTTTTAAAGCTTGATATGGCAAACGCCTTTGATAGAGTTAATATACAATTTGTAGAACAGGTCCTTCAAAAATTTGGATTTCCATATCAGGTCATTAAATGGATTAGAGTATGCATAAAAAACCCATGGATAGCACCCTTAATAAATGGAGAACCAAAAAATTTCTTTTAGGCTACAAGGGTAATTAGACAAGGGTGTCCACTATCACCATATCTTTACATCATTCTAGCTGAGACTCTTCGAAGATTAATCAACCATATTCAAAGAGAAAACAAAATAACAGGGATAGAGGTTGCAGAAGGATGCAAAGTTATAACACATGGACAAATTGTAGATGATATAATTATTATAGGTGAAGCCACCAAGAAAAATATTAGATAATTCAAGCAATGTCTGGATTGGTTCACGCAAGCTACCGAGGCTCAGATAAACACTCAAAAGAGCCAGTTCTATACTCAAAACGTTGCAGCAATAATAGTCAAACTCTTTTGCACTATCCTAGGATTTCGATCTGGTATAGAAAAATACTTCAGATATCTAGGAGTGCCCATGAGCTTCCACCTCAAAGATTCAGACTTTTGGACCCCAATATTGGATAAGATGGTTAGGAGGATACAAAGTTATAGTAATAGTTGGATCAGTATTGCAGGAAGGGTAGTACTGATCAAATCAATGTTAGCTTCTCTTCCAGTCTACCAACTATTAGTATATCATGCTCCCAAGTTTATTTTGCAAAAGGTATATGGAATCATACACAACTTCCTATGGCAACGAAGAAAAAAGTTCCACTTGGTCAATCGAAAGATGGTCACCAAGAGTAAAATTCAAGGAGGACTAGGAATAAAAAAATGGAGATAGTTTTGAAAGCATTGGGGGAAAAATTTCTTTAGAACATGCTTAAAAACAATCGAGCATTACACCACATACTAGTCAAAAAGTATGTAAATAATAAAATAGGTATTAAAATGCTCAAACATATAAACAAACTTCCCAAAGCCTCGTTGGTTTGGAAACATATAGTGGTTGCAAAGAGCATAATAGAGGATAAAATTTCTTGGCTACCAGGAGATGGTAAGTTAATTAATCTATGGAAGGACACGATCCTTGGAAATCCACCATTAAGAGAGAGAACTCCAATAAAATTGCAGAATCACTTAGAAAACCAAAGAATATTTAAGTGACTTGTTTTATTGAACCTCAAAAACTTTGAACTGGATCTCCCCTCCAATTCCATCTCAACTTCAAGGAGATTAGGATTATTTTAAGTCTCACATGGTGAGCATTAGACCTCTTCATCCCACAATTCCAGACAAACTTATTTGGGGTAGCATCAATAGTAATGGGGAATACTCAGTGCATCTAGGAGTCCAACATCAGCAAATTGGGCCTACCAACAAAAAACTATCGATATTATGGAAAGTTAGAGCACCACCTAAACTGTAATTATTCATCTGGATAGTTTCTCAAAATAAAATCTTAATAGGTGATAATCTGCAAAATAGGGGTATAGTAGGGCCTCATGTTTGTTACAGGTGCAGGTAAAAAAGTGAAATAATTTTCCATATTTTTTTTGAATGCCCAAAGACAATTTCAATTTGGCTAGGAATAATAAAAATTCTTGGCATTTCCTACTATGGAAGGTTAACCATAGACAAATGTTTTACCAAGTGGAATAAAGAATATAAAGGTAAACTGACAAGTAAGCTCTTCCTAAAATATCAGTGGAGATCCATACTATATTTTGTCATTTGGCATATCTGGTTGGATAGAAATCAGAAGATTTTTTAAGGAAAAGGTAAGGACAATAAAATTCTAATACAAAGGATAAAAGAAGAATTAATCCAAATGTCAAATCTAGTTTTTGTCAGCAATAGTATGAAGAATATATGTCACCCATAGGAAGAAGAATTATATACCAACTTAATCTCCAAGGTTTCCTGACACACGGAGGATGCAAAGCAAATAATTCTTTGTCTGACATATGTTTTCCAACACTCTTCTTTGATGGTGCCTCCAAATCCAACCCTGGTACAACAGTGGCATGGGGACATATTCTTATAGGACCTTGTGATATCCTACTCAAATACATGATCAACTTGGGAATAACATCTAACAATGTGGCAGAGGCTATTGGATGTGAAATCAGCTTAAAATTTATGGAAAATCAAGGAATAACTCAGATCACATTTTACAAGGATTCTAAAATGATAATAACAACTCTTGCCAAAAATAAATATTTTAGATCTTTATAATTGAAGATTATTCAATATAGGATTAGACAACTTGGCATGATCATTGGCAAAATATCCTATCAACACATAAGGTGGGAATTCAACAAAGAGGTCGACACACTAGCGAATCAGGCAATAAATATAGCCCCTGGTTATTACCGCCAAATCATCAAGAAGAAGAAGAGAAGGGGTGGTATGCAAGGATGACAAAGGCTCCAATAATGAGGTTCTTTTTTGTCTTCATGTTCAGATTTTTAGAATGATGTTCACTTTGAACTTTGATTAAAGAGTTTTGTACTTTTTTATTAAGTAAATAAATATTTTCTTTAAAAAAAAAATATGAGATCTCACTCTTAGGAAGAATCAAAAAAATAAATAAAAAAAACCTATATTAAAGATCATGCAACCTATGAAACTTATCTAACCAATAACTCTCACATATCACACCATATTATGATATGACTTTTATGATGTAATAAAATAAACACATAGAAATGGACTTACACGTATCTGCTAGTGCTTTGCTTTGTCTTATAGATGAAACTATAGCCAATTGCAAATAAAATTGAAATAACTAGGTGCAGATTACCAAATTAAAAAAAAGTTTAAAATCTAGTCAAAATACATAGCCAAATATATATATATATATATATATATATATATATATATATATATAGTATTAAAATAGGAAGACACACAGAGCTGCTACTGCAACATTACAAATATTTTTCCTCTTTTCACCTGGTGTGGCCCACACTATTCTATCATACTAAAATAGGGGTTATTTTCCCCAAGAAACAAAAAATAAAGGGGAATAGGTAGACATCTACCTACTTGTTAGAGATATATTAATTTTAAATTAGATCCTATTTAATTTTGAATAGGGGAGGACAAACATTAAAGTGAGTACTAAAAGGATATTAATTATGGTATGGAAGATCATGTTGCAAGTGGATAAAGGATGATATTTTCAAGTGAAGGAAATTTTGGGTTAATCCCAACACCCTCCCTTAATCCAAATTTCTAAAAACTATGACACCTAAAATTTTCTTCAATATTTCAATGATTTATTTCTTCAAAAATTTTGTGAATATGTTTACAACTTGCTCCTTAGAAGTACAAAATATCAATTTGATTTTCTCATTTTGACCAACTTTATGATGAAGTGTAATCTAATGTCAACATGTTTACTTTTCCATAATCCTTGGATAGTGCTCTAACTATATTATTAGCACCAAATATTTTAGTTGGAAATTCTTGTACTTGATTCAATAACCTAGAATTTTTCTAATCCATACTACTTGATGTGTTGTTGATGTAGCATCAACATACTCTGCTTTAGTATTTAAAAGTGTAAAAATGAATTAGTTTTGGATGACCATGGGATTTCACTTGATCCAAGATGAAACATGTACTTTGAAGTGTTTTTCTTATCATCAATGTTTCCATCCCAATCACTATTTGTATACCCAACAAGTTCAAGTTTGTTTGATGTTGCATAGAAGATCCCATGATCTTTGGTTCCATTCACATACCTTAGAATTATTTTTCTTGCTTGCAAGTGAGTATTCTTAGGTGTAGGGATGAATATTAAAATAAAAATAATGACATGCATTATGTCTGGTCTAGTGGTTTTCATATTGAAAATTCTAAGTTTTTCCCTTGCAACAAACAACCTGAGTCTGCCCTTGAGTCCACTCTTTTTTGTTCCCTCAGTATTCCCCATAAACCTAGCTCTACTCCTAAAACCCATCCTAGAATTGGCACTCAATGTAATCCTCCTCCTATAGTATGGCTTAAACTTATCTATAATGGTGCTTCTAAAGGAAATTCGGGTGCAACAGGTACCGAAGGTCTAGTCAGGGATTACAATGGATGACTCATAGTGGCCTATGCTAGGTTTTTGGGCATCTATACTAACCACTATGTTGAAGCTCGTGCATTGTGGATAGGGTTAGAAGTTCTCAAAAATTACACAAGAAATTTAAAAATTAAAGGTGATTCCATGAATGTTACAAACTGTATCATTAGTGAAAAAATTTCTTCATGGAATGTGCACACTATTATTCAAGAAGCTAAGGTCTTTATGCAAAATTTTTGCAACACTACAATCTGCCATGTGTATCAAGAAGCTAACAAGTCTTCTGATTTGCTTACCAAATATGGGGTTATTCACAGGAATTTTTCCATATGGCATAAAAATGTCCCTCAAAATGTTCTTAATGCTACTATTGTTGACTTGGAAATGCACCATCGGCCCTGAGAGGTATGCTCACCTCAAAAATTTTGATGACGGGATTAAAAAAATTGCTTATTCAGTAGCCATATTCAACTCACTCTACAACACCATTATAAGTATCATCATCAGTGGTATGGATAGCATCAGCGTATCCCTAAAACTGTTAGTCAAAAAACTTGGCCAAAAGAGATCTACAGCTAAAAATATTGTCAATTAGTAGAGTTGGTTTAATTTTTCTTTTGAACTTTGTTCCCCTGTGTGAGAATTTTAGTACTAATATTTTTACCCTTGTATGGGTACTAGTTTGATTTTTATTTATGTTCTCCTTAACCCTTGTGTAGGCTTTCTCTTTTGATCTTTGTGAAGAACACAAGCTTATACTGGAAGGGGGGTGAACAGTATAAGGCCACTTTTTACTTTTTTCAATTCAATATTATGCAGTGTATAGATAGAAGTATCAATAGTAGTAATAAAAGCAATGCACAGAACACCACACACAATAGAAACATAGATTTTAATGTGGTTCACCCAATGTGGGCTACCTCCATAGAGAAAATATTTCTTCTAAATATTTCTCAAATAATATTTTTGGGAATACTTCCCAATTACAATGTTTATGGACCTCTGTCCAAATGAGATGTTGATCCCCTAATCTCAAGTTCATGGATCTCTTCCACAGGAGAACTATTTCCCCTTCTGTTCTGGGTAGTGATCTTCTAGAAGATTCTATCTCTCTACTACACTAACTGGTGGATCTCTCTCCACTTGAATACTCCTCACTTAGAAGATTTGTCTTCAATTTTCCTAGCTGCTAGATCTCTATCCACTGAGACTCTGTCCTCTATACTCTTTCAACTCCAAATCTCTTTCAATAGGCTCACTCAGAACCTTCTCAAATCTTCTCAATATGTTCACTCAAAACCTACTCAGATATGCTCAAAATGTCCACTCAAAAGCTGCTCAAATATTCTTAATATGTTCACTCAAAACCTGCTCAAATCTGCTCAATAGGTCCACTCAGAAACTACTCAAATCTGCTCAATAGGTCCACATAGAACCTATCTAAATCTACTCAACAGGTCCACACAGAACCTGTCCAAATCTGCTCAACAAGCTCACACATAACTTGTCCAAATATACTCAATAATTCCTCTTTAGGACTTGCTCAAATATGCATTGCAAACTTCCACAAAAGCTTACAAAAAATCAGTCCATAAGCCTTCTAAAAGACTTACCTCAAATTTGCTTAACAAGTCCACACAAAACTTGTTCAATCACATAGAATCATAAAGAGAATTTTTAGAGACTCAATATGTTCTATACTCAATGCTCAATAAATATCTCAACTCAATCTCATAGAAGCATAAAGAGAATTGTTAGAGACTCAATATGTTCTATACTCAAAAACCAATCTCAACTCAAATCAATCTCGTAGAAGCATAAAGAGAATTGTTAGAGAATCAATATGTTCTATTCTCTAATCTCAATCTCAACTCAAATCAATCTCATAGAAGCATAAAGAGAATTTTTGGAGACTTAATATGTTCTATACTCAAATCTCAATATCAACTCAAATCAATCTCATAGAAGCATAAAGATAATTGTTAGAGACTCAATATGTTCTATACTCAAATCTCAATCTCAACTCAAATAAATCTCATAGAAGCATAAAGAGAATTTTTAGAGACTCAATATGTTCTAATATCAATATCAACTCAAATCATAATATAGAATATTTTGTTTCATGTAACTTGAACAACCACTTCACACAACCACTTGACTAGGCTCAATCAACTCTACTCAACCAATCACCTCAACGATCAATCCTTTCTCACAAACCCTAGTCCAAGAATGTATTAACCAACTCAAAAATTTTCCAAAAATGCTCAACAACAAATCTCACATAACAATGATACTCATGTTCTTTTGTAACTCAAATTCAAGTTCTTTTCACAACCAATGGGATTCAAAAAGAATTCTTATAAACAAGGTTTAATCTCAACTCTCAATTCAGAAAACCTTGAAGCATTAAACCGACAACTCTCAAAAAGGTTAACCACAATAAATCCTTTTCTCTCCAAGATATTTTCAAAAATCAATCACCCACATAAGTCAATAAATAATATTGCCCATACCTTTTTGATGCCTTATGAGTTGTCCATTAAATCTGCCACACTCAACACACTTTATTTTTCAAATCTCAACAAGGGTTAGAGGTCATGAGTAATAACACAATAATCAAAATAATATCTCAATAACACATTATTACTCCTACTTAATAAAAATGCACCAAACCCTCTTATGCAAGAAATAATCCCTCAAAATAATGAATCAAAATTACTTTTGGAAGTCCTGGACAAAAGCAAAAATATATTCTTGCACACACCTTACTCCTCCCTCAAAGCAATCTAAACAAGTAGCTCTCAAAAATAGATTTCCAATGATATATAATATGATATACTTCCACAAAGAAAAATAGCAAAAATATTTATCTTTCCTAGGGCATACCATAACCTTATTTCTCCTTAGGCAACCTTGGCAAAAAATAAAATATTAAACAAAAATTAAATTTACTTGCCTTGCCCTCGACGGGATTCGATCCCTCGACTATTTTATTCCCAACACATTAGCCGTAGCCAAGCCGTTTTTGGTCCACACACCATGACGTGTCTAAAAGGGCACGTCCACCATGCAATATCTTTGAATAACGAACCTTCAAAAAACAACAAGTGCGTAGAGTGCTTCTTCCTTGCAATACAAAAAATAGACCTCACGTGAATCAAACTCAGAACCTCCTCCTTAGTACCGAGCCAATATACCACTAGGCCACATTGGCCTTTGCTCTTAGGGCTTCTGAATATTCACAACTTTAACCTTCACAAAAATTGTAAGGCTTTCCAAACAAAAATCTTTTTTGTATGCACTTAGAAAAATAATAGCAAGGGATGCTTGGTAAATGAATTTTTTTGGCATTTATATAATGCCTTTTGCCTTCCATAGCATCACGTCAGCACTTTGAATGAATTCGACGTCAGTGTGATTTAATTTATAATAAATTTAAATTTAATTTTAAATTTAAATATTATAAATTAAAATCAACATTAGAACTTTGTCTTAAAGAGCCAACCTTAGGTTTAATAAAACCTTGAAACCTTGTCTTAATGCCAAACCTTGGTATTATTTATAAAATTTTAATTCCTTGTGAATTTAAATTATTTATAAATAATTATTAAACCTCCTTTTTAACTTTTGCAATAACCCATCTTGGGTTTTTATAAACTAATCATTTAACCTATGCTCCCAATAATATTAAAATATTATGGAGCCTTTTTCCTTTCACTTTTGCACTGATGAAGCTTTTTCCTAGATGACTTGGGTGACTTTATTTCTTGTCGAATTCCTTGAGATGAGTGATAACTCTATCTGGTGACATCAACGACAGCTCTGACTTAGAGGACTCAAAATGTACAACAATATCCTCCTTTGTCATTGATGGCAACCCTTATCCTTTTACTGAAACTTGACCTTCTTTTATGCTCCCCCTGGCTCAATGCTCTCTTAAATATCAAATCTCTCCCCAATACACAAATCTCTCCCCCTTTGACATCAATGGAAAAGGGCAACCTTTGGGGTTTAGGGCTAAGAATGAGCCTCTTAGCTTAGCCCCTCCCCCACCTCCACTTGAGGTGGTTAATTCTAGGGTGGGAGTGTTTCTACTCCCCTAAAGAACTGCTCTTTGTCTTTATATTTTTCTCTTCTTTTCTGAGTTTTTTGAATCCTCTCATTGTTTATTTTCAAGTCATCATCCTTGTTCCTATTATCACTTTTTTTCATGTTCATGTTCTTGTTTTCATCCATGTTCCTATTCCTGTTCTCATCCATGTTACCATTCTTGTTCCTGTTCCTGTTCCTATTATTGTTCTCTTCTATGTTCTTGTTCCTGTTCCTGTTATTTGTCATGCCAATGTTCCTGTTCATTTTTCTATTCTTGTTCATGCTTGATTCTGGAATATTTTCTCTACACCATCTTGCTATGTGACCATCATTATTGCACGTATAACACTTAATGTTATTATTCCTTGGATGTGCAACTGTCTTAGAATTTATCCTAGTGAAGCCATATCCTCTTCTATCATGAACCCTGCAATTCATTGCCTTATGACCAAACTCATTGAATGAGTAGCAATATCCTTGGAAAAGTTGTTCTTTCCCATCTACCTATATTTCATGTGTCTTGCACTGTGAAGCCATGTGCCCAAACTTGTGACACAAAAAATATCTTCCCTTGAAGACCCCATTGGTCTTCTAGTTCCTCTTGACCTATTCTGATTATTGTTACATCTGAATCTTCTTTGTTCATTGTTCCTGTTCCTACTGGACTCACTACAATCTGAATCATCCTTAGGAGTTTCACTTTCACTTTCGCTCTCATCTAAGAAACCCTCTTCTGAAGTATCCTCTTCTTCTGAAGTGTCTTTGGAAATGGTAGTTAACTTTTCTTATTGAACTTGTTTGGAACCAAGACCTATCTTGTTTGTCGCTCTTCTTTGTATCTTAACTATTTTATCCACACTCTTTGCACTATTTACATACTTGCATAGCTTATTCATGGAATCCTCTAAATCTTCTTTTAATAGGGCCACTTCTTGTGTTATTTTTTTGCATTCCAAGATCTTTGCTTCTAACTTATCTTTGAACTTGCTTGCCTTAGCTTTTGACTTTTCTAGATCCTCTATGAGCAATAATATTTCTTCATCACATTATTGAAACTATCTTTCAATATTAGAGTGTTGCTTTCTATAGACACCAAATTGCAGCCATTTATCCATCTTCCTAGTCATCCCACCTTCCACTTGTCCTCCATCCCCCTTTCCCACCTTCAAAAGGCCCATTTTCCCTTTCCTACCTTCAAAAAGGCCCATTTCCCCCTTTCTTGCCTTCAAAAGGCCCATTTTCCCTTTCCCACCTTCAAAAAGGCCCATTTTCCCATTTCCCACCAAAATAAGACTTATTTTAATATATATTATATTATTTTAATGTTTTATATAATATTTTATATTATATTTAATATTATAATATATAATTATAAGTTCATTAACCTCCATCATCCGATAATATTAAATCCCTACCATCCATCCCACTCAATCCATGCTATTTCATCATTAACATGGCTCAACCTTAGCCATTTCATCATTAACATGGCTCAACCTTAGCCATTTCATCATTAACATGGCTCAACCTTAGCCATTTCATCATTAACATGGCTCAACCTTAGCCATTTTATCATTAACATGGCTCAACCTTAGCCATTTCATCATTAACATGGCTCAACCTTAGCCATCCATCATTTCATCATTAACATGGCTCAACCTTAGCCATTTCATCATTTCATCATTAACATGGCTCAACCTTAGCCATTTCATCATTAACATGGCTCAACCTTAGCCATTTTATCATTTCATCATTAACATGGCTCAACCTTAGCCATTTCATCATTAACATGGCTCAACCTTAGCCATTTCATCATTTTATCATTAACATGGCTTAACCTTAGCCATTTCATCATTAACATGGCTTAACCTTAGCCATTTTATCATTTCATCATTAACATGGCTCAACCTTAGCCATTTCATCATTTCATCATTAACATGGCTCAACCTTAGCCATTTCATCATTAACATGGCTCAACCTTAGCCATTTCATCATTAACATGGCTCAACCTTAGCCATTTCATCATTTCATCATTAACATGGCTCAACCTTAGCCATTTCATCATTAACATGGCTCAACCTTAGCCATTTTATCATTTCATCATTAACATGGCTCAACCTTAGCCATTTCATCATTTATAATTAACATGGCTCAACCTTAGCCATTTCATCATTAACATGGCTCAACCTTAGCCATTTCATCATTTCATCATTAACATGGCTCAACCTTAGCCATTTTATCATTTCATCATTAACATGGCTCAACCTTAGCCATTTCATCATTTTATCATTTCATCATTAACATGGCTCAACCTTAGCCATTTCATCATTAACATGGCTTAACCTTAGCCATTTCATCATTAACATGGCTCAACCTTAGCCATTTCATCATTTTATCATTAACATGGCTCAACCTTAGCCATTTTATCATTTCATCATTAACATGGCTCAACCTTAGCCATTTCATCATTAATATGGCTCAACCTTAGCCATTTCATCATTAACATGGCTCAACCTTAGCCATTTCATCATTAACATGGCTCAACCTTAGCCATTTCATCATTAACATGGCTCAACCTTAGCCATTTCATCATTAACATGGCTCAACCTTGGCCATTTCATCATTAACATGGCTCAACCTTAGCCATTTCATCATTAACATGGCTCAACCTTAGCCATTTCATCATTAACATGGCTCAACCTTAGCCATTTCATCATTTACATGGCTTAACCAATAGCCCTTTCATCACTAACATGGCTTACACAATAGCCATTCCATCATTACGTAATAGGTGGATTTGATGTGTTTTCCATTAAGTTGTTTTGACTTATTACTTTTGTTTGATTTCGAGTTAGTACCATAACGTAAGTAAATCAAATAATAATAAAAAGGAATACATTTTAAATAATAATGAATGAGGTAAGCCACACAAGGTAAAACCTAGGACATTGTATTTTCTTTTACTTTTAAAAATTCCTACACAAGATTGTTTGGTTTGGTGTTATTTGGATTTAATTGCATATCTTTTGTTTACGCACTTCATAGTTCAAGCTAGAATGCAAAAGAAAACAAGTAACTTAAATTGTGTAATGGAAAACATACCCCACTCCCTGGTCACTTCGGTGGCTGATCAATTTCAAAAGGCTCCAAAGGTCTTAACCCCTTTGGTCACAACCAATTTCAAAAGGCTCCAAAGGTCTTAACCCCTTTGGTCACAATCAATTTCAAAAGGCTCCAAAGGTCTTAACCCCTTTGGTCACAATCAATTTCAAAAGGCTCCAAAGGTCTTAACCCCTTTGGTCACACATCAATTTCAAAAGGCTCCAAAGGTCTTAACCCCTTTGGTCACACATCAATTTCAAAAGGCTCCAAAGGTCTTAACCCCTTTGGTCACAATCAATTTCAAAAGGCTCCAAAGGTCTTAACCCCTTTGGTCACACATCAATTTCAAAAGGCTCCAAAGGTCTTAACCCCTTTGGTCACACATCAATTTCAAAAGGCTCCAAAGGTCTTAACCCCTTTGGTCACACATCAATTTCAAAAAGGCTCCAAAGGTCTTAACCCCTTTGGTCACACATCAATTTCAAAAGGTCTAAAGGTCTTAACCCCTTTGGTCACACATCAATTTCAAAAGGCTCCAAAGGTCTTAACCCCTTTGGTCACACATCAATTTCAAAAGGCTCCAAAGGTCTCAATCCCTTTGGTCACATCAAATTTTCAAAAGGCCCCAAAGGTACCCAACTCCTTTGGTCATAAGCTTACTATGTTAGTGGGAGTAGACAAACCCGAGCTGATGAACATCATACACTTGAAAGCGTTCCATGCTTATTGTGATTACTATATATGTACATACATGGCTAAAAAAAATAAAAAATCAAAACAACAAAACAACAAAATCAAATTGCATTTTCATAAGCATGCATACATATAGGCATTTGCATATACACTTCCACATTCACATTCATAAGCATTTTTCACATGCATTTCATTTTCGCTTGCATTCATACATCTAGATTCATACATTCATAATTGCACATTTCATATACATTCCGCTATAGTCATTCATAATTGCATTCATCCCATCCCATGTTCGAATGATCTTACTTAGTAATGATGATATGGCCACAAATACAAAGTCAAGTTATAACAATTGGGGGTACCTAGTTTGAAGAAATCATGCAACCCTCGCAAAAGCCATATGTCAAACCACATCCCGTGTCAAAAATCATAAAGCCTAGATTTTCAATCACTCAGCCATTACTAGTGTAGCAAGCAACCTCCAAATGAATGTCCGATTTTCTTTGGGACCAAAAATACACTTTACACATTAAGAAGGTCTTGAGTATTGCCAATTGATTCCGAATACAATCTTGAACCAATCACATTCCATCACATCTTAAAAACATTATGAGCCAAAGAGGGTTAGTACCATACTTGGGTAGTACCTTGAAGTGAAAAGGGATAATCCTCGCTTGTCCCATCATGCAACATAGTCCAAAGCAAAAATAGTGGTTTTCACCACTACCTCAATTACTCTTCAAACATAAGCATAAAAACATAGAGTAGTAAGGATAGGGTCAAAATTCTCATCACACTTCGGTTGAGAATCCGATTCCCCAAAGCTCTATACAAAATTAACAAATAAAATCCCAAACACCCTTGATCCCTCAAGTCGTAAGGATTCATACTTCACGTCCCTAGCAAGGATGGGTAGTCATCCCCAAGGCCTAAAATATCAAATCCCATTGGACTATGGAGTGAATCTTCACCGGGGCTATAGATGCCTGGTTGGTAGTGGAGTAAGCTCATGCGGGGCGACATGTCTCCTTGGCAAATAGGAAGACCTCTGACCGCACATAAGGACAGGCTAGCTTCAGGTCATCTCCATAACAGGTCATGCCCAATTTACTCATAGTGGGTCAATGAACTTCACATGCACACACATTGGTTCTTGATTAGATAGGGTCATTGTCACACTCAAGATTTGGTAATTGAACCTCACTTGCACACACATTGGTCCTAAAGAAAGTTAGACAACCCAAGTGAGTTTGATTGATAATACTAGTATGTTTGAGTTTTTGAAAATGTTGCAGTACTCATTCCATATCAACATCCATATCTTCTTCCATATCAACATCCATATCTTCTTCCATGTCAACATTCATGCCTGCGTCATACGTCAAGTTGCATAAAGTCGTTAAAATTGGGTACCCCTGATTACAAAACAGTGGACATCAAACATGGCCAATAAAATTTTTGAACTATAAAAAGATCATTCGAACACCATGCATCCCTCTCATATAGCTTAGGTTCATTACACATTTACTTGCATCAATAATACATCATTTAGCTTGCATGAATCATCCATATAAGCATTAGGCACATACATCATTTAGCTTGCATTAATCATCCATAAGGCATTCCATAAAAACATTTTCATTAAACATGCATTGCATTCACATTAACACATTAACACAAAAGCATAACACAAACATAAAAGCCATGTATGTATATATATCAAACTCACATATGCAAAGATCGCTAGAAAGTTCAAACATCATCACAACTTGGGGGTGTTCAAGGTTTCACACCTTTCCCCCAATCAAGCAAGCAACATCACAACTAGGGGGTGCTCAAGGTTTCACACCTTTCCCCTAATCAATCAACATCACAGCTAGAACTTGGGGGTGTTCAAGGTTTCACACCTTCCCCACACTTGCAATAAACAATTCAATCATTCAATCACATCACATCATCAACAAGTCAATTGCTAGGTTCAAAAGACTACGTTCTTTTGTCAAAGGTTGCGCCCTTTGCCTTGCATTCACATCATCCAAATTACAAAAATCCCTTCATCTATTGGGGCAAAAATAGATCACATTTACATTCTTTTATCATTATCCATTCATAAGTGAACCTTGTATTTAGTGGTTTATCCTATAAACCTGGCGGTTGCAGTGATTGGTTATCCATGCAATCCGGTAGGATGGATAGACTACCATAAGGACACTTTCATCATAAAAAAACCCCTTTATCTGTTAAGGGCAATGAACAGACACTTTTTCATCTTTCATCATCAAAAACCCCTTTATCTGTTAAGGGCAATGAACAGACACTTTTTCATCTTACATCATCAAAAACCCCTTTATCTATTAAGGGCAAAGAACAGATACAAATCATGTTATTTTCATTCATTTCTCAAAAATCCCTTCATCTATTGGGGCAAAAATAGATCACATTTGCATTCCTATCAAGTGAACCTTGTATTTAGTGGTTTATCCTATAAACCTAGTGGTTGTTGACTGGTTATCCATGCAATCCGGTAGGATGGATAGACTACCATAAGGACACTTTCATCATAAAAAACCCTTTATCTGTTAAGGGCAATGAAATAACTTTTTCATCTTTCATCATAAAAACCCCTTTATCTGTTAAGGGCAATGAACATACACTTTTTCATCTTACATCATCAAAAACCCCTTTATCTGTTAAGGGCAATGAACAGACACTTTTTCATCTTACATCATCAAAAACCCCTTTATCTGTTAAGGGCAAAGAACAGATACAAATCATGTTATTTTCATTCATTTCTCAAAAATCCCTTCATCTATTGGGGCAAAAATAGATCACATTTGCATTCCTATCAAGTGAACCTTGTATTTAGTGGTTTATCCTATAAACCTGGCGGTTGCAATGACTAGTTATCCATGCAATCCGATAGGATGGATAGACTACCATAAGAACACTTTCATCATAAAAAACCCCTTTATCTATTAAGGGCAAAGAATAGACATAATCACTTCATTTTCACATCATCAAAACCCCCTTTATCTATTAAGGGTAAAGAACATATACAAATCATTTTATTTCATCACATTTTCACATCATCAAAATCCCCTTTCTTCAACCGTTAGGGCAAAAATGGTATCTCATCAATCATCATTTATCAAAAATCATGGTATTATACACCAACCCCCTTTCTTCAACCGTTGGGGCAAAAATGGTATCTCATCAATCATCATTCTTCAAAAATCATGGTATTATACACCAACCCCCTTTCTTCAACCGTTGGGGCAAAAACGGTATCTCATCAGTTGGCTCTAAGTGAACCTCGTATCCAATAAATTATTCTATAAACTTGGTGGTTGCAGCGATAGTAATCCATGCAATTCGGTAACATGAATAGTTTATAATAAGGACACTTAATCATGATCATCACCAATTATCTCATTGCCAAGAATCATAATCATATCAGTAACCTCAAATTCTAAGTGAAACACTGCCAAGAAGAATTCACCAAACAGGAATCATTGACGTCCTTTTCCATGGGATGCGAAATCATGGATAACTAATATCAATCACTCATTCATCTGACTATAGTCACAAAGTAGACAAGCTCGCTAGGTTTGATTGGTTCCATTATGGAATTGATGAAGAATCTTCTACAGTCAATGGCCAGCCCTGTGGTGACTCAGTCATTCTGCATTTTCATATCTTGCATACTCAATGACGCCTGTGAGGCATCTTTTTCAATAACATCGAATCACCCCCAAATTTGGGACAACCACGTTGATTTTGATTTCCCATGATGGGATACATCTTACATGATCATGGTTCATACACCAACCCCCTTTCTTCAACCGTTGGGGCAAAAATGGTATCAAATCATCAGTCATCATTCTTCAAGCATCATGGTTCATACACCAACCCCCTTTTCTTCAACCGTTGGGGCAAAAACGGTATCAAATCATCAATCATCATTCTTCAAGCATCATGGTTCATACACCAACCCCCTTTTCTTCAATCGTTGGGGCAAAAACGGTATCAAATCATCAATCATCATTCTTCAAGCATCATGGTATTATACACCAACCCCCTTTCTACAACCGTTGGGGCAAAAATGGTATCACATCGCATCATCATTCATCCTTCATCCATCGTTTGCACAAAATCCATGCTTTTTCAATTGGCTCATGAGAATTTTCTCATTCGCCAATTGAGGGGGTAAGCTATGCAATGAACTCTAAAAATTCTTCATTATTTTTGTCTTCAATGCCAATGTGCAATTCCAATGAGAGAAGTGGTTTCTGTTGCCCATAGCCCATGCAAGTGTCTCATATTTTTGCACCATATTGTGTTTCACACAACATGGTACAAAAAGGGGCATCTGTAGACACCAAATTGCAGCCATTCATCCACCTTCCTAGTCATCCCACCTTCCACTTGTCCTCCATCCCCCTTTCCCGCCTTCAAAAGGCCCATTTTCCCTTTCCCCCTTCAAAAGGCCCATTTTTCCTTTCCCACCTTCAAAAAGGCCCATTTTCCCCTTTCCCACCAAAATAGGACTTATTTTAATATATATTATATTATTTTAATATTTTATATAATATTTTATATTATATTTAATTTATTTAATATTATATTATATAATTATAAGTTCATTTAACCTCCACCGTCCGATCAGATTAAATCCCTACCATCCATCCCACTCAATCCATGCCACTTCCATCATTTAATCTTAGCCCTAGGATATGACTTAATCTTAGCCACACGATCAAAAGTGTAAAGTTAAGAACCCTAAGTTAAACCCTAAAGCTAAGTTATAAATACAAGCCCCTCATATTGCCCAAAGGAGGCTAAAATACTGAAAGAATGGAACGTTGAAGAATCTTGAGGCCTCTCTACTGAAGAATACCCTGAGCACCTTTAGCATACCCTAGGATAGATCTCCATTTCATCCTCCATTGTCATCACAACCCCCATCCATCCACCGCATTCATCTCCATCACCTAGATCTGCTTCTACAAATTCTACCCCAACCCACAGGCGCCATCCAGAGCTTGCGAGGCTCGCTGCAGAACCTGCGAAGCGCTCACCAGAGCCTGCTGTATACTATAGGTGCTCTCCAGAGCCTACTGTACCCCGTAGGTGCACACTAGAGCCTATGAAGCTCGCGTCCGAGCCTGCCAAGTGCGCGTTCGAGCCTGCCATCATCAACAAACCCCAATCTGAAGCTGCTGCATCAACAGATCTACAACATCGTCTGCAATAGCTAAACAAAAGCAAGGTAAATCTCATTTTTTATGTATTTTATTTAGTAATTTTTTGATCTTGCATGCTCTCTTATTTCATTATTAAACTAGGGTTTTATTAATGTCTGAGGGCCTCACACTGTGGAGCCCTCATAGGTATTACTAACTCTCTTTGTTTTATTTTGTGTATGTAGATCTACAAATTCCCCATTTTATTTGATGGTTGTTGAAGCTGGAGTGGCCCAACCTTGGATATCCGAAGCCCACTCAACCTGTTGGGATCAAGAACACACTCGAATCTGAAGACACTTCTATTGCTACTAGCTAGGGTTTCGGAGAACCCTAGCACCACTGTAATCTATTGTATCAAATATTAGCATTGAACATTGATTGTAATAAAAGGAGTTTATCGGCTCCCCCCATATTATTGAATACATTCTTTTTGTGCAATCTTTGTGTCTCATTATTTTATTTTTTGCTATTCTATTTTAAGTTTCGTGTTCTTGCATCTACACTTTCTTACCTTATTTACTGTGTTAAGGGCATATATAAGTTCTCCCTTGAGATCATATCCATTCTCTTCTGAATAATCCTCTATTTGTTTACCTTTTTCCATATCATTACTTCCTTATGGTTTGTCTTCTATAGAATCAATCACTTCTTCTTCTAATGCCATTAGAATATTTTCATCTGGTCTATCAAGTGCATCTTCAAAATCATCATCACTGGAACTATAACCATCCCTTGTTCAATAATCTTCAATATGTACAAATCTACCACATCTAAAACACTTGAGAATAACTGGAGTCTTTTTCTTAACTAGATATTTTCTTCAACCATAAATAAGACTTCATCTCTATCATTATCTAAAAAACTAGTATCACTATCAAATGAGTACTTGCATTATTCACATAGTAGCTTCTCTTTTGTCTTTGGAAGAACTTCTTCCCTTTTCTGTTTTGTCCATCCTTGCTCTTCTTCTGGTACCTATGTCTTTTTGATTTCCTGTACCTCTGATATTGTTTTTCTTCTTCATTGTTGCTCTTGGGCTCTTTGCACTTTTTTGCATAATATCCATACTTTCCACAATTGAAACACTTAATAGATATCATATCTATGGGTCTTCTAGAACCTTTATCTCTTTTTCTATAGTTAGCTTCTTCATCATTGGAATATTCACTACTTGATTCTGACTTCTTATACTTTTTCTTTTTGTCCACTTTGAATGTAGCTTCTTTTGGAGGAATAGGATATTTTGTTCTTATCTCAAACGTAGTAATTATGCCAAGAAAAGAATTCCTTATCAAATAATCACTATCAATTGATGTTTCTATAGTAGAAACATTTTCACTGTACCTTTCTGGAAGAGTTCTCAATATCTTATCACAAGCATCTTATTCATTGACCTTCATTCCAAGACCTTTCATATCATGTATGAGTTCATAAAACTTGATGAGATAGTCATGAGTGTTCTCATCATCCTGCATTCTTAGGTTCTCAAATTCTCCTTTGAGATTTCTGATCTTAGCCTTCCTGACATTTTTATCTCCTTCATATATGGTATGCAATAGATTCCATATGTATTTTGTTGTCTTACATTCCATAACCTTCATAGATTCTGATCTACGAAATCCTTTTATAATTGGATTCATAGCTCTTGAATTTGCATGCATTAGAAGCTTACCTTACTTATCTGTAGAAGGATTGGCTCCTAAATCATATCCAAATTCCACTGCATCCCAAACTTCACTGCCAAGTACCATCAGATGAAATCTCATCAGCACACACCAATACAAGAAGTCACTCCCATCAAAGACTAGTACTACATTATTGAAGAACCCATCCTTTTGATCATTTTGATCCATTATGTTCTTAGGCCACTTTTACTTCAAGTTGTCAAACTCTTATGAAGGAACCCGCTTTTATACCAATTGAAAAATACAAGCTTATACTAGAAGGGGGGTGAACAGTATAAGACCACTTTTTACTTTTATTTTCAATTCAATATTATGCAATGTATATAGCAGTATCAACAACAATAATCAAAGCAATGCATAGAACACCATACACAATAGAGACACATATTTTAACATGGTTCACCCAGTGTGGGATACCTCCATAGAGAAAATATTTCTCAAATAATCTCTTTGGGAATCCTTCCCAATTACAATATTTATGGACCTTTATCCAAAGGAGATGTTGATATCCTAATCTCAAGTTCATGGATATCTTATACAAGAGAATTCTTTCCACTTTTGCTCTGGCTAGTGATATTCTAGAAGACTTTGTCTCTCTACTGCATTGACTGGAGGATCTCTCTCCACTTGAAGACTCCTCACTTAGAAGATATATCTTCAATTGTCCTAGCTATTGGATCTCTATCCACTAATACTTTGTCCTCTATACTCTTTCATCTCCAAAGCTCTATTAATAGGTTCACTCAGAACCTTTTCAAATATACTCAATAGGTTCACTCAAAACCTACTCAAATCTGCTCAAAAGGTCCACTCAAAACCTACTCAAATCTTCTCAATAGGTTCACTCAAAACCTGCTCAAATATTCTCAATAGGTCCACTCAAAACCTACTCAAATTTACTCAATAGGTCCACAAAGAACCTATCCAAATATGCTCAGCAGGTCCACATAGAATCTGTCCAAATTTGCTCAACAAGCTCACACAGAACTTGTCCAAATCTACTCAATAAGTCCTCTCTAGGACTTGCTCAAATCTGGATTGCAAGCTTCCACAAAAGCTTACACAAAGAATTTACCTCAAATATGCTTAATAAGTCCACATAGAACTTTTTCAATCACATAAAATCATAAAGAGAATTGTTAAAGACTCAATATGTTCTATACTCAATGCTCAATCAATATCTCAACTCAATCTCATAGAAGCATAAAGAGAATTGTTAGAGACTCAATATGTTCTATACTCAAATACCAATATCAACTCAAATCAATCTCATAGAAGCATAAAGAGAATTGTTAGAGACTCAATATGTTCTATTCTCAAATCTCAATCTCAACTCAAATCAATATCATAGAAGCATAAAGAGAATTGTTAGAGACACAATATGTTCTATACTCAAATCCCAATATCAATTCAAATTAAATTCATAGAATCATAAAGAGAATTGTTAGAACTCAATATGTTCTAATCTCAATCTCAACTCAAATCAGAATATAGAATAGTTTGTTTCATGGAACTTGAAAAACCACTTCACATAATAACTTGACTAGGCTCAATCAACTCTACTCAACCAATCACCTCAAGGATCAATCCTTTCTCACAAATCCTAGTCGAAGCATGTACCAACCAACTCAAAATATTTCCAACAATGCTCAACAACAAATCTCACATAACAATGATACTCATGTTCTTTTCTAACTCAAGTTCAAGTTCTTTGCACAACCAATGGGCTTCAACAACAATGCTTATAAATAAGGTTTAATTACAACTCTCAATTCATAAAACCTTGAAGCATTAAACCAAAAACTCTCAAAAAGGTTGACCACAATCAATCATTTTCTCTCCAAAGATATTTTTAGAAATAAATCACCCACATAAGTCAATGAAGAATATTACCCATACCTTTTTTATGCCTTATGAGTTGTCCATTAAATATGCCACACTCAACACACTTTCTTTTTCCAATCTCAAAAAGGGTTAGAGGTCATGAGTAATAACACAATAATCAAAATAATATCTCAATAACACCTTATTACTCCTACTCAATAAAAATGCACCAAACCCTCTTATGCAATAAATAATCCCTCAAAAGAATGAATCAAACTTACTTTTGGAACTCCTTGACAAAACTAGAAATATCTTCTTGCACACACCTTATTTCTCCTTCAATGTAATCTAAACAAGTAGCTCTCGAAAATAGATTTTCAATGATATATAATATGATATACTTCCACAAAGAAAAACAAAAAAAATATTTGTCTTTCCTAGGGCATACCATAACCTTATTTCTCCTTAGGCAACCTTGGCAGAAAATAAAATATTAAAAAAAAATTAAATTTACTTGCCTTGCCCTCGACAGGATTTGATCCACTGATTGTTTTCTTCCCAGTGCCTTAGCCGCAACCAAGCCGCCATTGGGCCACACACCATGACGTGTCTAAAAGTGCATGTCCACCATGCAATATCTTCGAACAACAAACCTCTGAAAAACAACAATCGCGTAGAGCGCTTCTTCCTTGCAATCCAAAAAATAGACCTCACGTGAATCGAACTTGGAACCTCCTCCTTAGAACCAATCCAACATACCACTAGTCCATGCTGGACTTTGCACTTAGGGCTTCTGAATCTTTACAACTTTAACCTTCACAAAAATCATAAGGCTTTCGAAACAGAAATCTCTTTCGTATGCACTTCGAAAAATAATAGCAAGGCATGCTTGGTAAATGAATTTGTTTGGCATTTATATAATTCTTTTTGCCTTCCTTAGCATCATGTCGGTGCTTTGAATGAATTGGACGTTGACGTGATTTCATTTATAATAAATTTAAATTTAATTTTAAATTTAAATATTATAAATTAAAATCAACCTTAGAACTTTGTCTTAAAGAGTTAACCTTAGGTTTATTAAAACCTTAGAACCTTGTATTAATGCCCAACCTTGGTATTATTTATAAAATTTAAATTCCTTGTGAATTTAAATTATTTATAAATAATTATTAAACCTCCTTTTTAACTTTTGCAATAACCCATCTTGGGTTTTTATAAACCAATCATTTAACCTGTGCTTCCAATAATATTAAAATATTATAAAGCCTTTTTCCTTTCACTTTTGCACTGATGAAGCTTTTTCCTAGATGACTTGGGTGACTTTATTTCTTGAAGAATTCCTTTAAATGAGTGATAACTCTATCAGGTGACATCAATGACAACTCTGACTTAGAGGACTCAAAATGTCCAACACTTTGTTTTTCTATTAAAAAACCCTTGTGTGTGTCTATTTTTTCTTTGGTCTGGTTCATGGAGTGACTAGGGTGTAGAGACTCTGTTTTATACTTATCTATGTTTTTTTCATCATAAGATTATATTTATGGTTTTGGGAACCAGTTAAAACCCATATAATATAATTTCTACCACCTACCAAAAAAAATGTACATGAGACTTCCAATCAATCTCTTGAAAAATGTTGAATCTACATTGTTGCTACACTCATACATCCTTAACTTTTGAATTATTAAAACTATTGTACTAGAAAGTTTGCTATTTTTTATTCTAAATATATTTATGACATCTTTTAAATATTTACCCTATAAAATGAAGATACCATTAGTTAATAAAGAGACTTTAATTCCAAGAAAAATACATCATCAAGCCTAAATCTATCATTTAAAATTCACCCTTCACTACATTTCTAAATTAATCATACAACATATTATTGCTACCAATATAAATCAAATCATCTACTTACAAAAATATTATTATCATTTTTCCTTGTTCATTTGTCTTAATCTAAAGTGTGCTCATATGGGCACTTGAGGAAACATTTTTTTTAAATTAAGAATCAATGTGACTATACCAGGCCCTAGGTGTTTGTTTGAGTCCATACAAGGTTTTTTTCAACTTGTACACATTTCATTATTTTCCTTCCAATTCATAACTTGGTGGTTGATCTACATAGACCTCTTCTTTCAAAACCCCATTTAGAAAAGTGGACTTCGCATCCATTTGATAGACTTTCCACCCCTTTTGGGTTGCCAATGCTAGAATCATCCTCATTGTATCAAGTATTTATATAGGTGAACAAATTTTATGATAGTCAAGTCCCAATTTTTGTGAATACCCTTTTCAACTAGTCTTGCTTTATGTCTTCCAATATAATCATTGGCATTGAACTTTTATTTACACACCCATTTCATAGCTATGGTTTTATTCCCTGATGATGATCCATTAATTGCCACATCTAAGTTTTATCTACAATATTATTTTCTTCATCCATGGACTTTACCTATTTACTATTCTTAATTGTAATATTCAAAATAAATAGGATCACATTCTGAAAATAATGTAAAATCCGTTTACTCTTCATATTCATTTTTATTTCTTATTAGCTTATATATTTCCTATAGGATTCTTATATTTGGAATTCTCATCATGGAATAAATGGACCTTGTTCTTGCACTTGGTGGTGAATTTTATGATTAAGAAGGGTTGGTGCCTACATTGATGCTCTTGCTTGAAACCAAGGTTTGATTTTGTACTTTATCCATTCATAACTTCCATTTCAATACATATTGTCCCTTTCTAATAAGCTTTGGTATTCTAGCTCCAATATTCATCCTCAATGAATCTCACATATCTTCTTATAATTACTTTTTTGTAACAAAATTATAGATTTTGTATTATTTTGATTGCTCATTATATCCATTGAACATGCATTTATCTTTCATATTATACAAATTTTTCTTTTCTTTTGGAATGTGTACATAGGCTATACATCCAAAAACCCTTAAATGTGCAATGATTATATTTTTGGTGGTCCCTTCTTTAGATATTACATCTTTAAAACTCTTTGTAATACACCTATTTAGAAATTAAATTGCACATGCAACAACTTCTACCCAAAATTCATTTGGTAATGTTTTTGTTATGAACATACTCATTTCCATATCCATTCTGGTTATGTTCTTCCTTTCTACAATACCATTTTTTTGTGGTTTGTATCTAGCTTTTCTTTTGATTCCATTTGCCTTTAAAAAAATATGAAATTCATTTGAGATGTATTCATCTCATCCATATATTCTTAGTTTTTTTACATGATATCCACTTTACTTCTCAACCAATGCCTTGAATTTCTAAAACATGCCAAATGCTTTTGATTTTTTATTCAATAAGAATACAAATGTCTTCCATCTCAAATCATCTATAAATATCAAAAAATATTTGTTGTGCTCTAGGGTAGTTTGCATAGGCACACAATTGTCTGAGTGCTCAAGCTCTAAAGGTTGTGAAGCCCTCCATGATTTTCTTGTAGGAAATACATCCATATGTTGCTTGTCTATAATGCAACATTCACAATCTTGACTTGGTTGTTATATTAGTGACAATCCTTTTACCATTTTTTTCTTTTACAATACATTTAAACCATTGAAACTCAAATGACCAAATCAAAGTTGCCACAACCATGAAATATTTTTTACAATATTGAAAGAGAGAAATATTTTAGTCTAAATTTTTAGAGGAAACATTATATTCTTTGTCATATTCAAATTTGATATGAGTTTATTTTCACCATCTCCAATGATACAATCACCATTTTCAAAATACGTTTTGTGACATTTTTTCACAAGTTGTCCAATTCTCATTAAATTGTGCTTCAGCCCTAACACATAATAAACATTATAATTGTGTTTTTTTCTGCTTGTTTTGTGTGGATTAGTATGTTGCCTTTGCCCATAATAGGAACCTTACTATTATTTCTCATATTTACTTCAAATTTGATGGTTTCATCTAATTTTGAAAACATTTATATGCTTCTAGACACGTGATTACTATACCCACTATCTAGATATCAAATATTTTTTGACTTTGTTCATCAACATTGGAGGTTATAAAAAATGAGCCACATGCATCTTTTGTTTCTTCATTTTCATTTGTGTAGTTTGCTTCTTGTTTTTTTTCTCTAGACATATTTTTTTCTATATTTATAACTATAATGCCCAAATTTAGTTCAATAATTAAATTGGATTTTTTGCTTGTAATAACTTTGATATGTGTCTCCTTGTTAATTTCTATAGAAACCTCTTCCTCTTGCTTCATTAAATTTGTAGCTATTGTCTCCTTTGTTAAAATGATTTTTTCTTCCTCATCTTTCAAGGCCTCTATGTGATTACTGCACCCACTCCTATGTCCCAAACCAGATTTTTATTTGTATGATTTAGTATTAAAAATTCTCATTGAAATGTGGAATTTGTAGTTGCAATGGACTGTTATTGGTATCCATAGTTTATGTTTTTTTAAGCAAAATTAAATTTGCACTCAATTTTATTATAAGTCCAAATGGAAGTGAAATGATCCCCTATCCTACACTAATATTTCAAATGGGTGTCAAATGCATATATAACAATCACTAAAGTCTAATTTATATGAGGAGACTTAAATTTTTCATAGACTAAATTTTCGTGGTATTCTTCATCCATAGACCCAAGTTTTAAAATCTTAAAGTGGAATTTTGCATAATCAACAAAGAGTGCCTCTTCATGTGTTGCTTTCTTCTCAACATAGGAATGAAAGAGGGGATCCTTCCACAATGCCTCTTCAAAATATAGTAATTGAATAAAATCTTTATTTTTATCTTCACTAAGAAGCTCCTTGAAGCAAGAGTTATCAAATTGGAGAGGGTTGTTGCTTTAGGGTCCTTCACACTTTAACTATGTAGCTTTGATACCAATGTAATAAATTAAACACATAGAAATAGAATTATAGGTACCTGCTTGTGCCTTCTATATTATTA
Organism: Wollemia nobilis; assembly: GCA_028583015.1. NCBI lineage: Eukaryota > Viridiplantae > Streptophyta > Pinopsida > Araucariales > Araucariaceae > Wollemia > Wollemia nobilis. The sequence goes on along the minus strand of JAQPPZ010016892.1, from coordinate 31,682,803 downwards.
GTGCTTTGCTTCTATCAATGCTCTACTTTCTCTTATAGTTACATTGTAACCAACTGCAAAACAAAATGAAACAACTAGATGTAGATTACTAGATTTAAAAAAATCCAAAATTTGTTAGCCTTTGATGATATATTAAATGAAATTCAACCACAAGATCTAAAATGAGCAAACAATTTTAACTATATGATAACGGTAATATAATATGCAAGAAAACTACATGAGAAACTTTTGAAATAACTCAAAAAATAGCCATTAATGAATGCTCACAATATTAGTACAATGTAATATAATGGAGGTCTTAAACACTCCAAAAATTATTGCATGATCTACATTGTATCTACCTTCTCTTCTCATCACTATTCTCTACTATTCTATATTCTTCTCTTTTGCATTCTCTCTTGCTTCACTTTATCAAAGATGTATATATAGGGATATATGTCCCTTGGCCTTTCATATACCCACGACTCTTTATTTATCTAACCTATGACTCATGTACATGTGGACTACATGAAAATTTGCATCATTTCACATTCTAATACTTGTGCATTTATTACATTGCATGAAGTAATTACTCAAACCTTAATCTAAGACAAAATCCTAATCTAAATATGTACCCAAGGTGGTACATTGGCATGTACCAAATAATGTAATATATTCCAACAATCCCTTGTATTACATTATTTTGGTATTGAAGACTTTAGTCTTCAATATGGTCTTCATCCTGGTTTTGGAATTGGAACTCTTCTTTTCTACTTTCTTCATTTTTCTCCTTGTTTATATCCTGATCAAGTAAATAATTAGTATCTTCATTTTGTTCCTTTGGTTCACTTTGAACTACATTCAGCTTGAAAGTATTTTCTTTCATCTTTTCTTTTCTGTCATGCTTCCTCTTCTTTATTCTTCTTATTTGTTTCTGCATTTTTCCTAGTGATATATCGTCATCATTACGAGTTAGTTATATCATCACAATAGTATTGGCTAGGATTACTATTTTGTTTCATGTTTTGAAATATTTTAAAAATAATTAATAACAGATTTATCATCAAACATTCTTCTAATGTAAATATAACCATATTTTGAGTATTCCACCAAGCTCTAAAAATTACTTTATGTAGATAACCAATTAGTGTCATAAATTATTTTCCTTTGCTTCCTGGAGGAACAACGAGAATCTTTCCTTTTTACTAGTGGATAAATATTTACATCCGTCAAAGGTATCTATTAAGTTTTGAGAATAAAATTTCAACTCATGGAATAGTTCCTCATTATTGAATGCATTTCTCACTATTTCATCCATGCTTCTTCTACTTTGATCTTTAAGGTGGAATTCCTTATAGCTCCCTAGTATTGTATATTGAGAGTATCTTTCAAAACCTTTGAAGTTGTCTACCTTATGACTCCCTAGTTTTGTATATGATCAAATACTACCTTTCAATTCTTCAACCTTTTGAGGTATGTTTTGTAATTCTTATTTGTAATATTTCAAATTTCTAGATAGTATTCCTTTTGGTTCCCTAGTATTTGATAATATCCTTTCAATTCTTGAGTTTTGTGGAATACCTTGTCTCTACTAAATGTTTTGAATATATCTTGATAGTAGGCTTAGCTTTATTTATATTTTCCTTTGAGTTGAATTCCTAATGTTCAACTTCTATTTTTTCACCTTATTTCTCCTATTAATGAATAAATAGAAAGCTAAAGATAATTTAATGCACCTTCAATTTTTGATAAGATTCTATAGTTGGATTCCTTTTGTCTCTTCAATTTGTATAAGAGACTAGTATTAACAATAATTTATAACTTTCAAGCAATTCTATGTTTTGCTTCCTATATCCTTGAATTAATGATACGGTTTCTAAATATTAAGATTTTTAAATTGGTGTTGAACTCCTTATATCTCCCTATTTTATAAATTTAGAAAATGATAATATTTGCAAAAATAATGCTTTAATTTGAAGGTAGAAAATATTATATCTCCTAGTTTAATTATTTACATATATTTTGATAATTGAATCTCAAATAATGCAATTTGAAATAGCTCTTACAGATATAATCCCCTTGCTTTAATTGCTTTCTAAACCATCACTTATTAATATAAGGTTGGAATTTCCTTATATCTCCATATAATAATTAGCTAAACTTAACCTTATAAATAATGTACCTTATATCTCCTTGCACTTGATGGAAAGCAAATATTAATTCAATGTAAATATACATCTCTTTGATGTGATGTGCTACGTGTTGATTGGTTTCTTCCTTTATTGTACTTTCAAAGTTTTTGAATGTTGTATTCTCCTCAGTATTCAAGGTATGACACTATGCATTAATTATGCTATGTTCTATGGCACACTCTAGACTATCATCTTCTCCCTTCAATGCTCTTTGACCTGTGGAAGCTTGATATGTGCGCTCTTCTTAGGTAGGGCTATTAATACTTTTCTATCTCCCTTTGGAATGCATACCACATGGCATTTACATTGTCCTTGAATGTAGATATCCTCATTAGGTGGCATAGGGATGTTATAGTCTTTAGAATACATTGATTTAGGTGGCACAAGTGTTATCTCTCCTTATGGATGTTGAAGTAATGATGTTTTATTCTTTTATTATTTGAATGGAGTATTACTTCAAACTTGGATGCTTTTCTCCTTGCATAGGAATTATATTTCTAAGGCACTACTAAGAATTCTTAGGCACTCTTCTCCTCTATTCCAAATGGCACAAGATTCCTTTGTTTGATATGGAAAGTGGAGTCCCCTTCCCTTGCATGTAACCAAGCACTCCATGCCCCTTATATTCTTAACACTCTTTTCAACTCCTTGCAAGTTATTTGGTTTCGCTTCCAACAACAACGTGCTTTCTCCAATATATGGTGGCTCCTCTCTTATGGTATTTCAATGCTCTTTTCCAGGTGGTTGTTCATCCAAGCTTCTCTCCACTTCCACTTGGGTAACACTCCTTGCTACTTGTATTTTTATTACATTATTCTCCTTTTGTTATTCTCCTTATAGGTTGCACCTTAGTTGCATTATTATGTCATTGCTATTGACACTATGGTGTCCTTATTTAGTCTCTTTTCTTCTTGCAGATTCCTTTTGCACTATGAGTGTTGCCTTCACGGGACTATGGCACTGTATTTGGTGTCTTTATACACCTTGAATAAGATGATATTGATCCCTTAGTTGGTATTTTTCCCTTTACTTTGTAGCTTATTCCTTAGACTAGATAATATTGTCACTTGATGATTGTAACTTTATGCTACTTTGGTGTCTTAAGACACTTCAACTTTTGTCTTCCTTTTGCTACTTTGGAAAAGACAAATATGGTGCTATTATGGACTGCAAATAAATTTGCTATAAACTAAGATAGAATACCTTAGTTGCACCTAGATTTTGAGACATTATTAGTCTCTTTATGTAGTTTTATTCCTTGTCTTTAGTAAGGTGGCACCTTCTCTATTCCTTGGTGGTTGTAGTGCTCCTTTGGCATATTCTCTCCACCAAGACTTGTTGTAGCATTACCTATGTTTAATGGTTGATTCAATATTTCCTTCTCCTCCTTGGAAACTCTCTCCTAAGTCTCCTTCTTGGTTAAATTTCCAATGATGATTACAAGCTTTTGATCATGCAAATACTATACCTTTTGGATAGTTGTGATTTGCACTATTGTATGTAAAATCTATGCTTGAGAATAATGTCTTATTTGATTTCAATAGATAGTAGGAAGTTGATATTATTCTTTTCCTTTGAAAAATATCTAACTACTCTTTCTTATGTTCAAGTTTTACTCCTTGTAAATAAACTATCTTTTGCACTTCCTTGAAGACTTAAACTAAAATCCTTCCTTTTGCAACTTTAAACCTTGAAATTGGTGCTAAATAAAACTTAATAATAAGATAAATATAAATGTTCAATTAATGAACCTTTTGCACCAATGTTGCATACCTTTTTGGTCTCCATTAGATGATAGATTTCTTGGTGATTTGGATCACCTAATTGCTACTCTGAGTTTAATAAATTTTCAGCTTCAACTTGTATGAATTTATTGCTTTAAATTAGTTTATTTTGTAGCTCTTCTTGTTGTTCAAATTAGCTCCTTAACTCTCCTAATTTACATATTTGTAACTCCTTTAATTGCTGATCAAAATTATGGTTTTGTGGCTTCAAATATCCTCCAAGTAGCCTTCTTGAATTCTAAAAATTAGCAGCTATTAATGCTACCCAAATGTTGCCTTCTAACTATCCTTGAAATTTGAAATTTTTAGGTTCTCATGCAGCCTATTTCTTCTCTGATATGTTGTCCTCAAATTTCTCTAATATGGTGACCTCTTCTAGATCCTTTCTCCTCCAGTCTCCTTGTCAAATTCTGAATTCAGTCTTGACCTATTTGTTTGCCTTCTTATCAAGAATCTGAATGTCTTGAGGTCTTTGAAAATACTTTCCAAAATTTGGTAATCTTATTTTCAAATATTTCTTTCTTTTGGGCTTGTTACCGGATGGCGACAATTGTTCCAAATTCTTCTCTATCAAGAAATTCTCCTTGCTATTAATATTATCACTTTAGTTCTCCTCAAATCTTCTCCAATGGCCTTCTTCAAATTTTCCAATGAATCTTCCCTAGCCTTCTCCTTATTTCTCCTTTCAACCTTTCTTGAGATGTCTTCTCTTGAATATTTAATTTTTGCAACTTCTAAAATCTTCAACATGAATTTTCTAGTCCTCTATCTTCAATATTTAATCTTCCAAATATAGAAGTTCTTCAATGAGACCTTTCTCTTGGGTCTCCACCTTCTTGAGCTACTTTCTTCTTCTCCACTCTATAATCTACAGTCTTAAATATTCTATGGAAACTTCCTTATTGGATCTCCTTGATCTCTATTTATTCTTAGAGAATCGTTTCCTTGAGTCTCTTCTTTCTTCAATATTCAATAAGTCTCCTTTGTCCTTTTTTCCACTCTTCTCAATCTTCTATCTGCAAATCCTACAATGGGACCTTTTCCTTAGGCCTCCAAAATCTTCAATCTTCAACTCATTTCTTCAAGTACTATATTGATTTCAAAGAAGATATTATTCCTAGCACTTATAGGAAGCTTCTCAAATTTCTTTGAATCTCATATTTTTTGCAACAAAGTATTAGAAAATTATAATAGTACTTTATTTAAATCTAAATAAAATAAAATTCACTTGTTGATTTTTCAATCTGGTGGAATCAATATTGAGCCTTAGTCTTCAAAAGTTTTTCTATAACTCTATGGAAAGACTCTAGCCAAATGCAATTGAAAAAAATTTGAAAATGAGATTTTCTATCTCCTCTCAATTTCTCTTATGGATCTCTCTATTTCCTATCAATCTACCTTGTGCTTTGAAACCACTATTAGCTTTTGATGATATATTAAAGGAAATGCAACCATGAGATCTAAATTGAGCAAGCAATGTTAACTATATGATAATGACAATATAATATGTAGGAAAACTATATGAGAAACTTTTGTAATAACTCAAAAAATAGACATTAATGAAAGCTCACGAAAATAGTACAATGTAATATAATGGAGGTCCTAAACACTGCAAAAAAAATTGCATGATCTAGATTGTATCTACCTTCTCTTCTCATCACTATGCTCTGCTGTTCTATATGCTTCTCTCCTGCATTCTCTCTCTTGCTTCACTCTATCAAAGACCTGTATATAGGGAGATATGTCCCTTCTCTTGCATTCTCTCTCTTGCTTCACTCTATTAAATACCTGTATTTAGGGAGATGTCTGTGGCCTTTCATCTACCCATGACTCTTCATCTACCTAACCTATGACTCATGTACATGTGGACTACATGCATATTTATATCATTGCATTTTCTAACACTTATGCATTTATTACATTGCATGAAGTAACTACTAAAACCTTAATCTAAGAAAAAATCCTAATCTAAAGATGTACCCAAGATGGTACATTGGCATGTACCAAATAATGTCATATATTCAAACAGATTTCAATCAGAATGCACAACCAAAGTGTGTGTATATATATATATTAAGACATACAAAGTTGTTGCTACAACATTATAAATTTTTGTCCTCCTTTCACCTAGCATAGCACACACTATTCTATCTTACAAAAATAAGGCTTTTCCCCAAGCTATACAAAATAGAGGGGGAAAAACAAAAAATTGCCTACTTGTGAGAGATATATTAGTTTAAAATTAAATCCAAACTGCTTTTTGAATAGAGAAGGACAAATATTAAAGTGGGTACTGGAAGGATATTAATTCAGGCAAACAATATTATGTTGATAGAGACAAACATTGATAGGTAAAGGGAAAACTAGGTTAATCCTCACGAATGATAGACATACATAACGTGTTGGTTGATCTCAAATCTAGAGGAAGGACTCCAAGTATTTCCCTCCATAGTAGTAGAGACCCTACCTCCCTTCGACCATAGATCACTCCAAATGTGAAATCTAGATTAATCTTGATGAATAATAGACATATATATAAAGCATTGGTTGATCTCAAATCTAGAAAGAGGACTCCAAGTATTTCCCTCCATAGTAATAGAACTCTTACCTCCCTCTAACCATAAATCACCCCAAATGTCATTGAATGAAATTAACTATAAGGTTTATAGGAGACATGACAATCATATGATTTTGAGTTTAAAAAACCCAAAATGTAGATAAGGATAAGGTGTGTAAATGCGTTAAGAAAATCAAGTTTAAATTTAATAAAATAAAATTATAGACCATTCATTAAGAAAAACAAGTTTAAATTTGATAAAATAATATGATAGACCATACTCCTAAATTTGAAGTTAAGAACGTAGATATTTCTTTAAGGTATTACATTTTGGGAGGTGTGCCAGACTTGCGCCGGACATTTAGTGGAAGATTAAGTTGAATATTAAATTTCTAATGGATAAGTCTAACGCTTGGTGGCGGTCAAAGGTTGGTTGTTGAGAGAAAAAAAATAAAATGTTGTTAGGCATGGAAAATCACTGGTAGCCGTAAAAGTAGACTCAGAATTTCCTATATCTGGAGGTGCGTTCCATATTTAGTCATTTGTACGACTTTCAGACTGCCCTGATTTGTCTCTCCATCATTTCAGTGCGCACAGATACGAGTAGGTTAAGGCACCGAGAGAAAGTGACGTGACCGCGGATCGTGCGTCAATTTGAATAGCGCCAATTGTAAAACGGCAAAACATTTGTCGGTGTCACGTGCGATCCAACCAGAAGAGCAAGATATCTGGTTCCCAAACCTCGATGAGTGAACTATTTCCCGGAATTTCAAAAAAGTGGCCCATCACAGCATAGCATAGCTATTCTTTGGTCCCCCTTGATAGAAAGTGGGCTTAAGTCATCTCCATTTTGTAAGCCTGGATAGAAAGTGGGCTTAAGTCTTCCTTGGCCTCGTTGTGTAAGCAAGCTTTTTGTACAAGACATATCTATGGAAAGACTTCTACAAATTTAGAAGAAATAAACCAGGCTTACCAATGTATTCACTGAACAATACATTTTCTTGGCTAAAAGCCTCTCGTCTGTAACTTCGTATTCATAAATATAATTCTATTATTATTAGTGCACCTCAGAATCATTATATCTTAGGAACGTGACTCCATAGAAACTGTCTTTAGGGTCGTACAAATGATGCAACAGCTCTCTGCTTTAAAGTTATGCTTTTATAAACCATGGGGTGTGTTTATAAAAAAAAACAGAAAAGCTAATCTTCCTGTTCAAATTCAAATTCCTTCGGTAAAGCAAACTGTTACATCTACGATGGTGACGATGATGCTATTTTCTATAACCGCAACTATTGGGGACTTGATGATTTAGATAGATATATTGGTATACTCCTAAAATCATTAATATTGCAGTTTGATGTCTGTGGTTTTAATCCACAGTTCTTTTAAGTTCATTTCATTTGAGGTGGGTATAGTGGTCTCTTCCCTTGATATCGTACCTACATAAATAAATCTTATTATTTAATTGGTACAAACATTTATTGAGATGTATTTAGATATAGTGGTATCTTTTCAAATTTGAAATCATATCTAACATAAATACATTTATTTAGTATAACTTTGAATTTGAATTTGATACTCTCTTTTATTCATTTATTTATATATTTTGTTTTATAGACGGTTCAAATTCTGGGGTGTTCTTAACACAACCTATTCCACCTCGTTGATAAACCTGTATGAGGAGGATCACCGGTTGCTCTAGAGTGTGATCTTTAAACTGATGCAGTGAATTTAAAACAAACTATTACTTTACAAACAAACATACCCCAAAGTTTAAACCAAAATCTCTTTAAAACTTAACACTACAATCCATTAACAAAATGTAAAGTGCGCAACCGAAAATTATTAGCAAGCTGTACTTATCTATTAACAAGACGCTCTAAACAATTTGGTTTAGGGGAGCCTCTTTTGATTATGAATCTATATTCACAAGGGATAAGAAGGTTAAGTTTCCAATTTGATTATTAAATGTTGTATTTTTTTTTAATTTTTTATTAAATAAATAATTTAATATTTATAATTTTTTAAAGTAATATTTTAATGTTAATTGTCCAACAAAGATTAGGTTTTGGAATTTGTTTTAAGGAGGTCTAAGGTTTAAAACATAACAAATGCAAACAAGAATAAGCTTAATGGTAGCTGTCAAGTGTTTGTAGGTTAGTTGTACCAATTTAATGTTCTCATAGCTAGGGGCTAGGCTTACGTTAGTCTAACCAACTAGGTTAGGGTTTATAATGGTAGCACCCAATGGTGTTATGGATTCTTTTATGCATTATTTTTTTTATGTTAATTAAATTTATTATTATCTTAAATTTAATTTTATTGTAGTTTTTAAAAAATTGTTTTTATTTTTAATACATATAAAATAAATAAATAAATTTAAAATAATAAGGTCAAAATTGTATGAAATAATAATATAAATTTTTATGAGTAATTAAAATGTAATTATTGTTAATTAATATAATTAATTTATGGGTACAAGGTTTAACCTTGTCAAGAACAACCAAGAATAATGCTTTATGTCTAACATGTTATAGACAAGAGTTTAATAACATGTAATTATATTCAAGATTTTGTATATGTGTCCCTAATCCATTATGTAGGTATTAAGGTCATATTTCATTCTTCATGTGTTAATCACTCTTTCCTTTTACTTTGTTAGTATCCTAGTTTATGATTTAAGTTCATGTATTCATTTCTTTCAGTTAAATAAAATATTACAAAATTGAGCATGATATCAAAGTGGATATAGAGCATCATTGTTTGGTTTGTTATAAAATCTACTCACATAAAGGTAAATCATCTAGAAATATACCTAAATAGAAAATAATTTTTCCACAATGAACAATCCATCATGTAATAATTCATATAATAAGATAGAAATAAATAATACCTTTTAAGATAGAGTAAAATTTGTAATACACTTTAAGGAAGTAATAAATCCACAAGATCTTCTAAAATGAGATAGTCAATTTGTGGGTATAGATTAATAGACACCAAATCCTAGCCACTTATCATTCGCTTATCATCAAGTCATAGCCATTCATTATTATTATTATTATTATTATTATTATATGAATGAATGAATCTCAGTCGCCCATCACATCACATCTTAATATTGGCCACTCATTTAACATGATCCATGTCACTTATCAAATCACAATCACAACCCTTCATTATGTTTTAATCTCGGTCGCTCGTTGGTGTCGTCAAAATCCTAACATGAATCAAAGGTAATCATCAAAATATAATTCACTTGTCATGAATGAGGTTCGATCATACATCATGTCATGAACCCTAGCACTCTATTACCAAATTCTCTCCTTATATTCACATGAAACCTAGTCATTGTCATATCCATTGTTCGACCTCTATGACATTTACGAACCAGATCCAAATTATGTAGAGCATACCCCATAACCCACAAAGACCCAAGGGCATTCCTCAAATGCACTAGAGAATTTTTAAAATGTTGTGGGACGTCCACAACCATCCTTGAACACTACAAGGCATTTATCGCTTATTGCATTACATTCACTAAAATCCTCAGATGATTATGGGTATTTGTGCATCATCATATTGAACTGGAAGAAGCGTAGATTCAATGACTCTGGTATTGACAAGGTTGTTATTTTTTCTCACATACATTTTCCTACATTTAGTTTACAGTTCATCAATACTGCACTTAGGGTTTTGTAGATCTATTATAGAGGGCCTCACATAGTGGAGCCCTCACATATACTACTAATTCGTTTTGTGTTGTGACTTGTATGCAAATGCAGGAGATACTTCTATTGATGGTTTTTGCATCTTGGAGTGGTCTTATAGCTATACACAAGCCCACTCACCCCTTGTTTAGAGTGAAGAAGATATGAAGATATCATCATTGTTTGATTGAGAGTTTTATCCCTCTTATTGTACATAATTATATCAAAACAAGTGGTATTTTATGATCCCTAATTTCAGGGTATACCAATGTTGTAATAGTGGAGATCCAAGCTCCCTAAAATCAATATAATAGCATTCTTTCATTGTGTAATACTACTTGTTTTTTATATGTTGTTATTATATTGGTGTTGATAATTTTCACTTTACAAAATGGTGATCATGGTGGGACTCACAAATTGTTTCATATTTTTATTTACCTTGTCATATTGTGGTTCTTATCTATGTTATATATTTTTACTATACGTTTTTAGAGAATCGATTGCACAAAAATCATGAAATTCACAACTAGGGTTTTTGGAAGCTGTGGAGATTCAATCTATGCTTGTGCAAACACCACACTGCATCTACGGGACACAATAACACATACAAGAGACACCACAATGTATTTAGGAGATGCCACAAAGTATTTGTGAGATTCAACAAAGTATTTGGGAGATGTTTTACAAAATTTGTGGAGTTGGGAAAAGAATACGTAGCCTTCCTAGTAAGTTGCATTCAAACCCCATTTACATTTTTAATTTTTAAAAGAGAATAGGAAAAATAAATATTTAATTTTCTATGTAAAAAGCAATACATCATATATTGTTAGGCATTTGTAGGCATTTTCCTTTACAATAAATCAATATATAAAAAAAAAGTACATTTTGGAATAGAAATTTATTTGTCATACACACTGCCTATAGGGGTAGATCTACACTGAAAATTCCATTTTTAGTTGCATTAGGGCTTTCAGATTTATTTTATATTATTTTTGAATTTCTATGTTAGAAATAACTTAAGGTTTATATAAGATACACTCATTGTATTTGGTTCAAGTTTTTTTCCTTTTATTTATGGTGTTTTACCTTTTGCCTTGTCTTTTGTTTATGATTTAAGAAAAAAATTTAAAAGCATATTAGCTACATTTTAGGCTAAGTTTTCCTTACATTTTTCAAGAAAACACCATAGATAACAAAAACTTAAAAGGAATCACACACATTGCATGTTCCACTTTTAACATCAACGAGTTGGATTTCATCACCAACCATTGATTGAGACCAACGACGGTGGGCTTCATATCCATTTGTTGGCTCACCCCCTAGCCACTATAGTAGGCCATACGAGTGATTTTTTATATTTCATTAGCGAATGGTCCCCTATTCTTGGGTGTACTTGAGGTAGGAAGGATTAGTAGTGCCCTTTTACCATGGTACAAAAGAATAAGTAGAATGCAACTATCTTTTTTTCCAAGCATGCCTGAGTGTGAAGCAAAAGCTTGTGGGTTAATTATCAAGTATTAGGAAAGTAGTAGGACTCTGACAATGCGGCCTACCTTGGGGGGTAATTTTGATTCCTTAGGTTTTACCTTGAGCCAATCAGCCCTTAGGAAGCCACTTTTAAGTCGTTCATAATTCATTCTTCATCAGAAGGGTGGGTTCGAACATACCCTTTTAGTTGCATTTCATAATTCACCCTACATAGTTGTTTTAGGCTTAGGGAGTCTTAACATCAAACACACAAAAACACACACAAAAAAATCATAAAAAAAAACATCAAGAACTATTGCAAAGACATAACATAGATCTATTTTCTTGATTTGTGTGTTTTTCACTATGATTAAAATTTTCACACATGCATCCTGTAGATTCGTTACCGCATCCTACTTATAGCTTATGGTATTGACCCAAAATTATGCTAGAGTCATGATGCAAATACCTACTAGCCAATCAAATTCATCCATGGAGTGCTCCACTCCTTCCCTAGCCACTTTTGTGGCTAACCCAACCAACATGGCACAAAAAAACTATTTTGGCTTGTATTCTAAACCTTATCACATAGTATTCACTTCGAATGCAGATGTGATACAAAGGGCTATCCACATTGATATTCTTGAAACTGAACCATCCACACCAATTGACCATCGTATTACTTACATATATTCTAACATACTCAGAGCCTATTTAAGACCCACCAATCCAGTTCTAGAACCATTTAACATCCCACCTAGACATGTTTCTTATTCTCAGTAGTAACTTGCTCACTCACACCCCAATATTTTTAACCAAGTTCTCACCAACCCTCTTTTTGAGGCCACATCCAACCTCCTACACCAAATTCCTCCACAACCATTTAGCCAAAACACATACATTCTGCTTACCTATACCAGTACCCACTCCAACCCACTCTACAAAGTATAAGTTAATGTTGCTTCGCAGATTCCATCCACCATCCCATCTACCACCCCTCATTTAGTTGTGATTCCTTTCACAACTTACCCTCCATTGACCTCAACCAACATTGCCAACACTCACACCATACCTACATCCACTTCCAGCACAACCACACAATCTACATATGAAATTGCCATACAATAATCATGGCAACATTTCAATCAACTGCTTATTGGACACCAAGATGGTCATTCTTGCCCACAACAACAATCATTTGTGTCAGATTTCAAACCTCAATATATTTTCAGCCAAAATACCTTTTTCACCCCTGATCCATCTTGGGTTTCATAAATATTCTAATATGACTATACCCACACCTGCATTTAACCACAACAATACCACTTCCATATCTCAACACATTCAAACCCCCCAAAATTCATCCCCACTCCATAAACACCAGTCATTCCAAACTAAAGTCCAACAAAACATCCAATATAATCATATATCCATCAATTCGTTGGCCAATCAGAACCAAAATTCATCTCAATAGTTCATCACCCAACACACACCACCCCCATATATCCATAAAATAAACCAAGGCTTCCACACACAAATGTAAGACCCTAAGATCCAAGATTTGCAATAATAGATTGATAGCTTAATTACGCACATGTCTGGTATGATGCATTAGAAATATACATTGATACAACTAATCAATCAACCCATTCATTATTTAGTACCATCATCGCCTTATCTTATAGACTTTACATTATCAAATTTTGATAAATTCAAAGGGACTAAGGACCCTAGGGAGCATATTAGTGCATTCATCCATTCATGTTTTGGAATCCAATATAATGATACCTTAATGCTCTAAAATTTTCCTCATACATTAAGGGAAGATGCCTTAGAATGGTACAACCATCTACCACATCACAGTGTCTATATATTTGAACAATTGGTAGATAAATTCTTAGAAAGTTTTTTCCTCAATGTTTGCAAGAAAACTACCTTGATTGACTTATATAAACTTAGAAAATTTTAATAAGAGTCGGTCTATGAATTCAAAAAATGTTGAAGGGTATTCATCACCAAGTTTCTATTCTCCCTCCCAATAGAATTATTAACACGAATGTTTTCAATAAGTTATTTAAAACCTATATCCTTGTTATTGAAATTATAGCAATATAGAACATTTGATGAAGCTCTTGCCCAAGCCTAAATTATTGAAGAAATAGATATCCAAGAGGGTGATATTAAACCCAAAAATAAAGAATGGCAAAACAAGGGTCAATCCAAAGGAAAATATAATGGCCAATCAAAATTTAGATAAGTCAATCAAGTGATCTTGAGTCAACCACAAATGACTCAACAAACCCAAGATCATCACTAGCCACAACCATCATTGTAAAAATCGTAACAAGTATCTTATCAAGAAGTTCCACCCCCACAACAATTATACAACACAACATCAATTATAGAAAACAATCAACATCGATAATTTGTTTGACGGACTTGCACTTACGCATCGTTATCTGAATCATATACCTCCATATTTCATTGGTTTTATGATACCAATGCTATCACTTTACCTGAATTCAAACCATATGATCCATCCAAACATGATAATGGTTATAGGGAGCATTTATTTTATCCTTTCCATCAACAGAAGGGGTATGACATAAATAAATTCTATTCATTCAAAGATATTATGCAATACTTGATAGACCTAGGACCATTAAGTTGTATAGCCCCTTAGCACAACAAAATCAAAATTTTCGTATCTACGAAACACCACTTCCTCATCACAAGAAAACACAACAAACAATAGGGGGATCAAATACTATGACTCCCTCAAACTAAGTCAACCATGCACAACAATACCATGATTGTGGGTTCTATTCATGTAGTAACCCAAGGTCAACAAAGCACAAATTACCAACATGAACAACCTTAATAAGTTCAACCTCCTATGGCACCACAGAAAATGTGTCTTCACAACCTGCTAATTCATCTCCACCCATTCATTTTTTGTCCAATCCATCTCAACCAATTCACCTTTCAAGTTAGCCATACCAACCTATTCATCTCCCAAGCCATCAATAAAGACTTATCATATCCCTAAGAAACCGACTAACAACTAGTCTCAAAATAGCTTTAGTAAAATTATCAATCTATGAGCTTATACAATAATCTCCACACCATGAGGCATTAATGGAAATCTTAAAATACATTAAAATTTAATCTTAAGAATCTAATACCTTTAAAAATTTCATGGGGAGCATTCGAACATGTATGGAGCCCTCTAACATATTCTATGATTTTGAGATCAAGTCAATATCATAAGAATTATTGGATCCTCCATTAGACATCATGTCTCAAGTTGATAGGAAGCCCTTCAAATGAGTACTGATTGACATCGACTCATCAATCAACATCATTACCACCTCAACCCTTCAACATCTTAATCTTCCACCTTCACACATCATAAAATCCACCTTCACCTTGTGAGCTTTCAATGATGCTTTATGTTCTACAGTTGGTATTGTGGTATTACCCATAAAAGTGGGGGTTAAGACATTGCACACTATGTTCCATATCCTAGAGGGGTCCATGGCCTACAATGCACTCATTGGATGCCCTTGGATAAGGGAGATAAAATGTGTTCCCTCAATACTACACCAATGTTTAAAATATGTGCATGAGGGATAAATTCATTATATACTAGAAAACATTGAACCATTCAAATATTACAACTTCATATCGAACCCATATGAGTCAACACTTCCATCCACACACTTTTCCTTAGTCCCATAAATCATACCATCCACCTCACATCATAATACTTCCTCATCAAATCACATGTGCTAGAGGAACTCCCCATCACTAATCCACATCAAGCCTCCACTGCTACACCTCAACCTTCATCATAGTCGAAAACATGTACATGTGGTCAGATACAATCAACACCCTACACATCTTCCACATCACCCATTACCACCCACATGTCATCACCCATACAAAAAAATCCACAAGTACCTACCATCATTTCCATACCATAATCAGTAGTCATCCATCAAATCTCTTAGCCAAATTCATATTCATCTATACTAGTCGGTGTCTCACAAGTTGATTTAACAGATTGTAATATATCATTCCAACTTCCATCATATAAACCACAAGTCATTACAGAGTCCCACATCTCCATATCCACTCCATCCACATCATCGCCCACACAAATTGCATTCCACTTTGCTAGTACTAGCATTGGTGAGTATATGGTTCAAGATGTCATAATCACGCTTCTCAACATCCAAACTATTAGGGATTATAGTAACCCACGTGACCCACCTTTATCCATAGGATTTGTGTACAACATGGGTTCATCACCTAACATTATCAATTTTGTACATGGGGGTCAATTCATCATCCATTCCACTTCCCCTAGATGAACCCAAGCAACCATCCTCTGCCAACCTCGAACACATGACCGATTCTAATTTCCTATCATGATATTTTCATAAGGTTAATTGTAAAGGATATGAATTAGTATGATATGAACAAGGCATGCATGATACCATTGAACCTTCATACCAAGAAGTGCATGATCATTCAGGTCTAGGATACAATCCACAATTTACTAATTCCTCTTTTGAGCGAGTCTTTCAGTGACTCAATCTAGATCACAAAGAGGAAAAATATCACAATTATGACTTTGAGGATGAATTATATGAAGAATACAATATCATGTCGATAGCTTTAGATTAATCTAAAGAGGAATCGACCCTAGACATACAATTCACTGAATAGGATGAGTATTATCTCAAAATGTTCCTCATTCAGCAGCCCATATTTTGTTTGCTCCTTCCAAGGGAGTGAGTTGATACAACTAATGAACCACTACTACGACCTCATCCATTTCAGTGAAACATCATGTAACATATGTACATGAAAAAAAAAAACTCAACTAAAGTTACAAATTCATGTGCTACCACAAGATCTTGATACTGGATAATCAGGCGGTAATATTGCATCCATCCCACAACCTTGAATTGGTTTCTAATATCACCATTCATGTCTGAAATATATTGGGGTTCATTTTTATTCAACACATGGTTAGTAGGTTTTCCCATGGTGGTCTCAGTTCTATTCTCTATATTTTTTTATGTTTACAAAAAAAGTAATATTTTTGGTTTATAACATGCCAAAGCATGTGACTATATCTGTGCATATATGGCATCTATCTCCCATAATCAACAGTAATTACGAGTAATCTACATAATTAAATTTAAAATTGTGTTCCAGATTGTAGATGGGTACCGATATAATTTCTTCCTTCCATATTATTGGCACCACATGGTGTACTACACATTTTGGGCGTATATGATTGGATACGAGTTGCATGGGACATGTGTTGGCACATTATACAAAAATGTTTCTTTATAAAAATCATGCATACACAATAGAAAGTTTTGTACGTACCTAAATGGTGTTTCATAATTTATCATATGCAAATTTCAGTGACGTAATGTGATTATCCAATGCATGACAAAAGTGTATCCAAGATAAATGATTAGTGTGGTTTTTCTCCCATGCAAAAATCACATCAATTTGCATCTTCATTGGGTACTGTAATTTTTTTAATCTCAAGATTTTGAGCAAAAACAATTGAAGAAAACATGAAATTTGTATTCTTTCATGGGATGACACACATCCCTTCCTTAGAAGTTTTTTGTTTTGCCTTGGGAGCATGCCTGGGTCACTAATGGAAAATTACAAATTTTTTCAATTAAAATTTGAGAAGTAAACATATTTCGTCAATAAAAATATAAACATACATTTATCCATTAAAAGTTTGACTTTGATTGTGCATGGATTTTGGTGCCAATGTGGCACTGGTTGCTTTCTTCGATGCCAAAGATATAAGTCATCACTGTGTTGGAAATAGAAAAAGGTTGGTTGCTTTCTCCAAAGATAGAAGATAGAATTTGGTTACTTTCTTCGATTTCATAGAAGCCAATACCCACAGTCATGCACCTTTCATCATTCTGAATATAGGCACTTTTCCTTGGTGGTAAAGTCAGTAGTCGCCACCTTAACCCTTATACAGGTATTTTCTTCTCGGAGGAAGTAGAAATATGTATATATGTCCAGCTATAAATACCCCCTTCTTGGAGGGTATTTTCACTTTTTTCGTTCATTTATCCTCCTAAAAAACTAAAACTATGTAGGGCACCATCAATCCTATGCCTAATAGGCCTAGGTTTCCCAGGATGCCTCCATATTGTATTCAATGCATGGTTTCCTATAAAATAAATGCAAATGTAAAACATAAACAAGAATCATTGATCATGTGCCTGATAGACCTAGGTTTCCCAGGATGCCTATGGATTGAATTTAGGGTACGATATCCTACAAAACAATAAATAAAACAAAATTAGAAAAAAATAAATTTAAAATCTTTGTTTTTTCTATGGATGTGCACACATCCATTAACTTATGGAGATATTTTTTCATTACTATGGGGTATCCCCCATGTATGCTTTAGATTCAACCACATGGACAGATGGTGTATGAGATGGCCATAGTCGATGGTCATTTACCGTCAACACAGTGCTACTTTTTTCTATATTTCAAACATGCACAACATTGTTTTTGATAATATCAACGACTTCATATGGTCCCATCCAATGCTGCATAAGTTTTCCCTTTCACTCTTGGAATGGGGAGTCATACAAATTTTGGCCGTATGTGGTGATCATGCCACTAGACCCTTTGCTTCTGCATGTATTCATCCAATTGGTTGAACTGTTGAATTTAGTGTTTTTGTGCAAAATCCAATTTTAAATTTAATGCTACAATAGTCTGAAGGGTTTTAATTTCGATTTCAATGGACATCATGGTATTTTTCTTGTACACCAATTATAATGGTTTGAATCCAGTGGTAGTCTTCCAGGTAGTGCGATATGCCCATACTACCTCTAGTAAATGAATTACCCAATATTTCTATTTTTGTTGTAACATATTAGTAAGAGTGTAGGGGTAGTTTTGTCCATTTGCTTGCAGATAATAGGGGGTAGTTTTGTTGTGTCGGATTTGATACTACTACATCAACTCCTGAATCACTTTCGAGGTGAATTAAGGTCCCTAATTAGTTGTAATTTTTCTAGGAACCCCAAGTATGGTGAAAATAGATTTATATAGGAAATCAGCTATAATATTTTCCTTTGAATGTCATAGTGTCTGCATTTCAACCCATTTCATCATATAGTCAGTACAAACAAGAACATACCTTTTTCCACCTAACTATGGATTAATGGGATCCATAAAATCCATCTCATATTTATTGAAAGGTTCAATGTGCACATGGGTCATAAGTGGCATATCATCTCAGAGAGTTGGTCTACCCATTCGTTGGAATTGACTACATTAGTTCATATTTTTGAATGCATATTTAAATAAATAAGGCCAAAAATATCTAACCTGCAAAACTTTAAATGTAGTCCTTTTCCTACAAAATGACCACCACATGGTTCATCATGGTAAGCCTTGAGTATTTTTGTGGTTTCATTTTCTGCAACACACCTTTGCATGATTTGATTAGGCTCAGTTTTAAATATGTATCCATCAATCCATGAGAAAGTTGCACTCTTTTATATTAAGGTTTAAGCTTCTCAAGGTGAGAGTGTAGGAGATACTTTACCGATGGCTAAGTAATTAGCCATATCTACATACCATGGAATTAGTTCATCCAAATCAAAAATATGCTTATCTATAAATTGATCCATAGTGGTTGTATGGTCCTGAGATATCAACCTAGAGAGAAAATCTACAACAACATTATCCCTACCAGGTTTTTCAATAATGGTTACATCAAATTATTACAACAATAAAAGCCACTTAATAATTCTACCACTCACTGTAGGTTTATTCATTAGGTACATGATGGATGCATGATCTGTATGCACAAAAATCTTATAACCTATAATGTAATGGCAGATTTTATTAATAACATGCACTATTGCAAGGAATTATTTCTCTGTGATAATGTAGTTGAACTCAGCAGATGTAATATTTTTACTAACATAGTAGATGGCATAAAACTCATCTCCATATTTTTGTCCTAATGTATCCCCTATCGCATTGTTATATGCATCAATGTAAATGTGAAAGCGGAGGGTCATATTTTCTCTTAAAATCTAAAATTCTTTTTCACACTCACTATTCTAGATAAAATCAACATTTTTAGATAATAATGTATGCAAATGTTTGGCAGTTTTACTAAATTCTTGGATAAAGTGCCTATAGTATCCAACAGAACCTAGAAAACTATGGACATATCTCTATGTTTGGGGAGTAGGTAGATTTTTAATTACTTCAATTTCCTATTTATCTACTTTAATCCCTTCCATTGATATATGATCTCCTAACACTATCAATTCTTGCATTAGCATAAAATATTTTTTGTTAGTAAGTTATAGGTTTATCTCTTGACATCGTTGGAGCACTTTCTCCAGATTGGTTATGGTTTCATCAAAATTTTCATCGTAGATGGTGAAATCATCCATATACACTTCCACAATTTCTCCAAACATATCCAAAAATATACTAAGCACTGCCCTTTGAAATGTGGCAGGTGTGTTACACAACCCAAATGGTAATACTCGATAATAAAAAGTCCTCCATGGACAAGTAAACATGGTTTTATCCTCGTCTTCTTCCCCTATTTGAATTTGATTGTATCCACTAAACCCATCTAGGAACAAAAAATATTTTCTTCCTACCAATGTGTCGAGGACTTGGTTAATAAAGGGTAAGTGGAAATGGTCTTTCCTAGTTGATTTATTGAGCATCCTATAATCAACACAAATGCACCACTTGCCATTTTTCTTAGGCACCACCACTAAATATGATATCCATTGACTATTTGATATTAGATAAATAAACCTAGTTGTTCAAATATTTTGAAGTTCAGCTTTGAAAATTTCTTTCATGGTTGGATTCATTCTCCTTTGGGGCTATCTTATTGGTCTCACATCATATTCAAAATATATATTATGAGTGCAAAATTTAGGTGCAATCCCCCTCATGTTTTTGTAATCCCATGCAAAAGTAGTTTGGTGTTTGACAAATATTTCCTTTAATTTATCCTCTTGAATAATTGACAACTCATTATCAATATTCAATACTCTGTCAGGTGCTACCTCTATATCTTTGACATGGTTATCTTTGCTACCTACAAACTAGTATTCTATAGGAGGATGATAATATTACCCTTGGAAAAAGTGTGTTATGACCTTTTTTTCATCAGTTTCATCCTCAATATCATCTAGAGCCATTATAGGTTGCAGCATCGACAATGCATCATAATTTAAGGCTTCAAAGTTTGGTTCTCCCAATAAAAAAGTGTTCTGTGAAGCTGTATAAATGATTTGGTATTTTATCCATTTGACATCATCATCTACCTTGTCCTACAACTTATATAAGAATTAGTTGTGGCTAGCAAAGATCTACCTAATATAAGTGGATAGGCACCCAATCCAGATCTAGATTGCAACATTATAAAATTTGTCGGGTATTCCCATGCATCTACTATGATAACAACATCTTCGAGTATTCCTTCCAAGAGAACTATGAATTAGTTAGCTAATTGAAGGATAATTTTAGTTGGTCTCATCTCCATGAGTTGTAGTTTCTGCATGGTTTCTTTGGGCATGATATTTATGGAAGCCCCTAGATCTACTAATATGTTGGGTAATGGGAAGCCTGCAATTTTAATAGTTAGCACTGGGCTTCCTAGATCATAGTATTTAGGATGGTAGGTATTTCCTAACATGAGATCATCCAATTGTCTTACCATACTTAATATTTTGATGGTTTTCTTCATGATTTTTTCAAACATAATTCTTTTATGACCTTCATGTAAATGAGAGCATCTCTAATGGCTTGAAAGAGGAGAATCATAATTGTAATATTTTTTAAGCCTTTCATGATGTCAAATTCTATTTATGTTGGCTTCTTGGGTTCCTGTAATATTTTCAAAAAAGGTGGAACCCCTTCATGTCTATTTTTCGTAGCAGTTTCTTTTTTTGTCACTTCTTCTAAAAAATATGGTTCTTCTACTTCTAACTCTACATCCCCTTCCTCAACTACAGGAGGATTTGGTTCTACTCCTAATTATCTTCCTAACGTAAGTTGTACATGCATACAATCTACTATAATATGATACATTGGAAACATATTTGTATCTACCTGATAGGTGTGCTTATTTAACCTATTATTTGGATTTGGAGTTGGTTGTGCATGTATTTGAATTGGTCTTGAAGTAGGAGGTGTAGGCAAGTTGGATTACGATGGAGTTTTGATGCAAGGTAAGTCTGAAGAAATAATTATCAAATTAATCTAACTAAACATTAGCATGAATACCAATGTTTAAATAAAACAAATAATAGACAAACTAACTAATTCCCCTCTAACCATGCTATCAAACGTGTTAAGTTAGGTAGAGATTTAGATTTAGGATTGACTACCCTAGGATATTTAGGCTAGTTACCATTAGATATTTAGGACAGTAAATATCTATATGGTAGAAAGTAAAATAGTAAATGTAGTAATAAATCCTAAGTAGTGTAATGCAATACACTAGCTTATTTTATCTAGTGGAGTAATTGGTAAGTATCCCAAGTAATGGAATATTACTCTAACATCCCCCCTTATTACATTATTTGGGTAATACATACATATCCCTATATACAACAATATTTGGGTAAAGTATATAACTGTCCCAATACAGTGAAGAAGATGTTGATCTGTTGGTTCTTTGCTCTGTCACAGTGCTCTGGCTGCTCCTAAGAAAAAAGTGGGTCATTCCTCACTTTATCATCACGCCAACGAATGTCCTTATGGTAATCACATCATCCAACCAAATTACATGGGTAACCATCCGCTGTAATCACTCGGTGTAGTAGAATAGATCACTTCATACAAGGTTCATTCATTTACAATATGAATTTGCAAAATATAATGTAGCTAAGGTATCGGACACTGCCAAAAATGCACCCTTTTAAGTTTCCCCCTTCTCGTTGTAAAACATAGTGTAATTAATTTCTGAAGGAAGTGTGACTAAGGTGTCGGTCAAAGCCAAAAATGCACCCTTATAAGCCATATTCCATTTTTACAAAAAATTGTGAAGAAAAGAAATTTATATCCCCCCTCAATTGCAAAAAGTGTGCAACGCAAGAGTGTTGTGAAGGATTTTACAAATATTGCCTCCTAGACAATTTTACATCACAAAAAGTCGCTCCTCTTGTTACAAGTACTTCAAACACCTAGAATTTGCTATTTATGAAGCCTAAAAGAGGTTCAAGCACCCCTTATTGCAAGGTCTTCAAAAAAAATACTTATGCTATTTATGAAGCCAAAAAGAGGAGAGAGAGAATATGGTGTTTTTGCCCAAGGGACACATGTGTTTTCCCTCTACAAAATTGTGTTTAGCAATTTAGCACTCCTTGTGCTATCTTTGAACCAGAAACAAAATCATAATGAGACACTTCACTAGAAATATGGCTTCTGTGATGTGCCTTTGTCATTTTAGTTTTACTTGTTTTGAAACCAATGCTGAATGGTGTCTTGGTTTTCATTTTACAAGTTTTGCAAAACTATGTTTTCTAGGTAATTTGATCAAAAAATTTCACCAATTTGTCCTTTCTTATTGCAAGTACTTCAAGCATGATTGCTATTATGAAGTCTAAAATAAAAGGTTTAATGTTGATGACTTGGACTTTTCTGATTGCCTTTACAAGTTTTATTTCCCTCTTATCAAAAACTGTGTTTGAAGGAAGAAAGGAATTATCCCCCCTTAGTGCAAAGGATTGCAACTTTTAAGGTTCCTTATTTTCAAAAACTTGTTCTTTCTTTTGATTACCCTAAAAGAGTACCAAAATATAATTCACTCAAATAGATATTTAATGGCACCTACCTTAACACCCTTCAAGAAGGATGAGAAGTTGGAGGAAATTAAGCCAAACAAATAAGATTGAATTAGGGGTTTTTTTGATTTAGGAGAGAATATCAAGTAATTCTGGCTTTAAATTTGCGTAAGGATTTACACAAATTTGTCAAATTTTGGGGTTTAGTGTGTTCTTGATTCTATGACTTGTAATTGCAAAATAAATAATGCAATAATCAAACAATAATGCCCACAAAATTTTTATCACCTAGGTGTCAAATGCAACTGAAAATGCACCTAATTTGCCAATAAAGGTGTCGAGCAAAATCGAAAATGCACCTTTTAATTTTTGCAACAAAATGTTTATTTGTGTTGTGCAAAAAAAAAAATGATATTTTAATGTCTCCTACTTTGTTTTCCAATTTTGCAAAATAAGTACAATGTTGTCTTCTCCCCTAAATTTTTCAAAATTAACAATTTTGAGCACTCCTTCCAAGACAAGTGACACACGACCCACATTTGGAAGGTTTCTAGAACTAGTCGACACACGACTTAGTTTTTTTGGACCTAAGGCTTTAAATTCTTCTCAATTTTGCCAAAGGAAAGTGCAATTTTATGTCTTATATCCCCCTCTTGGAGAAAAACAAATGCACTCTTTGTCTATGAAATTCACAAAATTTTCAGATTCATTTTTTTCCAATTTTGCAAGAAAGAATCAAAGTTTTTATTGTTGTCTCCCTTTCATGGTGCAAAACAGACAAGGTTTGAGAAGAATGGGAGGTTCTATAATTTGCAAAAAAAAATATGCTCTTCTATGTCTTATATCTCCATTTTTGTGAGAAAACAAAATCACTATTTTTGTTGTGTTGCAAAAGAAATATCCTCCAAATTTTATATTTTTAATGCAATTTTTTCATAGTTTTAATCAAATTTTTATAATGGAATATAGTTAAGAAAAATAATAATTTTAAAAATTTTAAATTAAATTTTTATCATAAAAATATTAAATTATAAAGTAAAATGATTAAAAATTAAAAAAAAAATTACCTTTGACCGCTTTGTAGTAATGCTCCTTTGACCAAAAGTATTCTTGCCCCAATGGGAGTCGAACTCCTGACCTCCCGTCAGGCAGTGCCTTAGCACTGGCCCCTCCATCAGTCGGGCTAGCTGGCCTGACGAGAAGAGAGGTGGCGCACCTTCTCCTTGAAGGCTTCCCCGTTGAGCGGTAGGGAAGTTAGTGGGATTTATCCCACATCGCCCATGCGGGAAATTTTATGTTGCTTAAAAGTAATAGAGCACACAGTGCTCTTTGATTTCCTATAGGCAATCAGGGTCCAATAGGACCCCTTTTATTTTTTCCCACGTGGCACGGCCATAGGGGTCCATGTGTCAGGTGACACACATGGCTATCCGCCACGTGTCTGCCATGTGTCCAGTCTGATTTTTATTCGTCATCAAATGGTTGTCTGCCATGTGTCCAGTACGAGTCTGGTCCATCGTCCAATGTCTATCTGCCATGTGTTGAGGTTGGTCCAGGTCGAGTCCAGTGATAGTGCCACATCAGCACCTCGAGATCTATGCTCGAGATCATGACTGGCCAGTGGCTATCTACCACGTGTTTCCAGATGAGTGGTTCATGTCAGCACCTCAGGATCTATGCTTGGGTGTGCATGGGTCCTTCTAGTCTATGTGGTCTGATAGGTCCGTGTGCCATGTGGCACGTGTTTTGAGCTAGGGGGCTCCTACCCTGGCTCTAGTCGATGGTCATCTTATCGGTCACCCAAAATTGGAGGGCTGCCTGCCCTCTCGAATTTTGGTCATCGGATGTGGGTCGTCGGTGGTCAGATGCGCCGCTCCAGTCGGCAGTCATCAAAAATCGAAGGGTCACCTTCCCTCTTGGATTTTAGTCGTTGAACAGCGGGTCGGTCCAGTCGTCGCTAGGGAGAGGGCACACCTTCCCTCCTTAGGTGGTCGATCGCTGGTTGTCATCCACCAATGTTAGTAAGCGAAAGGTAAGATGAATGAAATATGCATTAACCTTAGCTTAGAAAGGTCTAAGCATTATATAGTTTACAAACAAACTATATTAGCACAAATAATGCTAACATAACGCATCTCGAGAGTAGTGTGCTAACAGCTAACCTAGGTAGAGAAGTATGAACTAACTACTAATCTAAAATATCTAACCTAGATTTACCAGTAAGTAGTAAAAAGTAAATGTAATAAAATCTACCTATGTAGTATAATGCAATATACTACCTATTTTACCTAGTGGAGTAATTGGTAAGTATCCCAAGTAATGGAATATTACTCTAACAAGTTTGAGTTGTATTTTGTGGAGGTGAAGTCCACGCATTGTGGTTCCTCCATTACTATCCAGTCTGATTATAAGACATCCAAGGATATGGGTTGTAAGGAGTATATCCTTGGGTGGCATTCATCCAAGGAGGTCAACCCCATCATCCTATGTTGCGTGGTTGAGTTTGACCTTGGTTCATATAGTTGTTTCTCCCATAAGGTGGAACTCCTCCTCGCATACTATTTCCTATAGGAAATTGTTGCCAATTTCTCTTATTACCCATGAAATAGGTTTCCTCTACTTTAGGTTCCTCTTTGACATTATTTATTCATGGACACATCCTAGTTTTATGATCCTTTGGACATATCACACACACTCTTACTTTATTCTCTAGACACTCATTTTTAGGATGTTTCCTTCTATATTTTGGGTAAAAGTAGGCTAATTTTGCTTTAGTTTCCTACTTATTTTTTGAATATAGAGTGTATCCAGTTGAAGTGCAATATATGAGACCATATAGCTCTTCATATCATTTAGCATGTTGCCTATTTCAACCTTAGTTAATGAGGTTGTAGTTTTTGTGAGTCAAGTGGTTGGTTTACCTTTTCTATGAGAATAATTCTGACGCAATTTTTGTATGTCTAAAATCTGATGTTGGTAAATACCCTCTCCTGATATTAGATTCAAATATTCTAGAGGCCTATTGGTGATGTAACTCAAGAAAATACTTCTTAAGGACTTCTCACCCAACCTTGCATGGGGTGATCTTTGCAAATTAAAGATAAATTTGTCCCAATAGTCTTCTAATGATTCTTCCTATTTTTGAGTCATATACAAGACTTCTTCCCTGACATATTGTGCCCTCCCAAAGTTTTGGTATTGGTCTAAGAAGATCCTTTTCATATATTTTGATGTTGCAATGTTTTTATTTCCTAGACTAATGAACCAATGCAGCGTTGAATCATCTAAAGTGGAGGGAAATAATTTTAGTTTTTGCACATATGATTTGTAATCCATTGACCTGCATAGTACATCAAATTTAAAAAGGAATAGGTTAGGGTCTTCAGTTGGAATTCCCCTAAATTTAGGAAGATGAGCGGGAGATATATGTTTCATATTTGTTTCTCCCCTTGCCTCCTTAATTGGGAAGTTAAAGCCGGTTGAAGCTTCTTCAATTTTAGCCATATTTTTAGGAAATGTAGGTTCTACACCTACTGCTTCCAAGGCAGCTTTCAAGGATTCACACTCATTTTTTTATCTTCTAAAAGTATTCCTAATTCAATATTTAAAATGGTTCCTTCCTCAACTGCTTTCCACCATTGAATATTCAATAAATCTTCCTTATATTAGATTTTCTCAAATAGATGTCCTAAACCAAATTTTTAAACTAGTCCATCAAAATATGTTTGTCTTAATTGCTAATAAGATCTCTATTCAAATATTGGATGACTACACCAATGTACTATTGGAGGATATGACAGTTCAGTTTTAGTATTGGTTTTAGATATTTCAGAAATAATTTTATAAGGTTTTTCAAGTACTTGTGAAGTAAAATATTTGCTTTTCAAAAAATTCCCATCTGGTCCTCTTAATCTCGATGGACTCATACTACATCAGGTAAAAAATATATGGGTAAACTAATCTAAACTGTAAGTTCAGGGTTGGCTATCCTATAGATTTGATTACTATAGTTGGCACTCCCCAACAATGGTGCCAAAATTATGAGCAAAATAAATGTTATGAAAACAATCATTTCTTATCTATTAATTATCAATATAGTAGTTTGTAGAGTTTTTAGTACCAGTTTAAAGTATATGCCTACAATAAACTAAATATGAGTCATCTGTATCACTTTGGTTTGAGGGTGGTTGTTGGTGTAATTGGTGTTCAGCCAAATGGGCATAATTAAATTGTAGGAAAACACATTCTATAGGAAATTGTAGAAAACTGAATTAAACTTTCAAACACATGATTTAAAGTAATTGTACAAAAAAGCAAAGTATAGGAAAGCAAAATACACTTGTATAATTTAATTAAAGCAGGAAAAATGCATAGTTAAAACATACTTGTAGGAAATAAAATAATAGAATTTAATAAATGAAAGCAGAAGGAAATAGGAGAGGAATACTACTTGGAGTGGGCCCAGGATCCTATAGACATCTACCTAGTTAAATTATGCAATCACTCTTTGAACTCAATAAAATGATCAAAACACTTCAAGATTTGTATTATGTAGTACGAATTTTTACAAAGCAAGTTTGGATCCTTTCTTTAGGGGCAGCCTACATTTTTATATAGAATGTGGTCATCCCTTATTTACAAATTTAGATGCTACGTGATTTGCTATGATGGGCATTCATAAATTTATTAGAAATCTAAAAATAAAGAAATCACACTAAAATTAACCCTTGTAGAATAATCTTAGCATTTCGTATGTTTAAAAAAATACGTCTAATTTTATACATGGTCTTCAATATTCACAATCAATACACATGTTTTTATTCTATCCAATGCACACGCTATTCATCTTGTTACTAGAAAACATGCACCTTTTTGGCATGTTGTTGGGATATAGGCAACATATTTAACCTGCTTCTATTCATTGAATATCATCACTGGTTTTCGACCATCGAATAGTGCACACTTTTATTCTGTCATTAGGAGATAGACACCATACAACCTATAGTCGAAATATAGACACTGTCCCATGTACTAGGATACAGGAACCTTCAAATCTTATAGGCACCGTCCTATGTACTAGGAGATAGATGCTTCCTTTTCACTAGGAGATAGATGCATTTTGGATTATGGTCGAGAGATAGGCTCGTACCTTAGTGTATTTAAAAATACCTTACTCCTTTGCTTCTATTGTCATTCACTCACCAATCCTTCCTTAATCGCATCATAAAAATATCAAATTCCAGGTCCGCATAGGACCTTGACTAAAAAGGTGTAAAAAAAGATATAATGTACTACATCTACACACAATTTTCACTCAAAACACACATTAGGCATAATACATCATTTTATATTAAATATATACAAAAATATCATAAAATATGCATTTCTAATATAATATGCCACACATTTAAATTATTTAAATATACAAAAAATGAGCATTTTTAGTGCTCATCACTATTCTCAAAAAATTAGTCAAAGAAAATCATCGAGATTGGCATACTCAAATCCCCTTGCAATTATGGACCTATCAAATGAGCATTTGCATGCCTATCAAGGCAACACCATTCTCATTGGTCTATGGTACCGAAGCCATCATGCCTCTTGAGCTTGAGATCTCCACACTACGTATTTCATTATAGGAATTCTTAGATGATGATATTGCTAAACAAGCACGTATTGACCAACTCATGCTCATCAATGAAAGGTGAATTAATGCCTTGGAGAATTTATGAATATATCAAAATTTTTTAAAGCATGCTTACAATTCCAAAGTCCATCTACATGAATTCCAAGTAGAAGATTTTATCCTTAAAGAGAATCAGCAAAACACTAATGCATTACTGCATCTTTGTGATAGCTTCGTAGCTAATTAGTTAGGTCCATATATTGTAACACAAAAGGTGGGTAAATGAACATATAGTCTTGCTAGTCTAGAGGAGTTAGAATAGCCTAAGACACTAAACATCATCCACTTGAGATTGTTCTATGCATAATGTGATTTATATATACATATATGCATGGCTAAAAAACAAAAAAAAACAAAAATACTACATGCATTTCATACATCCATTCTACATAATCACATTCATTATCATTTCTACACATTCCATCCACCATATTAGGGATCATTTTCTAAATTTATATAATAATTGATCCAATAAGTCTTGTCACCTTAATCAGGTGTTGGTGTCCCTGATTAGGCAACAACAAAAAATATGGTCAAGCAAAATCTAACCTACTACAAATGATCATTAGAGCATCAATTCACTTGCATTATCATAATCACAATTCATATACATCATCATTACATTTTCATCCATCACATCATATACACATGCATTCACACAAACATTCACACAAAGTCATACACAAAAATAAAAGCCATGTATATATATATATATATATATATATATCACATATACAAAGAATACTCGAAGGCTATATACAATGGATCACTAAGGCTAGTTCCTATAGGCATACCCCTATGATCATAATGCATCAAGAACCCAATAGAGTGAGAATCACTATTCCTAAAAAACTTGCTATGGAGGAGGAAGGTTATATTGGTAGCCCAATTTTATGCTACAAAAGTAGATCCTCCAGCTCCTAAGTGTATCCCTTTGTATATCAAAGGCATAACATATCTTATCTCTAACAAGCATCCCTCTATGCTAGCTCTACCTGGATCCTTTCTATCGCATCCTCGCATCCACCTGTTACCATATTTACCTCTAGATTCATTCGTAGCTAAGCATTCTCAGCATCCTAAACCACTGCCACTGCATCTCGCTCTACTACCATCTACTAGATCTAGTCTTGCTCAACCTAGATATCAGTCCAATCCTCCTCAATCGTACCATGTGGTCTCTCTAAAACCTCCTCCATACCATACCCACCATCATCATTACTTCTAATCTCTAGAGGTTGCTTTGTTACAACCCTTGCCTGCTTCCCTCCACTATTGGACTGATGGCATATCTGATATTGGGGAGTCTCCTCTACCTTGGTTGATATCTCCCCATCATATCCATTGCCCTCATAAACCACTTGACTTGGTACCCATGGAGGTTGTGAAGTGAACCATACATCATAGTCAGTAGTGGTCCTGACATCATCCACATATAATATATATATCTCCTCATCATCCTCATACTCCACCTACCACTCATCCACACAAGGTAGGCTTGACTCATCAGCCCAATTCTTGTAAAGCATTAAAGCATCAGGAACCCTCTATCATATCCTAAACTATCATAGCACCTGTCAGAATTATATCAGCTCCACATATCTACCATATCAACCAACCACTCATCTAGCTTTCTTGACCCACTACAACTACTCTCTATCAGATGGCCACTTAGCATCTCGCCATGGTCTCCAGTACACCTGGTTTGATGTCAACCTTACCCCCAGATCTTTACACTCCTAGACATTATGAACAGGATGACTTGACTATAATATCTTTATTTGCCCATCATATTAATACATAGGACTACTCCCTATCCCACTCACATGGTAGACCCATAGGATGAGCCACACTAAGTGCTCCCAACTCTAGATTTGAAGCAGCACATTGTAGCCCAACCCCTTTCACCCCTAATTTTTCATATTGTATAACTATAGGTATACCTGAGCTAGCAAATTAGGAACCCAATCATACACTTAAGGTTCATCAATCATATCAAAAACTAATCGAATCATGTTCCATGGGAATCAGTATTTTGTGTTGTTAGGGACCAACACATTAGCCAATAGGAACATGACTAATGTTGACAGTGCCTTCAACTACCCCTCCACATGCATATCCAAGTACCTGATCCCATAACCTCTGATGTTCACACCCCTCCACCCATCACAAAAAATCCAACTCATCTCATACTCCTTATCATACCCAAATTGGACACACAACCCCCATAGGTACTCCAAATATACGGTACATATCGTCAAGCATCATCGTCATCTCCCCTATCAAGAGCTGGAAGGTCCCCCTATCTAAATGCAATCACTCTGGTAAGGTAGAGAGGTACCCCTCATTGGCCTCACCAAATCTATCTGTGAACATCCATCCAATCTCACCCGCTCCTACCAATTCTAGTCATCCTTTTTTAGTACCTTTCTCACCCCCTAGTAGGATGGGTGAGAATCAATTACGAGCCTCCAATATCCTCAATTGTAGCATGACACAAAAACAAATGCAACATTACCATCACATCCATTTCATAATAAAAAACATTGCAAAATAAAAAAAGAGAGTTAGGAGAACTTATCTTTGTCACCCATGCATTAGATTCTACTACCACATCTGCTCCCTCCATCACCATCGCCACACTATTTCACTCTCCTTCACTTAGATGTTGCTTCTCAAACTCTCAAACATAAGAATAAAATGTAATTTTAACCTTAAAACCCCTTATAGCTAATTTTGGTGCACTCAAACACCCTAGGTTGTTTACATAGTGCACTCAAATACTTCCTTATATTTGCAGAATGGCATACACCCTCTCGTGTTTGTGCAGATATGGATGCAGTTCGGTGTTTATCCTAAAAATGTTGTAAAAGGTGCCAAAAGGACCTCATAACATAACAAAACCCCATAAAATCATCACAAAGTTCATCCATGCATACATTATATCATTCCATCACATTTTGTGATAACATGGATTGATTTGGGCATTTATTTTTTAATTGTGACCAAAATTCAAAAAATACCCAAAAATGCTTCAAAATGTCCCAAAACGATCACACCATTATTCCAAGCATACATCACATCATTACATCACATTTTGTGATAACATGGATTGATTTGGGCATTTAATTATTTTTTGTGACCAAAAGTCATGAAAATGCCTCAAATTGCTTCAAAATATCCCAAAACAATTCCAAATTTCACAAAATCATCAAATTCACCCATCAATGCATTACCATCTTCATTCAAATTCATACATATTCATTCAACATTGCCAAATTCACTCATCAATGCATTTTCATTCAACATTGTCAAATTCACTCACATTATCAAGTGAACCTCATATCTAGTGGTTTACTCTATTCCCTTGGTGATTGTAGTGATTGGTTATCCATGCAATTCAGTAGGATGGGTAGATAACCATAATAATTTTTGATCATATCATCATCTAACATCCTCTTGTTTGAAAATAAAATTATTTTGGTCCATTATATTTTTATTGTGACTACGCTCAAGTAAATTTTCCCAAGGATGTCATTGACACCCTCTTCATTGGGTTACAAACACATATAACTTTTACTACATAATTTCTTTTTACATTCAAGAATTAGAGCTAGTCACTAGGGATAACAGGTCCCTAGGATGATTGATTCCTTGACTATTATTTTTCATCTTCATAATTTTGCATTTCAATGATGCCAAAAGGTATATTTTTCAATAGCATAGAATCACCCCAAACTTGGGGTAACCAAATTTGATTTTTATTTCCCACATTGGGATACATCATACACATTCATTGCATCATCCAATCAAAAACCTTTTTTTTTTTTGGGACAAAAACATAATCAATCATTGCACCATTCACATTCATTGCATCATTCACATCATCCACATTTTTGTCAATTGGCTTGTGAGATTCATTATTCACTCATTCGTCAATTGAGGGGTAAGCTACAACCACAATTTTTGTTTATAGGTTTCTTACACACCAAAGAAATAATCCATTCCACCAAACCAGGTATCTCTTGCTTTTGCATCGCATTGTGTTTCATGCAACACGATACAAAAAAGGGACACCAAATCCTAGCCACTTGTCATCTTCTCATCATCAAATCATAGCCATTCATCATTTATTTATACTTATATGTATATTATATATAAATATATATGAATTAATCTCAACTACCCATCATGTCTTAATCTTGTCCACTCATTTAACATGATCCATGTCACTTATCAAATCACAATCACAACCCTTCATCATGTTTTAATCTTGGCTTCCCATTGGTGTCATTGAAACCCTAACATGAATCAAGGGTAATCATCAAAATATCATTCAATTATCATGAATGAAGGTCAATCATCCATCATATTGTGAGCCCTAGAATTATGTTACCACATTTCCTCCTTACATTCACATGAAGACCAACCACTATCGTATCCATTGTTCGACCTTCGTAACATCTATGAACTAGATCTAAATTCTATAGAGAATCCCCCATATCCAAAAAACATCCCAGGGTATTTCTTCAATGCACCAGAGCATTTCTAGAATACTGTAGGGAATCCACAACTATCCTTAAATGCTACAGAGCGTTCATCGTTTGTTGCATTGCATTCGCTAAACCCTTAGACACTTATGAGCATTCGCATGTCATAATATTAAAATAGAAAAAGCATAGATACAGTGACTTAGGTATTGACAAGGTTGTTACTTGTTATCACTTATATTTTCTTTTTATTCAGTTTAATTTTCATCAATACTGCACTTAGGGTTATTTTATAGAGTGCCTCACATAGTGGAGCCCTTGCATGTACTACTAATCCATTTTGTGTTGTGATTTGCATGTAGGTGTAGGATATACTTATATTCATGGTTTTTGCAGCTTGGAGTGGCCCCATAGGGATACACAAGCCCACTCACCCCTTGTTTGGAGTGAAGAAGATCCAAAGACACCACCATTGTTTGATCAAGGGTTTTACCCCTCCTATTGTAATTCATTGTATCAAAACAAGTTGTATTTTGTGACCCTTGATTTCATGACATACCAATGTTGTAATAGTGGAGATCCAGGCTCCCTAAAATAAATATAATAACATTCATTCATTCTATAATACTACTTTTTTTTTATCTATTTTTATTATCTTGGTGTTGATCATTTTTGCTTTACAATATGATTACAAGCAATACTTGATATGATTGATGATTTATGATTGATAATTATAATGATAAGATCCCATATTTATATACCCATCATGTAATGATGCTTTGGGGATGGTTAACCTAGCCCTAAACAACTTCTAAACCCTTAATCAAATCAATATAATATTCCATTACAATAGACCTTTGGTTCTATGTTGCCCATGTCAATTATCCATAAAACTAATGTATATGTAATAGTATAGCTATTCCTAGATATCATATCATTCCACTACCTTAAAAAATATTTCATCACTAAAATATTGTAAACAAATAAATAATATGTTCTTTGTTGCATTTTTGACAACCGATACTAATCTTGATCATCCATTCATGTAACTGAAATCTTAATTGGTGATGGCCACCTATGATACCATGCATTTGCTATGTCACTTTTTATACATTAATATGTCTTTGATTTTATGTGTATGTTATGCCACTCTAAAATGCATTCTAATTTCTCCTTAATTCTATGTTGTTGCTACAACAATATGATATCTAAAATTATAAATTTATTTCATCATATATTGTAATAGTTGATGCCTTTAAAATTCATGTAGATCCATAATAGTTTTGATATATTTCTAGTTGTTTCTTATGGTAGTGTCAATGATGATATGCTAAAACCTTATCTAGTTTTTTTTTTCCTTTGTCTCTTTAATATTTTATTCTATTATTATTTATTTTAAATAGTCCACCATTGAGTATTCCTCGTGTTCTTTTTTATACCTTTCTTTTGGTTCTTTTTAAATTTTCTAGTGGTACTTCCTATTGAAAGTTTTCATCGCTTAATGACCAAGGCTAACATCATATGATGTACTTCTATGTAAACCTATTATTTACCACTATATAATGTATTTAACTATTATTTATGTATGTCATATATGTCATGGTTAACCTTGTCAATGATAAACCTTTAACTTACTACTTGTAATTAATCTAAAGTCTATGTGTTATGTCAGCTTAGGTGAATATGATTATGTATTTTAGGTTTTTTTATTGGTATAAATACCCCTCATCTACTCAATCCATTACATTGGATTCTTGTAATTATTATATGCTAGGAACCTTCTAATTAAAATACATACATTGACATAAATTTTGTAGTAAATAATAGAGTTAATTGAAATGAAAATAGAAATATTGTAATATAAAATAGAAATATGACAACTTTACTAATTAAAATAAAATTGGAATGCCTACTTGTTAGTCTATTTGAGGGGCAAACTCCTTAAAAGTAAAACTTTAATGCAATATGCAAAGAGAGATGCATCTATCTATACCCCTTACCATTTTAAAGACTCCTATAAACCCTAACCCTAATGCTTAGGGGTTAGATTCACATGCAAGTGGGTATCCAAGCTAGAACCATGTACTAAAGAAGAAATTATATTCTTAATAATGATTACATTAAATGACCGCATTTATCTAGGCAATTGAAGTTCTACATGTAGGTTTCAATGCATTATATAATAACATTAGGATGGGGTACTAACATTATGAAGGGTATCATTACATAATAATGTTGGGATGGTATCCTAACGTTGCTCTTTTCCTTCAAAAAAACTTTCTCCTCAAAGATAAATATGAGGAAACTGTAGAGACCAAAACCTAGCCACTTGCCCTCCATCCATGCTTTCCTGCCATTTCCACCACCAAGACCTAGATATTTGTCATCCATCCTAACTTCCATACCATTTTTTGCCTACTATTCATATATATATAATATTAATATTTTATATATTATTTTTTTTTATATATTTAATAAATATATATTTATATAAGTGAATTAATCCTAGACATCCAATTTCATTTAATACTATCCATAAATCCACATCAATACATGCCACACCCTAAATTTAATATCCACTCTCTTATGTACTTTTATCTCAGCCACACAATTATTATCAT
The DNA here is from genome assembly GCA_028583015.1 of Wollemia nobilis. Lineage (NCBI taxonomy): Eukaryota > Viridiplantae > Streptophyta > Pinopsida > Araucariales > Araucariaceae > Wollemia > Wollemia nobilis. Next base: position 31,646,465 of record JAQPPZ010016892.1, on the reverse strand, counting down.
TAAAACCCTAGGTATGCCCTAAGTTGTATTATAAAAAGAGGTCGTTTTGATGGCTCAACCCTGAAGTTTTCGAATTCCCTAAGATCCTTAAGTTTCCTAAGCAACCTGAGTAATTCATACCTTGATATTCTTTGAGATTCGATTGCCCTTGGAATATCTGAGTACTTCTGCCTCCATCTTTGTTTGATGTAACCACCACAACCACTGCCATCTATTTCCCCTCACCATATATCCTTTTGCAACATATTTCCTTAGCTATTGAATGTATTTTGGTGCTTTCTATCACTGTTGTGCACCTCTGGGTCCCTCCCTACTAGTTCTAGGCATCCACGAGCATTTATTGTAGCCTCCAAGCACCCGTGAGTGTTTTACATAAGCATTATGAGCACCTCCTAGCCTTCGAGTGATGCTAGGGCATCACCACATCTATCATTTGCAAAAAAATCTCACATATCAAAATACAGTAAGCAAGAGTAAGGTAAATCCATTTATGTTATTATATTTCATGTTGTCTTATCTTGTTCACATTTCCATTGCTATAACTAGGGTTTTTAAGTTGTGATTTTTGAGGGTTCACACTATGGAGCCCTCATTTGTTAATACTTATTCTTTGGTTTTTTTGTGTGCATGATCTTATAATACATAAGAAGTATTGGACAATTGTTTAAGCTAGAGTGGCCTAGCCTCGAATATCAAGAGACCCACTCAAACTTGTTGGAAGCAAAGGCACGGTTGAAGATACCACCAATTATTTGTGGCTAGGGTTTCAAATAACCCTAGAAAAAATTGTAATATTGTATCAAGGGATTCTTGGATCTACTATTGTAACAACAAAGTTTCTAGGCTCCCCCTCTTTATCAATATAAATTCCATTTTGTTGTGTAATATTTGATTCATTTGAGTTCTGTTTTATTTTACATTGTTTGGTGTCATATTTTTAGCTCTTCAAATGGTGATCATAGTGGGACCCCTTAAGGGTTTCTTTTTATCATTTGCCTTACTAATTCACTTATTGTTTTCTATCATTTTGTAGGTTTTTCAGAGGTGTTGATTTCACAAATTTTGTTGGATCTAGGGTTTCTAAAAGTTCATATAAGTTGCAGAAGGTGCGTGAAACGCATCATGGCACTCGATGGATATCCATAGATGCCTAGACATGTTTTATAAATGCCTATGGGTATTTTATTGAGAGCTAATACAAATATGTAGGTTTTTTTTAAGTCTTCTAATCAAACCCTAGTTTTTCTATTTATGTTTTTTGGCTATTTTGTGTCTCTTTCAGGATTTTAATATAAAAATAATTTCATTAATTAACCTAGAAAATAATATTCATATTAGCATGCATTTTAGGATTTAAATAAATCACTTGCATCCATTCATAATCTCTATTTAAAATTTTTGAGTTTCTACTATGTGAAAAATAATAATACTGCATTCTGATTGCATGTAAATAAAATTTGCATAATTAGTTTGCATTGTTAGGGTTAGAAGTATCTTATTTTATCTATCTAAGTAGTAACATCATTAGGGTGCCAAAATTATTCCTTCCATTGGGTTATTTCAGGAAAACAGGTGGACGAACCCTCTGATTGTTTTGACAAGGGGTCTTAAGTGGTGTACTTCACACACTTTTGAGAAATTGGAATTATCTTGTTGAATTCTAACTTAGATTTATGAAATTAGTTGCTCCTAACATTGTTTGAACATATAAGAAAACAAAAAAAATTTAAAATTACCACACACTGCATGATTCGTATAAAATAGTAGTGGCTAGATTTCATCACCACCCATTACTCAATTTTGGTGATGGTGGCTTTCATCTTCGTCCACCAATATTTGCCCATAGAAACCCTACGTCACCCCTGAGAAAACTTGTTGGATTTCATCACCAACAAGAATATCGTTATCCTAGCTTAGCCATAACTTTTACCTTTATTATTAATTCATATTAGCACATTTGAAACCCACAAGAATGAAACCTAAGGAAATGAACTCACATTAAAAGGAGATAACCAATGAACAATGTAAGACACATGTGTTAAACAAAATTAGCAATGTTATTTTGTTTTCATTGTGAAAATTTAAACTTGGTGTTTCATTTTGACTGCATAATTTGTATTTTGATTTATTTGCTTTATGGTCTTAACATGAAAACAAAAACAAGCATTAAATCAAGATAATCAAATGGAACCTTCATCCACCTTCCCCACCACTTTTATGGTAGATTCCCTGAATGCGACATAGGAAGATTTATCTGTAGGTCCCTCACATTCCTTTCCATCCACAACCTTCCTTATGGCAATGCCCCAAGAGGATTCAACCTCCCCAACCATAGACCATCACATTACCCATATAGACATGGCAAGAGTAGGATATCTCATGAAGTCTTCTAGTTATATCTTATATCCAGTCCCCACTTCACCTAGACAATATTCTACTTTACAATAAGAGCCTATTTATTACTAACCCCCATCCACCTTTATCCAGGTGTGTACCAACCCTCTTTTCGAGGCATAAATTGAAATTTATTCCCATATGACATTCCCCAACCCTCATGTGCTCCTAGCACCTCATATCCGAAAAATTTCATGATACCCAAGTCAAAAAATTTAAAGGAATTGAGTATCCCAAAGAACATGTGAGCACTTTTGTACATGCCTATTTTAGAATCCAAAATGACAATGCTCTCATGCTTCAATTTTTTCCTCAAATATGAGGAGGGGATGCCATAGAATGGTATAATCAATTGCCAAGTCATATTATTTATACTTTTGAGCAATTTATTGATCATTTCTTTGAGAGTTTCATATTAAATGTTAAAAATAAGTTCTCATTATCTGATGTCTATGCTTTATGATGAATCTATCTACGATTTCAAAAATCTTTGGAGGGTTGTCATCACTAAATTGACATTCACCCTACCAATGGATGAGCTAATTAAGTTATTCACCAATATTTGTTTAAAACATATCTCTTGTATGCTTCAAATACAAACTTATAAATAATTTGAAGAAGCTTTAACTTAGGCTAGTGTCATTGAGGAAATCAAAATCCAATAAGGTATTCTTAAGCCTAAAAAGAAAGAATGGCAAAACAAGGGCCAATACAAAAGAAACTATTCTAGCCAACCAAAATCAACACAAGCTACCCCAACCAATCAGCCCAATCAAGTTAATCAAGTGGTCATGAGCCAACCGATAATGGCTCAACAACCCGTGGAACAATCACCACAACAAATTGCTTATCATGTGGTATCCTCAACAACTCAAGCCATGCAGAACATAGTGCCAGTTGTCTAAAACCATCCCTGGTGATAGTCTGTCCAAAAAAATCACCAATACACCCCCTTAGTCGAGTCATATGCTTCCCTTTTTTGAATCTTGTATGACACGAACAAACTTGCTTTTCCCGAAATCAAACCTAATGATCCCGCCAAATGTAGTAAACACTATCGAGAGCAGCTATTTTTCCTTATCATAGTAAAATCAAGTATGACATTAACAATTTTCATGTATTTAAATATATAGTTCAAGACCTTATTGACTTGGGGTCATTCAAGCTTGATAATCCCCTCGATCAAAAAAATCAAAACCTTGGTATATTTCAAACACCACTTCCTCATCATGAGGAGGTGCAACCAAATGTAGGGGATACTAACACCAAAACTTCTCCTAATTAATTCAATCACAAACAAAAATACCAAGGGTTTTTAGGGGCCATTCATGTGGTCACTAGAGGTCAAAGGAACAACCAACAAAGGTAACCACCTCAAGCAAGTGTCTCACAACCTTATACATCACCACCCATACAATTTTACCCTAATATTTCATCACCCATCCATATTACTAGCCAATAAAATCCTCCAAATCCACATGTTAAAATCCTCCAAGTTTACCATAATCTTTCATCACCCTAATCTTTGATTTATCAGTTCTTTGAGTGTTTCATATTAATTGTTAAAAAAAAGTTCTCATTAACTAATGTTTATGCTTTAAGACAACATGATGATGAATCTATCTATGATTTCAGAAATCGTTGGAGGGTTTTCATTACTAAATTGACATTCACCCTACCAATGGATGAGCTAATTAAGTTATTCACCAAGATTTTTTTAAAACCTATCTCTTGGATGCTTCAAATACAAACTTATAAATCATTTGAAGAAGCTTTAACTTAGGCTAGTGTAATTGAGGAGATTAAAATCCAATAAGGTATTCTTAAGAATAAAAATAAAGAATGGAAAAACAAGGGCCAATACAAAAGCAACTATTCTAGCCAACCAAAATCAACACAGGATACCCCAACCAATCAGACCAATCAACTTAATCAAGTGGTCATGAGCCAATCGGTAATGGCTCAACAACCCGTGGAACAATCACCACAATAAATTTTTTATCATGTGGTATCCTCAACAACTCAAACCATGTAGAACATAGTGCCAGTTGTCTAAAACCATCCCTGGTGATAGTCTGTCCAACAAAATTACCAATACATCCCCTTAGTCGATTCATATGCTTCCCTTTTTCGAAGGTTGTATGACACGAACAAACTTGATTTTCCCAAAATCAAACCTAATGATCCTGCAAAACATAGTAAACACTATCAGGAGCAGCTATTTTTTCCTTGTCATAGGAAAAATGAGTATGACATTAACAATTGTCATGTATTTTAAGATATAGTGCAAGACCTTATTGACTTGGGTTCATTCAAGCTTGATAATCCCCTCGCTCAAAAAAATCAAAACCTTGGTTTATTTCAATCACCACTTCCTCATCATGAGGAGGTGCAACCAAATGTAGTGGAGACTAACACCAAAACTTCTCCTAATCAATTCAATAACATATAACAATACCAAGGGTTTTTAGGGGCCATTCATGTGGTCACTAGAGGTCAAAGGAACAACCAACAAAGGTAATCACCTAAAGCAAGTGTGTCACAACCTTCTGCATCACCACCCATACAATTTTACCCTAATATTTCATCACCCATCCATATTCCTAGCCAATAAAATCCTCCAAATCCACCCATAAATCATCCACCTCAACCAATCATCTCATTAAGTAGTTAGTTAACTACAAGCCTAAAAATGGCTTCTGCTAAATTGTCAATCTATGATTTAATTCAACAATCTCCTCCACATTTGGAGGTATTAATGGATATTTTGAAATCCATCAAATTACAATCACAAGATCCTAATATTTTTAACAATTTTTTGGGGAGCATCCAAACATGCATGGAGCCTTCCATCACATTCTATGAATTTTATATTAAGTCAATCTCATCGGAATCAATAGATCCTCCATTGTACATTATGGATCTAATTGACAAGAAGTATTTTAAAAGAGTCCTACTGATATATGTTCCTCTATCAACATCATCACCACATTCACTCTTCATCATTTGAACCTTTTCCCATCCCATATCACCAATTCATCATTTACCCTCAAAGCATTCAATGATGATTTGTGTTCCATAGTTGTCACTGTCATTTTACCCATTGAAGTTGGGTCAAAATATTGCACACCATGTTTAACATATTGGAAGGATTTATGGCATACAATGTATTCCTTGGAAAACCTTGGATGAGGGAAATGAGATGTGTCCTTTCAATACTACATCAATGTTTGAAAAATGTTAATGAAGGACAAGTGCATTGCATACTGGTGGACGTCGAGTTTTTTAAGTATTAAAATTTCATTTCAAATACCTATGAGTCCATGCTTCCTTCCACTCACCTTTTTATTTCACCATCATACAATTCATCCACCACTTCTCCAATATCTTCATCCAAGAATCCCATTCCTGAAGAGCTCCCTATCACCAACCATTATCAAGATACCATACTCTCATTATCTTCATTGACTACATGCACATGTGGTCATAGTCAATCCACATCATCAACATTCTCGCTCTCCACTTCATCATCATCATCCATTCAGAAGCCTTCCCAAATGAATCCATCACCATCACCTAATGTTTCACAAGTTGAATTAAGCTATTGTGAAACATCTCCATCTTCACCATTCCTTGATCCATCATTTGACCATAGTCCTTCCATATCATCCTAATTCGAGGTCTACCTCACTAATATTGGTATTGGTGAATACATGGTCCAAGACATCATCGTCACGTCCCTCACCATCCCTAGTGCTAAGGATTTTGGTCCCCCATGTGAACCAACTTTAGAAAAAATATATGTATATAACATGGGTTCATATCCAAATAGCATAAATTTTGTATATGGGGGAAATTATTTATTATCAAATTCATCTCCCATAGAGTAACCCAAAGAACCAAAGCTTACCAACATTCCAAACATGATGGGATTTCCATCTCAATACTTCCACATAGTCAATTGGAAAGGTCATGGCCTTTGATTGCATGAATAGGTAGTGCATCAACCTATTGACATCCCATATCAAGAGGTGCACGACTGTTAATGTCTAGATTACCATCCACTTTCCACCATATCTTCTCTTGAACAAGCCTTCCAAAGGCTTAATCTCAATTCAGGAGAAGAAGCCCTCCATATCGATAATTTTGATCATGAAATCTATGAATAATTTGAACTTATGTCAATAATTTTGGATGAATCTGAAGAAGAATCAGAGCCCATCATTCCACATACTTAATAAGATAAGTTTGACCTCAATATGTTCCCCATACATGAGCCCATATTTTGCTTTATTCTTCCACAAGAGCGAGCCACCCCTACTGGTTAACCACCACATTCATTCCATTAATCCACTCCATAAGCCAACTTGTAACATATGTACATAAAAATAGTGGTTTTCACCACTACCAAAACAAAAACTCAAAAAAAAAAAATCAATCAAAAATCAACAAAAAAAAATTCTTTCTTTGCACATGTACATATTATTTTAGACAAATATTTTTATTTGTGTTGCCTACTACTATCTAGGTTTACCAATATCTTAGCATCAGTTTATAGGTCCCATAAATCCCATCTAACCTTATCCACCTTGCCCATAATTCAACATGAATCCTATTGATTTATTTACCCCACTCCTTAATCCATACGACCCGACTAAACCAATTCCAATTGACATAAGCCTTATCGATATGGACCATATTTCCTCACCTCCATCCTTTTATGATTTTTTCTTGTTCGAGGAATTGTTAAGGGATTTCTCCAACTACATTCCTCCATCCCCTCTGCCTTCACCCTCACCTTTGGATCCTGAGGTTTTCTAGGCATACATAAATGAATATAAGCCAAAAGAATTTGATGACATATTAGATAACATTCATATGATACCTACACCCCATCATCTTGAGGAATATTCCCATATGTATATTTAAGATACCATCAATGTGAATCTTAGTTCAAATAAAGACAATCCCAAAATTTTCAATCTTGGCAAAATTTTATCACCTGATGAACAAGAGCAATTTATTTCTCTCCTCAAGAGGAAGAAGGGTATATTTGCATAGTCCTACAATGACATGCTCTATATTGATCCTATTTTGGTTTTCCATAATCTCACCTTATATCCTAATTCTAATTCAGTCAAACAAAAACTTAGGAGAATGCATCCTTTTGTGGCCCTCTTGGTAAAAAAAAGCTTCAGAAACTCTTATATGTGAACTTCATAGTTCCTATCGACTATCCTAAGTGTATTTCAAAAATGGTACCTATTCACAAGCCTAACAAGATGATACACATATGCACTGACTTTTGAGATATTAACAAAGCGTGTCCTAAGGATTATTTTCCTCTCCCAAAAATCAATACTCTTGTCGATACTTGTGCTAGCCATGAAATGCTTTCACTCATGGACGATTTCTCAAGATACAACCAAATTTAAATAAATCCTGATGACCAACACAAAATATAATTCAAAAAATTGCATTTCCAATTCACTAGCGCATCTTCATGATAAATTCATGGCTAATTGGTTAGGTCCATACATTGTTACACAAATAGTGGGTAATGGTACTTATAGGCATGCTAATTTAGATGGAGAGGAAGAACCCGAACCACTTAATGTTATACACTTGAGAGAATTCTATGGATGATTTGATTATTATATATGTATATATATACATGGCTAATACAAAAAAACATTTGCATCCATTTCATTCAAAACATTGCATTTCCTTTGCATATACACTGCATATACAAAAACAATGTACTCACTCATATTTCATATTGCATTTCACATTTCACAAAATCACATGTCATACATTTCACATCCACATTTTTCATTCCATATTAGGGATCATTTATTGAAGTTCAAGGTCTTAATTGGTCCAATAAAATCATGTTGCCTTAATTAGGGGCACCTTCACAATGTCATCCACACAATTTCACCAAGTCAAATTGCCATGCACACAAACCACATTTCCATAAACCCTAGGTGTTTTGGGTCACTCAACAACTCCTAGTGTTTTAAGAAAACTCCAAAATACATGTCGAGTTCTTTTCAAGACCATTGCACATCTTCACTAAGAAAATATTGAGTTTTCGGAATTGACTCCAAAATATTCTTGAACCAAACATAATTTCACATCTTAAAAACATATTATGTTAAATAAGGATAACACCATACTTGGTATGTACATCGAAGTGAAAAGGATCATCCTTTGAAGTCGCATCATGCAACATAGTGCATAAAAATAGTGGTTCTCACCACTATCACTATTCCAAAAATAAAAGAAAGAGTAGGCAAAAATACCTAACAAAAATTCTAAATATTTTACATCACACACCAATGATCATTAAGTTGTAAGGATCATACTACATTTATAGTCATATGACTAGGTAGTCATACCCAAAACTTAAGATATAAAAAAAAATCATGGACTATGGATTTATCCTTCATCAAAGCTATAGACACTTGACTAGTAGTGGAATACGCTCGTACGTGGCAATATATCTCTTTAAAAGAGACCTCTAACCACACATAATGATAAGCTAGCTTCTTGATTTCATCCATAACAAGTTTACCCAATTTACTCAATATGAGTTAATGAACACACTTGCATACACATTTGTTCTTGATTGCATCGAGTCATTACCATACTCTTGATTTGGTAAATGAATTAACTGCACACACATTTGGTCCTAGATGAATTAGGTAGTGTTAGTGAGTTTTTTCGATGCCACTAGCATGTCTAAGTGTATACAAAATAGGAATTTTCCCATATCAACATCCATATTTTCTTCCATATCAACATCCATATCTTCTTCCATATCAACATCCATATCTTCTTCCATGTCAAAAACCATGTCAATTCGTGAGTCATACATCCAATTTGCCACCAAGTTTGGTTCCCTTTATTAAACAACAATGCTAAAAAAATGGACAAACAAGATCTAAACTATAAATGATCATTAGTACATCCATACATTTCACCTTGCATTAATCATCCATAACATATCATATGCATTAATCATCTATATAATACATGCATTCCATAAAATCATTCCACAAAAAGCATTCACACAAACACATATAACCCAAAATGTAAAAGCCATGTATATATATGTATAAAAATTGCATGTATAATGAGTGCCAAAAGGATACATACAATGGAGAACCAAGGCTCAAATACAAAAGTGCATATATGCACTAGCTATGTCCTCCACGAGGACCCTTGTGACCTAGGAGGAGGCCTAGACATAGAGCTATGCCTAGAATCACTATGCCTAGAACCCTCGAAGACAAATAAGGTTGGAGGATCTATAAGTGGAATATGATGTCCCATCAACCTATCCTCCAATGCCTCAATATACCTATGTTGAGACTGAAGACATTCTATATCAAAATTATATCGATGCTCTCTCTCTACTAGCTCTTCATGGAGCCTCGTAATACTTGTGTCCCACTCCACATCTGATGCTCCATATATACCCAATCCTCCTCCCTCCAACCTGTAGGTACATCTAGAACCTCCTCCAAATCCTCCCCATCCCCACTATCTCCCCCAATCTCAAGAGTCTACTATGTTGTACTCTTAGACCTCCTCCTTTGACTATATGATTGAAGGCACTGTTTTTGCTTGGGTAACTCTTTAGTCCCCTCATACCTGGCCTCCTAGGTCCCCTCATCCCTGACCTTGCCATCACCACCCCCATTAGTTGCACCTCAATGTTGTACCCATGTCTACTAAGCCACGAGCCACACATCATACTCTATGGTAGTCCTTGCATCCTCTGCATCTAGGATATCCTCCAAGGCCACCCTCCATGGCTCTTTGCATGGTAGCTTAGTATCCTCTTGATGTCTCCTATAGCACAATGGCTCCTCTGAGACATCCTAACTCATCTTGAATTGGTAGAGTACTTGTGATAATTGAAATTACTCTACCTCACTCTAACGTCTTCAAACCACCCACTGAGTCTACCACACTCATCACAAGTGCTCTTCATCCTTGGTCCACATATAAGCCCACCATGGAATCCATATCATGTGGGTGGATGTCAGTCCAGCCTACAACTCCTGCTATGATTGGCTCATCCTCACTGGAATACTTGATTGGACCTCGTCAGTCAACACCCATCTCCTAGCATAGGGTTTCTCCCCATACAAGACTTCCATAGTTAATTACTCTTGTTGAGGAACACTAAAGTGCTCCCATCCCTAGAACTACAACAACAATCTACACCCCAATCCTTTACTCCCCTTCCTTTCCACCTCATATAGCACCCGATACACCTATACCAATAAGGTGGGAGACCATGCATGCACCTACCACCCAGTGAGCATATTGCTTACCACTCCTATCAGGTTCCATGGGACCCTACACCCAATGTTATTTGGGGCCATGATGTTGGCCAACACAAACATAACCAAGACACGAAGGGGGTCCAACTCCTTGTCCACGTACATGGACAAGTGATAAATACCTCCAAACTCCACCTTCACCCCCTACCATGCATCACCAAACATCCTTATCATCTCAGTATTCTGGTTGATCTTGACCTCAACTTAGATACCCTCCACTAGTACCTTGAGCATACGATATGCATCCTCCAAGGTAAACATCACCTCACCCGTGGGGAGATGAAAGGTCCCCCTATCTGCATCCCACCTCTCTGCCAAAGTAAATAGGTAACACTCATAAGCCCTCACCACATCCAACAGGGCTACATTTGCTAGCCCCACCTCTTCTTGTAGCTCCCACTCCTCATTTTAAACTGCCTTCCTCATCCCAAGTATGTAAGGCAAGAACCGGTATCGAGCCTCCAAAAATCTAAGCTACAACACAACACAAAATATTTGTTAATAATTTAAAAAAAACACACAAAAACTATGCATAATACAAAAACATAATCAAATGTGTTACCTCAGCAACCCATTCTCCAATCGTAGCCTCGACCTCCACACCGACTCCCTCCACCACCATAGCTTTTGCACTCTAAAAGCTTCACCCCACTTCACTCCACTCTCCCAAATGTAGCTTCTAAAATTCTCAAATGCACAAATGAGCTTATTTTCTTGTCCTCGTAGCCATTTATAGCTGCTTTAGGTGCCTTTAGATTCCTATGGGTATTTCTTAGCACACTGAAGTGCCCATGGGCATTTACAAAATACACAATCACTAAAGAACGTCTCTATAGGCCAAAAGCATTAATGGGTGTTTAGCATCAAAAGACAAAAACATCACAAAACAATGGCTTACTCCACAAAATCACTCCAAATTTCATCCATGCATTCATTTCATCATTTTATCAAGTTTTGTGAAGATGCCAACTGATTTGGATGCACAATTTTCATTTGCAACCACCAATTGTAAATTCGCCATGCAAGTTACAAAAGCACCCCAAAAAGGTCCAAATCTTCACAAAACAATGATCATAATACTTCTCATCATTTATACATAATTTTCACATCGTTTCATATCATCATTTGCATATTTGCCAAGTGCAGAACGAACATTCAAGTGAATCTTATATATAGTGGGCTTTTCAATATACTTTATGATTGTAGTGATTTGCGTCCATGCAATTCGATAAGATGAAAGATCTACCATAAGGATACTTGGTCATTTTTATCATAATATATCTTCTTTATTGAAATATTAATCATATTTGGTACTTCACATTTTGCATGAAAAATTGCCAAGAACAATTTGCACAAAAATATGTCATTGATGGCCTAGTTCGTGGGGCTTAAAATAGGGACATTATCACATTTCATAATTACACATTTCCTTGACAGTCATCATGGTGACTAGATTTAGCTAGGGTGATTGGTTTTGATCATAGAAATTATCTAACAGTCACTTGTTGGCCCTCCAAAATGGACTACTTATATCTTTGTATCTTCATCTTTGTATATCAATGACACTAGAAGGCATATTCTTCAGCAACATCGAATAACCCTAAATTTTGGGTAACCACATTTGGTTTTCACTTTTCCACAATGGTATACACCCTACATGATCATGACATCTACACCTGGTAAAATCCCTTCATCTATTGGGGCAAAAATAGATGCATTTTGCATCACATCTACCATAAACCCCTTCATCTGTTGGGGCAAAAAATAGACACATTTTCCATCACAAATCTTCACAAAATCCTTCATTTTTTGGGGAAAAATTAGATGCATAATATCACATTTTTGTCTCCAATTCCCTTTCCACCGTTAGGGAAAAAATGGTATCATATTTGCATCATTCATTTGCATAGATTTTTTGATTGGCTTGTGAGATTCATCCGTAAACTCATTCACAAATAAAGGGGGTAAGCTACACAAAATTCAAATTCTTTTATTCTTATTTATTCAAGCTCATGTTCCACATCCCAAGAGAAGCTGCATATGCACCTGGCCAATATAAGTGTCTTGCATTTTTGCACTACATTGTGTTTCATGCAACGTAGTACAAAAAGGAGCATCTATAGACACCAAAACCTAGCCAATTGCAATCCATCCTAACTTTCTCGTCATTTTATACCTAGTATTCATATATTTATATATATATATATATTTATTATATATTTATTATATATATATATATAAATTTATTTATTTATTTTATATATATATATATATTTAATATTAATATTATATATATATTTATATAAGTGAATTAATCCCAACCATACGATTTCATTTAATCGTGTTTGTTCCTCCATCCACATCAATACATGCCACACCCTAAATTTAATATCCACACTTCGATATGCTTTTATCTTAGCCACACGATTAGTTTCATTGAAACCCTAAGTATGCCCTAAGTTGGATTATAAATAGAGACCATTTTGATGGCTTAAACTCAAATTTTTTGAATTCCCTCAGATCCTTAAGTTCCCTAAGCAACCTGAGTAATTCTTACCCTGAGATTCTTTGAGCTTCAGTTGCCCTTGGAATATTTGAGTACTTATGCCTCCATTCTCATTTGTTGTAACCCTTGTAGTTGCACCATCTGCTTCCCCTCACTATATATACTTATGTAGCATATTTCCTCAGCCATTGAACACATTTGAGTGCTTTCTATCATCATCGTGCACATCTGGGCACCTCCCTACCAGTCCTAAGTGCCCACATATGTTTCCTATATCTACCAGGTGCCCAAGGATGTTTTACATAAGCATTATGAGCACCTCCTAGCCTTTGAGCAATGCTAGGGCATCACCGCACCTATCATCTACAACAAAATCTCACAAAATGAAAGACAACAAGCAAGAGTAAGGTAAATCCATTTATGTTATTATATTTCATGTTGTCTTATCTTGTTCACATTTCCATTGCTATAACTAGGGTTTTTTTAGTTGTGATTTTTTAGGGTTCACACTATGGAGACCTCATTTATTATTATTGATTCTATGGTTTCTTTGTGTGCAGGTTCTAGAAATACATCATAAGCATTGGATAGTTGTTTATGTTGGAGTGGCCTGCATTGGATATCTAGAATCCCACTCAACCTTGTTGGAAGCAAAGACGCGGTTGAAGACACCACGAGTTATTTGTGGCTAGGGTTTTAGAGAACCCTAGAAAAATTTGTAATATTGTATCAAGGTATTCTTGGATCTACTATTGTAACAACGGAGTTCCTAGGCTCCCTAATTTATCAATATAAATTCCATTTTTTTTTGCAATATTTGATTCATTTGAGTTTTGTTTTATTTAGCATTGTTTTGTGTCACATTTTTAGCTCTTTAGAAAATACTACTATAGTTGATGGATTGAATTCCATGTGGTATCTTTTGGTTGTAGTCCATGCCATTACATAAGGACATTAGTGATGATACAATTGCAATATGAACTTCAATCCAAAATTTGTTTGGGCTCTAGAATGATGGATCCTTCTTTGTTGAGTTTAGATAATGTTTGCTGAACTTGTATTTTACTCTCGATGACCTATTTTAATAGAGGCATGATAAAATAGGTGTATCTTGGAAGTGGGTGGAAGGCCTAATTTTAGTCAATGAAACCAATTTGTTGTAACACCTGCAAGGGATCAAGACTAATTTTGGTACCCATGGAGCTATAGTGATGATTCTTTGTAGGGTTGTATATGGAAGAAGATCATATCCCATGCCTCAAAGTTATACTCAAAATGGTGTTGATTAGTTTGTTGATGCATATAGTTTTAGGCCAATTCTAGATTCTTCTTAATATACTAGAGGAGTGCTACATGCTCATGAAGAGTGGCATATACTGCTTAAACTTTAGGTTTTTCTAGAATGTAGGAGGAAGGTGTTGATGGAGGGTGACCATATACTATTTCAAAAAATATGACTTTGATGGCTATGTCATATGAGGTATTATACCACTATTCAGCTAGAGGAAGTCATTTAACCCATTATGTAAAATGTTTTGATGCAAAAGAACAAAAATATTTTTGTATGAATTTATTAACAAACTCTATTTGGTCATCTATTTAAGGATGATAAGCTAATTTCATTTTAAGGTGAATACCCTACTACTTAAACAGTTCCTACCAAAAGTGACTGGTAAAAGTAGGATTCTTATTTAAAAAAAATGTAGTTAAGCATGGAAAATTTGTGGTAGTCATAAATGTAGACTCTAAATTTCCTATATCTGAAAGTGCATTCCATATATAGTAAGTATGACTTTCATACTGCCTTAAATTGTCTTTCCATCATTTAAATGGGCACAGATACGAGTAGGTTAAGTCATTGAGAGAAAGTTACATGATCACAAAACGTGCATCTTGAATAGAACCAATTGTAAAACAGCAAAACATTTGTCGAATTCACATGAGATCCAACTAGAATATCAAGATATCTGGTTCCAAAACCTTGATGAGTGAATGATTTCCCAAAATTTGGAAAAGTGGCCCATCACAGAATAGAATAGCTATGCTTTGGTCCTCCTTGATATAAAGTGGGCTTAAGTCATCTCCATTTTATAAGCCTTGATATATAGTGGGTCTCATTGTGTAAGCAAGCATTTTGTAAGTCTTTGTTGGCCTCGTTGTGTAAGCAAAATTTTTGTACAAGACATATCTATGAAAATACTTCTACAAATTTGGAAGAAATTAACCTGGCTTACCAATGTATTAAGGGAACAATACATTTTCTTGGCTAAGAGCTTCTCGCCTGTAACTTCGTATTCATAACTATAATTCTATTATTATTAGTGCACCTCAAAATCATTATTAAACTGGAAGAAAATTCTATCTTCAGAACATGACTCTATAGAAACTATTTGTAGGGTTGTACAAATGATGCAACAGCTCTTTGATTTAAAGTTATGCTTTTATAAACCATGGGATGTGTGTTTATAAAAAAGAAATAAAAGTTATTCTTTTGAGTAATTTATTGATTAGTTCTTTGAGAATTTCATCTTAAATGTTAAAAATAAGTTCTCATTATTTGATGTCTAAGCTTTAAGATGACATGATGATGAATCTATTTACGATTTTAGAAACTGTTTGGGGTTGTCATCACTAAATTGCCATTCATACTACTAATGGATGAGCTAATTAAGTTATTCACCAAGAGTTGTTTAAAACCTATCTCTTGTATGCTTCAAATATAAACATATCAATCATTTGAAGAAGCTTTAACTCAGGCAACAATCACCACAACAAACTACTTATCATGTGGTACCCTCAACAACTCAAGCCATGTATAACATAGTACCAGTAGTCAAAAACCATCCCCAATGATAGTCTATGCAACAAAATCACCAATACACCTCCTTAGCCGAGTCATATGCTTCCCTTTTCTAAAGGTTGTATGACATGAACAAACTTGCTTTACCCAAAATCAAACCTGATGATCCTACCAAACATAGTAAACATTATTGGGAGCAGCTATTTCTTCCTTATAATTGGCAAAATGGGTATGACATTAACAATTGCCATGTATTTAAAGATATAGTGCAAGACCTTATTGACTTGGGGGCATTCAAGCTTGAACATACCCTCGCTCAACAAAATCAAAAACTTGGTAGATTTAAAACACCACTTCCTCATCACGAGGAGGTGCAACCAAATGTAGGGGAGACTAACACCAAAACTTCTCCTAATAAATTCAATCACATACAAAAATACCAAGGGTTTATAGGGGTTATGCATGTGGTCACTAGAGGTCAAAGGGACAACCAACAAAGGCAACCACCTCAAGAAAGTGTCTCACAACATTCTACATCACCACCCATACAAGTTTACCCTAATATTTCATCACCC
This sequence comes from Wollemia nobilis, assembly GCA_028583015.1. Lineage (NCBI taxonomy): Eukaryota > Viridiplantae > Streptophyta > Pinopsida > Araucariales > Araucariaceae > Wollemia > Wollemia nobilis. The sequence goes on along the minus strand of JAQPPZ010016892.1, from coordinate 31,629,833 downwards.
ATCCATATACCTATCCAATAAAATCCTCCAAATCCACCCATAAATCATCCACCTTGACCAATAATCTCATTAATTATTCGGTTAACTACAAGCCTAAAAATGGCTTTTTCTAAACTGTTAATCTATGAGTTAATTCAACAATATCCTCCAGCCATTAATGGATATTTTGAAATCCATAAAATTACAATTACAAGAACCTAATGCCTTCAAAAAAAAATTTGGGAGCATCTAAACATACATGGATCCTTCCATCACATTCTATGACTTTGACATTAAGTCAATCTTATCAGAATCAGTAGATCCTCTAGTGCACATTATGGCTCTAATTGACAATAAGTCTTTTAAAAGATTCCTAATTGATATCATTTCCTCTATCAACATCATCACCACATACTCTCTTCATAATTTGAACCTTATCCCATCCCATATCACCAATTCATCATTTACCCTCAAAGCATTCAATGATGATTTGTGTTCCACAGTTGGCACTACCATTTTTCCCATCGAAGTCAGGTCAAAATGTTGCACACCATTTTTGACATATTGGAAGGATCCATGACGTACAATGTACTATTAGTCTCACAATGACACTGAGAGGGGGGGGTGAATCAGTGTAGCTCTTTTAAATATTAAATCTTCAACTCTTAAAGCCAAAATAGTGAAAACTTAAAACCACACAAAGCAAATATAACAAGAGAGCATCACACAACACAAGATGTACCGAGGTTCACCAGTTTTGGCTACTCCTCAAAAATTGACTGTTTGTACTCCCATAAAAATCTAGCCTTTGCAAAGCACCAAATTTACAATCAATTTACCATAATCAACTGGAAGGAGCACCAACCCCTGATTTATATTTACTAGCACCAACTGGAAGGAGCACCAACCCCTGATTTATCTGCACCAACAGAAAGGAGCACCAACCCCTGATTCCAAGCACCAACTTGGAATTTTTGAAGCTAGAATATTGACATAAAAATGCCTTCACTTTTACAAGACCCTGACTGGTCTATTGCTTACTCAGCATCACCCAGAATTCACATAACACACACCCTTCTTAGTCACCTATCGTGCACCTCTCGCTCTCCTCTCACTCTCTTCTTGCGCTCCTCTTGTGCACTTCATCGACTAAATTCCCCAACTAAAATTCTCCAAGCAATGCTCCTTTTATAAGCATATTGTCTCTCTATAACTCCAGTTGTAACTCCTTTCATTTCTCATACGCCACTTGTCAATTGTAACGTCTTCTATATGTAACTCCTTTTGTTTATATAGAGTAGGCATTTCGTCAAACATGTTACATGCAATGAATTGACACCATATACTCCTACCATGACTGTTCGTCTTCTCGGTCATGACTATTCATTTTCTCCTTGCATGTCTGTTCTTTTTCTCTTTGCATGTCTATTCGTTTTCTCCCTGCATGACTGTTCATTTTCTATTTTAACGACTATTCATTTTCTCCTTCCATGACTATTCTTATTTTAGTTGCATGATTTTTTTTTTTGTAACTGCACCTGTAACTGACGTACTGAATTCTGTTAACTCTTCTTATTTTAGTTGCATGATTTTCTTTTGCAACAGTCCCTGTAACTACCGTATAACTTCAGTTAATTGTCACATATCTTATTTTGGCTGGGTTCTCTTCTTAGCTCGTGCCAAAGTGACCTGTCGTGAAATCATGACACTTCTGCCTCTTTGTCCTCTTCTCGGCTTTCACCCATGAAAACACATGTCATGATATCACGACACTTTCGCCTCCTTGCTTCTTTTCTTGGCTTGTACCCGCAAAAACACATGTCACGATATCGCGACACTTTTGCCTCCTTACTACTTTACTTGGTTTGAACCCACGAAAACACATGTCGCGATATCGTGACACTTTTGCCTCCTTGCTAATTTACTTGGTTTAAACCCACGAAAACACATGTCGCGATATTGCGACACTTTTGCCTCCTTGCTACTTTACTTGGTTTGAACCCGTGAAAACACAACATGTCACGATATCGCAACACTTTCACCTCCTTGCTTCTTTTGTTTGCTTGTACCCACGAAAACACAACATGTCACGATATCGCAACACTTTTGCCTTCTTACTTCTTTTGTTTGCTTGTACTCGCAAAAACACATGTCACGATATCGTGACACTTTCACCTCCTTACTTCTTTTCTTGGCTTGTACTCGCGAAAACACATGTCACGATATCATGACACTTTCGCCTCCATACTCTTCCTCCTTAATTTTGTCGCAATATCATGACACTTCTGCCTTCTTACTTTCTCTCTTCTCCTTTAGTCATGAAAATGTGACATGTCGCGATATCACGACACTTTTTCTCCTTTTCTCTTTCTCTTGCCTTCGGGTCATGAAAACGCGACATGTCATGATATCACGACACTTTTTCTCCTTTGCTCTTTCTCTTGCCTTTGGGTTGTGAAAACATGACATGTCACGATATCGTGACACTTTTTCTCTCGGACTCTCTCTCTTGTAATATGTCACGAAATCATGATACTTTTTCTCTCAGACTCTCTCTCTTACAATATGTCACGAAATCATGACGTTTTTTCTTTCGGACTCTCTCTCTTGCAATATGTCGTGAAATCACAACACTTTTTCTTTCGAACTCTCTCTCTCTTGCAATATGTCGCAAAATCGTGACACTTTTTCTTCCATACAATCTCTCTTGCAATATGTCACAAAATCATGAGACTTTTTCTTTCGGACTCTCTCTCTTGCAATATGTCACGAAATCGTGACACTTTTTATTTTGTACAATCTCTTGCAATATGTCACGAAATCGTGACACTTTTTCTTTCAAACTCTCTCTCTTCGAACATGTCACGAAATCACGACAATTTTTCTTGCTTGCGCTTTCTCTTCGAACATGTCACGAAATCATGATAGTTTTGCTTGTTTGCGCTTTCTCTCCAAACATGTCACAAAATCATGAAAGTTTTGCTTGCTTGCACTTTCTCTCTGAACATGTCGTGAAATTGCGACAGTTTTTATTGCTTGCGCTTTCTCTCTGAACATGTCACGAAATCATGATATTTTTGCTTGCTTGTGCTTTTTCTCCGAACATGTCACAAAATTGCAACAGTTTTGCTTGCTTGCGCTTTCTCTCCGAAAATGTCATGAAATCATGACAGTTTTGCTTGCTTGCACTTTCTTTTTGAACATGTCACGAAATTGCGACAGTTTTTCTTTCTTCTCAACATGTCGTGATATCGCAACAATTTTTCTTTCTTGCTCAACATGTCATGATATTGAGAAAGTTTTCTTCCTTGTGATTTTCTTTTGATTTTTAGCATATGTGCCACTTCGATCTTTTGGAAAATCACTGTACATACTCTGAAGAACTTCATAAATCTTGTCCACTGCATCAAATGATATGTCTGACTGTATTTACAACAATGACAATATTGTTGCTGCACCTTGCTCAATAATCTCCCCCTTTGGAATTGTTGGCAACACACGTGCAATTTCCTGTAATCGTTCTCCCCCTTTGAAAATAATACCAAAGGGCTACTACAGAATCCCCCTAAGTCGATGCACAACATTCTCAGGCACAAATTATGAAAGTTAGCAAAAATTACAAACATGAGCAAAAATATTATCAAATATATAAATGCTCCCCCTGAGAATGTGGTCCCGATAGCTAGTCAGTTCTTGGGAAACATGACCACTCCCAATTTATTGCAAAGGTACTCAAAAATTTCTTTGGGCAGTGGTTTTGTGAAGATATTTGCTACTTGCTCTGTAGTTGGGACAAAATCCAACTTAACCTCACCTTCCACAACTTTCTCCTTCAAAAAGTGATACCTACGTACAACATGTTATCGCTACAATATATTCTGCCTCTACTATCGATAAAGAAACTGACTCTTATTTCTTACTATTCCACACGACCAATCTGTCTCCAAGATAGAATGCACCTCCACTGGTACTCTTTCTGTCATCTACACATCCTGCCCAATCTACATCTTTTGGATACCATAACCCATACTCCATAGTACCCTTGTGATATTATAGAAGACTCTATCTCTCTACTGCACTGACTAGTGGACCTCTCTCCACTTGAAGAATCCTCACTCAGATCTATCTTCAACTATGTTGGCTACTGGATCTCTATCCATTGATACTTTGTCCTCTATACTCTATAAATAGGCTCACACAGAACCTACTTAACAAGCTCACATAGAACTTGTCCAATGCTGAATAACAAGCTCACACAGAACTTGTCCAATGTTGAATAACAAGCTCATACAAAACCTATCCAAATCTGCTCCAACAAGCTCACTAAGAACTTGTCTGAATCTACTCTAGTAAGCTCACCAAGAACTTGCCCAAATCTACTCTAACAATCTCACCAATAATTTGCCCAAATATGGTCTAGCAAGCTCACTAAGAACTTGCCCAAATATTCTCTAGAAATCTGTCCCAACACTATCCTCAAATATTTCCCAAAGGTATTCTCAATGGCTCAATCAATCATGCTTAAGTAGTACTCAAAATGAACTCAAAAATGAATGATGGAATAATTTATTTCATAGAACTTTAAAAATCACTTCACACATAACTTAACTAGGGTCAATCAAATCAACTCAACCAATCATCACAAGGGACAAATCTCTCTCACACAACCCTAGTCCAAGTATGTATCAACCAACTCAAATATTTCCAACAATGCTTAACCACAAATATCACATAACAATGATACTCATGTTCTTTTCTAACTCAAGTTATTTCACAACCAATGGGCTTCAACCACTATGCTTATAACACAAGGTTTAAACACAACTCTCAATTCAGAAAACCTTGATGCATTCAACCAACCACTTTCGAAAAAGAAACCACAAACAATAATTTCCCTCCAATGATATTTCAAAAATCAACCACCATAATGTTGTCACATGAGTCTCCTTAGGATTAGCTTGAAATTGTGCTACCATGCAAACTGCCTGTAAGATATCTGGTCTGGTAGCTATCAAATATAGTAGGCTCCTAATCATAGATCTATACATGGTTTGATCAACATCTGGAGATTTGTCATCCTTGATCAACTTGCAACCTGTCGTCATGGGATTGCTAACTAGCTTACAATCCTCCATTGTGAACTTTTTAGCATAGTTTAATCAACACACAACTCTCAGCTATGCAAAAGTTACTCCCAAATCAAAATTGACCGACTCTCTAGGTAGCCTGCACATAATTTCTTTAGCATTTTGACTGCCACCTCCTCCGTGACTAACGACTTTGCCTCGCATCTGTTGTGCAGCTCAATGTCTCTGGTTTTTAATGACTACCATGAATGTTTTCATTGTCCATGCAGGTATTGATAGTGGACCGTTACATCTAGCATTGGAACCTCAATCTACGTGCAATCAACAACTCTCAATATTCTACTTCCTGCTAGGGCATATGTCACAGCTACTTAATGTCTTAGGCAAATGTCCATGTGATTCCAGGGAGAATTTCTCCTCACTGCAATCAAGGGATTCCTCGGACAATATCTTGCATTTATCAAATAATGTAAGACTTTCTTAGTTTCATAGGCATCTTGTCCTCCTTAACGCTTCACCACTTGGGCACTATCTGATGCATAGTCGTTATACCATCATTAATTCTCAATGAATCTGTCAATCTAGGGCAGTGTACAAGGCTATCTGCGAAAGAAGTGAAACAACTATAACTTAGGTCAATCTAGAGCAACAAGTCTTATTGGTGGAACCGATTGTGTGGGGGGTTTTGGAACATTCCTATATCTAAATTGCATGAATTAAATCTTAATCTAAGTTGCAAAATTGAAAACTAATCATTAACTACATAAATGAAGTCCTAATTACAATTGCAAAATAAGACCTAATTATATTGCAAAAATAATAGTTGCAAAATTGAAAGTCTGATCCTAATTGCAGAAAGGAAATCTAATTGCTTTTGCAATAATGAAATTCTAGATCTAATGTGGAAATAAAAACTGTCAAAGTTTTGTAACAGAAGGTTGTCAATCTTTTGTTCAGGTTTTAACAGCAAAACATAAAAATGCAGGAAAATTGCTAAAAAATAGTAAATTCTAGAAATAACAGTCTAAAATAAAGTGGAAGATTTGATGAAAGTAATATTGCAACTAAAACATTAAGCACAAGGTTAATCTATGCAAAAATAAACTAATATTGTAAATATTGTCAACTGTTTACAAGCAATTGAAATAACAAGTTCTACAACTCATTCTGCTGCAGCAAAATCAGAATAAAAACCTCGCTTGTTAGTCCTCCTCCTAGGTCTGGAAGTGGCCAGCCTCTTTGTCTAGAAGAAGGTGTAAGTCTCTCTCTCTTTCTAAATCTTAATCACACTCATTTACAAGCAATATGAAATAGATATGGTGCACTTTATTGATCAAAAGACATGATTACAAGAATTCTGCTGAAAAACTATTACAGGACTGTAACAGTCAATTTCTAGCTATACTCTATATTTTCTACTAGCTTCCTTACTCTTTTCACTATTTTCTATCTCCTTTACTACCTACCCGGCTCAACCTAAATGGAAGCAATATTTATAGCTATCCTATGATCTGATTACAAACAAAGAATATCTCAAAAGATCTAATCCTACAATGTTGCAACAAATTTTGGTTTTATCCTAGAAGAGGACTAAAACTTGATCTTTCCCTTAATGATGACTTTGGTCAGCAATGACGGCAAAGACAGATGGAATATATTTCCCTTTACCTTTTCCAACCTTTATTTCCCCTTTTTTGGCTTTAGAAATCGGTCAACAGGTCAAATAAACCATTCTATTCTTCATTCTGAAGATAAGTGGCTTCATTTCGAAGACAATGCAGTTCTCATTCCAAAGATCACTCATTCCGAAGATACTGCATTCTCATTCTGAATATCACTCATTCCGAAGATACTGCATGCTTCATTTCGAAGATCCGCTCATTTTGAAGATGTTGCATTCTTCATTCCAAAGATCCGCTCATTTCGAAGACGCTGCATTCTTCATTCCGAAGATCCGCTCATTTCGAAGATGCTGTGTTCTTTCATTCTAAAGATATCTGTTCATTCCGAAGATACTTCAGAATGAAAAAATGTATGCTTTTATGTGATTTATTTTACATATCTTAGGTGGGTTATCTCCTAAGATCAAATTCCAATGGTCTTCATCCCTTTCCTCAAGTGAATTCCATGCCTTGCTATTTATGGAAAACTGGCTGGAATTTACATGGGAAAGACTAGTTTTTGCTACACAGCAACAGTTTGCTTGCACTGTTGCCAAATTTAAGTGAAATAAATGCTTGAGATAAATCAAAACATGATTAGTGAAATGCTACTATTATTTTAAGCATATCCCATTGTAGCAAATCATAGCAAAAAGAACACAAAACTATGCAAAAAGCTGTAAAATCAGCATATAATATTTCAAATACATTGATCATGCAAAATGGTTAATATACAACATATTGAATCAACTTAACTAACATATCAGATAAAACATAAGAGTTTATAGGCATTTTTAGTGTTCAAAACATGTTATGATTGAGGCATTTCTAGGCCTCATCATTTTCCCCCCAACTTATATTAATGCATGCCCTTATGCATTCTATTGGGCTATGGAATCACATATGTCCATGTTTAGATTCCATGACCTGTAGAATAATTTCTTGCCTATGTAATACCCCCTATTTTCCTGAATGTTTTTGAGCCAATCTTCAAATTGTTCATCAGGTTGGGCATCTTCCTCAAAGTAGAATGGAACTGGAGTAATGATGGTCGGAGGCCTGAACCTGAGACCTATCTAGTTATGTTGCATGATCTGAATCAGTTGGACTACACCTTATGCTCTTCTTATAGACCATTCTAAGTTGATGGGGGAGATAGGTTCTCTTTTCCTCAAAGACATGGAAAGTTCATTCCATATGTCTCTGCATACTGACAATGCTGGGAAGAAATTATGATCACAAAAATTGTCAAATCTAGCCACACAGTCCCTTAAATTGTTCAAGTACATTCTCTTTATATCATCCCTATTCATCATTGAGAAGTGATGACTGGTGATAACTAGGTGATTTGGCTAGATTGCTCTGACTAAAAACTCAGCCCTTGTTTCAATCACTTTATTCTACCTTTTCTCTTGATCCCAGTAAATTTGATTCTGCAAAGTAGACATAAATGCTCTCAACTGAACATCTCCAATGTAGATTTGAGGATGAGAGTCAACTTCCTTTGGAATGAAGAAACTGTGTAAAAACAGTTCACACAGGAGATTTTTCTGCTCAAAAGGACTGTTAAAATATGCCTCCAAAAAATCTTCAATAGTGTCCAATTTATATGGAAGTTTTGAAGTAATCCTCATGACCTGCCATCTGAGGTATTTTTCCTTCAAAATAAGGCTGTAAAATCTAGCTGGTCGTCTAAATTGGACTAAAAACTCAGCAATTTGGCATAAGTCAGAAACATTTTCTTTCAATGCCTAAATTTCTGTGTCCTTGGCTTCTAGTTGTTTTGCTTCCAATTTGAACTTTTCAATTTTAGTGGCAAGCTGCTCATATCTAATCATCCAGCTAGCTATGTTTGCATTGTACTGCTCTAGAGACACAGTATTAGGTGGTCTTACTACAAGGGGGATCCTAGGCAACATATTTATCTGAACTCCTTTTTCTACCACTTCCATTGGCTGTTCATCTGTCAATAACTCTACTTGCACCCCCTTATTTGCAATTTCTATGGGGTTGTCATCAGATAGTATTTCTACTTGTACCCCCTTATCTGCTGTTTCTACTGAAAGTGTAACAAGTTGAAATGCAGGGACCTCAATAGGAGTACTTACTTGAATATTTTCTTGCTACTGGAACTGTTCCTGTGTTGGTGGCTCATCTGCAACATCCTCTGCAATATTCTTTATCATTTTTGAAGCATCCTCAGAATAAGAAGGTAATGCCTCAAAATAAATAGGCACTTCTTCAGAATGAAAGAGTGCTATTTCAGGATGAACTCCTATGTCTGCCTCAATAGAGTTATCTACTCTTGATAGACCCAGAAGCAATTGAGCCAAATTATCTTCATCATGGAACATAGCTAGCTATTTTTTAGATTATGACAACAATTTTTTCAGTTCTGCCACTTCCTGCTGAAGCTCTACAATTTTTCTTTCTTGCATCTCAATGATGCTTTCTTTCTTTGAAATTCACCTGGTCTGTGTTTTGACAACACTTCTTGCTACCCTCAACTGCTCTGTGATGTCTTCTACTTTTGTTTCTGCTTCAAAAGCTGATGCAAACAAATCAGTTGCAGTTGGTTGTTCAACCAAATTTTCCTCTTCTTCTACAATAGTTTGTTCTTATTTAGGAGGCTCTGTGAGACTATCTATAAGGGTATCCACCATATCTATAGCCTGTTGAACTATAGCCTCCTCCAAACCATCCTTCTTAGTTTATGTCTCAGCTATTTGTTCAAGGAATTCTGGAAATTTTTCAGATGCTGGTTGTATCTCTGTGACATCTGGGCTGCTTGGTCTGTCTTCTTCCTCCATTACCTATTCTGCAGTTTCTTTCAAATGGATTCTTATAGACCTCCTAGTTCCATATGCAAACCTCTTCTTTTTTCTCTATTTTCTGGTGACAGCAGGGGTCATGGGGTCAGTTTCAGATGCCTCTGTTTCCCTTTTTTCACTTCTTTGTTTTGCCAAATCAGTTGCAGCTTCAGCAAAATGAACCTTCTTTTGTTTTTTTGCTCTGCTGCCAGTTCCAGATCCTCTTTTCTTTTGTTTCTTATCTTGTGAAGTTGAATTTTTAGGAGTAAGGTTTTCTGCTGCTGCTGTGGGGTGTAGTTCTGTAACAGCTTTAGGGGCACTTTTTGTAGTTTCTTCTACAGCATCCTTTGCAACATTTTTTGCAACAGCTATTTCCTCTTCTGCAGCAACATCAACAGCATTTGGTTCTTCTTCTTCCTCACTTTCATCCCCAAAAATGACATCATTTAGGGTAGAGTAAAACTTGTCAAAACTCCTAGGGTTTCCTCTAAAATGGTGTTGGAAAACTAATTTGATGAGGCCATGATGGCGAAGGCTTCCTTTACCCTCTTGATATCTCTTTGCCATGTTCTTTAACTCTTGATACAAATACAGGGGAAGATTTACCCTAACCTCTGGTTGTTGCCCACCATGTCTGAGATGGTTCAAAATTCTCAGATGATGCCCTGATAATAGCACATACTACCCTTCACAGGTTAAAAATTTAATTACCCAGGTGGCTACTTCATCCCAGGGTTCTTGCAAGCTGGCCCTTTTTAACCCTTTGCATGTGTTGTTATGGGTTAAATACTCTGGTTCTCTATCATTTTCTTCTACAAACTGATTAACTATATTTACCAATGTGTTCTTGCCAGATCTAGAAATTGAAATCCCTTCTAATGGTAGCTCTGTAATCTAATTTAAAATTTTAGGGCTTACCTCAATAGTCATGCTGTTAACATGTGCTCGGTTGTTTTTGAATGTATGAGTGAACATGCCAGCCAAATCTTTAGAAGACCCATTGAATTTATCCAAAAATGGCATAAACCCTCCTTCAAAAATCTACACAACTACTATATTTTCTCAGAGGTAAGTGGTATATGCATTCTCTGTTCTAATCTTTCACCCCATTTTTCTATTTTAAAAAATGTACATTGCGGCTGTTGTTCTTCTACTAGATTTTTGGCTATTTTCTGTTGCAAATTTACAGAGTTTTAGTTTGAAACCTTTGTTCCTTGTTTCTCGTCTGCTTCTTCAGAATGAACCATAACTTGTGCACTTTACTTCGCAACATGTCTTCGAAAAGAAAGGTGGCACACATTTTTACTTTTGCACTGTACACCTGTTTGTTGATAATTGCATGGATGTCCTTGTCGTCAGATCCACCTCATTAGTTTTGCAGATTCTCACGTGCATGTTAATTGGCATTAAAAACTGGTGGCATATGGTTCGTCACATTCTTTGTATTTCTAATGAGTGCAAAAATAGACCATGTGCTGACTGACACGTGTTCCTTCCTCACATGCAATTAAAAAAGTTGATTTTGTCATACCTTGCCACGTGGAAATGCTCTTTTCAAAGATTATAACTTATTGCGCAGACAAAATTTCATTTCGAATATTATGACCTCATTCCGAAGACAAGTCTTCATTCCGAAGACAAATCCTCATTCCAAAGATTATGACTTCATTTCGAAGACAGGTCTTCATTCCGAAGACAAATCTTCTTTGCAAAATTTTCATTCTGAAGATTAATCCTCATTTCGAAGATCAGTTGTATTGCGAAGGTAAATCGTCATTTAGAAGACAGACCCTCATTTCGAAGATAGATCATCATTCCGAAGATAGATCCTCATTCTGAAGATAGATCTTCATTCTGAAGATATATCCTCATTTCGAAGACAGATCTTCATTTCGAAGACAGATCTTCATTCCGAAGATGATGCAGCAAGTCGTCATTCCGAAGACCAAGTTTCATTCTAAAGACAAATTGTCATTTTGAAGACAAAGTTTCTTTCTGAAGACAAATACAACATTCATTTTGCTGTCATTCTGAAGACAATTTCAATCCGAAGATAATACAGCAGGCACTATTTTTGGCATTCTTGTTCTGAAGATTAGGTAGAAATCAATATTTTCATTTTCAAAACATGTCTTGTGTATGCCAACTCTTATGAATACCTTTTATGCTAATGGTTAATTATCACATACTATATACCAATCATTTTACAATGAAGAAATATAAGAAATATATACTTGATAAAAATAGTTAATGCCAGTTTTGAAAAATGACTGCCTTTGTTGATATTTTGCTAAGATTTTTTGCAACATTTCAAAAACAAGTGCACTTGGTGAATTTTTACAATGATGGTTCAGAAATTTCTCAAGGTTATGTATGCCAGAAAACTGGTTTTCATGCACACCAACTCAGTAGTGCCTTAAGAAAAGGTTTTCACTGCTAAGTTATTCATTTTTCTCTCTTCTTTTTTCTTGATTTTCCCCTCTCTTTTTTTTATATTTTTTTTACCTCTCATTTTCTCTCTTTTTTTTTTCTTTTTTTTTCTTGATCCTAACTATGCCCATGAAGGAATTCATACTCAGAATTTATTCATCTTTTTGTTTTTTGTTTTCTGATTTTTTTGTATTTTCTATTTTTTTTTTTAAATCCACTGATTATGTTGATTGTTTTGAAGTGGAAGAGGGAATCTCTTCCTCCTTCTGTGTATCCAAACTATCAAGTTGCTGCAACAATTCTTCTTTAGTCAAATGTGTATGGTATACCCTGAGGCGATGTCCATTCACTACCAACTTTCTTCGTGACCCATCAATAGAGGATAAACGAGCTGCTCCGTTGTTAAATACCTCCACAATCCAGTAAGGTCCCAACCATCTAGTTCTTAGTTTTCCAGGGAATTCTTCATATTGAGAATCAAATAGTAAAGCCCAATCTCCTTGTTGAAGTTTCCTCTGCTGAATGTGACTGTCATGCCACAACTTCCTCTACTACTGAATTACCTCAGTTTGGTGCAGAGCATCCAATCTAAGTTCATCCAATGCATTCAACTATAGAATCCTGTCTGTCTATGCCTATGACAATTCAATTCTAATTTCTAGTGCTGTGCGCAATGTTAGTAGCTCAAATTCAATAGGTAAGAGAGGCTTTTTACCAAAGACTAGTTCATAAGGTGTGAATCCAGTGGTGGACTTCCAAGTAGTATTGTAGGCCCAAAATGCTTCGGGTAATTTATCTAGCCAATTTTTCCTATGAAAAGCTACTGCTTTTGTCAAGATGCGTTCTAGTTCCCTGTTTGTTGCTTCAACCTGGCCATTTGCTTGTGGGTGGTAAGGTGATGATTTCCTATGTTTGATTTCATATAATTCTGTAAATGCTTTTATGACCTTGGATGCAAATTGGGGTCCTTGGTCTATGGTGATAGACCGTGGAGCTCCAAATATTTGAAAAATCTAAGTATACAAGAAATCAGTGACCTCTTCATGAGCATGTTTGAAAGCACGCACCTCTACCCACTTTGTCAGGTAATCAGTGCATACTAGAATATGCACCTTTCCTTGAGAATGTGGATCAATAGGTCCTACAAAATCAAGCCCCCACCTCTCAAATGGTTCTAAAACCATTTGAGGCTGAAGTGGCATCTCATTTGTATGAGTGGGTTTCCCCATTCTTTGGCATGCATCACAGTGCCTGATGTACTTTTTCACATCCTTGTGAAGAGATGGCCAATAATATCCTATCCCTAAGATTTTCCTAACTGTGCTTTTTACAGAATAGTGTCCACTTGAGGGTTCATCATGACAAGCTCTAAGGATATCATACACTTCATCCTTTCGGATGCACCTACGTAACACATGGTCAAGACTACACTTAAAAAGGATACCCTTAATCCATTCAAAAGAAGAACTCTGTTTGATCAATTGTTTTTTCTGTTTTGAAGTGAAATGTGGAGGAACTTTCCTTGTGACCAAATAATTGGCTATATCTACAAACCAAGGTGATTGAACTGATATAGCAAATAGTTTTTCATCAGGAAAAATGTCATCAACTAATTCCCCTTCATCTGTGTTCTGCAACCTGGACAAGAAATCTGCTACAACATTAGCTTTTCTTGGTTTGTTAATTATAGTGATATCAAATTCTTATAGCAACAACAACCAACGAATAATTATTGCACTTACCATAGGTTTATTCATCAAATACTTAATGGTTGTATGATCTGTGTGAATAAATATTTGATAACCTGTGATATAATGCCTGAATTTGTTGATGGCATAAATTACTGCTAAGAATTCCTTCTCAGTTGTTGTATAATTTTTCTCAGCTCCTGTTAAGTTCTTGCTAATGTTGTAGATGGTATAATGTTCACCATTATCAATTTGTCATAATGTTGCTCCAATTGCTGTATTGGAGGCATCAGTCTGTATGTGAAATGGTAATGTCCAATTAGGTCCTCTAAGCACAGGTGGAGTTATCAATTTCTCTTTCAGAGCTTCAAATGCTTCCTGACACTTTACAATCCAAGAGAATTCAAAATATTTATTCAATAGGGCAAACATAGGACTGGCTATTGTACTAAAGTTGGAAATACACCTGTGGTAAAAACCAATGTGTCCTAGGAAGCTTCTGACATTAGTCTGAGTTTTAGGAGGAAGGAGATTCTTGATAATTTCAACCTTCTTTGGGTCAACTTGGATCCCTTCAAGAGAGATGTGATGACCAAGAACTATCCCTTCCTTCATCATCATGAAGAATTTATTTGGATTTAAGGATAAGTGGTATGTTTCACAGCGAGTTAAGACTTTGTCAAGATTTTTCAATGTAAAATAAAAAGTTTGTCCACATACTGTGAAATCATCCATGTATATTTCAACACTTTTGGTGGTCAGATCAGCAAAAATTGCTAGGACTGCTCGCTAAAAAGTTGTTTGGGGCATTACACAAACCAAAAGGTAAAACCCTATAGGCAAATGTTCCCCATGGACATGTAAAAGTTGTCTTTTCTTGATCTTCAAGTGCAATCCGAATTTGATTATATCCACTAAATCCATCAAGAAAACAAAAGTATCTTTTTCCAGCAAGAGTATCTAACACTTGATCTATGAAAGGTAATGGAAAATGGTCTTTGTATGTCACCTTATTCAATTCTCTATAGTCTACACATATTATCATTTTTCCATTTTTCTTAGGAACTATTACCAATGGAGACACCCATTGGCTATTAGAAATTGGGTAAATGAATCCTACTTCTAGGAGCTTTTCAATTTCTTCTTTCACAATATCTCTTAAGGCAGGATTCAATCTTCTTTGAGGTTTTCTGACTAGCTTGAATTCTTCAGTATAGATTCTATGGGTACATATATCAGGATGAACTCTTGACATATCTTTGTAGTTCCAAGCAAAAGCATGAACATGCTTCTGCAAGACAACTATCAGTTTTTCTTCCTCTTCCCTAGTAAGCTGGTTGTAGATGTTCAAAAATTTTCCTGGCTGGACTTCTATTTGTTTTGTATTTAGAAGGACTAAATTCACTCCTTCATACTTGGTAATTAAGGGATTAAGAGGACATTGCTAAGATGGGAGAAAAGAAGTAGTTTATGTTTTATTGCTTCTTGAGGGAAGCATATCTTGTATGGAATAGTGAGAAGGAAAAATCAGATGATGGTGCCATCCATGTGATAGTGAAACAGAGTTTCCCTGTAATAGCACAGATGATTCATCTTCAAATTTTTTATTCTCCTCATTACTTATCAACTGTTGGATATTTGTTGCTTCCCCTCCTAAACCTTGTTCATGCAGAACATTCATCAGGATTGTTTCATTTTCTAAGTTTTCTGTGTCATTGAGGTCTTCTGTGTGTTCTCTTACTACTAAAGTAGCTAGTGTAGAAATGACCTCTTCTGGTTCTTCCTCTGAGTCCAAAAACCATAACTGACCTAAAAATTTGCTAGATGGTTTTGCAAGAGGATATAAAGAAATCTGTTTCAGATCAATACCATTTGAAATAGTCATATTTCCAGATCTACAGTCTATGAATGTTGTTGCAGTTGCAAGCCAAGGTCTTCCCAAAATAATGGGATATCCATGTGCTGAATTTCTTGGCTGTAAAACCAGAAAATCTGCAAGGAATTCCCAAGAAGAAACTTCTATAGGGACATCTTCAATGATTCCTTTAGGTTTTGCAACTGACCTATCAGCCATTTCTAAAACTGTAAATGTGGGGCTGAGATGTTTGAGCTATAATTGTTCCATTGTATCTTTGGTCATGACATTTATTGTAGCTCCTAGATCCACTAAAACATTTGATATTGGTACTGAACCTATGGTGATTGTGATAACTGGGCTTCTTGGATCACTATACTTTGGAGGTAGTAGTTTTCCAGATAAGAGATCAGCTATCTTTCCTTCAACTCTGCACGGTTTTGGGAAATGCTTTCTTCTTTCTTCCTACTCTTTTAATGCACAAATTTTGGACAAGATCTTGTTAATCTCTGGTATTTCCTTAATGGCTTGCAATAAAGGCAATGAGATAGTCAACTTTTTGAGTTCTTTGACCAATTCTGACTCATAATTTTTTGGTATTGCATTAAGTCTTTCAAGATATGGAATTATCCTTGGTAATTGTTCTGCTTATGTCTCTTTCTCTATTGTTGGTTCCAATTTTTCTATTTATATTGTTGGTTGGATTCTCTCTGGTTCTGATGATTCTTTCTCTTCATTTTCTTTGACTTCAATTGAAACTAGTTCAGGTACAACTTTCCCTGAATGAAGTTGGATGTCACTACAATCAAGAACATTAATTTCAACATTTTCTTCAACTTGACCACATAGACAGGAGGTGTCTGTCTCACACTGTTTGTATTAGTGACTGGTTGAGCTGGAAATTGAGGTTGTTTCACTTGCTATGTTTGCTATTTTTTTTCTTGAAAATTTTTATTAGGTGCAGGCAACAAATGCTGAGTTTGACCTTGATTCCTTTGCTACCTTGGATAGGACTGGTATTGCTGATTCCATTGTGGTTGGTTTTGCATCCAATGTGGATTAGTCTAATTTTGATTCCAAGCTAGATTGTTTTGATTCCAAGATGGGTTGTTTTGATTCCATGAGGGGTTGTTTTGATTCTGATTCCAGGCTGGGTTACTCCAACTTGATTGTGGCCATTCTTGGGAATTTGTCCATTGAGGATAATTCCAAGGACGTTGGGTTGGTTCTGATTGTCCCCAAGGCATAGTACTAGGATTATGCCCCCAATTTGTAGGAAAACGAGGGGGATTTTGCTATTGAGAGAAATTTCCCCCTTATTTTGGTCCAATATAGTTGATTTCCTCAGTCTGGTTTTCTAACATAGTTTTGAGTTGTGGTAGCAGGTGGCATTGATCAGTTGAATGCCTTTTTGAACAGATACTAAAAATGGCTGAGATAGATGTTTTATTCAAAGGACATTCTTGCAAAGCATGTTTATTTATACATCTTGGGCAATAAATTGCCAAAGGTTTTGTGTTTTTTGCTTTTGCAGACATTTCCCCCAAAGTAGTGTTTAGATGCACTAGGATATCAGTTTTGAAATTTGCAAGTTCCTCTATCAGGTCCTTTACATCAGTGCCATTTGTGAAAATTTTTCTTCTTCTCTGCTTAGTGCGAGAGTAATTCCTACAGAGATCCATAATTTCCTCATTACTGAGAGTGGTTACATCCCATTTTCCCATCAAATCCAGAACTTCTCTGGATTCATCTTGCAATCCTCTCAAAAATATGGTTTTACATAATTCTGGTTCTACAAGTCCACATCTCCTTTGAACAAAGGAGAACCTATCAAGATAATCTTCCAATGTCTCATCATCTTCTTTCTTGATTATGAATAACTCATCTTTTCTATTCCTTACACGATAATATTCTTGATATTTGTCTAAAAAGACAGTCTCCATTTGATCCCAGGTTCTTATGAAATTTGGCTCTAAGCTCATGAACCAGCGCAATGCTGAATCCTTGAGAGTTGAGGGAAAAACCTTAAGTTTTTTATTGTCATTTATATAATCATAGGTCTGACACACTACCTTGAATTCAAATAAAAACTGGTCAGGACCTTTAGATACAACACCTCGAAAGGTTGGAAGTACTAAAGGTGAAATGGTCTTCATGGGAGAGTTTTGTGTTGGATTCAGATGAATAGGATATTCAAATGTTCTAGATGGTTGGAGTATATCCTGATCATCTCCTTCATTATGAACATAGCCATGTTGGCCATCTATATTGCCTCCTTCTGCCATAGTTTTGTGTTTGTTGGGAGAAGTTAAAGCTTCCCAAATTGTTCTCTCAAGAGGTCCAAGCCTCTCTGTTGATGATGAGTCTGATGAATTGTCTTTCTTCAGATATTCTGATGATGATAAAATTGGTGATTTTCCTACTCAGAATGTTCTAGTGATGGTGAGACTGGTGATTTTTTTATCAATATTTTAGGTAATTCAAACATAGGTGATTCACCCCTTAGGCATGAAGATCTCCTTAATGGGACAAGCCAGGGATCCTTTGGGGTAGTTCTACCTTTTTCATCCCTAGACTTACTCATTCATGTTTATTCTTAAATGACATAAATTAAATCAATAGTTGTTATCTTCCTTAACTGTTGTATTCAGATTTTAACTTGAATTTTCATAGTTTAGTATGATTACAGCTATTGGACTATTTGTTTTCTTCTGACAACACTATTCCCTGGCAATGATGCCAAAATGATGCGTAGTCATTATACCATCATTAATTCTCAATGAATCTGTCAATCCAGGGCAGTGTACAAGGCTATCTGTAGAAGAAGAAGTGAAACAGCTATAACTTAGGTCAATCTAGAGCAACAAGTCTTATTGGTGGAATCGGTTGTGTGGGGGGTTTTGAAACATTCTTATCTCTAAATTTCATGAATTAAATCTCAATCTAAGTTGCAGAATTGGAAACTAATCATTAACTACAGAAATGAAGTCCTAATTACAATTGCAGAATAAAACCTAATTATATGACAAAAATAACAGTTGCAGAATTGAAAGTCTGATCCTAATTGCAGAAAGGAAATCTAATTGCTTTTGTAGTAATGCAAGTCTAGATCTAATGTGGAAATAAAAACTGTCAAAGTTTTGTAACAGAAGGTTGTCAATATTATGTTCAAATTTTAACAGTAAAACATAAAAATGCAAGAAAATTTATGAAAAATAGTAAATTCTAGAAATAACAGTCTTAAATAAAGTGGAAGCTTTGTTGAAAGTAAGATTGCAACTAAAACATTAAGCACAAGGTTAATCTATGCAAAAATAAACTAATACTATAAATATTGTCAACTGTTTACAAGCAATTGAAATAACAAGTTCTACAACTCATTCTGTTGTAGCAAAATCAAAATAAAAACCTGCTTGTTAGTCCTCCTCCTAGGTCTAGAAGTGGCCAGCCTCTTTGTCCAGAAGAAGGTGTAAGTCTCTCTCTCTTTCTAAATCTTAATCACACTCATTTATAAGTAATATGAAATAGAACTGGTGCACTTTATTGATCAAAAGACATGATTACAAGAATTCTGCTAAAAAACTATTATAGGACTGTAACAGTCAATTTCTAGCTATACTCTGTATTTTATGCTAGCTTCCTTACTCTTTTCACTATTTTCTATCTCCTTTACTACCTACCCAGCTCAAATTGAACGGAAGCAATATTTATAGCTATCCTATGATCTGATTACAAACAAATAATATCTCAAAAGATCTAATCCTAGAATGCTACAACAAATTCTGGTTTTATCCTAAAAGAGGACTAAAACTTGATCTTTCCCTTAATGATGACTTTGGTCAGCAATGACAGCAAATACAGATGGAAGATCTTTCCCTTTACCTTTTTCAACCTTTATTTCCCTTTTTTTGGCTTCAAAAATCGGTCAACAGGTCAAAGAAACCATTATGTTCTTCATTTCGAAGATAAGTGGCTTCATTCCGAAGACAATGCAGTTCTCATTTCGAAGATCGCTCATTCTGAAGATATTGCATTCTCATTCCAAAGATCAATCATTTTGAAGATATTGTATGCTTCATTTCGAAGATCCACTCATTCTGAAGACGTTGCATTCTTCATTCCGAAGATCTGCTCATTTCGAAGACGCTGCATTCTTCATTTCGAAGATCTGCTCATTTCGAAGATGCTGTGTTCTTTCATTTCAAATATATCTGTTCATTTCGAAGATACTTCGGAATGAACAAATGTATGCTTTTCCATGATTTCTTCTACATCTCTCAGGTGGGTTTTCTCCTAAGATCAAATTCCAATGGTCTTCATCCCTTTCCTCATGTGAATTCCATGCCTTGTTATTTATGGACAACTGGCTGGAATTTACATGGGAAAGACCAATTTTTGCTGCACAGCAATAGTTTGCTTGCACTGTTGCCCGATTTAGGTGAAATAAATGCTTGAGATAAATCAAAACATGATTAGTGAAATTCTGCTATTATTCTAAGCATATCCCATTGTAGCAAATCATAGCAAAAAGAACACAAAACTATGCAAAAAGCTATAAAATCAGCATATAATATTTCAAATACATTGATCATGCAAAATGGTTAATATATAGCATATTGAATCAACTTAACTAACATATCAGATAAAACATAAGAGTTTATAGGCATTTTTAGTGTTCAAAACATGTTATGATTGAGGCATTTCCAGGCCTCATCACTATCCTCTCAACGTCTCTGCCTTGCATGTGCCACTTGGTACTCTTGACCAAATGGGTGCTAGTGCCACTGTTTTCTTTGACTCTAGCATATCTTTTATAATGACTACTTTTAGAGAAAACTAATGTTGTATTATACCAAATGATGTGTTGTATTTTTGGTTAAGAAACTCATGCCTTCCCACCTATACGTTGGCAGTAATTCTTATAACAATCCTGAAGAGCTTTACCATAGTCCTCCCTTGATATTGGTAGATGAATTGAGACGTACTCACAACACGGATTCTATTTTATCTGTCTATTGGGAATGTTACAGGCTTCAAAACTAGCACCTGCCAGCTTATGCTTTCATGACACTACGACCTGTGTTGCATGTTCTATCTCAGATAATGCCTATCAGCTACTGCATAGAAAACCTAGTTTTTCACCATGTTGTTCTACTAAAGCATATCAGTTTGACACTATAAGCTATTGTAACCACCATTACTAGAGAGATTTTACAATAATAAAAAGATGACTTTGTCAAGCCAACGTCTCATGCTCCTGCTTATTACCTCTATAAATATCTACATGAACTGAAACACATTTTGACAACTATACAAAAACTCCCCCTGACTACTTGCCTTTCATCCTCAGATAACCAAACAACATAGGAGCATTAAAATAAAACTTTAAGATTGCTCCCCCTGAGGATGTGCTACTTGGAGTTTCTTAGTGCAATAGAGGAGTAGTCTCCTTCAGTCCAAGGAGACACAATTTCCTCTCTTCTTTCTTTCTCCAAGATTTCTTGAACTTGGGCTTGAGTTTTTCAACTGCATCCCTGTTTTGAACCTTTTCATGAACTTGAACATTTCTCTTGTGTGGTTGTCTCTTGTGCATCCTTGATGGATGATTATTTTCCTTTATTTGATGCACATGATTTCTTCTATGTTGCATTATTTGTGTCTGATGAAATCTACTATCTTGCCTTAGATTAGATACAAAAGTTCTTGGACAAAACCTTGCTATGTGCCCATGACCATTACATTTAAAACATTGCACATGGTTTTTAGTCAGAATAACAGATGTATTTCTACCAAAGATAACTCTTTGATCTATTATTCAATACACAATAAATTGCCTTGTGACCATAATGGTTGCATCTAAAACAATAGACATTAAAAGCATTATTATGAATAGAGTGAGAGTGATAGAACCTCGTTTGTTGTGGTTGCTTTGTTGTAGATCTCCTTTGATATTTTCTTCCTTTAAGATTTAGCTTTAGACTTTTCTTGCTTCGATTCTTCAACAGTGGATTTCTTCTTCTTTGCAGATTTAGAAGATGAAGGTTGTTCAGCTTCACATCCAAGACCAAGCTTACACATGGGGCTTCTTTTTTGCCTTATAATTTTATCTAGAATCTCTGTGCTCTTCTCAAATTTGATATTTGTATTGGCCTCTTCTATTTTTTTCCTCAATAAAACAATCTCCTCTTCTTGTTTGCAGCAAACAATCTCTATCTCATTGATCTGTGACTTCAAGGCTTCTTCTATTTTCTTGGCTTTGTGAATTTGTAAGAAGAGATATTCAATATTATCCCCATATTCTTCCAACTTCTTGGACAGTCTTTTGGTCTTGTTTCCTTTCTAAAACCAACTCTTCAAGTGTAGCGATCAACTCACCTTCTAGATCTACTTCAACCTCTAGGTTTTCATCACATACTTCAGAATTCACTCCTTCAATATTTTCTAGTTCAATTTTCTCTTCCACAGGAACTGAAACTAACTGAGATGCCTTATTTGAGGAGGATCTATTCTTCTTACTCATTGCATACTAATCCAAGATCAACCCTAGCTGATTTAGCCTATAAG
Organism: Wollemia nobilis; assembly: GCA_028583015.1. NCBI lineage: Eukaryota > Viridiplantae > Streptophyta > Pinopsida > Araucariales > Araucariaceae > Wollemia > Wollemia nobilis. Next base: position 31,607,759 of record JAQPPZ010016892.1, on the reverse strand, counting down.
GGAAGCTGGCTCTGATACCAATTGTTAGTCTCATAATGACACTAAGGGGGGGTGAATCAGTGTAGCTCTTTTAAATCTTAAATATTCAACTCTTAAAGCCAAAACAGTGAAAAATTAAAACCACATAAAGCAAATATAACAAGAGAGCATCACACAACACAAGATGTACTGAGGCTCACCATTTTTGGCTACTCCTCAAAAATTGACTGTTTGGACTCCCATACAAATCTAGCCTTTGCAAAGCACCAACTTTACAATCAATTTACCAGCATCAACTGGAAGGAGCACCAACCCCTAATTTATATTTATCAGCACCAACTGGAAGGAGCACCAACCTCTGATTTATCTGCACCAACAAAAAGGAGCACCAACCCCTGATTCCAAGCACCAAATTAGATTTTTTGAAGCTAGAAGATTGACATAAAAATGCCTTCACTTTTACAAGACCCTGACTGGTCTATTACTCAGCATCGCCCACAATTCACATAACACAAACCCCTCTCGATCACCTGTCATGCACCTCTCACTCTCCTCTCACTTTCTTCTTGTGCTCCTCTCGTGCACTTCATTGACTAAATTCCCCAACTAAAATTCTCCAAGCAATGCTCCTTTTATAACCATATTGTATCTCTGTAACTCCAGTTGTAACTCCTTTCATTTCTCATATGCCACTTGTCAATTGTAATGCCTTCTATATGTAACTCCTTTTGTTTTTTTAGAGTAAGAATTTCGTCAAACACGTTACATGCAATGAATTGACACCATATACTCCTACCATGACTGTTCATCTTCTCGGTCATGACTATTCGTTTTCTCCTTGCATGTCTATTATTTTTCTCTTTGCATGTCTATTCATTTTCTCCCTGCATGACTGTTCATTTTCTATTTTAATGACTGTTCATTTTCTCCTTCCACGACTGTTCTTATTTTGGTTGCATGATTTTTTTATTATAACTACACCTGTAACTGACGTATCGACTTTAGTTAACTCTTATTATTTTAGCTGCATGATTTTCTTCTGCAATGACCCCTATAACTGTCGTATAACTTTAGTTAACTGTCACACATCTTATTTCGATTGGGTTCTCTTCTTAGCTCATGCCAAAGTGACTTGTCGTGAAATCGCAACACTTCTAACTCTTTGTCCTCTTCTCGCATTTCATCCACAAAAACACATGTCGCGATATCGTGACACTTTCACCTCCTTGCTTCTTTTCTTGGATTGTCCCTACGAAAACACAACATATCGTGATATCGCGACACTTTCGCCTCCTTGCTACTTTACTTGGTTTGAACCCACGAAAACACAACATGTTCCAATATTGTGACACTTTCGCCTCCTTGCTGCTTTAATTGGTTTGAACATATGAAAACACAACATGTCGTGATATCGCAACACTTTCACCTCCTTGCTACTTTACTTGGTTTGAACCCATGAAAACACAACATGTCTTGATATCGTGACACTTTCGCCTCCTTGCTTATTTTGTGTTCTTGTACCCATGAAAACACAACATTTCATGATATCACGACACTTTCTTCTCCTTGCTTCTTTTGTTTGCTTATACCCACGAAAACACAACATGTCGCGATATCACGACACTTTCACCTCCTTGCTTCTTTTCTTGGCTTGTACCCGTGAAAACACAACATGTCGCGATATCGCGACACTTTCTCCTTCGTACTCTTCCTCTTTACTTTTGTCACGATATTGTGACACTTCTACCTTCTTACTTTCTCTCTCCTCCTTTAGTCGCAAAAATGCGACATGTTGCGATATCACGACACTTTTTCTCCTTTGCTCTTTCTCTTGCCTTCGGGTCACGAAAATGCAACATGTCACGATATCTCGACACTTTTTCTCCTTTGCTCTTTCTCTTGCCTTCGGGTCGTGAAAACATGACATGTGAGATCCCGACACTTTTTCTCTCGGACTCTCTCTCTTACAATATGTCGTGAAATCGTGACACTTTTTCTCTCGGACTCTCTCTTGCAATATGTCATGAAATCATGATGCTTTTTCTTTCGGACTCTCTCTCTTGCAATATGTCACGAAATCATAACACTTTTTCTTTTGGACTCTCTCTCTTGCAATATGTCATGAAATCATGACACTTTTTCTTTTGTACAATCTCTCTTGCAATATGTCATGAAATCGTGACACTTTTTCTTTTAGACTCTCTCTCTTGCAATATGTCGTGAAATCACAACACTTTTTCTTCCATACAATCTCTCTTGCAATAAGTCACAAAATCACGACACTTTTTCTTTCAAACTCTCTCTCTTCGAACATGTCATGAAATCATGATAGTTTTTCTTGCTTGCGCTTTCTCTTCGAACATGTCATGAAATCACGATAGTTTTGCTTGCTTGTGCTTTCTCTCCGAACATGTTGTGAAATCATGATAGTTTTGCTTGCTTGCGCTTTCTCTCCAAACATGTCACGAAATCATGATAGTTTTTCTTGCTTGCACTTTCTCTCCGAACATGTCACGAAATCACGACAGTTTTGCTTGCTTGTGCTTTCTCTCCGAACATGTCACAAAATCATGACAGTTTTGCTTGCTTGCACTTTCTCTCCGAACATGTCGTAAAATCATGATAGTTTTGCTTGCTTGCACTTTCTCTTCGAACATGTCACAAAATCATGACAATTTTTCTTGCTTGCGCTTTCTTTTCGAACATGTCATGAAATTGCGACAGTTTTTCTTTCTTCTCAACATGTCACGATATCACGACAATTTTTCTTTCTTTATCAACATGTCACGATATCATGATAGTTTTATTCCTTGTGATTTTCTTTTGATTTTTAGCATATGGGCCACTTCAATATTTTGGAAAATCACTGTACATACTCTAAATAACTTCTTAACTCCTGTCCACTACATCAATCGATCTATCTGACTGTGTTGACAACAATGACAATACTGTTGTTGCACCTTGCTCAACATGTCCTCCTTGGATAACCTTGGATGAGGGAAATGATGTGTCCCTTCAATACTACATCAATGTTTGAAATATGTTCATGAAAGACAAGTGCATTGCATACCAGTGGACGTCGAGTCATTTAAGTATTGTAATTTCATTTCAAATCCTTATGAGTCCATGCTTCCTTCCACTCACCTTTTTCTTTCACCATCATCCAATTAATCCACAACTTAACCAATATCTTCATCTAAGGATCCCATTCCTAAATAGCTCCCTATCACCAACCATTATCAAGCTCCCATACTCTCATCATATTCATTGACTACATGCACATGTGGTCACAGTTAATCCACATAATCAACATCCTTGCCATCATTTAGTAGCCTTCCCAAATGAATCCATCATCATCACCTAATGTTTCACAAGTTGAATTAACATATTGTGAAAAATCTCCATCTTCACCATTCCTCAATCCATCATTTGACCATAGTCCTTCCATGTCATCCCAAGTCAAGGTCCACCTCACTAATCCTGGTATTGGTGAATACGTGGTCCAAGACATCACCGTCACGCCCCTCACCATCCCTATTGCTAAGGATTTTGGTCCTCCATGTGACCCACCTTTAGCAAAAGGAGAAATATATAATATGGGTTCATCTCCAAATAGCATAAATTTTGTATATGGGGGAATTGATTTATCATAAATTTTAGCTCCCATAGAGGAACCCAAAGAACCAAAACTTACCAACATTCCAAACATGATGGGATTTCCATATCGATACTTCCACATAGTCAATTTTAAATGTCATGGCCTTGGATTGCATGAACAGGTAGTGCATTAACCTATCAACATCCCATATCAAGAGGTGCATGACTTTTCAAGTCTAGATTACCATCCACTTTCCATCATATCTTCTCTTGAACAAGCCTTCCAAAGGCTTAATCTCAATTCGGGAGAAGAAGCCCTCCATATTGATAATTTTAAGATGAAATTTATGAATAATTTGAACTTATGCCAATAATTTTGGATGAATCTGAAGAAGAATCAGAGCCCATTATTCCACATACTGAATAAGATAAGTTTTACCTCAAAATGTTCCCCATACATGAGCCCATATTTCACTTGCTTATTCCACAAGAGTGAGCCGTACCTACTGGTTAACCACCACCTCCATTCCATTAATCCAATCCATAAGCCAACTTGTAACATATGTACATAAAAATAGTGGTTTTCACCACTACCAAAAAAAATATAAAAAAAAAATCAATAAAAAATCAACAATTTTTTTTTCTTTCTTTGCACATGTACATATCATTTTAGACAAATGCATTTATTTGTGTTGCCTATTGCTATCCATGTTTACCAAGTTCTTAGCATTAGTTCCTAGGTCCCATACATTCCATCCAACCTTATCCACCTTGCCCATAAGTCAACATGAATCCTGTTCATTTATTTACCCCACTCCTTAATCCATATGACCAGACTAAGCCAATTCCAATTGACATAAGCCTTATCGATATGGACCGGATTTCCTTGCCTCCATCCTTTTTTGAATTTGTCTTGTTTGAGGAATTTTTAAGGGTTTTTTCCAACTACATTCCTCCATCCCCTCTACCTTCACCCTTACCTTTGGATCCTGAGGTTTTCTAGACATACATAAATGAAGATAAACCAAAAGAGCTTGATGAAATCTTAGATGACATTCATATGATACCTACGTCCCATCAACTTGAGGAATATTACCATATGTTTACTGAAGATACCATCAATGTGGATCTTAGTTCAGATAAGGACAATCCCCAAATTTTCAATCTTGGCAAAATTTTATCACTTGACGAACAAGAGCAATTTATTGCTCTCCTCAAGAGGAAGAAGGGCATATTTTCATGGTCCAACAAGGACATGCCTGATATTGATCCTAGTTTTGTTATCCATAATCTCATCTTATATCCTGATGCTAAGTCATTCAAACTTAGGAGAATGCATCCTATTGTGGCCCTCTTGGTAAAAATTAAGCTTCAAAAACTATTAGATGTAAAATTTATAGTTCCTATCGATTATCTTGAGTGGCTTTCAAACATGGTACCTGCTCACAAGCCTAATAGGATGATATGTGTATGCAATGGATTTTCAGATCTTAAGAAAGCATTTCCTAAGGATTATTTTCCTCTCCCAAACATCGATACTCTTTTATATACCTATGCTAGCCATGAAATGCTTTCACTCATGGACGATTTCTCAAGATACAACAAAATTTAAATATATCCTGATGACCAACACAAAAGAGCATTCACTACACCTTGGGGAAATTTTTGTCACAAGTTAATGTCCTTTGGCCTCAAAAATGTAGGTGCCACTTATAAATGTGCCATGACATACATTTTCTATGACTACATGCATAATATTATCGAATACTATGTGGATGATCTCATGGATAAATCTAAAACTTGACAAGAACATATTGGTGTATTGAAGTAAGTTTTTGACCAACTTCTAGAACATAATGTAAGGTTGAACACCAAGAAATGTGTCTTGGGTGTTACCTCTCGTAAACTTCTAGGATTTATTATCTCCAAAAGAGGAATTGAATTGGACCCTAACAAGGCCAATTCGATCATGGAGATGCCTCCCCCAACTAACTTGAAGGAATTATGTAGTTTACAAGGAAATATCCAATAAATATATCATTTTATTGTACAACTTTCTAAAAAATGTAGGTCATTCAATCACCTACTACAAAAGGGGGTGCCATTATCTTGGATATATGAATGTTAAAAAGCCTTCGATGACATTAAGAAATACCTAGATTCTCTACCAGTTGTAGCTTTTCCTCATTTGAGGGTCCCATTTTATATTTATATCTCAGCAATAGACTTTGCATTAGGGACAATGCTTGCACAAAATAATGAACAAAATCAAGAGCAAGTTGTCTATTACATTAGTCAAACATTGGTAAGCTATGAAACTAGATACACTTATGTAGAAAAACTATGCTTAGTAGTGGTTTTTGCCACTAAGAAACTTTGACATTACATGCTTAGCCACACAACATGTGTCATAGCTAGAGAAAATCCTCTATGTTATATGATTTCATGCACTTACAATAATGCCCGCACCGCTAAATGGATAATGCTCCTTAATTCATTTGCCAAAACACCATTAAAGGTCAGGTAATAGTTGATCAAATTTTGAAATCTCCACTACCTAGTGATCATCCTTTGATTATTGAGCTCCTAAATGATTTGGTATTTTCTATCACTAAACAATAATAAGATGTCATTCCAAAGGAATATGCCGATATTAGACTATTATTTGATGGATCTAAGTGTATGGAAGGTCAAGGTGTTGGATTCATATTTCATACACCATAGGGGATACCTATCCCCTTATCATTCAAACTTTAATGCACAAAAAACACTGTAGAGTATGAAGCCTTAATATTAGGTCTTCAATAAGCTATAGCTATGAGCATTAAGTGTATTAGAGTATTTGGTGATTCTCAACTTGTTTTCAAGAAAATCAATGAAGAATATCAATGCAAATAACCTACCATTAAACTTTATCATGAAGTAGCAATGAAGTTGCTCTCTAAGTTTGATTGGTATGAAATCAATAGTTTTCCATGTTCGACTAATAGATTTGTAGATTCAATGGCCCCCCTTTGATCATTGATTCCAAATGACTCATTTAGAGAGGTACAACCCCTTATCATTTCAATAGTCTCCAAATATACAATTTCCCATGCTGAGTCTAAGGATGAAAATGATGTTTTCTTTATCCAATCGAATCCATATGAGCCTTGGTCAAGTCAAATAGTAGCCTTTCTCAAGTTTGGAACACTTACATATGACATGTCTCGAACTGCAAAACACACTTTCAAGTAAAAAGGTAGCTCATTTCGTTCTCTTTGGGGACATGTTGTATAAACGTGGTTATTATGGAGTTCTCCTTCGTTGTCTTGAGGCTAGTGAGGCACAAAGAACCATTGTTGAAGCTCATGATGGTACTTTTGGTGGTCATTTTAGTGGAATGGCTATTGCAAAGCATATTTTATGCATGGGTTATTATTGGCCCACAATGGAACATGATTTTTGCACATATGTTAAACATTAAAAAAAGTGTCAAGAACATGCTAATTTAACTCATGTACCATCACAAGTCTTACAGCCTATTCAAAGCCTTTGGCCCTTTTCACAATGGGTTTTAGATATAATTGGTAAAATTTCACCTCCTTCCTTAGGACAACATGCATTCATCACTACAGCCACCGAATACTTCACAAAGTGGGTTGAGGCAATTCCTCTAACCAATACGACATGACCTAGAATTGTGGAGTTTATACTCCATCATATCTTTTGTTATTTTGGTATTCCTTCGAAAATCATTTTTGAAAATGGCAAGTATTTCAAGAACAAGGATGTTAGAGCACTTTACAAGAAATATAACATCAAACATATATTCTCGACTCCTTTTTACCCACAAGCTAATAGACAAGTTGAGGCTTCCAACAAGACCTTAATTACTATTCTTAAGAAACTTGTCAAATAAAATCATAGAGATTGGCATACATAAATTCCCTTTGTGTTATGGCTTTATCGAATAAGCATCTCCATGCCTATAGGGTCAACACCATTTTCATTGGTCTATGGAGCCGAAGCAATCATGCATCTTGAGCTTGAGATCACCTTCTTGCAAATTTCTTTGCAAGAGTTCATAGATGATGACACTGCTAGACAAGAACGTCTTGACCAACTCACACTTCTGGATGAGAGTTGAGTAAATTATTTAGAGCATTTACGAGTATATCAAGACCACCTCAAATGTTCTTACAACACCAAATTTCATCTATGTGAATTACAACTAGGAGATATTTCCTTTAAAGAGAACCAACAAAATACCAATGCATTACCACATCTTCATAATAAATTCATGGCTAATTGGTTAGGTCCATACATTGTTACACAAAGAGTAGGTAATGGTATTTATAGGTTTGCCAATTTAGAGGGATAGGAAGAATTCAAACCACTTAATGTTATACACTTGAGAGCATTCTTTGCATGATTAGATTATTATATGTATATATATACATGGCTAATACACAAAAACATTTGCATTCATTTCATTCAAAAAATTGCAATTCCTTTGCATATACATTGCATATACAAAAATAATGCACTCACCCATAGTTCATATTGCTTTTCATATTTCACAAAATTGCATGTCATACATTTCACATCCACATTTTGCATTGCATATTAGGGATCATTTATTAAAGTTCAAGGTCTTAATTGGTCCAATAAAATCATCTTGCCTTAATCAGGGGCATTTTCACAATGTCATCCACATAATTTCACCAAGTCAAATTGCCATGCACACAAACTATATTTCCATAAACCATAGGTGTTTTTGGTCACTCATCCACTCCTAGTGTTTTAAGAAAACTCCAAAATACATGTCTAGTTCTTTTCAAGACCATTGCACATATTCACTAAGAAAATATTACATTTTGGGAATTGACTCCAAAACATTCTTGAACCAAACACAAGTTCACATCTTAAAAACATCTTGTGTTAAAGAAGGATAACACCATACTTGGTATGTACCTCGAAGTGAAAAGGATCATCCTTTCTAGTCCCATCATGCAACATAGTCCATAAAAATAGTGTTTCTCACCACTATCACAATTCCAAAAATAAAAGAAAGAGTAGGGAAAAATCCCTAACAAAAATTCTAAATATTTTACATCACACACCAATGATCATTAAGTTGTAAGGATCATACTACATTTCTAGTCATATGGATAGGTAGTCATCCCCAAAAATTAAGAGATCAAAAAAACAAAAATCATGGACTATGGAGTTAGCCTCCACTGAAGCTATAGATGTTTGACTGGCAGTGGAGTACGCTTGTGCATGGCAACACATCCCTTTTAAAAGAGACCTCTCACCACAAATAAGGACAATCTATCTTCTTGGTTTCATCCATAACAGGTTTACCCAATTTACTCAAGATGATTTAATGAAATCACTTTCACACACATTGGTTCTTGATTGCCTTGAGTTATTACCATGTTGTTGATTTTGTAAATGAATTCACTGCACACACATTTGGTCCTAGATGAGTTAGGCAGTGTTAGTGAGTTTGTTTGATGCCACTAGCATGTCTAAGTCTCTACAAAATAGGTAGTTTTCCATATCAACATCCATATCTTCTTCCATGTCAACATCCTTGTCAATTCATGAGTCATATATCCCATTTTGCACCAATTTTGGTGCCCTTTATTAAAAAACAATGCTAAACAAAATGGGCAAACAAGATCTAAATAATAAATGATCATTATTACATCCATACATTGCACCTTGCATTAATCATACATAACATATCATATGCATTAGTCATCTATATAATACATGCATTCCATAAGAGAACTCCACAAAAAGCATTCACACAAACACATATACCACAAAAGGTAAAATCCATGTATATATGTATAAAAATAGCATGTACAATGAGTGCCAAAAGACTACATACAATGGAGCACCAAGGCTCAAATATAGAAGTGCATCTATGCACTAGCTATGTCCTTAATGAGGACCCTTGTGACCTAGGATGAGCCCTAGACCTAGAGCTATGCCTAAAATCACTATGCCTAGCACCCTCAAATACAAATGAGGTTGGAGGATCTGGAAGTGGAATATGATGTTCCATCAACCTATCCTCCAATTCCTCGATATACCTATGTTGAGACCAAAGACGTGCTATATCGACATTATGTCGATGCTCTCTCTTTTCTAGCTACGCATGGAGCCTCGTAATCCTCATGTTCCACTCCACCACCTACTACTCCAGCTGTGCCCAATCCTCCTTGCTCCAACCTGGAGGTACATTTGGAACCTCCTCCACATCCACCTTATCCCCATCGTCTCCCCCAATCTCTAGAGCTTGTTGTGTTGTACCATTAGCCCTCCTCCAACTATCTAATTGAAGGTACTACTACCACTTGGTGACCTCTTGGGTCCCCTCATCCCTGGCCTCCTGGGTCCCCTCATCCCTGGCCTCCTGGGTCCCCTCATACCTGACCTCACCATCACCACCCCCATTAGTTGTACCTCAAGGTGGTACCCATGCCGACTGAGCCATGAGCCACATATCATACTCTACGATAGTACCTGCATCATCCACATACAAGATATCCATATCCTTATCCTTCTCAAAGGCCACCCTCCATGGATCCATGCATGGTAGCCCAATCTCCTCTTGATGTCTCCTATAGCGTACTGGCTCATCCAATACATCCTAACTCAGCTTGAATTAGTAGAGTACTTGTGATAATAGAAAGTATTCTACCTCACTCTAATGTCTTCCAACCACCCAATGAGCCTACCACACTCATCACAAGTGCTATTCATCCTTGGTTCACCTACAATCCCACCATGGCCTCCATATCACATGGGCAGATATCAGTCCATCCCACAAATTCTAGTACAACTGGCTCATCCTCATTGGAATACTTGATTGTACCTCCTCAACCAACACCCATTTACTAGCATAGGGTTTCTCCCCATTCAATTATGCCATAGGTAAGCCCTCAAACCAAGCAACAATGAAGTGCTCTTATCACTAGCACTGCAACATCAATATACACCCCAATATATTCCTCCCCTACATCATCACCTGATATAGCATCTTGTACACTTGCACAAACAAGGTGGGAGCCCATGCATGCATCTTCCACCCATTGATCATATCGCTCACCACTCCTATTAGGTTCCATAGGAGCCTACACCCAGTGCTATTTGGGGCCATGATGTTGGCCAACATGAACATAACCAAGGTACGAAGGGGGTCCAAATCCTTGTCCATGTACATGGACAAGTAAGGAATACCTCCACACTCCATATTCACACCCCACATCTTCCAGTAGCTCCCACTCCTCATATAAAACCGCCTTCCTCATCCCAAGGATGTAAGGCGAGAACTGGTATCGAGCCTCCAAAAATATAAGATGCAGCACAACACAAAATATTTGTTAATAATTTAAAAAACAAAACACACAAAATCTATGCACAATACAAAAATGTAATCAAATGTGTTACCTCAGCAACCCACGCTCCAACCATAGCCTTGGAATTCACACACACTCCCTCCATCGCCATAGCCTCTGTACTCCAAAAAATTCACCTCACTTCACTCGACTCTCCCAAATGCAGCTTCTGAAACTCTCAAATGCACAAATAAGCTTAGTTTCTTGTCTTGGAAGCCATTTATAGTTGCTTCAGGTTCCTTGATATGCCTATGGGAATTTTTTGGCACACTAAAGTGCCCATGGGCATTTACAAAATGCCCAAACATCGAAGGATGCCTCTGTAGGCCAAAAGTGCTAATGGGTATTTGGCATCAAATGACCAAAACATCACAAAAAAATGGCTTAATCCATAAAATCACTCCAAATTTCATCCATGCATTCATTTCATCATTTTATCAAGTTTTGTGAAGATTCCAACTGATTTGCATGCACAATTTTCATTTGTGACCACCAATTGCAAATTTGCCAAGCAAGTTACAAAAGCACCCCACAAGGGTCCAAATATTCACAAAACAATGATAATCATCCTTCTCATCATTCATACATAATTTTCACATCATTCTATATCATCATTTTCATATTTTCCAAGTTCAGAATGAACATTCAAATGAATCTTATATATAGTGGGCTTTTCAATATACTTGGTGATTGTAGTGATTTACGTCTATGCAATTCGATAAGATGAAAGATATACCATAAGGACACTTGGTCATTTTCATCATCATATATCTGCTTGCTTGAAATATTAATCATATTTGGTACTTCACATTTTGCATGAAACCTTGCCAAGAACAATTTGCACAAAAATATGTCATTGATGGCCTAGTTCATGGGGCTTAAAATATGGACATTATCACATTTCATCATTACACATTTCCTTGATAGTCACCATGTTGACTGGATTTATCTAGGGTTATTTGTTTTGACTATAAGAATTATCTAACAGTCACTTGTTGGCCCTCCAAAATTGACTACTTTTATCTTTGTATTTTCATCTTTGTATATCAATGATGCCAGAAGGCATATTGTTCAACAACATCGAATCACCCCAAATTTGGGGTAACCACATTTTGTTTTGACTTTCCCACAATGGGATACATCCTACATGATCACGACATTTGCACTTGGCAAAATCCCTTCATCTATTGGGGCAAATACAGATGCATTTTGCATCACATATACCATAAACTCCTTCATCTTTTGGGTCAAAAAATAGACACATTTTCCATCACACATCTTCACAAAACCTTTCATCTATTGAGGCTAAAATAGATGCATAATATCACATTTTTGTCACCAATCCCCTTTCCACTGTTAGGGCAAAAATGGTATCATATTTGCATCATTCATTTGAATAGATTTTTCAATTGGCTTGTGAGATTCATCCGCAAACTCATTTGCCAATTGAGGGGGTAAGCTACAAAAAACTAAAATTCTTTTATACTTTTGTCTTCAAGCTCATGTTCCACATCCCAAGAGAAGTTCCATCTACACCTAGCCAAAATAAGTGTCTCGTATTTTTGCACTGTATTGTGATTCATGTAATGTAGTACAAAAAAGGGCATCTATAGACACCAAAACCTAGTCACTTGTCCTCCATCCATGCTTTCCTACCATTTCCACCACCAAGACCTAGCCATTTGCAATCCATCCTAACTTTCCTACCATTTTATATCTACTATTCATATATTTATTATATATTTAATATTATTATTTTATATATTATATTATATATATATTTATATAAGTGAATTAATCCCAACCATACAATTTCATTTAATCATGTCCATCCATCCACATCAATCCATGCCACAACCTAAATTTAATATCCACCCTTTGATGTGATTTTATCTCAGCCACATGATTAGTTTCACTGAAACCCTAAGTATGCCCTAAGTTGGATTATAAATAGAGGTCATTTTGATGGCTTAACCTCAAAGTTTTTGAATTCCTTGAGATCCCTAAGTTCCCTAAGCAACCTGAGCAATTCATACCCAAAAAATATTTGAGCTTCAGCTGCCCTTGGAATATTTGAGTACTTCTACCTCCATTATCATTTGTCGTAACCCTTGTAGCCACACCATCCATTTTCTCCCACCAGATCTACTTCTACAGCATCTTTCCTCATCTATTGAACACCTTCGAGTACTTTTTGTCATCATCATGCACGTCTAGATGCCTCCCTACCAGTACTAGGTGCCCATGAATATTTCCTATAACTAACAAGTGCCCATGGGTGTTTTACATAAGCATTATGAGCACATCCTAGCCTTTGATCGATGCTAGGGCATCATCGCATCTATCATCTACAAAAAAATCTCACAAATCATAAGACAACAAGAAATAGTAAGGTAAATCCATTTATGTTATTATATTTCATGTTGTCTTATATTGTTCACATTTCCATTGCTATAACTAGGGTTTTTAAGTTGTGATTTCTGAGGGTTCACATTGTGGAGCCCTCATTTGTTATTATTGATTCTCTGGTTTCTTTGTGTGTAGGTTTTGACAATACATCAAAAGCATTGGATAGTTGTTTAAGCTAGAGTGGCCCGACATCGGATATCAAGAAGCCCACTCAACCTTGTTGGGAGCAAAGACGCAATTGAAGACACCACTAGTTATTTGTGGCTAGGGTTTTAGAGAACCCTAGAAAAATTTTAAATATTGCATCAAGGGATTCTTGGATATACTATTGTAACAACGGAGTTTCTAGGCTCCCCTTTATCAATATAAATTCCATTTTGTTGTGCAATATTTTATTCATTTGAGTTCTATTTTATTTAGCATTGTTTGGTGTCGCATTTTTAGCTCTTTAGACACTACTACTATAGTTGATGGAGTGAATTTCATGTGGTATCTTCTGGTTGTATTCAATTCCATTACATAAGGACATTAGTGATGATACAATTGCAATATGAACTTCAATCCAAATTTTTTTGGGCTCTAGAATGATGGATCCTTCTTTGTTGAGTTTAGGTAATGTTGATTGAACTTGTATTTTACTATTGATGACCTATTTTAATAAAGAGGCATGAGAAAATAGGTGGATCTTGGAAGTGGGTGGAAGGCCTAATTTTAATCAATGAAACCAATTTGTTGTAACACCTGCAAGGGATCGGGACCATAGAATTTTGCTATAAGTTTTTGGTACCCATGGAGCTATAGTGAGGATTCTTTGTAGGGTTGTATATGGAAGAAGATCATATCCCATGCCTCAAAGTTATACTCAAAATGGTGTTGATTAGTTTGTTGATGCATATAGTTCTAGGCCAATTATATATTCTCCTTAAGATACTAGAGGAGTGCTACATGCTCATTAAGAGTGGTATATACTGCTTAAACTTTAGATTTTTCTAGAATGTAGGAGGAAGGTGTTGATGGAGGGTGACTATATACTACTTCAAAATATGTGACCTTCATGGTTATGTGATATGAGGCTTTATACCACTATTCAGCTAGAGGAAGCCATCTAGCCCATTATGTAAAATGTTTTGATGCAAAGCAACAAAGGTATTTTTCCATGCATTTGTTAACAACCTCTATTTGGCCATTTATTTAAAGGTGATAAGCTAATGTCATTTTGAGGTTAGCACCCTACAACTTAAATATTTCCTACCAAAAGTGACTAGTAAAAGTGTCCTAATGGGGACAGTGCAAAGGTATGGGCTTTGGATCTTCTTCAGGAGGTCCAAGGTTCAAACTGCGATGTGGACAAGTGTGTGGTGGCTATGTATTAAATTCCCTTTTGATAAGCATAACTCTCGACTTTATGAAAGGTTATGGTTAGAAGAAGACTGCTCAATCTTATGCATTAGTTGTAAATATTTTTTCACACTAACCATACTAATTAAAAAAAAAAGTGACTGTTAAGGTTCTTGTTAAAAAAAAAAATTGTTAAGCATGCAAAACCACTCATAGTCATAAATGTAGACTCTGAATTTCCTGTATCTAAAAGTGTGTTCCATATATAGTTAGTTCTATGACTTTCAAACTGCCTCAAATTTTCTATCCATCATTATAATGGGCACAGGTACGATTAGGTTAAGCATGGAAAACCACTCGTAGTCATAAATGTAGACTCTGAATTTCTTGTATCTGAAAGTGCGTTCCATATATAGTCAGTTGTATGACTTTCAGACTACCTCGAATTGTCTATCCATCATTATAATGGGCACAAATACAATTAGGTTAAGGCTGAAGATTTTAATTTTTAATTTTAATTTACCGCCGACGGGATGAGCGAAGTGTGAAGTGCGAAGTAAGAAATGCAAAGTGCAAAGTGTGAAGTGTGAAGTACGAAGTGCAAAGTAGGGAGGGCCTAAATTTAGACTGCACAGCCAAAGTTGAGGTGTGCTTCTAACTATTGCACAGTCAGGTTGCACACGGACCAAGGTGCACATTCAGGTTGCACACGAACTGAGGTGCGCAGTCAGGTTGCGCATGGATCGAAGTGCACAATCGAGTTGCACATGAACCAAGGCATGCAGTCAGGTTGCACATGGATCAAGGTGTAAATTCAAGAGGACTGCTCCAAACTTAGCCAAATTTTTGGGGAGTGGTTGGTCAATGCCCGACTGCACTGGTCAATGACAGTGAAGTCCGACTTCGCTGCGCAGTAAAGTGGATAGCTCCAGACTTAGCCAAATTTTTTTGTTGTAGACTTTTGCTATTCAGAGGCTTGCATGGCTATGACGTTGGTTTCCCTAGCTTGGAAAGAACTGTACGGAAGGAGAAAAACACCGAATCTAAATGCAATAGTTTAGATTTGAGCTCAAACTTATAGAACCTGAAAGAAATTGCTCTGAGGCGATTTGTACAAAGAACAAAAATAGATTTTAGCACAAACTTATAACTAAAAACCCTACAGATGCCTTAAAACAACAATGAATTTTATTCATATAAGATGGGGGTTACAAAAGTCCTCAACTGAGGAAAACTAACATCTGCAGACTAAAGCTACAGGATAAACTGAGACGAAAAACAAATGTTGAGTTTGTTGCTCAGACATTAAACATATGAGCCACGCTACACACTGAAATGATCTTGTCTCCTACTTTGTTGTTTCTCACAAATTTCCTCCCACTCTCCTCTCTTTTTTTGCTCTCTTTCCACACTTCCACATGTCTGAAGACCCAAACTGCCTTATATAGCCATGGGGAGAGGACTATACGGGTTGTCCTCTGACAGGTTTTGACAAACCCTCAACTAGGGTTTCTGACCAATCATTGAACTGGCATCAAATCACAAAACTAGCATTAAATTCTATGACGATCAGATCTGTCAGACATCACATCTGTTATAGGGTAGGTTCGACATCATGTCAAACTTTTGTTGGGATCCCTGACTGTGTAAGCACAGTCTGACTTCACCCAATTTTGGAGCACAGTACGACTGATGCATAAAATTTGGGTTAATATTTCTAACACCCTCCTTTAAACTTGATTTCATGAATGCTTTGACTCCAAGCTACTCTCGCAATCTGCTAAAGTATTCCTCATTCAAATGCTTCATGAAAATATCTGTCAACTGCTCCTTGGATCTACAAAACTACAGTTGAATTTCTCCAGACTTCACCAACTCTCTGATGAAGTCATAACGAATATCAATGTGCTTCATCCGACCATGGAACACGATATCCTTTTACAGTGCAATGGCAAAATTTTTATCACAAAAAAATATGTTTGTGCCTTTCGAAGGATAATTTAGTTCACTCATAACTCTTCATAGCCAAACTGCCTAGCATGCGGTTGACGTGACGATGACATATTCTGCTTCGACTATGGACAACGCAATGATGGGTTGCTTCTTGGATGCCCATGAGACTACCCTTGATTCAAGATGGAAAGCATACCTAGAGGTGCTCTTACGATCGTTGGTGCTACCAACCCAGTCACTATTTGTGAAGCCCACTAGTTCCAACTGGTCCTGTTTGGCATAAAATAGGCCATTGTTCCGTGTCACATTAACATAGCACAATATCCTCTTGCCTGCTTACCAGTGTGTGTCCTTTAGAGTCTCCATGAAATGGCTGATCAAACTAAATTCGAACATTAGATCTGGCCAATTTGCAGTCAAATACATCAAATTTCTAACTAGCCTCTTAAACAGGGTTGGATCTACATTCCTCCCTGAATCTAGCTTGCTCAGCTTCAAACCTGTGGCTACAGGTGTGATGGAAAGTTTGTTGTCCTCCATCTTGAACTGCTTTAGGACATCCTTCACATACTTACCATGAGAAATGAAGATGCCATCTACCAATTGGTCAACTTCAATGCTAAGAAAATACTTCATTAGCCCTAAGTCCATCATCTTGAACTCCTTCTTCATGGTTGTTCTGAATTGGTCAAATAGGACATTGTTGTTGCCAGTATAAATCAAATCATCCACATACAGGAAGACGATAATGAGCTCACCTGCTTCATTTGTCTTCATGTACAAGGTGTGCTCATATGGGCATTTTACAAACCCATTTTTCTAAAAATAACTGTCAATCTGAATGTACCAAGCCTGAGGCACCTGCTTCAAACCGTACAGGGCCTTCTTCATCTTTAGGACTTTGCCCTCTTAGCCTTCAATTTCATAACCTTGTGGCTAGTCTATGTAGACCTCTTCCTCCAACACTCTATTGAGGAATACTGACTTGACATCCATCTGGTACATCTTCCAACCCTGTTGGGCTGCCAACGCCAAGATCATCTTGACTGTGTCAATTCGGGCTACAAGCGCATAAAACTCATGGTAATTGATGCCTGAATTCTGCTTCTAACCCTTTGCCACCAGTATGGATTTATGCTTGTCAACGTCTCCTTGGGCATTGAACTTTGTCTTATACACCCACTTGACCCCAATGGTCTTCTTCCCTACTGGAAGATCCGTCAGTTGCCATGTATCATTATTTTCAATGGCTTCAATCTCCTCATCCATCGCCTACACCCACTTCTAATTCTAACATGCATCTTTGAACTCTACTGGATAAACTTTAGTAAATAATGCAAAGTCAGAGTACTCTTAATCTACGTGGGTTTGGGTTGCCTCGTAGATTTCTTGCAAGCTCCTTGTCTTTACTGGTGTCACCAGGTTCTGGATTCTACTTGCACGTGGAGGTGATCGAGATGGAGTGGCTATGCTACTACTGGCACCACTGCTACTACTGGAGGTTGTAGGTGGCTGCACACTTCATTCTTCCAATTCAACAAACTCTACCACTACTGGCTCTGATCGGCTAGTCTTTGAATTCTAGTTCCAAGCTTCATCTTTAAGAAACTTCACATCATGACTGATTATGAGCTTCTTTGTTATAGGGTTGTACAACCTATATGCCTTCTCCTACTCACTATAACCTATGAAAATGCACTTCTCAGCTCTA
The DNA here is from genome assembly GCA_028583015.1 of Wollemia nobilis. NCBI lineage: Eukaryota > Viridiplantae > Streptophyta > Pinopsida > Araucariales > Araucariaceae > Wollemia > Wollemia nobilis. Next base: position 31,589,375 of record JAQPPZ010016892.1, on the reverse strand, counting down.
TCATCCAACTTCTACCGCTTCTCTTCTGGAACATGTGCATATGCAATGCACCCGAACACACGCAAGTGATCTACACTTGGCTTTACACCGCTCCAAGACTCTTGAGGGATTTTTTCCTTCATGCTTTTGGTGGGACATCTGTTCAGCAGGTAGACTCCACATGTTACAAACTCTACCTAAAATTTGTGCGGTAATCCCTTCGCCTTCATCATGCTTCGTGCCATCTCCATGATGGTTCGGTTCTTCCTCTCAGCTACGTCGTTCTATTGTGGCATGTATCTAGCAGTGAACTACCTTCAAATTCTATGCTACTTGTAGTAGTTATGGAATTTTTTGGAGATGTATTCACCTCCACCATCTATCTTGAGATTCTTCATCTGATATCCACTTTGTTTCTCCACCAGAGCCCTGAATTCTTTAAATCTGGTAAATGCTTCTAACTTCAGCTTGATGGCATAGGTCCATGTCTTTCAGCTAAAGTCATCTATGAATGTTAAGAAGTATTTTTTTTCAACAAATGTGTTGGTCTACATCAGACCGCAAATGTCTGAGTGCACTAGATCTAGTGGCTATGATGCTCTCCAAGACTGACTAGAAGAGAACGAATCCCTATGTTGTTTTCTGAATAAGCAACCCTCAAAAACTTGATTTTTTTGCTCTATCAAGGGTAAACCCTTAACCATATGCTTCTTATGCAGTTGATTCAGCCCACTAAAATTTATGTGAGTAAATATGAGATGCCACATCCAGGTAGCATCTTTCAAACCTATACTCAGAGACATCCATAATTCATTCTGAATCTGTAGCAGAAAAATTTTATACTTTTTCATGGACACTGTAGAAATCTACCCATGCGACTTGTCTCTGATGGTGCAAGCTCCATATTTGAACTAGACCGTATGTCCCTTCTGCACGAGTTGTCCAACGCTCAATAGGTTGTGTTTTAGGCCAGGTACATAGTAGACATCACAGATCTACTTTTATTCATCATGCCTGGTGTGGATGAGGATATTTCATTTCCCCATTATGGGAACCTTATTATTGTTCCCCATATTCACCTCATACTGGACTATTTCATCCAGTTGGTAGAACATCTCCTTGTTCCCTATGATGTGGTTACTGCACCCACTATCTAAATACTAGACATTCTTCTGGCACTCCTCCTCAATGTTGTAGGTCAACAACACATTTCCTCCTATTGCATTTTTAGTTTCATCCATGTAATGGGTCTGCTGCTGGTTCTCCTTGGCCATCCAGTTTCTACACTATGATATGTAATGGCCAAACTTCTTGTAGAAATAGCACTGGACATTTGACATGTCCTTCTTCTGACCAGATCCAGCATGCTTATTTTTTGAACTATCTCTTCCACCTTGTTGATGGAAATTATAGTTGGTCTCTCCTTCGCTAGGGTTTGACCGTTCTCCTTGTTTGTTGCCTTTCCCATGCTTGCCTCTACCTCTTGCTCCTTGAGAACTAGAGGCACCATGGTGGGAATCTTGTTTGCTGCTTTCTTAGAATGAGATCTGAGCCTTGAATGCTTGCTCCAAAGAGGTATGAGATGAATAGATCAACCTCTGTTCATGTATCTGCAATGAACCCATGAGCTCATCTATCGAGAGGGTTGTCAGATCCCTCGACTCTTTGATTGCTATCACAACTGAGTCAAACTTGGTAGGCAGACTTTTGAGAATTTTCTCCATGATTCTCTAACTCTGCATGAACTGCATCTGGTTGATAATGTCCATCGTTTAGGTGAATAAATCACTCATGGACTCAGAATCACTCATTTGCAAATTTTCAAACTCCCTCCTGAGCATCTACAACTTCACCAAATTTACCTTATTGGTGCCCTGGTATGAGCTAGCCAGAATCTCCCAGGCCTGCTTCACCTTGGTGGCTGATGTGATCGACGGGAAGATAGACTCTTCGACTACTTGCATGATGTAGAAGAGGGCCTTCTGGTCCTTCTTCATGTTCTCTTTCAACAGGTCCTTTTTTTCTTGAGAGAGGGTAACTAGTGTTGTTGTATCTATCGGTTCTAGGTAGCCATTCTTGACTAACTCCCATAGCTCCTGAGATTCAAATAGTATCTTCATCTGAATGCTCCAGTTATGATAATTCTTGTTGTTGAAGCACAAGATCTACAATTGCAATTTGTTGTTGCTGGAAGTCATTCTACTTCGGTATCTGCATCAAGGGATCAGTGGATTTGATACCAATTTGAAGATTTTAATTTTCTACCGATGGGATGAGCGAAGTGTGAAGTGCGAAGTGCAAAATACAAAGTGTGAAGTGCGAAGTGTGAAGTACAAAGTGTGAAGTAGGGAGGGCCCGAAGTCAGACTACACAATCGAAGTCAGGGTGCAGTTCTAACTATTGCACAGTCAGGTTGTGAATGGACCAAGTTGTTTAGTTGGGTTGTGCATGGACCAAGGTGCATAGTCAGGTTGTGCACAGATCGAAGTGCGTAGTAGGGTTGCACACGGACTAAGGTGCATAGTCAGGTTGCACATGAACTGAAGTGCAAAGTCAGGAGGACAGCTCTAGACTTAGCCAATTTTTTTGGGAGTGGTTGGTCAACGCCCGACTACGTTGGTCAATGGTAGTGAAGTCCAACTTTGCTGTGCAGTCGGGTGGATAGCTCTAGACTTAGCAAAATTTATACCCTACAGACTTTTGGTGTCCATAGGCTTGCACGGCTATGGCATTGGTTTCCCTGGATTGGCAAGAACAGTACGAGAGGAGAAAAACACCGAATATAAATGCAATATTTTAGATCTGAGATCAAACTTATATAACCCAAAATAAAGTGTTCTAAGGAAATTTGTATAGAGAACAACAACATATTTTAGCACACAGAGATAACTGCAAACCCTACAGATGCCTTAAAACAACAACAAATTTTATTCATATAAGATGAGGGTTACAAAAGTCCTCAACTAAGGAAAACTATATTTGTAGACTAAAGTTGTAAGGTAAACTGAGACAGAAAACAAATGTCGAGTCTGCTGCCCGAACATTAAACATATGAGCCACATTGCTCACTAAAACGATCTCATCTCCTACTCTAATGTTTCTCACAAATTTCCTCTCATTGTCCTCTCTTTCTTCGCTCTATTTGCACACTTCCACATGTTTGAAGACCCAAACTACCTTATATAGCCACAAGGAGAGGAAGATAGGGGTTGTCCTCTGACATGTTTTGACAGACCCTCAACTAGGGTTTTTGACCAATCGCCAAACTGGAATCAAATCATGAAACTGGCATTAAATTTTGTAGCGATCGGATCTATCAGACGTCACATCTATTAGAGGGTAAGTGTGATGTCATGTCAAACTTTTTTTAGGATCCCTAACTATGCGAGCGCAGTTCGACTTCACCCAAGTTTGGAGCGCAGTCCGGATGAGGTGTGAAATATGGGTTAATATTTCTAACAAAGGCTCTGAGAAAAAAGTGACGTGAGCATGGATAGTGCATCAATTTGAATAGCGCCAATTGTAAAAAAACAAAACATTTATTGGTGTCACGTGCAATCCAACCAAAATATCAAGATATCTGGTTCTAAAACCTCGATGAGTGAACGATTTCCTATAATTTGGAAAAACTGGCCCATCACAGCATAGGAAAACTATGCTTTGGTTCGCCTTGATAGAAAGTGGGCTTAAGTCTTCGTTGGCCTCATTGTGGAAGCAATATTTTTGTACAAGACATATCTATGGAAAGAATTCTACAAATTTAGAAGAAATTAGCCAGGCTTACCAATGCATTCATGGAACAATACATTTTCTTGGCTAAGAGTTTATCGTCTGTAACTATCCTAAGAACGTGACTCCATAGAAGCAATAGCTCTCTCCTTTAAAGTTATGCTTTTATAAAACCATGGGGTGTGTTTTTATAAAAAATAAAGGAAAGTTACGCTTCCTGTTCAAATTCATAATTCCTTTCGTAAAGCAAACTGTTACATCCACGATGGTGTCGATGATGCTATTTTCTATAACCGAAACTATTGGTGACTTGATGATTTACATAGATATCTTGGTATACACCTCTTTAAATCATTAATATTGCAATTTTATGTGTGTGGTTCTACTTTAAGGTCCTTTAGTGGTATTTTTGGGAATTTGAAATCACACCTAATAGAAATAAATCTTTTTACTTTTAGTATAAATTTGAATTTGATTCCCTCTATTTCATTTATTTATTTTGGGTTCAAGGTATTTTCAAAATTACCTATTCTACCTAATTGTTAAGTTCGGGTGTTCTTAACAGAACTTATTCCACCTAGTTGTTGATAAATTAGTATGAGGAGGACCATGTCTCTAACACCACCTATTCCACCTTATTGTTGATAAACCAGCATAAGGAGGACCACTGACGCGCACTCAGTGAATTTAGGACAAACTACTGCTTTACAAAGAGACATGCCACACAGTTTAAACCAAAATCTGTTCTAATTCCACCTAGTTGTTGATAAACCAGCATGAGGAGGACCGTGTCTCTAACACCACTTATTCCACCTTATTGTTGATAAACCCCCATAAGGAGGACCATCAGTTGCTCTCCACTACGATCCTTGGGCTGACACACACTCAATAAATTTAGGACAAACTACTACTTTACAAAGACACATGCCACAAATTTTAAACCAAAATATCTTCTAAATGCTAAAACTTAGCAATCCCCTTAACTTTTAAAGAACTTTATTTCATACTAGAAGCTCCTATTAAAAGGATTGTAAAGTGTGCACCTTGCCATAGTTGCCAATCTGAGTTTTAGTGAAGGATTCATATCCAAAAATTATTAGCAAGTTGTACTTATCTATTAACAAGACACTATAAAAAAATTGGTTTAGAGGAGCCTCTTTTGATTATGAATTTATACAAGCTTCCAGTTTGATTAGTAAATGTTGTATTTCTTTTCTTTTTTAATATGTTTTTAAATAATTAATTTAATATTTATAATTTTTAAAAGTAATATTTTTTTAATGTTAATTGTTTGATAAAGATAGTTTATAGTTAGGTTTTGGTTTTTAGGAAGGTTTAAGGTTTAAACTATAACATATACAAATAAGAATAAGCTAAATAGTAGTTTCCAAGTGGTTGTTGGTTGGCTACTCCAATTTGATGTCCGATGGCTACGGGCTAGATTGCTTTAACTTGGTCTAACCCACTAGGATAGGGTTTATAATGATAGCACCCAATGGTGTTACCAACTCCCCTATGCATTAATTTTTTATTTTTATATTAATTAAATTTATTATTATCTTAAATTTAATTTTATATAGTTTTAAAAAAATGATTTTATTTTTATTTTTATTAATGGTGAAAAACAAGGTTTTGAAAGGTCCCAGAACCTTTTACATTAAAAGAGCTAGAAAAAATAAGGTTAATTAAGCACAGGACAACCTCCAAGGCCAAAAGAAACAAAAATTAAACAAAAACAACTATCAAAAAGCAAAAACCAGTATCACTTTTTTCTTGAGTGCCCTTTTTCCTTGACTGTCCTAAGTGGGGTTTTTCAGGCTTTCAATATTTCCTGGGTTAAACCAACCACTATACTTGATTTTTTTGTCCAATGGCCTTGCCCCTTTTCAAGCCAAATACTTAGATACATGTGCAAAATTTGTCTCAATAACTATCTTTGGTAGGTGTGGTTAGAAAGGAACCATAGAGTCTTTAATGAGTCTATCCATGATCATCAAACTATCATTGCTAGGATCCTATCCTTTGCCAACAAGAATGTGAACCTTATCCCTTTTGATATCCATAAATATCATCTGCTGGAGACCACGATTGCTCAATATTTAAGCTTAACCTTGTTAGATGAGTCTATGCCTAGAGTAGTCAACCCTAGAGCCAATGTTAAGTGGTCCCCACCTCCTACGGGTTGGTTTAAGCTTAATTTTGATGGAGCAACTGAGGAAAATCTTGGTAGAGTAGGCACTGGCAGTATTGTACGAGATAATAATGGGAATATGATGCTTGCATTTTTTGAATATTTGGTAACAAGGATGAACAACGAAGCTAAAGTTAGAGCTATGTGGAGAGGCCTTCAAATAACTCAAGACTTAGAAGGCAATTTTATCATAGAAGGAGACTCTATGCATGTTATAAATCTCCTCAATAATTGGAAAACACCTCTTTGTAGGATTAAAAAAATTGTTGAAGAGGCTAGGATCCTTTTACAGGGAAGATAGGACAAAAAATCCCAACATGTCTTTTAGGAAGCTAACAAAATTGCTGATAAGCTGGCCAATTTGGGTGTCGATGGTGACAAACTTTTCAAATGGGAACACAGTGTCCAAAGTGAATTAGAGGAGCTTATTCAAAAAGAATGCCAAGAATGATAGTCGAATTTACCAATAGGGAAGGCACTGTAAGTTCGAAGGCTAGGAGTATTCCTGTATCTTTTTTGAAATAGACTCAATAAAAATTATTCGAGTTGTCAGTCTTCGTGGATGCTACTTGGAAATACCACAAAGACTAATGGGGATAGTCACATGTTAGATAACATGGCTCCTAGTCATCTTAGTAAATTGATGTTGGTTGATAATCACAGGGTAGGAAAGAAATGACAATATAAGTCTTCAAACCAGAGCCACGTGGACCACCAGATAGCCACCACCATAAATCTAGCTAGTAGGTTCACTTCTCTAAGGCTGATTAGCCAACACGAGATGTGCTCCCAAAGCATGTCATATACGAAATAAAGCAATTACCAAAGAATTATTAAGATTAAATATCAATACAGATCTTGTGGGAGTTTTTTTTTAGTACTCTACTATGTGTGTCTGTAGATTTTTGTTTCTCCATTGTTTCAAGGAAGGGATCTGTGTCTATTTCTTTTTTTGTAATTATGATGCAAGTGTGTTTTCTCGGGGTATACCCAAAATTTTGTATGGGAAGTTTCTTTTTGATAATAGGCTATGTGCCTTACCGGATGTAATGGCTTTGGTGGTATGTGGATTTTACATATATATAAGATCCTTAGTAAGGACATGTTCATCAACAACCATGGGTTGATTTTTGTAAAAGGTTTTGGGTCAAGTTGTAAAACCTAGTATTAATGCTATAGTATCTAATCTAACAAAAAAAAAGAGGGCATAAATTAGAATATCAAGATGTAGATAACAAAACTCCAAACTCATAGAGCAAGGATGAAATCAAAACGCCAAGCATATTCCTTGAGAATGGTAACCACCAGGGAGAAAAAGGGCTAGCCCCCCAAAAAACACCCCCCAAAGAGAGGATCACTAGAACACAACTGAGATCTCATCCAAGTAGAAAGACAATAAAAATACCTATTGGATAGGTAGGACCAATGCTTCCAAAGCAATAATTGTCATTAATCGCAAAGGAAAATTGTCTTCCCAAATTCAGAACTAGCCACTATCCACCCCCAAATTGGCTATAACATCAACAACCTGGTTACCTTCCCTATAAATATGCTCAATTTAACTTCTAACATACCTTATAGAAAATTTGATGTGTCTTTAATAATATTTAGAATAAAAAAATTATCAATATTTCTAACCTATAAACCCTGAATGATGTTCAAGGAGTCACCTTGAATGAGAAGTCTTCTTAAGTCCCTCTCAAAAACCTGGTTAATACCCAAGAAAAGAGCCTTAGCTTTAGCTAGGTGGTTGGTTTGAATACCTTAATCTTTAGCGTAAGTCCAAATGACCTCGCCATTATCATTTTTGACAACACCCCTTCCACCAGCCCTCCCAGGATTACCTTTGCCAACCCCATAAAATTTTAGAATGACCCAACCTTTAGTTGGTTTATGCCATTTAGTAGCTATTATTTTTTGAATAGTAGATACATAAACATAATTCTCTAGTTTCAGATTCCAACTAACAACAACCTCTTTCTCCACAACTTCCTCCCTACCATTTCTAACATCAAAGATAGTTATATTATTCTCAATAGCAACTTTAATCCTTCTAAAGATAAAGTATTCATCCCTAGTAATATCCTTAAAATTTATTTTTTTCCTCTCCCACCAAATACCCCATAAAAATGAGGAAGAACCAGATCCCACACCCTAGTGAGATTGTGACTGATGAAGGGGAATTTCCACTTAGTTAAAAATTCCTTGAAAGTTTGAGGTAAAGTCTATTTGATGGAAAAATAATCCAATAAAGCATTGAGCACATTATTTGAGAAATAACAATGGATGAAAAGATGATCCACAGATTCATAATCCTTAGAACACAAGAAACAAATATTGGGAAGATGAAATCCTTTCTTACATAAATTATCAAGAGTCAAAATTTTATTTTGCAAACACAATCATAAAAAAATGCAATCTTGGGGATCAAATGAGGATACCAAACCCTTTCTGCTGGAAATAATCCTCCCTTGGACAATGATTGGTCCTCATATTCAGTCTTGATAGACAAAAGGCCTTTAGGAGAATGAGTCCATAGAAGGAAGTCCCTGTCATTCTATTAAGGAAGAAAGTATTGTTCCAGCAACATGTTCAACCTTGCCAAACTCTGAAGGAACTGAAGATCAGTTGTATATAAAGTCATATGCTTCTGAGTCCTCTTGCCATTAGTGATGATTATGTAATAAATTACTTTTTCTCCATATTTCAATGATAAAGGATCATTTAAATCAATTATTTTTAATATATATAAAATAAATAAATAATAACAAGGTCAACATTGTATGAAATAATAATATGAAATTTTATAAGTAATTAAAATGTAATTATTATTAGTTAATGTAATTAATTTATGGGTCCAAAGTTAAAGGTTTAACCTTGTCAAGGACAACTAAGAATAATGCTTAATGTCTAAAAATTTATAAACAAGGTTTTAATAAAATGTAATTATATTAAAGATTTTCTATATGTGTCTCTAATCCATTATGCATGTGCCTGAGGTCATATTTCATTCTTCATGTGTTAATCACTCTTTCATTTTACTTTGTTAGTATCCTAGTTTATGATTTAAGTTCATGTATTCATTTTTCTCACTTAGATAAAATATTACAAAATTGAGCATGATATTAGAGTGGATATAGAGCATAATTGCTTGGTTTGCTATAAACTCTACTCACATAAAGGTAAATATTCCACAAATATACCAAAATAGCAAATAATGTTTCGACAATGAATAACCCATCATGTAATAATCCATATAATAAGGTAGAAATAAATAATATATTTATGGTAGAGTAATATTTGTAATACAATTTAAGGAAGTAATAAATCCATAAGATATCCTAAGATTTGTAAGAATTTTACAATAATATATATGCACAACATTACAAAATATGAAGAGAAGAGCAGAAAACCCAAGTGTTGTAGGTGAGTTGGAGAGGAGAGGGAAATCCTCCAAGAGAGGTCCCAGGTTCAAATATCTACCCTACCAAAAAGCTGAATTGGGTATCCAAAATACAATTGATAATGTTGGTGCGGGAAAGGTCGGGTGCGACTCTCGGGTGACTTTGACAGTGTAGAACCCTCTGTTCATGGTATCTCAGACCAAGGTGGGCCTGTAAGGGGTTTTTTTCTTTAAAAAAAGAAGAAGAGAAGAGCGGAAATGCTTGATTTATTCCAAGGATCAACTCTGTATAAATAGCAGAGTTGATCATTTAGAACCGTTGGATTACAAGTCATCATACCTGATGAAGACACCACTGAGAGTTCCCCTGACACCTAGAGGAGTGGAAACTCAAGTGTCTATCCTAGTGGAACTTAAGAGAATATTCTATTATTCTAACACCCCCTCTTAAGTGATACTAGGGGTGAATCGTACAAATGAGTCCTAGCAATAAGGCCTGTTGAGGTACTCATGTACAAAGACTTATTTTTGAAGAGATGGTAAAACCCAATGGGAAAAAACCATCAATAAAAAGGAAGTTAGAGGCTTGTCTTCATATGGAAAAGATTGTCCTCCTAATACAATAGATAGTGAAAAAACCCCTGTGGAGAAAAACCAACTATGAGAAGAAGAGAGGCATGTCTTCATATGGCTATGATTGTCCTCTTTATGCAAGAAAGAAAGATGAGTCCTGAAAAATTGGCCTGATTAGGTACTCATTTACATAATATTGTTGGTGAAAAACCCTTGTGGGGAAAAACAGATGATTAGAGGTATATATTCGTATGGCAAATATTGTACTCTTATTACAAGAAAGAAATATAAATCCCAACAACTTTGTCCTGATTAGGTACTCATATACAATAAATAGTTGGTGAAAGAACCCCTATGCAAAAAAAACAACTATTAGAAGAAGAGAGGTTTGTCTTTGTATTGGAAAATATTGCCCTCATAAATCTAATCAATGCAGCTGAATAACTCCAAGCTTATATTTCAACTAAAGGTAGAGTGAAGAAGGAAATGACTTGGTGAAGATATCTGCAATTTGTTCCTTAGTTGGAATATATTCCAAGTGTATGTCCATATTTTGAATATGTTACATTATGAAGTGCATGTGTATCTCAATGTGATTGGTTCATTGATATTAAACTATATTATGTACAATATGAATCGTGCTCTTACTGTCACACCAAAGAGTTATAGGATAGTCATGTGTGAAACCAAATTCTCTTAGAATTTGATGAAGCCAAAGAGCTTCTTGACTAGCCAAAAATGCTGCCTTGTATTCTGCATCTGTATAAGATAGGGCTATCACTTGTTATTTATTACATAACCAAGCTATTAGTGATGAACCAAGGCAAAATACATAGCCTGATGTGAAACATCTATCTTCTACTAAACCTGCCCAATATGAATCTATGTAGCCAATGATATCCATGGAATTTCCCTTGTAGAAGAGCCCAAAGTGACTAGTGCCCTGCAAGTAATGTAGGATTATTTTTGCTGCCTTCCAATGACTAAAGTGAGCCTGATGAGAGAATATGGATATGAGAACAACATCATATTATATATCTGGGCAAGTATGAGTAAGGTATAGCAAACTTCCTACAAGTTGACGGTATAGAGTGGCATCATAAGGAGGGGATGAGCTGAAAGTACTAAGATTAATGACATATTGAAAGGGGTAGGAGAAGGTTTACAATATGTCATTTTGAATCTTTTTAGAATATCTTGAGTGTACTTTTGTTGGCACAAAGAAATACCTTCATTTGTTTGACTTATTTGGATTCCAATGAAGTAATAAGCTTTACCTAGATCAGCCATTTCAAAATTTTCAAAGAGAGAGCATTTTATAGTCTAAATGTGAGTCAAGTTACTACTAGTGAGAATAAGATCATCAACATATATAAAAATAATGGTTATGTTACCTTCATTTCTCCAAATGTAAATTGTATTATCAGACTCACAATGAGAAAAACCTGTTGAAAGAAGGAAGGAGTCCATATTTTAATACCAAGCTCTAGGGGCTTGTTTGAGGCCATAGAGAGTTTTTTTTAAGCCTAAAACCCATAGAGGAGTCTTTAGTAAAACCAACATGTTGTTCCATGAATATTTATTCCTTTAAATATCCATGTAAGAAAGCACATTTTACATCCATTTGATAGACAAGCCACTTATGGGAAGCAACCAAGGAAATAACAAATCTTACAGAATCCATTTTAGCAACTGGAGCAAAGGTTTCAGCATAATCTATGCCTTCAACTTGAGAAAAATCTTTGACCACTAGATGAGCCTTGTGTTTGTCTATTTTTCCATTAGGCCCATATTTAGTTATGAAGATCCATTTACGACGAACTAATTTCCTTCCTTATGAAGATCCACTAGATGGCATCTTATGAAGATCCATTTACGAGGAACTGATTTCAAACCTATGGCTACAGGTGTGATGGCAGGTTTGTTTTCCTCCATCTTGAACCACTTCAGGACATCCTTCGCATACTTACCCTGAGAAATGAAGATGCCATCTACGAATTGGTCAACTTCAATGCTAAGAAAATACTTCATTAGCCCTAAGTCCATCATCTCGAACTCCTTCTTCATGGCTGTTCTAAATTGGTCAAACAAGACATTGTTGTTGCCAGTATAAATCAAATCATCCACATACAGGCAGACGATAATGATCTCACCTGCATCATTTGTCTTCATGTACAAGGTGTGCTCATATGGGCATTTTACAAACCCATTTTGCTGAAAATAACTGTCAATCCGACTGTACCAAGCCCGAGGCACCTGCTTCAAACCGTACAGGGCCTTCTTCAGCTTTAGGACTTTGCCCTCTTAGCCTTCAATTTCATAACCTGGTGGCTGGTCTATGTAGACCTCTTCCTCCAACACTCTATTGAGGAATACTGACTTGACATCCATCTAGTACATCTTCCAACCCTGTTGGGCTGCCAATGCCAGGATCATCTTGACTGTGTCAAGTCAGGCTACAAGCGCATAAACCTCATGGTAATTGATGCCTAAATTTTGCTTGTAACCCTTTGCCACCAGTATGGATTTATGCTTGTCAACATCTCCTTGGGCATTGAACTTTGTCTTATACACCCACTTAACCCCAATGGTCTTCTTCCCTACTAGAAGATCCGTCAGTTGCTATGTATCATTATTTTCAATGGATTCAATCTCCTCGTCCATCGCCTACACCCACTTCTGATTCTGACTTGCATCTTTGAACTCTACTGGATAAAATTCAGTAAATAATGCAAAGTCAGAGTACTCTTAATCTACGTGGGTTTGGGTTGCCTCGTAGATTTCTTGCAAGCTCCTTGTATTTACTGGTGTCACCAAGTTATGGATTCTACTTGCACATGGAGGCGATCGAGATGGAGTGGCTATGCTACTACTAGCACCACTGCTACTACTAGAGGTTGTAGGTGGCTGCACACTTCTTCTAATTCAAAAAACTCTACCACTACTGGCTCTGATCGGCTAGTCTTTGAATTCTAGTTCTAGGCTTCATCTTTAAGAAACTTCACATCATGACTGATTATGAGCTTCTTCATTATAGGGTTGTACAACCTATATGCCTTCTCCTGCTCACTATAACCTATGAAAATGCACTTCTCAACTCTATCATCCAACTTCTACCGCTTATCTTCTGGAACATGTGCATATGCAATGCACCCGAACACATGCAAGTGAGCTACACTTGGCTTTACACCGCTCCAGGACTCCTATGGGATTTTGTCCTTCATGCTTTTGGTGGGACATCTGTTAAGAAGGTAGACTACACATGTTACAAACTCTACCTAAAATTTATGTGGTAATCCCTTCGCCTTCATCATGCTTCGTGCCATCTCCATGATGGTTCGGTTCTTCCTCTCAGCTACGTCGTTCTATTGTGGCATGTACCTAGCAGTGAACTACCTTAAAATTCTATGCTACTTGTAGTAGTTATGGAATTTTTTGGATATGTATTCACCTCCACCATCTATCCTGAGAGTCTTGATATGATATCCACTTTGTTTCTCCACCAGAGCCCTGAATTCTTTAAATCTGGTAAATGCTTCTGACTTCAGCTTGATGGCATAGATCCATGTCTTTCAGCTGAAGTCATCTATGAATGTTAAGAAGTATTTGTTTTCGACAAATGTGTTGGTCTACATCAGACCGCAAATGTTTGAGTGCACTAGATCCAGTGGCTATGATGCTCTCCAAGACAGATCAGAAGAGAACGAATCCCTATGTTGTTTTTTGAATAAGCAGCCCTCACAAACTTTATTTTTTTTCTCTATCAAGGGTAAAACCTTCACCATATGCTTCTTATGCAGTTGATTCAGCCCACTAAAATTTAGGTGAGTAAATATGAGATGCCACATCCAGGTAGCATCTTTCACACCTGCACTCAGAGACATCAATAATTCATTCTGAATCTATAGCAGAAAAATTTTATTCTTTGTCATGGACACTGTAGAAATCTTCCCATGCGATGTGTCTATGATGGTGCAAGCTCCATATTTGAACTAGACTGTATGTCCCTCCTGCACGAGTTGTCCAACGCTCAATAGGTTGTGCTTTAGGCCAGGTACATAGTAGACATCACAGATATACTTTTATTCATCGTGCCTGGTGTGGATGAGGATATTTCATTTACCCATTATGGGAACCTTATTATTGTTCTCCATATTCACCTCAGACTGGACTATTTCATCCAGTTGGTAGAACATCTCCTTGTTCCCTATGATGTGGTTGCTGCACCCACTATCTAAATACTAGACATTCTTCTGGAACTCCTCCTCAATGTTGTAGGTCAACAACACATTTCCTCCTACCACATTTTCAGTTTCATCCGTGTAATGCGCCTGCTACTGGTTCTCCTTGGCCATCCATTTTCTACACTATGAGATGTAATGGCCAAACTTCTTGTTGAAATAGCACTGGACCTTTGACATGTCCTTCTTCTGACCAGATCCAGCATGTTGATTTTTTGAACTATCTCTTCCACCTATTTGATGGAAATTATAGTTGTTCTCTCCTTCGCTAGGGTTTGACCGTTCTTGTTTGTTGCCTTTCCCATGCTTGCCTCTACCTCTTGCTCCTTGAGAACTAGAGGCACCATGGTGGGAATCTTTTTTGCTTCTTTCTTAGAATGAGATCTGAGCCTTGAATGCTTGCTCCAAAGAGGTATGAGATGAACAAATCAACCTCTGTTCATGTATCTGTAATCAACCCATGAGCTCATCTGTCGAGAGGGTTGTCAGATCCCTCGACTCTTCGATTGCTATCACAACTGAGTCAAACTTGGTAGGTAGACTTCTAAGAATTTTCTCCATGATTCTCTGGCTCTGCATGAACTGCATCTGGTTGATAATGTCCATCATTCAGGTGAAGAAATCACTCATGGACTCAGACTCACTCATTTGCAAAGTTTCAAACTCCCTCCTGAGAATCTGCAACTTCACCAAATTTACCTTATTGGTGCCCTGGTACAAGCTGGCCAGAATCTCCCAGGCCTGATTCACCTTGGTGGCTGATGTGATCCACGGGAAGATAGACTCTTCGACTGCTTGCATGATGTAGAAGAGGGCCTTCTGGTCCTTCTTCATGTTCTCTTTCAACAGGTCCTTTTCTTCTTGAGAGAGGGTAGCCAGTGTTGTATCTATCGGTTCTAGGTAGCCATTCTTGACTAACTCCCACAACTCCTGAGATTCAATAGTATCTTCATATGGATGCTCCAGTAATCATAATTCTTGTTGTTGAAGCACAGGATCTACAACTGCAAGTTGTTGTTGTTGGAAGTCATTCTACTTCGGTATCTGCATCAAGGGATCAATGGATTTGATACCAATTTGAAGATTTTAATTTTCTACCGATGGGATGAGCGAAGTGTGAAGTGCAAAGTGCAAAATGGAAAGTGTGAAGTGTGAAGCATGAAGTACAAAGTGTGAAGTAGGGAGGGCCCGAAGTCAGACTACACAATCGAAGTCAGGGTGCACTTCTGACTATTGCATAGTCAGGTTGTGAATGGACCAAGTTGTGTAGTTGGGTTGTGCATGGACCAAGGTGCACAATCGGGTTGTGCACAGATTGAAGTGCGTAGTACGGTTGTCCATGGACTAAGGTGCACAGTCAGGTTGCACACGAATCGAGGTGCAAATTCAGGAGGACAGCTCTAGACTTAGCCAATTTTTTGGGGAGTGGTTGGTCAACGCCTGACTACGTTGGTCAATGGTAGTGAAGTCCAACTTCGTTGTGCGGTCGGGTGGATAGCTCTAGACTTAGCAAAATTTATACCCTATAGACTTTTGTTGTCCATAGGCTTGCACGGCTATGGCGTTGGTTTCCCTGGATTGGCAAGAATAGTACGGGAGGAGAAAAACATCGAATCTAAATGCAATATTTTAGATCTGAGATCAAACTTATATAACCCAAAATAAAGTGCTCTAAGGCAATTTGTATAGAGAACAACAACAAATTTTAGCACACAGAGATAACTGCAAACCCTACAGATGCCTTAAAACAATAACAAATTTTATTCATATAATATGAGGGTTACAAAAGTCCTCAACTAAGGAAAACTATATTTGTAGACTAAATTTGTAAGATAAATTGAGACAAAAAACAAATGTCGAGTCTGCTGCTCGAACATTAAACATATGAGCCACACTGCTCACTAAAACGATCTCATCTCCTACTCTACTGTTTCTCACAAATTTCCTCTCACTCTCCTTTATTTCTTCACTCTCTTTCCACACTTCCACATGTTTGAAGACCCAAACTACCTTATATAGACATGGGGAGAGGAAGATAGGGGTTGTCCTCTGACAGGTTTTGATAGACCCTCAACTAGGGTTTCTAACCAATCGCCAAACTGGCATCAAATCGTCAAACTGGCATTAACTTTTGTAGCGATCAGATCTGTCAGACGTCACATCTATTAGAGGGTAAGTGTTATGTCATGTCAAACTTTTTTTAGGATCCCTAACTGTGCGAGCGCAGTCTGACTTCACCCAAGTTAGGAGCGCAGTCCGGATGAGGTGTGAAATCTGGGTTAATATTTCTAACAAAGGCTCTGAGAGAAAGTGATGTGACCATGGATAGTGCATCAATTTGAATAGCACCAATTGTAAAAGAACAAAAAATTTATTGGTGTCACGTGCAATCCAACCAAAAGATCGAGATATCTGGTTCTAAAACCTCGATGAGTGAACGATTTCCTCTAATTTGGAAAAACTGGCCCATCACAGCATAGGAAAACTATGCTTTGGTTCACCTTGATAGAAAGTGGGCTTAAGTCTTCATTGGCCTCATTGTGGAAGCAATATTTTTTTACAAGACATATCTATGGAAAGAATTCTACAAATTTAGAAGAAATTAGCCAAGCTTACCAATGCATTCATGGAACATTACATTTTCTTGGCTAAGAGTTTCTCGTCTGTAACTATCCTAAGAACGTGACTCCATAGAAGCAATAGCTCTCTCCTTTAAAGTTATGCTTTTATAAAACCATGGGGTGTGTTTTTATAAAAAATAAAGGAAAGTTACGCTTCCTGTTCAAATTCATAATTCCTTTCGAAAGCAAACTGTTACATCCACAATGGTGTCGATGATGCTATTTTCTATAACCGAAACTATTGGTGACTTGATGATTTACATAGATATCTTGGTATACACCTCTTTAAATCATTAATATTGCAATTTGATGTGTGTGGTTCTACTTTAAGGTCCTTTAGTGGTATTTTTGGGAATTTGAAATCACACCTAATAGAAATAAATATTTTTACTTTTAGTATAAGTTTGAATTTGATTCCCTCTATTTCATTTATTTATTTTGGGTTCAAGGTATTTTTAACATTACCTATTCTACCTAATTGTTAAGTTCGAGTGTTCTTAACAACACTTATTCCACCTAGTTGTTGATAAATTAGTATGAGGAGGACCATGTCTCTAACACCACCTATTCCACCTTATTGTTGATAAACCAGCATAAGGAGGACCACTGACGTGCACTCAGTGAATTTAGGACAAACTACTGCTTTACAAAGAGACATGCCACACAGTTTAAACCAAAATCTCTTCTAATTCCACCTAGTTGTTGATAAACCAGCATGAGGAGGACCATGTCTCTAACACCACTTATTCCACCTTATTGTTGATAAACCCCCATAAGGAGGACCATCAGTTGCTCTCCACTGCGATCCTTGGGCTGACACACACTCAACAAATTTAGGACAAACTACTACTTTACAAAGACACATGCCACAAAGTTTAAACCAAAATCTCTTCTAAATGCTAAAACTTAGCAATCCCCTTAACTTTTAAAGAACTTTATTTCATACTAGAAGCTCCTATTAAAAGGATTGTAAAGTGTGCACCTTGCCATAGTTGCCAATCTAAGTTTTAGTGAAGGATTCATGTCCAAAAATTATTAGAAAGTTGTACTTATCTATTAACAAGACACTATAAAAAAATTGGTTTAGAGGAGCCTCTTTTGATTATGAATTTATACAAGCTTCCAGTTTGATTAGTAAATGTTGTATTTCTTTTCTTTTTTAATATGTTCTTAAATAATTAATTTAATATTTATAATTTTTAAAAGTAATATTTTTTTAATGTTAATTGTTTGATAAAGATAGTTTATAGTTAGGTTTTGGTTTTTAGGAAGGTTTAAGGTTTAAACTATAACATATACAAATAAGAATAAGCTAAATAGTAGTTTCCAAGTGGTTGTTGGTTGGCTACTCCAATTTGATGTCTGATGGCTACGGGCTATATTGCTTTAACTTGGTCTAACCCACTAGGCTAGGGTTTATAATGGTAGCACCCAATGGTGTTACCAACTCCCCTATGCATTAATTTTTTATTTTTATATTAATTAAATTTATTATTATCTTAAATTTAATTTTATATAGTTTTAAAAAAATTATTTTATTTTTATTTTTATTAATGGTGAAAAACAAGGTTTTGAAAGGTCCCAGAACCTTTTACATTAAAAGAGCTAGAAAAAATAAGATTAATTAAGCATAGGACAACCTCCAAGGCCAAAAGAAACAAAAATTAAACGAAAACAACTATCAAAAAGCAAAAACCAGTATCACTTTTTCCTTGAGTGCCCTTTTTCCTTGACTGTCCTAAGTGGGGTTTTTCAGGATTTCAATATTTCCTGGGTTAAACCAACCACTATACTTGATTTTTTCATCCAGTGGCCTTGCCCCTTTTCAAGCGAAATACTTAGATAAATGTGCAAAATTTGTCTCAATAACTATCTTTGGTAGGTGTGGTTAGAAAGGAACCATAGAGTCTTTAATGAGTCTATCCATGATCATCAAACTATCATTGCTAGGATCCTATCCTTTGCCAACAAGAATGTGAACCTTATCCCTTTTGATATCCATAAATATCATCTGCTGGAGACCATGATTGCTCAATATTTAAGCTTAACCTTGTTAGATGAGTCTGTGCCTAGAGTAGTCAACCCTAGAGCCAATGTTAAGTGGTCCCCACCTCCTACGGGTTGGTTTAAGATTAATTTTGATGGAGCAACTGAGGAAAATCTTGGTAGAGTAGGCACTGGAAGTATTGTACGAGATAATAATGGGAATATGATGCTTGCATTTTTTGAATATTTGGTAACAAGGATGAACAATGAATCTGAAGCTAGAGCTATGTGGAGAGGCCTTCAAATAACTCAAGACTTAGAAGGCAATTTGATCATAGAAGGAGACTCTATGCATGTTATAAATCTCCTCAATAATTGGAAAACACCTCTTTGTAGGATTAAAAAATTGTTGAAGAGGCTAGGATCCTTTTCCAAGGAAGATAGGACAAAAAAGCCCAACATGTCTTTTAGGAAGCTAACAAAATTGCTGATAAGCTGGCCAATTTGGGTGTCGATGGTGATAAACTTTTCAAATGGGAACACAGTGTCCCAAGTGAATTAGAGGAGCTTATTCAAAAAGAATGCCAAGAATGATAGTCGAATTTACCAATAGGGAAGGCACTGTAAGTTCGAAGGCTAGGAGTATTCCTGTATCTTTTTTGAAATAGACTCACAATAAAAATTATTCGAGTTGTCAGTCTTCGTGGATGCTACTTGTAAATACCAAAAAGACTAATGGGGATAGTCACATGTCAGATAACATGGCTCCTAGTCATCTTAGTAAATTGATGTTGGTTGATAATCACAAGGTAGGAAAGAAATGACAATATAAGACTTCAAACCAGAGCCACGTGGACCACCAGATAGCCACCACCATAAATCTAGCTAGTAGGTTCACTTCTCTAAGGCTGATTAGCCAACACGAGATGTGCTCCCAAAGCATGTCATATACGAAATAAAGCAATTACCAAAGAATTATTAAGATTAAATATCAATACAGATCTTGTGGGAGTTTTTTTTTTAGTACTCTACTATGTGTGTCTATAGATTTTTGTTTCTCCATTGTTTCAAGGAAGGGATCCATGTCTATTTCCTTTTTTGTAATTATGATGCAAGTGTGTTTTCTTAGGGTATACCCAAAATTTTGTATGGGAAGTTTCTTTTTGATAACAAGCTATGTGCCTTACCGGATGTAATGGCTTCGGTGGTATGTAGATTTTACATATATATAAGATCCTTAGTAAGGACATGTTCATCAACAACCCTGGGTTGATTTTTGTAAAAGGTTTTGGGTCAAGCTGTAAAACCTAGTATTAATGCTATAGTATCTAATCTAACAAAAAAAAGATTATTTTGTTCCTCTCCCACCAAATACCCCATAAAAATGAGGAAGAACCAGATCCCACACCCTAGTGAGATTGTGACTGATGAAGGGGAATTTCCACTTAGTTAAAAATTCCTTGAAAGTTTGAGGTAAAGTCTATTTGATGGAAAAATAATCCAATAAAGCATTGAGCACATTATTTGAGAAATCACAATGGATGAAAATATGATCCACAGATTCATAATCCTTAGAACACAAGAGACAAATATTGGGAAGATGAAATCCTTTCTTACATAAATTATCAAGATTCAAAATTTTATTTTGCAAACACAATCATAAAAAAATGCAATCTTGGGGATCAAATGAGGATACCAAACCCTTTCTACTGGAAATAATCCTCCTTTGGACAATTATTGGTCCTCATATTCAGTCTTGATAGACAAAAGGCCTTTAGGAGAATGAGTCCATATAAGGAAGTCCCTGTCATTCTATTAAGGAAGAAAGTATTGTTCCAGCAACATGTTCAACCTTGCCAAACTCTGAAGGAACTGAAGATCAGTTGTATATAAAGTCAGATGCTTCTGAGTCCTCTTGCCATTAGTGATGATTATGTAATAAATTACTTTTTCTCCATATTTCAATGATAAAGGATCATTTAAATCAATTATTTTTAATATATATAAAATAAATAAATAATAACAAGGTCAACATTGTATGAAATAATAATATGAAATTTTATAAGTAATTAAAATGTAATTATTATTAGTTAATGTAATTAATTTATGGGTCCAAAGTTAAAGGTTTAACCTTGTCAAGGACAACTAAGAATAATGCTTAATGTCTAAAATTTTATAAACAAGATTTTAATAAAATGTAATTATATTAAAGATTTTCTATATGTGTCTCTAATCCATTATGAAGGTGCCTAAGGTCATCTTTCATTCTTCATGTGTTAATCACTCTTTCATTTTACTTTGTTAGTATCCTAGTTTATGATTTAAGTTCATGTATTCATTTTTCTCACTTAGATAAAATATTACAAAATTGAGCATGATATTAGAGTGGATATAGAGCATCATTGCTTGGTTTGCTATAAACTCTACTCACATAAAGGTAAATATTCCACAAATATACCAAAATAGCAAATAATGTTTCGACAATGAATAACCCATCATGTAATAATCCATATAATAAGGTAGAAATAAATAATATCTTTATGGTAGAGTAATATTTGTAATACAATTTAAGGAAGTAATAAATCCATAAGATATCCTAAGATTTGTAAGAATTTTACAATAATATATATGCACAACATTACAAAAGATGAAGAGAAGAGTGGAAAACCCATGTGTTGTAGGTGAGTTGGAGAGGAGAGGGAAATCCTCCAAGAGAGGTCCCAGGTTCAAATATCTACCCTACCAAAAAGCTGAATTGGGTATCCAAAATACAATTGATAATGTTGGTGCGGGCAAGGTCGGGTGTGACTCACGGGTGACTTTGACAGTGTAGAACCCTCTGTTCGTGGTCTCTCAGACCAAGGTGGGCCTATAAGGGGTTTTTTGCTTTAAAAAAATATGAAGAGAAGAGTGGAACTGATTGATTTATTCCAAGGATCAACTCTGTATAAATAGCAGAGTTGATCATTGAGAGCCGTTGGATTACAACAACTCATCATACCTGATGAAGACACCACTGAGAGTTCTCCTGACACATGGAGGAGTGGAAACTCAAGTGTCTATCCTAGTGGAACTTAAGAGAATATTCTCTTATTCTAACACCCCCTCTTAAGTGATACTAGGGGTGAATCGTACAAATGAGTCCTAGCAACAAGGCCTGTTGAGGTACTCATGTACAAAGACTTATTTTTGAAGAGATGGTAAAACCCAATGGGAAAAAACCATCAATCAAAAGGAAGTTAGAGGCTTGTCTTCGTATGGCGAATATTGTCCTCCTAATACAATAGATAGTTGGTGAAAAAACCCTTGTGGGGAAAAACCAACTATGAGAAGAAGAGAGGCATGTCTTCGTATGGCGAATATTGTCCTCTTTATGCAAGAAAGAAATATGAGTCCCGAAAACTTGGCCTGATTAGGTACTCATTTACATAATATAGTTGGTGAAAAACCCTTGTGGGAAAAATCAACTATTAGAGGTATGTCTTCGTATGGCAAATATTTTCCTCTTATTACAAGAAATAAATATGAGTCCCAACAACTTTGCCTGATTAGGTACTCATATACAATAAATAGTTGGTGAAAAACCCCTATGGGGAAAAACCAACTATTAGAAGAAGAGAGGCTTGTCTTCGTATGGTGAATATTGTCCTCATAAATCCAATCAATGCAGTTGAATAACTCCAAGCTTATCTCTCAACTGAAGGTAACGTGGAGAAGGAAATGACTTGGTGAAGATATCTGCAATTTGTTCCTCAGTTGGAATATATTCCAAGTGTATGTCCCCATTCTGAATATGTTACCTTATGAAGTGCATGTGTATCTCAATGTGCTTGGTTCATTGATGTTCAACTGGATTATGTGCAATATGAATTGTGCTCTGATTGTCACACCAAAGAGTTATAGGATGGTCATGTGTGAAACCAAATTCTCTCAGAATTTGATGAAGCCAAAGAGCTTCTTGACTAGCCAAAACTGCTGCCCTGTATTCTACCTCTGTAGAAGATAGGGCTACCACTTGTTGTTTCTTGCATAACCAAGCTATTGGTGAGGAACCAAGGCAAAAGACATAGCCTGATGTGGAACATCTATCTTCTACTGAACCTACCCAATCTGAATCTATGTAGCCAATGATATCCATGGAATTTCCCTTGTAGAAGAGCCCAAAATGAGTAGTGCCCTGCAAGTAATGGAGGATTCTTTTTGCTGCCTGCCAATGACTGAAGTGAGGCTGATGAGAGAATCTGGATATGAGGCCAACAACATATGATATATCTGGGTGAGTATGAGTAAGGTATAGCAAACTTCCTACAAGTTGACGGTATAGAGTGGCATCACAAGGAGGGGATGAGCAGGAAGTACTAAGATTAATGCCATATTGAAAGGGGGTAGGAGAAGGTTTACAATCTATCATTTTGAATCTTTGTAGAAGATCTAGAGTGTACTTTTGTTGGCACAAAGAAATACCTTCATCTGTTTGACTTATTTGGATTCCAAGGAAGTAATGAGCTTTACCTAGATCAACCATTTCAAATTTTTAGAGAGAGAGTCTTTTATAGTCTGAATGTGAGTCAAGTTACTACTAGTGAGAAGAAGATCATCAACATATAGAACAAGAATGGTGATGTTGCCTTCATTTCTCCAAATGTAAATTGTATTATCAGACTCACAATGAGAAAAACCTGTTGAAATAAGGAAGGAGTCCATATTTTCATACCAAGCTCTAGGGGCTTGTTTGAGGCCATAGAGAGACTTTTTAAGCCTACAAACCATAGAGGAGTCTTGAGTAAAACCAACAGGTTGTTCCATGAATATTTCTTCCTTTAAATATCCATGTAAGAAAGCACATTTTACATCCATTTGATAGACATGCCACTTATGGGAAGCAACTAGGGCAAGAACCAATCTTACAGAATCCATTTTAGCAACTGGAGCAAAGGTTTCTGCATAATCTATGCCTTCAACTTGAGAAAAACCTTTGGCCACTAGATGAGCCTTGTGTTTGTCTATTTCTCCATTAGGCCCATATTTAGTTTTGAAGATCCATTTACAATGAACTAATTTCCTTCCTTTAGGTAAGGGAACTAAATCCCAAGTCTCATTTTTTATCAAGGAAGAAAATTCATTTTCCATGGCATCATCCCATTCTTTTATACCTGAGGCTTCTTTGAAGGATTGAGGATCAGAGGAAATAGACTGACATACAAGACTAGTGCCTATGGGGTTGGATGATCTGGTTGAAGGAAGATTTTGGATGTAAGGAGTAGCTTCTTTAACAATGGTGCGGGCCCATTTTGGCATAGAGGAAGGAGTTGAAGGAGTTGAAAGACATTGATATGGAGTTATAGGTTCCTCATCTTGATTATCAATAACCAAGTTAACTTCAAGGGTTGGCTCTTCATAATATTGAGGTTCTACTATAGGAGAAGGCTCAATGGAGGAAGAGGGCTTTTGAGGATCTTTTTGAGGGAATGTTTCATCAAATTGGACATTCCTATGAAAGAAGACCTCATGAGTTGAGGGATCAAGAAGCCTGTATGCTTTTAATTCTTCACAATAACCGATAAAGATGAGCTTTTTGTTTTTCTTATCAAGAGCCTTCCTTTTCTTCTTTGGGATGTGAGCCCAAGCAGTACACCCAAAAATATTGAAATAGGAAACATTTGGTTTTAAGCTAGACCATGCTTCTTCAGGAGTTAAATGGTCAAGAGCTTTATGAGGTGTGCGATTTTGAATATAATTTGCATAGTTAATAGCTTCTGCCCAAAAAACTTTTGGAAGATCTCTTGAATGGAGCATACAATTAGCCATCTCTTTTAATGTCTGGTTTTTCCTTTCTATAATACCATTTTTTTGAGGATTATGGGAGATAGAATGTTGATGTATTATACCATGACTTGAAAGAAATATGGAGAACTCATTATTGCAGTATTCCCCCCATTATCAGTGCGAATCTTCTTGATTTTGCAAGATGCTTGATTTTCAACTAAGGCTTTAAAAACTTTAAAGTGGGATAACACATCACTTTTATATTTTAGGAAGTAGACCCAGGATATTCTAGAGAAATCATCAATAAAGGTAAGAGCATACTTTTCTCCTTTGAAATATGGTTCAGGAAAGGTCATTAAGTCACTATGGATTAAATCTAGAGGGGATGAGGCTTTTAGAGAACTACTTGGGTGGAAAGGATCTTGATGTTGCTTTCCAAGAGCACATCCAGGACAAAATCCATCACTAGAAGAGACTTGGGGTAATCTTGTAACCATATCATGGGTGCACAAATCCTTTAGGTAGTTGTAATTAAGATGACCAAACCTTTCATGCCATATTTGACTTTCAAGATCACTATGAGCCACAAAACATGAGGCTCCTTCTGGATTTTGAAAACCTTTGAAGTGAAAAATATGAGAGTTATGATCAATATTCCCTTTGGCTATAAGAGAATGAGGGTCTTGAAAATTTCTTATCTCAACTCCTGTTGGGGAGAAGAGAACAATTTTCCCATTTCTAGAAGTACAAATCTGATAGATGGAGAGGAGATTGGTGGCAATGTCTGGAACATAGAGAACATTGTTTATAGAGCCACCATCAATGGTTATATCCCCTTTTCCTTTGATAGGGATGAAGGAAGAGTCACCTACTTCTATGCTACAAGTAGAGCTAGAGGAGATAGAAGAGAAAGACTTGTCTGAAGCAGTCATGTGATGAGTTGCTCCAGAATCTAGGACCCAATAATTAGAGGAAGAATTGGAGGTTTTTCCTTGAACATTAAGGGCTTTTCCTATTTGCTTTTTATTTTCTATATTTTGATCCTTCATAGCTGCCTCTAGTTGTTGTAATATTTTCCAGCATTTGTTAGCAGAGTGACCATTCTTTTTATAGTGAGTACAGGTTATGGGAGTCTTTTCCTTCTTTTTGAATTTTTCTTTAGAAGAGGTGGAGGCTACTAAGGCTTTTGAAGAAGAGGAAGAAGAAGAGATTTCATATCTAGCAAGTTTGGTTTCTTCCCTAGTTAATCTATCACAAAATTCTTCTAAAGAGGGCATTTTAAAGGTTGCACCAAGAGCATCTTTGGTAGATATAAAGGTGGTAGCAAAAATTTGAAAAACACCATTTAGCTTAGAAAGGATTAGATAAATGCATTCTTCTTCAGTCTTAGTCTTCCCACTACCTTTGTATTGAGTGAGGACTTCTTTGAACTTAGTGAGGAAGTCAACAATACTACTAAAATCTTCAGGGGACAAAGAAGTTAGTTCGACTTCTAGTTGCATTGATCTCATCTGATCTACTTTCCCAAACAAGGCCTTCAGTTTCTCCCAACTTTCATGAGGAGTTTTACAATCTGTAATATGAAACCACAAACTTTCATGAACATTAGAGCTAATAATACCCATTGTTTCATGCATTTTTCCCTTATGAACAAATATTTCATATTCTTTATCAAATTCTGGTTGCTTTTCTTCTAACAAATGAGTAAGACCTTTTTGAGAGATAAGATTTAAAATTTTAGGTTTCCAAGTGTGAAAGTTATGAGGGGTGAGAGGTTCAATTGAATTCATCATTTTAAACACAAGAGAAAATTGAAGTTTTAATTAACCAATAAATCCCCCCTTAGAACTTCAATTAATTGATTAATGCAATTGTTACAAGGAAAAGATATGAAGCTTTTCAATATTAGAAAACTCAATATACCCGCCCTAATGAGAGGGAAACTATAAGTATAATGAGGTTGTAATATTGTTTGCTTTAGAGTGCCAAATCCTCTTAGTTCCTCACAATACCCGCCCTTACTTGAGGGAAACTGTAAGTATAGAGAAGAATTTGTCAAGGGTGTTTGGCTTGAAATGCAGAGATATCAACCAGATTAAATTGGGTGTTCTCAATACTTGCCCTTACGAGAGGGAAACTATCAGTGAGAGAGAGTCCCAAAATAAAGAGGAAGATTGAAAAATATTTTCCAGGCCTTTATACCAAGTGCCTCCAAAAACTCGCCCTTACTTGAGGGAAACTATAAGTTTTTAATGGTTTTTGTACATGGAACGTAGGCAAATATTTTGAGGAAGATAAGTTAAACCTTAGGTTTATGAATTCTTTAAGTGTAAAAAAACTATAGAGATTCTCAAATAAAATTTAATTTTAATAACAAATATTAAGAGAATAATTATAGCACCCTTAGAGAAAAGAATTTGAAAAATATCTATCTTAAAGAAAATAAATAAATAAGATTAGAGAATAATTAAAAAAAACTAGAACTTCTTGATAAGTTTATTATTTAGATAAAATAATGAGAAGAAGATAGTTTTTGTTAATAATTTTGATAAACAAATTAGGTTTTAAATTTTAAATAGAGAGTGTATGCTAAAAATATATATTAAGTATTACACCTCTATTAACTTGAAAACCTAAAAAAGACTTTGAGGAAGAGATAGAAAAAAAAACAACCCCCCTTCAAGAGACACCAATGTGCATATGGTTGCACATAAAACCCCCCAAAAAAACTTTTTATATTAAGGTTACAATAGACTACGACTTATCAAAGAGCTTTTTGTAAAAAAAACTTTGAGAAGGAGTCAATATTTTACTTCGAAATTGAAGTGAAAATAACCTTACAAAAAATAGGAGGAACAAAATAAATCGTGCATCTACTGAGAAATCAGAAGCACCCTGAAGGACAAAAAAATGGAAACTCAGACTTTATATCCATCGTTGGTTCGAGCTAGGTGGAGGAAACTGAGATGCCACCAAAGCCTTGAGAATCCTACGAAGATAAACTATCCAGAGAATAGATACTTTTTGAATACTGCGAGAGACTGAGATGCCACCAAAGCCTTGAGAAACCTGCGAAGATAAACTATCCAGAGAACATATATATATATATATATATATATATATATATAAATTAATGTTTCATCACTGGTAAGAGTCAGGCGAAGGCTATGAGAAACCTGAGATGCCACGAAAGACCACTTAGAAACCTGCATAGACAAAACAATCAGAGAACATATATATATATAAAATAACTCGTCTTTGATTTTATACTACGAGGGAAAAAAACTTCTTTTAAGAAAAAAAAGTATATAAATGATTTGAAGTGCCCATTGCTTGGAACTAGGCGGAGGTAGGAATGGTTGTCGAGGATGCCTAAAACTAGTGAACACCTATGCAGACTAGTTAGGAGGTAGGAAAAAAAATTAAAGAACTATAGTTTTTCTCTGATCTCATAGACTAGAGCTTTGTAGAGCTTCAGGGGAGATGAGTACAGAAAAGAACAACAAAAATGGAGCATTGTCTTTGATAACCTTCCCTGCAGATGAGTCAAAAAAAAGGAAATATATTTTGAATCATGAAATGAAAGTCTCGAACCAGAATAGAACAGAAGAGCATATGTGATATTATTCTCAGGTGAAGAGAATAAAAAAGGAGTGATCGGTATTGAGCGTCGGATAACGTCTACTTGGAGATTAGATATGAAGATATTTCTCAATGGTGGATTGGAGCACTCCGAGAGCCACGTCGTGGGTGGCACGATTAAAAAACACACATTGTACAACTTGCAATAAATGTTAGAGACAAAGGTGATTCGCATATAAAAAATTATTATTATTATTTTTTAAACAAACACCAACTTAGAGATAATCGTTGGGGCCACTATAAGTGGTTGCACCAACGAAGGCAAGGGGCTATGAAAAGGACGCGCACCAAATAATATTTGGACGATGAGTTAATATCGCAACGCCTCTCTAAGAGGTAAAACCACTATTTTAAAAAAATGAGGGCGGATCTTTCAAAAAAAATTGTTCTTCTTTTAAAAGGAGAGCGCTGAAAAAATTCAAAATATTACCCTCGAAACAATAGCAGTATATTTAAAAAAAAACAATACATATATTAGCAATAATAAGGATTTTGCTGAATAAAAAATGGATAAAATTGACTATTGCATAAATTTAAGCAAGTTAGTCAAAAAAAATATCCAAAGCAATGAACCAGATCCTAGAACCTTCAAGAGCGAATGCAAGAAAAATCTATCCTACTCTGGTACCATGTAAGAATTTCACAATAATAGATATGCACAACATTACAAAAGATGAAGAGAAGAGTGGAACTGATTGATTTATTCCAAGGATCAACTCTGTATAAATAGCAGAGTTGATCATTGAGAGTCGTTGGATTACAACAACTCATCATACCTGATGAAGACACCATTGAGAGTTCTCCTGACACATGGAGGAGTGGAAACTCAAGTGTCTATCCTAGTGGAACTTAAGAGAATATTCTCTTATTCTAACAAGATGATATGGTCAATTTGTGGGTATATATGATTACAAGAAATACTTGATATGGTTGATAATTACAATGAAAAGATCACATATTTATATAACCATCATCTAACGATACTTTGAGGATGGTGAACCTAGCCCTAACTAGCTCCTAAACCCTTAATCAACTCAATATAATATTCCAATATAATAGACCTTTGGTTCTATGTTGCTCATGTCAACTATCCATAACATTGATGTATATGCAATAGTATACCTATCCCTAGATATCATATCATTCCACTACCTTCAAAAATGTTTCATCATTGAAACATTGTAAGAAACCAAAAAATATGTTCTTTGTTGCATTTTTGAAAATTGATACTAACATTTATCATCCATTCATCCTGTAGACACCAAAACAACACCAATCCGATTATGTGACTGCAAACACTGATCGCATTGACACACACAGCCCCCAGGGCAGCCCCCAGAGGTTAAAAAGTGGTCCTAACCACTCACACAATAGTTTTGGAAGGTTAGAGGTCAATTTGGCACCTTTCAGGCACTCTGCTCTCTACTCGTTCCACCCAGGGATGATTACAAACTAGTATTCATTCCACCCAGGGACGATTAGCAGTATTCGCTCCAGGGTGGGGCGAATAGCGAGGTTTGATGGGCAAAAAGTCAAATCTTGACAAATGGCAGCTCAGATCCACCACTTAACTCTTCCTTCATTGCATGGGAGTGTGAGTGAGCATTTTTTAGCGCTAGAGGCAGTTACGAGGGCAGTCATGGAGCCCCTAATCGGGGAGGAATCTTCTCCCCCTTGGGAAGGCATGATTGCCAAGTGGCGCCTCTGCATGCTCATCCAAAGAGACCGTCAGGTCTATAAAATGGTGAGTCTTCTCACCCCAAAAAGATAGAGAAGGAGCATTTTGAGCAATGAAGTGCTACCATTTTACATCCTCACACCTTTTGATTTGTGCCTTTCACATCCTTGATCTCTTTTGGAAGGGAGGTCATTGGGTGATTATTGGAAGCACAAATTCGGAACCAAAACCCGACATTTGGCCATAACATCCTACCAAATTTATTGAAAACACCCCACAAGAGGTTTTGGACCCATCCCAAGTGGATTGGTGCCGAAATCGGGCCCCAAACGGCGGGCGTCCTGCCCCCAGGCGCCCCCTGCACTGCTTGTAGTCCTAATCGCCCCACCCCGGAGTGATTAGAAATCTGTAGTAGATTTCCTTTCTATTATTTTTGCATTTGATTCTATGTTTCTTAGATAGGTTGTCATTCAAATTTCACATCATTTTGAGCTGTTTTGATCATGTTTTTGTCATTTCCCACTTTTGCTAACATGCAGGTAGCATCATCAAATTCCCGGTGATAGAGGCCGAATTGGAAAAATCCGACCATCTGGGTCATCCCAAAATACCCCATTTTACCTAACCCCCAACTTTGCAGGTGATTTGGAGCTTCCCGGATGTGACATTTGGGACAGTGCTTTCTGACATTTTGTTGCAGGTCTAATCGTCCCACCCCGGAGCGATTAGAAATCCATGGAAAATTTTTTGACTGTTCCATTTGCAGTGCCCTCCTGGTAATGTCCTCATGCTTCTGTTAAATTTTTAGATCATTCTGATGCTATTTAGTTATCATTTTATTTATTTTTTGCATGCACTAATCGTAGGCTTGGGGATTGCATGTTTCATTTTATCTACAGGTGCTACTGACTATTTTCTGTTTCCTTGAACGTAGGATCTCGACATTAGAGGAGCAGCAAGGAGTCAAGACTCATCAACGCAAGTGGCGATGATGTTTGGTCCACCCATTCTACATGTGGGCACGCGAAAGAAGGAATACCATCTGTTGATGTGACAAGAACATATTTAACGCTCCTAGCCCCTAAAAAGGGAGGAGACGGATTGTAACTGGGTTCTAAAGCATATTAATAAAAAGGGTTGTACTCCATATTTGCTTTTATACCTTGTTTCAATGCGTTTATGTTTCTCTCCTTTCATGCATTTCAGTTCGTAGGATTTAGCGTTAAGTTTAGTTTCATTTACATCGCATCTTGGCATTTCCTTTTTGTTTTCGTATCCTCATGCTTTCAGTGGCGATCACGGTGGGACCCTGTCCTCTATTTTTGAGATCAAACTTTTGATCAAAAATTGCTTGTTTTTTCTTGCAGGTACCAAGTTTTCAAACGCTGGACTGTTGTTCGTTCTAGTCTGTGACGAGTACAGAGCTAGAATTCATCCCACCCTGGGACGAATGGGCATTCGTCCCACCCTGTGATGAATACAGTTCTGTTATTCATCCCACCCAGGGATGAATAGCTCTCTGTGCATTTTTAGGGCAGAAACTCAGAGGCATCTTATTTGGGCAGAGAAGAGGTAGGGGTCCTAAACACCTTCTGTCATTTTTTTCTTTCTTTTTTCTGTCTTCTGGTTATTTGCTTGCATAGGGAGAGTTTTTAATGCTTGTTTTCTTCATTTATGCAAAATAAAAAGAACCCCACACATCACATGGCAATTTAAACACCAAGGAGCTGGTCGTAAGACCCCAACCCTTGATCAAGACCAACGGTGGATTTCATCACCACCTTGGCTTGAATTTTTGCATCCATAACCCCGATCGCTACTGTTGCTAGACGTAAATCCTGATGAAAGCTGACCAAGTGTAGTTGGGGTGATTCCCAGCGCATGAGGATAAGTCTTCTATGGTAGGTGTCAAAAATAGGGTGATCCCCCTTCCGTACCGCCTATGTTCCACGTACCATTCTGCTCTCGCGTACCAATAGTTTCCCTCACGTAAGGGCGGGTATATTGAGAGGTTTGGTATAATGGCCTGGCAATGGTATATCGAAGGGGTGACCATTTTTGGGAGTCATAAGAGCCATCATATTGCATTTTCTACAAAACATTCTTTACAAAACTATCAAAACAAAAATCAAAACACACTAAACCAGATTTAGGGCACACCTTTAATCTATAAATGAGATAATCACTGCTTTGATTGTGTGGTTCCCTCTGTTTAGTGTAGCATAAAAATCATAAAAAGAAATAAAAATCTACGCATCTTGTAGGGAGACACCACCATGGTGTACACCCGTAGCCAAGCCCAATCAAGGGCAGAAGCTATGGAGAGTGTACAAGGGGGCACAAGTCACCTCCGCTACAGCCCCAAGGACTTGGTCATTCCACCTTGGTGGCCTGACCCATGAGATAGTCCACATCGTACCTTGATGGAATGGGACTATAGAGGCACCCCTTCGAGGGGCACGCCCACCCAACACAGACCCTTTCAGGAGGAGTCTCTACACGTGGCACTCAACATAGATGGGAAATCTCCCTTAGATGCTCGCTACGAGTGGCCACCATGTGATGAAGCGCTAGGACAGCACAGGGTCCATCGGGAGGGGCCACATGATTACATCATCCCTCCTTTACCCCCTCTTATTGTCAAAAACAATAGGACAAATCCAGAGCACAAGGCTCTTCTGGCAGGGCGAGCCAACTCCGCCCACCCCTTTCACATTTATGAAAGGGAAAATGAGGAAGACCACTACATTCCTCAAGAGCAATATACAGTGTGGGAGCAATGCGCCTCCGCACCTGCTATTTATCAGGGTCACCCACTGAGGCCAGAACCTCAGGTGAATGCCGCTAACCTCGATAGAGGGAAGCGACCTATAGAAATATCGGATCACCATGACCAAGACAGATGTGTAGGAGAGGCATCTAGGCCTCCTAGACTCAAGACGGTAGAGCAGATCGACCTGGAATTTTCCAGACATGCCACCCACCAAGCGCAGATCACGCAGCTTGAGCAAGACCAACAACAGCTAGAGCATCTATATCGCCTTAGCAAAGAGCGCATTCGATGCCAAATAGATGAGCTGCTCCACAACACTATGCCTGAGAGGGTTCCAACCCCTCGAACATAGAGGGCAGAAAGGTACGAGAGGCATAACCCCTTAGTGCAAGATAGGTCTCCAAGACCTTACCAAGTGCTGCCTCCGAGACCCCCTAGACCTGAGCGGGAGGCCACTCCCAGGAACAATGATGGGTACCCTCCACGGGTGCCCACCCATGGTCATGGGTCTCACCCGAGAACTCCTCAAGAAGCTTATGAGGAGTATGAGCAAGAAGAAGAGCGGGCGAAAATGCCCTACCAAGGCAGAGGGGGCGCTATTCGGCCACCCCTCTATAGGCCTCAAGTTCCCCATAACCCACAATGGGAACAAACTAAGGAGGAAGAGATTAAATCTTTTGATGCATATAAAGCACTGCTAGAGCACTTGGAGTCTATGGAGACCAAGACTTCTGGGCCCCAAAAGCCCACTTTACGCCAACTCCGTAGTCATCTTGTGCATCCGTCAGTGCCGGCACCCCCTTACCCTGAACACTTTAAACTGCCTTAGTTGGCAATCTTTAGAGGGGAGGAAGATGCCCAAGAGCATGTGACTAGATTCTTGAGCCAATGCTTTGGCATTCAGGACAATGATGCTTTGCTGCTAAGAACATTCATCACCACGTTCGTAGGCCCTACCTCGGATTGGTTCACTCAATTGCCAAAGCACAACATTAGTAACTTAGATCAGCTAGTGGATGCGTTCCTCGAATGCTTCACCTTCAACACCAAGAAGAAGGCATCACTAAGTGACCTAGCCAGCCTCAAGCAGTATGAGGAAGAAACCATGGCGGCCTATGGGAACCGATGGAGGACTTTGCTTTCAAAGTTGCC
Source organism: Wollemia nobilis (assembly GCA_028583015.1). Classification (NCBI taxonomy): domain Eukaryota; kingdom Viridiplantae; phylum Streptophyta; class Pinopsida; order Araucariales; family Araucariaceae; genus Wollemia; species Wollemia nobilis. The sequence continues at coordinate 31,555,641 of JAQPPZ010016892.1, read as the reverse complement.
CTACCTCCCTCCTATGTTCGACCTCACCCAAATGTTCTCAAAGAGCTGTTTGAGATCGATCTCCATGCTATTGCAGCTGCAACAATATGCCACTTTAGAGGAAGCTCTGGTGCAAGCTAGAATCATTGAGGAGATCAAGATTCAGGATGGCGAGATAGCCAAGCCAAAGAAGAAAGAATGGTCTAAGAACACCAAAATAGGGACCACGCAACAGAAACCCATTGCGGTCAATCAGGTTGCTATAAACGTCCCTAAGCCTGCATAAGCAACACAACCCCAAAAGGCTAACTATCAGGTGGTGCCTCTTAATAGTTATGATAGAGAAAATTAGAGGCAAGAACAAAATCAGTAGCGTCACCCTAGGCGACAATTCACACCTTACACAGAGTCCAGAGACTCCCTGTTTGACCACTTGTCAGTGGCAAACTTGATCAACCTGCTCGAGAGTCAACCCATAGACCCCAATGCGCCAAAGCCTAAGGGCTATAGGGAAGACTTGTACTGTAGGTTCCACAGATGAAAGGGACATGACCTTAATGCATGTTGGAAGTTTAAAGGCTTGGTGCAAGACCTAATAGATAACAAGACATTAGCGGTGGATAATCTCGTGGCACCAAGCAACCAACAAATGGAGGTCTTTAAGGACCCCTTGCCTACCCATGATGCATAGGCAAAGACCCTACAAGTCAATGAGGTAACATAGAACTGCCCCATGCAGGGGTATGTAGGGATGATCAGTATAGTGACTCGAAACAAGAGGTACCCAAGCATAGCTTCCCCCATGATAGCTACAGGAGAGGTGCCAACAATGTCACAACCACAACAGCACCCTACGCAACCTCCTCCGCCTAGACCAGTGGCCACAATTCAGACCAAACTCACCCAGATTTTGAGGACCACATCGGCTAGGCTCTCCATCTACGAGCTCATCCAACAATCATCGCCCCATCGGGAGGCTCTAATGGAGATACTAAAAGCCATCGAGTTGCAGCCCCATGAAGCAAACTCTTTCAACAACTTTGTGGGACATGTCAAAAGATGCACCGATCCAATCATCACCTTTAGAGAGGACGAGCTAAAATCAGTGACTGGTGACATGGTGGATCCACCCCTACACGTTATTGCATGGGTCAATGGGATTCCGTATAAGAGGGTGTTGGTGGACACTGGCTCATCCAGTAATATCATTACAACAGTGGCATTGAAACATCTGAAGTTGCCAACATCTCACATCGTGGCCTCCACCTACACTCTGCGAGCATTCAATGATGCGATATGTTCGATAGTTGGCACAATTGTCCTACCCATCCAAGTGGGACAAAAGACTATTCCTACATTGTGCCACATCTTGGAGGGTGAGATGGCTTATAACATTTTGTTGGGCTAGCCATGGATCAGGGACATGAAGTGTGTCCCTTCAATAGCTCATCAATGCTTAAAGTATACATTTGAAGGGCAAGTGCATGTAGTCCCGATGGACTTAGAACCCTTCAAATATTGCAATGCGGTGCAGCTGATGCCGCAATCGACCCTTCCATCAACACATTTGGATTTTTAGTTGAATCCATCTAAATAGGGTCTGATTTCGCATACATCCCCATTGATAAGTCCATCAAATCCCCATCCGGGTCCATCTTCATCATCTGGTCCTTCACCAATGATGCCACCTACGGTGGCCACACCGAAGGACAATGGGAAGAAACCCCTGGAAGAGGCACCGCCATCAGTCTCGACCATCTCTACCGAAGAGATGCCTAGCCGAATGGAAGTCGAGATGCCTAGTTCACCTAACATGGAGTGGACTCAGGAAGAACTCCCATTCCCCCCCCTCAACCGCCAACAATCACTGTTGAGATGGCCAATACGGGCCTGGGGGAGTATCTGGTGTGGAACATTGTAGCAACACCCGCACTTGAGTCCATGCAGGACATGGGGAGACCTCGCCTCCCCATAGGCACTATTGTTCCTCTAGGCTACCCACCAAACCAGACAAACTTTGTATATGGGGGCCTTGATAATGGCATCGAACCTTACATGCAAGAGGATGAAGATGAAGAGCCTTTTGCTGAAGACGTCAACTATTTGTCCAACCTAAATTTCGCTTTGAGATATCTTGGCCAATGCAATTGGCATGGATATGGGTTAGGCAGATATGAGCAAGGAGTGCGAGTTCTTTGCCAACCAAGATATCAGATGCCATACGACAAGTCAGGAGTAGGGTTCAACCACCCCCTACCCCTTGACATCTTGGTAGAGAACATGCAAGGCCTAGGGATAGGCAACAAGGATGGGTTGGCATTAGATCCATATGCCAATCCTAACATGACATATACATTGGGGGATTTTCTCCCATCATTGACAACCGACCTTGTTGGCCTCAACAACCCCTTCCCTTTAATCGAGAAAGGAGAAAGTTTGAAAACTCACCTACAAGAGGGGTATAGACAAGGTCAAGAAGGATCTTCAGAAGATGAGTCAGAATATGAGGTAGCACCATGGGACCCCTTCGAATCGGATAGCAATCACTCACAAGTGACCCCCATGGATGATTATCAAGAAAGCCTCTTGGCAATGTTCCCTTTGGATGCTCCAATCGAGCAAGTGCCACCTCAAGAAAATTAGGTCCCCCATAGAGAGCGGAACAACCCCGATGGGGCCAGATCAATTTGCTCGAGCAGGATGAGCCTCACATGTCACAAATAGTTGTTGGAACCAATGAAGGCCTTTGGATCTCCGATAGTGATTATGAAGATGAAACTGAGATGGCATATCTCAATCACATGCGGTAGATGCAGCAACAATACCCCCTGGATATTGATGACATGTTTGAACAACTAAACATAGGGCCAAGGCATAGGTGGCACCTAAACCCAACACAATTGGACCAAGTGCTGCATCCGCCACTTTGGGCATACAGAGAGCACCTTCCGCCTAGAGACCCTATAGCGATATCAGTGTTGAGGGCAGACCCTATCCTCCTCCCCACACATAGGGCCGATCCATTCATGCCAATACCTCCAGAGCCAGATCTAGAGCACAAAAATCATTCAGGATGTCCGAGTCACCACACCCACGGTAATGGAGACCAAAATCATTTCATCAACATGATCTCCATTGACTTAACCACCCCCATCCACAATCCATCCGATCCAACAAAGTCATTATATCTAGACATAGATGCCATAGACTGGGATCACATCAATTCACCACCATCCCCATCAGAGTACTGGCCTTTCGATGAGATGCTTCATTTCACCCTAGGGCCAACTCAGGATATCTTCCATGCTGAAGAGGAACCCGAGGTTCCCAACGTAGATCTAAACTCAGCAAATGATATCCACTTGATCCCAACTCCACACCAGTTGGAGGACGGATCCCACATGTCGATCGAGGAGACGACTGACGTAGACATCGACCTCGATCCAATGAATCCATAGATTATCAAGTTAGGGGTAAGTCTATCCCCTAAAGAGCAAGCCGACTACATTGCCCTTCTCAAAGAGAAGAAGGAGGTTTTTGCATGGTCCTACAAAGACATGTCGGGGCTAGATCCATAGCTAGTCATGCATAACCTAACGCTTGATCCGACAGTCAAGCCAGTTAAGCAAAAACTACGTAAGATGCACCCAACAGTGGCCTTAATGGTCAAATATGAATTACAAAAGCTGTTGGATGCACAGTTTGTCATCTGCGTGGATTACCCACCATGGTTGTCCAACATGGTGCCCGTCAAAAATCCTGACGGGAGGATTCGCATATGCACTAATTTTTGAGATCTAAACAAAGCGAGTCCTAAGGATGATTTCCCCTTGCCAAGTATCGACGCATTGGTAGACGCTACAACGGGCCACGAAATGCTTTCCCTCATGGATGGTTTCTCGGGATACAATCAGATTCGTATCAATCCCGAGGACCAACTAAAAATGGTGTTCACAATGCCTTGGGGGACATTTTGTTATAAGGTCATGCCCTTTGGCCTTAAAAATGTTGGTGCCACCTACCAACGTGCCATGACATACATCTTCCATGATCACATGCATAAAACTTTGGAAGATTACATGGATGATTTGTTGGCCAAATCTCTTTGTGCCCAACTCATCTCGATGACTTAAGCAAGATCCTCGATCGCCTCATGGAACATAAAGTTGGACTGAACCCCAAGAAGTGCGTATTTGGCGTCACATCTGGAAAGCTCTTGGGTTTCATAGTCTCAAAGTGAGGCATCGAGGTGGACCCAAACAAAGTCAAGGCAATCCTTGAAATGCTTCCCCCAACTACCATCAAGCAGCTCAAAAATCTGTAGGGAAAGGTCACGTCAATCAAGCGCTTCATAGCGCAGCTATCTGACAAGTGCCGACCCATGAATAAATTATTGCACAAAGGGGTAGCATTTCACTGGGATGACGAGTGCCAGTCAACCTTCGATGATATTAAACAATACTTGGCTTCACCTCCAGTATTGGCACCACCTAGACCAGGAGTGTCATTCTACTTATACATCTCAGCTACTGAGGTGGCACTGGGCGCCATGCTAGCCCAAAAAAATGAACTACACAAAGAACAGGCTACTTACTATCTTAGCCGCACCCTGGTCAGTTATGAACTTAACTATGCATACATTGAGAAGCTCTGCTTGGCAGTGGTGTTTGCTACCAAAAAGCTATGCCATTACATGCTGAGCAACATGACGTATGTTGTGTCTAAGGAGAATCCATTGTGGTACATGATGAGTCATACTTATCATAGTAGCCGCACGGTGAAATGGATCATGTTGTTGATGGAGTTTGACATCGAGTTCATTGGACAAAAATCCATCAAAGGTCAAGTCATAGCCGATCAACTAGCAGAGGCTCCTCTCGAAGACGATCAGCCTCTGACCATAGAACTACCCGATGATGGGGTCTTCCATGTCTCAGAATCGCCGATTTTGATGAGCCTGAGTCACAGGCCGACATAACCCTATTTTTTGATGGTTCTAAATGTGAGCAAGGGGGTGGCATGGGAATTGTATTCTTCACACCGCAAGGGGCTCCAATGCCTCTATCATTTAAATTAGATTTCCCATGCACCAACAACAATGCCGAATACGAAGCCTTGCTCATAGGTCTTCAGACAACAATCACCATGAACATCAAATGATTGAACATCTTTGGTGATTCATTGTTAATTGTCAACCAAGTCAAAGGGGTATTCCAATGTAAATGCCCAGTTCTACAGGCCTACAAAGCCCTTGTGGACAAATTCTTGGCAAATCTTGAATGGTACGACATCGAGGCACTCCCTCGGTCATCGAATCATTTTGCGGACACTATGGCCTCCTTGGGGTCACTAATCCCGCAAGATATTTCTGGTGATATGACAACCATTCAAGTCAAAACACTATCGCAATCCGTGATGGAGCGTGCAAGCTCTGACTTAACGCCAGGAATCCACCTGATCCAGATTGAACCGTCCTCGAACAAGTTCTCTCGAATCCATGATTGTCTGAATCATGCCAACTGGGGGTCCTTGTTCTCCCCTACTCCCCTTAATAGCAACACAATGCTATTCTTACAAGTTCTTTCCCGCTCAACTTTTTCTAGGGATGACCTTCAAGAGGGATTGGTTGTTCATGTTGTCGAGGTTTTCGATCAGTAGGATTGGTACACGCCCATACGAGATTACCTCAAGTTAGGTAACCTCCCACTTGGATTGACGCATGCCATGAAATGATCATTCAAGCAGAAAGCGGCAAAACATGTCTTGCTAGGAGACATTTTGTACCATCACAGCTATGAAGGAATCCTCCTTCATTGCTTGGACCAACAGGAGTCCACTTGGGTGATCACCCAAGCGCATGATGGTACATGCGATGGCCACTTCAGCGGTATGGCCATCGCAAAGCGCATTCTCTGCATGGGCTATTATTGGCCATCTTTAGAGCGAGATTGTTGCGCCTATGTAAGGAAGTGCGTGAAGTGTCAACACCATGCCAATTTGACACATGTACCTTCTCAGGCCTTGCAACCGATCCAATCGGCTTGGCCATTTTTTTAGTGGGGCTTAGATCTAATCGAAAAGATCTCCCTTACATCGTCGGGTCATCACACGTTTATCATAATGGCCATAGAGTACTTCACCAAGTGGGTGGAAGCAATTCCGCTTACCTCTACGATTGGACCCCGCATTTTGGAGTTCATTTTACATAACATCATATGTCATTTTGGTATTCCATCCAAGATCATCTCGGATAATGGGACGTCATTCAAGAACAAAGACGTGCATGCTTTGACCACAAAGTACAAAATTCAGCATAGTTTTTTGACACCCTATTATCCATAGGAAAATGGGCAAGCAGAGGCATCAAACAAAATGCTAGTCACCATCCTCAAAAATATAGTCATAGATAGTCATAAGGATTGGCACATTCAAATCCCACTTGCTCTATGGGCTTATCGCACTAGCATTCGAATGCCCACTAGGGCAACTCCATTTTCGTTGGTGTATGGCTCCGAGGCAGTCATGCCTCTAGAGTTGGAAATACCTTCCCTGCGTATATCAATGCAAGAGTTCATCGATGATGACACTGCATGGCATGCCCGGTTAGACCAACTTACGTTGCTCGATGAACGACGCATCAATGCTCTCGAGCATTTACGTATCTATCAAGAGCGACTTAAGAAAGCATACAACATGAAGGTTCACCTAAGGGACTTTCAGGTTGGTGACTTGGTCTTAAAAGAGAACCAACAGAACTCTAATTTGCCACCCCATCTAAGGGACAAGTTCATGACAAACTGGTTAGGTCCTTATGTCATTGACAATAAAATAGGACCTGGAACATACTAGCTCGCCTCTCTTGATGGAATCAAGGAACTAGAACCCTTGAACATCAGTCATTTGCGGCCATTCCATATTTAAAAGAGCCATAGCCCAAACCAAAAGCTCCAAGGATTCCCACAATCACTTGGTCAAACCCCCAAAAATGCCCCAAAGGTACCCATAATCCCTTTGGTCAAACCAAAAGCTCCAAGGATTCTCACAATCGCTTGGTCACCCAAAAATGCCCCAAAGGTGCCCATAATCCCTTTGGTCAAACCAAAAGCTCCAAGGATTCTCACAATCGCTTGGTCAAACCCCCCAAAATGCCCCAAAGGTACCCATAATCCCTTTGGTCAAACCAAAAGCTCCAAGGATTCTCACAATCGCTTGGTCACCCAAAAATGCCCCAAAGGTGCCCATAATCCCTTTGGTCAAACCAAAATCTCCAAGGATTCTCACAATCGCTTGGTCACCCATAAATGCCCCAAAGGTGCCCACAAGCCCTTTGGTCAAACCAAACGCCCCAAAGGTACCCATCATCCCTTTGGTCAAACCAATGCTCCAAGGGCTCCCACAATCGCTTGGTCAAAAATAAGAAAATTCAAAAACAATAAAATCATCAAAAATAACAAAAATTTGCATCTCATTTCCATGCATTCTCAAAATCATCACAACAATAAAGAACTCTTTTTGCATCTCATCTTCATACTCACAAAAAATCAATCCATCGAAAACACAAAAATAATAGCTGCATTAAGCATCACATCCATACATAGCATATTTGTTGGTCATACAGGTCAAAGGCACCATAGACTGTAATTACTCGACAAATCCATCATTTTCCACATTTCTCCACTCTATAAATAGTCCATCAAAAATAAATGCCATTCACATATTTTTGCCCTATCATAGTTAGTTGTCTTCTAAATGTATCAAGAGTTTTCGTCATTCAGCTGTCATTAGCTTTCTAGCCAAATACTGTACAAAGTCAGACAGATTTTACAAAGGTAGAGTTCTACTTGGATCACACCTTGTTACGTAGCATCCCAACACAAGTTAAAACACATAAAAATTCCCAAGTTGTGTAAACGAAAGATGAAATCTGCAAAGCAATCCAGGATACCATCTAGTGAAAAGGTTATCTTGCTCATCCCCCTGTGCGAATGACCCCAAGAATGCTGAGAGTTGGCAAAAGGACAAGCATCTTCCCTACCCAATTCCCCAAGAATCCCAAGTTCTCAAAAAGTTGCAAAACATCAAAAATTTGCAAAAGTCAATACTAAAATTTTTGACATCAAATCCCACAAAGTGCATACATCAAATAGCACAGGCAATAGTGATTCTAATCACTCAAAATTCAAATCCCTTGCTAAAAAGAAGAAACAAAAATAAACAATGATTTTTATCACTATATAAGAGCAAGTATCCCAATACAATTGAAGAAAAGAAGGGAGTCGAACTTGAATCCCTGGAACTCTCAGCATTCAGAAGGTCATGAGGTAAACCTCAGTATCGGTTTGGTGGATAGCCTATCGGTCACTGGTGGCAAACCTCCCGCATGATGATATATCTATCACATTAACTTGTGTGCAGATCAATGTTTGCATGTGGATGAGCTAGCTTATGGTATCCTAGATAGCACCACAGATTAATCTGACTAAATACAACAAAGGAGTTAGTGGAGCTAATTAGGTGATCCTCAATACAAGTTTGGTTGACAGCCTATCTGGCACTAGCGGTATCCTGACAAATACCACATAAACAAACTCAATTGCACACACAGGGATGTGAAATAACTTGGTCAAAGACAAGTCGGATTCATACCTTGTTCAAAAGTCTTGTAAGATAAAAGTACAGTCTTGGCTAGTTAGTTAAAACATCCGAGTCTCAGAAAACCTTAACTACATTCTAAACCAACTGTGATATCTTTCATCCTTGCATCGCCATCAGAAAATACAAAAAAAACATGTATACATAAAAAGGTCATTTACCACACCAATCGCCTAGGACAACAAGCCATAAGTTCTAAATAGTCTATGGTGCCACCACCAAAAATCACAAATTCAATTCATCCATTCCATTTGCATATCATATAAATTAGGAAACATTAGCATTCATCGCAACATATCCATACATAATGTAAATTAACATGCATCCATCAAACATCAATCATTGTGCATAAAATCAAATCACAACACGTGTATAAACAAAAGAAAGTCATCTGTATATATATATCATCAAAAATGCCTGTAGGCTACAATAAACCGGTCCTCTGACCTCGCAAAAAGGCAAAAGCTCAAAAACCCCCAAGCCTAGGGCATCGACCACCATGATCATGCAAGATCGGTGCGATGGGAACTACCCCCTGTGGTGTGGGTCCTATGGGACCCCTCAGGGCGACTGCTGCTAGCCCCTGCATCATGCCTACTAGCACCCCCTCATCCAGTCACCTACGTTGAGAGGATGCTGACTACTCAGTATCGCTCCCTCTCGTGTGGCGTGATGATCCGCCTCCACTAACCGTAGGGATCCACCCATCGAGGTGGATAATCTCCACCTCCAGCTCAAACCGATGCCGAATCAAGTCCATCTCCTACTGATGAACTATCACCAAGTTCTCATCATGCTATGCACCAGTTGTGTCCGCAGGAGATCCATCTCCCACGCAGCATCTGTATCCCCATCCCATCGGTGGTACACCATAAATGCGTTCTCCCTCTCTACCAACTGCATCCGTAGGAGATCCCTCTCCTGTAGCGCATCCTCGAGCTCCTCATCCCATCTCCGGAGCAGCCCCTCCAATCATGCTATCTCAGGACGCAACCCTACCTCCGTATCCTCCGGGACTGCCTGAGGCATCGACATCTCCGGAACAGCCTGCTTCGGCTCCCACTACTCCGGGACGTCCTACATATCCGGCTGCTCTGGAACCCCAAAATCATCCCCCCCAAAGCTGTCCACCTCTACCATGTCCGCATCCTCCAGCGGAACCCCCCAGCCCTCTCCTGATGCCTCTACATCCTCACCACCTACTGCTACCGCCTCTACACCCCCTAGAGGCCCCTCGCCTCACCACCACCACAAAGTCCACCACTGGTCATACTCAGCGGTCACCCCGACGTTGTCCACGTCAGGAACATCAATCGTTGCATCCGACTCCTCACCTAGCGGTATGATGATCGGCCAAGCTAGAGTCCTCTCGTCACCCCGATGTTGATAGATCAAAGGCTCACCAGGCAACCCCTGGTGCACCCCAAACTATCATGTCACTCGGACGTATGGGAAGTACTCTTGCTCGGTCCTATGTCGCCCGATCAGCCATCTCCCCTGGCCCACCCATCGAAGCCACTCTCCAGCCTCAGGCCAGGCTAGACAGTCCCGATATGGGTGCCAGAAAACCTCCCCTAGAGCAAGCCGAGTGAAGGCATCGACATAGTGCCCTACGACACCTACCCACCATCGACTCTATCCCTGCTCCTCAGACTACCGCCATAGAGCCGCATACCCTATCTCTCTATCAACCATCTCCGCCCGAGTCATCCATGACAACCCCATCGACCTCTCCACAGCTATGTGCTGCCAAGCCCAACACTGCAATAGATAACTACATCCAATACCCTTCCACCTCCGACAGTGGACCTCGTACAACTCATCATAGAGCTATGCCAATAGAGTCTGTCCCCATCTCATAATCATAGGTGCCTCCGTTGGACACTCGACCAGTCTGAAGACCACCTCCAGTAGGTTCCAAGGGAACCTCGCACCTGATGAGTCAGGCAACAACATGTTGGAAATGAGGGTCATCAGTAATGCATGCCTCACTCCCAACACGCCCCTCTCTAGCCACCACCACACCAAAATGCCACCAATCTGGTAGTCGCCCTCTGCCCTCTCCACCGGGCTGTCCACACCCAACTCCTCCCCATGATCGAAGCATCGTGTCAACACTGCTGTCTGCTGATCACACGGAGTAGTCCGAATAGGAAGTCCATCTATCAGAATTCATAGAATCTGATAGACATCCTCTAGCGTCACCATCATCTCCCCTATCGGGAGATGAAAGGTATTGGTCCGAGGATCCCACAAGTTGATCAGGGCCGTCAGATAGGCCCGATCCCCCACCACAGGCTCTAGCTGAGTCACCTGCTTGAGCCCAAGGGCATCAAGCCACTCCCAGTCAACCAAAGTCAGTGCCTCCCATGCTTCAAAGAAAATCGTAGGCACATGGTACCGACTCTTCACAACCTACAAAAGAAAACAAAACAAAAACATTAAAAACATGATAAACTATACAACAATAACATGAATATACAACAATGCATAAAACAATGTACAACTAAAAACAGACAAATAACGATAAACAAAAAAAAAAAAAATTCAACAACATTTGTCAGTCCTAGGGTTTTTAACTCTACGTTTAAACTGATAAATAAAAACAAAATTCAAAAATAGTTTGTCAGTACCTAGGGTTTTTTAACTCTACGTTTAAACTGATAAATAAAAACAAAAACAAATTCAAACAACATTTGTCAGTCCTAGGGTTTTTAACTCTAAAGTTCAACTGATAAATAAAAACAACACATAAAAAATAAAAAAAAATAAAAAATAGTTTGTCAGTACCTAGGGTTTTTAACTCTACGTTTAAACTGATAAATAAAAACAACAAATTCAAAAATAGTTTGTCAGTACCTAGGGTTTTTTAACTCTACGTTTAAAATTGATAAATAAAAACAAAAAAATCAAAATCAAAATAATAGTTTTTGTTAACCTCAGGTTTATAACTGAAGTTCACAAATAAAAACTCAGAATAAAAACAATATTTCTAAAGCTAGGGTTTTCTCTAAGTTTAACCTAGGGTTTTAGTTTAAAAACAAAACAACAAAAAGAACACATTTGAATCTAGGGTTTTTTAAACAAAAATACAAAAATTTAAATTCAAACAATTTTTCTAAGCTAGGGTTTTGCTCTCAGTTTAACCTAGGGTTTTAGTTTTAAAACAATAAAAACATCGCTTTTCAACCTAGGGTTTCTTGTAACCTTAACAAACATACAAACAAAAAATAAAATAAAAAACATTTCTTTTTAGCCTAGGGTTTTACCTTAGTTTAAACGAAAAAACAAACTCAAAATAAATTATGATTTTAAAACTGTAACATAAAACAAAAGCAAATAATGAAGAGGAGCACTTACCGGTCTCGCTTCGGCTCTGCCACTCGATCTGGTTCATGAACTCATGGTGTCGGGAAAAATTTGACAGTGCTTCGCTTCGCAGACTCGACCTCCTCCTCCTCATAGCTCCAAATCGCTAGAAAAATCGAATGCAAATGAGCCCAAACCCTAGTTTTGGCCCTTAAATAGGCTCTTAGGCCTGTAATCGTTCCACCCTAGGATGAGCGCTCTAGTTAGCACTCATCCCACCCTGGGATGATTACAAAACTGGTATTCGTCCCACCCAGGGATGATTACAGAGCAAAAATTTCAAAAACAACAAAAACTGCACCAAAATGCACAAAAACAAGCAATAAAATTGTCCAATAAGAGTGCTTTTGCACTTGACATTTTAGGCATGCAAAATAGACGTCGGGGTCACAAATCCTCACTATCCTACTCCCTAAGAAGGCTACCATAGCTGGACCGCTCCACGGGAGGACGGATTGCCGAGAATTTCATCCCCAAATGGCGTCCCAAAAAGGGTCCAAACCCACCCAAAAATAGCAATAACATTGTCAAACAAGGGTGCCTTTGCGCCTAACATTCTTGGCATTCAAAATAGATGTTGGGGTCACAAATTGTCACTATCCTACTCCCTAAGAAGGCTACCATAGCCGGACCGCTCCACGGGAGGACGAATTTTCGAGAATTTCATCTCCAAAATGCGTCACAAAAAGGGTTAATACCCACCAAAAATAGGTCTAAATGTTGGGAAACTGCATAAGCATTCAAGGCAAAACAACTGAAGGCACCCTTACAATAGTCATCTTGGGTCAAGCGACTCGTCGCTTTTCTCATGTAGGTCATTCCCTCATCGATTCGTCGCTTGAGGGGGTAGTCACACTTAGTCACCAATCAACAAATACACACCCAATCAAGGAAATGGCATGCATTCAAAGAATCATTGACAAAGACAATCACGCCCCTGCTTGGGGCAGCAAACAAGCAATAATCACAAGCTGATCAAACAACTTGGCATTCGTGAATCATGAACTCAAGGTTCCCATAGACAAAAGGTTGCACCCTTTGCCTATTCATGACTGATCAATGTCCAAGCTCAAGTAACACCTCACCAAAAAAGGTTAACACTTGAATTGAGTTCCTTAGCTCGTCAAAAGCAAGGATTCAAGAATGCATGCCCTTTCCATACTTGGGGCATCAAAATTTGGTTAGGTTACTGAGAAACCCTAATCATTAGTGCTTTGGTTATCTATTTTTGCTCAAAACTATGCCACGCATAGCGCATCCCAAAAAGGGGCATCCAGTAGACACCAAAACAACACCAATCCGATTATGTGATTGCAAACATTGATCGCATTGACACACACAGCCCCTAGGGCAGCCCCCCAGAGGTTAAACAATGGTCCTAACCACTCACACAATAGTTTTGGAAGGTCAGAGGTCAATTTGGCACCTTTCAGGCACTCTGCTCTCTACTCGTTCCACCCAGGGACGATTACAAACTGGTATTCGTTCCACCCAGGGACGATTAGCAGTATTCGCTCTAGGGTGGGGCGAATAGCAGGTTTGACAGGAAAAAAGTCAAATCTTGACAAATGGCAGCTCAGATCCACCACTTAACTCTTCCTTCATTGCATGGGAGTGTGAGTGAGCATTTTTGAGCGCTAGAGGCAGTTACAAGGGCAGTCATGGAGCCCCTAATCAGGGAGGAATCTTCTCCCCCTTGGGAAGGCATGATTGCCAAGTGGCGCCTCTGCATGCTCATCCAAAGAGACCGTCAGGTCTATAAAATGGTGAGTCTTCTCACCCCAAAAGGACAGAGAAGGAGCATTTTGAGCAATGAAGTGCTGCCATTTTACATCCTCACACCTTTTGATTTGTGCCTTTCACATCCTTGATCTCTTTTGGAAGGGAGGTCATTGGGTGATTATTGGAAGCACAAATCCAGACCCAAAACCCGACATTTGGCCATAACATCCCACCCAAATTTGTTGACAACACCCCACAAGAGGTTTTGGACCCATCCCAAGTGGATTGGTGCCGAAATCGGGCCCCAAACGGCGGGCGTCCTGCCCCCGGGCGCCCCTCGCACTGTTGCAGTCCTAATCGCCCCACCCTAGAGCGATTAGAAATCTGTAGCAGATTTCCTTTCTGTTATTTTTGCATCTGATTCTATGTTGCTTAGATAGGCTTGTCATTCAAATTTCACATCATTTTGAGTTGTTTTGATCATGTTTTTGTCATTTCTCGCTTTCGCTAACATGCAGGTAGCATCATCAAATTCCCGGTGATAGAGGCCGAATTGGAAAAATCCGACCATCTAGGTCATCCCAAAATACCCCATTTTACCTAACCCCCAACTTTGCAAGTGATTTGGAGCTTCCCGGATGTGACATTTGGGACAGTGCTTTCTGACATTTTGTTGCAGGTCTAATCGTCCCACCCCGGAGCGATTAGAAATCCGTGGCAAATTTTCTGACTGTTCCATTTGCAGTGCCCTCCTGGTAATGTCCTCATGCTTCTATTAAATTTTTAGATCATTCTGATGCTATTTAGTTATCGTTTTATTTATTTTTTGCATGCACTAATCGTAGGCTTGGGGATTGCATGTTTCATTTTATCTACAGGTGCTACTGACTATTTTCTGTTTCCTTGAACGTAGGATCTCGACATTAGAGGAGCAGCAAGGAGTCAAGACTCATCAATGCAAGCGGCGACGATGTTTGGTCCGCCCATTCTACATGTGGGCACGCGGAAGAAGGAATACCATCTGTTGATGTGACAAGAACATATTTAACGCTCCTAGCCCCTGAAAAGGGAGGAGACGGATTGTAACCGGGTTCTAAAGCATATTAATAAAAAGGGTTGTACTCCATATTTGCTTTTATACCTTGTTTCAATGCGTTTATGTTTCTCTCCTTTCATGCATTTCAGTTCGTAGGATTTAGCGTTAAGTTTAGTTTCGTTTACATCGCATCTTGGCATTTCCTTTTTGTTTCCGTATCCTCGTGCTTTCACATCTAAGTGTAATCTTAATTGGTGATGGCCACCTATGATACCATGCATTTGCTATGTCACTCTAATATACATTAATGTTTCTTTGATTTTATGTGTATATTATGCCACTTTAACATGTATACTAATTTCTCCTTAATTCTATGTTGTTGCTACAACAATTTGATATCTAAAAACTATAACTTTATTTCACCATATATTTTTATAGTTGATGTCTTTCTAATTCATGTAGATCCATAATAATTTTGATATCTTTGTATTTGTTGCTTATGGTAGTGTCAATGATGATATGCTAAAACCTTATCTAATTTTTGTTTCCTTTGTGTCTTCAATATCTTATTCTATTATTATTTATTTTAGATGGTTCGTCATTGAGTATTCCTCATGTTCTCTTTTATACCTTTCTTTTGGTTCTTTTTAAATTTTATAGTGGTACATTCTATTGATTTTTTTCATCCTTAATGACCAAGTCTAACATCATATGATGTACTTCTATGTAAACCTATGAGTAACCACTATATAATGTATTTAACTATTATTTATGTATGTCATATATGTCATGGTTAACCTTGTCAATGATAAACCTTTAACTTACAACTTGTAATTAACCTAAACCTTAGGTGTTATTTTGGCTTAGGTGAATATGATTATGTATTTTGGGTTTTGCTATTGGTATAAAAACCCCTCATCTACTTAATTCATTGCATTGGATTGTTGTAATTTTTATCTGCTAGGAACCTTCTAATTAAAATACATATATCGACATAAATGTTGTAATACATAATAGAGTTAATTGAAATGAAAATAGAAATATTGTAATACAAAATGGAAATATGATAATTTAATTAATTAAAATAGAATTGCAATGCACACTTGTTTGTCTCTTTGAGAGGGAAAACTCCTTAAAATTAAAAATTTAATGCAATATGCAAAAAGAGATGCATCTATCTATACCCTTTCCCATTTTAAAGACACTTATCAACCCTAACCCTAATGCTTCAGGGTCAGACTCACATGAAAGTGGGGATCCAAGCTAGAATCATGTACTAAAGAAGTAATTGCATTCTTAATAACAATTACATTAAATGACCCCATTCGTCTAGGCAATTGAAGTTCTACACTTACATTTAAATGCATTATATAATAACATTAGGATGGGGTCCTAACATTAGGAAGGGGATCATTACATAATAATGTTGGGATGGGATCCTAACATGCTCTTTTTCTTCAAAAAAAACTTTCTCCTCAAAGCTAAAGATGAGGAAACTACTACTATAGTTGATGGAGTGACTTCCATGTGGTATCTTATGGTTGTAGTCCATGCCATTACATAAGGACATTAGTGATGATATGATTGCAATGTGAACTTCAGTCCAAATTTTTTTTGGGCTCTAGAATGATGAATCATTCTTTGTCGAGTTTAGGTAATGTTGACTAAACTTGTTTTTTACTATCAATGACATATTTTAATAAAGAGATGTGAGAAAATAAGTGAATCTTGGAAGTGGATGGAAGGCCTAATTTTAGTCACCATAGAATTTTACTATAAGTTTTTGGTGCCTATGGAACTATAGTGATGATTCTTTGTAGGGTTGTAGATGAAGGAAGATCACATCCCATGCCTCAAAGCTATACTCAAAATGGTGTTGATTAGCTTGTTGATGCATATAGTTATGGGCCAATTCTAGGTTCTCCTTAAGATACAAAAGGAATGCTACATGCTCATGAAAAGTGGTATATACTGCTCTAACTTTAGGTTTTTCTAGAATGTAGGAGGAAAGTGTTGATGGAGGATGACGACCATATACTGCATCAAAAGATGTAAATGTAACCTTAATGATTATATGATATGAGACATTATACCACCATTCAGTTAGAAGAAACCATTTAACCCATTATATAAATTCTTTTGATACAAAACAAAAATATTTTTCATGTATTTGTTAACAATCTCTATTTAACCAAGATATAAGCTAACCTCATTTTGAGATGAGTACCCTACATTCCTACCAAAAGTGACTATGAAAGTAAAGTTCTTGTTAGGTATGGAAAATCACTGGTAGTCATAAATGTAGACTCTAAGTTTCCTTTATCTGAAAGTGCGTTCCATATATAGTCAGTATAACTTTCAGACTGCCTCGAATTGTCTATCCATCATTTCAGTGGGCACAGATACGAGTAAAGGCTCCGAGAGAAAGTGACGTGACCGTGGATCGTTCGTCAATTTGAATAGACCCAATTGTAAAACAGCAAAACATTTGTCGGTGTCACGTGCGATCCAACCAGAAAAGCAAGATATCTGGTTCCGAAACCTCGATGATGAGTGAACGATTTCCCGGAATTTGGAAAAAGTGGCCCATCACAGGATAGAATAGCTATGCTCTTGTCCGCCTTGATAGAAAGTGGGCTTAAGTCAGCTCCATTTTTAATAAATATTCTTCACTGTCTATACCCATCTGTGTCTTCCACTCATTTCAAATTTTCCCAGCTGTTATATATTTATGTTTCTGGGGCGGTTTAGAGCGCATTCCTTTCATAATGAAAGAAGGGAAGGAAGAGGTCGTGTGTAGAGCGGCAGATTGTGTCTGCGACGAGGATGAGCAATATAAAATATGTGGAGCTCCGCCTCCTTGGTGTGATATGTCCACGTTCGAATCTCTTCAAGGAAAGGAGGATTTTTGGATAGAGGAGGAGCGCGTATGCGATTTGATGAGAAAGCTCATGGAAGAAATAGGCATAGCCGTAGATTCCGTTTCCGTTGCTGCCCTACCTCAGGCTGTTGCTTTTCCTTTCCATTCTTTGGCTGAAGTGAGCTACGCTTGGTGCGATTCTGCATCTTCTTCCACTAACTGCTCCTCTAAACTTGCCGGAGTGGATTACAGTGGTTATGACGAAGCCAGGTTTGGCACCGGAGAAGAGAATTTTTATGGAGCTTTTGGTGAAGGTGGCCTGGTTGGAGGGGTCTCTTTGAGCAGTCCTTGTAGCTTGGATACGGCGTTCTCCGAGGACATGCTCTGGCAAATGGATTGTGTGTTTGGATCTGAAAGGATTCAGGGTTTTGAATCCGAGGATGGGGATCCCTTCGGTTTTTTATGTGACGGGAAGATAGAATATTTCGGCTTCCAAAAGTAATACATAGAATTGCAACAACTCTCAATGTCTACAATCTTACAAAAAGTCTTCGTTGGCCTCATTGTGTAAGCAAGCTTTTTGTACAAGACATATCTATGGAAATATTTCTACAAGTTTAGAAGAAATTAACCAGGCTTACCAATGTATTCAGGGAACAATAAATTTTCTTGGCTAAAAGCTTCTCGTCTGTATCAGTTTTAACTTTGTGTTCATAATTATAATTCTCTATAATTACTGCACCTTAGAATCGTTATTAAAGTGGAAGAAAATTCTATCTTAGGAACGTGACTCCATAGAAACTGTCTGTAGCGTTGTACAAATGATGCAACAGCTCTCTGCTTTAAAGTAATGCTTCCGAACCACGGTTGGGGGAATGTGTTTATAAAAAAGAAAGAAAAGTTACGCTTCCTGTTTAAATTAAAAAATCCTTCCGTAAAGCAAACTGTTACATCGCCGATGGTGACGATGATGTCCGGGGATTTGGAGGGTTCGGGTATAATTTTAAAAGAAATCCGAGATACCTAGCTTTGTGGCCAGCCGGAGTGGAGTCCATATTGGCCTCAGCTATAGCTATTTGAACGTAGAGAAATGGAGTCCATGTCTACCTTTACCACTATTATCGCATAAGACATTCATCAATTAGATGCAAGAGAATGGAGCTGACTCCGTCTGTTAGGACATTTGCCAACTATGTATCCTCTTAAAATCATTAAGTTAGCAGCTTTAATCCATAACCCTTCTTAAAATTTTTCATTTGAAGTATAAATTTACTTATATAAAATAAAATGTTAACTTTTCGAACATAACATTGCACCCACTAAAATAAAATCAGGGAGAAAGAATAAATAAAAATAAAATCACTCTCGTTGTGCTTAATTGTTACATTTAGTATAAGTATGAAATTGATTCCTTCTATTTCATATTACCAAGCTTTGTAAAGTGCGCACCTTGTCATGGTTGCCAGTCTCGGTTTGAGTGAAGGATTCATATCCGAAAAATATTGCGCACCTTGCTATGGTTTTTGGTTCGATGAAAGTATATTTTAATTATAAAAATAAAAGTTTTTTATAGTAAAAAATGTGGGTGGACAAAAAATCACATCTCTAATGTTATTAATTTATCTTAATAACATATAAAAAAATAAACTGCACCACACAAGTACCATGGCCATCAACAACAAACTAGAAATATTCTATAGCCAGAAATGATTTAAAGAAGGGGACCCATGGCAGATAGAGTCGTATTCATTTGAAGTGGGTGGTTTCTCCTACCCATCAAAGTGCTCCTCACCCAGCTTGAAGCATAAGTAATTAGAAAAGAAATATGGGACCAACTAGAAATATGCTAGTGGCTGCCTAAAGCCCCCCAACCATCATTAGGCACAAGCATAGATTGCGAAGTGATCACAAGCGTAGAATGCTGGGAAGTGTACACATCTGACTGTTGCAGCAGTCCTCCATAGTCACGAGATCTGCTCTGAGGAGGTTGATGCCATGCATGATCAGGGTGTCGATGCGAATGGGATTTGGCTAGGTGAGGAGAAGAATGATCAGGGACCTCCCCACTAACAGTAAAAGGGGCATCAACCCAATATTTTAGCAAAGCCTGCAAATGGTCCAACTCCATAACCACCTTTTTAGCTTGGTCATAGATTTGAAACCACACATCATAAAAACTTTGAGCTTGTTAGCAAACAAAAAATCCTAAGACGGATCAACCTGCTTGAAAATAATCTTGTTTCTAGATTTCCAAATGTAAAACAGGAGGCTTACTAAAGATTTTCCACACTTACCTCAACTGGAGAAAACTAAATGGGATCACCCAAGAGGACATGATCCCAGGAAATATGCATGGACATAAATGGGGCAAAGAAAGAACCCACCCAACTCCAAGTGAGACTGGCCCATCTACATGCCCAAAAAAAATGCATACAAGACTCTGGTTCTTGAAAAAATGGGCATCGGGGCTTAGACACCCCCATATAAGAAAGTTTACGACCAAGGGATAAAACCTGACACAATAAGCTTCACGAAAAAAATATTTCTTTGGCTCCAGATAAGATGCTCAAGATGAATGAAATCTGGTTTTCCACCTAGAGAGAGATGAGAGAAAGTCCCATTTTACATTGAGTTTGGGCATCATGGGGGCAGTTGGGGTAAGTCATTCATAACCTTACCTGGCTTTGA
The DNA here is from genome assembly GCA_028583015.1 of Wollemia nobilis. Lineage (NCBI taxonomy): Eukaryota > Viridiplantae > Streptophyta > Pinopsida > Araucariales > Araucariaceae > Wollemia > Wollemia nobilis. The sequence goes on along the minus strand of JAQPPZ010016892.1, from coordinate 31,535,335 downwards.
AGCTAAGCAATTAAGTGCTCTTATACTAGGCCCAATATTTCCACCAGATTTTTTGGGATTTGACACCTAATTTCTATCATAAGGAGAAAGGTGTATGGTCCATAACATCATCATATATAGCCTTGTTAGCGTTGGAAAAGTGAAACATCATTTTAAAATAATTCTAAGGAATCCAGTATCTATCTTCTCTTGAGTAAAAATCTACAATGGCAGCAATACCCTGCTTAAAAAATTTATGAGCATGGACCTAGGGAACTTGGCCCAATGGTTTACCCTGAATCTTGAATACAAGGGACCACCAAACATTGATAATATTAATGGAAAGGATTTTATGTGAAGGAACCCCTTCCAAACAATCCTAGGGTTTAACTGTTTCCAAGCATTCCATATACTTTTTATGACAAAAGAGCTATTGATTTTAATGAAAATTGGGGCCAATACTATAAAGGGCAAATGCATTCCTTCCCAGGCTCGAAGATTGACGGGAAGCCCAACTGAGATGCAATTTTTGATAAGAACTTTCCATGCTTTAAGTATTTTGAGAGCCTGCACGATCTATTTAGCATAAAGGGCTAACCCTTGATGCTTATAGTCCAGAAAACCCATACCCTGTGCTTACCGTGGGAGAAAAAAAATATCCCAAACCACTCAGTGAAAGCCCTTTCACTCCAACCCACTAGACCACAAAAAATCTTGCAGTAATTTTTCAAGCCATTTGTAACAAGCCTCAAAAGTGACCCAGTAAGATGAGTAATAAACATGCGTGGGAGCCAACACTTTCGAGCAAATTTGAAATTTACCAGCAAGAGACAACTTATTAGCAAATCCAATATTCCATCTTGCTTTCCACTTTACTGATGACATAATATCGTAATTGGGATGGAGAGCCTTGAAAGGCAAAAGGAATGCCTAGGAATTTGAAGACTTCTCTAGGTTGAATCCAGCTCCATTGTACATGTTTAAGCTAGTGAGGAAGAGGCTGCAAGGATTGCCTATAATAGGAGGCTTTCCTCCATTGGATATTAGACCCATAGGCTTTGCATAAAATATCAAGACAAGACAAAGCTTTAGAAAGGGATTATTCATCCTCATTCAGAGTAAGAAAGGAATCATCAAAAAAGTGGTCGTTAATTAGTTGACCAGCATTCCTAGGAAGGGAAATACTCCAAAGCATCCTAGGAGAAGCACGATGAGCAAAAATCTAACCAAAGGATTTTGCTGCTAAAATAAATAGCGAGGGGACCAAATGACAACCCTACCTTACTAATCTATGCAAGCTAATAGCATCAGTTTGAAAATTGTTGAGAGAAAGCACAGCTGATGCATCCTAAAAAATATTTTAAGAAAGGAAATAAACTAAGGATCAAAGCCAAGATCTTACAGCATGGAAATAATGAAAACCCACTCAATTCGATCATAAGCATTTTAAAATTCAATCTTGAGGAAGAGGGCTTGTTTACTGGACCTGCGAACCCATTCCATCCCTTACCAAACAACAAGAACATTGTATAAAATATATCGATTCTAGATAAAAACCAATTTGCTCAGGCTTCACAATAGAGGGAAGCAAGGGCCTAATCCACAAAACAAGAACTTTGGCAATGATCTTGTAGCTAACACTATGAAAAGTTATTGGCCTCCAATTTGTGATGATTTTTGGATCCTCAAACTTTGGGATAAACTTGATATTGCCCTTATTAATAATAGAACCTAGAGATCCAAACTGAAGGGCTTCTAAATATACTTTATGCAAGTCAGGACCAACAAAATCCCAGTAAGTTTTGTAAAATTTATAGGGGAATCCATCGATATCTGGGGCCTTAGCATCTACCATTTTAAATAGGGCATCCATAAGATCCTACTTCGATAGGGGCCATTCACAATAATTCTGCTATATTGGAGAGAGGCAAGTTGGGATAACCTCTTTGCAATATTGAAGGACTAATTCTCTTTCAGGGGTGTATGACTGAGTAAAAAAAACATAAAAATAATGTCGTGTAAATTTAGTTTCTATCTCACGAAAAGAGGTGGTGCGAACCCCATTAACCAATAAATATTTGAATTGAGTGGAGTAATGCGAAGGCCAAAGCCTCTGGAAAAAATATTTAGAAACATGGTCACCCACTTTGAGCCAATGTATCCTAGCTTTAATCTGATCCCCTCTGGCCTCATACACTTCAGCCACTTTGATCTCATGTCGGAGCTGAGTGACATGGGCTTGAATGGTAAATTCAAAAGAAGATGCCTCAAGATGAAAGGAGGCCTATGCAAGCTCATTACACAGAGTAGTATTAGAGCGATTATGTAGCTGCACCACCTTCTTCCACAATCTTTTGAGTAGAGCAGTGGTAGGAAAAATGGCATCATTCCACCACTCAATCCATCATGAATATCCATTGGGTATGGGTACAATGTTCCAGATCCTTTGGATGTGACAAACAATGGCATCACGTTGCAAGAAAGAAGTGTTAAGAAAAATTTGAGCATGTGTAGGTCATTGATGGGTAGAGGAAACATAAACAAAGAATATTATGGGGGAATGATTGGATGAGACCATACTAGGAATGGTTTCAACAAAAGGGACTGAAGGGAGCTGATGAGAAAAATATTTCAAACTCTTGCAGGGCTTGATTGAAAATTAGACCACGTGAACCACAAATGATTTGGAAACTAACCCGTAGAGAAACAACCATTGGGATCGAAGACCCCCAGTTTATTTTTCATAAAATACCAAGCATGTCACTCTCTCGAGGCCCACCTATTGGGGAGCTGACCCATTTTATCATGAGGCTTCTTGACCATATTGAAATCCCCACACATCAGCCAGACCACGACAAGTAAGGACAAAGCACACCATCTCCACAATGCACATCTATCTTGGACCTCATTAGAGGTATAAATATTAATAATACCGAAGGAAAGACCACCAAATTTGAGCAGAATCCAAACCACGTGGTGAGAGGGGTCAGAACCCCATGTGACAAAATTGCTCACCCATCTATTATTAAGAAAAATGATAGCCCCTCCGTTGTTGTGATTGTGGTTGGTAGCATACATCTGACTACAAGATCATAACATAGAACAAGCAGATTATAAATTGAAACCTGCCACTTTGATTTCTTGTGAACACAAAATCTAGACAACCATAGAGACTGGAACAAGTAGTGGGTTCATCCCAAACCATGTAACAATGAACAGGGTTTGTAAACCCACACACATTCTAGGAGAGAAACGACATTCAAAAGAGTCAAGTTGAATACCCCCATTGGCCTCAATTGCATTATATGAAAACAAGTGATAGGGGTTATTTCTGAAGGCATCCGTTATGGCAGAGGAAAGAGAACTTTACCACCACATATTTAAATGAGCAAGCCACTCACCTTGTAGGGGGTTACAAGACTTCCATCCTAAGTTCTAAGAGAAACTTCCTTCAACGTCTGCCTCATCTGCAGAACCCAAGGGTACAGTGGACTAGATTCCTTCATCGTGGTCTACAGACTCGATGGCCAGAGGAGGAGAGTGGACAGGAGATGACTCCATAACTGGTGGTTGCATGGGAGGCTTATCTGCTAGGGCCTGAGCATACATGGCCACTATGTGCCCTACCTGAGTGGGCTTGCCACCTTTCTCTTTCTTGCATGAAACCTCATCTCATTCACCATATTTTGCTATAGGGTGCATGGTAGTGGGAGATAATACAACACCAGCTACCAAGGTAGAAACCTTGGCCTTGATTTTTTTAGCCATTAGGGGGCAATCCTTAATTTGGTGGGAGGCTGACTAGAAGTGGTAATATGTGTTAGGTAGGTTGACATACACCACGCACTAATTAATACAGGTAGAACCAACCTAAATGTCAATATACTCCTTCAAGGTTTTAGCTAGGTCAACCTTGATACACATTCTCTTGCTAGGGTGGACTGACATGAACCGAGAGGGTTCATCACAAACAAATTCACCAAGGGTGGATACAAATTTTTTTAGAAAGTGCCAACAGCAGTGGAGAGGTCTGGGAGTTCTACCCAAACAGGCACGACCAAGGAAATATAATTAGAAATTATGAAATCTCGACTCCATAGTTCAAAAATGAGTAGTGAACTATTACTGTAACTAGGACCCTTATTGAGCACCTTCTAGGCTTTGTCAGGACTACCAAATTGGAAATGAAAAATACTTAGAGATATTTTGTACATGGTCGACTTGAATCCCATATGGATGCCAATACTGCTCAATCCAGTTGCTAAGGACATTCTCACGGAGAATCTGACCCAAAGAATACCCTATAAGAGTATTGTTTTCAAACCAAGAACATGACGAATTGAATTCATATAGAGGACTCACAAAATCAAGTTCAAAATTACCTCGTGGTACACCTTGGGAATAAATTTCCTAGGCCATTTGTTCACCTCCAAAGCCATTCATCTCATCGCCAACTTCAGACAAATCTGGGGGAGGAGAAGCCGACATAATAACACCCATGGAGCAACCACAACACGAAGGCCAACACAAGCTCCCATAGAATGAATAGACACTACCAGAAACCCTAGGACAACATGTAGACTGACATGCACGCACCCACCCAATATTTAAAAATTATTATTTTTATTTTATATAAAAGTATATAAAAGGGTTTTTGAAAAGGTTTCAAAATTTTTTAATAGAATAAGTCTTGTAAAACTTGGGTTAAGACCAAAAATACAGGAACAAGAACGACTGTAAAGTATTACAACTAGCCACCCATCACCAAGTGAACTAGCTACAATTTGATATAAGAAAAAAAATAGAACAATGTTGGTGAGCCCCCAGCCAGCCAACACTCCCACACGATCATGCACAAAACCTTTATTCATAAATTATAAAAGCTTACAAAGTATTAAGAAGCATGCATCCCTAAATCCAATTGAAGAAGGCCTTCATAAAAATTATCTCTCCAAACAAATAGAACATTGAGACTTATACCCAAATTTGTCATAAAGTCAGCGTGGTAGTTTGCTTCTTTGAAAATATTTTATCTTCCTATCCTCTCTTCACTTGAATCTAATTGAAGAAGGTCATCAAGAAAATTGTCTCTCCAAACAAACAGACCATTGAGACTTATATCCAGGTTTTCCAGAATTATACCTAGGTTTGCCATAAAGTCAGCATGGTAGTTTCCTTCTCTAAAAATATGCTTTATCTCTCTATCCTCTCTAGCTTGAAAAATTCACCATGAAACCTTTCTTCATAAATAGTAAAAGCTTATAAAGCATTAAGAAACATGAATCCCTAAATCCAATTGAAAAATGCCTTTAGGAAAATTGTCTCTTAAAACAAACAAACATCTCAAGATATGCAACTTACAAAGCATTAAGAAGCATGCATCCCTAAATCCAATTGAAAAATACCTTTAGGAAAATTATCTCTTAAAACAAAAAAACCTCTCAAGATATGATTTATCTCCTTTTCCTCTTTAGTCTGAATAATTCACCTAGATTCCATAAAAATTGATATTATTTTCACTGAGTTTACACATGTTTTTATGAGGGGTCATGGTCCCCTAATACTAAGTGGGGTAATTGTCTCTCCAAACAAACAAGCTAGTAAGACTTATGCCTAGGTTTGCCATAAAGTCAGCATGACTATTTCCTTCTATCAAGATATGATTTATCTCCCTATCCTCTCTAGTTTGAAGAATACACCTAGATTCCATAAAAATTGAAATTATTTTCAATGAGTTTACACATGTTTTTATGATGGGTCATGGTCCCCTCATGCTAAGTGGGGTTTAAAAATTGGACCTATCAAAGAGAAGCCAAAGCCCTTACCACTACAATAAAATTGCAGCTCCATATCCAAACAATATTAGCAAGTTGTACTTATCTATTAAATGTTATATTTATTTTCTATTTTTTAATGAATTATTAAAAAATTAATTCAATATTTAAATTTTTTTTAAATTAACATTTTTTTTATGTTAATTGTGGACAAAGATAGTCTCTCGTTAGGTTTTGGATTTTATTTAGAGAGGTCCAACGTTCAAACCACAAAATACTTAAACAAGGATAGGATCAATGGTAGAAGTGTTTGTTGGGGTTGGGTCTGTTTAACTTCATCTAACCCAACACTTTAGGGTTTATAGTGACAACACCAATTCCCCTATGCATTACAAATATTTTTATATTAATTAAATTTATTATTATCTTAAATTTAATTTTACATACTTAAAAAAAAGTTTTTATTTTCTTAATATATAAAATAGATAAAATTAAAAAATAAATCAATTTTTAGCATGGGGCTACTCCCACCAAACCTATTCCATCTCATTATTGTTTATCCAACATGAAGGGGACCATCGATCACTCATAATTTGTACTATCATCATCAGTCTAGTGTGCACTCAAAGGACGTGAAGAGGACCATTGGTCACTTAGAATTTGAAACATCATTGTCGGTATAGCATGAACTCAAAGGACGTGAAGGGGAACACCGATCGCTGGATATTTGTACCATCATTTTTGGTCTAACATGAACTCAAAGTATTTAGACCAAACTACTACCTTTGCAAATAGAATGCCCTCAAAGTCTGAATCTAGGTGTTTTTTTTATAAGTGTCTGGTCACACAAGCACTTACCAATCCACCTAGATCTCAAGAGCTATTTGTGTCATTGTTATTAGTTGTTTTCTTATATTTTTTTATTAGTGGAAAACATCCTAAAATGGATGCCACTTTTGGATAAGACCCAAGGAGGAAGGGGTATCCATTCCACCAAAAATACCCATGACTCGAACCTGGCCTACCACCTTTGACATACTCAAGGAGAAAACAAACACACAAAACTAATTTAAAAATATGTAAATAAGAACAAAAATAATAAAATAAAATAAAAAGATGCTCCTTAAGTGTGTCAAAAATAAAAGCACAACCAAACACGCACAATAAGATAAAATAAAATACAGCACAAACCACATAGAAAAACACAAGAACTACATAACACAACACAAACAAGACAAAAACAATAGAACACTACAAAGACATAACCCAAAAAAAACATGAAAAATAAACACAACCAAAACCTAAAAAATAAAAAAAGTAAAAAAAACAACCAACAACAAACAATGAATAAAAACAAAAAACGTAGAAAACACACACACAAAAACATGAATTAACACAAACAAAGAGAAACCCAAGAACAAGAACAAAAAAAACATAACAATAACAAAAAACATAAAAAAAAAACACAAAACAACAAAAACACATGAACAACAAAAAACAACATAAAGAACACATCCACCTTAAAAAAACTAAACAAAAAAAAAAACAAAAAACAAAAAACAAAAAAAAAATTGAACATAAGAATGACCTATCTAGACCAAAAGACCAATAATGCAAGAATCAACAGAGGAAACACAATAAATAATAAAATGATCTAGGGAACTAAAAAAACTGAATGAACCAAAGAGAAGCAAAAAAAAAAAACAAGAAGAAACTAGGTACCTTCAGAAATGGAGCCATCCAAAGAAATGATAGAAAGAAGAGATTCCCTAATTTGAGAAGCCCACCATATAGGAGGGTGGCCATAACAAGTAAGATCACATTTGTTCAAAGCCCAATTAGCTAAAGCATCAGCACTCTTGTTTTGATCTTTGACCACATGATTGTAATCAACTTTCAAAAATCCCATCTAGATTAATTGAATCTTCTCAATAATTCTTTTTATTATCCAATCCATGTTATGATTCTTAGAAGGATTCTTAAAGATATTAATCATAAGTTGAGAGTCAGACTCAACTAACACATTTTCCCATCCAACCTTAGTATCGTCCTAAAGGCCTTTGATGATACCATACCCCTCAGCAAGGTTATTGGAAAGAATACCTAAATTCTCAGCAAAAGTAAAAACAAGGGAGCCATATGAAAGTCTACCAATTCTTCCCACACTGGCTTTTCCAGGGTTCCCTCTAGAGGCTCCATCAGTATTGACTTTTCCAAAATCCCTAGGAGGAGGTTGCCAATTTCTAGTCCTATCCATCTTACTAATACTCACATTCCCTTTAAGTTGGTTGCCTTTAGAAGATTTAATCTTCAATATCTGCATCACCTGATGCCATCTTTGGTGGGAGTTTTGGGGGTGATTAAGGAGTTGATAGACTAATTCAACTAAGTTGGCTATGGTCTTTTCTTCTATTAAAGTATCATTAATTTTAAAAATTGTTTTTAAATATACATTGTAATTTTATTTCTATCATTGTTACTAGTTTTTTCTTCTAATAAAGTATCACTAATATTAAAATGTTAAGTGACTATATGGATATTCTAATATGTTTATATTGCCTTTATAGATTTTTGAAAGTTTTCTTATTTTAATGTTGAAGAACAAATTGAGACATACTATTCTAATATGCTTTGTGACCTTTTTGTATAAGCTATCCAATGCTCAGTAAATTGTGTTTTAGCCCTGACACATAATAAATATTATAGCTGCGTTTTTTTCTCCTTGTTTTGTGTAGATTTGGATGTTGCCTTTGCCCATAATAGGAACCTTACTATTGTTTCCCATATTTACTTCAAATTTGATGGTTTCATCTACTTTTGAAAATATTTATTTATTTCCAGACATGAAATTACTGCACCCACTATCTAGATATCAAATATTTTTTCGACTTTCTTCATCAACATTGGAGGTTATCAACAATGAGCCACATGCATCTTTTGTTTCTTCATTTTCATTTGTGTAGTTTGCTTCTTGTTTGTTTTCTCTAGACATCTTCTTTCTACATTCATAACTATAATGCCCAAATTTATTGCAATAATAACATTGGATTTTTTATTTGTCATACCTTCAATATGTGCCTCCTTCTTAATTTCTATAGCTACCTCTTCCTCTTGCTTCATGAAATTTGCAGTTATTGTCTCCTTTGTTAAAATTATTTGTTCTTCTTGCTCTTTCAAGGCCTCTACCACCTTTGCCTCTATTGTCATGTCCTCTTCATATTTGAGAGATTGAAGATGCTTGATGGGAATCTCATTTTTTACTCTTGTCCTTAAATGAAACATATATTTTAAATGCATGCTCTAAAGAAGAGTGAGTTGTCTAGTTCAGCCTTTGTTCATGTGTTTTCAAAGAGCCCATTAATTCATCCGCTAATAGGCTTCATAAATCATTTGATTCTCTAATAACAATGACAACCGAATCAAACCTTGTTGGTAGGCTTCTTAATGCCTTTTCTACTATTCTTTGGTCTTCAATATTTTCTCCATTCATTCTCATTTGATTGATAATACCCATTGCATGGGTAAAGAAGCTTATAGACTCACATTCATTTATCTACAAATTTTCAAATTCTCTTCTCATCACTTGCAATCTTACAAATTTTACATTGTCGGTGCCTGGAAAATAGTTTTCTAAAACTTCCTATAACCTATTTTGAGTTGGTTGTCACTACAATTCTTGGAAAAATGGTTCATCAACTACCTACATAATGAAGAAAATGGAATTTTTGTCATGTTAATTTTCTTTCAATACATCCTTCTAATCTTGAGAGAGGGAATTATATGTTGAAACGTCTATAGATTCTACATACCCATTTTCCACTAAATCCCAAAGCTCCTATGACTCAAACAAAATTTTCATTTGTATGTTCTAACATTAAAAAATTTCTCATTGAAATATAAAATTTATAGTTGCAATGAACTGTTATTGGAATCCATAGTTTAAGTTTTTTTTTTTTTTTCCAAGGAAAATTCAATTTACACTCAATTTTATTATACGTCAAAATTGAAGTTAAAATATCCCCTATCCTGCACTAATATTTCAAAGGGATTTCAAATGCACATATAACAATCGCTAAAGGCTTAACTTTTTCATAAACTAAATTTGTGGTATTCCTCATCGACATAACCAAGCTCAAAAAGCTTTAAGTGGGGTTTCACATAATCAACAAAGAATGCCTCTTTGTGTGTTGCATTATTCTCACTGGAACAAAAGATGTTATCCTTCCACAATACCTTGTTGGAAGGTAACAACTAAGAAGCTCCTTGAAGTAAAAGTTACTAAATTGGAGAGGGTTGTTGGTCTATGGCCTTTCACACTTTAGTTGTATAGCTTTAATACCACTTTAATAAAATAAACACATAACATTAGAATAATTGTGTTGCAACCAATTGCAAAATAAAATGAAACAATTAGATGTAGATTAATGGATTAAAAACAATCCAGATTTCAATCAGAATGAACAGCGAAAATGTATATATATATAAACACAAAGAAGCTGCCAGAACACTAAAACTTTTATCTTTCTTTCACCTAATATAGCACATACTCTTCTATCTTACAAAAATAAGAGTTTTTTCCCAAGCTATACACAACAAAGGGGATAGGCAGACATTTGCCTACTTGTCAGATATATTAGTTTAAAATTGGATACAGCAGAGGAGGACAAACATTAAAGTAAGTATTGAAAGTTATTAATTTGGATATAGAAGATCATGTTGCAGGTGGATAAAGGCATATATTGTTAGATGAAGGGAAAACTGGGTTAATCCTAACGAATGATAGTCGTACATAACATGTTGGTTGATCTGAAATCTAGAGGGAGGACACCAAGTATTTCTCTCCTTAGTAATAGAACTCTTACATATTACCGAACACTCGCTCTCCCTCTGACCATAGATCACCTATTACCGAACACTCGCTCTCACTCTGACAATAGATCACCCCAAATGTCATTGAATGAAATTACTATAACTATAAGGTTTTCAGAAGACATGAGAGTGATATGATTTTGGGTTAAAAAGACCCTAGTTTAGATTAGGATAAGGCGTTTAAATGTGTTTTAAAAAACAAAGTTTAAATTTTATAAACTAAAATTGGAGTTAAGAACGTAGATATAATTTTTTAAGATTTTACATTTTGGGAGGTGTGCTAGACTTGTCTGAGACATTTAGTGGAAGATTAAGTTGAAATATTAAATTTCTAATGGATAAGTCTAACGAAACTGCATTCCAAATAAGCTTGGTGGCGGTCAAAGGTTGGTTGTTGAGGAAAAAAAAAAGAATGTTGTTAGGTTAGGAAAATCGCTGGTAGTCATAAATGTAGACTCAGAATTTCCTTTATCTGAAAGTTCGTTCCATATATAGTCAGTATAACTTTCAGACTGCCTCGAATAGTCTATCCATCATTTAAGTGGACACAGATATGAGTAGGTTAAGGCACCGAGAGAAAGTGACGTGACCGTGGATCGTGCGTCAATACGAGTAGGTTAAGGCACCGAGAGAAAGTGACGTGACCGTGGATCGTGCGTCAATACGAGTAGGTTAGGCACCGACAGAAAGTGACGTGACCGTGGACCGTGCGTCAATTTGAATAGAGCCAATTGTAAAACAGCAAAACATTTGTCGGTGTCACGTGCGATCCAACCTGGAGAGCAAGATATCTGGTTCCGAAACCTCGATGTTGAGGGAACGATTTCCCGGAATTTGGAAAAAGGGGCCCATCACAGCATAGAATAGTTATTCTTTGGTCCGCCTTGATAGAGAGTGGGCTTAAGTCAGCTCCATTTTTAATAAATATTCTGCAGTCTATACCCATCTGTGTCTTCCACTCATTTCAAATTCCCCAGCTGTTATATATTTATGTTTCTGGGAAGGTTTAGAGCGCATTCCTTTTGCAATGAAAGAAGGGAACGAAGAGGTCGTGTATAGAGAGGCAGATTGTGTCTGCGAGGAGAATGAGCAGTATAAAATATGTGGAGCTCCGCCTCGTTGGTGTGATATGTCCATGTTCGAATCTCTTCATGGAGAGCAGGATTTTTGGGTAGAGGAGGAGCGCGTATGCCATTTGATGAGAGAGCTCATGGAAGAAATAGGCACAGCGGGAGATTCTGCGCGCGTATGCCATGTTGCTTTTCCTTTCCATTCTTTGGCTGAAGTGAGCTACGCTTGGTGCGATTCTGCATCTTCTTCCACTAACTGCTCCTCTAAACTTGCCGGAGTAGATTACAGTGGTTATGACGAAGCCAGGTTTGGCCGCGGAGAAGATAAATTTTATGTAGCTTTTGGTGAAGGTGGCCTGGTTGGAGGAGTCTCTTTGAGCAGTCCTTGTAGCTTGGATACGGCGTTTTCCGAGGACATGCTCTGGCGAATGGATTGTGTGTTTGGATCTGAATGGGATTTTGAATCTGAGGATGGGGATCCCTTCGGTTTTTTATGTGACGGCGAGATAGAATATTTCGGCGTCCAAAAGTAATACATAGTATTGCAACGACTCTCAATGTATACAATCTTACAAAGAGTCTTCGTTGGCCTCGTTGTATAAGCAAGCTTTTTGTACAAGACATATCTATGGAAATATTTCTACAAGTTTAGAAGAAATTAACCAGGTTTCCCAATGTATTCACGGCACAATACATTTTCTTGGCTAAGAGCTTCTCGTCTTTATCAGTTTTAACTTAGTGTTCATAATTATAATTCTCTATAATTACTGCACCTCAGAATCGTTATTGAAGTGGAAGAAAATTCTATCTTAGGAACGTGACTCCATAGAGTTGTACAAATGATGCAACAGCTCCCTGCTTTAAAGTTATGCTTCCGAACCACGGTTGGGGGAGGGCGTTTAAAAAAAACGAAAGAAAAGTTACGCTTCCTGTTTAAATTCAAAATTCCTTCGGTAAAGCAAACTGTTCCATCTACGATGGTGACGACGATGCTATTTTCTATATTTGGGACTTGATGATTTACATCGATATATTGGTATATATTGGTATACTCCTCTTAAAATCATTAATATTGGAGTTTGAAGTTTGCGGTTTTAGGTTCGACGAGTAGGTTAATTGGGTTTAAAATTTAAATCTCGAGTTTGAAGTTTGCATTTTTAGGTCAAAGTGTAGACCAATTGGGTTTAAAGTTCCTCGCCTGACTGAAAGCTTGTTCCTTTTCTGATGCTTTCAGCAGTATAAAAGGTTTAAAATAATTGTGGCATATTAGTTATAGGGACGGACAAGCATAAAAGGTTTAAAATAATTGTAGGATGGTGATTATAATGACGACGAATAGGACTTCCTGAATGGACAACACAAAATACGTCCATAAAAACGTGGCTGTTACCTATTCAACCATGGTTTTAATTTAGTGTTTCACTTGTATTAAAGGATTAAAAGTTTATACAGTTGCGGTATAGTGGTATGTTTCATTGATATCCCACCCATGGACGTTTACCAACGTATGTATAGTGTTATCTTTCATAATTTGAAATCGCAGCCAACAAAAATAAATCTTGTTGTTTAACTGGTACATTTAGTATAAGTTTGAATTTGATTTTGTTTATTTTTTTATTTATTTTTTATAGGTGCGTTTAAATTTTGGATGTTTTTAACGTTACTTATTCCATCTCTTTATTAATAAAATGATATGAGGAGGACCACAAGTGGTTTTGAACAACTGTTCTTGAAACACTTAATAAATTCAAAACAAAACTATTACTTTACAAACAAACACACTCCACAATTTAAACTTAAATTACTCTCTCTTTCATATTACCAAGCTGTTATAAAAAGAATGTAAAGTGGGCACCTTGGTTGCCAGTCTGAGTTTTAGTGATCCGAAAATTATTAGCAAGTTGTACTTATATATTAATAATACGGTATAAACAATTTGGTTTAGAGGCGCATCTCTTGGTTATGAATCCCTATTCAGAAGGGAAGGTTAAGCTTCCAATTTGACTATTAATTGTAGTGTTTTTTTTTAAATGTTTTATCAAATAATTAATTTAATATTTATAATTTTTTTAATTAATATTTTTTAATTGTTTGATAATTTTTGGTATTTTATTAAACTTAATATATTAAAGTTTATAATAATAATATTTAATAATACAATTTTTTTATACATTAAAAAAATATTTTTTATATTAACTAAATTTATTATTGTTTTAAATTTAATTTTACATAATTTTTGAAAAATAGTTTTTTTAATATAAATAAATAAAATTAAAAAATAACATGTGCTTATAACAACACCTAAAGCAATGTAAAATTCAATATGATTACATGTCATAAAAGTACGGAGACAATGGAGGCACTTGCTTTTCCTATGAGACAACAACAGGTTAAAGTTTTGAATCCTCTGTTGTAATCTAAGGTCTCACTCTTAGGGAGCATAAAAACAATAAATAAATAAACCTACGTTAAATAGCATGCAACCTATGGAACTTATCTAATCAATAACTTCCACATATCACACCATCTTGTGATAACTCCCACATATCACACCATCTTGTGATATGAATCTTATGATGTAATAAAATAAGCATATAGAAATAGACTTATAAGTACTTGCTAGTGCTTTGTATCTTGTTAGTTCTTTGCTTTGTCGTATAGATGCAACTATATCCAATTGCAAAGCAAATTGAAATAAGTAGATGTAGATTACTATATTAACAATTATCCAAAATATATATATAAAAGAAGACATATAGAGTTGCTATCACCCAAGCCACACAAAATAAAGGGGATAGGCAATCTACCTAATTGTCAAATACATATTAGTTTTAAATTTGATCTTCTCTACTTTTTGAATAGGGGAGGACAAACATTAAAGTAAGTAATACAAGGATATTAATTAAAGTATGGAAGATCATGTTGTAAGTGTATAGAGGAAGATATTCTTAGGTGAAGAAAAAAAATTTCTTAAGGAAATGATTTTCTTAAAAGTAAGAGTCAATGTGATTGTACCAAGCCCTAGGTGTTTTTTTGATTCCATAGAAGGATTTTCTCAACTTGTACACATTTAATTCTTGTCCTTAAAATTCATAACTTGGTATTTGATCTATGTAGATCTCTTCTTCAAACATTCCATTTAGAAAATTGGACTTCATATCCATTTTATAATTTTTACACCCCTTTTGGGTTACCAATGCTGGAATTATCCTCATTGTGTCAAGTCTTGATATAGGTGAACAAATTTCATGATATTCAACTCTTGATTTTTGTGAATTCCCTTTTGCAACTAGCTTTTTTTTATGTCTTCCAATATCACCATTGGAATTGAACTTTGTTTTATGTACCTATTTCACAACTATGATTTTCTTTCTTGATGATGATCCATTCATTCTTAAGTATGATTTTTATTTATAGCATTAATTTCCTCATCCATGGACTTTACCCATTTATTATTTTTAATTACATCATGAAAATAAATGGGATCACATTTATGAAATAATGTAAAATCCACATACTCTTCATATTCATTTTTATTTCTTGTTAGATAATATATTTCCTATAGGCTTCTTGTCTTTGGCATTTTCATGATGGAAGAAATTAACCTTGTTCTTGAACTTGGCGGTGAGTTATATGATGAAGAAGGGTTGTTGCCTACATTGGTGCTCCTACTTGAAACCAAGGGCTGATTTGTACTTTCTCTTTTTCATAACTTCCATCTCAATGCTTGTTTTCCCTTGCTTATAAGCTTTGGTATTTTAGATTCAAGCTTCATCCTCAACAAATCTCACATATCTACTTACAATTACTCTTTTGTAACAATATTATAGAGTGTATTATTTTGATTGTTCACTATATCCATTGAGCATGAATTTATTTTTCCTATCATACAATTTTCTTCTCTCTTCTTTTAGAATGTGTGTAGGTTATACATCCAAAACCCCTTAAATGTGCAATGCTTGGATTTTTGTTGGTCCATGCTTCTTTAGGGATTACATATTTGAAACTCTTTATAAGGCACCTATTTAGCAAGTAAAATGCACATGTAACGACTTCTACCAAAAATGCATTTGGTAATGCTTTTGTTTTTAGCATCCTCATTGCCACATACTTTATGGTTATGTTCTTCCTTTATATAACACCATTTTCATTCTATTTGCCTTTAAAAAATTATGAAATTCATTTGAGATGTATTCATCTCCTTCATCTATTCTTAGTGTCTTCACATAATATTCACATTGCTTCTCAAAAAATGTCTTGAATTGTTAAACATGCCAATGATTTTGATTTTTGACTCAAGAAGAATACCCATGTCTTCCATCTAAAATCATCCATAAATATCAAAAAATATTTGTTGTGCTCTAATGAGCTAGTTTTTATAGGCACATAAATGTTTGAGTGCACAAGATCTAAAGGTTGTGAAGCCCTCTATGAATCTCTTGTAGGAAATATATCACTATGTTTTTTGCCTATAATGCAACATTCAAAAGCCTAATTTGGTTGTTATATTAGTGGCAATCCTTTTACCATTTGTTTATTGTAGAACAAATTTAAACCACTGAAACTCAAGTGACCAAATATAAGGTGCCACAACCATGAAATATTTTTTACAATATTAAAAGAGAGGAATATTTCACATTGAATTTTTAGAGGAAAAATTATATTCTTTGTCATATTCACGTTTGGTATGAGTCTATTTTCACCATATTTAATGTTGAAATATAACAACCCAAGCCTATGGTCTCACTTGGTTGACCTAAAAATAATATAAGCAACTAACAAACATTTTTTTTGTAAGTTTACTAAGCAGACCCGAAAGTTACTTTCCTAAGTTCTCATATTTGTTTACATGTTCTCATGGTTTAGATCATCCAATGATATTTTATCTATTCATTTTCTACTTAGCACAAGCATAGTTAACCACATTTGGGTCTAAGACTAATGTAGACAGCCACCTAAGTAGATGAGATTAGTCATATCCTATAAAGTAACATTTCAATGGAGTCAGTTAGTCTCATTTATCATCCAAATATACTAGCATGAGGACTAAACAATGACTAGGGTTATCCTCAAGGGCCCATAACACCTAGAGAGGAATGCTTATATTCCCTACCTCAACATATTGAACCCTCAACCAACCACTCAAATTTTTCATTAAATTATATTAAAGAGTTTAGTGTATTTATACTTCTATGACTATCGGTTGATTTCTTTAAATTGAATACAATTAACATCATATCAATACCCTGACCTTGGTCTTCATTTTTCAAACCTAGGATAGCTCACAATAGTTCATACCATACCAAACTATGAGGCTATTCCAACTAAGTATATTGATTTCAGCTCGAATTTAGGTATCCCATACCACCTCTTCCTCTTGACCAACCAAGTCTATTTCATCCACTTTTTTTTATCATCCTTAGTCTCAAAACTTGTTGTGTGCATACCCTCACCTCAAAAGTTTCTCAAACTATAGTATAAGAAAGTAGAACCTAAGCCTTCTAAGGTTTTCCT
Organism: Wollemia nobilis; assembly: GCA_028583015.1. Lineage (NCBI taxonomy): Eukaryota > Viridiplantae > Streptophyta > Pinopsida > Araucariales > Araucariaceae > Wollemia > Wollemia nobilis. The sequence continues at coordinate 31,518,129 of JAQPPZ010016892.1, read as the reverse complement.
TAAGTTAAATCCATGATCTATCTATTTATAATACAAGCTTACAATATTTTAAGCATTACTTTTATTTACATACCATAAAATATAGTCTGTTGTTTTTTAAGATGATAGGTTGTCTAAACCCAAACTACATGGTCACTAGAGTTTAAACATACCCTAAAAGAAATTTTTTCTAAGCATTTCCTTATAGGTTTGACTTCCAAAAACATGCAAGGATAAACTAGAATGTTTACCAATTTTCCATATTAAGATATATGCTTTTAGTTTACACATTAAACCAGCTAAACAACCATTCTAATGAAAGTAAAATCAACATCATACTTTGGATGTATTAAAGTTAATTATAGCATTAACAGGGTTTGTAACATCCAACCTTTCCCTTGGTTCTTTCAAATATTTTTTGGTTTAACTCTATGTTTACCTCGCTTAAGGAACATGATATTACAAAACATAGCAACCCATTGCAATTCGTGCAAAAGACAATACTGCATCATTTAACCAGTTTAGACACAGGTTTCACCCAGCTCCGCTATAAACATGCTTCACCATCAAAATATTAGAAATATTTTTAGTTTATAACAACAAACTCAAAACATAATTATTTTCTCTTTGTTTTTTATCATAATATTTCCAATTTGGGTCAGGTTAGTTCATTAATGTCTTAGTAAGTAAAATGCAATTCACATCGTATTAAATAGAATACAAGTCCAGACATCATTATCATTGAGTAGGGTTGATACACTTTAATTACAAATGTTACATTTGGCTTCACCAAGCTCATGGAGACACTTCTAGAACATTTGAGTCTTATTTTAAAAATAAACAACAATACATGCACTTCACCCTTTTCTATAGAGACAAAAATTTCACTGCTAAATAATCTCCTATCTTCCACCCTAAGGCTTGGAATACCCAAAGGTATTGTTGTCCACAAATAAACTATACTACCACCCATACCAAGGCTACCAATTATATTTCTTAATAGTTGGTTTTCATCTAGTGACATGGTAGTAGTAAATACGATTCTCATCTTGCACATTATTGGATCAAATATACTCTGGTTTGCCTAGCGCAGCTCCTATGATTTTTAAGAGGATGCTAGTTTGAACAAGGGAAACTTAGATGATGCCAGGGATCATACACGACTCTCTAAATATGAATATGCAATATTCTATTATGCACACATGCAACTGCACTAGAAACACTTTAGAGAAATTCACCAATCTCCTTACCCAATATTTCCCAAAATTTTAGAACATGTTTCCACAATTAATCTATTTAATTCATCAAGATATGCCTATGGTTTTAAAGAGATATAAATCTATGGTTTTTCTCTTTCATTATGTTTCATATGGGATACCATTCATACACTGCACCCATCCCAACATCTCTTCTAAATACTATCACACTACCGCACAACAACATAACAAACTACTCTTGTTTACATTCAAAGCAACACATAACATAGAAACACATTAAATCATGGTAATGCAAAATTATCTATGTTTGTTGATTCCTTAACAAAAAAACAAATTTACCAACACTACATGCCCCTTACAACATGTGTTATCTTTTTCTTTCTATATGGCAGAGATATTTCAACACTTCCATTGCTTCATTTACCTTCTACTTTCACGTTATATAGCAATGCAATTATAGTGAAGAGTTGTTTCGACATGGTAATAATTTACTAACTATTCCATAGCTTCCAATTACCATTTCTTACTCTAACCATACAACAATAGCACACAACAACATAGAAATTCAATCAACCAGATTTAATCATGGTATACACATTTACAAACCTGGTTCACATGCTTTCCAACCAAACTTGTTTGTTGATATTTTAGTCTCCCTCAAATATTTCTCCCATCCATCTTCTCCCACATGACTCTCCCCAAAAACAAACCTTACCTTTTTATTTTGTTCTTTCACCTCCCAAATGATACACAAAAATTATGTGAGTTGTTTTTCCTTTTCTCCATGCACAATGCCAAGTTTCCAAGCTTCCACTTCTGCTTCGTGCATGCTCCAAGTAATTATTGCCCATTCATCATTTCACATCACTATATTAACTAACCTTAAGCATAAATGCATTCACCACTTGGAGGTTTTAATACACATAGTTCTAACACTTCTAATTATTTTCTTAATATTCAAGATGGAGCTATCTTCACAATAGTGTGGACCACTTTATACATAAATTAAATAAAATAGAATTAATAACATTATAGCCATTGTCCTATATTTCAAAGCAAAGTAACAATAGCATTTGTATAGGTTTCCCTACATGACAACCTAATACCATATTAATTCATATATCAAAAAAAATATCATTTTTAAACAATATCCTCACACATGATTTAGCAAGCAACCATACACACATGTTATTATTTAAGAAACTAGTGGCTCCCATCATCATTGCCACTTAAAGCAACATTTATTAATCCTTTCCAAACAAGCAATACTTGAATAAATTTAACCCATGCAGAGATGCAATTTGCAATTCACCTATATGATATGTAAGTGTGAGTTTCCATGTGTTCACAAGCCGAATCATCAACTCCTTGTCTCACATTTTTTGTCTGACTTGCTTCCTCTCATTGCCTTCACGTAACTATCCAACACTCACAAAATTTGTTAGCAGTACCTTGGTTTATAGAAAAAAGGTAAGTATATACATATTCTTCTATCCTTAAAAAATTGTGCAAGGAGGGTCATTACATCCTCCCCCACTAGGGACAAACATAGTCCATGTGTTTCTAACCATTGTAAGAAAAAGAAAAAATTCAAACAAATTTATTGCTCACATCAAGTTCTAGATTGCGTAAAAGAATTTTTCCACATCATTAGCATATCACATCATAGATTTCATCATAACATAATCAATTGATCAAATATCATTATATGTTCCAAAACATATCATTTTGCAAAGCCACATACTTGCAAACTACTCTACTTAGTAAAATGGCAAACCAACTTTACTCTACTTAGTATCTAGTTCATTTGCTTTTGTATAAATACAAATATACCAAAATTATATAAAATTTTATAATGAAGTCTTTTTCTACTCAAATATATAAGGAGATTTTTGCTGCATTTATACCACATATTCCCATGTAGCATTTTGGTCTGAGTAGTGGTCCCATTGGATCCAACATTGCTCAATGCTCTATTTTTTTAGATTTTTGGTTCAAAAACCAAGCAAGCTAACAGGTCGCACCTCAATATTTAATGGATCAGTCATCTACAAGTTGAAAACATCCAATACATGAGTAGGATCAAAAATATATTTTGTAAAGGACACATGAAATACATTATGGATCTTGGATAAGCTTGGCGGTAGAGATAATCTATATGCTATAGGGATTATCTTCGCAATAATGTCAAATGGACCCACATATCTAGAGTCAAGCTTAGAGGATTTTATAAAACTTTTTGTTGGTTTCCCTTGGTGTCCTTTTGAGGTTCGCATAGCTCTTTTGGCAGTATGTGACCTCTTTCAACTTCTGTTGAATCCTATTTATCTGCTCTTCCATTTCTTTTATCATTTTTGATCTGATCACTACTCAATATTTTGGATTATCCCAAGTTAATGAAACTTTGCACTGTTGTCCATATAGAGCTTCAAAAGGTGTTATACCTAGTGATGCGTGGTAACTTTTGTTATATACAAATTCTACTAGGTATAATTAGTCTTCCAACTTTGTGTGCTATTACATGGAGTATATTCATAGCATATCCTCAAGCACTTGATTTACCCTCTTAGTATGTGTAGACACCAAAACAGCACCAATCCGATTATGTGACTGCAAACACTGATCACATTGGCACACATAGCCCCAAGGGCAGCCCCTAGAGGTTAAAAAGTGGTCCTAACCACTCTCACATTAGTTTTGGAAGGTCAAAAATCATTTTGGCACCTTCAGGAACTTTGCTCAATATCCGTTCCACCCAAGGATGAATTCTAATTGGGATTCGCTCCACCCTGGGACGAATTCACAATTCGCTCCAGGGTGGGGTGAATTGCAGGTTTGACGGAAAAAAGTCAAATCTTGACAAATGGTAGCTCGGATCCACCACTTAATGCCTCCTTCATTTCATGGGAGCATGGGTGAGCGTTTTCGAGCATTAGAGGCTATTACAGGGGTAGTCATGAAGCCCCTAATCAAGGAGGAATCTTCCCTCCCCTAGAAGGGCATGGATGCCATGTGGCGCCTCTGCATGCTCATCCCAAGAGACCTCCAGGTCTATAAATTGATGAGTTTCCTCATCCCAAAAAAGAAGGAGAGTAAGAGAAATTTGGAGCAACGAAGTGCTGCCATTTTATTTCCCCATACATCCTTGTGCGATTTGTGCCTTCTACATCCTTGATCTCTTTTAGAGAGGAGGTCATTGGGTGACTATTGGAAGGTCAAATCTTGAGCCCAAAACCCGACATTTGGCCACATAATACCACCCAATTTGTCGACAACACCTTGTAAGATATTTTGGACCCATCCCAAGTGGATTGGTGCCGAAATCAGGCCCCAAACGGTGGGCGGCCCGCCCGGGCGCCCCCACACTGTTGCAGGCCTAATCGTCCCTTTTAGGAACGATTGGGAATTTGTGGCAGATTTTTATTTCTATAATTTTCATTTTTTGCATTCAATTCTATGATGCTTAGATAGGTTGTCATTTAAATTTCGTCTCGTTTTGAACAATTTTGATCATGTTTCTATATTCGTTCGCTTTTACTAACTTGCAGGTAGCATCATCAAATTCCCATTGACATAGGTCAAATTGGGAAAATCCGACCATATGGGTCTTCCCAAAATTCCCCCAATTAGCTAACCCCAAATTTGTAGGTCTTTTGGAGCTTCCTAGGTAGGACATTTGGGAAAGTACCTTTTCGGCATTTTGTTGTAGGTGAATTCGTCCCGCCCTGGAGTGAATTCAAATCGGTGAGGAATTTCCTGACTGTTCCTTTTGCAGTGCCCTCCTGGTGATTTCCTGATGTCCCTATCAAATTTTTAGAGCATTTGGATTCATTTTAGTCATAGTTTAATTCATTTTTCTCATCCATTTATCATAGGCTTGGGGATTGCATGCTTTGTTTTATCCGTAGGTGCTATTGATTATATTTTGTTTCTTTGAACGCAGGACCGGAACATCGAAGGAGCATCCAGGAATCAACATTCATAGACACAAGTGGTGGCGACATTTTGGTCCACCCATCTTACATGTGGGCATGCGAAAGAAGGAAGGCTATCCATGGATGTAACCAAGAGATGAATTTAACGCTCCTCGCCCCTGAAAAGGGAGGATGCAAATTGTAACCGAGTTGTGAAATACATCAATAAAATAGAAGGGCTATTATTTCATTTGGGTTTCAATTCATGCTTTCTCCATTTCATGCATTTTTAATTCGTAGGATTCAGCGTTAAGTTTAGTTTCATTTTTGCATCGTGCTTGGAGTCTTTCCTTTCTTGTTTCCGTATCCTCGTGCTTTCAGTGGCGATCACGGTGGGACGCTGTCCTATATTTTTAAGATCAGAGATCTGATCCAAACTTGTTTGTTTTTTTCTTGCAGGTGCCGAGTTTCACACGTTGACTGTTGTTCGTTCCATCAGGAGGTGGATACATAACTGTAATTCGTCTTACCCAGGGACGAATGGGAATTCGCCCCACCCTGTGACGAATACAGTCCTATAATTCATTCCCCCCTGGGATGAATTTTTGTCTATGTAGTCTTCGGGTAGAAACTTAGAACCGACAGATTTGGGCAGAGAAGAGGTAAGGATTCTGAACTTTTCTTGTCTATTTTTGTCTTCAGTTTTTTTGTTCTAGGGTACTTGCTTGCTTAGGGAAAGTAGTTTTCCTTTACCGCTTGCTTGTTTCCATTTTGCAAAATAAAAAGAACCCCACACACCACGTGGCAACTTAAAAACCAAGGCGCTGGTCGTAAAACCCTAGCCCTTGATCAAGACCAACGATGGATTTCATCACCACCTTGGCTTGAATTTTGCATCCATTACCCCGATCGCAATTGTTGCTAGACGTAAATCCTGACGAAAGCTGACCGAGTGTAGTTGGGGTGATTCCCAGCACATGAGGATAAGTCTTCTATGGTAGGTGTCATAAATAGGGTGATTCCCCTTCCGTACCACCTACGTTCCACGTACCATCTGCTCTCACGTACCTATAGTTTCCCTCACGTAAGGGCGGGTATATAGAGAGGTTGGTATATCGGCCTGGCAATGGTATATCGAAGGGGCAACCATTTTTGGGAGCCATAAGAGCCATCATTTGCATTTAAATGTTCTTTACAAAAACCTTCAAAAAAAACAAACAAACAAAGAAACAAAAACAAAAATAAAAAACACACTAAACTAGGTCTAGGACACACTCTCAATGTTTAAATGAGATAATCACTGCTTTGTGTGTGTGTGTTCATTTCTGTTTAGTGTAGCATAAAAAAAAAAAAATCATAAAAAGAGATAAAAATCTACATAGCTTGTAGGAAAGCACCACCATGGTGTACACACGTAGCCAAGCCCAATCAAGGGCGAAAGCTACGAAAAGTGTACAAGGGGGCACAAGTCACCTCCGCTATAGCCCTAAGGACTTAGTCATACCGCCTTGGCGTACTGACCCACAAGAGAGTCCGCATCAGTCCATGTCAAGATGGAATTATAGGGACACCCCTTTGAGGGACACGCCCGTTCATCATAGCCCCTTTCGAGAAGAGTCCTTACACGTGGCACTCAACATAGATAAGAAGGCTCCCTTAGAAGCTCGATATGAGTGGCCACCGCACGATGAAGCGCTAGAGCGGCATAGTTTCCATGAGGAGAGGCCACATGATGATGGCATCCCCCCTTTGCCCCCCATCACTGTTAGAACCAATAGACAAAATCTAGAGCACAAGGCCCTTCAAGCAGGGTGAGCTAACTCTGCCCACCCCTTTCACACATATGAAAGGGAGCCCGAGGAAGATGATTACATTCCTCAAGAGCAATATACAGCGTGGGGGCCATGCACTTCCGCACCAGCTAGATACCATGATCACCCACTGAGGCCAGAGCCTCGGGTAAATGCCACCAACCTCAATAGAGGGAAGCAACCTATTGAGATCTCGGATCATCGGGACCGGGGTAAGTGCATAGGAGAGGCATCTAGGCCTCCTAGGCTCAATATGGCAAAACAAATTGACCTGGCAGTCATCAGGCATGCCACCCGCCAAGCATAGATCATGCGGCTTGAGCAAGACCAACAATAGCTAGAGCATTTATATCACCTTAGAAAAGAGCGCATTAGGCGCCAAACAGATGAGCTGCTACATAACCCGATGCCTGAGAGGGTTCCAACCCCGCACACCCAAAGAGCGAAACCATATGAGAGGCACAACCCCTTGGTGCGAGATAGGTCTCCGCGACCTTACCAAGTGCTACCTCTGAGACCTCCTAGACCTGAATGGGAGGCCACTCCCTGGAACAATGATGGGTACCCTCCATGGGGACCCACCCAGGGTCATAGGTCTCGCCCAGAGACTCCTCATGAAGCTTACGAGGAGTACGAGCAAGAAGATGAGCGGGCCGAAATGCCCTACCTAGGCAGAGGAGTTGCCATTCGGCCACCCCTTCAGAGGCCTCAAGTCTCCCACAACCCACAACGAGAGAAAACTAAAGAGGAAGAAATTAAATCCTCAGATGCATATAAAGCGTTGCTAGAGCGTTTGGAGTCTGTGGAGACCAAAACTTCTGGGCCCCAAAAGCCCACTTTATGCCAACTCCGTAGTCATCCTGTGCATCCGTCCGTGCCAGCACCCCCTTACCCTGAACACTTTAAGCTACCTCAGTTGGCAACCTTTAGAGGGGAGGAGGATGCTCAAGAGCATGTGACGAGATTCTTGAGCCAATGCTTCGGCATTCAAGACAATGATGCTTTGTTATTGAGAACATTTATAACCACATTCATAGGCCCTACCTCGGATTGGTTTACTCAGTTACCAAAGCACAACATTAACAACTTAGATCAGTTAGTGGATGCGTTCCTCGAATGCTTCGCCTTCAATACCAAGAAGAAGGCATCACTGAGTGACTTAGCCAGCCTCAGGCAGTATGAGGAGGAGACCATGGCAGCCTATGGGAATCGATGGAGGACATTGCTTTCGAAGCTGCCCTACCTCCCTCCTATGTCCGACCTCACTCAAATGTTCTCCAAGAGTTGTTTGAGATCGATCTCTGTGCTATTGTAGCTGCAGCAATATGCCACCTTAGAAGAAGCTCTGGCGCAAGCCAAGATCATTGAAGAGATCAAAATATAGGATGGCGAGATAGCCAAACCTAAGAAAAAAGAGTGGACTAAAAACACTAAAGTTGGGACCACGCAACAAAAACCCGCTACGGTTAACCAAGTTGCTATCAATGTCCCTAAGCCTGCACAAGCAACACAGCCTCAAAAGGCTAACTATCAGGCAATGCCTCCTAACAACTATGACAGAGAAAATCAAAGGCAAGAACAGGGTCAACAGTGTCACCCTAGGCGACAATTCACACCCTACACAGAGTCCAGGGACTCCTTGTTTGATCGCTTGTTAGCGACAAACCTGATCAACCTGCCAGAGGTTCAGACTATAGATCCCAATGTGCCCAAGCCTAAGGGGTATAGAGAGGACTTGTACTACAGGTTCCATAGATGGCAGGGACATGACCTAAATGCCTGTTGGAAGTTTAAGGGCTTGGTGCAAGACCTGATTGATAACAAGACACTAGCGGTGGATAATCCCGTTGCACCAAGCAATCAACAAATGGAGGTCTTCAAAGACCCCTTGCATGCTCATGCATCGTAGGCAAAGACCCTACAAGTTAATGAGGTCACACAGAACTGCCCCATGCAGGGATATGTAGGGATGATCAGTATAGTGACTCGAAACAGAAGGTATCCGAGCATGAATGCTCCTGCGGCAATGACAGGAGAGGTGCCAACAACTTCACAACCACAAAAACACCTTGCACAACCTCCTCCGCCTAGGCCGGTGGCCACACTTTGAACCAAACTAACTCAGATTTTGAGGACCACCTCGGCTAGGCTCTCCATATACGAGCTTATACAACAATCTACGCCCCATCGAGAAGCTCTAATGGAGATTTTGAAAGCCATCGAGTTGCAGCCCCATGAGACAAATTCTTTCAACAACTTCGTGGGGCATGTAAAATGATGCACTAAGCCGGTCATCACATTTTGGGAAGACGAATTGAGATCAATGATTGATGACATGGCAGATCCACCCCTGCACGTTATCGCGTGGGTCAACGGGATCCCATACAAGAGGGTGTTGATAGACACTGGCTCGTCCAACAACATCATCACAACTGCGGCTCTCAAGCATCTGAAGTTGCCCGCATCTCACATCATAGCTTCCACCTACACTCTACGAGCATTCAATGATGCAATCTGCTCGATAGTCGGCACAATAGTCCTACCAATCCAAGTGGGACAAAAGACCATACCCACATTGTGCCACGTATTGGAAGGTGAGATGGCCTACAACATCTTGTTGGGCCGGCCGTGGATCAGGGACATGAAGTGTGTCCCTTCGATAGCTCACCAATGTTTAAAGTATACATTTGAAGGGGAGGTGCATGTAGTCCCGACGGACTTAGAACCCTTCAAGTATTGTAATGCGGTGCAATTGATGCCACAATCGACCCTGCCATCAATGCATTTGGATTTCCAGTTAAATCCATCTAAATAGGGTCCGATTCTATAGGCATCCCCATTAACAAGTTCTTCAAAATCCCAGTCAGGTTCATCTTCATCATCTGGTCCTCCACCAACGACACCATCTTTGGGGGCCAAACAGAAGGACAAAGGGAAGGAACCCCTGGAAGAGGCAAAACCTTTGGAAGAGACACTGCCATCAGTATCAACTATCTCTACTGAGGAGATGCCTAGCCGGATGGAAGTCGAGGCTCCTAGTCCACCCGACATGGAGTGGACTCAAGGAGAACTTCCATTCCCTCCCCCTCAACCACCAACGATCACCGTTGAAATGGCCAATACGGGCCTAGGGGAGTATCTGGTGTGGAATATTGTAGCAACACCCGCACTAGAATCCATGCAGGACATGGGGAGACCTCGACTCCCCATTGGCACTATTGTTCCCCTAGGCTACCCGCCGAACCAAACAAACTTTGTGTATGGGGGCCTTGATCATGGCATTGCACCATGCACGCAAGAGGATGAAGATGAAGAGCCTTTTGCTGAAAATGTCAACTATTTGTCTAACCCAGACTTTGCTCTGAGATACCTTGGCCAATGCAATTGGCACGGATATGGGTTAGGCCGATATGAGCAAGGGATACGTGTTCTTTGCCAACCAAGATACCAAATGCCATATGACAAGTCGGAGTAGGGTTCAACCACCCCCTACCCTTGGACATCTTGGTGGAGAACATGCAAGGCCTAGGGATAGGCAACAAGGGGGGATTGGCATCAGATCCATATGCCAACCCTAACACCACATATACATTGAGGGATTATCTCCCATTAACGGCAATCAACCTTGTTGGCTCTAGTAATCCCTTCCCTTCGCTCGAGAGAGGAGAAAGCTCGAGAGCTCATTTTCAAGGAGGGTCTAGACAATGTCAAGAAGGGTCCTCGGAGGATGAGTCGGAGTATGAACCAACGTCGTATGACCCCTTCAAATCAGATAGCGATCACTCACAGGTGATCCCCATGGATGATTATCAAGAAAGCCTCTTGACAATGTTCCCCCTGGATGCTCCCATCGAGCAAGCGCCGCTCCAAGGAAATCAAGTCCCCCCACAGAGAGCAGAACAACCTAGGTGGGACCACATTAATTTGCTTGAGCAAGGTGAGCCTGTAATGCCTCAAATAGTTGTCGGAGCCAACGAAGGCCTTTGGATCTTCGATAGTGATTATGAAGACGAAACTAAGATGGCATATCTTAATCACATGCGGAAAATGCAACGACCATACCCCTTGGAGATTAACGACATATTCGAACAATTAAACATAGTGCCAGGGCATGAGTGGTATGTAGACCCAGCGCGGTGGGACCAAGTGTTGGATCCGCTACTCTGGGCATACGAAGCATACCTTCCACCCAGAGACCCTATAGTGACATCAGTGTCGAGGGTAGACCCTATCTTCCTATCCGCACATAGGGCCGATCCATTCATGCCCATCCCTCTAGAGCCAGATCTCGAGCATAGAGAGCATCCAAGATGTCCGAGTAACCACACCCATGGTAATGGAGACCAAAATCATTTCATCAACATGATCTCCATTGACTTAACCGCCCCCATCCACAATCCGGCCGATCCAACGTAGTCATTGTCTCTAGACATAGATGCCATAGACTGGGATCGCGTCAATTCCCCTCCATCCCCATCCGAGTATTGGCCTTTCGATGAAATGCTCCATTTTACCCCTGGGCCAACTCAGGATATCTTCCATGCTAAAGAGGGACCCGAGGTTCCTAATGATGATCTAAACTCAGAAAATGATATCCACTTGATCCCAACTCCACATCAGTTGGAAGATGGATCCCACATGTCGATCGAGGAGACGATTGACGTAGACATCGGCTCAGATCCAATGAATCCATAGATCATCAAGTTGGGGGTAAGTTTATCCCCCAAAGAGCAAGCCGACTACATTGCCCTTCTCAAAGAGAAGAAGGAGGTTTTTGCATGGTCATACAGAGACATGTCGGGACTAGACCCATAGCTAGTCACGCATAATCTAACGCTTGATCCGACAGTCAAGCCAGTTAAGCATAAACTATGCAAGATGCACCCAACAAGTGGCCTTAATGGTCAAAGATGAATTGCAAAAGCTGTTGGATGCATAGTTTGTCATCTGCGTGGATTATCCACCATGGCTGTCCAACATGGTGCCCGTCAAGAAGCCTGACGGGAGGATTCGCATATGCACTGATTTTTGAGATCTAAACAAAGCGAGTCCTAAGGATGATTTTCCCTTGCCGAGCATCGACGCCTTGGTAGATGCTACAATGGGTCATGAAATGCTTTCCCTCATGGATGGTTTCTCGAGATACAATCAAATTTGTATCAGCCTCGAAGACCAACTAAAAATGGTGTTCACAATGCCTTGGGGGACATTTTGTTATAAGGTCATGCCTTTTGGCCTTAAAAACATTGGCGCCACCTACCAACGTGCCATGACATACATCTTCCATGATTACATGCACAAGACTTTGGAAGATTACATGGATGATTTGTTGGCTAAATCTCTTTTATGCCTGGATCATCTCGATGATTTAAGCAAGATCCTCGATCACCTCATGGAGCATAGAGTCAGATTGAATCCCAAGAAGTGCATTTTTGGCGTCACATCTGGAAAACTCTTGGGCTTCATAGTCTCAAAATGAGGCATCGAGGTGGACCCAAACAAAGTCAAGGCAATCCTTGAAATGCATCCCCCAACTACCATCAAGCAGCTTAGAAGCTTGTAAGGAAAGGTCACGTCGATCAAGCGCTTCATAGCGCAGCTATCTGACAAGTGCCGACCAATGAACAAGTTGTTGCACAAGGGGGTAGCATTTCACTGGGATGACGAGTGCCAGTCAGCCTTTGATGACATTAAACAATACTTGGCTTCACCGCCAGTATTGGCACCACCTAGACCAGGAGTGTCGTTCTACTTATACATCTCAGCTACTAAGGTGGCACTGGGAGCCATGTTAGCCCAGAAGAATGAACTTCATAGGGAATAGGCTACTTACTATCTTAGCCACACCCTGGTCAGCTATGAACTTAACTATGCATACGTTGAGAAACTCTGCTTGGCAGTGGTGTTTGCTACCAAAAAGTTATGCCATTACATGCTTGAGCAACAAGACGTATGTTGTGTCTAAGGAGAATCCATTGCGATACATGATGAGTCATACTTATCATAGTAGTCGCACGACGAAATGGATCATGTTGTTGACGAAATTTGACATAGAGTTTATTGGAAAAAAATCCATAAAAGGTCAGGTCATAGCCGATCAACTAGAAGAGGCTCCTCTTGAAGATGACCAACCTTGACTATAGAACTACCCGATGATGGGGTCTTCCATGTCTCAGAATCACCAGATTCTAACGAGCCTAAGTCACAGGCCGACATAACCCTATTTTTTGATGGTTCTAAATGTGAGCAAGGTGGTGGCACGGGAATAGTATTCTTCACACCGTAGGGTGCTCCTATGCCCCTGTCATTTAAATTAAATTTCCCATGCACCAACAACAATGCAGAGTATGAAGCCTTGCTCATAGGTCTTCAGACAACAATCACCATGAACATTAAATGATTGAATATCTTTGGTGATTCGCTGTTAATTGTCAACCAAGTCAAAGGGGTATTCCAATGCAAATGCCCAGTTCTGTAGGCCTACAAAGCCCTTGTGGACAAATTCCTGGCAAAGCTTGAATGGTATGACATCGAGGCACTCCCTCGGTCATCGAATCATTTTGCGGACACTATGGCCTCTTTGGGGTCGCTAATCCCACAAGACATTTCTGGTGATATGACCACCATTCAAGTCAAAACACTATCGCAATCAGCGATGGAGCGAGCAAGCTCTGATTTAACGCCAAGAATCCACTCGATCCAGATTGAGCCATCCATGGACAGGTTCTCTCGAATCCACGATCATCTGAAACACGCCAACTAGGGGTCCTTGTTCTCCCCTACTCCCCTTAATAGCAACACAATGCTATTCTTACAAGTTCTCTCCCACTCAGCTTTTGCTAGGGATGAACTTCAAGAGGGACTGGTTGTTCATACCATCGAGGCTTCTGATCAGCAGGATTGGTATTCCCCCATCAGGGACTACCTCAAGTTAGGTAACCTCCCACTTGGATTGACGCATGTCGCAAAACGTGCATTCAAGCAGAAAGCGGCAAAGCATGTCTTGTTAGGAGACATTTTGTACCATCGTAGCTATGAAGGGATCCTCCTTCGTTGCTTGGACCAGCAAGAGTCCACTTGGGCGATCACCCAAGCGCACGATGGTACATGCGATGGCCACTTCAGTGGTATGGCCATCGCAAAGCACATTCTTTGCATGGGCTATTATTGGCCATATTTAGAGCGAGATTGTTGCGCATATGTGCAGGAAGTGCATGAAGTGTCAACACCATGCTAATTTGACACACGTACCTTCCCAGGCCTTGCAGCCGATCCAATCGGCTTGGCCATTTTTGTAGTGGGGCTTAGATCTAATCGAAAATATCTCCCATGCATCGTTCGATCGTCACACGTTTATCATCATGGCCATAGAGTACTTCACCAAGTGGGTGGAAGCGGTTTCGCTAACCTCTACGATTGGACCCCGCATTGTGGAGTTCATTTTGCATAACATCATATGTCATTTTGGTATTCCATCCAAGATAATCTCGGATAATGGGACGTCATTCAAGAACAAAGATGTGCGTGCTTTGACCACAAAGTACAAAATTTAGCATAGTTTTTTGACACCCTATTATCCGTAGGAAAATGGGCAAGCAGAGGCGTCAAACAAAATGCTAGTTGCCATCCTTAAAAAGATAGTCATAGATAATCATAAGGATTGGCACATTCAGATCCCACTTGCCCTATGGGCCTATCGCACTAGCATTCGGACACCCACTAGGGCAACTCCATTTTTGCTCGTGTATGGCTCCGAGGCTGTCATGCCTCTCGAGTTGGAAATTCCTTCCCTACGCATATCAATGCAAGAGTTCATCGATGATGATACTGTGCGGCAGGCCCGGTTAGACCAGCTTACGTTGCTTGATGAATGACGCGTTAATGCCCTCGAGCATTTACGTATCTACCAAGAGCGACTTAAGAAAGCATACAACATGAAAGTTCACTTGAGGGACTTTCAGGTCGGTGACTTGGTCTTGAAAGAAAACCAATAGAACTCTAGTCTGCCGTCCCATTTAAGGGACAAATTCATGGCAAACTGGTTAGGTCCCTATGTAATTGATAGCAAAATAGGACCTGGAACATACCGACTAGCCTCTCTTGATGGAATCAAGGAACTAGAACCCTTGAACATCAGTCATTTGCGGCCATTCCATGTTTAGAAGAGCCATAGCCCACCCAAAAATGCTCCAAGGATTTCCATAATCGCTTGGTCAACCCCAAAATGCTCCAAGGATTCCCATAATCGCTTGGTCAACCCAAAAAGCTCCAAGGATTCCCGTAATCGCTTGGTCAACCCAAAATGCTCCAAGGATTCCCATAATCGCTTGGTCAACCCAAAAGCTCCAAGGATTTCCGTAATCGCTTGGTCAACCCCAATGCTCCAAGGATTTCCATAATCGCTTGGTCAATCCCCAAAATGCTCCAAGGATTTCCATAATCACTTGGTCAACCCAAAAAGCTCCAAGGATTTCCATAATCGCTTGGTCAACCCAAAATGCTCCAAGGATTTCCATAATCGCTTGGTCAACCCAAAATGCTCCAAGGATTTCCATAATCGCTTGGTCAATCCCCAAAATGCTCCAAGGATTCCTGCAATCGCTTGGTCAAAAACAAGAAAATTCAAAAACAATAAAATCATCAAAAATAACAAAAATTGCATCTCATTTCCATGCATGCTCAAAATCATCATAACAATAAAGAGCTCTATTTTGCATATCATCTTCATATTCACACAAATCAATCCATCAAAAACAAAAACAAAAATATATAGCTGCATTACGCATCACACCCACACATTGCATATTTGTGGTCATAAAGGTCAAAGCGCCATAGACTGTCATTACTTGGCAAAACCATCATCTTCTACATTTTTCCGCTTTATCAATAGCTCATCGCCTATAACCGCCATTCACGTTATTCTCCCACATCATAGTCAGTTGTTTTCTCATGTATCGAGATTTTCGTCATTCAATCGTCATTAGCTTTCTAGCCACGTACTGTACCAAGTCAACCAAATTTTATGAAGGTAGAATTCTACTTGGATCACACCTTGTTACGTAGCATCCCGACACAAGTTAAAACACATAACAAAATTCCCAAGTTGTGTGAACGAAAGATGAAACCTGCAAAGCAATCCAGGTCACCATAAGCGAAACGGTTATCTTGCTCATCCCCCTGTGCGAATGACCCCAAAGAATGCTGAGAGTTGGCAAAAGGACAAGCATCCTCCCTACCCAATTCCCCAAGAATCCCAAGTTCTCAAAAAGTTGCAAAACATCAAAAATTTGCAAACCGTCAAAACTCCAAAAATTTGACATCACAACCAAAGTGCATACATCAAAAAGCACATAAAATAGTGATTCTCATCACTCAATATTCAAATCCCTTGCTCAAAAGAAAAATATAATACAAAAATAAACAATGATTTTTATCACTACAAAAGAGCAAGTATCCCAATACAATTGAAGAAAATAAGGGAGTCGAACTTGAATCCCTGGAACTCTCAGCATTTCGATAGGTCATGAGGCAAACCTCAGTATCGGTTTGGTTGATAGCCTATCGGTCACTGGTGGTAAACCTCCCGCATGACGATATATCTATCACATTAACTTGTGTGCAGATCAATGTTTGCATGTGGATGAGCTAGCTTATGGTATCCTACGATAGCACCACAGATTAATCTAACTAAACACAACAAAGGAGTTAGTGGAGCTAATCAGGTGATCCTCAATACAGGTTTGGTTGATAGCCTATCTGGCACTGGCGGTATCCTGACAAACACCACATAAATGAACTCAATTGCACACACAGGGATGTGAAATAACTTGGTCAAAGACAAGTCCGATTCATACCTTGGTCAAAAGTCTTGTGAGATAAAGTACAGTCATGGCTAGTTAGTTAAAACATCTGAGTCTCAAAAAACCTTAACTACATTCGAAACCAACTTGCTATATTTTATTCTCGCCATACAAAAAAAAAAAAAAAACATGTATACATAAAAAGCTATTTATCGCAGCCATCGCCTAGGACAAAAAGCCATAAAGTTCTACACAGTCTATGGTGCGACTACCAAACATCACAAATTCAATTCATCCATTCCATTTGCATATCATATAAATTAGAAACATTTGCACTCATCAACACATATGCATCCATCACTATAACTTAACATGCATACATCCATATTCATCAATCATCGTGCATAAAATCAAATCATCACATGCGCATAAACAAAATAAATTATGTATATATATATCATCAAAAATGCCCGTAGGCTACAAAGAGCTGGTCCTCTGACCCCGCAACAAAATCCAAAATCTCAAAACCCCCAAGCCTAAGGCATCGGCCACCATGATCACGCAGGATCGATGCGACGAGAACTACCCCCGTGGTGTGGGTCCTATGGGACCCCTCAAGGCGGCTGTTGCTAGCCCCCGCATCACGCCTGCTACCACCTCCCTCATCCAATCGCCTACGACGAGATGATGCTGACTGCTCAGTACCACTATCCCTCGTCCGGCATGAAGAGCCACCTCCAGGGGGCTTAGGTAACCGCCCATCGAGGCGGATAATCTCTCCCTCCAAATCCATCTGATGCCGAGACCAATATACCTCCCACCGTAACCACTCTGCCTCCCATCGATGGTAGTAAGCTACTACATCATCGCACTGCGCCAGTTGCATCCGTAGGAGATCCCTCTCCTGTGCAGTGCTGGTGTCCCCATCCCCTCGATGGTGTGCAATGAATGCGCTATCCTACTCCGCCAGCTGAGTCCGTAGGAGATCCCTCTCCTGTAAAGCTTCCCCCAACTCCTCATCTCGCCTCCGCAGTAGCTCCACCAATCATGCATTCTTAGTATGCACCCTTACCTCCATGTCCTCCACCGCGTCCTGATGCATAGGCGCCTCTAGAATAGCAGCCTACTCTAGCTTCCACTGCTCTGGGACGTCCTGCATCTCCAGTTGATCCGAGCCCCAAATTCCATGCCCAAGTCATCTACCTCCACCATGTCCGCCTCCTCGAGCGACTCCCCAATCATCTCCCGGCACCTCGACCCTCCCCTCGCCGTGGCCTCCACCTCCTGTCCTCTCCCCACCATCACCATAGAGTCCACCACTGATCGTACTTTGTGTCCCGTGTCATCCACGTCCGGACTCGATCACCCATTCGATCCTTGCCCACTGATACGGTATCTAGAGTCCTCTCCTGTCGATAGACATGGGCTACTAGGAATTGCACCCAAATATCATGTCACTGATGTATGGGAAGAACTTCGGTCCATGTACCAATCAGCCTTTTGTCTATGACTTCTAGCCTCCTGTAGACAACTGATAGGGGACAGTGGACCTCATATAGCTCCCCATAGAGCGATGCAGCACGTCTTTCCCCATCTCATGACCAAAGGCTCCTGCATCGAACACTCCACCAGTCGATAGACCACATCCAGCAAGTTCCATGAGAACCTCACACCTGATGAGTCAAGTAGCAGCATGTTGGAAATGAGGCCCATAAGCAATGCGTGCCTCACTCCCAACACCCCTCTCTCAAACCACCATCGAACCAGAATCCCGCCCATCTGGTAGTCAATCTCTGCCCTCTCCACTGGACCATCCACCCCCAACTCCTCCCCATGCCCGAAGCAACGTGTCAGCACCGCTATCCGTTGATCCCGTGACGTCGTCTTGATCGGCAGTCCATCTATTGGAATCCTAAGAATCCGATAGACATCCTCCAGAGTGACTATCATCTCCCCTGTTGGGAGATGGAAAGTATTAGTCTAGGGATCCCACAAGTTGATCAGGGCTATCAGGTAGGCCCGATCCCCAATCATTGGCTCCAGCCGAGTCACCTACTTGAGCCCTAGGGCATCAAGCCACTCCCAGTCAGCCACAGCTAGCGCCTCCCGCGCTTCAACAAAAATAGTCGGCATGCGATACCGGCTCTTCACAACCTGCAACAAAAAACAAAATAAGCACATTAGAATCATGAAAAATAGTGTACAGATACAAACAGCATAAACACAAACCAAAATTTAATTTTTCAACCTAGGGTTTTATACTCTCAAAATTGATAAATTAACACAAAAAAAAAACTATAATACAAGAAAATAATAAAGAGGGAGTTCACTTACTGGTCTCGCTTCAGCTCCGCCGCTCGATCCGGTTCATGCACTCATGGTGGAAAAAAATTTGGCAGCGCTTCGCTTCACATAATTGACCTCCTCCTCCTCAGAGCTCCAAATCGCCAAAAAAAACAAGTGCAAATGAGCCCAAAACCTAGTTTTGGCCTTTAAATAGGCTTTTTGAGCCTGTAATCGTTCCTCCCTGGAATGAGCACTCTGGTTAGCACTCGTTCCACCCTGGGACGAATACTACACAGGAATTCGTCCCACCCTGGAACGAATTCAGCACACAAATTTCAAAAACAACAAAAAATGCACAAAAATGCACCAAAAACAACAATAAACTCGATCCAATGAGAGTGCTTTTGCACTTGACATTCCGGGCATGCAAAATAGATGTCGGGGTCACAAATCCTCACTATCCTACTCCCTAAGAAGGCTACCATAGCCGGACCACTCCACGGGAAGACGGATCTTCGAGAATTTCATCCCCAAACGACGTCGCCAAAAGGGTCAAAACCCACCCAAAAATAGCAATAGAGTTGCCGAACGAAGGCACCTTCGCGCCTGACATTCTTGGCATCCAAAAAAGATGTCGGGGTTATAAATCATCACCATCCTACTCCCTAAGAAGGCCACCATGGCCGGACCGCTCCACGGGAAGACGGATTTTTGACAATTTCAGCTCCAGAACGGCGTCGCCAAAAGGGTTAACACCCACCAAAAATAGGTCTAAATGTCGGAAAACTGCACACAATTCAAAGATAAATCTCTGAAGGCACCCTTACCTAAGTCATCTTGGGTCAAGCGACTCGTCACTTTTCTCATGTAGGTCATTCCCTCATCGATTCGTCGCTTGAGGGGGTAGTCACACTTAGTCACCAATCAACAAATACACACCCAATCATGGAACTGGCATGCATTCGAAGAATCATTGGCAAAGACAAATCATGCCCCTGCTTGGGGCAGTAAACAAGCAATAATCACAAGTCGATCAATCACTTGGCATTCGTGAATCATGAACTCAAGGTTCCCATAGATAAAAGGTTGCACCCTTTGCCTATTCATGACTGATCAATGTCCAAGCTCAAGTAACACCTCACCAAAAAAGGTTAACACTTGAACTGAGTTCCTTCTCTCGTCAAAAGCAAGGATTCAAGAATGCATGCCCTTTTCATACTTGGGGCATCAAAATTTGGTTAGGTTACTAAGAAACCCTAATCATTAGTGCTTTGGTTATCTATTTTTGCTCGACGTTGTGCCTTGCACAATGCATCCCAAAAAGGGGCATCTGTAGACACCAAAACAACACCAATCCGATTATGTGATTGCAAACACTGATCACATTGGCACACACAGCCCCAAGGGTAGCCCCCAGAGGTTAAACAGTGGTCCTAACCACTCTCACAACAGTTTTGGAAGGTCAAAAATCATTTTGGCACCTTCAGGAACTTTGCTCAATATCCGTTCCACCCAGGGATGAATTCTAATTGGGATTCGCTCCACCCTGGGATGAATTCACAATTCACTCCAGGGTGGGGCGAATTGCAGGTTTGATGGGAAAAAATTCAAATCTTGACAAATGGCAGCTCGGATCCGCCACTTAACGCCTCCTTCATTTCATGGGAGCATGGGTGAGCATTTTCGAGCATTAGAGGCTATTACAGGGGCAGTCATGAAGCCCCTAATTAGGGAGGAATCTTCCCTCCCCTGGAAGGGCATGGCTGCCATGTGGCGCCTCTGCATGCTCATCCCAAGAGACCTCTAGGTCTATAAATTGATGAGTTTCCTCATCCCAAAAAGGAGGAGAGTAAGAGCAATTTGGAGCAACGAAGTGCTGCCATTTTATTTCCCCATACATCCTTGTGCGATTTGTGCCTTCTACATCCTTGATCTCTTTTAGAGAGGAGGTCATTGGGTGACTATTGGAAGGTCGAATATTGAGCCCAAAACCTGACATTTGGCCATAGAATACCACCCAATTTGTCGACAACACCTTGTAAGATATTTTGGACCCATCCCAAGTGGATTGGTGCCGAAATCAGGCCCCAAACAGTGGGCGGCCCGCCGGGCGCCCCCACACTGTTGTAGGCCTAATCGTCCCTTTTAGGAATGATTGGGAATTTGTGGCAGATTTTTCTTTCTATCATTTTTATTTTTTGCATTCAATTCTATGATGCTTAGATAGGTTGTCATTTAAATTTCGTCTCATTTTGAACAATTTTGATCATGTTTCTATATTCATTCGCTTTTACTAACTTGCAGGTAGCATCATCAAATTCCCATTGATGGAGGTCAAATTGGGAAAATACGACCATATGGGTCTTCCCAAAATGCCCCCAATTAGCTAACCCCAAATTTGCAGGTCTTTTGGAGCTTCCTAGGTAGGACATTTGGGACAGTACCTTTTCGGCATTTTGTTGCAGGTGAATTCGTCCCGCCCCGGAGCGAATTCAAATCGGCGAGGAATTTCCTGATTGTTCCTTTTGCAGTGCCCTCCTGGTGATGTCCTGATGCCCCTATCAAATTTTTAGAGCATTTGGATTCATTTTAGTCATAGTTTAATTCATTTTTCTCATCCATTTATCGTAGGCTTGGGGATTGCATGCTTTGTTTTATCCGCAGGTGCTATTGATTATCTTTTGTTTCTTTGAACGTAGGATCGGAACATCGGAGGAGCAGCAAGGAATCAACATTCGTAGACACAAGCGGTGGCGACGTTTTGGTCCGCCCATATTACATGTGGGCACGCGAAAGAAGGAAGGCTATCCATGGATGTAACCAAGAGATGAATTTAACGCTCCTCGCCCCTGAAAAGGGAGGATGTGAATTGTAACCGAGTTGTGAAATACATCAATAAAAGAGAAGGGTTGTTATTTCATTTGGGTTTCAATTCATGCTTTCTCCATTTCATGCATTTTTAATTCGTAGGATTCAGCGTTAAGTTTAGTTTCATTTTTTGCATCGTGCTTGGAGTCTTTCCTTTCTTGTTTTCGTATCCTCGTGCTTTCAGTGTGACCATCTATCTCTGGATGCTAAGTAGTACTAAAATTCAATTTTATCGCTAATGCCTAATGTAAAGCTTACCAAAATTTAGAAGTAAAACAAGAGTCTCTATCAAATATTAAAACTTATGGAAACCCATGAAGCCTCACCACTTCCCTAGAAAAATTACTCTCTACAATGGATGCATCATCATGCACATTATGTGGTATAAAATGTGCGACTTTGATTAGCTTATCCACAATCACTAAAATTACATCGTGCTTGAGTCTAGTTTAAGTAATCCCATAATAAATTCCATTGATACTACTTGCCATTTTTGTGGAGGTATCTCATGTGGATTTAACTTCCCAACTGGATGAAAATGTTTTTCTTTCACTTTTGGCATTCTAAACATTTGACCACATAATTGATAATATATTTTTTCATACCTGGCCAAAAATAGGCTTTCTTCAAATTCTCATGCATTTTTACCCCTCCTAGGTTCTTTGAATAGGGAGTATTATGAGCCTCATTAAGAGTTTTTCTCTTAACCCCCCTAAATTAGGTACCACCGACCTATTCCTTAAGAATAGTAGATCATTTTTTATCACAATTTTTGCATCCTTGTCTAATTTCTATTTCATTTAACTGATGCAAGACTCAAAAAATTCATCGTTTTCTTGCCACTCCTTTATTTGATCCAAAAAATCATATTTACATTATGTCATAGCGATAATATGCCCTCTCCTACTTAAGACATCAACGAATATATTCACCTTACCCTTAATGTACTCAATACCAAAATCACATTCTAGTAGAAACTCTATCCAGCATCGTTTCCTAGAATTTAGTAGTGGTTGGGTGAATATATACTTCAAACTCGGATGGTTCATTTTTAATTCAAATGGATTTTTCCAGTAAATAATTTTAATAGAATTTTAGAGTGTGTACTACCGCTATCAACTCTAAAACATGAGTTGCATAATTGACTTCATACATCTTGAGATTTCTAGACTCATAAGAAATAACCACACCATCTTGGTTCAAAATCCCACCTAACCCTTCAATTGATGTATCTTTACATACTGTAAAATTCTTATTAGAGTCAGGAAATTGTATAATTGGTGCTATCGCCAACCTTTCTTTCAAAATCCAAAAAGCCTCTTCACATTGCTCTGTCCACCTAAAGCCTTTCCCTTTCCTTTTAAGTTTGGTAATGGGTTGAGTGATTCTTGAAAACACCTTGATGAACCACCTATAATATCCTACAATCCCTATAAAACTTCACACCTCTAAAACATTAGTAGGTGATGGCCAATCAATAATTGCTTCAATTTTCTTAGGGTCCACTAAAATTCCTTCTACAAAAACAATATGTCCAAGGTATTGCATTTGTTGAGTATAAAACTCACACTTCATCAGTTTTGCATGCAACTGATTCTTTCTAAGGATTGCAAGCACTATTTATATGTTTTGATCATGATCTCCTTTTTTTTTGAAATAAATCAAAATATCATTCAAAAATACAAGTACAAACTTATCCAGTTGTTCTCTAAAGATGTTGTTCATGAGATTCATGAATGCAACTAGGGCATTGGTTAGCCCAAAAGGTAAGATAGTAAACTCAAAATGTCCATATCTTGTTCTAAAAGCTATCTTAGATGTATCTTCCTCCTGTATCATTAACTAATGGTGTCCATATCTCAAATATATCTTAGAAAAGATAATTGCTCCTTTCAATTTATCAAAAAAATCATCAATCCTTTGTAAAAAATACTTGTTCTTGATAGTAACCTTGTTCAACATTCAATAGTCTATGCACATTTTTAAGGTACCATATTTCTTTTTAACAAATAAAGTAGGAGCTCCACAAGGTGACACACTAGGTTTAATTAACCTTTTTTAAAGCAAATCATGAAGTTGTATTCTGAGCTTCTGCAACTCAATGGGTGTCATTAGATAAGGTGACTTTACAATTGGTGCTTTCCATAGTAATAGCTTGATTGAGAAATAAAATTCTCTCTAGGGAGGTAACCCGAGGAAATCTTCAGGAAAAATATCTTTGAAAGCACCCAACACTGGGTATTTTTGGAAAATATAAGATTCATTTTCAGATGCTTTTATATTATTCATATTAACTATGAAGATCATTCCCTTATTTTTAATAATATTTTTCATCTACATTGCATTCAATAGATGTGGCTAAACTTCCCTTCGCCCACAACTAATTATAATCCTTTGACTAGCTTCATCCAAAAATTCCATCCTTCGCTCTTCAAAATTTAAAAGAACCTTGTGTGTTTTTAACCAATCAACTCCTAAAATAATGTCAAACACATGCAAAGGTACCACATAAAAATGCTAGTTGATCTTTCCTTGAGGTAAGAAAATGTGGGAATCAAATAGACATTGATTAAAACGATGGGTTTGCCCAGATTTATACTCTACCTTCCAATATTTGAATAAAAATCCAGGTATAACAGGCAAATCCCTCACTAAATTTGAAGAAATAAAACTATCTATTGACCCACTACCAACTAGAAGTTGTACATTTTTACCGAACATTTTACCATGCAATAAAAAATAGTTATTTGACCATTGAGTTCAGAACCACCTATGGTCGCATAGATTTGGTGGCTAGCCTCTTCTAGAATTTTTGGTGGTAATTCAGCCCTGTGAGGACATTTGTTAGCATAATGAGCTCCTTTGCACACCCATCATCCACCTGGTGATGCTCTATTGTCTCTATTATTGCTTTCATTTATTTTCACAGATGGAGTTTCCTTGTCCCCTCCTTGACCTACTGGCTTCTGGTCCTGCCTCTTGGAAAATTCTTTAGCATCCTTCTTAAATTTTCCACCTTGGTAGTTGGATCTATTTTTTCCCCTTTCTTATTCTGATCTTCTCTTTTGGGTTTCTTGTTCTGTTTCTTCTCCCATTTCATAAAACACACACTTTTTTGCTTCCTGAGTTAATCTTTTTCCTTTTCAGATAACTTTTGATAGTTAAAGTATACCTTTATTATTTTCTAATTATATTCTTCTTTTATTGCCAAATCAAAAGTATTTGGTAAATTGATAGGGTTATGCATGTTTACCATCATCATAATCCTAGAATGCAATCCCTGAATAAATTTTTGTGTCTTCACTTCTTCATTGCTTTCATAATGGGATGCATATTTCAGCAATTTGAATAAACTTTTCATGGTATTCATGCACTGACATATTTTTGTATATCAAATTTGAGAAATCCCCAAATTTCTCTACATAATATTGCTTTGTCAAGAATATGTCCCTGAATTCCTTGAAAAACTCCTCCCATTTAAGGTCGATAGCTTCAACTCTATGCCTTTTCTTATATGACTTCCACTAGTCTAGGGCTATTTCTATCATGTTCATTACTACCAAAGCAATATTGGATTTATAGGATATAACCACTAGAGAAAAGTACGACTCTAGCTCACTCTGCCAATTTTTTTGCTAATTCACCATCACCCTTACCATCAAACTTAGTTATTACTACATTTCTTAGATTTTTGTCCAACTCCTTACTCACTCTTGCCCTTCCAGCAATGGATCTCTCTAGTT
The DNA here is from genome assembly GCA_028583015.1 of Wollemia nobilis. Classification (NCBI taxonomy): domain Eukaryota; kingdom Viridiplantae; phylum Streptophyta; class Pinopsida; order Araucariales; family Araucariaceae; genus Wollemia; species Wollemia nobilis. Next base: position 31,492,511 of record JAQPPZ010016892.1, on the reverse strand, counting down.
CCCTAGATTTTTCCATTGATCTTTCCAATCCATTTCCTCATCCATTAGTTAAGTCTTCTATGAGTCGTTGTTGTTGGATAATAAATTCTTGTTGTTGGGCCATGTGAGTTTTTTGTTGGGCCATCTCTTCCCTTTGGTAGTCCATATGTGTTTGCAATAATTGCACCACTTTAGTGAGGTTTCCTACCTCCACATTGGTCTCACTCTTGCTATGGAAAATCTCATTAACCCTTATTTCATGCCGAGGTTATTTTTGCCTTAGATTTATTTGTGACTCCCTTACAAGTCTTTTAGTGTCTTCCTCCTCCCTACCTTCCACAATATTTCTTGAGGAACCACCTCGCAATAATCATCCCATTAAACTTGGAGGTGAAATAGGTAGAGAATTAGTTATAATTTTCCAATCTATCTCATACACAGAATCTACAGCCTAGAATCTCTTTTTCTGTAATACCATATGTAACAACCCAAGCCTATGGTCTCACTTGGTTGACCTAAAAATAATATAAGCAACTAACAAAACATTTTTTTTGTAAGTTTACTAAGCAGACCCAAAAGTTACTTTCCTAAGTTCTCAGATTTATTTACATGTTCTCATGGTTTAGATCATCCAATGATATTTTATCTATTCATTGTCTACTAAGCACAAGCATAGTTAACCACATTTGGGTCTAAGACTACTACAAAAAACCATTCAAGTGAACGATATCGACATATCTCATAGGGTAGCCTTTCAGTGGATTTAGTTAGTCTCATATCGTTCACATAGACTGGCATGATGACTAAACCATGACTAGGGTTATCCTTTAGGGCCCATAACACCTAGAGGAAAACGCTTATATTCCCTACCTCAACATATTGAATCCTCGACCAACTAGTTGACATATTATTTAAATTATATGAAAGAGGTTAGTGTATTTATGCTTCTGTGACTAACTATTGATTCCCTTAAATTGGAGATAATTAGCGCCATGTCAATACCCTGATCTTGGTCTTCATTTTCCAAACCCAGGATAACTCACAGTTGTTTATCCCATACCAAACTCTGAGGTTATTCCAACCAAGTATAGTGAGTAAGGTTTTCATCATAGTGCTATTCAATTTTAGCCTAGATTAAGGTATCCCATACCACCTCTCTATCTTGACCAACCAAGTCTCTTTCAACCACTTTCGTCGATCATCCGTGAACTTGAAACTTGTTGTGTGCATACCCGCACCTCAACATTTTCTCAAACTATAGTATAAGGAATTAGAACCTAAGCCTTCTAAGGTTTTTCTTAAGTTAAATCCATCATCTATCTCTTCATAATACAAGCTTACAAGATCTTAAGCATTCCTTTTATTTACATACCATAAAAGATAGTCTATTTCTTTTAAAAGATGATAGGTTGTCTAAACCCAAACTACATGGTCACTAGATTTTAAACATATTCTAAGAGAAGAGTTTCCAACCATTTCCTTATAGGTTCGGCTTCCAAAAACATGTAAGGATAAACTAGAACATTTACCAATTTTCCATATTAAGATATATGCTTTCAGTTTACACATTAAACTAGCTAAACAACCATTCTAATGATATTAGATGCACGATTCATGTGATAATTTCTAAGGTGAAAACTTTAGGTTTATATATATGTGCCATTTGTTAATTTCGATGACGTCGGTACTAGAAGAAAGTAACCCATATTTTGAACTTTGGTGCCAATCCTTTGTTATAATATTTAAATTTAATTTAAATATTATAATTTTAAAACCTTACCTTCGGTAAAACCTTTGCTGGCCCAACTTTGAAACTCTTTTATAAGACATTGCAATGAATGAAACATTTGGTGGCCCACTTTGATTTAATGTGAATAAACCTTTGTCTTAGGCCTTTTTAATTCCTCTTTATAATATTTAAATATACACCTTAACATATTTGTCTTCCTTTATTTTTTCCATTTATACCATGATGTTTTTAACATCAATCCTTTGACATTTTTTTTTTTTTTTTAAAGCGAAAAACCCCTTGCGGGGCCGCCTTGGTTTGAGAGACCACGAATAGGGAGTTCTACACCATCAAAGTCATCCGGGAGTCGCACCCGATCCTGTCCGTACCAACATTATCAATTGGATTTTGGATACCCAATTCAGATTTTTGGTAGGGTGGAGATTTGAACCTAGGATCTCCCTTGGAGGATTGCCCTCTCCTCTCCAACTCACCTACAACACCTGGGTTAACTAATTTATAGTGGAAAACACCCCTTTCGAGGTGCCACTTTCAACAGGTTGGGCATAGGAGGAATGGAGCCTTGTCGGCCTCTACCAACACATAGGACATTCCTAACTATACCATATATATGCAGGATGGAGACAAGAGGAATGGAACCTGGGTCGGCCTCTACTAGCACCCACGACATTTACCACTGCACCACAACAAGCAAATTAAAATTAATTTATAGTGGAAAACACCCCTTTCGGGGTGCCACTTTCAATAGGTTGGGCATAGGAGGAATGAAACCTTGTCGGCTTCTACCAGCACATAGGACATTCATAAATATACCATATATCTACAATATGGAGACAAGGGGAATGGAACCTAGGTCGACCTCTACCAGCACCCAGGGCATTTACCACTGCACCACAACAAGCAGATATCAATCCTTTGACATCAATGACCACTCAATATGCTTAATATTTCCAACAAAAATAACCATTAATGAAAGCTCACAAAAATAGTACAATGTAATATAATGGAGCTCTTACACATTCCACAAATACTTGCATGATTTACATTGTATCTATCTTTTCTTCTCATCACTATGCTTCACTATTATATATGCTTCTCTCTTGCATTCTCTCTCTTGATTCACTTTATCAAAGACCTATATATAGGGAGATATGTCCCTTGGCCTTTCATCTACCCATGACTCTTCATCTATCTAACCTATGACTCATGTACATGTGGACTACATGAACATTTACATCATTGCACATTCTAACACTACATTGCATGAAGTAACAAATCAAAGCTTAATCTAAGATAAAGTTGTAATCTAAAGATGTACCCAAGATGATACATTGACATGTACCCAATAATGTAATATATTCCGACAGATTTCAATTAGAATGCACAACCAAAATGTGTGTATATATATATTAAGACATACAAAGTTGCTACTACAACATTACCAATAATTTCCTCCTTTCACCTAGTATAGCACACACTATTCTATCTTACGAAAATAAGGGTTTTTCTCCAAGCTATACAAAATAGAGGGGGACAAACAAACAATTGCCTACTTGTCAAAGATATATTAGTTTAAAATAGGATCCTAACTGCTTTTGAATAGAGGATAGATATTAAAGTGAGTACTAAAAGATATTAATTCTGGTATACAAGATTATGTGAATATAGACCGACATTAACAGGTGAAGGGAAAACTAAATTAATCCTAACGAATAATAAACATACATAACGTATTGGTTGATCTCAAATCTAGAGGGAGGACTCCAAATGTTTCCCTCCATAGTGATAGAACTCTTACCTACCTTTGACCATTGATCAGTCCAAATGTCATTGAATGAAATTAACTCTAAGTTCCCTCCATAGTCCCTACGGATACCTTGTTACGGCTTAACCCCATGGAGAGCCAATCCTACCCTCGTCAACCGCATCCCTCGCGGGTCAGCCAGAAAAAAGGTTTCCGGCCGGATCCGACTTTTTAATAGGTGTGTACAAGACTTCAATTTTGGATATTCGGATATCTAAGGCTTGGAATCTTGGTCATTAGGGATCCTTTGATTCAAGATCTTAGATCACCCCAAATGTCATTCAATGAAATTAACTCTAAAGTTTAAAGGAGACATGACAATGATATGATTTTGGGTTTAAAAAACCCAAAGTTTAGATAAGGAGATCAATCCAGTCATTGAATGAAATTAACTCTAAGTTCCCTCCATAGTGATAGAACTCTTACCTCCCCCGACCATAGATCACCCCGAATGTCATTCAATGAAATTAACTCTAAGGTTTAAAGGAGACATGACAATGATATGATTTTGGGTTTAAAAAACCCAAAGTTTAGATAAGGATAAGGTGTATAAATGCGTTAAGAAAAACATGTTTAAATTTTATAAAATAAAATTGTAGACCCTAGAATTGACGTTAAGAACGTAGTTATGTTTTTAAGGTATTACATTTTGGGAGGTGTGCTAGACTTGTGCCGGACATTTAGTGGAAGATTAATTCTAACGAATCCGTATTCCAAACAAGCTTGGTAGCGGTCAAACGTTGGTTGTTGAGAAAAATAAAGAGAATATTGTTAAGCATGGAAAATCTCGTAGTCATAAAGAGAATATTGTTAGGCATGGAAAATCACTGGTAGTCATAAATGTAGGCTCAAAATTTCCTATATCTGAAAGTGAGTTCCATATTTAGTCAGTTGTACGACTTTCAGGCCGCCCTGATTTGTCTATCCATCATTTCAGTGCGCACAGATACGAGTAGGTTAAGGCGCCAAGAGAAAATGACTTGACCGCGGATCGTGCGTCAATTTGAATAGAGCCATTTGTAAAATAGCAAAACATTTGTCGGTGTCACGTGCGATCCAACCAGAAGAAGAACGAAACGTCGACGAGTGAACGATTACCCGGCACAACATAGAACAGCTATGCTTTGGTCCGCCTTGATAGAAAGTGGGCTTAAGTCTTCGTTGGCGTCGTTGTGTAAGCAAGCTTTTTATACAAAACATATCTATGGAAAGACTTCTACAAATTTAGAAGAAATTAACCAGGCTTACTAATGTATTCAGGGAACAATACATTTTCTTGGCTAAGAGCTTCTCGTATGTAACTTCGTATTCATAACTAAATTTCTATTATTATTAGTGCACCTCAGAATCATTATTAAACTGGAAGGCAATTCTATCTTAGGAACGTGACTCTATAGAAACTGTCTGGAGGGTTGTACAAATGATGCATCAGCTCTCTGCTTTAAAGTTATGCTTTTATAAAACCATGGGGCGTGTCTTTATAAAAAAGAAGAAAAGTTACGCTTCCTGTTCAAATTCAAAATTCCTTCGGTAAAGCGAACTGTTAAATCTACTATGGTGACGATGATGCTATTTTCTATAACCGGAACTATTGGGGACTTGAGATATCTTCGTATACTCCTCTTAATGAATCGTAGATGTAACAGTTTGCTTAAAATCATTAATATTTCAGTTTGAGATTTGCAGTTATAATCCAATTCTTTTTATTTGAAATAAAAGTTTATGAAGGTGGAGTATAGTGGTATCTTTTCTTAAAATCACACTCACAAATAAATCTCATCATTTAATTGGTACAAACATTTATAGAGGTGTATCTGGTATAGTGGTATCTTTCTGAATTTAAAATCACACCTAACAGAAATAAATTTATTTGCTTAATTGGTACATTTAGTATAAGTTTGAATTTGATTCCTTCTATTTCATTTATTTGTTTATTTATTTTGTTTCATGGGCAGGGTTCAAATTTTGGGGTGTCTTTAATATCACCTATTTCACTTTGTTGTTGATAAACTGGTATGAAGTATTTCACCTTGTTGCCCATAAACCGGTATGAGGAGGAACATTGGTTGTTCTAGACTGCGATCCAGTGGATTTAGAACAAACTACTGCTTTACAAACATACATGCCCGAAAATTTAAATAAAAAATTATTTTTAATAAACGGTGGAACTTATCAATCGACTAAATAACTCTATTTAGTATTACTAAGCTGTTATAAAAAGGATGTAAAGTGCGCAGCTTGCCATGGTTGCCAGTTTTAGTGAAGGATTCGTATCCGAAAATTATTAGCAAGTTGTACTTATCTATTAACAAGACGCTATAAACAATTTGGTTTAGAGGAGCCTCTTTTATTCACAAGGGATAAGAAGGTTAAGCTTCCATTCTGGTTATTAAATGTTGTATTTTTTTTCTTTTATTAAACAATTAATTTAGATTTTCTTTTTGAAATTAGTTGTGTATGGTTTGAAACTAGGGTTTTTAAAAGTTTTTAAACATTTTTTCGAAGTATGCGGTGTTTACTTTGCATGTTTTAGTATGTTGTCACTTTCTTCCTAGCTTCGTTTGAATCTAGCAATGAGAGAAATGGCTCTGGAAGCCACCAAGTGGCCCAGGAAATACCACGAGGTAATTATGAACCTGATTTTAAGATTCCACTACATGAGTTTAATTAGGCATGTGCATGGTTTGAAAGTAATACCCTTATCGGGTATTTTCTAGATAAGATTCCCCCTGAGCATGTTATTAAGAACTGGATTGAGCATTACTGGTACCGTATGGTATCCAAGTTGACCATGTACAAAATCTCTCCAAGGGATTCTTCCATTTCCACTTTGGTAGCCATGAACAAGCCCAAAAAGTTTTGAACAAGGGCCCTAGCTACATTAACAACTCTCTGCTCATTTTCTAGCCCTAGAGCCAGGATTTCATGGTTTCTAATGCTCTTTCCCTGGTCGTTCCCATCTAGGTTGAATTCCCAAACCTTCCCACTGCATGTTGGTCATTCCTGAAGAAATTGGTGTCCATCCTTAGTGACTTGGTGTACGATGAGCCCACCCGGTTCATGTTGATCCCCCCAACTAAGAGAATGTGCAACAAGGTTGACCTGGCCAAAACATTGAAGGAGCACATCAATATTCAGATAGGTACAACTCATATTCAATAACGGGTGTTGTACATCAATATCCCTTATACATGCTACAGATGCCATTCGACCTCCCATCACATTAAGGATTGTCCCTTGATGGTAGAAAAATTCAAGGTCAAGGCACCAGTTTTGTCTGCTGGTGCTATGTCAATCCCCACCACCCCGAAACCCCCTTTAAAGGTGGTGAATGAATTGAAGTTTCTTGTAAAAAGGGAAAGGTGGTAAAACCATTAACATGGGCCATATGGTGGTGACCTATGCCTAAGCCCTTGCTCCCAAGCCTCCCATGTAGACCTCGATTATGAATTCAGCTCCTACCTCTTCTCCTTCGCTAGCCATCAATTTTGAGGAGCAGGAAGAGGGGTTTCATTCCTTTGAGCCTTTGGTCTCCCAGAAAGTGGTGGTGCCTAAAGGAAGTTTCTCCCAAAGTTTAGACCGACGGTCCTATAGCCCACCATGAGGTGAGCATCATGCCCATTTAGACAAACAAAGGCTTACCAACTTCCCTTCCATAAACTTGAAGGCCTTCATGAATAATTCCTTTCACATTTTTTTGGACAACATGAGTGAGGCAAGTGGTAGTATGCAAATTGACTCGTTCTAATATTGTATCTTTCATGGAATGTACATGGCTTGATGAACCCAGTCTAATGTTACATGATGAGGGATGAGCTCAATACATGTTCGAACCTGTATAGTCACCTATATTTTGTTTATCTCCAAGAAGTCAAAGCGAAAGAATTCACCTTGCAATATATTTGTTGTATGTTATGGCCTGGATGTCATATGTATGCTACTAACCACCATTAGGGCAGTGAAGGTACTATCATTTTGTTAAATGATAGGTCGAGAAGTAATTTTGTCACATGGGTTTTCTATCCCTTCCACCACGTGTTTTAGATTTTGCTTGAAGTGGGAGGGTTGACCTTCAGTATTATTAAAATTTACACCTTTAACGAGGTACATAATAGATTTTCCCTATGGAGATGGTGTGCATTGTCCCTACCCGCTGTAGTTTGGCTTATGTGTGGTGACTTCAATATGATATAAAAAACCTCTGATAAAGTGGGCTAGCTTCCTAATAGGTGGGCCATAGGAGAGAAACAAGCTCAGTACTTAATGAAAAATAAACTAGGGGTCTTCAATCCCAATGCATGTTTTTTTGTAGGGCACTTTTATGAGCTTATTTGGTTAATGTGGTCCAATTTTTAATCTGGCCTTGCAAGAGTTTTAAAAAGGCTTGACAGAGCTATGTTGTCGGACAAGTAAGATTTCTCCTTTTCCCACCAACTTTCTTTTGTCCCTTTTGTTGAAACTATTCTTGGAATGGTCTTGTCTGATCATTTGCCTATAATGTTTACAATTAAGGTTTTTTCCCTCCTTTGTGGCTATTTAAATACTAGTTTTTTCGTAAAACATCCTTCCTTCAGAATGAGACCACTGTTTGTCATATCCAAAGAATATGAAATTTTATTCCTAGACCCAATGGATATTTTGGATGGATTAAGTGGTGGAATGATATCATCTTTTGCACCACTGATATGATCAAAAGCTTGGGGAAAAAAGTGGTGTAACTATTTTGATGCTCTAATACTGCTCTAAGAAATGAGATTGCAAAGGCTTCAATTATACTGGAGATTTATCCCTTTAACTCTGCCATCAAAGCTCATATTGCTCAAATCTAGCATGAGCTCAGAGTGGCTAAGTTGTATAAAGCTAAAGGGGCTCAAATCAAAGGCAGGCTCCATTGGCTTAAAGTGGGTGAAAAAGTTTCTAAAGATATTTTCAAAGACTCAATCCTCCTATGAATTCTACTTTATTCAAATCCCTTGTTGTTAACTTGGTTTGAATTACTTCTTTTGCTGAAATAACAGCAATGTTTACCAAGCATTATACTCATGTTTTTGCTACTCAGTAGTACACTCCAAAAAGGGAATAAGCTCTTTGATTTTGTAAAGAAGTTTTCCCTAATTGCCTCTCCCCTACTCAAAGGAATTATTGCACACACTTATTATCAGTGCAGGACCTAGCTGATGCTCTTTTTTAAATGGCGAATGCTAAGGCACCTGGGCTAGATGGCTTCCCTTGCAAATTCTATAAAACTTGCTAGGATTTTGTTGGCCCTAACCTATATAAAGTATACTTCGAAGCCTTGAGGATTGGCTCCCTAGGAACTCTAGTAAATAAGTGAAGCATTAAATTTATCCCCAAGTCAGGGGATCAAGACATCATCACAAACTAGAGGCCTATCACCCTGTTAAATATCAGCTACAAAATCATTGCCAAAGCACTTGCCTTCGACATTTGCTTACCACTATTGTAAGGACTGAGAAGATTGGCTTTATTCAAAATTGCTACATTCTGGAAAATATCTTGGCAGTATGGGAAGGTATGGAGTGGGATCATTGATCTAATAAAAATGCCCTCTTCCTCAAACTTGATTTTAAAAAGGCTTATGATAGAATTGAATGGGTCTTCATACTTTCCATGCTGGAATCTCTTGGATTTCATCCTTAATTCATTTACACTATAGAGATGCTTTTTTAGGATGCTTCAGCCATGATTTCTCTCAATAAATGTCAAACTAAAGCTATTGGTCTACATAGGTCAGTAAGGCAGGGGTGTCCTCTGCATCCTTTGCTCTTTATTTTAGTAGCAAAAGCATTTGGTTATTTTTTAGCCAATTGTGCCTCTAATGGACTACTTCAGGGTATTTCTCTTCTTGGGAATATAGGTCATCTTATTAACGACCACTTTCCTAATGATTCCTTCCTCACCATATAGGAAGATGAAAAATCCCTCTCTAAATATATTTCATACCTCAACACTTTTTACAAAGATTTAGGTTCTAATATTCAATGGAGGAAAACTTAATGTTGCCGACAATGAATTATAAACATGCCCTCTGTGCTAAATGAATAATTCAATCGCTTAAAGGCCTTGAATCTTGGAAAGTGCTTCTCAAAAATTGTATCTTGATTGGGGTACCTCTCAACCATAGAGCATGGATAGGGATGTATCTTCCATATATGGTGATTTCCCCATTATTCATTAAAATACCTAGCTCCTTTGTTATCAAGAGCATATGGAAGGCTTCACAGCAAATCAAATCATGTATTATATGGAATGGGGTCAGGTTACATAAATACCTCTCCATCAATCATCTCAATGTTTGGTGGTCCCCTATTTTAAAGTTACAGGGCACACCATTAGCACAAATCCCATGGGTTCATGCTTAGAAGTTCTTAAAGCATGGAATTGTCACAATTGCAAATTGTTATTCTGGGTAAACTAGGTACTAGATCCCTTGGAATACTTTTAAACACACCTTTCACTTGAATAGTGCGGATAGAGCAACCTATGATGCAGTGATTGACCACACCTCCTTTTCCATTTAGAAAAAAATATGATTCAGATCCCATAAACCTTGGTGGAAATATTGGGCATGGTACAAAAGCACTCCTTTGCTCAATTACAAAGCCAAACAGGGTTATGAATGGCTTACATCAACTTCCCCCATGGTGCCCAAGATCAATGTCAAATGGGACTTCGTTTCTACTCACACTAGATGGAAAGCCATATTCCACTTGGTTTGGGCTTCTTACTTGGAGGCAAAAAAATCTTTTTTTACCTAGAATTTGCTATGTCAGGGACTGCCCCTTTATAATCGACTTTCTTATATGGGGGTTCCTGACCCTAGATGCCCGTTATATCAAGAACAAGAATCTTATTCACATATTTTTGTTTGTGCAGACATGCCAGTCTAGCCTAGAATTGGATTTTTTCTTTCTTTGCTCCGCACATGCCCTACTTTCATGGTAGCATGCCTTACTAGGTTTTCCCATCCAATTATCCCTCCCTCTAAATGAATTGTGGTAAAATTTTAGAGTCAACATTTTGTTTCACATTTGGAAATATAGAAATAGAATTATTTTCAAACAGGTTGATCCATATGTAGAATTTTCTTTGGCTGACAGGTTGGAAGTATTCCATGATGTGTGGTTTTAGATATGTGACTAGGCTAAGAAGGTGGCTATGGAGGTGGACCACTTGCAGGCCTTGCTAAGTTATTAGGGTAGTGCCTCATGTGTTGTGAGTAGGATGTCACCAGATCGTATACCTCCTAACCAATCTTGCTCTCGTTCTCATCGGTACCTAGATTGTGCCAAATGCTAACCACCTAGGAACAGAGAATGATACTGGAGGTAATTTGCAACAACATGATACATAAAACATGTAACAACTGATGCAAGTGGCCAGTGATAGGTGGGATGCCCTGATCATAAATAAAAATCTCTCTACTTGATCACATCCCCCAGCTCCCATTAGTTGTGCTTTAGGATGGGGTGATGATCACTTTGATGGGTGGGGGGAGCCACCCACTCTTATGGATAAGAAGATGTCAGCAAAAGGCTTCATTCAGTAAAAGGCTTCATTCCATAATACCTTTGTGGTTGTAATTAGTTCTCATTTTTTATGTGTTAGTAGTGGGTCCAATTTTTTTTAGCTTTATCTTTCCTAATCCGCTATTAATATTAGTGTGGTTTCCTCATGGGTGTGATTTTTCCACCCACACTTTTTTTTTTTGTAAAATACTTTTAACTATTAATTAAATAGACTTTTCATCAAAAATAATAAATTCAATATTTATAATTCTTTAAAGTAATATTTTTGTAATGTTAATTGTTTGATAAAGAAATTTTGTGGTTAGGTTTAGGCATTTCTATAGGAAGGTTTAAGGTTCAAACCATAACATACACAAACAAGAATAATTTAAATGGTAGTTGCCAAGTGTTTGTAGGTGAGTTGGGGGCTAGGTTTCATTAACTTCATCTAATCTACTAGGCTAGGGTTTATAATTGTAGCACCCAATGGTGTTACCGATTCCATTATGGATTATTATTTTTATATTAATTAAGTTTATTATTATCTTAAATTTAATTTTATATAATTTAAAAAATATTGTTTTTATTTTTAATATATATAAAAAAAATTAATTAATTAAAAAAAACAAGGTCAACATTGTATGAAATAATAATATGAAATTTTATGAGTAATTAAAATGTAATTATTATTAGTTAATATAATTAATTTATAGGTTCAAGGTTTAACCTTGTCAAGGACAACCAAGAATAATGCTTTATGTCCAACATGTTATAGACAAGGGTTTAATAGCATGTAATTATATTGAGGATTTTGTATATGTGTCCCTAATCCATTATGTAGGTGCCTAAAGTCATATTTCGTTCTTCATGTGTTAATCACTCTTTCCTTCTACTTTGTTAGTATCCTATTTTATGATTTAATTTCACGCATTCATTTTGTTTAGTTAGATAAAATATTACAAAATTGAGCATGATATTAGAGTGGATATAGAGCATTATTGCTTGGTTTGTTATAAACTCTACTCACATAAAGGTAAATCATCCACAAATATACCAAAATAGCAAATAATTTTTCCACAATGAATAACCCATCATGTAATAATTCATATAGTAAGATAGAAATAAATAATACCTTTTAAGATAGAGTAACATTAGTAATACACTTTAAGGAAGTAATAAATCCACAATATATTTTAATATGATATGGTAAATTTGTGGGTATAGATGTGTAGACACCAAATCCTAACCACTTGTCATTCGCTTATCATCAAATCATAATCATTCATTATTTATTTTTATAAACATTATATATATATATATATGAATGAATCTTAGTCGTCCATCATGACTTAATGTTGGCCACTCATTTAACATGATCTATGTCAATTATAAAATCGCAATCACAATTCTTCATCACATTTTAATCTTGGCCACCCGTTGGTATCGTCAAAATCCTAACATGAATCAAGGGTAATCATCAAAAGATCATTCACTTGTCATGAATGAGGGTCGATCATCCATCATATCATTAGCCCTAAAATTTTGTTACCACATTCCCTCCTTATATTTACCATGAACTCTACTCACTATCTTATCCACTGTTAAACCTTTATGACATATATGAACTAGATCTGGATTCTATAGAGCATCCCCCACATCCCATAAACAACCCAAGACATTACTCAAATACACTAGATAATTTCTAAAATGTTGTAGGGCATCCACAGTCATCCTCAAACACTATAGGGAATTCATCACTTGTTGCAATGCATTCACCAAAACCCTCATATGCTTATGGGTATTTGCACATCATCAGATGAAACTAGCATAAGTGTAGATTCAACGACTCATGTATTGATAAGGTTGTTATTTGTTCTCACTTACATTTTGCTAAATTTAGTTTACACTTCATCAATACTACACTTGGGATTTTGTAGATATGTTTTATAGAGGACCTCACATAGTGGAGCCCTCACATGTACTACTGATCTATTTTGTATTGTTATTTGTATGTAGGTGCAAGAGATACTCCTATTGATGGTTATTGCAGATTGAAATGGTCCCATAGGTATACACAAGACCACTCACCCCTTGTTTGAAAAGAATAATATCTAAATACATCATCATTGTTTGATCGAGGGTTTGACCCCTCCTATTGTAAATAATTATATCAAAATAAGTTGTATTTTGTGACCGATAATTTTTGGGCATACCAATGTTGTAATAGTGGATATCTAGGCTCCCAAAAATCAATATAATAGCATTATTGCATTGTGTAATACTACTTGTTTTTGATATGTTGTCATTATATTGGTGTTGATAATTTTTTGCTTTTGAAAATAGTGATCATAGTGGGACCCTCAAAGGGTTTCATATTTTAATTTTCCTTGTCATATTATGTTTTTGATCTACGTTTTATGTTTTTACTACAGGTTTTTAGAGATTTTATTGCACAAAAATCACAAAATTCACAACTAGGGTTTTTAGAAGATGTGGGGATTCAATCTATGCTCATGCAAACAATACACCGCATTTGGGGGACACCATTTCACATTTGAGGGACACCACAGTGCATTTGAGAGATACCACAGGGTATCTATGATATTCGATAAAGTATCTGGAAGATTTTGTATTGCATTTTTGGAGTTGGAGAAAGAATATGTAGGCTTCCTGGTAAGTTGTGTTCAAACCCCATTTATATTTTTACTTTTTAAAAGAGAAAAGGAAAAATAAACATATTTTTCTATGTAAAAAGCAATACATCATGCATTGTTAGGCATTCGTAGGTATTTTTCTTTACAATAAATCAATAAATATAAAAAGAAGTGCATTTTAGAATAGCAATTGATTTGTCATGCAGACTGCATATAGGGGTAGATATGCACTTATAAATCCATTTTTAGTTGCATTAGGGCTTTCAGATTTATTTTATGTTGTTTCTAAATTTCTATGTTAGAAATAGTTTAAGGTTTATATAAAATATACTCATTGCATTTGGTTCAAGTCTTTCTCTTTTATTAATGGTGTTTTGCCTTTTATCTTGTCTATTGTGTATGTCTTGTTGGGCATTTTGAGTAGATGAGTTGTCATTGATGTCAAGAGTGAGTGGTCATTGATATCAAAAGTTAGTTTTAGTGAGCAGTGTAAGGAGAAGTAGTTCCGCAATCAATACAAAAAGGAGAGTCCACTTCCAGTTGGTCAGATCTAGTTTTAGGTTGTCATCTGTGGTCCAAAATGCAAAGAAGAGGCCCAAGAAAATAATATTATAATATTTTATTATCATATTAAAAATTTAATTTAAATTAATTAATATAATTTTATTATAAATTAATTTATTAATTAATTTAATTAACTTCCAAAGTTATTTAAGTTAATTATAATTTAATTTTAATCTAATTATAAATTAATTTATATTAATTTGAATAACCCTAAAGAGGGTTATAAAGTTTAAATTAAAATCAAATTTGAAATTTGATTTTAAGCGTCGACATTCTATGGCACGAGACCTTCGTATATAAAATATGGCAAAAACCTTTGCCTTACTCCCTACACACCATCGATCAAATTCCTAAGCTCCAAAGTATCTTGCACAAAAAGGAGAAAGAGTTTTTTACGTTTTGAAAGGTCTTCAATGGTAGAAGATTAGATAAATAGGAGTGAGGCTCCTCTTACCTTGCATAGCATTGTCCCAATAGTGGATGGTGCTAATTCTTGTGGCAGGTAAGGAGTGGAGGGTTCAAATATTTTCGAGTTCATTTTGCAAGGAAGAAAGAGCATTTTATTTTGAGCAATGTTGAACAAAGGGAATAAAGGAAGGCTTGTGCCTTCCCTTTCCTGTGGAAGCACTTAGACCATGTGGTGGGCTAGTACCTTGATAAGGTGCTCAGTTGGGAGTGTCAAAGATATGCGCTGATGTCATTTGTCCTGGTCGCTTGATTACTTTGGATGTGTTAAGGTTGAAAATAATAAAATATTTTTGATGGTTTATAAAGTTTTTTTTGGCCCAAATTAATTTGGATATTGAGTATTTGAGGGAGATAAAAGGGTAGGCAATATTATCTTTGAAAGTTTAATTTTTGGAGGTTGATTAATTAAAGTTAGATATTATAAGGATGAGTAATTATTTTTATGTATGATTTGATGATTGCTAATTTCAAGGAGTAATAAGGTGTATTTGAGTTTGATTATTTTTGTAATTAAGAAATATTTTGAGAGAGTGTTAGTGTGATATTTTTTCATCTAACCATTGAAATTGGCAAAGAATAAAATTATGATTGAGACAGGTTTTTAAGGGCACTTCTACATCAAAAAAAGGTATGGGCACATCTTCCTAGTAAGTGATTGTTGAATGTTGTGAATTCTATGTTGGAATGAAAAGGATTATTTTATTAAAATTATTGTTGAAGTGATTGGTTGAGTGAAGAACTTGAACTAGGGTTTGTGCAAAGAACATGAGTATCATTGTTATGTGAAGTTATGAAAGAACATGAGTATCATTGTTATATGAAGTGGTGAACTATTTTGAACTAGAGTTTGTGAAATATCATGAGTATAGTTATTTTGTGAAATTATTTGATAAGCATTGTTGGAAATAAGTGAGTGAGTTTTCATATGATTGGACTAGGATTTGTGATCAAGGATTATTTTATTGAGTGATTGGTTGAGTAGATTTTGTTGAGCCTAGTCAAGTGGATATGTTGAAGTGATAGTTCAAGTTTTGTGAAACAAATTGTTCCATATTCTAAATTAATTTGAGAAAAAGGTTGAGTGTTTGTGAATGTGAAACATATTGAGTCTCTAACAATTATCTATATGTTTCTATGGTAAAAAGAGATATTGAAAGTGATTGAGCATTGTGGTGAATGTGAAGCATATTGAGTCTCTAACAATTATCTATATGTTTCTGTGAGATTGGACAAGTTCTAGTGAGGACTTGTTGAGTAGATTTGAGGTAATTCTTTGAGAAGACTTGTGGATAGATTTGTTTGAGATTTTGTGGAAGCTTACAATACCTATTTGAGGACATATATTATTGATAAAATTGGACAAGTTCTAGAGAGGACTTGTGAATATATTATTATGTGACATCAAATCACATATGAATTCTATTCTATTCAAAATTAAAAAACATGTTACATTTTATAGATAGAGCGAAGTCTAATTGAGGCTTAAAAACTAGAACTCCACTATTCTCTCCACTATGCTCTCAAAAATAAACTTAAAAACAACATACGTCTAATTTAGACAAATGAGGAGGAGTAGTTCTAATTAAACTCCAACATTCTCCCCCTTAAAGTTGAGAGGGCTGACAAGAAAGGATCTCAACTTTACATATTGAGCTTTAGCAACTCCTTTGGTGAATATATTTGCTATGTTGTCCAAAGAGCTTCAATATCATAGCTCAACCACATGTTCCTCCACCATGTCTCAAATTAAGTGATACTTCATATCAAAATGCTTTGACCTGCTATGGTGGATAGGATAATGTGCCAATGTGATGACACTCATATTGTCATAGTATAATCTTGTAGGACCACTTTGTTGCTCTCCAATTTCTTCAAGGACTTTTCTCAACCATAAATCTTGAGTACTAGAATTTGTGATTTCCATATACTCAGCCTCATTAGATGACAATGCTACAATAGTCTACTTTTTGGAACTCCATGTAATTAGTCCTAACCCAAGACTAAAACAATTCCCTGAAGTAGATTTTATATCATCTATATTGTTACCCCAATCACTATCACTAAAGACAACTAATTTTATAGAATTACATTTGTGGTAATGGATCCTAAAATCCAATGTACCCTTTACATATCTCAAAATTATCTTAGTTTCTTGAAAATGAAGTTCATATGGACCATCCATATACCTTGAAACAAGAGAAACACCATACTGAATATATGGTCTTGTGTTGGTGAGGAACATTAGACTCCCAACCATGCTCCTGTAAGTGGTCATGTCAACTTTTGGTGCTTCATAATCTTTGCTCAATTGGATCCCATGACCCGTTGGAGTTGCAACAGGCTTGCATTACTCCATAGCAAATTTCTTGATCATATCTTGAGCATATTTGTGTTGACATATGAATATCCCTTTACCTTTTTGATGTACCTCCATGCCTAGGAAGTAATGCATTAAACCTAGATCTTTCATTTCAAATTATTTCATCATGGAGTGTTTGAACTCATTCATCATAGCACTACTACCCATGAATATTAGATCATCCACATATAATCCTACAATAAAAATGTCTTTATCTTATGTAGTAGCGAGTATGTTCACTTTTGCTCCTAGTGAATCCATACTTCTGAAATTAGCCATCAATGCATGAGTACCATGCCCTTGGTGATTGCTTGAGGCCATACAATGCTTTCTTCAGTTTGTAGACAAGGTGCTATTTGTCTTGTTCTTCAAATCCTTGAGGTTGTTGCACAAAAACATTTTCATTCAAGTACCCATTGAGAAAGGCACTTTTAACATCCATGTGCTACATTTTCCACCCTTTGTGGGCAGCCGAAGAAAGTACTATTTTGATGGTCTCATGTCTAGCAATAGGAGCAAAGTTATCCTCATAGTCAATCTCATAGTTTTGAGTGAAGCCTTTCGCTACTAGTCTTGGATTGTGTATTTAAATTCTTCCATAAACATTGAATTTGGTCTTGTAGACCCATTTGCATCCAAAATATTTATTTCCTTTAGGAAGCTCCACTAGCTCCCAAGTATCATTCTTTTTTATAGAGGTCATTTCCTCTTTCATGGCTTGTTGTCATACATCATGAGCACTTGCTTTTTCATAGTTAGATGGATCTAGATCTACACTAGTAATTAAATCATAACTGACTACGTCTCCATTAGGCTCTTGGGAGTCATCATCACCATACATATGCAGATTTTCAAGTCTTTTCAAAACTTCATTCATTTCACTAGCTTGGCTTCTAGTGTATCTTTTTTGGAAATTTTTATCCAATATTTGAAAATAATGATGGTTTTGAAGTGTTATTTTACCTCTTGGTGGAGAATCAATATACATTGGTTAAGAACTTACTGATCTTTGTAGAGAAGTACTTGGAGTAGCATATGTTGTACTTGAAGTAGTACTCATACTTGGGCTTGGAGGACTTCCTTTTTTATTTTTGGGCTGCACTTGTTGCACTTGTTGTACTTGAGAGGAACTTGCATCATGAGATCCATCATCAAAAAAATGTTTTTGATGACCCCATTCTCCCCATTCATCAAAAATTACATCCCTAGAAAGTACAATTTTATGTGTTTTGGTATTGTAGAGCCTATATGCTTTGGAAGACTCGCAATATCCAACAAAAATACATACTTGACTTTTTGGGGTCAAGTTTATTTCTTTTCTCATCAAGAATGTGGCCATATGCAAGACAACCAAAAACCTTAAAGTATTTTACATTTGGATTTTTTCCATACCATCCTTCATAAGGAGTGATCCCATCTAGACTAGAAGTAGGACTTCTATTCAAAATGTAAACACTAGTTTTTAAAACATCAGCCCAATATATGTTGCTTGGATGCTTAGTTTGTAGCATTGATCTAGCCATTTCTACTATAGTGTTGTTCTTTCTTTAAGCCACACCATTTTGTTGTGGGGTGTAGGTAGTTGTGAATTACATTTTTATTCCACAATATTTACAATATTTTAGAAATGCATTTGAAGAATACTCTCCTCCTCTATTAGTCCTTAGAATATTTACAACAAACTCACTTTCATTCTCTACATTATTTTTGAAATCTATGAAACAATCAAAAGCTTCATCTTTAGTTTTCAAAAAATAAATCTAACACATCCTAGAGAAATCATCAATGAAAGTAAGAAAATAAGAGTTGTTACCAATGCTTTTGTCTTGCATTGGACCACAAATATTTGAATGCACAAATTGTAGTGGATGGCTTGCTCTCCATGCTTTTTCCTTTGGAAACTTTTATCTTGAGTTCTTTCCCAAAGCACACCCTTCAAAAACCTCCTTGTTTTCATAAAATTTCATAATTCCACTCACCATAGCTTGAGAAGTCAACATTTTCAAGATTACTAAATTGAGATGATCATATCTCACGTTCCAAAGCACACTTGGATTAGAAATAACAACATTATCAAGTTGAACACCTCCTTGTTCCCTAAAATTAAGAGGAAACAACCTGTTATGTGTCATAGGTACTTGGGTAACAACTCTATTACAATTGTTCTTATCAAAAGTTACACATTTGCCTTCATCAAAATCAAGCCTATAATTTTTCTCCATCATTTGTCCAACACTAAGCAAGTTATGTTGGAGTTTGGGGGTGTAATAGATGTTATTTATCTTCTTGGTTCCTTATTTTGTTGGAACCTCCATGGATCCAATACCTTGAACTTTTAGGGCTTTATCATCTCCCAATTTGATCTTTGATTTGTAGGAGCAATCCATAGTAGCAAAAATCTCTTCTTTGCTACTCATATGATTGGAACAACCAGTATCCAAAATTCAAATCTCATTAATATTATGATCTGATTTTCCATATTTTAGAAATAAATTTGAATTTCCTTCCTCTTCTCCATAGTTTTCATATTGACCTCTCCCATATTGAGAAGTCTTGGACCAACAATCCTTTTTGAAATGACCAAGCTTACCACAATTGTAACAAGATTTCTTTGATTTGTCACCACCTCTACCTTGATTGCTACCTATTGAGTTAATTATCCCTTTGCCTCTCCTTTTTACTCTGCCTTGTCCTCTTCCTTAGTTTCCCACTTAGCCTCTTCCTTGTCCTCTTCCTTCACCCTCCTTGGATGAGAAAGCTTTGTCAATACCTCCATAGCTTATGGAAGTAGATCCTTGTAATTTTTATTCATGAGAAATCAAGGAACCAATTAGAGCATCAAAATATAAAGTAAACAAATCCTTAGACTCTTCAATGATGATAGCAATATGGTTCCATTTATGAAGAAGTGTTCTCAACATTTTCTTCACCATGATTTTAGATTTGATGTCTTCTCCAAGTGTTTGCATTTTGTTGACCACTGCCTTCACTCTCACACAATAGTCACCTACAGTTTCACTCTCTTGCATATTGATATTTTCAAAATCTCTTTTCAAGGTTTGAAGCCTTACTTGCTTCACCTAATCACTACCTTGATAACTATCCTTCAAGGCTTTCCATGCTTCTTGGGCTAATAAACAAGAAGCAATCCTTGGAAATATGCTCTTCTCCAAACTGCTTGGAGATGGTAGAGGGCATATGAATTGCTCTTTTGGGCATATTTCTTGTTATTTTTATCTACTACACTCAATGTGGTCCAATATGAAGGTTCTGCATAACCTTCCTCGACTATATCCCATAGTCCTTTGCAAATGAGTAAGATCCTCATCTTGATGGACCAATACTCATAATACAACCCATTAAACTCTATAATTGGTAGATTATTATTTGCTACCATTGTTTAAGCAATACTTTTGAAATAAAAAAGAAATACCTTTTTTTTATTCTTGTTTGTTTCAAATATCAAATCACATACGAATTTTATTCTCCAATACAAACAATGCAAGAAGCTTAGAAAAGAAGATTACAAATTTAAATTGAATCTCACTCTGTAAATTATCTCAGAGGTTTCTTGCTCTACTTCCATAGGGTCACCTATCTCTTCATTGACAAAATTGTCAGCTACAGAATCACTGTCATCACTAACAATTACAATTTTAGGAGAATGTGGTTCTGGCTCAACTAGCTCAACCAAATCACTGTCACTGATACAAATGATTTCAAGTCCACTATCACTATCAATTGAAGTAGGTCCACTATCTAAAGAATTTTTATCTCCAGAATCATTATCGTAACCAGTGTTCGATACTCTCTGGTTTGCTATTATAGAGTTTTGAAGCTGACTAAAGACGGTATTGAGACCATACAAATGCACTCTTTCATCAAATGCTTTAGGGGTCTCTCTGTCTAGAAGAGAATGAAGCACAAGGTAACATCCATGTGACCTTATCATAATACTTCTACACTTTGTCTTCTCACTAGCAACAAAAATAGTATATCTCTATGTTTTCACAACATTATCCCCCAAAAAAATTCAATTTTAGACCCCTAAACGGGGTTCCAAGGGGCAGCGCCCCTGGCGTTCCTTCCCTGTCTCATGATAGGGAGACAAATTTTTTTGGAAGTGTTAAACGGGTGCGCTAGAAGGCTTAGATTTTAATTTTTTAAGATTAAATATTTATCAATTATTAAATAGTAATAAAATAATTTTGATTTAAAATCAATATAAAAATGATTTAAAATCAAATAATATTAAATTATTAAAAATTTATTTACAAAAATAAAACTCACATATGTGGCTTCCACTCGGTGGTTCCTTCATTCAGTGGCTCCTCCACACTCAACCCGGTGGCTCCTCCACTCACTGGCTCCTCTTCCAGATATGTCATGCAAGATCACATCTCCTTTTCATAGCACGTCTTCTCATGCACTTATGTCCACCTTTTTTAGTTTTATTCACCAAAAATTTAATCAAAATCTCATAGCACACAATCGTCTCACAAAACACTATCGTCTTGCAACACACTGTTGTCTCGTAGTAATACAAATCACATATTTTAAACAATGCATTCTGAGTGCTTCTCCTAACAAACACAACATGTTCTCTCAAACAATGCTTCTCCTGACAAACACAGTGCTTCTCCTCGATGAAAAATGCTTCTCTTTTGACCACAGTAGATGCAAGAATGGGTAGATGTAGGTCCTTACATGAGCAGTGTAGTCTTTGAAAAATGCAGGCTTCCACACTTCGTAGAGTGAGATATGTTTGGTTGTGAAGTGATTTAGCTGCACCCTACCACGGTAATGTCTCCCCATAGATTTCTATCCAAAAATATCTTTACAAACCACAAATACTGAACTCACTTCCCGAGTAATAGGAAATCACAGGTTTGAAAAATTTGGTTGGCTCTAATACCAGATGTGATATCAAATCACATACTTATTCGATTCAATTCAACAACATCAAACATGTTACATTTTATAGATAGAGCGAAGTCTAATTGAGGCTTAAAAACTAGAACTCCACTATGCTCTCAATAATAAACTTAAAAACAAAATACGTCTACTTTAGACAAATGAGGAGGATTAGTTCTAATTAAACTCCAACATAGTGTGAGATTTTGTGCAAGCTTACAAGGCATATTTGAGATAAGTCTTTGAGAAGACTTGTGAGCAGAGTTGATTGATTGATTTTTTCAAAATTTGATTTAAGGTTTGGGGTAGATCTAGCAGAGTTGATTTGAGATTAATCAAGCTTTGTGTTAAGGCTTTAGGATAGAGATTAATGATAGATTTGTGCTAGACCAAAGGACTGTGTTTAGTGCAAATCAGAGAACAAATATTGATTTGTGCTAAACTGATGGACTGTGTTTAGTGTAGATTTGAGGACATATTTTTCTATAGATTTGAGGATAGGTTTGTTCCAAACTAGAGATAGAGATTGAGCAAATTTGTGCTAGAACAAAGGACTATATTTAGTACAAATTTGATACAAATATGAGATCAATATTTGGAGGTGACATAGTATAGAGGATGACAGTATCCAATGGATAGATATCCATTAGCTAGGGTAGCAAGGATAGGTATTTTGAGTGAGGATAATAGTCTTCAGTGGATAGAGATCCTTTAGCTAGTGTAGCGAAGGTAGCAGTTCTTAAAGAAGATCACTAGCCAGAGCAGAGGAGAAAGGAGTTCTCATGTAGATAGATATCCATGAATTTTTTCATGGGATTGGTGTCTCCTTTGGACAAAGGTCCATAAAAATTGTTATAAGGAAAGGATTCCCAAGAAATTTATTAAGAAAATATTAGTGAAAGATTTTTTCCGTGGAGTAGCCCACATTGGGTGAACCACATTAAATTGGTGTCTCTATTGTGTGTAGTGATTTTTGCATTGCTTTGATTACTATTTTTAATATTTATATTGATTCATTGCATCATATTGATTGGTAAAGAAAAGTAAAAAGTGGTCTTATACTGTTCACCCCCCTCTTAGTATAATCTTGTGTTCTTCATGTCTTTTGATTATGCTTTAGGCAAAAAATTGAAAAGCATATTAGCTAAATTTTAGGTTAATTTTTCCCTACATATATCAAGAAAATACCATAGAGAATAAAAACTTAAAAGGAATCACACACATTGCATGTTTCACTTTTAATATCAACGAGTTGGATTTCATCACCAGTCGTTGATCGATACTAGTGACGGTTGACTTTATCTCCATATATTGGTCCACACCTAGCAACTATAGTACCCCATACGAGTGAATTTTTGGATTTCATCACTGAAAGGTATCCTATTCTTGGATGCACCTAGGGTAGGAAGGATTAGTAGTGACCTTTTACCATGGTATAAAATAATCAGTGGAACATAGTTATCATTTTTCCAAGCATACCTAAGTGTGAAGTAAAAGCTTGTGGGTTAATTCTCAAGTATTAGGTAAGTAGTAGGACTCATAAAATGCAACCTTCCTTGAGCGGTAATTTTGATTCCTTGGGTTTTACCTTGAGCTAATAAGTCCTTAGGAAGCCACTTTTAAGTTTTTCATAGTGCATTCCTCATCAGAAGGGTGGGTTTGAACATACCCATTTTAGTTTGATTTCATCATTCACCCTACATAGATGTTTTAGGATTAGGTAGCCTTAACACCAAACACACAAAAATACACGAAAAAAAATTGATAAAAAAAAAAACATCAAGAACTATTGTAAAGACATTGGATATAACTATTTTCCTGATTTGTGTGTTTTTCACTACAATTACACTTTTCACAAATGCATCCTATACATTCGTTACCCCATATTTCTTATAGATTATGGTATTGGTCCAAATTTAAGCTATAGTCATGAGGTAAGAATCTACTAGCCAATCAAACTCATCCATGGAATGCTCCACTCCTTCCCTAGACACTTTTGTGGCTAACCCATCAAGTTTGGCATAGATAAGTTATTTTTCCTTGTATTCTAAACCTTTTCACATAGTATTCACTTCAAATGCATATGTGATACAAAGGGCTATCCATACTGAAATTATAGAAATTGAACCATCCATACCAACTGACCATCACATTGCTTACATAGATTTTGAAAAACTTAGAGCCTATTTAAGACCCACCAATCTAGTTCTAGAACCACTTAACATCCCACCCAAACATATTATTTCTTCTTAGTAGGAACTTTCTCACTCACACCCCAATAGTTTTAACCAAGTCCTCACAAACCCTCTTTTTGAGGCCACATCCATCCTCCCACACCAAATTCCTCCACAACCATTTAGCCAAAGCACATCCATTATGCTTACCTATACCACTACCCACTCCAACCCACCCTAAGAAGCACAAGAAAATGA
Source organism: Wollemia nobilis (assembly GCA_028583015.1). Classification (NCBI taxonomy): domain Eukaryota; kingdom Viridiplantae; phylum Streptophyta; class Pinopsida; order Araucariales; family Araucariaceae; genus Wollemia; species Wollemia nobilis. The sequence continues at coordinate 31,468,058 of JAQPPZ010016892.1, read as the reverse complement.
TGTTTCACATATTCCATCCACCATCCCATCTACCACCCCTTATTCAATTGTAATTCCTTTTACAACTTACCCTCCATAGATCTCAACCAATATTGTCAACACTCACACCATACCTAAATCACCTTCTAGAACAACCACACAATTTGTATATAAAATTACCATACAACAATCATGGTAAAATCTCAATAAACTACTTATGGACCACCAATATGGTCATTCTTTCCCACAACAACAATTGTTGATGGTAGATTTCAAACCTCAATCTATTTTTAACGAAAACACCTTTTCACCCATGATCCATATTGGGTATCACAATATTCTAAGATCACTATACCCACACCTCCATTTAACCACAACAATACAACTTCCATAACCCAACACATTCAAATCCCCAAAAATTCATCCCCAATCCATCAACACTAGTCATTTCATAGTCAACTCCAACAACACATCCAACATCATCAAATACCCATTGATATATCAACCAATCAGAACCATATTTCATCTCAAAAATTCATCACCCAACACACACCACACCCATATACCCATCAAACAAGCTAGGGATTCCACACATAAATGAAAGACCCTAAGATCCAAGCTTTGCAACAACATATGGGTAGCTTAATTATGCACATTCCTAGTATGATGCACTAGAAAATTACATTGAGATAACTAATCAATCAACCCATTAATTCTTTAGTACGATCAATTCTTTATCCAACAAACTTTACATTATCAAAGTTTGATAAATTCAAAGGGACTGAGGACCCTAGGGATCATATTAGTGCATTCATCCATTCATGTTTCATAATCCAGGAGAACGATGCCTTAATACACTGAAATTTTCCTTAAATATTAAGGGGAGATGCTTTAAAACAGTACAACCATGTACCACATCACAATGTCTAAACATTTGAATAATTGGCAGATAAATTCTTAGAAAGGTTCTCCCTCAATTTTCATAGTAAAACTACCTTAATTGAATTATATAATCTTAGATAATTTGAAGAAGATTTGGTCTATGACTCCAAAAAACGTTGGAGGCTAGTCATCACAAAATTTCCATTCTTCCTCCCAATAGAAGAATTAAAATGAATGTTTTCAAGGATTTAATTAAAACCTATCTCCTTATTGTTGCAATTATAGCAATATAGAAAATTTGATGAAGCTCTTGCCCAAGATTGTATTATCAAATAAATAGAGATCCAAAAGGGTGATATTAAACCCAAAAAGAAAGAATGGCAAAACAAGGGTCAATCCAAAGGAAACTATAATGGCCAATCAAAATTCAAACAAGTCAATCAAGTGGTCTTGATTCAACCACAAATGACTCAACAAACCCAAGGTCATCACCAACCACAACTATCATTGCAACAACTATAACAAGTGTCTTATCAAGTGGTTCCACCCCCACAAAAATTACACAACACAACGTCAACTATGGAAAATTATCAAAACCAATAATCTATTTTATATACTCGCACTTACAAACCGTTATATGAATCATATGTCTCCATATTTCATATGTTGTATGATACAAATGCTATGATATTACCTAAAGTTAGACCAGGTGATCCATCCAAACACAACAAGGGCTATAGGGAGCATTTGTTTTATCCTTTCCATCGATATAAGGGGCATGAAATTAATAACTTATATTCATTCAAATATGTTATGAAAAACTTAATAGACCTAGGGCCATTAAGTTGGATAGCCCCTTGGCACAACAAAATCAAAATACTGGTATCTACCAAACACCACTTCCTCATCACGAGAAAACACAACAAACAATAGGGGGATCAAACATTATGACTCCCTCCAACCAAGTCAACCATGTGAAATAATACCACAATTTTTTTGGTGTTATTCATGTAGTAACCCAGGGTCAATGAAACAAAAATTGCCAACACAAACAACCTCAAGTAGTTCAACCTCCTACAACACCACCAACATATGTGTCTTCACAACCTGCTAATTCATCTCCACCTATTAATTTTTCTACCAATCCATATCAATCAATTCACATTTCAAGACGTCCATCCCAACCTATTCATGTCCCAAGCCATCCACAAATATCTATCATCTTCCTAAGCAGCCAGCTAAAAACTAGTCTCAAAATAGCTTCAACAAAATTATTGATCTATGAGCTTCTATAGTAATCTCCTTTGCACCATGAGGCATTAACAGAAATCTTAAAATCCATTGAAATTAAATATTAAGACTCTAATGTCTTTAAAAATTTTATATTGAGCATTCAAACATGTATGGAGCCCTCTAGCGTATTCTATGATTTTGAGATCAAATCAATATCATCAAAATTACCAGATCCTCCATTACACATCATGGATCAAGTTGATAGGAAGCCTTTCAAATGAGTATTGATTGACACTGACTCATCCATCAACATCATTACCATATCAACCCTCCAACATCTTAATCTTCTACTTTTACACATCATCAAATCCACCTTCACCTTGTGAGCATTCAATGATGCTCTTTGTTCTACAATTGATATTGTGGTCTTACTCATAGAAGTGGGGTTTAATATATTACACAATATGTTCCATATCCTGGAGGGGTCCATGGCCTATAATGTACTACTTGAATGCCAGTGGATAAGGGATATTAAATGTGTTCCGTAAATACTACACTAATATTTAAAATATGTGCATGAGGGATAGATTCATTATATACTGACAAACATTGAACCATTCAAATACTACAACTTCATATCAAACCCATATGAGTCCACACTTCCATCCATTCATTTGTCATTAGTCCCATCAACCATACCATCCACCTCACATCATAATACTTCTTCATCCAAAGCACCAGTGCTAGAGGAACTCCCCATCACTGATCAACATCAAGCCTCCACTACCACACCTCAGACTTCATCACAGTCGACAAAATGTACATGTGGTCAAACCTAATCAACACCCTACACATCTTATACATCACCCATTATCACCTATATGTCATAACCCATACAACCAACTCCACAAGTACCTACCATAATTTCATCATCCATAAAATTCCTTAGCCAAATTCATCTTGATCTATACCAGCCAAAGTCTTACAAGTTGATTTAATAGATTGTGATATTTCATTCTAAATTCCATCACCTAAAATACAAATTATGCCAAATTTCCACATCTCCATATCCACTCCATCCACATTATAACCCACATAAATTACAGTCCACCTTGCTAGTCTTAGCATTGGTGAGTATGTGGTTCAGGATGTCACAATCACACCGCTTAACATCCAAATTATTAGGAATTATAGTCACCCACGTGACCCACTTTTATCCATAAGAGTGGTGTACAATATGGGTTCATAACTTAATATAATAAACTTTGTACATGGGGGTTCAATTCATAATCAAATCCACTTCCCCTAGACAAACCCAAGTAACCATCCTTTACCAACCTCAAACACATGACCAATTATTATTTCCTGTAATGTCCCCATTTTAGCCTGTACGTTATGCAATGGTGATGAGTGTATTATGCAGCTCCCGTAGACTAAGTTCATGGTTAGGGAACCTATTTTGGAGGCAATTTTACGTCCTTTGGGTGTGGAATTACTATTTTTAGTAAGTCGGTGATCTTGCAGAACGAAAATTACGGGTGAGTAGTTTGGCTTAATGGGTGCTCAAAAATGTTATCAAATGTTCGTTTAGCCAATCTAGTGGAGATATTTTAATGGTCGAATTTTAATTTAATATAAAGTCAAATTATAAAATAATTAATATATGGTGACTTTATATTATATGTAAAAGGGTCCCTAAAGTCACTTAAAAAATATAATATCATAAAGTGACTTTGCAAATGCAGTTTATGAGAATTAATTATTAAAAGTTCTTTTAATAATTAATTAGGGAGAAAAAGTGAATTTTGGCCCTAATTTGTGAAATAAAAGACAAGGGCATTCATTTTCTCATTCATTTAGGCTTGGTTTTTGGTTTATTGAAATTTTCTCTACAAAAATGGGGAGGAGGAGCTTGCAGGTTGTAGGTGATTTCTCAAGGGCTTGTTGAGGATGACCATTCTCATCAAGAATAATATTATCGATTGTGAAAGATCAATCCTGGAGGTTTGAGAGGTGTTTGCATCTGACATTCATCGTTGTGCTTCAGGGTTTTTAGACTAGGGTTTGCAAATTTGTGAAGTTCAACATTTGATCAAAAAACACATGGGTTTTTCTTATCTACATCAACCATAAAGGGTTCCATAATTATTTTGATGATTGGAGGGCAAAAAAGAAGAAAAGATAGAGTTTTTTGGTGAGAAAATCACATGGCTTCTTTGTGAAGATATTTTGGGCTTGTTGGAGGATTTCTTCAGTAGGATTTGCACTTTCAACTGTGAAAGATCAGTTCTAGGTGCTTTATATGTATTTGGGTGAATATTGAAGGAAAAACAGTCATTGGGTGACATTCTATTGAGGGTTTGGAATCATATACTTGCTCATATCTTCATTTATAGGCTTGATATCATTGTGGGTAATTGATAGATAAATTTATATGGTAATAACAATTGCATTAATATAAAATTTGGAATTTTTGATGGTGTTTGGGATTTTATCTCCCAAACATACTCGTCATGTCGAACGACCCTTGTTGGGGGCTGACATTAAGTTAAGGTAGTCCAAATTACATCTTCTTTTGACCAGCATTTGTCATTGGGAGGTAGGAATTTGCATATTAGGATAAGAATTGGGATTTTAATGAAGTTTTTAGTGGTCTTCATAAAATCTACAGTCTGTACCAAATTTGGGCATTCAGTCGTACAGTTACCAGTCTAAAATCTACTTAAAAACCAGTGTTAGTGTATCATATGTTGGCTGCGATCTATGGGAACATCAAAAACATTAAATGAACAAGGAGACCATTGTACTTAAGATGCAAATAAATAAAAATTTCTACTATTATAATGTTTTTTTGATCTTTATATAAAAATTAGTCTTATTCCCAAGTTCAATATTGAGTGTAATGGTTGGGTACTATGGAAATATTGAGGGTTCTTATAGTTGATGTTTTTGGGAGTTGTTTCATTGAAATATAGAATACATTATTTTTCCTTGTTGCTTGTATTTGCTATTGTATTTGGTTATTTATAAATCTTATGAAAAAAAAAACACACCCATTCATCATTATAGTGTCGACGACTATTTTGAAACAAAAAAACTTAGGATAAACTATTACAATGGATTGTAGTTTTGGGGTGTACATTATAGTGGAAATAAAAAACACCCATTCATAATTTAAAATTAAATCAAAACAATCAGCCCTTACGAGTATCGAAGACTATTTTGAAACAAAAAAACTTGGGATAAACTATTATAGTGGATTGTAGTTTGGAGGTGTACATTATATTTCCTGTCATGATATTTTCATTGGGTTAATTGGTAAGGATATGGATTAGGACTATATGAACAGGGTATGCATGAGATCATTGAACCTTCATACCAATAAGCACATGACCATTCAGGTCTAGGATACAATCCACACATTTTTTATTCCTCTTTTGATCAAGTCTTTCAATGACTCAATCTAGAACATGAAGAGGAAAAATATCACAATGATGATTTTGAGGATGAATTATATGATTAATATGATATCATGTCGATAGCTTCAGATGTATCCGAAGAGGAATTAATCCTAGTCGTACCATTCACTGAATATGACGAGTATTATCTCATAATGTTTCCCATTCAACAACCCATATTTTGTTGGCTTCTTCCAAGGGAGTGAACTCATTGTCACTTAATCCCTTTCATTGAAACATCATGTAACATATGTATATAAAAAAAACTAAAAAAATAAAAAACACAAAAATCTTTGCATTTCATTTGCATGGCCATGTCATTTGCATTTACACGTGTTGCTTGTTGTTATCAAGATTCTCAAGGTTCCTTCGTTGATTCTAGAAGATAATATAAACCACCCTTCATATTGTCAACCATCATTTTCCACTAAGTTAACATGATGTATGTTGACTTATCCATCCCACTCCATAATCCATATGATTTGGCAAAACCAATACCTATTAAGATAAGCCTCATTTACATGCAATGGATTGCATCACCACCATCCTTTTTTGAATTCATTCCTTTCAAGGAATTGTTAAAATCTTCTACTTCTTACATTCCTCTGTCACCTTCACCTTCACCCTTGACTCTTGCTATTTTCTATGGAAAAATGGAAGAGACTATGCCAGAATATTTTGACAATTTCATTGATGACATTCATTTAATCCCAACACCCCATCATATTGAGGAAGGTTCACACATGATCATTGAATATACTATAGATGTGAATATTAGTACAAATACGAATAATCCACAATTTGTGAAACTTGGAAAAAGTTAATTTGTTGATGAACAAGAGCGATTCATAGATCTCCTCAAGACAAAGAAGGGATTATTTGCATGGTCCTATAAATACATGCCTAGTATTGACCCTAAAATGGTTGTCCACAATTTAATCTTGCATCTTGATGCGAAGCCGATCAAATAAAAACTAAAAAAGTTACATCCTACTATTTTCCTCATGGTCAAAGAAAAACTTCAAAATTTTTTAGATGTGGGTTTCATTCAACCCATTGGTTACCCTTAGTGGCTTTCAAAATATGGTACTTGTTCGTAAGTCTAAGAAGGTGATTCACATTTGCACTTATTTTCGAGATCTTAGTGAAGTGTGTCCTAAGGATGAATTTCCTCTACCAAACATCAATACTCTTATTGAAACTTACACTGGTTATGAAATACTTTCTTTAATGAATGGTTTTTTAGGATATAACTAGATTTAGATCAATCCTGAGGACCAACACAAAATAACATTTACAACACCTTGGGGGGTATTTTGTTACAAGGTAATGCCATTTGGCCTTAAAAACATAGGTTCCACTAATAAACATGCCATGACATGCATCTTCCATGATTACATGCATAAGATCATTGAATACTATGTGTATGACCTATTGGCCAAATCCAAAACCTGACAAGAGCACATCGATGTCTTAGGAAAAAAAATTGATCAACTTCTAGAGCATAATGTAAGGTTGAACCCTAAGAAGTATGTCTTTGGTGTTAGTTCAGGAAAACTACTAGGATTCATTATCTCCAAGAGAGAAATTGAAATGGACCTAGAAAATATCAAGGCCATTATGGAGATGACTTCCCCAAAAACAATGAAATATTTGCATAGTTTACAAGAAAATATCCAATCTATTTGTCATTTCATCACACAACTTTCTAACAAATGTGTGCATTTCAATCACCTGCTACAAAATAGGGTGATGTTTTCATGGATAGAAGAACATCAAAAAGCTTTTGATGACATCAAAAAATACTTGGCTTCTCCACCAGTTTTAACTCCACCACGCTCATGGATCCACTTTCATCTTTATGTTTCAACAATAGACTTTGCATTAGGAACAATGCTTACACAAAAAAAATAAAACAACTAAGAGCAAGCAATATCTTACATTAATAAAAAATAGGTAAGCTATGAAATAAAATATGCTTGTGTGGAAAAACTATATCTAGCAGTGATTTTTACCAATAAGAAACTCATACATTACATGCTAAGTCACACCACTTATGTCATAGCTCATGAAAAAGCTTTGTATTACACGATGACTCACACTTACAATAAAACCTACACCAAAAAATTTTATAATATTTCTAACAAAATTTGATCTTGATTTCATTAGTTAAAACCAAATTAAAGGTTAGGTGATACCCTATCAGCTTGTAGAAGATTCACTTCCTAGTGATAAACCTTTGATTATTGAGCTCCCAGATGACTCGATACTTACTGTTATTGAATAGGAGGAAGATGTCATTCCTAAATAGGATGTGGATATCACACTCTTCTTTGATTTTTTTAAGTGCAAAAAAGTACAAGGTGCAAGAATCGTATTTCTTACACCCCAATAGGTACATGTTCCATTATCATTACAACTCGATTCCCATGCACAAACAATAATGCATAGTATGAAGCCTTAATATTAGGGCTTCAAACAACCATAGCTATGGGCATAAATTGTATTAGGATATTTGGTGATTTCCAACTTGTCATTCATCAAGTAGATGGATCATACCAATGCAAAGAACCAATCTAAAAACTTTATCATGAAGTAGCAATGAAATTGCTTGCCAAATTTGATTGGTATGAAATTGATAGTTTTTCTTGTTTGATTAATATATTTTTATATGTGATGGCCTCTCGAGGATCATTGATTCCAAATAACTTTTTAGGAGAGGTACATCCATTAATTGTCACAACAATCTCTAAATCTTTAATTTTATGCTAAATCTAAAGATAAGAAGAATGTTTTCTTTATCCACACTGAACCATATGAGCCTTGGTTTAATCAAGTAGTTGACTTCCTCAAGTTTGGAACACTCCCATCATACATGTCATGAATTTCCAAATAAATTTTCAAGCAAAGGTAGCTTATTTTACTCTCTTGGGGGACATGTTGTATAGACATGGTTATGATGGAGTCCTACTCTATTGTATTGAGCCTAAACAGTCCCAAAGAGCAATATCTAAAGCTCATGATGGTACTTGTGGTGGTCACTTTAGTGGAATGGCCATCACAAAGAAAATTTTATGTATGGATTATTATTGACCCACCATGGAACGCGATTGTTGCACTTATGTCAAGAAATATCAACAATGTCAAATTTAACTCTTGTGCCATGACAAGCATTATAGCCTATTCAGAGTATTTGGCCATTTTCACAATGGGGTTTGGACTTTATTGGTAAAATCTAACCTCCTTCTATGGGAAAACACACATTCATCATCATTACCATTGAATACTTCACGAAGTGGGTCAAGGTAATTCCTATAACCAGTATGACAAGACCTCAAATTATGGAGTTTATACTTCAACATATCATCTATTGCTTTGGTATAATCTATCACTTTGGTATCTTTGATAATGGTAAGTCTTTCAAAAATAAGGATGTTTAAGCACTTTGTTATAAATATAATATCCAAAATAGTTTCTTGACTCCTTATTAACCACAGAAGAATGGACAAGTTGATACAACCAATAAGACCTTGATCACTATTTTCAATAAATTAATCAAAGAAAATCATTGATATTGGCATACTCAAATCCCCTTGGTATTATGGGCTTATCTAATGAGAATTTTCATGCCTATCATTGCAACACCATTCTCATTGGTCTATGGTACCGAAGCCATCATGCATCTTGATCTTGATATCCCCTCACTACGTATTTCATTATAGGAATTCATAGATGATGATACTACTATACAAGCACGTCTTGACCAACTCACACTCCTTTATGAAAGGTGAATCAATATCTTGGAGTATTTATGAGTATATTAGGATCATTTAAAGCATGCTTACAATGTCAATGTCCATCTATGTGAATTCCAGGTAGGTGATATTTTCCTTAAAGATACTCAGCAAAACACCAATGCATTATTGCATCTTCATGATAATTTCGTAGCTAATTGGTTAGGCCCATATATTGTAACACAAAAGGTGGGTCGAGGAACTTAAAGACTTGACATTCTAGAGGGAGTAGAAGAGCTCGAGCCACTAAACATCATCCACTTAAGAGTGTTCTATGCCTAATGTGATTTATATAACTATATATATATATATATATATATATATATATATATGGCTAAAAAAACAAAAAAAACAAAAATCCTACTCAGTACATTTCATACATCCATTCTACATAATCACATTCATTATCATTTCCACACATTTTTTCCACCATATTAGGGGTCATTTTCTCAATTTAGATAATAATTGATCCAATAAGTCTTGTCACCTAACTTGGGTATTGGTGTCCTTGATTAAGCAACAACAACAAATATGGTCAAGAAAAATCTAACCTACTACAAAGGATCATTAGATCATCAGTTCACTTGCATTGTCATAATCACAATTCATATACATGATCATTACATTGTCATCCATCACATCATATACAGATGCATTCACACAAATTCATACACAAAAATAAAATCCATGTATATATATTATATAAATTGCATATACAAATAATGTCTGAAGGCTATATACAATGGAGCACCAAGACTCATATACAAATGTGTAGCACAAGGCACTAGCTAGCACCCATAGGTAGACCTATATGATCCTAATGGGTCAAGAACCCAAGGAATCCTAGAGTGAGAGCCACTATGTCTAGAATCACTATGCCTAATAGAACCTGCTATGGAGGAGGAAGGCCACACTAGTAGCCCAATGCTATGCTGCATAAGTAGATCCTCTAGCTCCTAAATGTATCCCTCCTAATATCGAAGGTATAATACATCCTATCTCTAATAAACATTCCTTTGTTCTAGATCTATATGGAGCCTCACTATCGCATCCTCACCTCCACCTGCTACCATCTGTACCTCTAGATCCATCCATAGCTAATAATTCTCAGAATCTCACATCGCTATCATCGCATATCACTCTACCACCATCTGCTAGAGCTAGTATCGCTTAGTCTAGAGCTCAACTCACTCCTCCTCACTTCAACCAAGATGTCTCTCTGAAACCTTATCCATACAATCCCAACCATCACTATCACCTCCAATCTCTAGAGTTTTCTCATGTTGCAACGCTTTCCTTCCTTCCTCCACTATTACAAAAATGACATCTCTAATGTTGGGGAGTCTCCTTTCCCTTGGCTGCTACCTCCCCATCATCTCTAGTTCCCTTGGAGATTGTGAAGTGAACCATGCATCATAGTCAATGGTGTTCCCAAGATCATCCACATTCAGGAGATTTATCTCCTCATCATCCTCATACTCCACATACCACTCCTCCATACAATGTAGGCTTGACTTATCAACCCAATGCTTATGAAGCATTAGAGTGTTAGGAACCCCTTATCATATCCAAAACTATCATAGCACTTGTGATAATTGGGTCAAATCCACCTCTTTGCCATGTTGACCAACCACTCATCTAGCCTACTTGACCCATTATAATTACTCTCTATAAAAGGGCCACTAAGCATCTCTCTATGGTCTCTAGTACAACTGGTCCATCGTCAACCTTACCCATAGATATTTACACTCATTGCCACTATGATCAGGATGACTCAACTTATATCCTCAGCTACCCACCATATTAATACATAGGACTAAACCTTATTCCACTCACATGGTAGGCCCATAGGATGAGCCACTGTAATTTCTCCTAGATCTAGATCTGAAGCAACACACTATAGCGCAATCTCTTCCACACCTACCTCTTCATCTTGCAAAACTTCAATTTTGTCTGAGCTAGAAAATCAGGCACCCAAGCATACATCCAAGGCTCATCGATCATATAAAACACTAACTAAATCACATTCCATGGGAACTAACATTCAGTGATGCTAGGCAACAACACATTAACCAATAAGAACATGACTAAAGTTGCCAGTGCCTTCAACTTCCCCTCCACATATGTATCCAAGTACTTAATCCCAAAAAATCTAATGTTCACACCCCTCCACACATCACCAAAAATCCAACTCATCTCATGCTCATTTTCATACCCAAATTGATCATCTCCCCTATTGAAATATGGAAGGTCCCCCTATCTAGAGCCCATTTCTCTACTAAAGTAGAGAGGTACACCTCATCGACCCTCATAACCTCTATCTGTGCACATCCATCCAATCCCACCTGCTCTACCCAATTCTAGTCATCCTTTTTTCATACATTTCTCACCCCTAGTAGGATGGGTGAGAATCAATGTTGAGCCTCCAAGATACTCAACTGTAGCACAACACAAAAAATGCAACATTACCATCACATCCATTGCATGATAAAAAAACATTGCTAAATCAAACAAGAGAGTTAGGAGAAATTACCTCTGCCACCTATGCATCATCTCCTACTACTGCATATGCTCCCTCCATCACCATTGCCACACTCTTTCACTCTCTTTCACTCAGACGTCGCTTATCGATCTCGCAAACATAATAATGAATGTAATTTCCCCATGCAACCCCTTTATAGATAATTTTAGTGCACTTAAATACCCTAGGGCATATTCCTAGTGCACTCAAATGCCTCCCTATATTTGTAGAATGGCAAACACCTTCCTGCATTTGTGCAGATATGGATATAGGTCGGTGTTTGTCCTCAAAATATTATAAAAAGTGTCAAAAGGGCCTCAAAACATAGCAAAATCCTATAAAATTACCACAAATTTCATCTATGCATACATTACATCATTCCATCACATTCTATGATAACATTGATTGATTTGGGAATTTAGTTTTTGATTGCGACCAAAAGTCACAAAAACACCCAAAAATGCTTCAAAATATCCCAAAAAATCCAAAATTTCATAAAACTACCAAATACATTAATCATACATCACATAATTACATCACATTTTGTGATAACATGGATTTATTTGGGCATTTAATTATTGTTTACGACCAAAAGTCATGAAAATGCCTCAAATTACTTCAAAATATCCTAAAACAATTGCAAATTTCATAAAATCATTAAATTCACCCATAAATGCATTACCATATTCATTCAGAATTTGCCAAATTCACTCATTAATGCATTTTCATACAACATTGTCAAATTCACTCACATTATCAAGTGAACCTCATCTCTAGTGGTTTACTCTATTGCCCTGGCGATTGCGGTGATTTTTATCCATGCAATTTAGTAGGATGGGTAGATCACCATAAGGATGTTTGCTCATATCATCATCCAACATCCTCTTGTTCGAAAACAAAATCATTTTGGTCCCTTATTTTTTGAGTGTGACAATGCTCAAGAAAATTTTCCCAAGGATATCATTGACACCCTCTCTGTGGGGTTAAAAACATGGCTAACTTGTACTACATCATTTATTTTTAAATTAAATAATTAGACCTAGTCACTAAGGATAATAGGCCCCTATGATGATTCATTCCTTGACTTTATTATTTTGCATCTTCATCATTTTACATATTTAATCATTTCAAAAGGTATATTTTTCAAATGCATAGAATAATCCTAATCTTGGGGTATCTAAATTTGATTTTGATTCCTCACATTGGGATACATCATACACATTCGTTTCATCATCCAATAAAAAACCCTTTTTTTGTCAATTGATGGGTAAGCTACAACCACAATTTTTGTTTTTAGAGTCTTTGTTAGAATATATTTCAATATTTCTTTCATTAGTTAATTCAATCCTAACGATCTTATATTGTTAGAATTGATTAATTTAGGCTAGTTGTTATTTTGTTACAACTGCGCCTATATTGGTCTCGGGTGGTTCCACAACCTCCGGACTAATCCTGGCCCTAATGTATTATTTATACTTCGTCAAATAAATCAAATGTTGTTTCGCTTCTCACATGGTATCAGAGCCCGACCTCCGCCACTCTCATTTCTCTCGAAGTGATCTCGTAGTAGCGGAGCTCTAGACGAGCGAAGATTTTTTTTAATCTCGATTGGAAATAATTTTTCGAGTTTGAGAATTTTTTTTTCAAGATTAGATTTCTCGAAAAAATTGTTTTCTTAGATCGAAGTGATCGACGGACAACTAAAGGCGATCGACCATACGGTCGAAAGGAGAAAATCGAGGTGGGCAAGGCGTAGAGACCAACACGTCGTGGGAGCCAACACCAAGGCTTACCCACGACCCTCTCGGGAGAGAGCCTCTCCCCGAGAGGCTATACTCCTTTGTGGAGTAAAAGTCTTTTTAAAACCCTTATATGCTGACTATCCCATCGATGTGGGATATACCTTCTATCTGCCTCGACATTGAAAAATCAACCACGCGCGTCACCTGGAGTTTTTTTTCGTCACCTGAAACTTTTGGCATCAAAACTGTGACTCAGTTCGAATTTTTCCTTATCACTGTGTTCAGTGCTTTGGAATTCTGCACGATTTTCTGGAAGAAGGAAGCCAATCGGAGCAGATTGGCTGGATTAGAATTTGATTTAATCCTTTAAAAATCCTCCAAATCTGGTTTTTTCATCACGTAGGGCGTCAATGGCTGATAGTTTTCAGGTGATTCTGCTTCGTTTTTGAAGTTTTTTAAGGTGCAAATCTGGTTGTATCTCATTGCAGTAGGGAAACGATCCGAAAGGATCCAGTTTGGGCATGTTTTGAGCAAGATTTGGCTGTCTGTGAGCCAACCACCCCGTCGCCACCCACGCGCCGCCTGTGTTCCGCTAGAGAAGCGCCACCTGCGCTCCGCCCAAGTGGTGGATGAAGAGGGAGCGCCGCCGCGGGGGCCATTAGGCCCGTGGTAGCTCCTTAAGAACGTGTGGAGCCTGATCTATAACAGATCAGCCCACTGGCTCACCTAGCGGTGAGTCGAGTGGTTAAGGCTCCGGGAGCCTGAGGTCGTGGGTTCGAATCCCGCCGACCCCCCCAACGCAAAGGTAAAAAAAAAATATATTAAGTTATTTTTTTTAATATTTTTTATCTAAAGTTAAAAATTAATTTTTTTATATTATTTCTTTTATATAGTTTAAAATTATTTTTTTTAAGATAATTTTTTGCTATAAGGAATAATTATTTTTTTTTTTAACTTTAGAATATAAAAATGTTTAAAAATGCTTTATAAAGAGAATTTTTTTTTAAGGGGGGGACTATTTTTTTTCGAAAAATCAAGGGGGGATTGAGAGTAATTTTTTGAGAAAAAAAACAAATTTTGGCATTATTGTAAAGGTGCATTTTTGGCTGCGCCCGACACCTAGTGGTTTATTTTTGTGGGCACTTTTATGTTGTATGTTGCATTTTTTCTTCTTTTGCACTACATCATTAAAGTTAAAATCAAATTCACTCCCTAAGTCCCCGGAATAATTAAAACCCATCCATGCAATTTATTGCATTGCAACGTTCGGTATTTGTGATACCTCTGGCCAGCACTTACAGGTAAAGTTGTCGTGATTGCGCTACTGTATCCACCGCCTAATATAGCTGCCACAACGACGTCTGAGCTTGTTCTCTATTAATCGTCGGGGAGAGATAAGTTTACCATTTTGCTATTTTTTTACTCCATCCACTACCCCAATCACTCTCGTGTTTAGGCTTAAATCCAGACGAAAGTTTGGATATCCAAAGTGTATAGGGGAAGTTACGCCCCACGCATGCGGATTGAAGGCTTTCTAAGGTCGGTGCCATCAACGAGGTGATTCCCTTTCAGTACCGCCTAAGTACCACGTATCGTATAATCATTAAAATTACCTATAGTCTCCCTCACGTAAGGGCGGGTAATTTTTCTGGTTTTTCAAAATACCTATAGTCTCCCTCACGTAAGGGTGGGTATTTTGTATGGTATAATGGCCTGGAATTAAGGTATATCGAAGGGGCGACCATTTGGTGTTATAAGGAACCTTCACAATTTCTACAAAACTAATGACTGATGCTCATCAGTTATTGAAAGGTCCAAACTATACACCATGGAAAAACAAAATGAAGGCAATCCTAGAGATGGATGATCTTTGGGATATTGTGTCTGGAACAACAGTAAGACCTTCATCTTCAGCTGGAGCCACAACTCTAACTGCTGATCAGAAAGACTTTGACAAGAAAGATAGCAAAGCAAAAGTGCTCATTTTGCTTGTTGTTTCTGATGAAGTTCAACCTCATATTGTTGACTATCCAAATAGTAAAGCGGCATGGGATGCCCTTAAAACTATATATGAAGGAAAGAATGATTCCACCATTCTATTTCTTCAGTCTCAATTACACAGTCTTAGCATGAAACAAGGAGAGACAGTTGAACTCTTTCTATGCAGAGTGTCTGAGTTGAAAGGAAAATTGAATTCCTTGGCAACACCAGTTGATGATAAGCTCCTTACCTCAGTGGTAATGAGAGCTCTTCCAGATTATTTTAGAGTGTTGATCACCTCACTTCATGTATCACAGAGAAAAGTTACCTTTGTTGAGTTGGTAAATTTGCTTCAAGAAGAGGAGGCACGCCAACTACAGCGAGATGATTCTTCTAACACTGCCCTATACACCAACAGGAAGGGGCAAAACAAGAAGGGTAATTTTTGGAAGGGAGGGAGTTCTCAAAGGGATTCAAAAGGAGAAAAAAACTCAACAACCTCAACAAAAAAAGAGATATTGCAAGATCTGTGACAAAGAAGGTCATGATACAAACAGATGTTGGCATAAGAATAAACAATCAAAATAGAAAGGCCAGAACAAACAAAAAAATAATGAACAACAACAAGTGAATGTTGTTGTTGAGGAATCTGACATGGATTCTGAGAGAGCACACAAAGTGCTCATGACTACCACAGTATCCAAGCAGACGGATCCTATTTGGTATGTCGATTCTGGAGCCAATAAGCACATGACTAGCGACAAATCGTGGTTTGAGTCTTTTGAGGCCAAAGAGGGCAAACCTGTCACTATTGTCGATGATAAAACCTACAAGGTTTAGGGAGAAGGAATAGTTTATGTTACTCTTCCTGATGGCAAGTGCCATATTGAGAAGGTTCTCTATGTTCCAGGATTGGCAAACAACTTGTTGTCAGTCACACAAATTCTGGACAAAGATATGGTTGTAAACTTTAGTGTTGAGGGGGGCAAGAAGTGTTGTTCTATCACCAGGAGGGGTAAGAACATTGCAACCGCTTCATATAAGCATGGCTTATTTGCCCTAGATACTATCTCTTCTCTAGATGTAGCCATGATTGTCTCTACAAAGGAGGCAACTTCCCTATGGCACAAGAGATATGGACATATGAGTTCTGGGTACTTACTTGAGTTAAGTAAGTATGAAATGGTAAAGGGTCTTCCTTCCCTTTCTACCACATTGCTAGTTTGCTCTGATTGCTTGGCAGGAAAGCAACATAGAGTACCTTTTGAAAGGAGCTCTACAAGAGCAAAGAAACCTCTGGAGTTGGTTCACACCGATCTGTGTGGTCCTTTAACTCCCAACAGTTGTGGGGGTAAGAGGTATTTTCAGTTATTCATGGATGATTACTCATGAAATATGTGGGTATTCTTTCTTCAACTGAAATCTGAAGCATTTGGCTTCTTTCAACAATTCAAGAAATCTGTTGAAAAGGAGTCAGGGACTTCTATAAAGACCCTCCGCTCAGATCGAGGGGGGAGTTCACCTCTAAAGAATTTTTTGAGTTCTTGACTGAAAATGGGATCACACGATAGTTGACTACTGCTTATACTCCTCAACAAAATGGAGTTGCTGAAAGGAGGAACCGTTCCATCATGGAAATGGTTCGTTGCATGCTCACAGGAGCTAGAATTGGGCAACAATATTGGGCAGAAGCTATCACCATAGTAGTATATCTGTTGAATAGGGCACCCACTAAGGCCCTACAAGGAATGACTCCACAGGAAGCATGGAGTGGTAGGAAACCCTCCATCTCTCATCTATGCATTTTTGGTTGTAAAGCATTCATGCACATACCGAAAGAAAAGAGGAAGAAGCTAGATGAGAAAACATTGAAGTGCATTCTTCTTGGGTATGATGAGCACTCTAAGGGTTATCGATTGATTTATCCCTTAACCAAGAAGATACACATCAGTAGAGATGTAGTTTTTGATGAGGCTTTCACATCAGAAAACACATCAGATGTATACCTAGACCTTGTGGAAACTAAGGTTGAGAAGTCTCCTTCATCCAAGGTTGGAAGTCCTTCTTCATCTTCTTCATCAACACAGAAGAAGAATCCAAAGTGGTATACAAGTACAATTAGAGACTCTAAACTATCCACTCCACCGGATTTGACATTGGATAGGCCTCGTACTCGCAGCATGGCTCGACAGGAGAAAGCTACAGCAGAGATTACTAGGGTTGATGATCTGTGTCAATATTTTGAGGAACTTTATGTAGATCCAGAGAGAGATACAAAAGATATGGATATTGATGATGACAGGGTGTTTATGTCCTCAATAGATGAACTTGAACCTGCGTCAGTGCAAGATGCCCTTGGTGAGCCTCAATGGAAGGCCGCTATGGATGCAGAGTATAAGTCTCTGATGAAAAACAAAACTTGGAAGCTTGTCGATCTGCCATACGAAAAGAAGCCCATAGGCTGCAAATGGGTATACAAAGTCAAGTACAAGGCAGATGGGATGATAGATAAGCATAAGGCCCGACTTGTTGCAAAGGGCTATGCTCAAAGAGAAGGCATTGACTACGAGGAAACTTTTGCACCTACTGCTCGGATGACAACCATTCGAGTTCTTTGTGCTATGGCAACACAATATGGGTGGAAAGTGCACCAAATGGATGTCAAGAGTGCCTTTCTAAATGGTGATCTCCAAGAGGAAGTCTACATGACTCAACCGGAAGGATTTGAAGTGGAAGGCCAACAGCAAAAAGTTTGCAAATTGGTCAAATCCTTATATGGTTTGAAACAGGCCCCTCGGGCTTGGTATATAAAAATGGATAATCACCTACTGCAGCATGGATTCAAGAGATGTCCGTCTGATGCAAACCTCTATTTCAAGAAGCAAGGCTCTGAAATAGTGTTGCTTGTACTCTATGTTGATGATCTGCTCATAACAAGGAGTTCAGAAACAATGATCTCTATTGTCAAACAGGATTTGAGCAAATCTTTTGAAATGACAGATCTCGAACTTCTCCATTATTGTCTTGGTCTGGAAGTGAACCAGAAGGAGCACTACATCAAAGTGTCCCAGAAAAAATATGCCAAGACACTACTAGAAAAATATCGCATGACTGACTGCAAGCCGATGGCAACACCAATGGAAACAGGACTTCAGTTATCGTGATATGACAAATCACCTCAGGTAGATGCTACTCTCTATCGTCAGCTGATTGGGAGTCTCATATATCTAACCAACACTAGGCCAGATATCGTATTTGTTGTCAACTATCTTTTGAGGTTCATGCAGGAACCTAAGACTACACACTGGAAAGCAGCAAAGCGAGTTCTTCACTATGTCCGTGGCACAATGGAATATGGCCTAGAATACAAGAAGAACAACAAATTCTTCTTACAGGGATACACGGACTCCGACTATGTCGGATCATATGATGATCGTAAATCAACTTCAGGATATTTGTTTCATCTTGGATCTGGTCCTGTCTCTTGGCACAACAAGAAGCAACAGGTGGTTGCTATCTCATCAACAGAGGCAGAATATCACGCTGCACGTGAAGCTATGTGCGAAGTGATATGGTTGCGTCGCATCCTGACAAGTATGGGTCTTCCATCAAAATCTCCAATACACTTGTTCTGCGACAACATGGGTGTTTTGAATCTTGTTAAGAATCCAGTGCATCATGAGAAAACCAAGCACATTGATACACAATGCCACTTCATTCGAGATGAAGTACCAAAGCACCGAATCCAGCTTCAGTACATCTCCACCAATGCTCAAGTTGCAGACATATTCACTAAGGCACTTGCACGTGTCAAATTTGAATTGTTTTGCAGCTCTCTATGTATTTCAAAATAATGGGGGGATGATAGTATAGCTAGTAGTTATATGTTTCCTAAAATATTGTAATATGGGGGGATGTTAGAATATATTTCAATATTTCTTTCATTAGTTAATTCAATCCTAACGATCTTATATTGTTAGAATTGATTAATTTAGGCTAGTTGTTATTTTGTTACAACTGCACCTATATTGGTCTCGGGTGGTTCCACAACCTCCGGACTAATCTTGGCCCTAATGTATTATTTATACTTCATCAAATAAATCAAATGTTGTTCCGCTTCTCACACTCTTCTTTCGCACTAAGGAAATAATCCATTCGACCAAACCATGTATCTCTTATTTTTGCACCGCATTGTGTTTCACATAATGTGATACAAAAAGGGGTATTTGTAGACACCAAATCCTAGCCACTTGTCATTTTATCATCATCAAATTATAGTCATTCATCATTTATATATATATATATATATATAATATTTATATTTATATATTTATATAAATATATATATGAATAAATCTCAGCTACCCATCACATATTAATATTGGCCACTCATTTAACATGATCCATATCACTTATCAAATCACAATCACAACCCTTCATCATGTTTTAATCTCGGTCGCCCGTTGGTGTCATCAAAACCCTAACATGAATCAAGGGTAATCATCAAAAGATCATTCACTTATCGTGAATGAGGGTTGATCATCCATCATCTCATGAGCCCTAGCATTATGTTACCACATTCCCTCCTTGCATTCACACAAACCCTAGCCACTATTGTATCTATTGTTTATTTCTTTGAACCATATCCGAGTTCTATAGAGCATCCTCCATATCCCAAAAACATCCTAGGATGTTTCTTGAATGCACCAGAGCATTTCTAGAATGTTGCAGGGAATCCACAACCAGTATTGAATGTTGCAGTGTTCATCGCTTGTCATATTGCATTCGCCAAACCCTGATACACTTATGGGTATTTGTATGTCATCAAAATTAACCAAAAAAACTATAGATCCAACGACTCAAGTATTGAAAAGATTGTTATTTGTTCTCACTTACATTTTCCTACATTCACTTTATGTTTCATCAATATTGCACTTAGGGTTTTGTAGATCTATTTTATAGAGGGCCTCACATAGTGGAGCTCTCATATGTACTATTGATCTATTTTGTGTTGTAATTTGTATGCAAGTGTAGAATATACTTTTATTCATAGATTTGAATCTTGGAGTGGTCCCGTAGGGATACACAAGCCCACTCACCCCTTGTTTGGAGTTAATAAGATCCGAAGATGTCACCATTATTTGAACAAGGTTTTTACGCCTCCTATTGTAAATTATTATATCAAAACAAGTTGTATTTTGTGATCCTTGATTTTAGGATATACCAATGTTGTATTAGTGGAGATCTAGGCTTCCTAAAATGAACATAATAACATTCTTTCATTGTGTAATACTGCTTGTTTTTAATATTTTTCATTATATTGGTGTTGATCATTTTCGCATTATAAGATGATTACAAGCAATACTTGATATTATTGATGATTGATGATTGATAATTACAATGATAAGATCCCATATTTATATACCGATAATCTAATGATACTTTGGGGATGGTTAACCTAGTCCTGACTAGCTCCTAAAATCTTAATCAAATCAAAATAATATTCGAATACAATAGACATTTGGTTCTGTGTTTCCCATGTCAACTATCCAGAACACTGATGTATATGCAATAGTATACCTATCCCTAGATATCATATCATTCCACTAACTTAAAAAATGTTTCATCATTGAAATATTGTAAGAAACAAAATAATATGTTCTTTGTTGCATTATTGAAAACTAATACTAATCTTGATCATCCATTCATGTAAGTGAAATCTTAATTGATTATGGTCACCTATGATACCATGCATTTGCTATGTCACTTTAATATACATTAATGTTTCTTTGATTTTATGTTTATGTTATGCCCCTCTAACATGCATACTAATTTCTCCTTAATTCTATGTTGTTGCTACAACAATATGATATCTAAAATTATAGATTTATTTCACCATATATTGTAATAGTTGATGCCTTTAAAATTCATGTAGATTCATAACAGTTTTGATATCTTTCTAGTTGTTGCTTATGGTACTGTCAATGATGATATGCTAAAACCTTATCTGTTTTTTTGTTTCATTTGTCTCTTTGATATTTTATTCTATTATTATTTCTTTTAAATGGTTCAGCATTGAGTATTCCTCGTGTAGATTAAAAATACATGCCAAACAAAAATAAATAAAATCATAATGACAAAGTACAGAATAGTTGCACAAAACAAACGATTTCTATTAATCGATGGAGTTTAAAAACTCCTTTTTGAATACAACTGGGCCTGTAACCCTTTATTTGTGATACATAGTTATAAGTTATGCTAGGGTTCTCCGAAACCCTAGCTGGCACAAATGGTGGCGCTTCCGAAGAATGTATCTTCAATCCCAATAGAGTGAGTGGGCTTTGTTGTATCCCTTGCTTGGACCACTCCAGCTTAATCAGCTACCATCAATAAACCGGATCTACTGTCAAAAACCTACACACATTAACACTATCAAGGAGTTAGAAATTAATAAGAGGGCTCCACTGTGTGAGCCCTCAGAAACAATCTAAAACCCTAGAAAAATAGAATTCAAGAATTCAACAATAGATCAATAAAAGAAAAGAAGTTACTTGCTTTAAACTAATTTATACCTGTTCTATGTTAACGCAGCTAGACCAGGCGACACCTGGAAGTAATGTGACTGTCAAATCAGCTACAAAAGGCGCCTTGGTGCACTCGTTGAACGCCCACGGGCACTTGATAAACGCCCATGGGCACTTGATAAATGCCCGTGGGCACTTGGTAAACGCTCGTGGGCACTTGGTAAAGGGGTAAACGCCCGCGGATACTTGCGACAATAATGGGGGATTCTGCAGAATGCTGCAGAAGAGATGACGATGAAAGCGGCGACGAAAGCGGCGATGGATGCGGTGAAAGGGTAGCAGAAGAGAGATAGAGGAGATAGCAGTAGAAGAATTAGAATCAGAGATAGCGCATAGGAGATAGAAGTAGCAAAAGACATAGGGTTTGAGCCATCAAGGTGACTCAATTTATAATCCACTCTTAGGGCAGGCGACACCTGGAAGTAATGTGGCTGTCAAATCAGCTATGAAAGGCGCCCTGGTGCACTCTCTGAACGCCCGCGTGCTTCTGGATCTGGGTTACAAATGCCGGTCTGCGTCTATGGCTATGGGTAAACGCCCGCGGGAACTTGGTAAACACCCGTGGGCACTTGCGACAAAGGGTAAACGCCTACGGGCACTTGCGACAAGAATGGAAGATTCTGCAGAATGTTGTAGAAGGAATGGCGTCGAAAGCGGCGACGGAGGACGACGATAGATGCGGTGAAAGGGTAGCAGAAGAATGAGAATCCGAGATAGCAGAGATAGATGAAGGGATAGCAGAAGTCAAGAAGATAGATGAAAATATCCAGGGTCTTTGAGCCATTAAAGTGGCTCGATTTATAATCTACCCTTAGGGAACACTTTAGGGTTTTAATGACACTTTGAACGTGTGGCTAAGATTAAAGTGAATCCAAGGGTAGAGAATAAATCTGGGTTGTGAAATGGATTGAGATGGATGGACGGATGAGATTAAATGAAGGATGGACGCTCAGATTAAATCACTTAAACTATTATTTAAATATATATATTAAAATATTAAAAAATATATATAAATATTAATTTAAATAAATTTGGGGATGAAAAATGGCGGGAAAGGTGAAATTGGGCCAAATAATGGCGGGAAAGTGTGGATTTGGGCCAAATAATGGCGGGAAGGTGGATAACCGACATGTGGCTGACAGGAAGGTATAGATGACTTACAAGTGGCTGGATTTTGGTGTCTACAGATGCCCCTTTTTGAGCTACTTTGTGTGAAGACACAATGCAGCACAAAAACTTAGGACACCTGAAAAGTTGGATCGGACGCAACTCTCTCTCAAGACTAAAGTACAACTTTGAAGACCAAATAATAAAAGAATATTTAAAATTTATCATCTTACCCCCTCAATTGGCGAGCGAGAACAGTTCTCACAAGCCAATTGGAAGAAATTCGAAAGAAAATGAACCGTTTTTGCCCCAACGGTGAAAAAAGGGGTTGGTGTATGAACCATCTATTTATGTCCCAACATAAAAGGGGTTGGTGTACAAACCAGAAAAGAATATGATTGAAGACGATATGAGTGATGTGAAAGATGAACCGTTTTCTGCCCCAATGGTTAGAAAGGGATTTTTGCCAAATTTTAAATTCCATGATCATGTAAGATGAATTCCACTATAGGAAAGTTAGGAATTGATAACGGATGCCCCAACTCCTGTGGGTGAATCCATACTGTTGATGAAATTGCCTTGTTGGTGCCATTGATATGCAGAGATGCAAGATGCATGAAAGATTCCAGAACTCAGAGATGCTCCTAGTGACTGTACGGATAATTCCTCGGGTCAGAACCAATCAACCTAGGTAGCCTTAATCTCTAGCAAGACTTAAAATATTGATGATATGAAATATTGTCCATGTTTCAGGCCCCGTGAACTAGGCCATCAATGACAACTGTTGAGCAAATTAATCTTGGTATGAGGTCACTTGAAAAGTGGGATACCCAAAATTGATTTCCAATTTTCAAACAGTGAAATAATTGATGATGATAAATGGTGAGTGTCCTTATGGTGGTTTAATCCTCTTATCGAATTGCATGGATGTAAATCGTCGCAATCGCCAAGGTGATAGAATATACCACTAGATACGAGGTTTACTTTAATTTAATTTGGCAAAAATATGCATGATGAAAGAAGAATGAATGAAATTGACGATAGATCAGAAGAATTGATGAATGTTGTTAATTTTGTGAAGGTTTTGAATGTTTTTAACCCAATTTGTAAATCAATGATAAATGATGCGCTTTTTGAACAAAATGACAAAATTTGTTTCCAAAACTGTTGTAACCTTCACAAAATGTTTTATTATGATAAGAAGAATGGATGGATGCAAGGAGGAGGTAAGCTTCAATTTTGTAAGTTTTGTTCTTTTATTCAATACTGACACCAAACGTCGGTATGCATTTGGAGGTGGCAGAAACGCCCGTCGGTGTTTGAATGCATCATGAAGCGCCCCACTGCATCTGAATGCACCATGAAATGCCCCACTGCATTTCAGGGCACCAAAACTAGCTATTTAAATAGTTTCAGCGAAAATTTCGCTCATTTGTGCGTTCGAGCTTGAGAGAAGTGCGTCTGAGGGAGTGGAATGAAGTGAAGTGAAGTGAAAGGTTGTGTGGGAGAGTGAAGCACGCGGGAGCTATGGCGGAGATGGGAGCGGACGCGCCAGTGCAGCCAGTCGAGGTATTTTTTTTTTTCATTTAAGCAAGTACTTTTATTTTTTTTATTTCTTTTTTTTTGCAGTTTTTTATTTATTTTTTTTTTTTTGGAAAATTTTGTAACCAATTTTTGTTTTGTTGTTTTTGCAGCTTAGGGTGTTAGAGGCACGACACCGATTCTCCCCTGTCATTTCGGGGATGAGGAGGTCATTGTCCCAGGAAGATTGGGAGCTATTGTAGGCAGTAGGGCTAGCGGAGGCAGCCCAGTTGGAGGTAGTTCGGGCAGATGAGGGGTACCTCTCGGCTTTGGCCGAGAGGTGGGATCCAGATCGGGGGACGTTCCAGCTCCCGACTAGAGAGATGACGGTGACGCTTGAGGATGTATACCACATCCTCAAGGTGCCCGTGGAGGGGGCGTAGGTGGAGGTTGGACGAGATAGGGCCACTGAGATGGCCAAGTTGTTTGGGGATGACTGGAGGGAGATCCGGACGGAGAGCGGGGGGATTCCTTACTTGGCCATGTATACGGCCAAGGAGTTGGTAGTGGTGGAGGCTCTGATGATGTTCGTATTGGCCAACATTGTGGCCCCGAATAGCACCGGGTGCAGGTTTCCATGGAACCTGATGGGTGTAGTGAGCGAGATGCTCACTAATAGGGTAGTGTATGCTTGGGCGCCCTCTTTATTGGCACAGGTGTACCGAGAGTTGTATGAGGTTCGAAGACGGGGCCGAAAGGGCCTAAGCTGCAATTTGGTTCTCTAGTGCTGGGGCTGGGAGCACTTCAGAGTGGCCCGATCGGAGGGGTTGCCATGTGCTTACTGGGACATGAGCCAGGCTTATGGTAGGAGATGGCCAGTGGCGGAGGAGAGACAGTCGAGCCGCCCCGTGAGATCGGGTCAATGTTATAGGAGTTTATGGGCAGACTTAACAAATGCCTAAGTCATTTGGAGGCCCTGGCGGGAGGCAATATGGATCGGGGATGGAGAGCATCTGAGACGGGTGCGACAGGCTATATGGGTAGTGGGTCGAGGCCACAGCGAGGCGGAGTACATACAGATGTCTCGAGTACTCTGCCAAGTCGGATTGAGACAGGATGTCCTCGGTGAGCCAGTGCGCTATCAGAGGCATAGATCAGAGGGGGATTTTTCATGTGTCGAGCCGTGGAGGGAGGCAGTAGAGGACGATGAGGACATGAAGATCCTTGACGTGGACGACGTCGGGGTGACAGCTGAGTATGTAGCATGGATGGCCATAGAGCCGAGGTGGGAGCCACCATTGGTGGCTGGTGGAGCCGAAGAGCCTAAGGCTGGGGCTGGAGAGGGCGAGGGAACTATGGAGGTTCCCAAGTGTAGGGAGGGTCCCTGCCTTCGATCTGACAGTCGAAGGAGAAAGGGGAATATGGCACGACAGGCACCGGGGAGCAGAGATGATAGGGAGGATGATGGCGAGGGCCTAGGAGAGGCTACAGGAGAGACTAGGGAGGTACCCCCTAGCAGGTACGAGGATGAGCTGGCGCAGCTACAGCAGTAGATAGCAGAGCGTGATGCTATGCTAGCTATCCGAGATGAGAGGATAGCTCATCTGGAGCAACAGGTTGTAGAGCAGGATGCCTTGTTAGCTGTTCAGGAGGAGAGGATGGCTCAGATGTAGGCGGACTTGGATGGAGCGACTAGGGTGCCCCAAGATGACAGGGTGACGAGACTCCAAGCAAAGCTAGCAGAGCGAGAGCGACGACACGGGATAGACATATCTAGACTTAGGTCTAGGACTCGTTATATTGAGGCTATGAAGGACACATTGTTTAGACATCACATTGTGTTGCCTGATCCTCCATCCTCCTCTGTCTCTAGGCGTAGTGAGTCTAGGCACACCACTAGGTCTAGGGCTCCTACTAGGTCATAGGGGTCCTCTTTTGATGGTTAGCTTAGTGCTTAGATGCACTCTTTATGAGCCTTGGTGCTCTATTGTATTTTGTAGCCTTTTGGCACTCACTGTACATTTTGATCTTTATACATATATATATATACATGGTTTTTATTTATTTGGTGTTTTACTCTCTTTTGTGTGAATGCCTATGTTTTTGTGATGCATGTTTTTATATGTTTTAATGTTTTTGATGCATATGTGATGGAATGGAATGCAAACTTATAGATGATTAATGCGAGACTAAGTAAATGAAATATGCACTAAGAAGCACTCATACTTTTAGATAGTTATATTTAGCCAACTGTTATCATAATTGTTTAATCAAGGGCACCGAACTTGGTAGCTTGTGAATGAATGATGTATGGAATGACATGAATATGGAAGAAGATATGGAGGTTGATATGGAAGAAAATATGGAGGAAGACTGTTTTACAAAGACTCAAACATGCTAGTGGTATCAAACAAACTTACTAATACCGCCTAATTCAACTAGGACCAAATGTGTGTGCATGCGAGTTTATTAACCAAATCGAAGCATGGTAGTGACTCTAGGCAATCAAAAACCTGCGTGTGTGCAAGTGTGTTCATTAACCTCATCTTGCATAAATTAGGTAACCCCGTTATGGAGAAGACCCCGAAGCTAGTTTGTCCGTATGAGCATTCGTGAGGTCTCTTTTGAGGAGAGACATGTCACCACGCAATGAGTATACTCCACTGCCAGTCAAGCGTCTATAGCCCCGATGAAGGTTAGCTCCATAGTCCATGTTGTTTTAGACCTTTGTAAGCCTTGGGGATGACTACCTATCCGTCTGATCGGACAAGTAGTACGATCCTTACAACTTATTTGGGATCAGTGGTGTGTGAAAAATGTTCATTTCCTTAGAGCTTTGGGGAATCGAATTCTCAACCGAAGTATGATGAGAATTTTACCCTATCCTTACTACTCTGTTTATATTTATATTTTGTAATTGCTTGTGATAGTGGTAAGAACCACTATTTTATGGACTATGTTTGCATGATAGGACAAACGAGGATTACCCTGTTCACTTCGAGGCACAACCCAAGGATGGCGTTATCTCTCTTTGACACAAGATGTTTTTAAGATGTGAAAATGTGATAGGTTTAAGACCGCTTTTGAAATCATTTCCCAATACTCAAGATTTTATTTAGTGTAATTTGTGATATGGCCCTAGAGAACTTTAACATGCATTTCGAAGTTTGCTTAAAACACTAGAAATGGCCGAGTGACTGAAAACATTTTGGCAATGTAAATATGTGCAAATGGAAAATGGATGTACGAATGACAATTCGGTTTGATGGATTTTGTGAAGGTGTCCCTGATTAAGGCAACATGACTTTTGCTTGACCAAATTTTATATCCAAAAGATAGAATGGTCTCTAACATGATATGCAACTATGGATGAAAATGAAATGTTATGGTTTTCAATGAGATGTATGCACATGAAATGCAATGTTTTTGAATGAGATGTATGCAACTAACAATGAAATGCAAATTCTTTTTATTTTATTTGTTTTTTTTTTTTTTTTTACAAGCCATGTATATATGTACATATAAAATTCAAACTATGCATAAAATGCCCTCAAGTGTATAATATTAAGTGGTTCGGGTTCTTCCTCTCCCTCTAAACTGGCAAGTCTATAAGTTCCATTACCCACTATTTCAGTGACCATATATGGACCTAACAAATTAGCCACAAATTTATCTCGAAGATGTAGCAATGCATTGGTGTTTTGTTGATTCTCTTTAAGGACAAGATCCCCTACTTTAAATTCTCTTAGATGAACTTTGGCATTGTAAGCACGTTTCAATCGGTCTTGATAAACTCGCAAATGCTCTAAAGCATTGATTCATTTTTCATCTATAAGTGTGAGTTGATCAAGACGTGCTTGTCTAGCAGTATCATCATCGATAAATTCCTGCAAAGAAATTTGCAAGGAAGGGATCTCGAGCTCAAGAGGCATGATTGCTTCACTCCATAGACCAAAGAAAATGGTGTTTCCCCAATGGGAGTTCTGATGCTTTTTCCGTAAGCCCATAATGCCAAGGGGATTTGTGTATGCCAATCTTTATGATTTTCTTTAACAAGTTTCTTAAGAATAGCAATTA
Organism: Wollemia nobilis; assembly: GCA_028583015.1. Lineage (NCBI taxonomy): Eukaryota > Viridiplantae > Streptophyta > Pinopsida > Araucariales > Araucariaceae > Wollemia > Wollemia nobilis. Next base: position 31,439,180 of record JAQPPZ010016892.1, on the reverse strand, counting down.
TGGTCTTATTGGAAGCTTCCACTTGTCCATTGGCTTGTGGGTAGTAAGGAGTTGAGAAACTATGTTGGATATTATACTTTTCGCAAAGAGCTCGAACATCCTTATTCTTAAAATACTTGTCGTTATCAAAAATTATTTTAGAGGGAATACCAAAACGACAAATGATATGGTGAAGTATAAACTCCACAATTCTAGGACCTGTCATACTGGTTAGAGGAATAGCTTCAACCCACTTTGTGAAGTATTCAATGGCTGTAATGATGAAAGTATGTTGTCCTGAAGAGGCAGGTGAAATCTTGCCAATTAAATCGAGACCCCATTGTGAGAAGGGCCAAAGGCTTTGGATGGGCTGTAAATCTTGTGATGGTATATGGATTAAATTAGCGTGTTCTTGACACTTTTTACATTGTTTAACATATTTGCAACAATCTTGTTCCATAGTGGGCCAATAATACCCCATACGTAAAATACGCTTCACAATGGCCATTCCACTAAAATGACCACCACAAGTACCATCATGGGCTTCAGCAATAGCTCTATGTGTTTCACCTGCTTCTAGACAGTGGAGGAGTACTCCATCATATCCACGTTTATACAACACATCCCCCAAAAGAACAAAACAAGCTGCCTTTTGCTTAAAGCAGCGACAGGCAGTTCGAGACAAATCAGGTGGAAGTGTTCCAAACTTGAGGAAGGCTACTATCTCACTAGACCAAGGCTCATATGGATCCGAATGGATAAAGCAAACATATTTTTCATCCTTAGACTCAGCACGGACAATTGTAGACTTAGAGATTGTGGAAATGATTAGGGGTTGTACCTCTCCAAGGGAGTCCTTTGGAATCAATGATCCAAGAGAGGCCATGGCATCCACAAATCTATTAGTCAAACAAGGCAAACTAGTGATCTCATACCAATCAAACTTAGAGAGCAACTTCATTGCTACATCATGATAAAGCTTAATGGTAGGTTCTTTGGCTTGGTATTCTCCTGTAATTTATTTAACCATGAGTTGAGAATCCCAAAATATCCGAATACGCTTAATACTCATAGCTATGGTTGATTGAAGACCTAAAATTAAGGCTTCATACTCTGCTGTATTATTGGTGCATTGGAAGTCTAGTTTGAATGATAAAGGGATGGGAATCCCTTGAGGTGTATGAAACACGACTCCAGACGCCTCGACCTTTCGTGCACTTAGAGCCATCAAAGAATAGCGTGATGTCAACATCTTCCTCCGGAATGATGTCCTCTTCTTGTTCAGTGATAGCAAATACCGAATCATCTGGGAGCTCAATAATCAAAGGATGATCACTAGGTAGCAGAGCTTTCGCAAGTTGATCGGCTATAACTTGACCTTTAAAGGATTTTTGGCTAATGAATTCAAGATCGAATTCGGTAAGCAACATTATCCATTTAGTGGTACGAGTGTTATTATAAGTGCGAGACATCATATAACGTAGAGGGTTTTCTCTAACTATGACATATGTTGTATGGCTAAGCATATAATGACAAAGTTTCTTAGTGGAAAAAACCACTGCTAAGCACAACTTTTCCACATAAGCATATCGGGTTTCATAGCTTACCAATGTTTGACTAATATAATAGATAGCTTGCTCGCGATTTTTTCCATTCTTTTGTGCAAGCATTGTCCCTAAGGCAAAGTTCATTGTGAGATATAAAGGTTGAAAGGGACCCCTGGACGAGGCGGAGCTAAGACTGGCGGAGATGCTAAGTACTGCTTGATGTCATCAAAGGCTTTTTGACATTCATCTGTCCATAAAAATTGTACCCCCTTTTGTAGTAGGTGGCAAAATGGCCTACACTTATCAGAAAGTTGTGCAATAAAGCGATGGATTGAATTAATCTTTCCTTGCAAACTACGCAACTCCTTCAAATTAGTTGGGGGACACATTTCCATAATGGCTTTGACCTTGTTTGGGTCCACCTCAATACCTCGTTTAGAGATAATAAAACCTAGGAGTTTGCCTGAGGTAACACCAAAGACACATTTCTTAGGGTTCAACCTTACTTTATGCTCTAGAAGTCTACCAAAAACTTTTTCCAATACATCAAAATGCTCTTGTCGAGTTTTAGATTTTTCCAATAAATCATCCACATAATCTTCGATAATCTTATGCATATAATCGTGGAAAATATAAGTCATGGCTCATTGATAGGTTGCACCTGCGTTCTTAAGGCCAAAGGGCATCACCCTGTAACAAAAAGTTCCCCAAGGTGTAGTAAATGTTGTTTTGTGTTGATCCTCAGGGTTTATTCGAATCTGGTTATATCCTAAAAATTCATCCATGAACGAAAGCATTTCATGACCAGCGCAGGTGTCAACAAGAGTATCAATGTTTGGAAGAGAAAATTCATCCTTAGGACATGCTTTATTTAGATCTCGAAAATCGGTGCAAACACGTATCCCCCCGTTAGGCTTGCGAACGGGTACCATGTTAGAAAGCCACTCAAGATAATCAATCGGGACGAAAAATTTAACATCCAGAAGTTTTTGAATCTCCGATTTAACTATGAGGGACACGGTAGGATGCATTTTCCTAAGTTTTTGTTTGACATGTTTAGCATCTTTTTGTAAGGTGAGGTTATGGACAACCAAATTAGGGTCTAGGCCTGGCATGTCTTTGTAAGACCATGCAAATATCTCCTTCTTCCGCTTGAGTAGAGCAATAATTTGCTCTTGTTCCTCTGATGATAGACTTTTATCCAGTTTCACAATTTGGGTGCCATCTTGGTCTGTACGAAGGTCTACATCGATAGTTTCTTCAATAGACATGTGGGAACCTTCCTCAAGCTGATGGGGAGTAGGGATCAGATTTATGTCATCTAAAATGTCATCAAGCTCCTATGCCTTGCTCTCATCTATGTCTTCCTGGAAGACCTCTGGCTTAGAAGATGAAGGTGAATGTGGAGGTGAAGGAGGAATGAGGTTGGCGAAAGCCCTTAACAATTCCTCGAAAAGGATGAACTTTGAAATAGATGGAGGAGATGAAATCCGATCCATGTCAATCAGGCTTGGGTTGATCGAGATTGGCTTATCCGGATCATATGGATTATGGAGCGGGGTGAATAAGTCTTCAAAATTCATTATCGACTTATGGAAGAAAGGATGGCGGAATGGAAGGGAAAACCGGTGAAGACCTCGGAAGACCTGAAGTGCAAAACAACATAGTTTTTCAGTTTTTTTTTTTTTGTAGTTTGAGTTTTTTTTTTTTTTTGTAGTGATGAAAACCACTATTACACACATACATAAAGCAATAAAGTATTTTTATATATTTTGATTTTTTTTTTGGAATTTTCTGATTTTTTTTTTTTTTTTTGTAGTGGTGAAAACCACTATTTTAGTATATACATATAATACAGGTTTGGATTATGGTTTATGGATGTGGCGGAGGGGGTGGTTCACCTCGTTCTTGTGGAAGAAGCAAGCGAAGGATGGCCTCTTGGAGAGGGAACAATTGGAGATAAAACTCGTCTTGTTTAGTGAGGGGAACAATGGGCGCCGACTCTTCTTCAGATTCATCACCATTTGACATGATGTCAAATTCTTCATAGGCTTCATCTTCAAATTCGTCGGGGTGGAGAATTTCTTCTTCTGAATTAAGATTAATGCTTTGAAAAGCTCATTCAAAAGAAGAAAGAGATGGAAGTGGTTGGTATCCCAGACCAAAATGCTCAGTGGGTCTCTAGTATGGCATATCTATGCGTTCAGTTACCCCTTGCTCGTATCAACCTAGGCCAAATTGCTGCCAATTATGTCTGTGGAAATAGCGAGAGGGAAAACCCTCCATCCTTTTGATATTGGCAGGGACTGGATGCTTAGGTTCTAGTATTGTGGTAAGACTAGAAGATGACTCTGTTCCCCCATATACAAAATTAATGAAATTTGGCATAGAACCCATGTTATAAACCGATCCAATGGATAAATGTTGGTCATGTGGACGACCAAAATCTTTAACTGTTTGCACATTGAACGGTGTGATGTGGACATCTTGGATGGCATACTCACCAATACCTGCATCAGTGAGATGGACCTTGAATTGGGAGGGAGAAAGACTAGAATATGGAATAGAAGAATGTGGGATAGAAGAATTGGAAGGATTTGGTTGGGTTGATGCTTCACTAACTTGTGAAACATCAGCTGGTGATGGTTGGGAAGATGGGGGAATAATAGGTGATGTTGAAGAAGGTGTAGAAGAAGGGGGTAATGACGTGGAAAGAGATGATTGGTCATGGCCACATGTGCATGTGGTCACTGATGAAGAAGAAGGAAGATTAGTTGATGAAGAAAGTGGTGAATGAGATGGAATAGCAGAAGAGGAAGATGGTTGCGATATGATGGGTAGCTCCTCAGGAATGGGAGCTTTAGAAGAAGATGGTATAGAAGAAATAGATGGGGTCAAGAAAATATGAGTGGATGGCAACACAATCTCATAAGGATTTGAGACATAGTTGCAATGTTTGAAGGGTTCCGTGTCAGCAGGTACACAATGAACCTGTCCCTCATATACATACTTCAGACATTGATGCAGTATAGAAGGGACACAGCTCATCTCCCTAAGCCAAGGTCGTCCAAGCAATACATTGTATGACATGGTCCCTTCCAAGATGTGAAACAAGGTATGCAAATTTCGGGCCCCTACCTCAATGGGCAAGATAACTGTGCCAACCGTGGAAGATAAAGCATCATTGAATGCTTTAAGAGTAAAAGTCAACTTTGTGATAAGGGATGGCGACAGCTTTAGATGACTCAACGCCGATGTTGTAATGATATTGATTGAGGAACCGGTGTCAATTAAGACTCTCTTGAATGGCTTGTTATCGATCTTGGCCATGATATGTAGTGGAGGATCTATACTTTCTGTTGACATAGGTTTGATTTCAAAATCATAGAAAGTGATGGAGGGCTCCATGCATGTTTGAATACTTCCCACAAAGTTGTTGAAGGCATTAGTATCTTGAGTTTGAAGCTCGATTGACTTTAATATTTCCATTAATGCCTCTCTATGCGGGGGAGATTGTTGAATGAGGTCATAGATCGATAACTTGGCATAAGCCATTTTTAAACTGGTAGTTAACCGGCTACTCAATGACATGATGGGTCATTGGTGTTGAGTAGAATGATTTAGCGGTTGTTGAGAAGTACTAGCACGTCGTTGGGTCATCGTTACCCGAGGTGGACTCGGGGCTTGTACAGTGGCCGTGGTTCAGCCTCGATTTGGTTGGTTTGCCCTTTGATCCCGGGTTACTACGTTAATAGTACCCACAAAACCTTGGTATTGTTGTACATGGTTGACTTGATTAGGAGGAGTTACCCGAGTTACTCCCCCGAGTTGTTGGAGCTTCCTCCCGATGTGGAAGGGGTGTTTGAAATATACCAAGATTTTGATTTTGTTGGGCTAAGGGGCTATCCAATTTAATGGCTCCAATCTCAATAAGATCTTGGATCACATGTTTGAAAGTTGTACAATTATTGATATCGTGCCCATTTTTCCTATGATAAGGACATAATAGGTACTCCTTGTAATACTTCCCCCTTCTAGATGGGTCTAAAGGTTTAAACTCAGGTAATGTTAATTGATTTGTGCTATATAACTTATTGAATATGATCGCATATGGTTCATCTAAAGGTGTGAATTGTCGCTTGGGACGATTATTTTTCCAAGGTCGAGTTTCCATGGTTGGCCCAGTATTGGGAGCTGATTGAGCTGGTTGAGGAGGGGCAGGTACCGCATGATAAGTGATTGGTTGCGGTTGACTTTGCATTACTTGTTGTTGTTGAGCCATTACGGGCTGGCTCACCACCACTTGATTAACTTGGTTAACATTTGAGGCTGTACTAGCCCGTGTTTGTTTGTTTTGGCCATAATTATTATTTCGTTGTTGGCCCTTTTGTTGCCATTCTTTTCTACGGGGTTTTAAAACACCCTCTTGGACTTTAATGTCTTCTATGGTACTTGCTTGGGCCAAAGCCTCTTCAAAAGTCCTGGTATTGTTGTAATTGGAGTAACCAAGAGATAGGTTTTAGACAACTCTGGGTAAACATTTTGGTTAACTCCTCCATTGGTAGGGAGAATGGCAGCTTATTAATGATAGCCCTCCAACGGTTTCCAAAGTCATAAACAGTCTCATCGTCATGTTGCTTGAGCTTGTATAAGTCAGCTAATGAGACTCTCTTTTGAACATTTAAGGAGAATCATTCTAAAAATAGATTAATCAATTGTTCGTAAGCATAAATGCTATGGTGAGCTAAATGATTGTACCATTGTATAGCATCTCCCCCTAATGTCTGAGGAAAAGTTCTGAGCATAAGAGCGTCATTATTTTGGATTCTAAAGCAGGCATGCATGAATGAGCTCACATGTTCATGAGGATCCTCAGTTCCTCGAAATTTGTCAAACTTCGGTAATGTGAAATCAGTCGGATATGGCGGTGAAGGTACCGAAGGATGAATTGGTTGATTGATCAATGACCTTAGCGTAGGTTTCTGACTAGATGAGCCAGGCATGTTGAGCATAAGGTTGTCAATCTATTTTTGTATAGCATGGAGTCGAGAATTTCATGAAAATTCTGACTCGTTTGATGATTATGATGATGTAATGGAAGAGTGGAAAATTGATGAGATGGGATGAAATTGCCTGAATTAGGCAGTGTGGAATGGACAAGTTGTTGGTATAGATGATACCGAAAATAAGGTGATTGGGGTAGATGATGAACTGGACTAGGTTGGGAGAAAGGTGGGGTAGGAATGGACACCACCGAAGATTGGGGTACCAGTGTGGGGCCTCGAGCTAATAAAAGTCGGGTCGGGTAGAAATTGGTTGGGGTGTAGGATTTACTACGACAAGTGGTTGGGCATTTTGTTGCTGTTGTTGCAAAATCAATTTGTCGAGATACTCCTTAACCTTATTAATCTCTAACCCAAGGGAGGTGGGATGATTGGATGAAGGTGGAGGGCAGGCTGCCATGGTAGTCACAGAAGACTGCATAGCAGGGGAGATGAAGTTGGGAGGGCAGGCTGCCATGGTAGTCACAGGGGACTGCACAACAAGAGCAATGAAGGTGGCTGAAGTAGGCGATACCTGGGAAGGAATAGTAGACTGTGTCCCAGGTAGGGTGAAACCATAAATGGTTTGGGAAGAAGAGGGTTGAAATTGGTTATGGCTAGAAGAGTTTCCACCAACTTCATAAAGAGAATTGGTGTACACCCAGGTACATGGAGGAGAAAGTGGTCGGGAATACACTACATTTGTCTCCAAAGGAGGACAATTGAGCATCTGGGAATATGTTGGAGATGAAGCCGACTGAACAGATACCACATTAGCCTCAAAAAAAGGGTTAGTGTAGACCTGAGTGAAACCAGCGGGTATGGTTGATGCAATATCCTGTTGAAAAACAAAATCTTGCATAGGGGAATATTGGATTGGCTCAAGGACATAACCAGTGCCATCTCTTAAGTGAGTTTGCACTTGGGCCATATCAATGTGGGTAATATGACAGGAATTGTCTTCCTCCATGGGCATGGCCATGCGATAGACGGTAGAAGGACGTGAAAGACCTGCAGGCGAACCTGCCTGAAATTCACTATTCATTTGATTATTTAGATTTAACACTTTAGATTGATTCCTTGTTAAGACCATAGAGCAATAAATATAAACAGATTTAGAAAAGAAGAATGCAAAACTAGAATGATAAATTTACACTACAAAAATTATCAGAAAACAGTCACAACCTAGGTTTCAACCAATATGTCTTACTCACGGTTAATTAATTATTTTCTCGATCTTAATCATGCAAGAAATTTTAAGTGTCCGGTTTATGAGTTTTGCATGTGATCTAATCTTGAATTATTCACAAAAAAGGTAAAAACTATGGCTAGGAACGGACAACGAGATTCTTATCGGTGATGAAATCCAAAGAAGTTTGCTCGGGGGTGACCTATGGTGTCTAAGGCAGAATTTTAATGGATGGAGATGAATTCCACCGTCACTAAACTTCAAGCAATACCTGGTGATGAAATCCAGATATCACTGTTTTAAATGCAATATGAAAATGCAATGATTTTTTTTTTTTTTAAATGTTTTAGTTATCTAATGTGTACATACAAGGCTATAAATCAAAATTTCTAATGATCTAAGCAAGAGGCTACTGAAAACATGTCATTTCATCTGAAGAAGTGAAGTACACCATTTAAAACCCCCTGCCTACCAATGATATCAGATATCAAAGGAGAAACCGGAAGGTTCGTCCACTTCTCTGCCTGGAATCACCCAATGGCAGGAGTACTATTGACATCCAATCAATAGTCCTACTTAGATAATTAAAACAAATAATTCGTAGCTATTCTAATATGCAGCTAGGTATGCAAATTTTTTTTTTTTTTAATGCAAGCAACAATCAATAATGCAATGCAAAGAAAAATGTAATTAAAAATAACTGTTCTTTTCCAGATTACTTAGTTTTTGTTCATTTTAAAGTAATGATCTGAAAAAGAAACAAAATATGGCAGAAAAACCAAAAAACGTAAAAAGTATAGCACTTACTTGGAAGCCTATGCTTTTCTGTAAAACTGACTTCAAACGCCCACGGGAGTTTGCACAGGCTAAAACTCACCTCTGCATTTCGTATTGGACTTCCAGACGCCCCTCTGCATCTGCTGCGTTTTCTGCAAACTCAGAAACCCTAGTTCGCTAGAACAATGAATTTTGCGATTTTTGGAACCTGCAAAATAAAACAGAAAATAGGAACATATTAGTAAAGCAAGTATTAAAAATATGAAACCCTAGGGGGTCCCACCGTGATCGCCATTTGTAGATTAAAAATACACGCCAAACAAAAGATAAAACCACAATAATGGAATACAGGGAAGTTGCACAAAACAAACGATTTCTATTAATCGATGGAGTTTAAAAACTCCTTTTTGAATACAATTGGGCCTGTAACCCTTTATTTGTGATACAAGATTACAATTCGTGCTAGGGTTCTCCGAAACCCTAGCTGGCACAAATGGTGGCGTCTCCGAAGAATGTATCTTCAATCTCAACAAAACGAGTGGGCTTTGTTGTATCCCTTGCTTGGACCACTCCAGCTTAATCAGCTGCCATCAATAAACCGGATCTGCCGTCAAAAACCTGCACACATTAACACTATCAAGGAGTTAGAAATTAATAAGAGGGCTCCACTGTGTGAGCCCTCAAAAACAATCTAAAACCCTAGAAAAATAGAATTTAGGAATTCAACAACAGATCAATAAAAGAAAAGAAGTTACTTGCTTTAAACTAATTTATACCTGTTCTCTGTTAACGCAGCTAGACCAGGCGACACCTGGAAGTAATGTGGCTGTCAAATCGGCTGCGAAAGGTGCCCTGGTGCACTCTCTGAACGCCCGCGTGCTTCTGGATCTGGGTTACAAATGTCGGTCTGCGTCTGTGGCTGTGGGTAAATGCCCGCGGGCACTTGGTAAACGCCCGTGGGCACTTGCGACAAAGGGTAAACGCCCGCGGGCACTTGCGACAGGAATGGGAGATTCTGCAAAATGCTGCAGAAGGAATGGCGGTGAAAGCGGCGACGGAGGACGGTGATAGATGCGGCGAAAGGGTAGCAGAAGAATGAGAATCCGAGATAGCAGAGATAGATGAAGGGATAGCAGAAGTCAAGAAGATAGATGAAAAGATCCAGGGTCTTTGAGCCATTAAAGTGGCTCGATTTATAATCTACCCTTAGGGCACACTTTAGGGTTTTAACGACACTTTGAACGTGTGGCTAAGATTAAAGTGAATCCAAGGGTAGAGAATAAATCTGGGTTGTGAAACGGATTGAGATGGATGGACAGATGAGATTAAATGAAGGATGGACGGCTCAGATTAAATCACTTAAACTATTATTTAAATATATATATTAAAATATTAAAATATTAAAATATATATATAAATATTAATTTAAATAAATTTGGGGATGAAAAATGGCGGGAAAGGTGAAATTGGGCCAAATAATGGCGGAAAAGTGTAGATTTGGGCCAAATAATGGCGAGAAGGTGGATGACCGACACGTGGCTGACAGGAAGGTATAGATGACTTGCAAGTGGCTGGATTTTGGTGTCTACACCTTGTGTTCTTTTTTATACCTTTCTTTTGGTTCTTTTAAAATTTTCTAGTGGTACTTCCTATTGAAAGTTTTCATCACTTAATGACCAAGGATAATATCATATGATGTACTTCTATGTAAACCTATGAGTAAACACTATAGAATATATTTAACTATTATTTTGGCATGTCATATATATCATGGTTAACCTTGTCAATAATAAACCTTTAACTTACAACTTGTAATTAACCTAAAACCTAAGTGTTATGTTGGATTAGGTGAATATGATTATATATTATGGGTTTTGCTATTGGTATAAACACCCCTCATCTACTCAATCCATTACATTGGATTGTTATAATTTTTATCTGCTAAAAACCTTCTAATTAAAATACATACATCGACATAATTTTCATAAAATAATAAAATTAATTGAAATGAAAATACAAATACGTAAATGGAAATATGACAACTTTATTAATTAAAATAGAATTACAATGTAAACTTGTTAATCTCTTGGACGGAGCAAACTCCTTAAAAGTAAAAATTTAATGCAATATAAAAAATAGATGCATCTATCTATACCCCTTCTCAAAGACTCCTATTAACCTTAATCCTAATACACTCTATAAAATAGGTCTACAAAACCTAAGTACAATATTGCTGAAATGACCCCGGTACTGCACTTTAAATTCTTAATAACAATCTCGAGGACCCGTTAACCCATTATGTAAATTGTTTCGTTACATAAAAACAAAAGTAGTGCACCTCAGAATGATTATTAAACTGGAAGGAAATTCTATCTTAGGAAAGAGACTCAATAGAAACTGCCTGTAGGGTTGTACAAATGATGCAACAGCTCTCTGCTTTAAAGTTATTCTTTTATAAACCATGGAGTGTGTGTTTATAAAAAAGAAAGAAAAGTTACGCTTCCTGTTCAAATCTAAAATTCCTTCGGTAAAGCGAACTGTTAAATCTACTATGGTGACGATGATGCTATTTTCTATAACCGGAACTATTGGGGACGTGATGATTTAGATAGATATCTTGATATACTCCTCTTAAAATCTATTTTTTTGTCTTTTTATTTGAAATAAAAGTTTATCAAGGTGAATATAGTGATGTATATTAGAATTTGAAATCACAACTAACATAAATAATTTTTTTTGTTTAATTGGTATATTTAGTATAAATTTGAATTTGATTCCCTTTATTTCATTTATTTATTTTGTTTCATAGGCAAAGTTCAAATTTTTGGGTATCTCGAACATCACTTATTCCACGTGGTTGTCGAGTTCAAATTTTGGGGTGTTCTTAATACCACCTATTCCACCTAGTTCTTGATAAACCAACATAACCAGCATGAGGAAGACCCTGTCCCTAACACTACCTATTCCACCTCATTGTTGTTAAAACGACATGAGGAAGACCACCGACTACTCTGGACTGAAATACACAAACTATTACTTTACAAACAAACATACTATAAAATTTAAACCAAAATTTCTAAAAATAAGGAATCCTATTTCATATCAGAAGCTCTTATAAAAAGAATGTAAAGTGCGCACCTTGCTATGGTTGCGAGTCTGAGTTTTAGTGAAGGATTCATATCGGACAATTTTTAGCAAGTTGTACTTATCTATTAACAAGCCGCTATAAACAATTTGGTTTAGAGGAGCATATTTTGGTTATGAATTTATATTCATAAGGGATAAGGTAATTATTAAATGTTATATTCCTTTTCTATTGAGTTATTAAATAATTAATTTAATATTTATAATTTTTAAAGTATTATTTTTTTAATGTTAATTGTTTGATAAAGATAATTTGTAGTTAGGTTTTGGTCTTTTTAAGAAGGTTTAAAGTTCAAACCATAACATAGTTGTCATGTGTGTGGTGGTTGGCTGCTCCAATTTGATGTCCTATGGTTGCAGGTTAGATTCCCTTAACTTAGATGGCTACGGGCTAAATTTTGTTAACTTGGTCTAATCCACTAGGCTAGGGTTTATAATGGTAGCACCCAATAATGTTACTGACTCCCTTATGCATTAATTTTTTATTTTTATATTAATTAAATTATTATTATCTTAAATTTAATTTTATATAATTTTAAAAATTTGCTTTTATTATTCGTTCATGTAAAGGAGTTCTAGAGCAAGTGGGTAGTTAAAACTCTTCAGTTGAAATGTAAAGGTCCCAGGTTCAAATATCTCTCTATCTCTCCTCACATGCTGTGGATATGCTATGTACAGGAGGTTACAAATTAAAAAAAATATATTTTTATTTTATATATATAATAAATAAATAAATAAATAAGAACAAGGTCAACATTGTATGAAATAATAATATGAAATTTTATGAGTAATTAAAGTGACTCAAGCAACATTTTGATGGGTTGTTTAAAGGTAATCCATAAGATGTTGAAGGAATCATTCGGTATCATGAGGGCACGATCATGATAACATTCATTGAATACCTCGGAGTTCAGTCTAATAATTATTATGAAGCTTGTGCTCTCTAGAGGAGTCTAGATCTCAGCAAAGGACTACCTAACCCAATGATATTTGAAGGGGATTCTCTAAATGTGATTAATCATGTTAAGAATAACACCAAGGCAGGGTGGAATATTCAAAACATTATACAGGAGAGTCAATTTATTCTTAGGCAGCTTCCGATCAACATAGTTCAACATGTTTTTAGAGAGGCCAATGTGGTTGCAGATTTGTTGGCTAACAGGGTAGCCAATCAGAATGATTTCATAGTATGGGAAGATTCATTCCCTCAAGAAAATATCATTGTTGCTAAAAATTATGTTGAGAACAATTCCAAATGATAGCAAGTGTTGTTCCAAAGGTATTTTCCTCAACACCACGGGTGTTCCCATTAACACCATGGTCAATTGTTTACCTTCCCATTTAATCATTACCTCTCAAAATTTTGATTGTACATTTTTCCAAGAGGTTCAATTAGAACACAGAACAACTTCTGAGTCATTTTGGAATCTTTCCAATGTCCCGTGCCTCCACTTTATCCACCACTTTTTCTCTCATCTCACTAAGTCCACCTTTCAAATTTTCCAACTCCGTCACCCATTCACCATTTGTGCTGACCACATCACCAGTTTATTCGACCCCTTCAACCGTATCATCCCTCATTTCCTCATCCTTTTTCACATAGTTTCCCTTTCTCGTACCCTAGCTGATGTGTTCCAATATCATTGTGCTATGGTTGGTTTTCCAAAATGCATCAAAAATTACCTCCTATTTTTTAAACCTCTTTTTTGCGGCCTTTGATACACCTTAATCCACCACCTTTTGGATCGTGTTCATTTTGTGTTTGGCATCCTTTCCACTATGTCTCAATGTTGTTTATGTTACTACTATCGTTTGTTTGATTTTGTGGTCATTATTGAGCCTTTTGAGTTGTAGCTTGACCCTGTTGTTGATGCCTTTCTTGAAGCCAATATATTCATTCCCTTCTTCAAGCTATTCGATGGTGTTGACGATGGAGTCACTAGTGAGTTCATCAGTTCGTGGAATGACGATGTGGTTCAGATTCTATGGATCTCAAATGAGGTAAATATCCATATTTTGGATGAAATTTTTGGGTTGTCTTCCAGTGTCATGGCGGTGAGATGGGACCATCATAACCTCAAAGAAGAAAAAGATAAATTTCTCTATAAAGGTAAGGATTTGACCTAGGTTAAGGGGGGAGTTGTCCGCTCCTCTCTCCCTCAGCTTTAGGACTCTGTTATTATCCCCATTATGCAATATATCACTGTGGACAATGTTAACAGTCCCCTATGATCCTTCCACCTCACCTTCGTTAATCATTTGTGAGACATTAAGCCTATTAGCATTCCTAACTTCCTGTTTCGGTCCATGAGCCTTACCATAGAAAACTATAGGGATAAGAAAACATCCAAGTATACTTTGCACCAAGGTTTATTCCTCATTATTTATAAACATGCTCTCTTGTCCCAACCTATTGTTGGATCATTTGTGTCTCCTTATATTACTATGTCCTATCTTGAGTAAGCTTCTAGGTCTGACTCCTGTTATCCAAATCCCCCAATTAATCCCTATAGTCGTTTACCCCTTCTAATGGTCTCTCCAAAGTTTTTTCACTCAATCTCAATTAGGCCAGCAACAAGGATGAGGAAGGTCCACCGTCTAAGCCCAAGTATTCAGTCCCAATGGATTCCCATGCTACTACATTCATAAGCAGACCCTTGAGGAGAAAAAGGAAGGCTATTCGCCCTTCTCTTCACAAAAGTTTGTGATGTTTGAAAAGAAAAGGTGCTGACAGAACCCAACCCACGCTTGAGGTCATTTTGGATGATGAGGAAGATGGCAAGTATAATGTTGGTGATGCGCTTCAGACCAGAACCATCAATCATGTTACCAGCGTGGTGGAGAAACTCATAACATTAGCCAATATGGTCAAGGAAGCGTACATCATATTCTCACACACCATCAAGGAGATCCATAAAATCCCTACTGCCCTCAATGCTCTCCTTGTAAAGAGCCAAAATAATACTATTAAATAGGAGGATGAAGATGATTCCCAGTAGTTTTGAGAGTAGGGTAGCTAGCGGATGGTTTTCTCATGAAATTTTGAATTATGTGGTGATGTTGTTTCCCCTGGTCATGGATTTAAGTATGTATGCTTGTTTTAATCTTCTTGTTCAGTTCTTGGAGGTAGTTTGTTTAAAGCCTTTGTAGGTTGTTGGTCATCTTCATGTTCATCCCTGTGGCTCTGGGATGTTTCAAATTTTGTACTATTGGCATTTTGAATGCCTTTTGTATTAGGGATTGGGTCCCTTCAACCCGACAATTAATTAAAATCTTTTACCTACCCAAAAAAAATGTTATTATTATTAGTTAATTCAATTAATTTATAGGTCGAAGGGTTAACATTGTCAAGGACAACCAAGAATAATACTTTATTTCTAACATGTTATAGACAAGTTCTAATAAAATGTAATTATATCAAGGATTTTGTATATGTGTACTTAATCCATTATGTAGATGTCTAAGGTCATCTTTTATTCTTCATGTGTTATTTCTTTTAATTTGTTAGTATCTTAGTTTATGATTTAAGTTCATGTATTCATTTTGTTCAACTGGATAAAATATTATAATATTGATCATGCTATCAGAGTGGATATTGAGCATCATTGCTTGGTTTTCTATAAACTCTACTTAGATAAAGGTAAATCTTATACAAATATATCAAAACAGCAAATAATTTTCCACAATGAAAAACTTATTATATAATAATCCATATAATAAGATAGAAATAAATAATACCTTTAAGGTAGAGTAACATTTGTAATACACTTTAAGGAAGTAATAAATCCACAAGATATCCTAAGATGAGATGGCCTATTTGTGGGTATAGATGATTACAAACAATACTTGATATGATTGATGACTTATAATTACAATGATAAGATCCCATCTTTAGATACCCATCATCTAATGATACTTTGACAATGGTTAACCTAGTTCTAACTAGCTCCTAAACCCTTAATCAACTCAATATAATATTCCAATATAATAGACATTTGGTTCTATGTTTCCCATGTCAAATATCCATAACATTGATGTATATGCAATAGTATACCTGTCCCTAGATATCTATCATTCTACTACCTTAAAAAATGTTTTATCATTGAAACATTGTAAGAAACCAAATAATATGTTCTTTGTTGCATTGTTGAAAATTGATACTAATCTTTATCATTCATTCATCTAAGTGAAATCTTAATTGGTGATGGCCACCTATGATACCATGCATTAGCTATGTCACTCTAATATACATTAATGTTTCTTTGATTTTATGTGTATATTATGCCACTCTAACATGAATACTAATTTCTCCTTAATTCTATGTTGTTGCTACAACAATCTGATATCTAAAATTATAGCTTTATTTCACCATATATTGTTATAGCTGATTTCTTTCTAATTCATGTAGATCCATAATAGTTTTGATATATTTCTAGTTGTTGCTTATGGTAGTGTCAATGATGATATGCTAAAACTTTATCTTATTTTTTTTGTTTCCTTTATCTCTTCAATATCTTATTCTATTATTATTTCTTTTAGATCGTTTGCCATTGAGTATTCCTCGTGTTCTTTTTTATATCTTACTTTTGGTTTTGTTTAAACTTTGTAGTGGTACTTTTTATTGAAATTTTTCATCACTTAATGACCAAGGCTAACATCATATGATGTACTTCTTTGTTAACCTATGAGTAACCACAATATAATGTATTTAACTATTAGTTATGTATGTCATATATGTCATGATGAACCTTGTCAATGATAAACCTTTAACTTACAAATTGTAATTAACCTAAAACTTACGTGTTATGTTGGCTTAGGTGAATATGATTATGTATTTTGGTTTTTTCTATTGGTACAAATACCCCTCATCTACTCAATCCATTACATTGGATTGTTGTAATTTTTCTCTTCTAGGAACATTCTAATTAAAATACATATATCAACATAAATGTTGTAATAAATAATAGAGTTAATTAAAAATAATATAGAAATATTGTAATACAATTTGAAAATATGATATCTTAATTAATTAAAATAGAATTGCAATGCTAACTGGTTGGTCTCTTGAGGAGAAAAATCCTTAAAAGTAAAACTTTAATGCAATATGTTGAAAGAGATGCATCTATCTATACCCCTTCCCATTTTTAAGACTCCTATCAACCATAACCCTAATGCTTAAGGGTCAGACTCACATGCAAGTGGGGATCCGAGCTAGAACCATGTACTAAAGAAGCAATTACATTCTTAATAAAGATTACACTAAATGACCCCATTCGTATAGGCAATTGAAGTTCTACATGTACGTTTCAATGCATTATATAATAACATTAGGATGGGGTCCTAACATTAGGAAGGGGATCATTACATAATAATTTTGGGATGGGATTATTGCACATGGGAATAGGAGAAAATAAACTTAAGAAAATATATTGAAATGCGCTTAAAAAATCATCGGTTACATTGCTTAAATACTATAGGCTTAACAACCTTAGAAGAAATTAAGGGAAGTTAGGAAATGAAAGAAAATAGGGAGGAAAAATAGAATGGAATTTGGTGTCAACTGCCTTGCCACCCATGTCGTCCAATCTATCCAGTCAGCTACCATCCAAATCAATCTTCTTGCCCAGTCAGCTACCGTCCAAGGAAGTAAAAGGGTAAGGTCCAAAGCTTACCATTGTAAATAAATTTTTACCCTTTTCACTGTGTCATTTTCCAACATTATCCCCCTTAAAGTTGAGAGGCCTGACTATACAGTCTCTCAGCTTTATATATTGAGCTTTAGCTATACCTTTGGTGAAGATGTCAGCAATATTATCCAAAGTATTACAATATTGAAGCTCAACTATCTGTTGTTCCACCATATCTCGAATGAAGTGATATTCTATATCAAAATATTTTGATCTACTATGGTGGACTGGATTATATGCCAACTAAATGGCACTTATGTTATCACAATATAGTCATGTTGGACCAGTTTTACTTTCTCCAATATCTTCAAGAACTTTTCTTAACCATAGGGCCTGAGTACTAGCATGAGTGATGGCTATATACTCAGACTTAGTTGATGACAATGCTACAATAATTTGTTTCTTGGAACTCCATGTAATTAGTCCTGATCCTAGACTAAAACAATTTCCTGATGTAGATTTCCTATCATCTATGTTGCTACCCCAATCACTGTCACTAAAGCCAACTAAATTCACAGAATTACATTTTTGGTAATGAATTCCAAAATCCAATGTACCTTTTACATATCTTAATATCCTTTTAGTTTCTTGTAGATGCAGTTCAAAATGACTAGCCATAAATATTGAAACTAGAGAAACATCATATTGAATATCTGGCCTAGTGTTGGTGAGAAACAATGGACTCCAAACCATGCTTATGTAAGTGGTCATGTCAACCTTTGATGCTCCATATTCCTTGCTCAATTGGATCCCATGTCCAGTTGGAGTTGCAACTAATTTGCACTTCTCCATGGAAATTTTTTTTATCATGTCTCAAGCATACTTGTGTTTACATATGAAGATCCCTTTATTTGATTGATGCACTTCCATACCTAGGAAGTATTGCATAAAACCAAGATATTTCATCTCGAACTATTTCATCATGGAGTTTTTGAACTCCATATTCATTTTATTATTACTACCCATAAAATATTAGATCATCGACATACAAACAAACTATGAGAATTTCTACTCCATGCTCTAGGTAGTACAGAGTTGGTTCACTTTTGCTTCTTGTGAATCCATACTCACTAAAATAGCCATCAATATGTGAGTACCAGGCTCTTGGTGCTTGCGTGAGGCCATAAAGTGCTTTCTTTAATTAGTAAACAAGGTTCTCTTTACCCTGTTCTTGAAAACCTTGAGGTTGTTGAACATACACCTCTTCTATCAAGTATCTGTTTAGAAAAGAACTCTTTACATCCATGTGTTGAACATTCCATCCTTTATGAGCTGCTAAGGAAAGAACTGATCTAATTGTCTCTTGTCGTGCAATAGGAGCAAAGGTTTCCTCATAGTCAATGCCAAATTTTTGAGTAAAACCCTTTGCTACTAGTCTCTCCTTATGCCTCTCAATGCTTCCATTAGCATTGTACTTGGTCTTGTAGACCCATTTACATCCAACACATTTTTTCCTTTTTGTAGTTGTATTAGCTCCCAAGTATCATTATTGTTTATAGAGGTTATTTCCTCTTTCATGGCTTCTTTCCATATATTTTGAGTACATGCCTTCTCATAGCTGGTTGTTTCTAGCTATGTACTAGCCAATAAGGTATAATTAACTACATCTCCCATAGGATCATGGGAATCATCATCTCCATACAATTGAAAATTTTCAAATTGTTGCAAAACTGAATTCATCTCACTAGCTTGACTTCTAGTGAATCTTCTCTGGAAATTCTAATCCAACATTTGAAAGGATGGATGATGTTGTAATGTTCTTTTGCCTCTTGATGGAGAGTTTCTGTTGATGTCCATTGGTGAAGAACTTACTGATCTCTGTGGAGAAGGACTTAAAGTATTTGTTGAAGTACCTGATGTAGCTCTTTTGAATGGGTTTGGAGGGGGTGGTGTGCCTTTGCTTTGATTTGGAGATACCTGTTGTACCTATGAAGAACTTACATCATGGGATTCATCATCAACAAAAATTCTTTGATGAACCCATTCTCCCCCTTCATAAAAAATTACATCCCTAGAGATTACAACTTTATGAGTTTTGGGATTGTAGAGTCTATATCCTTTTGTAGACTCACAATATCCTACAAATATACAAGCTTGAATTTTTGGATCAAGCTTCTTTCTTCTCTCGTCGGGAATGTGTACATATGCTAAAGAACCAAACACTCTGAAATGCTTTACATTAGGTTTCTTTCAATACCATGCCTCGTAAGGAGTGACACCATCTAAACTAGAAGTTGGACTTCTGTTTAGAATATATACACTGGTTCTTATAGCCTCTGCCCAATACATATGAGTGAGATGCTTTATCTGGAGCATTGATCTCACCATATCAACTATGGTGTGATTTTTTCTCTCTGCCACACGATTTTGTTGTGGGTATATGCAGTGGTAAATTGCCTTTTGATCCCACTATCTTTACAATATTTCAAAAAATATTTTGAGGAGTATTCACCTCCTTGATCTGTCCTAAGACATTTTACATAGTTCCCACTTTGATTCTCTACATTATTTCTAAAATCTATGAAGCAATCAAAAGCTTCATCTTTGTGTTTCAGAAAGTAAATCCAGCACATTCTAGAGAAATCATCTATGAAAGTGAGAAAATAAAAACTATTTTCGAGACTTTGTGTTTGCATTGGACCACAAATGTCCGAATGTACTAACTATAGTGGATAGTTGGCTCTCCACGCTTGTCCTATCGGAAACTTTGATCTTGAGTGCTTTACCAAAGCACATCCTTCATAGACTTCTTTTTGATCATGGATTTTGGGAAGTCTTGTCACCATAGCTTGATTAGTTAACAATTTCAAGCTAGCGAAATTGGGGTGACCATATCGCAAGTGCCAAAGGACACTTGGATTTTTTATGGCTACATTTGCAAGTTGAGCTCCTCCTGGATCATTAAACTTGAGAGGAAATAATATGTTCTTGGTCATGGGGACCTATGTAATGACACGATTATAATTATTTTTATCAAAAATGATACATTGTCCTTCATCAAATACAAGTTTGTAATTATTCTCCATAATTTGCCCAACACTTAGTAAATTATGTTGGAGCTTTGGAGTGTAGTAGATGTCATGCACATTTTTCAGTCCTTCTTTAGTTGGAACCTCCATGGCTCAAATTCCCTCTACTTGCAATGTTTTATCATCCCCTAATTTGATTTGGGATTTATAAGTGGAATCAAGAGTAGCAAATAAATATTTGTTACCACTCATATGGTTGGAACAACTAGTATCTAGAATCCATGTGTCAGATAGATTCTGTTCTCCATAATTACCATATTGATTGTTGTTGCCTTGTGAATATTTTGACCAGCAATCACGAGCGAAGTGACCTGGTTTGCCACAATTGAAACATGTTGTTTTGGACTTGTCACTTACTCACCCTTGATTTCCACTTTGTTATTTATTTGCACCTCAATTCTGATTTCCACCTCTTTGTTGATTACCTCCTCTGTATGAGTTGCCTCCTCTATTGGAATTGCCTCCTCGGTTTTGGTTGCCTCCTCTGTTTTGGTTGCCTCCTCTATAGTTGCCTCTACCTCTACCTCGTTGCTTACCTCTTCCTTGACCTCTTCCCCATCCTCTTGCATTATTTTCATTGGAAGTGAAGGCCTTATCATCACCTCCATATCTTGTTGAAGGAGTTTCAAGAAACCTCTCTTCATGTGACATTAACGATCCGATTAATGCATCGAATGTTAAAAGGGAAAGATATTTAGATTCTTCTATTATGATGGCAATGTGATTCTATTTTTGTGTAAGTTTTCTCAACACTTTTGTTACAATTATCTCAGGCTTGATTTCTTCGCCTAATGTACTCATTTTATCTACAAGTGCTTTTACTCTAACACAATAATCACCTAATTTTTCATCATCTTTCATCTGGAGATTCTTAAAATCTCGCTTCAATGTTTGAAGCCTTACTTTCTAGACTTGATTACTACCTTGAAATCCATCACTCAATGCTTTCCATGTGGCTTGTGTAGTTGTACAAGCAGCAATTCTAGGAAATATGTTTTTCTCCAATGCATCTTGGAGATGAGAAAGAGCATATGAGTTTCTCTTCTTATCTTCTTTTCGAGTATTTTTGTCTGTTGCACTGAGGGTGGACTAGTATGTGGGTTTCGTATAACCTTCCTCTATAATTTCCCACAATCCTCTTCCTATGAGTAAGGTCTTCATCTTTATAGACCAGTACTCATAGTCATAACCGGTAAATTTTGGGATGGGTAAACTATTGTGTGAAGCCATAGTTACCAAAAAACTTTTTATTTCACGGTTACAAAAAATACTTTGCTGAATGAAAGAAAGAAGGAAGGGTTTATAAATTTAAGTCAAATCTGACTTGTTCTACCCTGTCATTGACTGCTTGCTCCTCTTGATGTGGAGATGCTCCCTCTTGATTTGCAAAATTATCTACAACTTCTTCTTCATCGTCACTTATTGGTATGATTTCTAGTGATGGTGGTTCTAGGATTTCCACTGAATTGTTGTACTGTGAGTACTCTGATTCTTGTTGCGCTCCTTGGATGTATTCTGATTGTTCAAATTGACTTCTAAATGAATTATCTTCAAAATCTGCTTCGTATTCTAAGTCAAGATGTCTTTGATGTGTGATTACAGCATTTTGGAGTTGACTAAATACAATATTGAGTCCATAAACCCTTACCTTTTCATCAAACCTATCTACACTTTCTCTTGCTAGAATTGCACATAAGGCATGATAACACCCATTGGGTCTAATCATCAATGCCTTTTACAAAATTAAGCCTCTTAGACCTTTATTACAACACTGTTCTTCAGTTTATGATTCCTTGAATCAAGTAAAAACATTCTTTGTTACAATAATTGCCTCTTAGGCAATGTTCTTTTGTTCTCTCTTTTCCCCTCTTTTTTTATTTTATTATATATATATATATATATATAAACTTATATCTTTTATTTAATAAAAAAAAATATAATTGTCTTTTTTTTTTAAAAAACAATTATTTATAATTTTATTAAATAAAATAAAGTGATTTTAAATATAATATAAAAAATATATATCAAAAATTGACTCCATAGGAATCGAACCCGCGACTTTTATCTGTTAGGCTAAGCTTCCTAGCCAACTCAGCCACAACCGCCGATGAAACCGAACAGCAATAACACTTATATAGCCTGATCAATTCAAAATTTCAAAAAAAAAATATTATTACTCCGTCGTCGGGATTCGAACCCGCGACTTGCAGGTGGGTGAAAGATTTAGCGCTGGCTCCATGAGCCAGTCGAGCTATGCGGCTTGACAAGAAGGCAAGGGAAGCTTGCCTTCCTTATGCCCTTCTCGACCGCCCAAAGGAAAAAAAAAAATTCGGGACTTTAGTCCCACATCTATCCTACAGAGAATAGTGAAGGTGTTTAAAACCTTCAATGGGTGAATAGTTACTCGATTGTCTTCGGTCAATTGGGACTGCACTTTTTGCCTCCTTCAAACCTCTCGCCTTGCGCCACGTTACCCGTCGCATTTGCTTGCCACTTGTCTTGTTGTCTGTCTTCCTTCTGCCATGTAGTCCGAGCTCTGTCTGTTGTCTGCCATGTTGCCTATGTCTGCCTTGTTGTGTCTTCGCCATGTGGCACCTTTCGGTTGGTTGTTACTTTTGATTCTTCTCCTCCTCACGTGCTATGTGCTTGGGCCTGCTTGGTTCCTCTCAACCTCGCCTCAACTTGCGATCCCTAGGTTCGCTCAGGGCAGTTTGGGTCCTCTCGACCTCTCCTCGATTCGACCTCGCCTTGGTTTGCGTGTGGGCTTCCTTCGGCCTCGATCTGCGGGCCCTCTTTGACCTCGCTCTGATACTAGATATTGCACGTGGGAATAGGAGAAAATAAACTTAAGAAAATATATTGAAATGCACTTAGAAAACCATTGGTTACATTGCTTAAATACTATAGGCTTAACAACCTTAGAAGAAATTAAGGTAAGTTAGGAAATGAAATAAAATAGGGAGGAAAGATAGAATGGAATTTGGTGTCAACTGCCTCGTCGTCCATGTCATCCAATCTGTCTAGTCAGCTGTCGTCCAAGTCTATCTTCCTGCCCAGTCAGCTGCCATCCAAGGAAGTAAAAGGATAAGGTCCAAAGCTTACCATTGTAAACAAATTTTTACCCCTTTTCACTCTGTCATTTTCCAACAAGGATCCTAACATGCTCTTTTACTTTAAAAAAAACTTTCTCCTCAAAGCTAAAGGTGAGGAAACTACTACGATAGTTGATGGAGTGACTTCCATGTGGTATCTTCTAGTTGTAGTCCATGCCATTACATAAGGACATTAGTGATGATATGATTGCAATGTGAACTTAAGTCCAAAATTTGTTTGAGCTCTAGAATGATGGATCCTTCCTTGTCGAGTTTAGGTAATCTTGACTAAACTTGTATTCTACTATCGATGACCTATTATAATAAAGAGATGTGAGAAAATAAGTGGATCTTGGAAGTGGGTGGAAGGCCTAATTTTAGTCAATGGAATTAATTTGTTATAACACCTGCAAAGGACTGAGACCATAGAATTTTGCTATAAGTTTTTGGTGCACATGGAGCTATAGTGATGACTTTTTGTAGGGTTGTAGATGGAGGAAGATCATATCCCATGCCTCAAATCTATACTCAAAATGGTTTTGATTAGCTTGTTGATGCATATAGTTCTAGGTCAATTCTAGATTCTCCTTAAGATACCAAAGCAGTGCTACATGCTCATGAAGAATGGTGTATACTGCTCAAACTTTAAGATTTTCTAGAATGTAGGCGGAAGTTGTTGATGGAGGGTGACCATATACTGCTTCAAAAGATGTGACAATGATGGCTATATAATATGAGGCATTATACCACCATTCAGCTAGAGGAAACCATTTAACCCATTATATAAAATATTTTGCTGTAAAACAACAAAAATATTTTTCCAAACATTTGTTAACAATCCATATTTAACCATCTATTTAAAGATGATAAACTACCCTACAACTTAAATAGTTCCTACCAAAAGTGACTGGTAAAAATAAAGTGACTGGTAAAAATAAAGTGACTGTTAGGTATGGAAAATCACTGGTAGTAATAAATGTAAACTCCAAATTTCCTATATTCCTATATCTGAAAGTGCGTTCCATATATAGTCAGTATGACTTTCAGACTGCCTCGAATAGTCTATCCATAATTTCAGTGGGCACAGATACGAGTAGGTTAAGGCACCGAGAGAAAGTGACGTGACCTTGGATCGTGCGTCAATTTGAACAGAGCCAATTGTAAAACAGCAAAACATTTGTCGGTGTCACGTGCGATCCAACCAGAAGAGCAAGATATCTGGTTCCGAAATCTCGATGAGTGAACGATTTCCCGGAATTTGGAAAAAGTGACCCATCACAGCAAAGAATAGCTATGCTTTGGTCCCCCTTTATAGAAAGTGGGCTTAAGTCAGCTCCATTTTTAATAAATATTCTGCACTGTCTATACCCATCTGTGTCTTCCACTCATTTCAAATTTCCCAGCTGTTATATATTTATGTTTCTGGGGCGGTTTAGAGCGCATTCCTTTTGCAATGATAGAAGGGAACGAAGAGGTCGTGTGTAGAGAGGCAGATTGTGTCTGCGAGGAGGATGAGCAGTATAAAATATGTGGAGCTCCGCCTCCTTGGTGTGATATGTCCACGTTCGAATCTCTTCAAGGAGACGAGGCTTTTCGGGTAGAGGAGGAGCGCGTATGCGATTTGATGAGAGAGCTCATGGAAGAAATAGGCATAGCGGGAGATTCCGTTTCCGTTGCTGGTCTACCTCGGGCTGTTGCTTCTCCTCTCCAGTCTTTATTAAAGTGGAAGGAAATTCTATCTTAGTAATGTGACTCCATAAAAATTGTCGATAGGGTTGTATAAATGATGCTGTGCAACAGCTCTCTGCCTTAAAGTTATGCTTCCAAACCACGGTTGGGGGTGTCTGTTTATAAAAAGGAAAGATAAGTTACGCTTCCTGTTAAAATTCAAAATTCCTTTGGTAAAGCAAACTGTTACATCTCCGATGGTGACGATGATGTCCGGGGATTTGGAGGGTTCGGGTATAATTTTAAAAGAAACCCGAGATACCTAGCTTTGTGGCCAGCCGAAGTGGAGTCCATGTTGGCCTCATGCAAGAGAATAGAACCTGGGTACCAGCACCAAGGACATTTGACAATTATACTATACAAATAAATTGCATACTCTTAAAATTATTAATATTTCAATTTAAGGTTGACCGTTCTAATTTATAATTTTTTAGAATTTTTTCATTTGAAATAAAAATTTACCTAATAAAAATTTACTTATATAAAATACAATACAATGATAACTCTAATTTATAATCTTTTTAGGATTTTTTCATTTCAAACAAAAATTTACCTAATAAAAATTTAGGTATATAAAATAAAATACAATGATAACTTTTCCAACATAAAATCGCACCCACTAAAATAAAATAAGGAGAAAGAATAAATAAAAATAGAATTACTCTCGTTGTGCTTAATTGTTACATTTAGTATAAGTTTGAATTTGATTCCTTCTATTTCATATTACCAAGCTGTTATAAAAAGAAAGTAAAGTGCGCACCTTGCCATGGTTGCCAATGTGGGTTTGAGTGAAGGATTCATATCCGAAAAATATTGCGCACCTTGCCATGGTTTCTGGGTTTTAGTAAGGATTCATATCTAAAAATTATTTTTTTAACGAAAGGTTATTTTAATTATAAAAATAAAAGTTTATTAAAAAAAAATGTGGGTGAGAAAAAATCACACTTTAAATGTCATTAACTTATTTTAATAGCCGATAAAGAAAAATAAATTGCATCACAAACTAGAAACATTTTACAACCAGAAAGGATTTAAAGAAGGGGCCCATGGCAGATAGAGCCTTATCCATTTGAAGTGGGTGGTTTCCCCACCCATCAAAGCGCTTCTCACCCCAACCTGAAGCATGAGTAATTGGAGAAGAAAGACAGGACCAGCCAAAAATATGCTCGTAGCTGCTTGAAGCTCCCCAACAATCATTAGGCACAAGCGTAGATTGTGAAGTGATCACAGGTGTAGAATGTTGGGAGGTGTACACATCTGGCTATTGCAGCGGGCCTCCATAGTCACAGGATCTGCTTCAAGGAGGCTGACACCATGCACGATCAGGGCATCAACGCGAACGAGATCTGGCTAGGTGAGGAGGCGAACTATTAGGGGCCTCCCTACTAATAGCACAAGGGGTGTCACCCTAATATTTTAGCAAAGCCTGCAAATGGTCCAGCTCCATAACCACATTTTTAGCCTGGTCACAGATTTGAAACCACACATCATAAAAAACTTCGAGCTTGTTAGCAAACAAAAAATATTGAGATGGATCAACCTTCTTGAAAATAATATTGTTTCTAGATTTCCAAATGTGAAATAGGAGGCTGACTGAATATTTGTCACACTTCCCTCAGTGGGAGAGAAAACTAAATGGGATAACCTAGGAGGACATGATGCCAGGAAAGTTGTAGGGACATAAATGGGGCAAAGAAAGAACACACCCAACTCCAAGCAATATTGGTCCATCTACATGCCCAGAAAAGATGCATACAAGACTCTAGTTCTTGATAAAATGGGCATCAAGACTCAGGCACCCCCATATAAGAAAGTCTACGACCAAGAGGTAAACCCTGACACAGTAAGCTTTAACCGAAAAAGCTTTCTTTGGCTCCAGATAAGATGCCCAAGCTGAATGAAATCTGTTTTCCCACCTAGAGGGAGATGAGAGAAGGTCCCATTTGACATTGAGTTTTGGCACCATGGGGGTAGTTGGCGTAAGCCATTCATAACCCTCCCTGGCTCTGGATTTGAGCAAGAAAGTGCTCTTATACCATGCCCAATCTTTCCACCAAGGTTTATGGGATTTTACACCTAATTTCTATAATAAGGAGAAATATTTTTGGTCCATAACATCATCATATGTAGCCCTGTCAACATTGAACAAGTGAAACATCCTTTTAAAATCACTCCAAGGAATCTAGTATTTGTTTTTCCTAGAGTAAAAATCTGCAATGGCAGAAATACCTCGCTTAAAAAATTTATGGGCATGGACCTAGGTAACTTGGACCAATGGTTTACCCTGAAGCTTGAATACAAGGGACCACCAGACATTGATAATTTTAATGGAAAGGCCTTTATGTGAACAAACCCCCTTCCAAACAATCCAAGGGTTTAATTGTTGCCAAGCCTTCCATATGTTTTTGATTACAAGGTAGCCAGGTATTTTAATGAAAACTTGGGCTAGCACTAGAGAGGGCAAATCCATTCCTGCCTAGGCTCGCCGATTGAGGGGAAGCCCAACCGATATGCAATGTCTGATAAGAACTTTCCATGCTTCAAGTATTTTGAGAGCTCGCACAATCCATTTAGCACAAAGGGCTAACCCTTGACACTTATAGTCCAACAAATCCATACCCCCTTCTTGTCGTGGGAGACAACAAATATCCCAAGCCACTCTGTGAAAGCCCTTTCGCTCAAACCCACTGGACCACAAAAATCTCGTAATAATTTTTCAAGCCTTTTGTAACAAGCCTAGGAAGGGTCCCAACAAGATGAGTAATAAACATGCATGGAAGCAAAACACTTTCGAGCAAATTTGAAATATTCCAGCAAGAGACAACTTCTTAGCAATCCAATATTCCAGCTTGCTTTCCACTTTGCTTATGACATAAGACCATAATTTGGACGAAGAGCCTTGAAAGGCAAAAGGAATGCCTAGGAATTTTAAGACTTCTCCAAGTTGAATCCAACTCCACTGCACATGTTAAAGCTAGTAGGGAAGAGTTTGCATGGATTGCCTATAATAGGAGGCTTTCCTCCATTGGATATTATACCTGGAGGATCACATAAAATATCAAGACAAGACAAATCTTTAAAAAGGGATTGCTCTAGAGGTCCAAGGTTCAAATATTGGGCCTCGCCAGACTGAACGCTTGTCCCTTTCCTGGTGCTTTCAATGGCATAAAAGGTTTAAAATTATTGTGGCATGGTGGTTATAGGTGCAGACTGTGTGAAGATCTATGTGGTGACTTCTGGGGTAGATAGCGTAGAATACTGTGGCGGCCATAAAATCTGGACAACCTACCCATATTCGTTGCGGCTACCGATTCCACAATGTAAATTAAAAAAAAAAAAAGGATTGCTCATCCTCATTTAGAGTAAGAAAGAAATCATCAACAAAGTGGTCGTTAATGAGTTGACTAGCATTCCTAGGAAGGGAAATACCCCGAAGCATCCCAAGAGAAGCACGATGAGCCAAAATATAACCAAAGGCTTTTTCTTCTAAAATGAATAGCGATGGGTCCAAAGGACAACCCTGCCTTACTGACCTAGCAATCCAATAGCATCAGTTTGAAATTTTTTGAGATAAAGCACAGTTGATGCATCCTAAAAAAGCATTTTAACAAAGGAAATAAATCGAGGACCAAAGCTAAGAGCTTATAACATGGAAAGAATGAAAACCCACTCAATTCAATCATAAGCCTTTTCAAATTCAAGCTTGAGTAAGAGGGCCTATTGATTGGACCTGCGAGCCCATTCCGTCCCTTACCAAATAGAAAGAACGTTGACCAAAATATATCGACTCTAGATAAAACTAGTTTACTCAAGCCTCACAATAGAGGGAAGCAAGGGCCTAATCCATAAAGCAAGCACTTTGAAAATGATCTTATAGCTAACATTAAGCAAAGTTATTGACCTCCAATTTGTGATAATTTTTGGATGCCCAAACTTTGGGATAAACTTGATATTTCCCTGAAAGCATGAGGATACGAAAACAAAAAAGGAAAAGCTCCAAGCACGATGCAAAAATGAAACTAAACTTAACGCTAAACCCTACGAATTAAAAATGCATGAAATGGAGAAAAACATGAATTGAAGCCCAAATGAAATAATAGCCCTTCTCTTTATTGATGTATTTCATGATTCGGTTACAATTCGCATCCTCCCTTTTCAGGGGCGAGGAGCGTTAAATTCATCTCTTGGTGACATCCATGGATAACCTTCCTTCTTCCGCGTGCCCACATGTAAGATGGGCGGACCAAAATGTCACCGCCACTTGTGTCTACGAATGTTGATTCCTTGCTGCTCCTCCGATGTTCCGATCCTGCGTTCAAAGGAACAAGAAATAGTTAGTAGCACCTACGGATGAAACAAAACATGCAATCCCCAAGCCTACGATAAGTGAATGAGAAAAATGAATTAAACTATAACTAAAATGAATCCAAATGCTCTAAAAATTTGACAGGGGCATCAGGACATCACCAGGAGGGCACTACAAAAAGAACAGTCGAGAAATTCCTCACCGATTTGAATTCGCTCCGGGGCGGGACGAATTTACCTGCAACAAAATGCCGAAAAGGTATTGTCCCAAATGTCCTGCCTAGAGAGCTCCAAAAGACCTGCAAACTTGGGGTTAGCTAATTGGGGGTATTTTGGGAAGACCCAGATGGTCAGATTTTCCCAATTTGGCCTCCATTAATGGGAATTTGATGATGCTACCTGCAAGTTAGTAAAGACAAAAAGTGATAGAACATGATAAGATTTGCTCAAAACATTACGAAATCGAAATTGCAAACTACCTAAGCAGCATAAGATGAAATGCAAGATAAAAATGATAGAAAGAACAATCTGCCATAGATTCCTAATCATTCCTAAAAGGGACGATTAGACTCGCGGCAGTGCGGGGCGCCCGGGCGGGCCGCCCACCGTTGGGACCTGATTTCGGTGCCAATCCACTTGGGATGGGTCCAAAATCTCTTGTAAGGTGTTGTCGGAAAATTGGGGTGGTATTCTATGGCCAAATGTTGGGTTTTGGGCTCAATATTCGACCTTCCAATGATCACCCAATGACCTCTTCTCCAAAAGAGATCACGGATGTGAAAGGCACAAATCGCACAAGGATGTATGGGGAAATAAAACGGCAGCACTTCGTTGCTCCAAATTGCTCTTACTCTCTATATTTTGGGGTGAGAAAACCCACCAATTTATAGACCTGGAGGTCTCTTGGGATGAGCATGCAGAGGCGCCACTTGGCAGCCATGCCCTTCCAGGGGAGGGAAGATTCCTCCCTGAATAGGGACTCCATGACTGCCCTTGTAACAGCCTCTAACGCTCGAAAATGCTCACCTATACTCCCATGCAATGAAGGAAGCGTTAAGTGGCGGATCCGAGCTGCCATTTGCCAAGATTTGACTTTTTGCCCATCAAACCTGCAATTCGCCCCACCCTGGAGCGAATTGTGAATTCGTCCCTGGGCGGAGCGAATCCCAATTAGAATTCGTCCCTGGGTGGAACGGATATTGAGCAAAGTGCCTGAAGGTGCCAAAATGATTTTTGACCTTCCAAAACTATTGTGAGAGTGGTTAGGACCACTTTTTAACCTCTGGGGGCTGCCCTTGGGGCTGTGTGTGCCAATGTGATCAGTGTTTGCAGTCACATAATCGGATTGGTGCTGTTTTGGTGTCTACAGATGCCCCTTTTTGGGATGCATTGTGCAAGGCACAACGTCGAGCAAAAATAGATAACCAAAGCACTAATGATTAGGGTTTCTTAGTAACCTAACCAAATTTTGATGCCCCAAGTATGAAAAGGGCATGCATTCTTGAATCCTTGCTTCTAACGAGCGAAGGAACTCAGTTCAAGTGTTAACCTTTTTCGGTGAGGTGTTACTTGAGCTTGGACATTGATCAGTCATGAATAGGCAAAGGGCGCAACCTTTTGTCTGTGGGAACCTTGAGTTCATGATTCACGAATGCCAAGTGATTGATCAGCTTGTGATTATTGCTTGTTTACTGCCCCAAGCAAGGGCGTGATTTGTCTTTGCCAATGATTCTTCGAATGCATGCCATTTCCATGATTGGGTGTGTATTTGTTGATTGGTGACTAAGTGTGACTACCCCCTCAAGCGACGAATCGATGAGGGAATGACCTACATGAGAAAAGCGACGAGTCACTTGACCCAAGATGACTTAGGTAAGGGTGCCTTCAGAGATTTATCTTTGAATGTGTGTGCAGTTTTTCGACATTTAGACCTATTTTTGGTGGGTGTTAACCCTTTTGGGGACGCCTTTCGGAGCTGAAATTGTCAAAAATTCGTCTTCCCATGGAGCGGTCCGGCCATGGTGGCCTTCTTAGGGAGTAGGATGGTGATGATTTATAACCCCGATGTCTATTTTGGATGCCAAGAAGGTCAGGTGCGAAGGCGCCTTCGTTCGGCAACTCTATTGCTATTTTTGGGTGGGTTTTGACCCTTTTGGCGATGCCGTTTGGGGATGAAATTCTCGAAGATCCGTCCTCCCGTGGAGCGGTCCGGCTATGGTAGCCTTCTTAGGGAGTAGGATAGTGAGGATTTGTGACCCCGACATCTATTTTGCATGCCCGAAATGTCAAGTGCAAAAGCACTCTCATTGGACAGTTTTATTGCTGTTTTTGGTGCATTTTTGTGCATTTTTGTTGTTTTGTGAAATGTTTGCTCTGTATTCATCCCTGGGTGGGACGAATTCCTATTGAGCATTCGTTCCAGGGTGGGACGAGTGCTAACCAGAGTGCTCATCCCAGGGAGGAATGATTACAGGCTCAAAAAGCCTATTTAAAGGCCAAAACTAGGGTTTGGGCTCATTTGCACTTGTTTTTTTGGCGATTTGGAGCTCTGAGGAGGAGGTCAATTCTGCGAAGCGAAGCGCTGCCAAATTTTTTGCCACCATGAGTGCACGAACCGGATCGAGTGGCGAATGTTTCTCTTTTTTTAGATTTTGAAGTGGTCTGTTTATTATTTATTTTTTTTTTTTGTTTGATTTTATCATTTGGATTTTTATATCCGTTTACATTATATTTTGTTTTTTATTTTTGTTTGTGTTTGTTTTTATCAATTTTGGATATATGACTCTTGATTGGCTTATTTGTTATTTTGTGAGGATTTGGATGTGGTGATTGATTTCCTAGATGTGGTTGATATTGGGACTATTTATGTATGATTGTTTGTGTTCTATTTTGTTGGTGGGAGAGGGACATGGGAGGTGGGAGGATAGAAGGGGGGGAGGGTGTCAAGGTGCTATGAGATGATTGGGGAGCTTGCTCAGGAGGCACATGGTAGAGGTTGAGGATTTGGATGTGGATTTTGGGGTTTTGGATCAGCCAGAGATGCAGGATGTCTCGGAGTTGTGGGAGCTAAGAGGTTGTTGTTCTAGAGATGCCATGCCTGGGAGATTTGAGAGGACATGGAGTTGGGGTGCGTGTGAGAATGCATGATTTGCGGAGCTGCTATGGAGGTGATATGAGGAGTTGGGGAGGTTCTACAAGAGAGGGATTTCTTATGGGCTTAGTTAGTGGAGTGGGAGAACGCATGGGCTATGCACCATTGGTAGGAGGGGGATACCGATGTTGCATGGGAGAGGGATCTCCTATGGGTGTAGTTGGCATAGCACGATGATGTAGTCATGATGTACCATCGGTGGGAGGTGGAGTGGTGTCGACATCGGATGGATTTGGAGGGAGAGATCATCCACCTCGAGGGGTGGGTACCTGAGCCCTCGGGAGGTGGGTCTTCATGTTGGATGAGGGGTAGTGATACTGAGCAGTCAACATCATCTCATCGTAGGCGATTGGATGAGGGAGGGGTAGTAGGCGTGATGCGGGGGCTAGCATAGCTGCCCTGAGGGGTCCCATAGGACCCACACCATGGGGGGTAGTTCCCGTCGCACCGATCCTGCGTGATCATGGTGGCCGACGCCTTAGGCTTGGGGGTTTTGAGATTTTGGATTTTGTTGCGGGGTCACAGGACCGGTTCTTTGTAGCCTACGGGCATTTTTGATGATATATATAGATGACTTTATTTTGTTTATGCGCATGTGATGATTTGATTTTATGCATGATGATTGATGAATATGGATGTATGCATGTTAAGTTATAGTGATGAATGCATATGTGTTGATGAGTGCAAATGTTTCTAATTTATATGATATGCAAATGGAATGGATGAATTGAATTTGTGATGTTTGGTAGTCGCACCATAGACTGTGTAGAACTTTATGGCTTTTTGTCCTAGGCGATGGCTGCGGTAAATAGCTTTTTATGTATACATGTTTTTTTGGTATTTTCTGATGGCGATGCAAGGATGAAAGATAGCAAGTTGGTTGAGAATGTATGTTAAGGTTTTCTGAGACTCAGATGTTTTAACTATCTAGCCAAAACTGTAGTTGTATCATACAAGACTTTTGACCAAGGTATGAATCGGACTTGTCTTGGACCAAGTTATTTCACATCCCTGTGTGTGCAATTGAGTTCATTTATGTGGTGTTGGTCAGGATACCGCCAGTGCCAGATAGGTTGTCAACCAAACCTGTATCGAGGATCACCTGATTAGCTCCACTAACTCCTTTGTTGTATTTAGTCGGATTAATCTGCGGTGCTATCGTAGGATACCATAAGCTAGCTCATCCACATGCAAACATTGATCTGCACACAAGTTAATGTGACAGATATATCGTCATGCGGGAGGTTTACCACCAGTGACCGATAGGCTATCAACCAAACCGGTACTGAGGTTTGCCTCATGACCTGTCGAAATGCTGAGAGTTCCAGGGATTCAAGTTCGACTCCCTTCTTTTCTTCAATTGTATTGGGATACTTGCTCTTTTGTAGTGATAAAAATCACTGTTTATTTTTGTATTATATTTTTCTTTTGAGCAAGGGATTAGGATATGGAGTGATGAGAATCACTATTTTATGTGCTTTTTTTTTATGTATGCACTTTGGTTGTGATGTCAAAATTTGGATTTTTGACGTTTGCAAATTGTTGATGTTTTGCAACTTTTGAGAACTTGGGATTCTTGGGGAATTGGGTAGGGAGGATGCTTGTCCTTTTGCCAACTCTCGAGCATTCTTGGGGTCATTCGCACAGGGGGATGAGCAAGATAACCATTTCGCTTATGGTGACCTGGATTGCTTTGCAGGTTTCATCTTTCGTTCACACAACTTGGGAATGTTTTATGTGTTTTAATTTGTGTTGGGATGCTACGTAACAAGGTGTGATCCAAGTAGAATTCTACCTGCGTAAAATCTGTCTGACTTGGTACAGTATGTGGCTAGAAAGCTAATGACGACTGAATGACGAAAACTCTCGATACATGAGAAAACAACTGACTATGATGTGGGAGAATAACGTGAATGGCGGTTATAGGCGATGAGCTATTGATAAAGCGAAAAAATGTAGAAGATGATGGTTTTGCCAAGTAATGACAGTCTATGGCGCTTTGACCTTTATGACCACAAATATGCAATGTGTGGGTGCGATGCGTAATGCAGCTATATGTTTTTGTGTTTTTGATGGATTGATTTGTGTGAATATGAAGATGATATGCAAAATAGAGCTCTTTATTTTTGTGACGATTTTGAGCATGTATGGAAATGAGATGCAAATTTTGTTATTTTTGATGATTTTATTGTTTTTGAATTTTCTTGTTTTTGACCAAGCGATTGCGGGAATCCTTGGAGCATTTTGGGGATTGACCGAATGAATCCTTGGAGCGTTTGGGGATTGACCAAGTGATTGAGAATCCTTGGAGCATTTTGGGGATTGACCAAGCGATTAGGAAAATCCTTGGAGCATTTTGGGGATTGACCAAGTGATTACAGGGGGACTAATCCTTGGAGCATTTTGGGGATTGACCAAGCGATTACGGGAATCCTTGGAGCTTTTTGGGGATTGACCAAGCGATTACGAGAAATCCTTGGAGCATTTTGTTTGGGCTATGGCTCTTCTAAACATGGAATGGCCACAAATGACTGATGTTCAAGGGTTCTAGTTCCTTGATTCCATCAAGAGAGGCTAGCCGGTATGTTCTAGGTCCTATTTTGCTATCAATTACATAGGGACCTAACCAGTTTGCCATGAATTTGTCCCTTAAATGGGATGACAGACTAGAGTTCTGTTGGTTTTCTTTCAAGACCAAGTCACCGACCTGAAAGTCCCTCAAGTGAACTTTCATGTTGTATGCTTTCTTAAGTCGCTCTTGATAGATACGTAAATGCTCGAGGGCATTAACACGTCGTTCGTCAAGCAACGTAAGCTGGTCTAACCGGGCCTGCCGTGCAGTATCATCATCGATGAACTCTTGCATTGATATGCGTAGGGAAGGAATTTCCAACTCGAGAGGCATGACAGCCTCGGAGCCATACACGAGCAAAAATGGAGTTGCCCCAGTGGGTGTCCGAATGCTAGTGCGATAGGCCCACAGGGCAAGTGGGATCTGAATGTGCCAATCCTTATGATTATCTATGACTATCTTTTTGAGGATGGCGACTAGCATTTTGTTTGACGCCTCTGCTTGCCCATTTGCCTACGGATAATAGGGTGGTCAAAAAACTGTGCTGAATTTTGTACTTTGTGGTCAAAGCACGCACATCTTTGTTCTTGAATGACGTCCCATTATCCGAGATTATCTTGGATGGAATACCAAAATGACATATGATGTTATGCAAAATGAACTCCACAATGCGGGGTCCAGTCGTAGAGGTAAGCGGAACTGCTTCCACCCACTTGGTGAAGTACTCTGTGGCCGTGATGATAAACGTGTGATGACCTGACGATGCAGGGGAGATCTTTTCGATTAGATCTAGGCCCCACTACAAAAAAGGCCAAGCCGATTGGATCGGCTGCAAGGCCTAGGAAGGTACGTGTGTCAAATTAGCATGGTGTTGACACTTCATGCACTTCCTGACATATGCGCAACAATCTCGCTCTAAAGATGGCCAATAATAGCCCATGCAAAGAATGCACTTTGCGATGGCCATACCGCTGAAGTGGCCACCGCATGTACCATCGTGCGCTTGGGCGATCGCCCAAGTGGACTCTTGCTGGTCCAAGCATCGAAGGAGGATCCCTTCATAGCTACGATGGTACAAAATGTCTCCTAACAAGACATGCTTTGCCGCTTTCTGCTTGAATGCACATTTTGTGGCATGCATCAATCCAAGTGGGAGGTTACCTAACTTGAGGTAGTCCCTTATGGGGGAATACCAATCCTGCTGATCAGAAGCCTCGATGGTATGAATAGCCAGTCCCTCTTGAAGTTCATCCCTAGCAAAAGTTGAGCGGGAGAGAACTTGTAAGAATAGCGTTGTGTTGCTATTAAGGGGAGTAGGGGAGAACAAGGACCCCCAGTTGGCATGTTTCAGATGATCGTGGATTCGAGAGAACCTATCCATGGATGGCTCAATCTGGATCAAGTGGATTCCTGGCGTTAAATCAGAGCTTGCTCACTCCATCGCTGATTGTGATAGTGTTTTGACTTGAATGGTGGTCATATCACCAGAAATGTCTTGCGGGATTAGCGACCCCAAAGAGGCCATAGTGTCCGCAAAATGATTCGATGACCGAGGGAGTGCCTCGATGTCGTACCATTCAAGATTTGCCAGGAATTTGTCCACAAGGGC
Organism: Wollemia nobilis; assembly: GCA_028583015.1. Taxonomy (NCBI): domain Eukaryota; kingdom Viridiplantae; phylum Streptophyta; class Pinopsida; order Araucariales; family Araucariaceae; genus Wollemia; species Wollemia nobilis. Next base: position 31,402,329 of record JAQPPZ010016892.1, on the reverse strand, counting down.
TTTGTAGGCCTACAGAACTGGGCATTTGCATTGGAATACCCCTTTGACTTGGTTGACAATTAACAATGAATCACCGAAGATATTCAATCATTTAATGTTCATGGTGATTGTTGTCTGAAGACCTATGAGCAAGGCTTCATACTCTGCATTGTTGTTGGTGCATGGGAAATTTAATTTAAATGACAGGGGCATAGGAGCGCCCTACGGTGTGAAGAATACTATTCCCATGCCACCACCTTGCTCACATTTAGAACCATCAAAAAATAGGGTTATGTCGGCCTCGTGACTCAGGCTCGTCAGAATCTGGTGATTCTGAGACATGGAAGACCCCATCATCGGGTAGTTCTATAGTCAGAGGCTGGTCGTGAAGAGATTTCTCAACGTATGCATAGTTAAGTTCATAGCTGACCAGGGTGCGGCTAAGATAGTAAGTAGCCTGTTCCCTATGAAGTTCATTCTTCTGGGCTAACATGGCTCCCAGTGCCACCTCAGTAGCTGAGATGTATAAGTAGAACGACACTCCTGGTCTAGGTGGTGCCAATACTGGTGGCGAAGCCAAGTATTGTTTAATGTCGTCGAAGGCTGACTGGCACTCGTCATCCCAGTGAAATGCTACCCCCTTGTGCAACAACTTGTTCATTGGTCGGCACTTGTCAGATAGCTGCGCTATGAAGCGCTTGATCGACGCGACCTTTCCCTGTAGGCTTTTGAGCTGCTTGATGGTAGTTGGGGGACGCATTTCAAGGATTGCCTTGACTTTGTTTGGGTCCACCTCGATGCCCCATTTTGAGACTATGAAGCCCAAGAGTTTTCTAGATGTGACGCCAAAAATGCACTTCTTGGGATTCAGTCTGACTCTATGCTCCATGAGGCGATCGAGGATCTTGCTTAAGTCACCGAGATGATCCGGGCGCAAAAGAGATTTGGCCAACAAATCATCCATGTAATCTTCCAAAGTCTTGTGCATGTAATCATGGAAGATGTATGTCATGGCACGTTGGTAGGTGGCGCCAACATTTTTAAGGCCAAAAGGCATGACCTTATAACAAAATGTCCCCCAAGGCATTGTGAACGCCATTTTTAGTTGGTCTTCGGGGCTGATACAAATTTGATTGTATCCCGAGAAACCATCCATGAGGGAAAGCATTTCGTGACCCACTGTAGCATCTACCAAGGCGTCGATGCTCGACAAGGGGAAATCATCCTTAGGACTCGCTTTGTTTAGATCTCAAAAATTAGTGCATATGCGAATCCTCCCGTCAGGCTTCTTGATGGGCACCATGTTGGACAACCATGGTGGATAATCCATGCAGATGACAAACTGTGCATCCAACAGCTTTTGCAATTCGTCTTTGACCATTAAGGCCACTATTGGGTGCATCTTGCGTAGTTTCTTCTTAACTGGCTTGACTGTCGGATCAAGCGTTAGATTATGCGTGACTAGCTATGGGTCTAGTCCCGGCATGTCTTTGTATGACCATGCAAAAACCTCCTTCTTCTCTTTGAGAAGGGCAATGTAGTCGGCTTGCTCTTCGAGGGATAAACTTACCCCCAGCTTGATGATCTATGGATTCATTGGATCTGAGCCGATGTCTACGTCAGTCGTCTCCTCGACCGACATGTGGGATCCGTCTTCCAACCGATGTGGAGTTGGGATCAAGTGGATATCATTTGCTGAGTTTAGATCATCGTTAGGAACCTCGGGTCCCTCTTCAACATGGCAGATATCCTGAGTTGGCCTAGGGGTAAAATGGAGCATTTCACCAAAAGGCCAGTACTCGGATGGGGATGGAGGGGAATTGACGCGATCCCAGTCTATGGCATCTATGTCTAGAGACAATGACTATGTTGGATCGGCCGGATTGTGGATGGGGGCGGTTAAGTCAATGGAGATCATGTTGATGAAATGATTTTGGTCTCCATTACCATGGGTGTGGTTACTCGGACATCCTAGATGCTCTCTATGCTCGGGATCTGGCTCTAGAGGGACGGGCACGAATGGATCGGCCCTATGTGCGGATAGGAAGACAGGGTCTACCCTCGGCACTGATGTCACTATAGGGTCTCTGGGTGGAAGGTATGCTTCGTATGCCCAGAGTAGCGGATCCAACACTTGGTCCCACCGCATTGGGTCTACGTACCACTCATGCCCTGGCACTATGTTTAATTGTTCAAATATGTCGTTAATCTCCAAGGGGTGCCGATGTTGCATCTATCGCATGTGATTAAGATATGCCATCTCTGTTTCATCTTCATAATCACTATCGAAGATCCAAAAGCCCTCGTTGGCTCTGACAACTATTTGAGGTATGACAGGCTCGTCCTGCTCGAGCAAATTAATGTGGTCCCACCTAGGTTGTTTCGCTCTCTATGGGGGGACTTGATTTCCTTGGAGTGGCGCTTGCTCGATGGGAGCATCCAGGGGGAACATTGTCAAGAGGCTTTCTTGATAATCATCCATGGGGATCACCTGTGAGTGATCGCTATCTGATTCGAAGGGGTCATACGATGTTGGTTCATACTTCGACTCATCCTCCGAGGACCCTTCTTGACATTGTCTAGACCCTCCTTGAAAATGAGCTCTCGAGCTTTCTCCTCTCTCGAGCGAAGGGAAGGGATTACTAGAGCCAACAAGGTTGATTGCCGTTAATGGGAGATAATCCCTCAATGTATATGTGGTGTTAGGGTTGGCATATGGATCTGATGCCAATCCCCCCTTGTTGCCTATCCCTAGGCCTTGCATGTTCTCCACCAAGATGTCCAAGGGGAGGGGGTGGTTGAACCCTACTCCTGACTTGTCATATGGCATTTGGTATCTTGGTTGGCAAAGAACACGTATCCCTTGCTCATATCGGCCTAACCCATATCCGTGCCAATTGCATTGGCCAAGGTATCTCAGAGCAAAGTCTGGGTTAGACAAATAGTTGACATTTTCAGCAAAAGGCTCTTCGTCTTCGTCCTCTTGCGTGCATGGTGCAACGCCATGATCAAGGCCCCCATACACAAAGTTTGTCTGGTTCGACGGGTAGCCTAGGGGAACAATAGTGCCAATGGGGAGTCGAGGTCTCCCCTTGCCCCCATGGGATTCTAGTGGGGGGGGTGTTGCTACAATATTCCCCACCGTATCCCCCCCCGGCCCCAATTGGCCATTTCAACGGTGATCGTTGGCGGTTGAGGGGGGGGAATGGAAGTTCTCCTTGAGTCCACTCCATGTCGGGTGGACTAGGAGCCTCGACTTCCATTCGGCTAGGCATCTCCTCAGTAGAGATAGTTGACACCGATGGCAGTGTCTCTTCCAAAGGTTTTGCCTCTTCCAGGGGTTCCTTCCCTTTGTCCTTCTGTTTGGCCCCCAAAGATGGTGTCGTTGGTGGAGGACCAGATGATGAAGATGAACCCGGCTGGGATTTTGAAGAACTTGTTAACGGGGATGCCTATGGAATCGGACCCTGTTTAGATGGATTTAACTAGAAATCCAAATGCATTGATGGCAGGGTCGATTGCGGCATCAGCTGCACCGCATTACAATACTTGAAGGGTTCCAAGTCCATCGGGACTACATGCACCTCCCCTTCAAATGTATACTTTAAACATTGGTGAGCTATCGAAGGGACACACTTCATGTCCCTGATCCATGGCCGGCCCAGCAAGATGTTGTAGGCCATCTCACCCTCCAATACGTGGCACAATGTGGGTATGGTCTTTTGTCCCACTTGGATTGGTAGGACTATTGTGCCGATTGTCGAGCAGATTGCGTCATTGAATGCTCGCAGAGTGTAGGTGGAAGCTGTGATGTGAGATGCGGGCAACTTCAGATGTTTGAGAGCCACAGTTGTGATGATGTTGTTGGACGAGCCGGTGTCTATCAACACCCTCTTGTATGGGATCCCGTTGACCCGCGCGATAACGTGCAGGGGTGGATCTGCCATGTCATCGATCACTGATCTCAATTCGTCTTCCCGAAATGTGATGATCGGCTCAGTGCATCATTTTACATGCCCCACGAAGTTGTTGAAAGAATTTGTCTCATGGGGCTGCAACTCGATGGCTTTCAAAATCTCCATTAGAGCTTCTCGATGGGGCGTAGATTGTTGTATAAGCTCGTATATGGAGAGCCTAGCCGAGGTGGTCCTCAAACTCTGAGTTAGTTTGGTCCGAAGTGTGGCCACCGGCTTAGGCGGAGGAGGTTGTGCAAGGTGTTGTTGTGGTTGCGAAGTTGTTGGCACCTCTCCTACCGCTGCCGTAGGAGCATTCGTGCTCGGATACCTCCTGTTTCGAGTCACTATACTGATCATCCCTACATATCCCTGCATGGGGCAGTTCTGTGTGACCTCGTTAACTTGTAGGGTCTTTGCCTATGGAGCATGAGTAGGCAAGGGGTCTTTGAAGACCTCCATTTGTTGATTGCTTGGTGCGACGGGATTATCCATCGCTAGTGTCTTGTTATCAATCAGGTCTTGCACCAAGCCCTTAAATTTCCAATAGGCATTTAGGTCATGTCCCTACCGCCTATGGAACCTACAGTACAAGTCCTCTCTATACCCCTTAGGCTTGGGCGCATTGGGATCTATAGTCTGAACCTCTGGCAGGTTGATCAGGTTTGCCGCTAACAAGCGGTCAAACAAGGAGTCCCTGGACTCTGTGTAGGGTGTGAATTGTCGCCTAGGGCGACGTTGCTGACTCTGTTCTTGCCTCTAATTTTCTCTGTCATAGTTGTTAGGAGGCACTGCCTGATAGTTAGCCTTTTGAGGCTGTGTTGCTTGTGCAGGCTTAGGGACATTGATAGCAACTTGGTTAACCGTAGCGGGTTTTTGTTGCGTGGTCCCAGCTTTAGTGTTTTTAGTCCACTCTTTTTTCTTAGGTTTGGCTATCTCGCCATCCTGTATTTTGATCTCTTCAATGATCCTGGCTTGCGCCAGAGCTTCTTCTAAGGTGGCATATTGTTGCAGCTGCAATAGCACAGAGATCGATCTCAAACAACTCTTGGAGAACATCTGAGTGAGGTCGGACATAGGAGGGAGGTAGGGCAGCTTCGAAAGCAATGTCCTCCATCGATTCCCATAGGCCGCCATGGTCTCCTCCTCATACTACCTGAGGCTGGCTAAGTCACTCAGTGACGCCTTCTTCTTGGTATTGAAGGTGAAGCATTCGAGGAACGCATCCACTAACTGATCTAAGTTGTTAATGTTGTGCTTTGGTAACTGAGTAAACCAATCCGAGGCAGGGCCTACGAATGTGGTTATAAATGTTCTCAATAACAAAGCATCATTGTCTTGAATGCCGAAGCATTGGCTCAGGAACCTCGTCACATGCTCTTGAGCATCCTCCTCCCCTCTAAAGGTTGCCAACTGAGGCAGCTTAAAGTGTTCAGGGTAAGGGGGTGCTGGCACGGACGGATGCACAGGATGACTGCGGAGTTGGCATAAAGTGGGCTTTTGGGGCCCAAAATTTTTGGTCTCCACAGACTCCAAATGCTCTAGCAGCGCTTTATATGCATCTGAGGATTTAATTTCTTCCTCTTTAGTTTGCTCCCGTTGTGGGTTGTGGGAGACTTGAGGCCTCCGAAGGGGTGGCCGGATGGCAACTCCTCCGCCTAGGTAGGGCATTTCGGCCCGCTCTTCTTCTTGCTCATATTCCTCGTAAGCTTCCTGAGGAGTCTCTGGATGAGACCTATGACCCTGGGTGGGTCCCCGCGGAGGGTACCCATCGTTGTTCCAGGGAGTGGCCTCCCGCTCAGGTCTAGGAGGTCTCGGAGGCAGCACTTGGTAAGGTCACGGAGACCTATCTCGCACCAAGGGATTATGCCTCTCATATGGTTCCGCTCTTTGGGTGCGAGGGGTTGGGACCCTCTCAGGCACTGGGTTATGGAGCAGCTCATCTGTTTGGCACCGAATGCGCTCTTTGCTAAGGCGATATAGATGCTCTAGCTACTGTTGGTCTTGCTCAAGCCGCGTGATCTGCGCTTGGCGGGCGGCATGTCTGGCGACTGCCAGGTCAATTTGTTCTGCCATCCTGAGCCTAGGAGGCCTGGATGCCTCTCCTATGCACTTACCCCGGTCTCGATGATCCGAGATCTCAATAGGTCGCTTCCCTCTGTCGAGGTTGGCGGCATTTACCCGAGGCTCCGGCCTCAGTGGGTGATCATGGTATCTAGCTGGTGCGGAAGCGCATGGCCCCCACGCTGTATATTGCTCTTGAGGAATGTAATCATCTTCCTCGGGCTCCCTTTCATATGTGTGAAAGGGGTGGGCAGAGTTAGCTCACCCTGCTTGAAGGGCCTTGCGCTCTGGATTTTGTCTATTGGTTCTAACAGTGATGGGGGGCAAAGGAGGGATGCCATCATCATGTGGCCTCTCCTCATGGAAACTATGCCGCTCTAGCGCTTCATCGCATGGTGGCCACTCATATCGAGCTTCTAAGGGAGCCTTTTTATCTATGTTGAGTGCCACGTGTAAGGACTCTTCCTAAAAGGGGCTATGATGAATGGGCGTGTCCCTCAAAGGGGTGTCCCTATAATTCCATCTTGACATGGAATGATGCGGACTCTCTTGTGGGTCAGGCCACCAAGGTGGTATGACTAAGTCCTTAGGGCTATAGCGGAGGCGACTTGTGCCCCCTTGTACACTTTCCATAGCTTCCGCCCTTGATTGGGCTTGGCTACGTGTGTACACCATGGTGGTGCTTTCCTACAAGCTATGTAGATTTTTATCTCTTTTTATGATTTTTTATGCTACACTAAACAGAAATGATCATACACACACACAAGCAGTGATTATCTCGTTTAAAGATTGAAAGTGTGTCCTAGACCTGGTTTAGTGTGTTTTTTTTTTGTTTTTGTTTTTTGTTTGTTTTTTTGAAGGTTTTTGTAAAGAACGTTTAAATGCAAAATGATGGCTCTTATGGCTCCCAAAAATGGTCGCCCCTTCGATATACCATTGCCAGGCCGATATACCAACCTCTCTATATACCCGCCCTTACGTGAGGGAAACTATAGGTACGTGAGAGCAGATGGTACGTGGAACGTAGGCGGTACGAAAGGGGAATCACCCTGTTTATGACACCTACCATAGAAGACTTATCCTCATGTGCTAGGAATCACCCCAGCTACACTCGGTCAGCTTTCGTCAGGATTTACGTCTAGCAACAGTTGCGATCGGGGTAATGGATGCAAAATTCAAGCCAAGGTGGTGATGAAATCCACCGTTGGTCTTGATCAAGGGCTGGGGTTTTACGACCAGCGCCTTGGTTTTTAAGTTGCCACGTGGTGTGTGGGGTTATTTTTATTTTGCAAAATGGAAACAAGCAAGCGGTAAAGGAAAACTAATTTCCCTAAGCAAGCAAGTACCCTAAAACAGAAAAACTGAAGACAAAAATAGACAAGAAAATTTCAGAATCCTTACCTCTTCTCTGCCCAAATCTATCGGTTTTGAGTTTCTACCCGAAGACTGCACAGACAAAAATTCATCCCTGGGGGAATGAATTACAGGACTGTATTCATCACAGGGTGGGGCGAATTCCCATTCGTCCCTGGGTAAGACGAATTACAGCTCTGTATCCGCCTCCTGATGGAACGAACAACAGTCAGCATGTGAAACTCGGCACCTGCAAGAAAAAAACAACCAAGTTTGGATCAGATCTCTGATCTTAAAAATAGAGGACAAGGTCCCACCGTGATCACCACTGAAAGCACGAGGATACGAAAACAAAAAAGGAAAAGCTCCAAGCACGATGCAAAAATGGAACTGAACTTAACGCTAAACCCTACGAATTAAAAATGCATGAAATGGAGAAAAACATGAATTGAAGCCCAAATGAAATAACAGCCCTTCTCTTTTATTGATGTATTTCACATTTCGGTTACAATCCACATCCTCCCTTTTCAGGGGCGAGGAGCGTTAAATTCATCTCTTGGTTACATCCATGGATAGCCATCCTTCTTCCGCGTGCCCACATGTAAGATGGGCGGACCAAAATGTCACCACCGCTTGTGTCTATGAATGTTGATTCCTTGCTGCTCCTCCGATGTTCCGATCCTACGTTCAAAGGAACAAGAAATAGTTAGTAGCACCTGCGGATGAAACAAAACATGCAATCCCCAAGCCTACGATAAGTGAATGAGAAAAATGAATTAAACTATAACTAAAATGAATCCAAATGCTCTAAAAATTTGACAGGGGCATCAAGACATCACCAGGAGGGCACTACAAAAATAACAGTCAGGAAATTCCTCACCGATTTGAATTCGCTCCGAGGCGGGACGAATTTACCTGCAACAAAATGCCGAAAAGGTATTGTCCCAAATGTCCTACCTAGAGAGCTCCAAAAGACCTGAAAACTTGGGGTTAGCTAATTGGGGGTATTTTGGGAAGACCCAGATGGTCATATTTTCCCAATTTGGCCTCCATTAATAGGAATTTGATGATGCTACCTGCAAGTTAGTAAAGACAAAAAGTGATAGAACATGATAAGATTTGCTCAAAACATTACGAAATCGAAATTGCAAACTACCTAAGCAGCATAAGATGAAATGCAAGATAAAAATGATAGAAAGAACAATCTACCATAGATTCCTAATCGTTCCTAAAAGGGACGATTAGACTCGCGATAGTGTGGGGGCGCCCGGGCAGGCCGCCCACCGTTGGGACCTGATTTCGGTGCCAATCCACTTGGGATGGGTCCAAAATCTCTTGTAAGGTGTTGTCGAAAAATTGGGGTGGTATTCTATGGCCAAATGTCAGGTTTTGGGCTCAATATTCGACCTTCCAATGATCACCCAATGACCTCTTCTCCAAAAGAGATCACGGATGTGAAAGGCACAAATCGCACAAGGATGTATGGGGAAATAAAATGGCAGCACTTCGTTGCTCCAAATTGCTCTTACTCTGTATATTTTGGGGTGAGAAAACCCACCAATTTATAGACCTGGAGGTCTCTTGGGATGAGCATGCAGAGGCGCCACTTGGCAGCCATGCCCTTCCAGGGGAGGGAAGATTCCTCCCTGAATAGGGACTCCATGACTGCCCTTGTAACAGCCTCTAACGCTCAAAAATGCTCACCTATACTCCCATGCAATGAAGGAAGCGTTAAGTGGCGGATCCGAGCTGCCATTTGCCAAGATTTGACTTTTTTCCCGTCAAACCTGCAATTCGCCCCACCCTGGAGCGAATTGTGAATTCATCCCTAGGGTGGAGCGAATCCCAATTAGAATTCGTCCCTGGGTGGAACGGATATTGAGCAAAGTGCCTGAAGGTGCCAAAATGATTTTTGACCTTCCAAAACTATTGTGAGAGTGGTTAGGACCACTGTTTAACCTCTGGGGGCTGCCCTTGGGGCTGTGTGTGCCAATGTGATCAGTGTTTGCAGTCACATAATCGGATTGGTGCTGTTTTGGTGTCTACATTCACTTATTTATAATAGAACCTAAGGAGCTAGACTATAGGGCTTCTAAATATACTTTATGCAATTTAAGACCAAAAAAATCCCAGTAAGTTTTGTAAAATTTATATGGAAAGCCATCAAGATCTAGGGCCTTATCATCTGATATTTGAAACAGGGCATCCGTAATATCCTACTTAGATAGGGGTCATTCATAATCACTCTATTATGCTGGAGAGAGGCAAGTTGGGATAACCGTTTTGCAACATTGAAGGGCTAATTCTCTTTCAAGGGTGTACAACTGAGCAGCAAAAACATGAGAATAATGTCATGTAAATTCAATTTCTATCTCAAGAAAATAGGTGGTGCGAACCCCATTAAACAATAAATATTTGAATTGAGTGGAGTGACGTAGAGGCCGGAGCCTCTTGAAAAACTCTTTAGAAACATTGTCACCCACTTTGAGACAATGCATCCTAGCTTTAATTTGATCCCCTCTGACCTTGTACACTTTGGCCACTTTGAGCTCATGCCGAATCTGAGCGAAATGGGCTTGAATGGTGGAGTCAAAAGGAGAGGCCTCAAGATGGAAGGAATATGTGCAAGCTCATTATGCATAGTAGTATTAGAGTGATGATGTAGCTACACCACCTTCTTCCCCAAGATTCTAAGTAGAGTAGTGGTATGAAAAATGGCATCATTCCACCACTCAATCCATCCTAAATCTCCATTGGGTGTGGGTACAATGTTCCAGATCCTTTGTATGTGACAAACAATGGTATCATGTTGCAAGAAATAAGTGTTAACAAAAAACTAAGCATGAGTAGGCCATTGATGGGTGGAGGAAACATGAATAAAGAACATTATGGGGGAATGATTGGATGAGACCATACCAAGTATGGTTTTAACAAAAGGTATTGAAGGGAGCCAATGAGAAAAATAAAACTCGTGTTGGTCTGACAACATAGCCCTGTCCATCCTTTTTAAAACTCTTGTAGGGTCTTATTGAAAATTAGACCACATGAACCACAAATGCTTGGAAAATTGACCCATAGAGAAGAAACCATTGGGATCGAAGACCCCCAGTTTATTTTTCATAAAATACCAAGTATGTCTCTCTCTCGAGGCCCGCCTATTGAGGAACTGGACCATTTTATCATGAGGCTTCTTGACCATATTGAAATGCACACACATCAGCCAAACCACGATAGGTAAGGACAAATCACACCATATTCACAATGCACATCTATCTTGGCCCTCATTAGAGGCCTAAATATTAATAATCCTGAAGGAAATACCGCCGACTTCAAACAAAATCCAAACCGCATTGTGAGAGGGATCAGAACCCCATGTGAAAAAATTTCGAGTCCATATATTATTAAGAAAAATGGTAGCACCTCCATTGTCATGATTGTGGTTCATAGCATACATTTAACTACAAGATCATAACATAGAACAAGCAGATTGTAAATTAAAACCTGCCACTTTAACTTCTTGTAAACACACAAAATCTAGATGATCATAGAGACTGGAATAGGTAGTGATTTCATCCAAAACCATGTAATGAGGAACAGGGTCTGTCAATCCATACACATTCCAAGAGAGAAACAATAGGTAATAGGGGTTATTCCTGAAGACATCCATGATGGTAGAGGAGAGAGAAGTTTACCGTCACTTATCTAAATGAGCAAGTTGCTCACCTCGTAGAGGGCTACGAGACTGCCATCCTAAGTTATAAGAGAAACTTCCTTCAACCCCTACCTCATCTGGATAACCCAAGGGCACAGTGGACTAGATTCCTTCGTCATGGTCTATAGACTCGACGACCAGAGGATGAGAGTGGACAGGGGCTGACTCCATAATCGATGGTTGCATGGAAGGCTTAGGTGCTAGGTCCTGAGCATACATGGATACTATGTGCCCCACCTGAGTGGGTTTTTCACCTTTCCCTTTCTTGCATGAAATCTCAGTCCATTCACCATATTTTTCTAGAGGGTGCAGGGTAGTGGGAGATAATACAACACCATCTACCAGGGTAGACGCCTTGGACTTCAATTTTTTATCCATCAAGAGGCAATTCTTAATGTGGTGGGAGGCTGACTAGCAGTGGTAACATGTATTAGGGAGGTTGATTACACCACCCATTGATTAATACGGGTAGAACCAAACTCAATGTCAATATAATCCTTTAGGGTTTTAGCTAGTTCAACCTTGATACACATTATCCTGCTAGAGCATACTGACATGAATCGAGAGGGTTCATCACAAACAAATTTACCAAGGGTGGACACAATTTTTTTAGAAAGGGCCAGCATGCATTGGGGAGATTTGGGAGTTCTACCCAAATAGGCAGGACCAAGGAAATAAAATTAGAAACCGTGAAATCCCAACTCCATGGAAAAAAAATGAGTAGTGAACTATTAATGTAACTATGACCCTTATTGAGGACCTTCTGGACTTGGTCAAGACTACCAAATTGGAAATTAAAAAACCCTTAGAGATATTTTAGACATGGTCAACTTGAATCCCATATGGATGCCAATACTACTCAATCCAGTTCCTAAGGACATGCTCAGGGAGAATTCGACCCAAAAATACCCTATAAGAGTATTTTTTTCAAACCAAGAACATGTCTAATTGAATTCATGTAGAGGAATCATAAAATAAGATTCAAAATTACCTTGTAACCTTGGGAACAAATTTCCTGGGCCGTTTATTCACCTCCAAATCCATTCCTTTCACCGCAAACTTCAGACGAAGTTGGGGGAGGAGATGCTGACATAATAACACCCATAGAGTAAGCGCAACATGAAGGCTAGCACAAGCTCCCATAGAATGAACGGACACTACCAGAAACCCTAGGACAACATGCAGACCGACATGCACACAACCACCAAACATTCAAAAATTATTATTATTTTATTTTATATAATAGTATATAAAAGGGTTTTTGAAAAGGTTCCTGACTTTTTTAATAGAAGAAGTCTTGTAAAACTTGGCTTAAGACCAATAGTACAGGAACAAGAATGACGATAAAGTTTACAACTCGCCACCCATCACCAAGTGAACCAGCTACAATTTGATACAAGAAAAAAATTAGAACAATGTTGGTGAGCCCCCAACCAGCCAACACTCCCACACAGTCATAAATAAAACCTTTCTTCATAAATTATAAAATCTTACAGAGTATTAAGAAGCATGCATCCCTAAATCCAATTGAAGAAGGCCTTCACAAAAATTGTCTCCAAACAAATAGAACATTGAGACTTATACCCAGGTTTTTCATAAAGTCAGCGTGGTAGTTTCCTTATTTGAAAATATTTTATCTCCCTATCCTCTCTTCACTTGAATCTAATTGAAGAAGGTCTTTAGGAAAATTGTCTCTCCAAACAAGCACACCATTGAGACTTATATCCAGGTTTGCCAGACTTATACCAAGGTTTACCATAAATTCAGCATGGTAGTTTCCTTCTCTGAAAATATGCTTTATCTCCCTATCCTCTCTAGCTTGAAGAATTCACCACAAAATCTTTCTTCATAAACAGTAAAAGCTTACAAAGAATTAAGAAGCATGCATCCCTAAATCAAATTGAAAAATGCCTTTAGGAAAATTGTATCTTAAAATAAACAAACATCTCAAAATATGCAACTTACAAAGCATTAAGAAGCATGCATCCCTAAATCCAATTGAAAAATACCTTTAGAAAATTTGTCTCTTAAAACAAACAAACATCTCAAGATATGCAACTTACAAAGAATTAATAAGCATGCATCCCTAAATCCAATTGAAAAATACCTTTAGGAAAATTATCTCTTAAAAAAAACAAACCTCTCAAGATATGCTTTATCTCCCTATCCTCTTTAGTCTAAATAATTCACCTAGATTCCATAAAAAATGATATTATTTCCACTGAGTTTACACATGTTTTTATGAGGGGTCATGGTATCCTCATACTTATTGGGATAATTGTCTCTCCAAACAAACAAACCACTGAGACTTGTACCCAAGTTTACCATAAATTCAACATGATAGTTTCCTTCTCTCAAGATATGCTTTATCTCCCTATCCTCTCTAGTTTGAAGAATACACCTAGAATCCATAAAATTTGATATTATTTTCAATGAGTTTACACATGTTTTTATGAGAGGTCATGGTCCCCTAATTCTAAGTGGGGTTTAAACCTTGGACCTATCAAAGAGAAACCAAAGCCCTTACCACAGCAATAAGCTTGCAGCTCCATATCCAAAAATTATTAGCAAGTTGTACTTATCTATTAGCAAGACACTATAAACAATTTGGATTAGAGAAGCCTCTCTTGATTATGAATCTATATTCACAAGGGATAAGGTTAAGTTTCCAATTTGGTTATTAAATGTTGTATTTATTTTCTCTTTTTTAATGCATTATTAAACAATTAATTCAATATTTATAATTTTTTAAATTAACATTTTTTATGGATAAAGATAGTCTCTCGTTATTTTTTGGCTTTTATTTAGGGAGGTCCAACGTTCAAACCACAAAATACTTAAAAAAGGATAATATCAATGGAAGAAGTGTTTGTTGAGGTTGGGTCTCGTTAACTTCCTCTAACCCAACACATTAGGGTTTATAGAGACAACACCAATTCTCCTATGCATTACAAATATTTTTTATATTAATTATATTTATTATTATCTTAAATTTAATTTTACATACTTTAAAAAAAAAATTGAGTTTTTTAATACATAAAATAAATAAAATTAAAAAATAAATCAATTTTTAGCATGGTGTTACTCCCACAAAATCTATTCCACCTCGTGATTGTTGATCCAACGTGAAAGGGACCACCGGTAGCTCATAATTTGTACTATCATCGTCGGTCTACTATGCACTCAAAGGACGTGAAGGGGACCATTGGTTGTTCGTAATGTGAACGGTCATTGTCGGTGTAACATGCACTCAAAGGACATGAAGGGGACCATCGATCACTCGAGATTTGTACCATCATTGTCGATCTGACATGCACTCAATGGATTTAGATCAAACTACTACCTTTGCAAACATACTACCCCCAAATTTTGAATCTAGGTGTCTTCTTGATAAGTGTATGGTCACACAAGCACTTACCAATCCACATAGCTCTCAAGAGCTATTTGTGTCATTGTTATTAGTTGTTTTCTTCTATTAAAGTATCATTAATTTAAAAAAAAAAAAAATTCTTAAATGTACATTGTAATTTTATTTATATCATTGTTACTAGTTTTTTCTTCTAATAAAGTATCACTAGTATTAAAATGTTAAGTGACTATATGGATATTCTAATATGCTTATATTGCCTTTATATATTTTTGAAAGTTTTCTTATTTTAATGTTGAAGAAAAAATTGAGAGATACTATAATATGTTTTGTGACCGTTTTGTATAAGTTGTCCAGTGCTCAGTAAATTGTGTTTTAGCCCTGACACATAATAAATATTATAGTTGTGTTTTTTCTCCTTGTTTTGTGTGGATTTGGATGTTGCCTTTGCCCATAATAGGAACCTTACTATTTTTTTCCATATTTACTTCAAATTTGATGGTTTCATCTAATTTTGAAAATATTCATTTACTTCCAGACATGTGATTACTGTACCCACTATCTAGATACCAAACATTTTTTTGACTTTCTTCATCAACATTGCAGGTTATCAACAATGAGCCACATGCATATTTTGTTTCTTCATTTTCATTTGTGTAATTTGCTTCTTGTTTGTTTTCTCTAGACATCTTCTTTCTACATTCATAACTATAATGCCCAAATTTCTTGCAATAATAACATTGGATTTTTTATTTGTCATACCTTCAATATGTGCATCCTTGTTAATTTCTATAGCTACCTCTTCCTCTTGCTTCATGAAATTTGCAGTTATTGTCTCCTTTGTTAAAATGATTTGTTCTTCGTCCCCTTTCAAGGCCTCTACCACCTTTGCCTCTATTGTCATGTCCTCTTCCTCTTTGAGAGATTGAAGATGCTTGATGGGAATATCCTTTTCTAATTTTGTCCTTGAATGAAACATATATTTTAAATGCATGCTCTAAAGAAGAGTGAGTTGTCTAGTTCAGCCTTTGTTCATGTGTTTGCAAAGAGGCCATTAATTCATCCGCTAATAGCTTCATAAATAATTTGATTCTCTAATAGCAATAACAATCGAATCAAACCTTGTTGGTAGGCTTCTTAATGCCTTTTCTACTATTCTTTGGTATTCAATATTTTCTCCATTCATTCTCATTTGATTAATAATACCCATTGTATGGGTAAAGAAATCACTCATAGACTCACATTCATTTATCTACAAATTTTCAAATTCTCTTCTCATCACTTGCTATCTTACAAATTTTACATTGTCGATGCCTAAAAAATATTTCTCTAAAATTTCCTATAAACTATTTTGAGTTGGTTGTCACTACAATTCTTGGAAAAATGGTTTATCAACTACCTACATAATGAAGAACATGGACTTTTTGTCATGTTAATTTTCTTTCAATACATCCTTCTAGTCTTGAAAGAGAGAATTATATGTTGAATCATCTATAGATTGTACATACTCATTTTCCACTAAATCCTAAAGCTCCTATGACTCAAACAAAATTTTCATTTATATGTTCTAGCATTAAAAAAATCTCATTGAAATATAAGATTTGCAATGAACTGTTATTGGAATTCATAGTTTAAGTTTTTTTTTTATAACAAAATTCAATTTGGACTCAATTTTATTAAAAGTCAAAATGGAAGTTAAAAGATCCCCTATCTATCCTGAACTAAGATTTCAAAGAGGTTTCAAATGCACATATAACAATCACTAAAGGCTTAACTTTTTCATAAACTAAATTTGTGGTATTCTTCATCCACAAAACCAAGCTCAAAAAGCTTTAAGTGGGGTTTCACATAATCAACAAAGAATGCCTCCTTGTGTGCTGCATTCTTCTCAGTACAGGAACAAAAGATGGGATCCTTCTACAATGCCTCTTTGGAAGCTAGCAACTAAATCAAACCGTTATTTTTCTCCTCACTAAGAAACTCCTTAAAGTAAGAGTTATTAAATTGGAGAGGGTTGTTGGTCTAAGGCCTTTCACACTTTAGCTGTGTAGCTCTAATACCACTTTAATAAAATAAACACATAACATTAGAATTATAGATACATGCTAATGCTTTGTTTTCGCATTCTCCTATAGTTATGTTGTAATGAAGTGTAGATTACTAAATTAAAAACAACCCAGATTTCAATCAGAATGCACAGCCAAAATGTTTATATATATAAACACAAAGCTGCTCTTACAACACTAAACGTTTTTCTTCCTTTCACCTAGTATAGCACACACTATTCTATCTTACAAAAATAAGAGATTTTCCCAAGCTATACACAACAAAGGGGATAGGCAGACATTTGCCTATTTGTCAGATATATTAGTTAAAAATTGGATACAGCTGCTTTTTGAACAGAGGAAAAACAAGTATTGAAAGTATATTAATTTGGGTATAGAAGATCATGTTGCAGGTGGATAAAGGCATGTAGTGTTAGATGAAATGGAAACAGGGTTAATCCTAACGAATGATATACGTTAGTTTATTAATAAGAACGTCAATTATATTATCGGTGATATGATCCAGGTTCAATCTCCCAAGTATTTCCCTTTATAATAATAAAACTCTTACCTATTACCGAACACTCTCTTACCTATTACCGAACACTCGCTCTCCCTCTGACCATAGATCACCTATAACCGAACACTCGCTCTCACTCTGACAATAGATCAACCCAGATGTCATTGAATGAAATTAAGACATCTCACTCTGACAATAGATCACCCCAGATGTCATTGAATGAAATTAAGACATGACAGTGATATAATTTTGGATTTAAAAGACCTTAGTTTAGATTAGGATAAGGCGTTTAAATGTTTTTTTAAAAAACAAGTTTAAATTTTATAAACTAAAATTGAAGTTAAGAACGTGGATAAAATTTTTAAAGTTTTTACATTTTGGGAGGTGTGCTAGACTTGTCCGAGACATTTAGTGGAAGATTAAGTTGAAATATTAAATTTCTAATGGATAAGTCTAACAAAACCGTGTTCCAAATAAGCTTGGGGGCGGTCAAAAGTTGGTTGTTGAGAAAAAAAAAAAAAAGAATGTTGTTAAGTTAGAAAAATCACTGGTAGTCATAAATGTAGGCTCAGAATTTCCTATATCTGAAAGTGCGTTCAATATATAATCAGTATGACTTTCAGACTGCCTCGAATTGTCTATCCATCATTTAAGTGGGCACCGATACGAGTAGGTTAAGGCACCGAGAGAAAGTGACGTGACCGTGGATCGTTCGTCAATTTGAATAGAGCCAATTGTAAAACAGCAAAACATTTGTCGGTGTCACGTGCGATCCAACCAGAAGAGCAAGATATCTGGTTCCGAAACCTCGATGAGTGAACGATTTCCCGGAATTTGGAAAAAGTGGCCCATCACAGCATAGAATAGCTATTCTTTGGTCCGCCTTGATAGAAAGTGGGCTTAAGTCAGCTCCATTTTTAATAAATATTCTGCACTGTCTATACCCATCTGTGTCTTCCACTCATTTCAAATATCCCAGCTGTTATATATTTATGTTTCTGGGGCGGTTTAGAGCGCATTCCTTTTCCTTTTGCAATGAAAGAAGGGAACGAAGAGGTCGTGTATAGAGAGGCAGATTGTGTCTGCGAGGAGGATGAGCAGTATAAAATATGTGGAGCTCCGCCTCGTTGTTGTGATATGTCCATGTTCGAATTTCTTTATGGAGAGGAGGATTTTTGGGTAGAGGAGGACCGCGTATGCCATTAATGAGAGAGCTCATGGAAGAAATAGGCATAGCGGGAGATTCCGTTTCCGTTGCTGCCCTACCTCGGGCTGTTGCTTTTCCTTTCCATTCTTTGGCTGAAGTGAGCTACGCTTGGTGCGATTCTGCATCTTCTTCCACTAACTGCTCCTCTAAACTTGCCGGAGTGGATTACAGTGATTTTGACGAAGCCAGCTTTGGCTGCGGAGAAGAGAATTTTTATGTAGCTTTTGGTGAAGGTAGCCTGTTTGGAGGGGTCTCTTTGAGCAGTCCTTGTAGCTTGGATACGGCGTTCTCCGAGGACATGCTCTGGCGAATGGATTGTGTGTTGGGATCTGAAAGGGGTTTTGAATCTGAGGATGGGGATCCCTTCGGTCTTTTATGTGACGGGGAGATAGAATATTTCGGCTTCCAAAACTAATACATAGAATTGCAACAACTCTCAATGTCTACAATCTTACAAAAAGTCTTCGTTGGCCTCATTGTGTAAGCAAGTTTTTTGTACAAGACATATCTATGGAAATATTTCTACAAGTTTAGAAGAAATTAAGCAGGCTTACCAATGTATTCAGGGAACAATACATTTTCTTGGCTAAGAGCTTCTCGTCTGTATCAGTTTTAACTTTGTATTCATTTTATAATTCTCTATAATTAGAGCACCTCAGAATCGTTATTAAAGTGGAAGAAAATTCTGTCTTAGGAACGTGACTCCATAGAAACTGTCTGTAGGGTTGTACAAATGATGCAACAGCTCTCTGCTTTAAAGTTATGCTTTTATAGACCATGGGGCGTGTGTTTATAAAAAAGAAATAAAAGTTACGCTTCCTCTTCAAATTCAAAATTCCTTCGGTAAAGCAAACTGGTACATCTACGATGGTGACGATGATGCTATTTTCTATAACCGGCATGTCCGGAACTATTAGGAACTTGATGATTTACATAGATCTCTTAAAAACATTAATATTGGAGTAATATTGGAGTTGAAGTTAGCGTGTTCTAATTTTTTCACTGTTTTCTGTAAATGGCACCCATAAAAATAAATCTCGTTCGTTTAAGGTGTGCCCCTATATAGTGGTATTTTTCAAAATTTGAAATCGTACCCAATAGTGGTATGTTTCCTTGAAATCGCACCCATAGAAATAAATCTCCTTCGTTTAAGGTGTGTCCCGTGGTATCTTTCAGAATTTGAAATTTCATCCAACAGAAATAAATTTCTTTGTTTAATTGGTACAATTAGTATAAGTTTAAATTTGATTTCTTTTGAGTATTTGATGGAATGATGAACGACCATGGCAAGTAGGTAACCAGAGAGCTGATAAAATTAGTTCATAGTGTACGAATAAATCTTTTATTCTTCTGACCCTTGCCATTGGTGAAGGAGGTGATAATTCTTGTTGCTTGAAATGAAGAAGATGGCTTCAACAACAATGGCTCCCTCTGCAATGGTTCCCACAGCATCAGCGTCAACTTCGACCGCAGCTGCCCTGGCTTTCCCTGGCAGGGTTTCCCAAACCCTCCCCGGGGATTTGGAACCAGGCGAGATCCCTGTCGATCTCACGGATGATCCCGATGCCCCCGATCCGGATCCGGGTGGGACGTAGAGACCTTGGGCGGAAGGTTTCATTCCCCCCTTTCCCCCTTCCAAATCCCCTCCCTCGGCCGGTCTATCGTTCAGCGCGATGGTATCGGGATCCCCTTCTCCCAAACCATCTGAAGTGGTTTCCCTTCCCCCCTGGTCACCTCCGGGGAAAATATGGTTATCCCGATTTCTCGCATGGCTCCAAAACTTTCCCTCGAATCCCTGTCCCTGGTTGGGAAATTCGTTGGAGGCCGACCTAACATGGAGTCTATCAAAAGATGGGCCAGTTTCAAATGGCGAACAGAGGGAAGTTTTTAGCTAGTTGCACTTTCCAGGGGTTTCTTTCTAATTCAGTTGAACAACCAGAATGATTATGCAAGAATCCTCACCGGAGGACCGTGGTTCTTTGGCAGGAAAAGTCTATTCCTTAAGAAATGGGAACAGGGTTTCAACCCCCAAACTCAGGACATCAATGTCGCCCCCATTTGGGTTCGTCTTTCGGACCTGCCAATCCAGTTTTTTCATGAAGACATCCTTCGGGGGATCGGAGGATACATCGGAGACCTGGTTGCCTTTGACCCGGCAACAAAAGCCCGATCCAGAATGGCCTTTGCCAGAATCTACGTGTCTGCGAACCTGGCGTCCCAGCTTCCCACTCGCATCAATCTCATCTATGGGGACTTCCAGTGGTGCCAAGCTATTGAGTATGAGAATAAACCGATGTTCTGCATCGAATGCCAGGCTCAGGGACACCTCAGATCCCAATGCCCTTCATTGAAAGCTGCCAAAGAGGTTCCTCGACCCCAGCTCTCCCTTGCTCAGCGTCCGGTCACCCACCCGGGACCCAAGGCTACTGGTGGCCCTTTTCGAGGGAAAACTGACAAAGGGAAACAAGTCCCCTTCCACAAATCCTTCCCCCACCAAGCTCCGTCAAGTTCCAACCAGGTATGTTCACTTTTTGCCTTTCCCAACAAGTTTGGTCCTCTCTCTGGTGTTGATGATGATGTCCTCTTTCCCGAGTCCATTTCCCCCCTTCTCCTTCCCCCTTGCCTCCACTCCCTCCCCTCCCCTCCCTTTCCCTACCTGGCCCCTCTCCGGCCGCACCACTCTCCCCAACCCCTCCCACCTCTCCGCTCTCTCCCACCTCTCCTAAATCCCTTTCCCCCCTTCCCCTCGAGGAGGGCTTTCCCACCACTTCTTTAGCCAAACCTCTGTCTCCAACCAAGTCAGTTTTTGACTCCCTTGAGGAGGCATCCAGCCCTTTTCGCAACCGCTCGGATTCCAGCTCCATCATCACCAGAAGTAAGAAAGGGCCAGTGGATACAGGAGGTGACAAAAAGAGAGGCAGACCGTCTATGTCCGACCAGCTTAAGAAAGACACTGAGAATCAAGTCGCAAATGGGGTTCAAACAACCCTCTTCCCTGATCTATTCGGCCAGCCCTTGGATGATCCCAAGAATCCCAAACCCCCTCCCGTACCCACCAAGGGCGGTAAGAAACCTTCCAAAGTATCCAAATGAAGATCCTCTCTTGGAACATCAGAGGGCTTAACAACTCAGGCAAGCAGAGACTGGTCAAAACCATCAGAAAGGATTCCAAACCCACCATCATCATGTTACAAGAAACCAAAGCTGATGCAGCGAGAACCCCGAACATCATCAAATCAGTCTGGAAAGACTGCCAGTGGGCTTCCTCCCCCATAGAGGGATCGACTGGGGGCCTTCTTTGCCTTTGGGATCCTCTCCAAGTTGAGGGAAGGGTGGTATCCTTCACCAACAGAACCCTTAACATGGTTTTCCATTGCAAGACCAACCAGTTCACATGGGTCCTCTCCAATATCTATGCCCCCAACAATCCCCTAGAAAGGCGCCAGCTGTGGGTTTCCTTGTCCCTTCTCAAGACTACTTTTTCTGCCCTCCCATGGATGTTAGCTGGGGATTTTAACTCTCCTCTGTTTGCTTTCGACAAACGAGGCGGCTTATCCACTCCCTCCAAAAGCATAACTGATTTCCAAGATTTTGTGTCGAGTAATGAGCTTATGGACATTCAGATCAGAGGCTGTCATTTTACTTGGAGCAACAAAAGAGCAGGGCAAGATCACATTCAAGTCAAGCTGGACCAATTTTTCTTATCTCAGCAAGCAATCCCTCTCTTTGGCGATACTCTCCTCACATCCCTCCCCAGAATTGGGTCTGACCATTCACCCCTCCTCCTAGAATCCAACAAGGCCCCATCCTTCAAAACCCCTTTCAGGTTTGAAAACATGTGGATTCACCACCCAGACCTCAAACAACGAATTTTTGAGTGGTGGAATCTTCCATGTTCAGGATCTGCCATTGACCGAGTTTCCCGTAAACTCAAATCAGTGAAAGAAAACATCAAAATTTGGAACAGGGAAGTTTTTGGAAACATCTTTGAGAACAAGCAACTCATTATTGATAAACTTAAGACTTTGGAGGAGCAAATCCATCATGACCAATGGACTCCTCAGCTGAGGAATGAGGAGAGTCAGCTGTTGTCTGAGTATCACAACATATTGGCTAGAGAAGAAACCTTCTGGCGACAAAAATCCTGAGCCCTCTGGCTCAAATATGGGGATGCCAATACCAGATTTTTTCATGCTTCCACAATGCGAAACCGTAGCTCCAGCAAAATCAGAGAACTCACCTTATCTGATGGCTCTGTTTCCCAAGACATTTTTGAGATCAGATCAGAAGCGTCTGCTTACTTCAGTAATATGATGGGAAATCCCTCTCCCTCCCACTTGGCAGCCCAGGAATCCCTTCTTCAGAACATTCCCCCCATGGTTACTCCAGAGATGAATGCTACCCTGATTCAGACCCTCTCTCCGAAAGAGATCGAGACTGCTCTCTTCTCCATGCAAGCTGACAAGGCCCCTGGTCCAGATGGCTTTCCCCCTCAATTTTTTCAAACCTTTTGGGACATTATGAAGGAAGACATTTGCAAAGCCATCATCGAGCTCCAATCGACTAAGTCCATTCCAAAAGGGACTAACTCAACTTTCATTGCTCTGATCCCCAAAACCCACCCCTGCAAGACTATGGTGGATTTCAGGCCTATTAGTCTCTGTAACATTATCTACAAGATCTTAACCAAATCCCTAGCCCTGAGGCTAAAGAAGATTCTCCCTGCTATCATCGATCCTTGTCAAGGCAACTCCGTGGAAGGCAGATCTATCATAGACAACATCATATCCCTTCATGAAACTCTCCATTCTACTCACTGCAACCGCAAGGCAGCCATGTTTCTTAAGCTGGATATCAGCAAAGCTTTTGACAGAGTCAACAGGGATTTCCTTCTGAAAGTCCTTGCCAAGTTTGGGTTTCATAGAGAATGGATCAAGCTCATCAAAGGTTGTATCTCGATGCCATGGTTCTCTGTGCTCGTTAATGGTTCAGCTGTAGGTTATTTCCCGACTCATAAAGGCATAAGGCAGGGTGACCCCCTATCCCCTTTCCTCTTCATCATCCTGGCAGAATCCCTGGGAAGAGCTTTCAAGTCTGCCTGTGCTTCTGGGCATGTGAAAGGGATCAAAGCTTCATCCACCATGCCCCCCCTTTCTCACCAGCAGTTCGTTGATGATACCATTACCGCTTCTTCAGCATCAGTCATCCAAGCTAAGTCCATCAAATCTATCCTTGACACCTATGCCAGAGCAGCAGGCCAAGAAATCAATTACACCAAAAGTGAGTGTTTCTTCCTTAACACTCTGGATAGCAGACAGTGCAAGATCACCCGTATCCTGCAGTGCAGAATCTCGAGCTTACCCACCTCTTACCTGGGCCTTCCTCTTTTCATCAAGAGCCCGAAAGAGTCCATGTGGGATAATGTCATCGAAAGGTTCAAACGCAAACTTGCAGGCTGGAAGGGTGCCCTCCTATCCCAGGCAGCTAAGGCTACCCTCACTATGGCGGTCCTCCAAAGCATTCCAGTCTACTTCATGTCTGTCTTCAGAGCCCCAACGTCTGTTCATGCCAAGATTGAGCAAATCCAAAAAAAATTCCTGTGGTCAGGTCCTGAAGAAAAAAGTAGAATCCACCTTGTTAACTGGGACAGAGTTTGTCAACCTAAATCCCAAGGGGGCCTGGGTTTGAGAAGGTCTTCCAATCTGAACCTTGCCCTCCTCGCCAAGCAGGCATGGAAACTCTACACCAATGTCAAATCAGAATGGGTGGCGATTGTCAAGAGCAAATACTTCCCTCGATCATCCTTCATGAATGAATACCTCCCTTCCTCTGGATCTACTTTCTGGAAGGCGGTAAGTCAATCCAGACCTCTTATCACTAAAGGATCCCATTGGCAACTTGGCAGTGGCTCCGAGATCAAGTTTTGGGATGACGTTTGGTTGAACGACCAGCCCCTCATAGTTATCCCAGGTATGTCTGCTCTCAAATCCTTTCTTGAGCGTAGATGGGGCAGTAGAGTCAGGGATTATTTCAATGATCAACGGGAATGGAAGCAAATCCCCATTGGCAGTGCTAGTGCCCAGATAACCCAAGCGGGCGCTTCCTTGTCCCGGCTTCTCAGAACCACCATTATTCCTACTGCAACCACTCCAGATTCTCTGGTTTGGTCAGGGACAGACAACGGGGTTTTCTCAGTCAAGTCGGCTCATTCTCTCCTGTTGAACCACCAAGTTTCTGCCTTCCCGTTTGGGTCGGTTTGGATCAAGCGCCTAGTCCCTAAGGTTGGGTTTTTCTCCTGGACTGTTGTTCAAAACAAAGTGCTCACCACTGACAACCTGATGAAAAGAGGCATCCCTATCCCTAATAGATGTCATCTTTGCCTGTCTAATGGGGAATCGGTCAACCACCTCTTTTTACATTGTGAGTTCACCCAAGGGAGTTTTAACCACTTGCTATCCCTATTCCAAATCCAGTGGGCCCAACCCCGCACTCTTCGGGATCTCTTTATCCAATGGCCTACCCCTTTTTAGAATCCCAATGCTACCTTTCTTTGGAGGATCTGCCTCCACCACCTTATTTGGTAGATTTGGCTAGAGCACAATCGCAGAGTGTTTTCCACCCTTTCTAACGATGCCATATCTACGACCACCAAAGCCATCGCCTATGCCTCTGAAAACCTCCAATTACTCCCTTGGTCTAAGTCCCCGATTGGCAAGGTTGAAGGGGAGATTTTCCAATCCCTCAACATCCCTATCCCCGACCGCCCTCACCCCATTCCCCATCCCAGATGGTTGGCCCTTTGGAATCCCCCTCCCGTAGGTTTTTTAAAGCTAAATTTTGATGGGGCATCCAAAGGGAACCCGGGACTGTCAGGAGCTGGCGGGGTCATCCGAGACCACAAAGGGATGATCGTTCTCACCTTTGCTGAGAACCTCGATCACCAGACAAATAATTTTGCTGAAGCTTGGGCTCTCTGGCGTAGTTTGAACCTGATCAAAGACTCTCGTATCCGTCTTCACATCGAGGGGGATTCTCTGAACATCATCCGTTACATCAAAACTGATAAAAATCCCCCTTGGAACATTAGCTCGCTGATCCGGGAAAGCAAAGTTATCATTGGTCAGCAATGCCAGGTGGCAGTTTTCCACGTATTTCGTGAAGCAAACAAACTCGCTGACCAGCTTGCCAACATGGGTCTTATTCAATCTCTGCTGATGGTGTGGCGCAATTCTAATCCATCGGGTGTCTCCCACGTAGCAGATGCTGACAGGCAAGGCAGGTTCGTGTCACCCCCTCCTCGCTAACCAATGTGTTTCTTTTCCAGGTTTGCAGCTGTTCCTAGGAGTATCTTCTCCAGCAAGCTCCTCCTTCATCGCTGGCTCACGATTGGCATCCTTGCTGGCATCGCCAGTCATCAATTTCCCATGTGGATGATTGGTCTCCTCAATTACGCTCCCCAATATGGTTTGCGATGCCCCAACGCCACCCTCGGTGCCCCTATCCAATCCGCTTCCCTGCCCATCCTCACCGAATCCAAGCGGCTCTGGATATCCCCGTTTCCCCGTACCGACTCAGGCCCAAGAACTATCACCAATCCCCACCCTACCTGGCCTTTGTCCACCTGTCCCCTCCCTGATCGGATCGACATGCTTAATCGTCCCTTGCTGGCCTTTTTAAACAGTCCCCTTGTCCTTCCTTTTATCGTTCGTCACCCTTTGCCCTGGTCGCTATCTCTTCCCTTGTCCTTTCCTCCTGGCACTATGGCATACATCGAACCTAGCTCCCTCCAGCTCGACCCTCTAGCGAAACCCTTTATCGACACCTTTAATCTGAAGCCCTTCCTGAGTAAATTCTAGGGCCCCAAAGCTGATATTTCTGCTGACTTCGTCCGGACGTGGAAGAATGGCTTTGTCGTAATCCGTAGTGTTCATTTCAAGGTTACCCCCGAGTTGATGGCTGAGGTGTCTGGCCTTCCCCTGTCTGGTCACCGCGTCCGCCATGACAAGCACAGTTGGGAGCCCGAGCTGGAGGGGTTCCCCAACTACCAAGAGTTCAAATGGATAGGTGTTTCTCTTGAATGCACCTCCCTTCCCTCCCCTTGGTCCGCTGTCGCTATTCCCCTGATCCAGTATTTGGCCTCTGACGATCCCGCTAAGCCGATGTCCAGCTTCCATCTGGCTCTTGTCAACCACTTCCACGGTTACAAGCCCATGAACATTCCCGCTTTCCTCCACCGCTCCGTCCGCTTATCGATTTTTGTCGCTCGCAAGAAACACTCCCCTCCCACCCACCAGGGCTTTTTCGTTGTTCTCTTCCGCCATGTTGCCGCCAATCCTCCCCTGGCAGCCACTCCCCTCCAATCCAGCCCTCCCGTTCCCCCTACGTCTTCGCCAACTCACTCATTTTCCAGCGAGCCCTTGGTCAGTGAGACGGATCCCGAGTATCAAACCCCTGAATCCAAGAAGACCCCCCCAAGCAGTCTACCCCGTCTAAGCCCACCCCATCCTCCAAGAAGGCGGCGTTGGGAAAGCGCAGAACCATAATTGAGGATGTTCCTGTGATCCGCAGATCATCGAGGACCAAGAAGATCAAAACGGAGTCAAGCCAGAACTCCCCTGTTAATGTCCCTGATGATAACAGCGGGGACTCGGACCCCGCCCCTGAAACATCAAAGCGCATGACAAGAATGTTTATTAAATGTTTCATTTCTGCGTTCGAAAGTACCACCGAGGCTATGAAGCGCTTCTTGGAGGAGCTCACTGCGGACGCGAAGGAGAACCCCGCGGAGGTCGACCCTTAGGGATTCCCTTTCGGTTTCCCTGGCTTGTTTTTGTTATGTTGGTCCTTTTTTATTACTTCAAGTTTTTGTTTTTTGGAAAGCCCTTGGGGCTCTGTCACCATTTTTGGGTAGGGTTTTATGCTAGAAAGGAATGCCCCTGCGTGGGCTATTCGACCGTAGATGTTAAGGTCTTAATCCCCTGCGTGGGACTGTTGTCATGCTTATCCCCTGAGAGGGATTCTGCTAGGCCTTTGGCTTCTATTTACCGTTACAAGGTTTCTGCAATATCAATATCCACCACCCTGGCAAGGGTTTTTGTATATCTGGGACTGGGACCCAGTTAAAACCCTGATAATCAAACTACTACTTACCAAAAAAAAAAAAAAATATTGATTTCTTTTATTTTATTTATTTATTTTGTTTTATAGGTAAGGTTTAAATTTTAGGTATTTTTAACATTATTTATTGGATTTCGTTGTTGAAAAAAAGTATGAAGATTTCTTTTATTTTATTTTATTTATTTATTTTATTTTATAAGTAGGATTTAAATTTTAGGTGTTTTTAATTGTTGAAAAAAAAGTATGAAAAGGATCACAAGTGGCTCTGAATAACGGGTCTTGAACTAAGACACACTCAATAAATTCAAAACAAAACTATTATTTAGAAACAAACATACTTCACAATTTAAACTTATATTTTTTCTTAATAAATACTAGAATAAAGAACTCTCTTTCGTGTTACCAGTCTGTTATAAAAAGAATGTAAAGTGTGCACCTTGCCATGGTTGCCAGTCTGAGTTTTAGTTAAGGATTCATATCTGAAAATTATAAGCAAGTTGTACTTATCTATTAACATGACGGCAGGAGCATCTTTTGATTATGAATCTATATTCACACGAGATAAGGTTAAGCTTCTAATTTGATTATCAAATGTTGTGTGTTTTTTAAATGTTTTATCAAATAATTAATTTAATATTTATAATTTTTTAAAATAATATTTTTAACTGTTAATTGTTGGACGAATATAATTTGTGGTATTTCATCAAATTTAATAAATTAATTAATTTTTTTTTATTTGTGGAAAACATCCTAAAAAGGATGCCACTTTCGGGTAAGACCCAAGGAGGCAGGGGTATCCATTCCGCCAAAAACGCCTAGGACTCGGACCTGGCCTATCACCTTTGACATACTCAAAGAGCAAACAAACACACAAAACCAAATTAAAAAAAGAAAATAACAACAAAAATAATAAAATAAAATAAAAAACAAACTCCTTGAGTGTGTCAAAACCAAAAGCACAACCAAACACGCACAATAAGATAAAAGAAACCACAACACAAACCACATAGAAAAACACAAGAACCACATAACAAAACACAAACAAGACAAAAACAACAGAACACTACAAAGACATAACCCAAAAAAACATGAAAAATAAACACAACCAAAACCTAAAAAATAAAATAAATAAAATAAAAATAAAAACAACCAACAACAAACAATAAACAAAAACAAAAAACATAGAAAACACTCACACATAAAAAAATAAATAACACAAACAAAGAGAAACCCAAGAACAAGAACAAAAAAAACACGAACAATAACAATAAACATAAAAAAAAAAAAAACAAAACAACAAAAACACAAGAACAACACAAAGAACACAAAAACAAAACAAAACAAAAGAACCCGACCACCTTAAAAAAACTAAACAAAAAAACAAAGAAGACAAAAGAAAAAAAAATGAACAAAACAATGACTTATCTAGACCAGAAGACTATTAATGCAAGAATCAACAGAGGAAACAAAATAAAGAATAGAATGAGCTAGGTAACTAAAAAAACTGAATGAACCAAAGAGAAACAAAAAAAAAACAAAAAGAAACTAGGTACCTTAATTGGAACCATCCAAAGAAATGCTAGAAAGAAGAGCTTCCCTAATTTAAGAAGCCCACCATCTTAATAAATTAAATTTTATAATAATATTATTTAATAATATTAAAATTCTTTTATATATTAAAAATATTTTTAAGATTAATCAAATTTATTATTATTTTAAATTTAATTTTACATTATTTTTAAAAAGATAATTCCTTTATATAAATAAATAAAATTAAAAAATAACATGCCCTTATAACAACATATATAAAGCAATGTAAAATAAAGTACGATTAGCAATGGAGACAATGGAGGCACTTGCTTTTCCTATGAGACGACAAGAGTTTAATGTTTTGAATCCTCTGTTGTAATCTAAGGTCTCACGGGCATAAAAACAATAAATAAATAAACCTACGTTAAAGAACATGCATCCTATGAAACTTATCTACCTAATATCCCACATGTCACACCATCTTGTGACATGACTCTTATGATGTAATAAAATAAACATTGTATCTCGTTAGTGCTCTGCTTTGTCCTATAGATGCAACTATATCCAATTGCAAAACAAATTGAAATAACTAGATGCAGATTACTATATTAAAAAATATTTAAATTTTAGTATATATAAATATGAAATTAAAATAAGAAGACACGTAAATTTGTTATTATAAAATTACTAACATTTTTTTCTCTTTTCATCTGGTGTGGCCTGCACTATTCTATCTTAGTAGAATAAGGGTTCTTTCACCCAAGCCACACAAAATAAAGGGGATAGGCAGACATCTACCTACTTGTCAAAGATATATTAGTTTTAAATTAAATCTTCCCTACTTTTTGAATAGGGGAGGACAAACATTAAAGTGAGGGTTCGGGTATATTTTTAAAAGAAACCCGGGACATCTAGCTTTGTGGCCAGCCGGAGTGAAGTTCATGTTGGCCTCAGCCATAGCTATTTCATCCAAGTATATCATCTGGAGTCAATTACAAGGGATTTTCCAATGGAGTACATGTTTATTTCTATCACCACATAAGTCGTTCATCAATTGCACCATACAAGAGAATGGAGCATGGGTCCGCTTGTACCAACATCCAAGACATTTGGAAACTATACTACACAAACAAAGTGGAGTTCATGTTGGCCTCATCCATAGCTATTTCATCAGAGTATATTATCTGGAGTCAATTACAAGGGATTGTCCAATAGATTCTTCTACCATTACATAAGTCATTCATCAATTGCACCACTAGATGAAAGAGATGCAAGAGAATGGAGCATGGGTCCGCCTGTACCAACACCCAAGATATTTTCCAACTATACTACACAAACTGAGTGGAGTTCATGTTGACCTCAGCCATAGTTATTTCATAAAAGTATATTATCTGGAGTCAGTTACAAAAGATTGTTCAATGGAGTCCATGTCTACTTCTACCATAACATAAGTTATTCATCAATTGCACAACTGTATGCAAGAGATGCAAGAGAATGGAGCATGGGTCCACCTGTACCAGCACCCACAAAGGACATTTACCAACTATAATACACAAATGGATTGTATACTCTTAAAATAATTAATTATAAAAGCTTACAGAGTATTAAGAAGCATGCATCCCTAAATTCAATTGAAGAAGGCCTTCAGGAAAATTGTTTCTCCAAACAAGTAAAACATTGAGAGTTATACCTAAGTTTTCATAAATGGTAGTTTCTTTGTTTGAAAATATTTTATCTCCTTATCCTCTCTTCACTTGAATCTAATTGAATAAGCTATTCAAGAAAATTATCTCTCCAAAAAAACAGACCATTGAGACTTATACCTAAATTTGCCATAAAGTCATCATGGTAGTTATTTTCTCTGAAAATATGCTTTATCTCCCTATCCTCTCTAGGTTGAAGAATTTACCACAAAATATTTCTTTATAAACAGTAAAAGCTTACAAAGCATTAAGAAGCATGCATCCCTCAATTCAATTGAAAAAGACCTTAAAAAAAATTCTCTTAAAACAAACAAATATCTCAAGACATGTTTTATCTCCCTATCCTTTTTAATCTGAAGAATTCACCTAAATTCCATAAAAAATGATATTATTTTCACTTGAGTTTACACATGTTTTTATAAGGGGTCATGGTCTCTTCATATTGAGTGGGATAATTATCTCTCCAAACAAACAAACCATTGAGACTTATACCCAGGTTTACCATATAATCAACGTGACAGTTTCCTTCTCTCAAGATATGTTTTATCTCCCTATCCTCTCTACTTTGAAGAATACACCTAAATTCCATAAAATTTGATATTATTTTCAATAAATTTACACATGTTTTTATGAGGGATTATGATCTCCTCATGTTGAGTGGAGTTTAAACCTTGGACCTCTCAATGATAAGCCAAAGCCCTTACCACTACAATAACTCCATATCCAAAAATTATTAGCAAGTTGTACTTATCTATTAACAAGATGCTATAAACAATTTGGCTTAAAGAAGCCTCTCTTGATTATGAATCTATATTCACAGGGAATAAGGTAAACTTCCAATTTAGTTATTAAATGTTGTATTTCTTTTCTCTTTTTAATGCATTATTAAACAATTAATTCAATATTTATAGTTTTTAAAGTTTATGTTAATTGTGGACAAAGATAGTCTATCATTAGGTTTTGGTTTTATTTAGGGACGTTCAAACTTTCAAATCACAAAATACTTAAACAAGGATAATTCAATATTTATAGTTTTTTTTTAAGTTTATGTTAATTGTGGAGAAAGATAGTCTCTCGTTAGGTTTTGGCTTTCCTTTAGGGAGGTCCAACGTTCAAATCACAAAATACTTAAACAAGAATAAGATCAATGATAGTAGTGTTTGGTGGGGTTGGGTCTCCAACCGTTCAAATCACAAAATACTTAAAACAAGAATAAGATCAATGGTAGTAGTGTTTGGTGGGGTTGGGTCTCGTTAATTTCATTAAGCTAGGGTTTATAGTGACAACACCAATTCTCCTATACATTACAAATATTTTTTATATTAATTAAACTTATTATTAGCTTAAAATTTAATTTTACATATTTAAAAAAAATAAATATTTTTTAATACATTCAAAAAATTAAATTTAAAAATAAAACAATTTTTAGCATGAGGTTGCTCCCAAAAAATCTATTCCACCTCGTCATTGTTGTTATGACGT
Source organism: Wollemia nobilis (assembly GCA_028583015.1). NCBI lineage: Eukaryota > Viridiplantae > Streptophyta > Pinopsida > Araucariales > Araucariaceae > Wollemia > Wollemia nobilis. The sequence goes on along the minus strand of JAQPPZ010016892.1, from coordinate 31,370,297 downwards.
GAAGGGGACCACTGGTCGCTCATAATTTGTACCATCATCATCATCGATCTAGCGTGCACTTGGAGGATGTGAAGGGTACCATTGGTCACTCAAAATTTGTACCATCATTGTCGGTCTAGCATGCGCCCACTCAAAGAATGTGAAAGGGACCACCGATCGCTCGAAATTTATATCATTGTCGGTTTGGCATGCACTCAAAATATTTAACCTTTGCAAACAAGCTACCCAATCTAAGTGTCTTATTGGTAAGTGTCCGGTCACACACACTTGCCAATCCACTTAAATCTCAAAAACTATTTGTGTCATTGTTATTAGTTGTTTTCTTCATTTAATGTATCATTAATATTAAAAAATTATTCTTAAGTTTAAATTGTAATTTTATTTATATCACTATTACTAGTTTTTAGTTTTTTTTAATTTATTTACGAGGAACCTTTTATATACAACATATCCGCAACATGTGAGGGAAGAAATTTGAACCTGGGCCTCTCGATAACTGGAGAGTTTTAACTACCCACTTGCTCTCCAACTCCTCTACATAAATGGATATTACTAATTTTTTTCTTCTAATAAAATATCACAAATATTAAAATGCTAAGTGACTATATGATATTCTAATATGCTTATATTAGCTTTATAGTTTTTTGTTCTTATTTTAACGTTGAAGAACAAATTTTGAGAGATACTATTATCTTTGAATTTGGAGACTTCACGAAGCTAAAAGAATAAATAATATTTTTACATATAATAAATTAGGGTTAGGAAGAATCAAATGTTATCATTATAAGGATTAAATTTCAATATGATTATTGATGTATTATATGCGGAATTTATTTTTATTTAATATATATTAAAATATTATAAAAATATATTTATAGTTTTGACATATTTGAAATGGAAAAATTATAAAGCTATTTTAACAATCTTATTATCTTTTAAACATATTAATATGGTTAGTATTTTTATATTGATATTTATTAGTAAAAAATTATTGCATTATGAACTATATATAATTATATTTAAATTTGTATGAATGTGCAATGCGAATGTATGCAAGTTAGAATATTTAGTGCATATCTTTAAAATTGAGGTTGATAACAAGTTGTAAGGACATGTAGATGTAATGTATAAGGATATATAATTTGGTACACCATAAGGTACAATAAAGGTACCTATGTCCTACATGTGTATATATGTTTTTAATATAAATTACAAGTGACCAAGTTCACTCAAGCATTGGGTATAGATATTTAATAATATAACATTGATTAAAACTTAAAATATTTAAAATATAAATTATAACTTATTTGTTTTATATTTAACCAATATTAAAGAATATATATTTAAAGGATAAGATATAGTTATTTGAAAATGTTGGATGTATTAACAAAAAAACAATGATTGTATAATAATAATAAACAATCAGTTAAGATTGGTTTTTTTTTTAGAAAAAAGAGTCATAATTTTATATTAACAAAATTTGAAATTACATTCATCATATGCTTTTTCGGCATTTCTTCAGTTTTTGAATAGTGACCTAAAAATCAAGTCATTTATACATTATAACTAGTTATATTTATCATTATAAGTTCTATCTTTAGGCACCTTTCCAATTTATGAAACAATATCCTTTAAATTTTTTAGCTTTTGATGTAACAAGCACTAGGAGATAGCAATCACAAGATGCAGAATAATATAAAAGAAAGTAAATCTGCTAGATGACTGAAATATGCTATAAATAGAAATGACATAAAAGAATACAATGTAGCTATGGAGGAAATGAACACTCCATTAATAAATCTACTAAACTACATTGCACCCATCACCAATGGATGGTGATCTACACAAAATTGTACTATGCTCTAAGCTACACTATCTGACTATGTCCCTTGACTCTATTTATGTATTATAATGAGGCCTTTCTTATATAGAAAAAATAGGTTCCTTGGCCAACACTCTACCTAGTTGTTCAAGGGATAACTAACATATATACAACTTGCACATTAACACTTGTGTATTTATTACATTGCATGAAGTAACTAGATAACTTCCCCCTAAAGCAATATAATGTCCTCAGTATGTACCTTGGAAGATACATTTACATTACCCAAATTATGTAATATACTCTATTTCTAACACCCCCTTGTATTATATTGTTTGGGTATTGAAGACTTTAGTCTTCAATGTGGATCTTCTTCTTCATCCTAAACTTTGTACTCTTCTTTTGCATTCTTTGTATTCATATTCAGTAGGTAATATGTGTCTTCATATGATGCAAAGAAAGTTGTAGCTGAAGATTTTTATTTCAATTGACTTTGCATTGTATTCCTCCTTTATATGCTATGTATTCTTCTTCATCTCTAGCTTTGCCTTTGATTCTAGTTTATGTGCTCTCATAGGAGGTTGAGCTGCTACTTGGTTCTTGTGAGGAAGATTCTCCTTTCCTATCTTTAATATGTACAATTTTTTTTGAACAACCACTTAAGGCATCATGATAATATTTTGATTTAGTATAACAGGAATTGTTGATGCTGCATGAGGATTGAAATTTTTTTTCTAGATATGATTCATCAAGTTCTACCTTTTTTTGAGTAATTCTATCAATCCTTTTTGTTCTTCATTTTAGGCCTTGTAGTGTTTATATGTGAGCAGTACCATGTATAATATGCTCACAAAGTCTAAGGAAAGTGAAATGTCACTTTTTCCATTGTCAATTGCTTCATTGAGACAGGTTTGAAGATAGCATTCCATAGTATCAAAATTATCTTCTAAGGCTTCACTATGAATTACTTTTGAAGTTAGATCTAACTTTCCTTCCAATTTCTTGAGTAGATTCATGATCCCAAGTTTTATGGCACTAGTTTTTTCTTTTCTAAAGTAATTATTCTTATAGGTATTTTGGGAAGTAGACATCCTTATAGCTCCCAAGTTTTAGGATATATGATTCTTGATTGAAGTATATAAGCTTGATTTGATAAAACCTTTATAAATCCTTAGGTTTGTAGACTTCCTTATGTCTCCCTAGTAATGAGAGTATGAACACCTCTTTTTAGGTTTTTAAGAAAGCTTATAGCTTCCTAGCTTGATAATATTTGATAGATATTATTATTATCAAGTTTTGTAGAATGCCTTATGACTCCCTAATGATTTTGAAGTATGATATAGTGCTTTTGTAAAGTATAGTTCAATTTTGGTTGATTTTGTACAGTTTTTGTAAAGATCAAAAATCATATTTTCTAACACCTTGTTACTCCTATTGAACTAAGAAATTTTCAATTTTGAAGAGATTTTAATGTCAGATTTCTTGTCCCTTTTGAAAAATTTTGAGACAAAAAAATTATAAATTTCCAACTTTAACAAAAAAATCTTAATAACCTCTTTTGTAACCCTTAGGATTTTATTCAAGTGTTTCTAATTTTCAATAACCTGGTTTGATGTTGTAACCCTTATCACTCCTAAATTTTGAAAATTAAAAAATTAATAATATTTACAAAATATTAAAGAATTTAATTCTAAGTAGAATTCCTTATTTCTCCTAGGTTAAATTACAAATATTATTTCAACTTGATAAGTTATCCCTTATGGTTTTTGCTTTAAAAATCTAAGATTTAACCTTAGTTGATAACCCTTATATCCCTAAAGTGAAAGCAATAATAAGTGGGATTTAAACCTTACCTTTGAATATTGTATCACCACACTATTATGTGCCTTTTTTGGCTGAATATAATAGCACTTTAACATCCTCCTTTGGTGCTAGAAACAATGCTTATGCTTTGGAATTCCCTATCTTTAATGCTAGAACATAGGTACTGCAAATATGGAGAGGTTTGACCTTCAAGACTAGGAGCTTTTAATGCTTCCTCTTCCTTCCTTCCACACCACACTTTGCTATGCTTTTACTACATTTTTCTATGTTTGACTGCTTTGGACTTGAGCACATTTTTATGGAAGAAAGATCTTGAACTTTGTGACAAGTGTCACATCCATTATGTATGAGCGCTCCACCTTTCTTAATTTACCAATTTCCTTATTTAATGCTTCTTGGTCACTCTATAATGTACGATCACTCTTGTGGGTATTTGTGTGAGGCTTGTGGAATATTGATGGGGACACAAAGAATCACTCAAACTTTGTCCTTGATGGGGACACAGAGAATCACTCAAACTTTCATTTCATTAAGCTTCCAAAAAGAAAATTTACAACACTAGCCAACAACGTAGTTTCTTCTCTAAGCCTCCCCCATTTTTTCCTTGATGCACCACCTGCTTCTATAACCATTCCTGGGTCCCTTTCGAGGTCCCAACCCTCTAGGCCATTAATGACCCACCTGCCAGAATACATCCTGCCTGATTGAACCTTTACAACTTTCCCTAATTGGCCATTGCCACCGGATTAGCCGCAGAAACATGCATTGATGAGCCGTCTGACCTTTGGGCACAGTCTTCGAATGGCCGCCATGCTCAGCAAGCTTACCGGGCAAGAAATCATGCATTAATGAGGCCTTGACCGCCTCGAAAAACATCATCTGGGAATGTGGGATTTTTTGAACGGTGAACCAGCAGTATGTCGCGATATCACGACATGTCGTGATATCGTGACATTTTTCTTCCTTGCTGCCTTTCTCTCCTTCGGGTCGCGATATCGTAACATTTTCCTTCCTTGCAACATTTCTTTCCTTTGGGTTGCGATATCGTGACATGTCGTGATATCGTGACATTTTCCTTCCTTGCAGCATTTCTTTTCTTTGGGTCACGATATCGCGCCATGTCGTGATATCATGACATTTTCCTTCCTTGCAACATTTCTTTTCTTCGATGTCGTGACATGTCATGATATCACGACATCTTCCTTTCTGGCTCTTCTTTCTTCCTTCTTGTTCGCAAAATCGTGACATTCCCTTCGGGCACCTCCCCTTCCCCTACTTCAGTCGTGATTTCATGACATTTTCTTCTTATGCCTTTGCTCTACGGTTTTGATCGCAATTTTGTGACATGTCGTGAAATCATGACATTTTCTTTGGGGCACCTTCCCTCTTCTGCTTTGGTCGTGATTTCGTGACATGTCACGAAATCATGACATTTTTGCGCCGCGCCTTCTCTCTCCTTCCTGAGTCACGAAAACATGACATGTCGTGATATCGCGACATCAAAGCTAACACTTGGAATTTTTTTTTTTTGTTGATGCAAGATTGCTCTACTACCACCGGATGCTCCTGCATCAGACACCCGGGGTGGATTGAGAAGTGTCCTTCACTTTTGTACTGTTGGAGGAAGACCCAAGCGGTCGACCTCTACTTTTGACAACCAAGTTGCATCTTCGATAGGCCTGCCCTTCCACTTGACCAGATATTCAGAATACTGCCTGTTCCTGGTACTTCTGCCTGCTCGAGTGTCTAGTATTTCCTCGATCTCGTCTGTTGATAGAGTAGATATTGGAAGACTCCACAACTCCGTACTTGGTGTCTCGCTAATGCCTCCTTCATGATATTCTACCAAATCTGCAATGTTAAAAATAGGTGATATGTTAAGGCCACTTGGAAATTCCACTTCATACGCATTGCCTGAATCCCATTTTCCTATGATTCGGCATGGTCCAAACTTCTTCATCTTCAGCTTGTTATAGGTTTTAGTAGGAAATCTTTCTTTTCTCAGATGGACCATGACTTCATCTCCCACTGTGAATTCCTTGAACCGTCGCTTCTGGTCTGCCCTTGTCTTATATTGGTTATTCATGCTAGTAATGTGCTTCTTTACTTCTTCATGCACGCTCTTCAGATGCTCTGCAAAGTCCTCAGCCTCGACACTGCACTTCTCCCCTGAATCCATCTTCCTCAACTCATAAGCATTCCTTGGACTTCTCCCATACACTATCTGGAATGGAGATTTGTTAGTACTCTTGTTGACAGAATTGTTGTATGCAATTTATGCCTAGGGCAAAACCAAATCCCATCCCGTGGGCTTGTCTCCTATCAAGCATCTCAACAGATTTCCCAGACTTCTATTCACCACCTCCGTTTGGCCATCAGTCTGTGGGTGGTATGCATAACTGAATTTCAAATCTGTCTTTAATTTCTTCCACAAGGTCCTCTAGAAATACCCCACAAACTTGGTATCTCTTTTAGAAACGATACTCCTTGGTAGACCATGAAGTCGTACCACCTCTTTGAAAAATAAACCTGCAACGTGAACTGCGTCACTAGTTTTTTGGCAGGGGATAAAATGTGCCATCTTTGAAAACCTGTCAACCACCACAAATATGGAGTCATTTCCCCACTGTGTCCTTGGTAGACCAAGAACAAAATCCATGCTGACGTCCTCCCATGGTCTCTCTGGTACAGGTAATGGCTGATATAATCCAGTGTTCTAGCTCACACCTTTCACCATCTAGCATACTCTACAACTTTGCACAAACCTCTTCACATCTTGCTGCAGTTATGGCCAATAGTAGTTCTCACTAACCAGGGCAATGGTCTTATCCCGACCAAAATGTCCAGCCAGCCCTCCACTATGTTTTTCCTTGACCAGATTTTCCTGCATTGAACTCCTTGGAATGCATAATTGACCTCCTCTAAACAACATTCCATCTTGGATCAAAAAATCCAACCACTTGGTCCTATCCAAAGTAACAGGTGCCAAGCAAGCCTTCCAGGCTTTTGCAAAATCGGGATCTTCAGGGTACAAACCCTTCGAGTTCATCAAATCCTACCACTTCCACCTTCATTTCTGTCAACAAACACCGCCTTCTACTTAAGGCATCTGCAACTCTGTTTGACCTTCCGCTCCTATGCTTCAACACAAAGGTATAACTCTGTAGAAACTCAACCCACTTTAGGTGCCTTTGATTTAGCTTCCCTTGGCTATTAATATATTGTAAGGCCTGATGATCAGTATATAGAACAAACTCTTTTGGCAACAAGTAATGTCGCCACTTCTTTAGAGCCTGAACTATAGCATAAAACTCTTGATCATAAACTGAATACTTCTTTCTAGCATCATTGAGTTTCTCACTAAAGTAAGCAACAGGTTTACCTTCTTGACTCATAATAGCTCCTATGGCACTACCACTAGCATCACAATCTACCTGAAATACCTTATTAAAATATGGAAGTGCCAAAACAAGTTGCTCTGTAACCTTCTTCTTCAACATATCAAAGCTCTTATCTACTCCTAAGGTCCACTTAAATTCTTTCTTATCCCCTCTCATTGTTTCTGTAAGGGGTGCACAAATACTGCTAAAATTCCTAATGAATTTCCTGTAAAAACTTGCTAGACCATGAAATGATCTTACTTCAGTCGTGCTTCTCGGAGTAGGCCATTCAATGATAGCTCTCACTTTTTTTGGGTCCATTTTTAGACCTTCGACTGAGATGACAAATCCCAGGTACACTAACTCCTTCATGAAATTACATTTCTTCAGGTTAATTAGCAACTGCTCCTCCCGCAGCTTCTCAAAAACCCTTCTGATATGGATCAGATGCTCTTCCAGGGTTTTGCTAAATATTAAAATATCATCCAAATAGACAATGACAAATTTGCCTAAAAATTCTTTCAATACCTCATTCATCAATCGCATGAATGTGCTTGGTGCATTGGTTAGCCCAAATGGCATGACCAACCATTCATACAAACCTTCTCTGGTCTTGAAGGTTGTCTTCCACTCATCTCCTTCTCTGACATGAATCTAATGATAACCACTCTTCAGGTCAATCTTGGTGAAGTACTTGGCTCCACTCAAGCAGTCCATAATGTCATCCATCCTCGGAAATGGAAATCTATACTTTATGGTGATCTTGTTAATGGCTCGAGAGTCTGTACACATTCTCCACTCTCCATATTTCTTTGGTGCTAGTACTGCGTGCATTGCACATGGACTCAAGCTCTCCCAAATCAGTCCCTTCTCCAGCAACTCTTGGACTTGCCTGTTCAGCTCTTCAGTTTCTGTAGGAGTCATTCTATGTGCTGCCTTGTTGGGTAAACTAGATCCTGGTACCAAATCAATATGGTGACTGATCTTCCTCACTGGTGGTAAACCCTCAGGCACATTATCAGATATAATATCTGGAAATTCTTCTAACAGTCCTAAGACTTCTACAGGGGTATCCTTGCATTCTTCCTTCCTAACTCTAGGAACTAATGCATAGCACATATGCTCATGCTTTAAACTATCCAAAAATCTTCCTCCTTCAACTAAAAAGATTCTAGCGCTACTGCATACCTTTTCTTCCACCTCCTTCAAGGGCTTCAACTTATGGTGCACTCCATTCTTCGTCACTGAGTAGGTGTTTGCATGACCATCATGCACTGCACACCGATCAAACTACCATGGTCTTCCCAACAACAAATGGCAAGCATCCATAGGTAGGATGTCACACAGGACCTCATCACAGTAATTCCCAATATTGAACTTCACCGAGCATTGCTCACTAACCAAAGCCCTATGGTCCTTCTGTAACCATGCAATCCGATATGGATGCGGGTGTCTCCTCCTTTTTAATTGTAACTTAGCAACCATTTCTTCTGAGACCAATTTATCAGTACTACCATTATCTATAATAATGTTACAGACCTTACCCGAACTTTTGCACCTTGTGCGGAACAGGCTCCTCCTCTGGTCTGATCCTTTCTCCTCATTCAACAAGGTCCTCCTAGTGACCATAACTTCTCCTCTCTCTACCTCCTCAGAATGTTTTGATTTAGCACCTTCATCTGCTACAATAGCTCTAGCAGGACCCTCAGGTCTCTTATTCATCCTTTCTCGATGTTGTGGACACTCAAATGCTCGATGTCCTTCTTCGCCACAGTGGAAATAGGTTCCACGAAATCCTCCTCTTCCAAATCCATGTCCAGATCTACCTCTACCTCTCGGATAACCATTGTTCTGATTATGGGGTTGGTAGGTGCTTCCTTCCTTCTGCTCTTGGGTATTACTGGTCTCACCAGCCTTCTTTTGATCTTTATAATTTTCTCCACTGGTCCTTCCACCAGTTCTTCCACCATGACCTCTTCCTCTTTGCTTGCTCTCAAACCTTCTATTTAGTTTCTCTTCAACCCTCAGGGCAAACTGGTAAGCATCCTCTATGGTGGTCATTCTGACCAGACTTAACTCCTCTTGAATACTTGCTCGTAACCCATTAATATAACGGGCTACCTTCTCCTTGTTGGCCTCTGAATGGCCTATTTTGATGACAATTTTATAAAACTCCTCTATGTATTCTTTAACAGACTTGCTTGATTGCTTCAAACCTTGCATTTTCTTTAGCAGATCCATCTCATAGTCAGCTGGGATGAACTGCCTCTTCAACTTCTCCAGCATTCTATCCCATCTGGTTATTCTCTCCTTTCCTCTTCTATTTCTTTCTAGTTGTACTCCCTTCCACCATATGCTGGCATGACCCTTTAGCTTGGTCTTAGCAAACTTGACCCTATTAGGATCTTCAACCTCCTCATACTCAAAGTATTCTTCCAAATCATTGATCCAGTCAATCAACTCCTCTGGATCGAGATTTCCAGAATACGTAGAAACCTCCATCTTTGGTCTCTTCCCAATCTGAGAGATGGCTCTGTATAACCTGGCTTGTGCAGGATCTACAACCTCTTCTTCTTCCTCAAACTGGTCCTCTTCTTCTTCAACTTCATCTTCACTTCCTTCTTCTCCTCTGGGTTCAAGCCCTCTGTGCAGCTCCTCTTGCAGGGCCTAAACTTGCCTTTGCAAAGCTCTAAAATCTTCTGTTGGCACCATATTTCTTCCACCACCATAGTTTCTTCATGGAGGCATTCTACTTCACTTTCTTCTCACAACCCTTCCATAGATCCTGGTGCAAGCTGCCTCACTTTCGATGATCTGCTCACACACTCAGGAACTCCTGCTCTGATACCACTTGATGGGGACACAGAATCACTCAAACTTTATCCTTAATGGGGACATCGAGAATCACTCAAACTTTCATTTCATTAAGCTTCCAAAAAGAAAATTTACAATACTAGCCAACAACGTAGTTTCTTCTTCGAGCCTCCCCCCTTTTTCCTTGATGCACCACCTGCTTCTATAACCATGCCTGGGTCCCTTTCGAGGTCCCGACCCTCTAGGCCATTAATGACCCACCTGCCAGAATACATCCTGCCTGACTGAACCTTTACATCTTTCCCTAACTGGCCACTGCCACCGGATTAGCCATGGAAACATGCATTGATGAGCCATCTGACCTCTGGGCGCAGTCTTCGAATGGCCGCCATGCTCAGCAAGCTTATCGGGCAAGAAATCATGCATTAATGAGGCCTTGATCGCCTCAAAAAACATCGTCTGGGAATGCGGGCTTTTTCAAACGGTGAACCAGCAGTATGTCGCGATATCGCGACATGTCATGATATCGCGACATTTTTCTTCCTTGCTGCATTTCTCTCCTTCGGGTCGCGATATCGTGACATTTTCCTTTCTTGCAACATTTCTTTCCTTTGGGTCACGATATCACGACATTTTCCTTCCTTGCAACATTTCTTTTCTTCGGGTCGCGATATCGCGACATGTCATGATATTGCGACATTTTCCTTCCTTGCAACATTTCTTTTCTTTAGGTCATGATATCGTGACATTTTTATTTCTCGCTGCCTTCCCCTCCTTCAGGTCGTAATGTCGCGACATGTCATGATATCGCGACATCTTCCTTTTCGGCTCTTCTTCCTTCCTTCTCGGTTGCGAAATCGTGACATTCCCTTTGGGCACCTCCCCTTCCCCTACTTTGGTCGCGATTTAGCGATATTTTCTTCTTATGCCTTCACTCTATGGTTTCGGTCGCAATTTCGTGACATGTCACGAAATCACAACATTTTCTTCGGGCACCTTCCCTCTTCTGCTTCAGTCGTGATTTTGCGAGATGTCACGAAATCACGATATTTTTACGTCGTGCCTTCTCTCTCCTTCCTGAGTCGCGAAAATGTGACATGTCACGATATCACGATAGTGACATAAAAGCTAACACTTGGAATTTTTTTTTTTGTTGATGTAAGATTGCTTTGTTGCCACCGGATGCTCCTGCATCAAAGATGACAAGTATCACCATTTCCTTGATATTCCTTGTAACTTGTGCATGAGGTTTTTTGAGCATTGAGAGATGAAACGAAACCTTAAAAAGTTTATGCCAAGTTGCATTCAAGCTCTATGCATTAAGTCCTTTTCTATAACACTTCTAAGGAGAATATTATAACTCCTTTCGTATTCCTTTCTTTAGCTTGCTTTGTTCCTTAGAAATTAAGCAATATTTTCTTTTGCAAGTGAATTATAGACCATACTCCTAAAATTGAAGTTAAGAATGTAGATATTTTTTAAGGTATTACATTTTGGGAGATGTGCTAGAATTGTACGGGACATTTAGTGGAATATTAAGTTGAAATATTAAATTTCTAATGGATAAGACTAACAAAACTGTATTCCAAACAAGCCTGGTGGTGGTCAAATGTTGGTTGTTGAGTAAAAAAAGAATTTTGTCAAGCATGGAAAATCACTGGTAGTCATAAATGTAGACTCTAAATTTCCTATATCTGAAAGTGTATTCCATATATAGTCAATTGTATGACTTTCAGACTGCCTCGAATTGTCTATCCATAATTTCAATGGGTACAAATACAAGTAGGTTAAGGCACCTAGATAAAGTTATGTGACTACGAATCGTGTGTTAATTTGAATAGAACCAATTGTAAAATAGAAAATCATTTGTCGGTGTCACGTTGTATCCAACCAGAAGAGCAAGATATCTAGTTCCAAAATACCGATGAGTGAACGATTACCCAGAATTTGGGAAAAATGGCCCAACACAACATAAATTAGTTATGCTTTGGTCCGCCTTGATAGAAAGTGGGAGATATAAGGTGAATGCAAAGGATTCCATGTCGACCTCTACAACCACATAAGATATTTATCAACTGTATTATTGAAATTGTACCATTGAATTTAAGAGAATGGAGCCTAGGTCCTCCTATACCAACACCTAAGACATTTGTCAACTATGCTACACAATTGTATAGGGAATATAATTAATATTGTATTTTGAGGTTGATAGATCTAATCCATACTCCTTCCACAATATTTTCACTTGAAATAAAAATTTACCTATGTATATGATATAATGATAACTTTCCAAACTTGAAATCACATCCACAGAAAATAAATAAATAAAAAATAAAATCACTCTATTTGCGCTTAATTGGTACATTTAATATAAGTTTTAATTGGATTCCATCTATTTCATATTACCATTTTTTTATAAATAGAATGTAAAGTGCGCACCTTTCCATGGTTTCCAGTCTAAGTTTGAGTGAAGGATTCATATATGAGAATTGTTATGGTTACCAGTCTGGGTTATTATTTTTTTATTAGATATAGAAAGGGTTTTGAAAGGGTCTTGAATTTTTATAATAGGAGAAGCTCTACAAAATTTGTCTTAAGACTAACAATATAGGGATAAGAATGACTATAAAGTACTATTAACTGGCCACCCATTATCAAGTGAACTAGCTATAACTTGATACAAGAAACAAAATTAGAACATCGTTGGTGAGCCCCCCAGCCAACCAACACTCCTACATGGTTGTGCACAAAACCTTTCTTCATAAACAGTAAAATATTACATAGCATTAAGATGTATGCATCTCTAAATCCAATTGAAGAAGTCCTTCAGGAAAATTGTCTCTCCAAACAAATATACCATTGATACTTATACCCAAGTTTTCCCTTAAGTTAGCGTGGCAGTTTCCTTCTCTGAAAATATGCTTGCTTACAGAGCATTAAGAAACATGCATCCCTAAATCTAATTGAATAAGGTCTTCAGGAAAATTATCTCTCCAAACAAACAGACCATTGAGACTTATACCCAAGTGTGCCATAAATTCAGCATGGCAGTTTCCTTCTCTAAAAACATGTTTTATTTCCCTATCCTCTCTAGCTTGAAGAATTCACCACAAAAAATTTCTTCATAAATAGTAAAATCTTACAAAGCATTAAGAAGTATGCATACCTAAATCCAAATGAAGGAGGCTTTCAGGAAAATTATCTCTCCAAACACCATTCAGACTTATACCCAGGTTTTCCATAAAGTTGGGTGGTAGTTTACTTCTCTCATATATGCTTTATCTCCCTATCCTCTATAGTATGAAGAATTCACCATAAAATTTTTCTTCATAAACAACAAAAGCTTACAAAGAATTAATAAGCATGCATCCCTAAATTCAATTGAAAAAGACTTTTAGGAAAATTCTCTCTCCAAACACCGTTGAGACTTATACCTAGATTTACCATAAAGTCGGCGTGGCAATTTCCTTCTCTCAAGATATTATTTATCTCCCTATCCTATCTAGTCTGAAGAATTCACCTAGATTCTATAAAAATTCATATTATTTTCCATGAGTTTACACATACTGAGTGGGGTTTGAACCTTGGACCTCTGAAAGAGAAGCCAAAGCCCTTACCATTGCAATAAGCTTGCATGTCCATATCCAAAAATAATTAGCAAGTTGTGCTTATCTATTAACAAGACACTACAAACAATTGGGCTTATAGAAGCCTCTCTTGATTATGAAAATATATTCACAAGGGATAAGGTTAAGCTTCCAATTTAGTTATTAAATGTTGTATTTCTTTTCTCTTTTTAATGCATTTTTAAACAATTTATTGAATATTTATAAATTTTTTAAGTAACATTTTTTATGTTAATTGTGGACAAAGATATTCTATGGTTAGGTTTTGGCTTTTCTTTAGGGAGGTCCAAGGTTCAAACCACAAAATACTTAAACAAGGATAATCTCAATGGTATAAGTGTTTGCTGGGGTTTGGTCCCATCAACTCCATCTAACCCAGCAAGCTAGAGTTTATAGTGATAACACCAATTACCCTATGCATTAAAAATATTTTTAATATTTAATAAATTTATTATTATCTTAATTTTATTTTATTGTGAGAAACCCCTACGACCAATGCACAGGACTGAGCAGTCTCCTCTCAATCATGATCCCTTGTAAATCCGAGAGCTATGCTTATCAATAGGAAATTTAACACACAACCACCACACACTCATCCCCTCACACACTCGCCTACGCCATGATTTGAACCTTAAACCTCCAAAAGAAAAGGCAAATCCCAAACCGTTGCATTGTCCCCTTATAAATATTATTATCTTAAATTTAATTTTACATAATTTAAAAAAAAATAGTTTTTATTTTTTAATATATAAAATAAATAAATAAATAAATAAATAATTTATAACATCATAAAATTATATATTATATGAGATAAACCTTTATAAAGCACACAACAACATAGTGTATAGGACTAACCTCTAGGATTCAACCATTGTACGTCATATTTCAAATTTCAAAGTCTTCACTAATACTTCCATTTAAGTTGTACATGAAGAATAAGTCTCTTTACTAAGAGCATTATAATTTGATGATATTTCAATGTTTTAGTATCAACAAGCTCCGAGGTTATATGGGATAGACCCTTGTAGAAAATGGTTGAGTATGGTTATGTAAGCATGGTAGATGAGGATGATTACATAAGTATGGTGAATAAGTCTAACTTTTATAAGCATTATATGTAAAATTATAGAAAATTTATTGTTTAATTTTATTTAATTTGTACATAGAAAATGAGTCTCTTTGGTAAACATTTTTTTGCTACTTTCATCGATTTTATTCCATCGTTTAGCATATTGAACCTCTTTTTTATAAACGAAGCTAAATCAATATCTCCAACTTTTGTTGAAGCTATAAAAGAGAGCAATGGTGTTAAATATGAACAAGTAACCATGGAATTTCATTTCCAAATTTTATCACAAGGTAATATTTCTCCTATGAATGTTGTATTCCCGTTGAGTGAGTTTAATACTACTTGTTCTTGGCTAGAAAGCCATATGCTAGTAGGGTATTTTCTAGATCGCATCCTTTACGATACCCTCCTTCGAAATTGGATCCAACAAGCTTGGCATGGCATCAAGGTTGATGGTATCTAGAACCTCACCAAAGGTTTTTTAGTTTCATTTTGCTGATATTGCTTAGGCAAAAATGGTCCTCAGCTGTGGGTCTTGGTTTGTTCATAGCTCCTTGTTGATTTTTCAGTCCTAGACCAAGAATGTTTTGGTCACTAATGATGTTTCCTTGTGGGTTCTAATTTGGGTTGAATTCCATGGTCTTCCTCTACCACTCTAGCCTTACTATTAGAACATTGTGGTCCCCATTGGTGAATTTGGTTGTTGTAAAATGGATAAATTTTATTCCTCACACCCTCAAAAGAATTTTTGTGTCAAATTTGATCTTTTTAAAGACCTTAGGGAGACTGTTGATATCCAAGTTGATGACTATAGGTTCAAGTAACGTGTTTTCTGCATAAACTTACCTAACACATGCTACCATTGCAAATCAGCTGCCCATAAGATAAAATATTATCCTCTAATGGTGGACAATATTAAATTTAAGGAGATGGTTGTGGCTCCTGTTACTACTAGCTCTATCCTTGCTTCCAAAGAGGGGCAAGATGAATGGAAGGTAGTCCAAAAGAAGGGTAAGAATAGAAAAAATGTAAACCCTACGACTGCTCCCAGCAGCTCACCTTAACCCCTTGTGTCTTCTACGTCAATTGGGCATGGTGTGGTGACAAAGAAGCATACCACGCAACCAACAACACCCAGTGCTAGGGCTTCACATATGGTTGCTAATGTACCATCGACTAGTGCTTCCTTTGTCAAAATTGTTACTTCTTCTACTCATACTTAGTATTTAGATTCTCCAGTTCTACATATCAATGGGTAGTCTTCCTCAAGCTTCATGGAACCTAAATGGGCTTCTATCAATGGACAAAGATACCGTAGTGCACCCCAAGAAGACTCCTTTGTTCACCAGGATAAAAGGCATCAAAAAAAGCTTTGGAAAGCATGTTAGTAGTATTTTATCAATAATATTTATGACTCTCTTTCAAACCTCAAAGACGTTGAAGATGTAGTCAAACATATGAGTCTTGATCGATATCCATGATTTTTTATCATGGAATGTTAGAGGGTTGATAGACCTAGTTTGCAAATACTTGGTCCGAGATGAGATTGCTTTATGCTCTAGGTTTTATGGTAATCCTAAATTTCTCTATCTTCAAGATATTAAGATTTTTGAATTTATTCTACAATGTACTTGCCATTTTCTTTGGCTAGGTTACTTTTTTTATGCCACCAATCATTCCCCTAGAAGAGGAGGAGCTATCATTCTTTTGGAAGCTAGGTGGAAAGATAGTTTTGTCTCTTGGGGTGTGGACCCCTCCAATCACGTATTTTGGGTTTTACTTGAGGTTGGTGGGCTATATTTTTTCATTATTAATTTCTATGCCTCCAATGATGCTCAGGAGTTTTTTAGCCTTTGGTGGTGGTGTGCTTTTTCTTTACCACCTATTGTTCTTTGTTGCATTGTTGAAAATTGATACTAATATTTATCATCCATTCATCTAAGTAAAATGTTAATTGGTGATGGCCACATATGATACCATGCATTAGCTATGTCACTCTAATATACATTAATGTTTATTTGATTTTATGTGTATATTATTCCACTCTAACATGAATACTAATTTCTCCTTAATTCTATGTTGTTGCTACAACAATATGATATCTAAAACTATAGCTTTATTTCATTATATATTGTTATAGTTGATGTCTTTCTAATTCATTTAGATCCATAATAATTTTTATATCTTTCTAGTTGTTGCTTGTGGTAGTGTCAATGATGATATGCTAAAACCTTATCTAATTTTTGTTTCCTTTGTGTCTATAATGTTTTATTCTATTATTATTTCTTTTATATGGTCCGCCATTGAGTATTACTCATGCTCTCTTTTATACCATTCTTTTGGTTCTTTTTAAATTTTCTAGTGGTACATTATATTGAAAGTTTTCATCACTTAATGAGCAAGGCTAACATCATATGATGTACTTCTATTTAAACCTATGAGTAACCACTATATAATGTATTTAACTATTATTTATGTATGTCATATATGTCATGGTTAACCTTGTCAATGATAAAAATTTAACTTAAACTTGTAATTAACTTAATTAACTTAGGTGTTATGTTGGCTTAGGTGAATATGATTATGTATTTTGGGTTTTGCTATTGGTATAAAAACCCCTCATCTACTCAATCCATTACATTGGATTGTTGTAATTCTTATCTTCTAGGAATATTCTAATTAAAATACATACATCCACATAAATGTTGTAATAAATAATAGAGTTAATTGAATCGAAAATAGAAATATTGTAATACAAAATGGAAATATGATAACTTAATTAATTAAAATAGAATTGCAGTGCAGACTTGTTTGTCTCTTTGAGGGGGGAAACTCCTTAAAAGTAAAACTTTAATGCAATATGCAAAAATATATGCATATATCTATACCCTTTTCCATTTTGAAGACTCCTATTAACCCTAACCCTAATTCTTAAGGGTTAGACTCACATGCAAGTGGGGATCCAAGATAGAACCATGTACTAAAAAAAGCAATTCCATTCTTAATAATGATTACATTAAATGACCCCAAGTTATAAATTTACATTTTAATGCATTATTTAATAACATTAGGATGGGGTCCTAACATTAGGAATGGTATCATTACATAATAATGTTGGGATGATATCCTAACATGCTCTTTTCCTTCAAAAAACAATTTCTCCTCAAAAATAAATATGAGGAAACTACTACTATAGTTGATGGAGGGACTTCCACATGGTATCTTATGGTTGTAGTCCATACTATTACAGAAGGACATTAGTGATGATATGATTGCAATGTGAACTTCAATCCAAAATTTGTTTGGGATCTAGAATGATGGATCATTCTTTATCGAGTTTAGGTAATGTTTATTGAACTTGTGTTTTACTATCGATAATAATTTTAATAAAGAGATGTGATAAAAACAAGTCGATCATAAAAGCATTAAATAAATAAACCTACGTTAAATATCATGCAATCTATGAAACTTATCTAACCAATAACTCCCACATATCACACCATCTTGTGACATGATTCTTATGATGTATTAAAATAAACACATAGAAATAAACTTAATAGGTACTTGCTAGTGCTTTGTATCTTGTTGGTGCTCTTTGTCCTATAGATGTAGCTATATCCAATTGTAAAGCAAATTAAAATAACTAGATGTAGATTACTAGATATATATATATAGGAAGACACATAGAGTTGCTATCGCAACATTATAAATATTTTCTCTCTTTTCATTTGGTGTGGCCTGCACTATTCTATCTTACTATAATAGGGGTTATTTCACCTAAGACACACAAAATAAATGGGATAGACATAAATCTATCTAATTGTCAAAGATATATTAGTTTTAAATTAGATCTTCCCTAATTTTTGAATGGGGGAGGACAAACATTAAAGTGAGTAATACAGGGATATAAATAAGGGTATGGAAGATCATGTTGTAGGTGGATAGAGGAAGATATTTTCAGGTGAAGAAAACAATTTTCTTAAGGAAATGATTTTCTTAAAAGTAAGAGTCAACGCAAGTGTACCAAGCTCTAGGTGCTTGTTTGAGTCCATAGAAGGGTTTTTTCAACTTGTACACCTTTCCTTATTGTCCTTCAAATTAATAAATTGGTGGTTGATCTATGTAGACCTATTCTTCCAACATCCCATTTGGAAAAGTGGACTTCATATCCATTTCATAGTATTTCCACCCCTTTTGGGTTACCAATGCTAGAATCATCCTCATTGTGTCAAGTCTTGATATAGGTGAACAAATTTGATGATAGTCAACTCTTGATTTTTGTGAATACCATTTTGTAACTAGCCTTGTTTTATGTTTTCTAATATCATCATTGGCATTGAAATTTGTTTTACCCACCCATTTCACATCTATGGTTTTTTTTCCTGATGATGATCCATTAATTTCCAAGTCTAATATTTCTTTATAGCATTAATTTCTTCATCCATGGACTTTACCCATTTACTATTTTTAAATGCATCATCAAAAGAAATAAGATCATATTTAGAAAATAATGTAAAATCCACATACTCTTCATCTTCATTTTTATTTCTTGTTAGATCATATATTTCCTATAGGCTCCTTGTCTTTGGCATTCTCAAGATGGAAGAAATGGACCTTGTTCTTGCACTTTGTGGTGAGTTTGATGATGAAGAAGGGTTGTTGCCTACATTAATACTCCTACTTCAAACCAAGGGCTGATTTGTACTTTCTCTATTCATTACTTCCATCTCAATGCTTGTTGTCCCTTTCTTATAAGATTTGGTATTCTAGCTTCAAGCTTCATCCTCAACGAATCTCACATATCTACTTATAATTACTTTTTTTGTAACAAGATTATAGAGTTTGTATTATTTTTATTGCTCACTGAAGAACACAAGATTATACTGAGATGGGGGTGAACAGTATAGCACCCATTTTTTACTTTATTTCCAAACCAATATCAATTAGTGTCCTTAATTACAATATTCAAATATAGCAATGTGCATTAATGACATAGATAGCAATAGTAATCAAGAGCACAAATCACCATAGACAATTGAGACACAATATTTAACGTGGTTCCCCAATGTGGGGTACTCCACAAGATAATCTCTTTATAATATTTCACAAATAAATAGGGATCCTTATCCCAATACAAATGATTACTTTGATCTTCTCAAAGCTAGGCTATCCACTAATATTCTCAGCAAGGCAATTCACTAATATGCTCATCTAGGCAATCCACTTATATGCTCAGGTAGGCAATCCACTGATATGCTTAGGTAGGCAATCCACTAATATGCTCAGGTAGGCAATCTTGATCTACTCAGATAGGCAATGCATTGATCTACTCAGTAAAGCAATTTACTGATCTACTCAGTTAGGCAATCCACTGATCGACATAGGTAGGCAATCTTAATATTCTTAGGTAGGCAATCCATTAATCTTCTCAATAAAGTAATTCACAGATCTTCTCAGCTAAGTAATACACTTATATACTCAGCAAGGCAATCTTGATATACTCAGGTAAGAAATCCACTGATCTTCTTTAGTAATATCACCAAGAACTTACTCAAAATCTACTCTAGAAATCTCACCAAGAACTTGCTCAAATCTTCTCTAGCAAGCTCACCAAGAACTTGCTCAAATCTGCACTAGCAAGCTCACCAATAACTTGCTCAAAATTTTCTCTAGAAAGCTCACCAAAAACATGCTCAAATATGTTCCAAAAAGCTCACCAAGAACTTGCTCAAAATCTACTCTAGAAATCTCACCAAGAACCTGCTCAAATCTTCTCAGCAATCTCACCAAGAACTTGCTCAAAATCTATCCACAAATCGATCCAAAATCCTTCTCAAAGTCTCAATAAATAATGCATAAAAACTACCACAAATATGTCCATAAATCTATCCAAAAGCCTTCTCAAAGGCTCAATCAATCATGCACAAAATCTGCCATAAATCTATCCAAAAATATGAAGAACACAAGCTTATACTGAGAGGGGGGGTGAACAGTATAAGACTTAACCAATTAACAATTTTAACTCTAGATAACAGAGGCATCAACACAACATTAATCAAGACAGAAAGCATCACACATTGAAGACCCATTTTAACGTGGTTCACCCAGAATGGTTGGGCTACATCCACGGATAAAATCTTTCACTAAATTTTATCAATCAATTTCTGGGAATACCTTTCCCGATTACAAATTTTATGGGCACCAACCCAAAGGAGACACCAATCCCCTAGATCTGCTCTGGCTGGTGATCCTCTAGAAAACCTCTGCCTCCGCTGCCCTTAGCAAATGGAACTCTATCCATAGAAGACACCTATCCTCCCTGCTCTGGCTGGAGACCTCTGTCCTCAACTCTATCACCTCCAAAGCTGGTCCTCGAATTTGCACTAAACACAGTCCTTCGGTCTAGTACAAATGTCCTCGTTCGTCTTTTCCTGTTGCACTCACTCTGCACGCTTCGACATCATCTCGCCACTTCTACACTCTTGCACTCTTTCGGCTGCATCTCGCACACTTTGATGCACATTCGACTATCTCACAATTCACACTTAACTCTTCAAAACAATCCTCCTTTTATACTAACACTTTCAAGATCAAAACCTTGATCTTAGTCGACTGCACAACCCTAAACTACGTCGACTGCAAACCCTAATTTTTGTCGGCCCAAATTTAACTTTGTCGGCTTCACTGCCTCTGCAACTCTTCTGTAGCTTCTATCGTGAAACTACAACATGTCACGATATCATGACACTTTTGCAACCGTATACTGTCTTTTGGCTTTTGTCACGATATCATGACATTCTAGCCTTTGTCGACTTCAACTAAGCTCTTGTCATGATATCGTGACACTTCTGACTTAGTCAGCATCAACTTTGCATTTGTCATGAAATCGTGACACTTCTCCCTTCGTCGACCTCCTTTCTACTTTTGTCATGAAATCATGACACTTCTGTCTTCATAGCCTTCCTCTCTGCTTTTGTCATGAAATCATGACACTTCTCCTATAGAAGACCTACATTCTGTTTCTGTCATGAAATCATGACACTTTCTCCAACCGAACGCTGCTATCTCAATCTATCACGAAATCGTGACACTTTCTCTTCCTTGCACTCTTGACTGCTTGCACTAGCGAAAATAAAACATGTCACGAAATCGTGACGCTTTCACCTTTGAGCTCTTCCTCCTTGGAATTGTCATGAAATCGTGACACTTCTAGCTTTCGTACGTTTTCTTTGCAACCTGTCGTGAAATCGTGACGCTTCTCATTTCAGACTCTTCCCTTTGCTTTATGTCATGAAATCGTGATAGTTCTTACTTGGAAAATTTTCATCTGCAGCATGTCATGAAATCGTGACACTTTATCTTGCTTCCACTTTGTCTTCTGACTTGTCGCGAAATCGTGACACTTTTTCTCCTTAGCGCTTTTCTTTTCTTCGGGTCGTGAAAACCCGACATGTCACGATATCGTGACACTTTTTCTCTCGGACTCTCTCTCCTGCATTATGTCACGAAATCATGACATTTTTTTGTCTTTTTTTTTCTTTCGACTCTCTCTCCGCAACATGTCGCGAAATCGTGACACTTTTTCGTCCGTTCAACCTTCCTTGCAATATGTCACGAAATCGTGACATTTCTGACTCGAACATTCTCTCTCCTCTTTGAGTCGCGAAACTGCGACATGTCGCGATATCGTGACACTTTTCTAAAAAGCTTTCTCTCTCCTGCCTAAGTCGCGAAAATGCGACATGTCGCGATATCGCGACATTTTTCCAACTTACTTTCTTTCGAACCTGTCAAGCCGAACCTTCATCAAAACAAATTATTTTACATCAAATCAAATTCCTTCAAACAGCTTCTTGACATCAATGACAACTTATTCACTTGAGCAAATGCAATGTACCCAAGGTACCCAAAATTGCCAACAATCTCCCCCTTTGTCATTGATGGCAAACCTTTACTAAAAACATGTCTTAAGAGCCAAAACTGAAACCAACTATGCTAACAACTGAGAAACTATGCTAACAACTGAGAATCTTCCTTTGAAGTTTTGCTCCCCCTGACTTGAAGCTTTCCTCTTCACTTGAAGCTCTCCCCCTTACTCATATCTCTCCCCCTTTGTCATCAATGGCAAAGGGTCACCTTTGGGGCTCGGGACTAAGAATGAGCCTCTTAGCTTGGTCCCTCCCCCACCTCTTGATGAGGTGATTAATTCTGGGGTGGGAGTACAACTCCCAATTTCTCCCTTAGATACTCAAACGTATCTCTTGGAAGAGGTTTGGTGAAGATATCTGCAATCTACTCTTTAGTAGGCACATACTCTAGCTTGACCTGCTTGTCTTGCACTTTCTCCCTTAGAAAGTGATACTTGATGGAAATATGCTTTGTCCTTGAGTGCATTACCAGATTTTTGGAAATACTTATGGCACTCGTATTATCGCAAAATATGGAGATGGGTTGTTCATGCTTGACTTTGAAATCCTCCAAGGTGGTTTTCATCCATAAAACCTGTGTACACCCAACCAATGCTTGCTATGTATTCAGCCTCTGCTGTAGATAAGGAAATTGAAGGTTGTTTCTTACTTAGCCAAGAAACCAAACTCTTTCCCAAAAAGAATGCTCCACCACTAGTGCTCTTCCTGTCATCAGTATTGCTTGCCCAATCTGCATCTGAATAGGCCATGAGGGTGAAATCATCACCTTTGGGATACCAAAGCCCAAAATCCATAGTGCCCTTCAGATATCTGAATATCCTCTTAACTATTGTAACATGAGAATCTTTTGGAGCTGCCTAAAATCTTGCTACTAACCCAACTGCCTGCATGATATCTGGTCTGGTAGCCGTAACATATAATAAACTGCCAATCATTGATCTGTACAACCTCTGATCTGCCGCTGGAGATTCATCATCTTTACTCATCTTGCACCCTGTAATCATTGGAGTACATACTGGTTTGTTGTCCATCATCCCAAATTTCTTCAACATTTCTTTGATATACTTTCCTTGAGAGAGAA
The DNA here is from genome assembly GCA_028583015.1 of Wollemia nobilis. Lineage (NCBI taxonomy): Eukaryota > Viridiplantae > Streptophyta > Pinopsida > Araucariales > Araucariaceae > Wollemia > Wollemia nobilis. Next base: position 31,346,753 of record JAQPPZ010016892.1, on the reverse strand, counting down.
ATACATCGTCTTTTGATTGAGCAATCTGAAGACCTAAAAAGAATGACAGCTCTCCAATCATAGACATCTCAAATTCCTTCTGCATGGTGTTAGCAAAAACTTTGCACATCTGAGTATTATTCCCCCAAAAATAATATCATCAACATAGACAACCATAATCAACATATCATCACCTTCATTCTTAATATACAGATTGCTATCTGCCATGCCTTTCCTGAAGCCTTGCTCATGAAGATAACTGTCAAGTCTTGAGTACCACGCCCTTGGTGCTTGCTTTAACCCATATAAAGCCTTTTTCAGTTTACACACATAGTCTGACTGTTTTGTGAGAGACACTCCTGGCTATTCTATGTAGACTTCTTCTACCAACACCCCATTTAGAAAAGCTGACTTTACATCCATTTGATATACCTTGAATGATTTGAAGCTTGAAAGGGCCAAAAACATTCTGATAGCTTCAAGACGAGCAACAAGAGCGAACGTCTCTTCGAAATCAACACCTTCTACTTGAGCATAACCTTTGCAGACTAACCTAGCTTTGTTTCTGACAATCTTTCCATCCTCATTGAGTTTATTTCTGAATATCCATTTTGTGCCAATGACATTCTTGTCCTTAGGTCTTGGAACCAAATCCCAAGTTTCACTTTTCTCTATTTGATTTAGCTCTTCATCCATCGCTTTTACCCAAAATTTATCTGCACATGCTTCACTGAAATCTTTTGGCTCAATCTGAGATAATAATGAAACATTTGTAGAATCGTGTGAAGGAATGACTCTTCTTCTTGTTTGCCTGCTGTTTGGATCACCAATGATCAAATCTTTGGGATGATGTTTCTGAACATATCGTGAAGGAGTTTTGGGAAGCAGTTGTTGTCTTTCCTCTTCTTCATCTGAAACCTCTCTGAATTCTTCTTGACAAATTTCATCACTGAGTTCCTTGACTGGTTCTCTTATCCCTGTCTTTTCATCAACTGTTACATTTATGCTCTCTATGACTATATGCGTTCTTTTGTTGAAGCATCTGTAGGCCTTGCTTCTATTGGAATATCCAAGAAAGATTCCCTCATCACATCTAGGATCAAACTTACCCAAATTCTGATCTTCCCTTCTGATGAAGCACTTACTCCCAAACACTTTGAAGTATTTTACTATAGCTGGTCTCCCTTTCCATAACTCATAAGGAGTTTTATGATGATTGACTCTAAGTTGGGCCCTGGTGATAATGTAGACTCATCGTATTGATCGCCTCTTTCCAAAAGCCATCTGAAAGTTTTGACTCATTTAACATAGCTCTAGCCATATTTTCAATAGTTCTGTTTTTCCTTTCAACTACTCCATTTTGTTGAGGAGTTCTTGCTGTCGAATATTCTCTTTTGATTCCTTGTTGCTCACAGTATTCCACAAATTCATTTGAAGTGAACTCTCCTCCTCCGTCTGATCTTAAGCATTTGATTCTCTTGTCAGTCTCATTTTCAATCATTTCTTTGAAAGCTTCAAATTTTTCAAAAGCTTCAGATTTTTCTTTGAGAAAAGTAACCCACGTCATTCTAGAATAATCATCTATAAACAACATGAAGTAGCTTTCTCCCTGAATGCTCTGAGTTCTGGTGGGGCCACATAAATCAGTATGAATAAGATCCAATGGTTTTGAAGAAGTATACCCTTTTGATTTGAAACTGGTTCTGGTCTATTTTCCATGTTGACAGGGACCGCAAATGATATTATGGGGCCTTTTTATTTTGGGCAAGTCTCTAACTGCTTCCTTGTTACTAATATTGACAAGATTATCAAAGCTCAAATGCCCCAATATTTTATGCCATAGCCAACTCTCATCTTCTTGAGTTAGAAAACACTTTTCCCTTTTTATCTCACTCAAGCATGTAAAGATTGTTTGGAGTCCTTGTAGCACTCGCAATGAGTTTTCCATTTTTTTCTTTACTTATCTCACATCTATCCGAAAAGAAAGATACTATGTGCCCTTGATCACAAAGTTGACTCACACTTAGAAGATTATGTCTTAGGCCTTCTACATAAAGCACATTTTCTGTTTTGGATTTCCCATCCAAACTAAGAGTCCCTTTACCACAGATTTTAGTTGACCTATTATCTCCAAAACTGATTGTTCCTCGGTTTGTTTGTTTTAAGACCAAAATTTTTTCCTTTTCACCAGTCATATGTTTTGAACAACCACTATCAAGATACCATTTTTCTACTTTGTCTTGAGCATGAAAAGCAGTTTGAACTATCATTGACTTAGATTTGATCTCATTTTTCTTTTTAGTGAACTCAAGGCTAGATCTATCCAAACCGCACATCCTTGCTGTATGCCCAAAATTCTTGCACTTGAAACACATGAAATTTTTATTCATAAGAGGTGCAAAAGAGTTAACATTTTCCTTACTATGGCTATTCAAGGATTTATTGCAATGCATAGCTTTGTGACCAAAATTCTTGCAGGAAAAACAATAGCCATGGAAAGTATTATGTAACCTGTTTTGATGCCTTGGATGATTGTTCTTCTTGTGACCAACCGGAATCCACCGCTCTTCAGGATGAAGATTGGTCTTGCTCGAAGACCCTATTTCATGAATAGTGATACCATCCTTCTTTTGCTTGTCATACGGAGTATTCTATCTGAGAGCCAATTTTTCCAACTTCACTCTAAGAGACATAACCTCTTCTTCTAGTTTCTCGCAATCAGTTTCCTTTCCTTTTAAAGCCTCTGTCAGAACCTGTTCAACCTTCTTTCCTTCTTCAGCTAGAATTTTGAAGTCTATAACTCTTTGAGACAATCTTGATCTTGCAATCTCTTCTTCCTGAATTTGATGCTTGAGAACAAAATTTTCTTCCCTGAATTTCTCAAGCCTTTTTAAAGCCAAGAAGAATTCACCTTTGAGATCGAACCCAACCTCTTCATCTCTTTCTGAATCTGTATGTTCCTCTGATAGATCGTTCTCCAAGTTGTTAGGCTTTTTTTGGAGAAACCCGCTCTGATACCAATTGAAGAACACAAGCTTATACTGAGAGGGGGGGTGAACAGTATAAGACTTAACCAATTAACAATTTTAACTCTAGATAACAGAGGCATCAACACAACATTAATCAAGACAGAAAGCATCACACATTGAAGACCCATTTTAACGTGGTTCACCCAAAATGGTTGGGCTACATCCACGGATAAAATCTTTCACTAAATTTTATCAATCAATTTTTGGGAATACCTTTCCCGATTACAAAGTTTATGGGCACCAACCCAAAGGAGACACCAATCCCCTAGATCCGCTTCCGGCTAGTGATCCTCTAGAAAACCTCTGCCTCCGCTGCCCTTAGCAAATGGAACTCTATCCACAGAAGACACCTGTCCTCCCCGCTCTGGTTGGAGACCTCTGTCCTCAACTCTATCACCTCCAAAGCTGGTCCTCGAATTTGCACTAAACACAGTCCTTCGGTCTAGTACAAATGTCCTCGTTCGTCTTTGCCTATTGCGCTCACTCTGCATGCTTTGACATCATCGCGCCACTTCTGCACTCTTGCGCTCTTTCGGCTGCATCTCGCACACTTCGATGCACATTCGACTATCTCGCAATTCGCACTTAACTCTTCAAAACAATCCTCCTTTTATACTAACACTTTCAAGATCAAAACCTTGATCTTAGTCGGCTGCACAACCCTAAACTACGTCGGTTGCAAACCCTAATTTTTGTCGGCCCAAATTTAACTTTGTCGGCTTCACTGCCTCTGCAACTCTTCTGTAGCTTCTGTCGCGAAACTACAACATGTCGCGATATCGTGACACTTTTGCAACCGTATACTGTCTTTTGGCTTTTGTCATGATATCGCGACATTCTAGCCTTTGTCGACTTCAACTAAGCTCTTGTCGCGATATCGCGACACTTCTGACTTAGCATCAACTTTGCGTTTGTCATGAAATCACGACACTTCTCCCTTCGTCGACCTCCTTTCTGCTTTTGTCACAAAATCATGACACTTCTGTCTTCATAGCCTTCCTCTCTGCTTTTGTCATGAAATCATGACACTTCTCCTATAGAAGACCTGCATTCTATTTCTGTCATGAAATCATGACACTTTCTCCAACCGAACGCTGCCATCTCAATCTGTCACAAAATCATGACACTTTCTCTTCCTTGCACTCTTGACTGCTTGCACTAGCGAAAATGGAACATGTCACAAAATCGTGACGCTTTCGCCTTTGAGCTCTTCCTCCTTGGAATTGTCATGAAATCATGACACTTCTAGCTTTCGTACGTTTTCTTTGCAGCCTGTCATGAAATCACGACGCTTCTCATTTCAGACTCTTCCCTTTGCTTTATGTCATGAAATCATGATAGTTCTTACTTGGAACATTTTCATCTACAGCATGTCGTAAAATCATGACACTTTATCTTGCTTCCACTTTGTCTTCTGACTTGTCACGAAATCGTGACACTTTTTCTCCTTAGCGCTTTTCTTTTCTTTGGGTCACGAAAACTCGACATGTCATGATATCACGACACTTTTTTTTGCATTATGTCACGAAATCGTGACATTTTTTCTTTCGGACTCTCTCTCCTGCAACATGTCGCGAAATCGCGACATTTTTTCGTCCGTTCAACCTTCCTTGCAATATGTCACGAAATCGCGACATTTCTGACTCGAACATTCTCTCTCCTCTTTGAGTCGCGAAACTACGACATGTCGCGATATCGTGACACTTTTCTAAAAAGCTTTCTCTCTCTTGCCTAAGTCGCGAAAATGCGACATGTCACGATATCGCGACATTTTTCCAACTTACTTTCTTTCGAACCTGTCAAGCTGAACCTTCATCAAAACAAATTATTTTACATCAAATCAAATTCCTTCAAACAACTTCTTGACATCAATGACAACTTATTCACTTGAGCAAATGCAATGTACCCAAGGTACCCAAAATTGCCAACAAAATCTATCCAAAAGCCTTCTCAAAGGCTCAATCAATCATGCACAAAAGCTGCCACAAATCTATCCATAAATCTATCCCAAAATCCTTCTCAAAGGCTCAATCAATCATGCACAAAATCTGCCACAAATCTATCCATAAATCTATCCCAAAGGCCTTCTCAAAGGCTCAATCAATCATGCTCAAGTAGCACTCAAATCTCATCCACAAATCTATGAAGGCAAGGCTCAATGATGAACTCAACAATGAATGGCAATGCACTCTACAATGGATGACAACAATGATCCACAATGATCTCAACTCAAATCAGAATATAGAATAGTTTGTTTCATGGAACTTGAACAACCACTTCACTCAATCACTTGACTAGGCTCAAACAACTCTACTCAACCAATCACAACAAGGAACAACTCTTTCTCACAAACCCTAGTCCAAGCATGTATCAACCAACTCAAAATGTTTCCAACAATGCTCAACCACAAATCTCACATAACAATGATACTCATGTTCTCCTCTAACTCAAGTTCAAGTTCTTTGTACAATCAATGGGCTTCAACAACAATGCTTATAAAACATTCTTCACATAACAATGATACTCATGTTCTTCTCAAACCCTATCTCAGGTTTTTCACACAACTAATGGCTTCAACAACAATGCTTATAAAACAAGGTTTAAACACAACTCTCAAACCAAAAAACCTTGAAGCATTCAACCAACCACTTTCGAAAAGGAAACCACAATCAATCCTTTTCTCTCCAATGATATTTTAGAAATCAACCACCATAAACAAAGTCAATGGAGAATATTGCTCATACCTTTTTGATGCCTTATTAGTTGTCCACTAAATCTACCACACTCAACAAACTTTCTTTTTCAACTTTCAATAAGGGTTAGGGATCATGATTAATAACACAACAATAATATCCAAATAACACCTTATTACTCCTACTCAATAAAATACATCATGTCCCCTCATGAAAGAATTAATCCTCTTTGAAAAAGAACAAAGCAACCTTCACTTTTGAACCTCTTTACAAAATCATAAATATCTCTTTACACACACCTTATTTCTCCCTCTAAGCAAGTTAATCAAATAGCCCTCGAAATAAGATTTCCAACGATATATAATATGATATACTTCCAAAAATAAAATCACCAGAAATCTCTCTTTTTCTTAAAGTGCATCATAACCCTTATTTCTCCTAGGGCAACTTTAGAAAAATAAAATATTAAAAAATATTAACTTGCCTCTGTCCTTGATGGGATTCGATCCCTTGATGCCTCCTCACTCAGTGCCTTAACCATGGCCAAGCCATCGTTGGGCCACATGCCCTCACGTGTTCAAAGGGGCATGAACCAAAACAAATACCTCAATATTCTGCGCCCTTCAAAAACTCAAAAATGCTTCGAGCGTTTCAACACAACAAGCATCCCCGACGAGACTCGATCGCAGGACCTCCTGCTTCTTACACAGTGCATGAACCACTAGGCCAAAGGTGCCTATGCATTTGGTTATCCTCCATGAATGATTCTTCAATGGACCCAAATTTCGTAAACCCTTCACATGCCTCTTTACACACGCTTCAACACACAGGCTCTTTTCGCATTACATTATCAATTTGAATGCATTCGAAAATCGAGGACAAGAATTTATCAAAACTTTTGGTGGCATATATATATATATATATATATATATATATATATATACCTTTCCTCTTTCTTTATATATCTATTATATTTATATATGCCTTTCCTCCTTTCTTTAGATGTTGGTGCTATTATTTTTAATATATGCCTTTCCTCCTTTCTTTAGACGTCGATGCTATAATTTTATTTTTAATTTTAAAATTTAAATTTAAATTTTAAATAATTTAAAATTTAAACTAAATATTTAAAATTAAATATCTCCATCACCGGGGCACCTTTTTTGATGAAACAAAAAGCCAACCTGGGTTTTAAGAAAAACCCATTTCAAATCTGCCATCCATGGTTTTAAATAAAACCTTTTATTTTGCCTGCCTTGGTTTTCACAAAAACCTTGTATATATCCATGCTCTCCAAAATATCATAAATGATATTTTATGAAGTGCTTTTACCACCAAAACTCAAATGTGATCCATATGACATCAATGATCCATGTGACATCAATGACAACATAAAATAACTCAAATTGCCAACAATCTCCCCCTTTGTCATTGATGGCAACACCTCTAATCCAAATCACCACAATCACTACAAAAACCATCTCTGAGAATCAAAGTTGCTCCCCTTGACTCAATACTCTCTATGGAGGCTGCTCCCCCTAACTCAATACTCTCTTTGGATGTTGCTCCCCCTAACTCAATGCTCTCTTTGGAGGTTGCTCCCCCTAACTCAATGCTCTCTTTGGAGGCTGCTCCCCCTAACTCAAATCTCTCCCCCTTTGACATCAATGGCAAAAGGGACACCTATGGGGCTAAAATATATGACTCTTAAGCATAGCCCCCTCACCACCTTCTCTCTTGAGGTGATTAATTTTGGGGTGGGAGTACTTTTACTCCCATATTACATTGTTTCTTTCCTCTGTCAACTTCCTTCCATATTTTTTTGATATCCTTCTCTTGATGAATTACTTGATCTTCTTGTCTTGAACCTGTTTGACCTTCTTGCCTTGAAATTGCTTGACCTTCTTGTCTTAAACTTGTTTGGAATTGAGTCCTACACCATTTTGCAATATGTCCAAAGTTATTGCAATTAAAACACTTGATATTGTAGCCTTTGGATGGTGCCCATATCCTGAATTCTTTCTTGAAATAATTTCCATATCCATTCCTTTCCTGAACCCTGTATTGTGAAGTTCTGTTTTCATAATCATTATGACCATGACTTCTAAATTGTGTAGCTCTAAATCCAAAACCATGTTGCTCATTTTCTTTGCACTGAGAAGCTCTATGACCAATCCTGTTGCATGAGAAGCAATGTCCCTGAAAACCATACCTTCTTCCTTTGAAGTTCCTTCTAGAAAAATCAAACTTCTTTGATCCATAAACCCTGTAGTGTATAGCCCTGTGTCCAAATCCATTACAAGAAAAACAATGTCCTTGAAAATCCCTTTGTTCATGCCTTGGTTCCTCATACCTTTCTTGACCATTATCCTTGTGATCATTTTTTACTTGTGCATTGTATCCTTGAACCTTCTTTGTAGTATCTAAATCCTCTTCCTTAATTTCTTCCTTGCTTTCCTTTTCAAGAATTTATTTTCCTTTTGAACTTGATTCACCTATCTCAAAACAAGATCCAAACTGGATGTTTGAAGCCATAGGAACTTTGGAACTTTCTTCATAACACTTAGGTGCTTCCTTGCTTTCATATTTTAGAACTTCCTTTCCTTTTGAGTGTGATTCCCCAAACCTGAAATATGAGACCTTTGGTGCTTTGGAACCTTCCTCTTCTTTCTCTTCATTTGTGTCAAATAGCAAATTGGCATCCATATTTATTGTCTCTGAAATACATGTTTCCTTCTTAGTGAAAATATCTTGACCTTTTGAGTCATGTGATGGATCAAACTTCTCAAGTATGGAACATCTCAATTCTTTTAGATTCTCCTTAACCTCTTGTAGTTGCTCATGGATATCATTGAAGTCTTCCTTTAGATCAACTGAGACATCTATCTTTCTTACAATATTCTCTTGTTTAACTTCTTCTGTTTGGAGTGAATGTTCTTCTTCTACTTCTTTTATCCCATAGAAAAACCCTTCTTCATCTTCACTGTCACTAAGATCATTATAATCTTCTATAGCAAACAAAATTTCATGATTTCTTTGACCATGCCTGTTTCCTTGATGTGTCATCTCATCTTCACTATCACTGAATCCATTGCAATATCCTGATCTGTGATCTCTTTGACCACACACAAAGCACTGTTCTCTTTCACCTTCTATTCCTAGGAATAGATGTTCTTCCTTTTCATCATCTGACTTGTCTCTATCACTGTGATCTGAGCTATCACTTGCTTCTTCAATGTAGAAAGTTTTCTTTGTCTTACAAAAACTTTTCTTCTTCTCATACCTACTTTGCTTGTATCTGTCATCTTTGTCATGCTTATGCTTTCCATATTCTTTTCTTCTGTGACCCTATTTTTCATCATCACTATTTTCTTCATGTGGACACTTGTTTGCATAGTGACCAAAATCACCACACTTGTAGCATTTGACTTTCTTCATATCTCTGTAATTCCTTGAGTCCTTTTTCCTTTTGATGAAGTTAGCTTCCTCATCATTATCTGAATCTCTATCTGTCTCTGGAATTTTCCCTTTCTTTTTCTCTGAAGCCTTGAATGCAATTTCTTTTATTGGAACCTTGATGCTTACTTATCCTCATCTCATAAGTTGTGAGAGTTCCTTGTAGTTCTTCCATTGTTAGCTTGTTGATATCCATTGTTTCTTCTATTTTTGAAACCTTTGCATCATACTTCATGGGAAGTGATCTCAAAACCTTTTGAGTAACTTCTGATTCTTTCATCTCAAATCCTAGACCTCTCATGGTGTTAGTAATCTCATCAACTCAAAGTAAAAACTTTGCTATATCTTCAAAATCTTCCATTTTCAATTCCTCAAATATTTTTCTATGAGTTTGTAGTTTTGCCAACTTTACCTTGGAATCTCCTTCATAGGTATTCCGCAACTTGGTCCACATTTCATTAGCTGAATTACATACCATGACCTTTGCAAAATCTGTCTCACGTAGCCCACTCAAAATACAATTCATTGCCCTTGCATTGATCTCAACCAATTTTTTGATAGTCTTATCTGCCTCGGGATCACCTTCAACCTTATACTCTTTTTCAACCATCTACCATACCTCATATCCTTGTGATATCAAGTAGTTCTTCATTCTCATGCTCTAGAAAGCATAATTGTTACCATCAAATAGTGGAGCCTTATTTGTAGATGATCCATTCTGTGAAGCCATCTGTGTTCTTGTAGAATCTGCCCTCAAGTTGTTAGCCTTTTTGAAGGAACCCGCTCTGATACCAATTGAAGAACACAAGCTTATATTGAGAGGGGGGTGAACAAGTATAGCACCCACTTTTTACTTTCTTTCCAAACCAATATCAATTAGTGTCCTTAATTGCAATATCCAAATATAGCAATGTGCATTAATGACATAGATAGCAATAGTAAGCAAGAGCACAAATCACCACACATAATTGAGACACAATATTTAACGTGGTTCCCCCAATGTGGGGTACTCCACAAGATAATATCCTTATAATATTTCATAAAGAAATAGGGATCCTTATCCCAATACAAATGATTACTTTGATCTGCTCAAAGCTAGGCTATCCACTGATCTACTTAGCAAGGCAATTCATTGATCTGCTCAGCTAGGCAATCCACTGATCTACTCAGGTAGGCAATCCACTGATCTGCTTAGGTAGGCAATCCTGATCTACTCAGGTAGGCAATCCATTGATCTACTTAGTAAGGTAATTCACTGATCTGCTCAGCTAGGAAATCCATTGATCTGCTTAGGTAGGCAATCATGATCTGCTCAAGTAGGCAATCCATTGATCTACTTAACAAGGCAATTCACTAATCTACTTATGTAGGCAATCCATTGATCTACTCAACAAGGCAATCCTGATCTTCTTAGGTAAGCAATCCATTGATCTACTTCAGCAAGCTCACCAAGAACTTACTCAAAATTTGCTCTAGCAAGCTCACCAAGAACTTGCTCAAAATATGCTTTAGCAAGCTCACCAAGAACTTGCTCAAAATATGCTCTAGCAAGCTCACCAAGAACTTGCTCAAAATCTACTCTAGCAAGCTCACCAAGAACTTGCTCAAAATATTCTCTAGCAAGCTCACCAAGAACTTGCTCAAAATATGCTCTAGCAAGCTCACCAAGAACTTACTCAAATCTGCTCAGCAAGCTCACCAAGAACTTGCTCAAAATATATCCACAAATCTATCCACAAATCTATCCAAAAGCCTTCTCAAAGGCTCAATAAATCATGCACAAAATCTACCATAAATCTATCCAAAAGCCTTCTCAAAGGCTCAATCAATCATGCACAAAATCTACCACAAATCTATCCATAAATCTATCCAAAAGCCTTCTCAAAGGCTCAATCAATCATGCACAAAATCTACCATAAATCTATCCAAAAATCTATCCCAAAAGCCTTCTCAAAGGCTCAATCAATCATGCACAAAAGCTACCACAAATCTATCTAGAAATCTATCCCAAAGGCCTTCTCAAAGGCTCAATCAATCATGCTCAAGTAGCACTCAAATCTCATCCACAAATCTATGAAGGCAAGGCTCAATGATGAACTCAACAATGAATGGCAATGCACTCTACAATGGATGACAACAATGATCCACAATGATCTCAACTCAAATCAGAATATAGAATAGTTTGTTTCATGGAACTTGAACAACCACTTCACTCATTCACTTGACTAGGCTCAAACAACTCTACTCAACCAATCACAACAAGGAACAACTCTTTCTCACAAACCCTATTCCAAGCAAGTATCAACCAACTCAAAATGTTTCCAACAATGCTCAACCACAAATCTCACATAACAATGATACTCATGTTCTCCTCTAACTCAAGTTCAAGTTCTTTGTACAATCAATGGGCTTCAACAACAATGCTTATAAAACATTCTTCACATAACAATGATACTCATGTTCTTCTCAAACCCTATCTCAGGTTTTTCACACAACTAATGGCTTCAACAACAATGCTTATAAAACAAGGTTTAAACACAACTCTCAAACCAAGAAAACCTTGAAGCATTCAACCAACCACTTTCGAAAAGGAAACCACAATCAATCCTTTTCTCTCCAATGATATTTCAGAAATCAACCACCATAAACAAAGTCAATGGAGAATATTGCTCATACCTTTTTGATGCCTTATTAGTTGTCCACTAAATCTGCCACACTCAACAAACTTTCTTTTTCAACTTTCAATAAGGGTTAGGGATCATGATTAATAACACAACAATAATATCCAAATAACACCTTATTACTCCTACTCAATAAAATACATCATGTCCCCTCATGAAAGAATTAATCCTCTTTGAAAAAGAACAAAGCAACCTTCACTTTTGAACCTCTTTACAAAATCAGAAATATCTCTTTACACACACCTTATTTCTCCCTCTAAGCAAGTTAATCAAATAGCCCTCGAAATAAGCTTTCCAACGATATATAATATGATATACTTCTAAAAGGAAAATCACCAGAAATCTCTCTTTTTCTTAAAGTGCATCATAACCCTTATTTCTCCTAGGGCAACTTTAGAAAAATAAAATATTAAAAAATATTAACTTGCCTCTGTCCTTGATGGGATTCGATCCCTTGATGCCTCCTCGCTCAGTGCCTTAACCACGGCCAAGCCACCATTGGGCCACACGCCCTCACGTGTTCAAAGGGGCACGAACCAAAACAAATACCTCAATATTCTGCACCCTTCAAAAACTCAAAAATGCTTCAAGCGTTTCAACACAACAAGCATCCCCGACGAGACTCGATCGTAGGACCTCCTACTTCTTACACAACGCACGAACCACTAGGCCAAAGGTGCCTATGCATTTGGTTATCCTCTATGAATGATTCTTCAATGGACCCAAATTTCGTAAACCCTTCACACGCCTCTTTACACACGCTTCAACACACAAGCTCTTCTCGCATTACATTATCAATTCGAATGCATTCAAAAATCGAGGACAAGGATTTATCGAAACTTTTGGTGGCATATATATATATATATATATATATATGTCTTTCCTCCTTTCTTTAGACGTCGATGCTATTATTTTTAATATATGCCTTTCCTCCTTTCTTTAGACGTCGGCGCTATAATTTTTAATATATGCCTTTCCTCCTTTCTTTAATTTCTAAAATTTAAATTTAAATTTTAAATAATTTAAAATTTAAACTAAATATTTAAAATTAAATATCTCCATCACCGGGGCACCTTTTTCGATGAAACGAAAAGCCAACCTGGGTTTTAAGAAAAACCCATTTCAAATCTGCCATCCATGGTTTTAAATAAAACCTTTTATTTTGCCTGCCTTGGTTTTCACAAAAAACCCTGTATATATCCATGCTCTCCAAAATATCATAAATGATATTTTATGAAGTGCTTTTGCCACCAAAACTCAAATGTGATCCATATGACATCAATGATCCATGTGACATCAATGACAACATAAAATAACTCAAATTGCCAACACTCACTATATCCATTGAGCATGAATTCTTTCTTCCCTATCATACAATTGTCTTCTCTCTTTTTTTGGAATGTGTGTATAGGCTATACATCCAAAAACCCTTAAATGTGCAATGCTTGAATTTTAGTTGTTCCATGCTTCTTGAGGGATTACATCTTTGACACTCTTTGTAAGACACCTATTTAGCAAGTAAAACATACATGTAATGACTTCTACCCAAAATACATTTGGTAATGCTTTTGCTTTTAGCATACTCGTCATATCTATTATGGTTATGTTCTTCCTTTCTATAACACCATTTTGTTGTGGTGTGTATCTAGCTATAAATTGTCTTTTGATTCCATTTGCCTTGCAAAAATTATGAAATTCATTTGAGATGTATTCACCTCCTCCATATATTCTTAGTGTCTTCACATAATATTCACTTTGCTTCTCAAAAAATACCTTGAATTGCTAAAACATGCCAAATGATTTTGATTTTTGACTCATGAAGAATACCCATGTCTTCCATCCAAAATCATCTATAAATATCAAAAAATATTTTTTGTGCTCTAATGAGCTAGTTTTTATAGGCACATAAATGTCTAAGTGCAAAATATCTAAAGGTTGTGAAGCCATCTATGATTTTCTTGTAAGAAATATATCACTATGTTTCTTGCCTATAATGCAACATTCACAAGCCTGATTTTATTGTTATATTAGTGGCAATCCTTTTACCATTTGTTTCTTATAGAAAAAATTCAAATCGTTGAAACTCAAGTGACCAAATATAAGGTGCCACAACCATGAAATACTTTTTACAACACTTAAAGAGAGAAACATTTCACTTTGAATTTTTAGAGTAAACATTCTATTCTTTGTCATATTCACATTTGGTATGAGTCTATTTTCACCATTTCCTATGCTGCAATGCCCGTTTTCAAAATACACTTTATAACCTTTTTGCATATCTCCTTATTTTGTGTTGATTAAGATGTTTCCTTTGCCCATAACAAGAAACTTACTATTATATATCATATTTACTTTAGATTTTATGGTTTCATCTATTTTGAAAATATTTCTTTGTTTCCAGACATGTGATTACTGCACCCACTATCTAGATACCAAATATTTTTTTGACTTTGTTCATCAATATTGGAGATTATCAACAATGATCCACATGCATATTTTGTTTATTTCCTTTTCATTTGTGTAGTTTGCTTCTTGTTTATTTTCTCTAGACATCATTTTTCTACATTTATAACTATAATGGCCAAATTTAGTGAAATAATAACATTGGATTTCTTATTTGCCATACCTTTGATATGTGCCTCCTTTTTGTATTCTATAGCTACATATTTCTCTTGCTTCATGAAATCTGTAGCTATTGTCTCATTTGTTAAAATAATTTATTCTTCCTCCTCTTTCAAGGCCTCTACCACCTTTGCCCATATTATCATGTCCTCTTCCTCTTTGAGAGATTGAATATGCTTGATGGTATTCTTTCTTTACTCTTATCCTTGAATGAAACCTATGTTTTAAATGCATGCTCTAAAGAAGAGTGAGTTGTCTAGTTCAGAATTTGTTCATGTGTTTGCAAGAAACCCATTAATTCATCCACTAGTAGACTTCATAAATCCTTTGATTCTCTAATGGCAATGAAAACAGAGTCAAACCTTGTTCGTAGGCTTCGTAATACCTTTTACAATATTCTTTGGTCTTCGATATTTTCTTCATTAATTCTCATTTGATTTAATTCTCTATAGGTTCTACACACCCAGTTTCCACTAAATCCCAAAGCTCCTATGAACAAAATAAAATTTTTATTTGCATGTTCTAGTATTAAAAAAATTTCTCATTAAAACCTAGGATTTGTAGTTGTAGTGAATTGCTACTATAATCTATAGTTTATGTTCTTTTTTTTTTTTAAGTAAAATTAAATTTGCACTCAATTTTATTATAGATCGAATTGGATGTTAAATGACCCCCTATCCTACACTAATATTTCAAAGGGGTATCAAATGCACATATAAAAATAACTAGAGGCTAATCTATATGAGGACACTTAACTTTTTCATAGACTAAATTTGTGGTATTCTTCATCCATACATCCAAGCTCAAAAAGCTTTAAGTGGGGTTTTGCATAATCAGTAAAGAATGCCTTATTGTGTGTTGCATTCTTCTCAATATAGGAAGAAATATGGGATACTTCCACAATGTATCTTTAGAATGTAGCAACTGAATCAAACCTTTATTTGTCTCTTCACTAAGAAGCTCCTTGAAGTAAGAGTTATCAAATTGAAGAGGGTTGTTGCTCTAGGGCCCTTCACACTTTAGTTGTGTAGCTCTGATACCAATGTATTAAACATAGAAATAGAATTACATGCACCTGTTAGTGCCTTCTATCGTATTAGTTCTTTACTTATATCAATGCCCTTATTTCTCCTATAGTTGCATTGTAACCAATTGCAAAATAAAATGAAACAACAAATTGTATATTACTAGATAAAAGACATTCCATATTTTAGTCGGGATGCACAACCAAAGTGTGTGTATATATATAGACATACAAAGTTGCTGCTACAACATTACAAACTTTTTTCTTCCTTTCACCTAGCATAACACACATTATTTTATCTTACAAAAATAAGGGGTTTTCCTCAAGATATACAAAATAGAGGGGGAAAAACAAACATTTATCTACTTGTTAGAGATATATTAGTTTAAAATGGATCCTAACTGCTTTTTGAACAAAGGAGGATAAATATTAATGTGAGTAATGAAGATAAATTAAATCAGGTATACCAAATCATGTGGATAAAGGTAGACATTGATAGGTTGGTATAACCCTGAAGGTTCTAGCACAATTCTAATAAATACATAATCAAAATAGCATCTAAATTTAAAAAATCACTTTTATAAAGAATAATTGTTTCATTGGTAGGAAGGTCCCTCCAATGCATTCAATAAACAATTATATATTTTATTCATGGATGATTTGATATGGATTCCTCTCATATCATATATATATACTTTTTCAATCATGACCATTAAATCATGACTTTTCAATCATGAATCTTCAATCATGACTTTTCAATCATGACTTTTCAACCATGACTTTTCAATAATAATAAAATATATAATTAAAGTAATAAATAATAATTAATAAGTAATGTTAGGATGTGGGATCCTAACATGCCACCCTCCTTAAAAAGAGATTTGTCCTCAAAGATCAAAGTAAGGAGCTTCATTGCTTGTTTTCCAGTTGAATTTGTGTAAGTTCTTGTACTATCTTAATGTCACTTTTTCGAAGGCAGGGATATCTTGAAGGTCGAAGTGTTAGTGATGGGTTTCCAAGAAAAATAGTAGAATATTCCTTAGGAGAATCGTGATGATTATGGGAGGGCAACCATTGGGGTTCCTCAAACACTTTATAATGATGCATAAAAAGTGGTGGTAATGCTTCCAAATCCTTTTGTGCTTTCTTGGTGGAGCCAACAGATAAGGAATGTGTAGTCACTCTACATTGGCTTCAAATAGGTTTGGTCATGTGGTGAGAACTCACTATTGGTAAGGAAGGTGTGTGTAGGTCTTGTAAAGTGCATGTATGACCAAAATTTATCACTTTGGGTATGTCTACCTCATCCTTGCTTGGTGCATCAATCACTTCCAACATATCAACCCTATTGTTGTCATTGGTGGGATCAAGTATTTTAGGTATTTCCTACTCATTGTTCTTGTTTTCCACATCTTACTCCTCTTTATTATATTTTGTGGCTTCCTAATATTCCTTACCTTCCTCATAATTACCATATTTAGTGTTATCTTCATGTGTATCCATTACTATGTCTACCTCAATCACATTTTCATCGTTGGGAGAACTACAAGGAATAGTTTCATCCAAAATATATAGTGTAGGTGTAATACATTGATGATTGCAAATAAATTTCTCATCACAATGAAAACAAAGGCTCGTTTCTCTTCATGCCTTCAATTATGTGGGGTTAATACGTTTAATGGGTAATATTTGGGTATGGTTTTGGGTTGTGTAAGTATTTTGTGATTCCCATATAGGTGGTTTTGTAATTTGGTCCTTCAATATTATTCCAAGTTGAGCATTTAATTTTATTTCAGCTAATAGGGCCAATCCTATGGTCTACATAATGGTATAGGATTTGAAATTTGTCACCTCTATTTTAATTTCTTCTTTCAATACTTTGATGAAGAAATATATGAGAAATGCTTCATCCCACCCTGTGTTGTGTTTGGTGATATCCTTAAATCGAATTTCATACTCACGCATGGTAGTGTTTTGACAAATATATTTGAGAAATTCCCACATGGTTGGGTCCCACATGGCTCTGATACCAAATGGTAGAACCCTGAAGGTTCTAGCATAATTTTAATAAAGAAATAATTAAAATAACATCTAAATTAAAAGAATCACTTTTATAAAGAATCACTATTTCACTAGTAGGAAGGTCCCTCCAATGCATTCAATAAAAAATTATATATTATTCTTCATGGATGATTTGATATGGATTCCTCTCATATCATATATATATACTTTTTCAATCATGACCTTTCAATCATGAATTTTCAATCATGACTCTTCAATCATGACTTTTCAACCATGACTTTTCAATAATAATGAAATATATAATTAAAGTAATAAATAATCATTAATAAGTAATATTAGGATGTAGAATCCTAACACAAGTAAAGGAAAAATTAGGTTAATCCTAATGTATGATAAACATACATAACATATTGGTTGATCTCAAATCTAAAAGAAAGATTCCAAAATATTTCCCTCCATAGTAATAGAACTCTTACCTCCCTCCGACCATAGATCACCCCAAATATCATTGAATGAACTTAACTATAAGGTTTTTAGGAGACATGACAATGATATGATTTTTGGGCTAAAAAACTCAAAGTTTAGACCAGGATAAGGTGTGTAAATGCGTTAAGAAAAACAATTTTAAATTTTACAAAATAAAATTATAGACTATGCATTCAGAAAAACAAATTTAAATTTTATAAAATAAAATTATAGACCATACTCCTAAAATTGAAGTTAAGAATGTAGACATTTTTTTAAGGTATTACATTTTGGGAGATGTGCTAGACTTGTGCAGGACATTTAGTGGAAGATTAAGTTGAAATATTAAATTTCTAATGGATAAGACTAACGAAACCGTATTCCAAACAATCCTGGTGGCGGTCAAAGGTTGGTTGCTGAGTTAAAAAAAGAATGGTGTTAGGCATGGAAAATCACTGGTAGTCATAATCGTAGACTCTAAACTTCCTATATCTGAAAGTGTGTTCCATATATAGTCAGTTGTATGACTTTCATACTACCTCGAATTTTCTATCCATCATTTCAGTGGGAAAAAATACAAGTAGGTTAAGGCACCCATATAAAGTGACATGACCGAGAATCGTGTGTCAATTTGAATAGAACCAATTGTAAAACAGAAAAGCATCTAGGTGAAAATATGGTTTTGTCTCGTGGGGTGTGGACCCCTCCAATCATGTAGTTTAGGTTTTACTTGAGGTTGGTGGGCTATATTTTGGTATTATTAATGTCTATACCTCCAATGATGCTCAGGAGTGTTGTAGCCTCTTGTGGTGGTGAGATTTTTCTTTACCACCTATTGTTTGAGTTATGTGCAGAGATTTAATATGATTGAAAATCTTGTAGACAATATAGGACAACTTCCCATGTGGTCGGCTACTAGGGAAAGAGAGGCTTGGTACTTCATGAAAACAAATTGGGTTTGTTAGACCTCAATTATTGTTTTTATCCCTAGGATTTTCTTGAAAACTTTTGGTATACATGGTTCAATTTCTAGGATAGGCATGCAAGAATTATGAGAAGGTTGGACAGAGCCATTTTTTTAGATCACGCGAAATTTTTCTTTCATAGGAGAAATACTTTATCTCCATTTGTTGAAACCATTCTTGGTACCACTACTTTCGACCATTCACGCATGATGTTTAATGTGTTGATGAAATCCTTACCTCAGAGACACTACAAGTCACAATTGTTTTTCAATACTTATTTTCTTCAACACCCTTCATTGTCTATCATACCCGTAGAGTATAGAATATAGTTCCTAGACCTACTGGAGACTTGGGTTGGATAGAATGGTGGAACACTTCCATTTTTTGTACAACTATATTGCTCCATGCTTTGGGGAAAATGTGGTACATTTAAAAAGATATTCCAATACTATCCTTCATGATGAGCTTCCCAAAGCTTCTCTCAGGCTTTAGGCCTATTCATTTAATCTTGAAATTTAGTCTCATGTTACCCAACTGAGGCATGAACTTAAACTTGCTAAAATTTATGAGGCTTGGGGATCTCAAATTAAATCCTGACTTCATTGGCTTAAATTTGGTGATAGGGTCACTAAATATTTTTTTCAAATGCTTCATCCTCCCAAGCAATATACTCAATTCAAGGCCATTTAAGACAATGGAATAAGGCTCACCGCTATTTCTGATATGATTGATGCTTTTGTCAAGCACTATACTAATGTTTTTGTCACTCAAGTTTATTTCCCTAAGAAAAAGCAAGCACTAGTAGCTTGTATGGTAGTTGTACCAATTAAGGTTTCAAAATATCAAAGATCAAGGTGTGATAAACTACTATCCCTTACATATCTATAGGATGCATTGTCTCAAATGGCAAATGATAAAGCACTAGGTCTAGATGGATTTCCTTGTGATTTCTAGAAGGGTCTTTGGGACTAATTTGGTCTTGATCTACATAATGTTTATCTGGAGGTTCTTTGAGTAGGCTCTTTGGGAGTAATTATTAATAGGGGCAATATCAAATTCATACCCAAGTAAGGGGGCCCAAAGTTGATTACTAATTGGAGGCCTTTTGTTGAATGTTAGTTACAATATCATTTTCAAAGGTTTGGATCTTTGTCTTAGACCTCTTCTTCTTTTGATAGTCAAACCAAAGTGGCTTTATATAAGGAAGGTATATCCTCAACATTATTTTGGCTATATGGGAGGGCATGGAATGGGCCTAGATGTCAAACCAAAACATGATTTTTATTAAGATTGATATTGAGAAATCTTATGACTGCATTTAATGGAGATTCATTCTTTCTATGCTCAAAGATTTAGGATTCAAGCCAGTTTTCATTCAGACTATTGCTATGTTATTTAGATATGCTTCGACTATTCTCAATCTAAACAATTCATATTTTGAAGCAGTGGGTATTTTTAGGTTTGTTCGATAAGGGTATCATATTGCTCCAAATTTATATGTGCTTTTTGTTGAAGCCTTTGGCTATATTTTAACTTCTCAAGCTTCTACAGGTCATATTGCTATCTGAATTATTAAGGATGAATTATTAATGATCACTTTGTTGATGACTCATTTCTTAAAATAAGGGAAGAAGAGCAATCTAATGCTCTATTTTTTTTTAACACCTTTTGCATAGCCTCTAGTTCTAGCATATAATGGATCCATCTTGGAGAAGTTTTAAAGTTTCTTTGTATTCCTTTTGTCTTTCAAGGCTCCCCTGCTCAGCTTTGGAATTATGTGCTTCAAAGAGTTGAAAAGAAACTTGATTTCTGGTTTACTAAGAAGTTGTCATTAGCAGGTAACTTTCATATTTTCTCTAAATTTTTAGCTGCCACTCATGTATACTATTACTCTTGTTGGGTTTCTTCACATTCTTGCTATAAGAAGCTTGAGAAACTTCTTCAAGATTTTATTTGGAATAATTCTTTTGAAACAAAGGGATTTCATAGAGTTGTCTAGGATATTTGTTGTCTTCCTAGAGAATCTAGCAAAATGGATCTCTTGGACTATAAACGGTAAGGTATTACTCTGTGTGCTGAGTGGGTGGTTAGGGCTCTAAGGGGAACTAAAGCTTGGAAAGTTTTGGTTTGAAATTTCATTTTCTCTAGTCTTCCTTTAAATCGAAGAGCATGGAGAGGGTTGGATTTTCCATCTCTTATTGTTGCTCTAATTTTTGTTAAGATTTTTGGCTTATTTGTTAGTAAAAGTATATGGAAAGCATGGTAGAAACTCACTCCTTGGATATATTAGAGAGGATATGGATTCCGTAAAGGCTTATCCATCAATTCTATGAATATTTGGTGGTCCCCCATGTTTCTTCATCAAGTTTCTCCCTTAGCTCGGGTGTAATGGATTGTTAGAAATATTGAGCATTTTGAGTTGTCATTGATGTCAAAGGCCTGATGTCAAAAATAGCATGGTATAAATGGCAGAATATTCTTCAAAAGAGATGAGTTTACAAGGTTGGTAAATGGAAAGCAAGACAAATATGTTTAAGGATTATAATATTTAAATATTATATTTCAATAATATAAAGAGAGTTTATAAAGGCCTAAGGACAAAGTTTTATAAAAGGAAAGCCAAAGGTTTTCAAAGGACAAGGTTTGTTTAGATTAAATTAAGGTTAGGCCACTAAAGGTTTTAATCATTGCAAGGTTTTTAAAATGAGTTAACCTTATAATATTTAAACTAAAATTTTAAATACTATAACCATGCATTTTGATGTAATGTTCAAATGAAAGTGTTAAGGTTTCAAAGTACCAACATCATCTAAAATCAATGAGTGCTTATATATACATAATGTTTTATCCACGTTTAATTAATGGAATGAATCGCATGCACTATCAAGTGATGAGAACCAAAAATCCTCATTTTATATACACTGTTAAAGGGCATCATTGCTGGTTTAATTAGCATTAGAGATATATTTTTATTTAACTTATGCATATAATTGATAAAAAATCTGGTATTATGCTTAACGGGTGTTTTTAGTGGAAATTGTGTATAAACGTAGGTTTTACTACTAATCTAGTATTTTCTAGTCTACACCCCACTTGGACCTGGTAGTGTGCAAGAAGGAGCCCTATTAAAGTGGAACCTTACTCAAGTGGTGCCAAGCAGGCGCCTTACTTCGGTGCCTTACTCTAGCACCTTACTCAAGTAGGTGCCAGGCAGGTGCCTTACTCAAGTAGGTACCAGGTAGGCGCCTTACTCAAGTAAGCGCCAGGCAAGCACCTTACTCAAGTAGGCACCAAGTAGACATCTTACTCCCACACATTGGAAGCGCTTGCATTGGAGACTAAGTCAACATTGACCGGTTGACCGAGAGGCTAAAGAGGTTGTTGCACGTGAAGACAAAGGAGAGTTATTTTAATTATGCATTATTATTAAAATAGAATAAGACACTTATTATCAACCAATTGGTTGGTTGACCTTGTAAAGCTCTTAAAGCATTATTTTTATTAATGAGTAAATACTTCTTATACATATACATATCTACCATGGGGGTTGAACTTGGGTCACATCATCGATAATGCAAGTGGCATCTTAAAGCATTATTTTTAGGATGCATTATTTTAGGATTTGTTTATTACATACACCTAAGGATTTTTATATATATCCTTTTGGTGAACGGATATTCTTTAATACATAAGAATAAAATTTGTGTAGAACCAATTGTAACTAATCACGTCATGTGATTAAATTAGATTGATTTGTTATTGTAACAATATTTGGGTGCGCTTTTATAAAGATGCAGGCCACATCAATGAAATTAATGATTAATCTTACACAAAAATTATTTCTCATTTTATTCTGTCTAAATTATTAAGAGTGTAACTCCTCTTATTCGAGTAAGCTCTACATAGCTAGTTGAGCAAACTATCTGCAGGAGCTTGGGACGACTCCCTACGGTAGTCCTCCCCTGTTTCATTTATGTATTTATTTTTTGTAGATTAAATTTATTATTTTATTTAATTTTAGTTGTGTGTTTATTTTCCTACTTTTATTTATGTACTTTATTTTTAGTATTTTAATTTTAGCTTGTTATTTATTTATTTAATTTTTTGCACTTAGTTTATTTGGTTTGGTTGACTTTCAAATGCATGAACATCCCCCACCAAACTAAATAAGGTATAGATGAATTCATTCCCCAACACTGCAGACATATACTGTGCATGACACTCGTAAGTTTACGGACTTATCGAATTGATAATTTATGGAAGAGAAATGATTATTTTTTGAGACATGATTTATTCTCACCATTTTGGCACTGTTACCGGGGAGTGTCAAAACTGTAGTGTTATGATTTACATGTTATATAAAAAACCCATTTAAAATTACCTGTAGATATTTTAATTGAAAAGTGTGAGTCCACAAAGGGCCTTTTTATAAGGCCAAAAATAGTTGTTGGAACAGTTAGAGCCAAATCCCATAGGCAATAGTTTAAATTTACTAGCTTCTTAGGTAAATATGGGAATGAACCTGATGTACCATAATTAAGTGTAGAAGTAGGAATAAATTATGTTGTTGAATTTTTTTAGAAAATCAGGCAATGAAGGATTTCCATCATGTTCTAAATGGTTTCAAGAAATCAAAATAAATAGCACAACCCAGGTCTGATTGAAAATTTTTAGGGATGTGTTTTTATACAAAAACCATTGGGGAATTATGCCTCCAAAATCTTAGTTTTAATGATTGAAATTTTTTATAGGCTTAACGCTTTGCAACATATTGGCAAAATATTTTAATGATGTAGGAAAACTTTGTGAACATGTTGTTATGGAGTATGCTCTTCACTTGCACTTAAGGTGACTTGGTGAATCATAAACTAGCACATGTTTTTAAAAGGCTACTACACCCTATTTCCTTCAAGATGCTAGCCCGCAGATAGTCATTTGCTAGCTTGCACATTTTTTCATTACGTTGAAAGAGTTTGGTTGTGAGACCATGAAGGAAAATACTCTTCTCATGCCACAATGCATCAAACTAGTTGATCAGGAAGGAGATGATTTTGAGAAGACTAGTTTAGATGTAGGCATGGGGGAGATCCCACCTTCATCAATGTCGCCAACAACACAATGAATGTTGTTTACAATGTTTATGGAAATATATATATATATATATATATATATATATATATATATATATATATATATATAATATCTTCTGCTAAAAAGGCTCCAAATTTAAGAGCAAATAAAAAAATAGAGTTTTATTTTTGTTACTTGTTGGAAGAGAGTATCCTCTTTCTCAAGGACCAAATTGGTCTAGAAGGGAAATGAGAAATATCCAACCTATAGCTAAAAAAAAATAGGGGAGGAGCCTAGAAGAAATCATATGTCTGCACAAAGTCCACATGGTGCCTGAGCATGATAAAAAAAATATAAATGGAGCTCATAGTGGCCAGAAAAAAACAACACATAAATCTCAATGAGGCATCTCATGAAAGCATCACACCTGAACACCCAACAGATGTTGCGGATGATGATGGGTAAAATTGTTTTTACCTCACTCCAAGAAATAAAATAGAGGATCATAGTGCTGCTCTAATTTTACCTATGAAAGAAATAATTTAGAGTGAAATATCATTTGATTTGGGCACATGCATGTCAGGATAGTATAAAGTTCAAATCAATTAAAAAAATGTGACATGTTCAGGAGCACACCATGAGAAATTAATGATGCACAAAGCTATTTTTAATTACAATGATCCCTACAATACATCGAAAGAGTTAGCGCTCTTGAGATATATCAAAATCCGGATTAAAATATTTTTATGTGTTGTTAATGAGGAGCTGGGTATTGTAAAATTTTGGAGCTACTGGTTGTCATAAATCCTTCATAGTGGTACATGGAATGTAATTTTTGCACACTAGGTTGCATAGTACCTAGCTCAATTATATGCAGCCTCCACTTCCTAATGCATAGTGCCAATATTGTAGTTGTTATGGTAGCATTACATTCAGTTACAGAGAGGAAACATAGTCTCACTATGGTGGAGGAGAATGCCAACTTTGCAAAAATATGAGGATTTAAAATCATGGAGAAATCTGTTGTCATAGTGCATAAAGTTCATTATTTCTCACAAATAGATTGGTGGAGAAGACGTTCCAGTACACCACATTCAATCAAATTCCCAAGGTGGATCGGTGACAGTTCTCTAGCTTGACCACCGAATTTTAAAATCCCCAGCTCATATTGTTGCAGTTGACATTATGTTATTTGATGCAGATGATGAAAAAAGAAAATGAGACAAGATCTATTCTTGTCATGGCAGAACACAAAAAATAAAACATAAAAAAATAAAAAATTAGTTAGAATTTTATTAATACCTTTAGTTTAGT
Organism: Wollemia nobilis; assembly: GCA_028583015.1. NCBI lineage: Eukaryota > Viridiplantae > Streptophyta > Pinopsida > Araucariales > Araucariaceae > Wollemia > Wollemia nobilis. Next base: position 31,321,433 of record JAQPPZ010016892.1, on the reverse strand, counting down.
TTTTTATGTTTTGCAGGACAACATGAAGTGTGGAGATGTCATACCAATAGTTTTTAGAAGTGCCTTAATATACAAGTAGGCGCCTTACTATGATGCCTTACTCTGGTGATGCGGTGCCTTACTCTAGTGGTGTAGTGCCTTACTAAGGTAGGTACCTTACTGAGTTGCCTTACTGAGGTAGGCACCTTACTGAGGTGACATACTCAGGTAGGTTCCTTACTCAGGTAGGCGCCTTACTAAGGTAGGCACCTTACTGATGCACCTTACTTAGGTAGGTGCCTTACTTAGGTAGGCACCTTAATGAGGTAGGTTCCTTACTTAGGTAGGTGCCTTAGGTAGGTACCTTACTCAGGAACGCGCCTTAGTCAGGTAGGCACCTTACTGAATTAGGTGCCCAACAGGCATATTGCTCCATCAATGGAGGTATGCGCTGCTCAATTTCCATCAACGAAGGGACACACCACTCAATATACATCAACGAAGGCACTTGCTCATAGTTGAAAAAAAAAATGGGAGGTGCCTTACTCTAAAAATTTTGGAGTAAGAACACCAAAAAAAAATATGCACAAAATCTTCCTGCTTAACATAAAATTTTCCCTGCTTTTGTGTGTTGTAGTTATTTTTTCTTTTTTTAGAGGAAGTGGCCTAATTGTATGAAAAATAGGCATATTGGAGACAAGACCTAAATCGACTCAGCATCCATGAACTTGCATGTTTTTTTGTAGAGGTAGAAACTTAATTGTTTTCATCCGGAGGAGATAGTCACCATTTGGGCATGGACATGGGTGTTAATTTCCTGCAAAGGGAAGAGGTACCCACCTCTATGTTTGGGCAATGCAGATGCTGATGTAGTATGAAATAAAATTGGAGGGCCTGATCAACTCTACCATAGTAGATATGTTAGCAACTGCTCACTTTTCAACACCACGTGGGTGCCTTGATTTCATGCGTTCTGTCTCATGTATTTTATGGTGCACTGGTTGTGGGAAAGTAAAAAAAAAGAAAAGAATCGGATGGTTGGGAAATAGAAGAGTACTAAAAAAAAATTTGCAGCTCTTCTTCAAGAAGAGAACTGCAGATCCACTTTATCCCAGAAGTGCTCAACTTCTTCTTCCTATATTGAGGGTTCTTGTTGCTCAATGTGGGACCTAATGTTCAGAGGGCTACAGACCTATTGCACAGAGGGACCTATTATTGGTGATGGGGGCAGCACCAATTTAAGTGTGGGAGTATTTGGGTGAACCTATTACTGGCGATGAGGGCGTCACCAATTTAAGTGGGGGAGGATATGGGTGAACCTGAATATCCTACAAATGAAAAATAAATCCCCTATTTTCTAGACTTCGTTTCCACTAAATTCACTATGGTGGTTGTGATTTAATTGTTTACCCATAGTTTATCAGCTTCACTGTGATAGAAGCAATGCTCAGAGGCAGAACAACAATGAATATTAGGGGTGTGAAGGCAGCCAAAAAATAAAGAAATATATATATATATATATATATATATATATATATATATATATAATTCTCCAGATGCACCAACATCACAATAATTTTGGAGCACCATGATTACAGGTAGCATGAAGATGTTTTCACACCACCAACATCATACAGATCGGAATCTACAAAAATCACCCAAGTATGTACTGAGTTTTCTGTTAATTATGTGTATGATTATTTTAAAAATAATTTCTATGCTAATATCAGTAGATGCCCCCTTAAATTCTCTATCAAAATCCTCTTTAAATTTTAGCCACATGATATGCCTTAGATATGAGAAAAAATTCATTACGCTAGAATAATTAGAAGAGAAAAAAAATCTCTGGGGGAACAACGATCCGGGTAATTTTCACCATTGCCTGACTCAGGCCTGTATTTCGAAGTGGAATAAGAATGTTTGGTTCCAATCCGGTAGCAGATTCATGGAGGAACAAAAGAAGAACACCCAGAGCGAAATGGCATTCGATGTAATTTCAAATAAAAGACAACGGATCAAAGTTATAATTATCTTATGTTACCCTTTAGTGAGAAACTGAGAAGATGCGCGGGAGCGGAAACGAGTTGAAAAAAAAAGAGCTATGGTATTCACACAAATAAATTTAGCATGATCACATCATGACAATGATGACCAACCTTGTGCCACAAAATAAGTTCTAGAGATGGATTAAATTCATTCTAGATATGGGCAAATGTAGCAGCAAGTAACCACAATCATTGTAAACTTTGGTCTCACCAAATTTGACCATTTTGCAAAACCAAAACAAAATATGTGGCCTTATGATAGCTACATGAAGTCTTGGATGGGTAATTACATGGAAACATTTATCAAAATCAGTGTAGTGTGCTTCCATTGGTGTCATAGTGTTTCATTAATAAAAACACAGTGTAGTATGCTTAATGAAGAAAATAGAGATGCTAAAGACAGATAAAACAAAGATTATAGAGATAGATAAAACAGAGATCCTTAGTGTATCTAACTTCTACAGGTGCCACAATGATTAATAAAAAAAAACAAATATGCTTAGGTAATCTGACTTCAACAGGTGTCGTAGTGCTTAATGAAAAAAAATAAATATGTTGAATAAAAAAAAAAATTATTATTTTGAGGGGGCTGTTGTCACGAGGACGTGACAATATTTAGGCATGGGGGGATGATGAGCACCATAAATGCTCATTTTATATACATTTTTAAGGGGAATCATTTCTAGTTTAATTAGCATTAGAGATATATTTTTATTTAACTTATGCATATAATTGATAGAAAATCTGGTATTTTGCTTAACAGGTGTTTTTAGTGGAAATTGTGTATAAATGCAGGTTTTACTACTAATTTGGTGTTTTCCAGTCTACACCCCACTTGGACCTGGTAGTGTGCAAGAAGGAGCCCTACTCAAGTGGTGCCTTACTCAAGTGGTGCCAAGCAGATGCCTTACTCCGGTGCCTTACTCTAGCGCCTTACTCAAGTAGTCTCCAGACAAGTGCCTTACTCAAATAGGCACCAGGTAGGCACCTTACTCAATTAGGTGCCAAGAAGGCATCTTACTCCCACACGTTGTATGCACTTGCATTGGAGACTAATTCAACATTGATCAGTTTACCGAGAGGCTAAAGAGGTTGCACGTGAAGACAAAGGAGAACTATTTTAACTATGCATTATTATTAAAATAGAATAAGACACTTATTATCAACCGATTGGTCGGTTGACCTTGTAAAGCTCTTAAGGCATTATTTTTAGGATGCATTAGTTTAGGATTTGTTTGTTACGTACACCTAAGGATTTTTATATATATCCTTCTGGTGAATGAACATGCTTTAAAATAGAAGAATAAAATTTGTGTAGAACCAATTGTAACTAATCACGTCATGTGATTAAATTAGATTGATTTGTTATTGTAACAATATATGGCTGCACTTTATATAAAGATGCAGACTAGATGAATGGAATCAATGATTAATCTTACACAAAAATTATTTTTCATTTTATTCTTTGTCTAAATTATTAAGAGTGCAACTCCTCTTATTCAAGCAAGCTCTATGTAGCTAGTCGGGCGGACTATCTGTCGGAGCTTGGGTCCACTCCCTACAGTAGTCCTCCCCTATTTCATTTATGTATTTATTTTTTGTAGATTAAATTTATTATTTTATTTACTGCTTTATTTAATTTTAGTTGTGTGTGTTTATTTTCCTGCTTTTATTTCTATACTTTATTTTCAGCACTTTAATTTTAGCTTGTTATTTATTTATTTAATTTTTTGCACTTAGTTTATTTGGTTTGGTTGACTTTCAAATGTATGAACATCCCCCACCAAACTAAATAAGGTACAGAAAAATTCATTTCCCAACACTGCAGGAATATAATGTACATGACACTCATAAGTTTATGGACTTACCCAATTGATAATTTATGGAAGAGAAATGATGGTTTTTTGAGACATAATTTTTGCTCACCATCGGGAATAATATTTGCGTAAGTAAACGAACGGTAGAAGTGAATGCAGTGAATTATTTTATGATTTAAAATCAATATAAATCCTTCAAAGTTCCTTTTTGAGTCATGCCTACTGGTGTAGTCCAGATGGTCGTTGGCTTTGTGTGAGGACACTGCATGAGAGAAGGCTCATGGTTTAATTTTTTGATGCCAATTTTGATATGTTTCATTTTGGAAAGCGTGACAAAGAAGATAAAGATGTTAATGTGCATTTGAATTTTCATTCACTTGGTTATCCCAAGCCATCATGATCTATGTTTGGGCACTAGAGGTCAAAGGGTCAATTCTCATCTATGCTAGTAAAAATTTTATGTGAGGTATTTATAAAGGTTTTTTTATTATTTGTGAAAAGGAGTCATAAGGGTGTGTGTTATAAAGTATTTTATTTTACAAATAGTATTCTTAAGGGGTGTGTGTTATAAAGCCCTTTATTTTGCAAATAGGAGTTATAAGGGTGTATGTTATGAAGAATTTTATTTTGCAAATATTATAAAGAGAAAATATAAGGGATATTTTTGCATGTGAGAAAAGGGGATATAAGGTGTACTGTGGATTGTTTTGAAATTGTAATTATTGCATTTCAGAAAGGAGATATAAGGTGTAATTGTGATTTATGTATTTTGTATTTGGCACATTATAAAAAGGGGTTGTAAATTTCTTGATAAGGTTTTACTTTGAGAGTGTTAGAAAAAGAGATTTGCTAACCTATTTTTGAAGTGGCAAAAGAAAGGAAAATTATTTTGAGACAGGTTTTTGAAGGCACATCATCATCAAGGCAGTCATAAAGGTACGGTAACATAATTTATTCTTAAGGTGGTTAAGTTATCATATGTTTGGAGAAATAAGGATTGATTAAGTGTGCATTGCTTTGATAGAAATTGGAAATAAAAGTGCAAGGGTTTGAAAGTAATTTGATGTGCATTAGTGATTAATTTAAGTTGGGAGCAATTGTGAATTATTGTTGAATGAAATTAGAAATATTTGTGCTAGGGTTTGAGAACAAAGTTGTGCATTATTGTTAAATGAATTGAAAACGAACTTGCAAGGATTATAGAACAATTTGTAAAGAAAATATATGCATTGATTTCGAGAGGATTTGGGAATGCATGTGCAAGTATAATAGATCAAATTTGTAAAGCAATTTGTGCATCTTCATGGTTGACTTTGTGAGTAGATGAAAAGAATAGACTTGTGGATTGTTAATGATTGATATTGTGAGTAGATGAGGACTTGTGCATTATGATTGGTCTTGAAGTAAAGGTGCAACTCAGCAATAACAAGGTCAATTATCAAGTGCTATACTAGAGCTAACTTTAGAATGCAATGAATGTGAGACATGTGAAAGTGACATATGTAATGAATATGAGAACATATTGAGTATTTGTAATGCATATCATTCTCTATATGTTCATAGAGAAATTTTTTTTTGGTAGAATATATTTGAATTACTTTAGTCAAAGAAAGCACTTTAGGGAAAGATATATGCAATTATTTCTATGCAAGAATTGGGAATATCGGAGTAGGTTTGAGCAGAGATGTGACCAGAGTTGATCTTGTTTTATGAGCATATTTGAATAGAAGCATGAGTAGGTTTTGGTGAGCATATTTGATCAAGCCTTGTGTGTAGGCTTGGAGCATATTTGACTAGGTTTTGGTGAGCATATTTTATCAAGCCTTATGTGTAGGCTTAGATCATATTTGAGCAAAGTTAAGAGCATATTTGAGCAAGTCTTATGTAAAGGCTTGGAGTAGAATAGAGAAAATGGGATTGGCATCTCCTATGGATAGAGGTCCACAAACTAGATTAAAGGGGATTGGTGTCTCCTATGGATAAAGGTCTATAAACCAGAGAAAAGGGGATTGGTGTCTCCTGTGGATAGAGGTCCACGAACTAGAGCAAAAGGGATTGGTGTCTCCTATGGATAGATTTCCATGAACCAAAGCAAAGGGGATTGGTATCTCCTATGTATAGAGGTCCATGAGGCAGATTAGAGGGGATTGGTGTCTCTAGTGGATAGATGTCCACAAAATTGAGCATAGGGGATTGATGTCTCCTTTGGATTGGTGTCCATAAACATTGTAATAAGGAATTGGTTTCCAAGATATTTTTTGAGAAAAATTATAAGAAATATTTTCTCCATGGATGTAGCCCATATTGGATGAGCCATGTTAAATATATGTCTCTTATGTGTGTTATGATCTATGCATTGTTTCATTATTGCAATTGATAATATTGGATAATATTGCTTTGGAAAAAAATTATAATTTTTTATCTTATACTATTCACCCCCCCTCTTAGTATAAAATTGTTTTCTTCAATTGGTATCAGAGCGGGTTCCTTCATGAAATCCTAACATCATGAAGGAAAATATTACAAGAACACACATGGCTCATAAGGAAGGGTTTTCATCAAATAAGACTCCATTGTTTGATGGAACTAACTATGCTTTTTGGAGTGTGATGATGAAGACTTATTTTATAACACATGGATATGATACATGTTAATCTATTGAAAATGGATTCACATCTAAAAATCCTCCTACATATGCAAGTGGTAAAAAACCATATGAATATAATGGCAAGGCAATGAATGTAATTTTGAGTGGGTTATGTGAATCAGAGTTTGTGAAATTCATGCAATGCACTTCAGAAAAATAAATGTGGGATAAATTACAGAGAACATATGAAGAAGATGACAAGGTCAAAATCAAAAAAATTCAAAAACACAAGAGGAAGTTTGAATACTTGAAGATGAAATATGATGAAGATATTGCTATGTATCTTATTCGTGTTGGTGAGGTTATAAACACTATTCGTGGACTTAGAGAAAATATTGAGGAATCTAGTATTGTTCAAAAAATATTTAGGTCACTTCCAATGAGGTATGATGCAAAGGTTTCAAAAATAGAAGAGATAAAGGATCTCAAAACTTTAAGCATGGATGAGCTACATGGAATACTCACAACCTATGAGATGAGGACAAAAAAAGAACAAACATCAAAATGAGAGGCAACATTCAAAGCTTAAAAGAAGGCAAAGGATAAAAGACCATAATCAAGTGATGAATCAAGTAGTGAAGATGAGGCTAAATTTGTGAGAAGAAATAATAAGGGTCCAGGAAAACACAAAAATATACAGATAGTGAAATTCTTTAGTTGTGATAATATTGGTCGATATGCAGTAAATTATCCACAAAATGGATATAGTAGCAGTGAATAAGAATAGGATTACAAGAAAAATAAGGAAAGAAATATTTATAATGAAAATAAAAACATACATGGTCAAGGAAAGCATGAGACGATATTTCAAAGGCGCAAGAAGAGTTTTAATGCTGAAGAAGAAAGCAATGCTTCTAGTGATAGTGATGAAAGTCTCAATGATAGTGAGGAAGAAAAAATTCTGTTTTTTACCATAGAAGAAAAATAAGATGCCCCTATTATTGAAGATCAAGAAGAAGAAAAAGTTTCAAAATTTGAAAAGGAAGCCACTATTGATATGGAAGGAACTTGTTGTTGAGCTTTAAGAGATGAAATGAGAGAATTTAAGATTGAAGGTTCAGGTTCAAGAGGATGAGGAAAAAATGGTAAAGCTTCTACAAGATCTCACTAACTTAAAATTTCAGGTTTAAGAGGTAAGGAAAGTTGAAGAAAATATTTCTAAACAATTAAAAGCAAAAGAACTAGAATGTGAAATACTAGAACATGAAGCTGACATTCTAGGGAAGGGAGTTGAAAAATTCAACAATAAGATATATCAGTTTAGGAAAATCTCAAAATATTTAGATGATATTATCAAAACACAGAGATCTCCATTTATGAAGACTGGACTTAGCTTTGAGGAAAGTCAAGAAGTACAAAAAGAGGAGACAAGCTCAAAATAAATAGAAGCATAAAAGAAGGTATATGAAGAAGAATCTAAGACCTGTACTGATGATTTGATAAGTGGAAACATCAATGAGGAAGAAAACAATGCAACATCAAGGAATAGGGACTAGCATAGAAGAAGCAAAGGAAGAATCATGCAACCATATCCTCCAAGGTAAGATGAATATTTCTTGCAAGGTTATTGTCTTCTCGCTTTTTTTTACTCCTATCAAGACTACAACACGGGCTTACAATGTAATCATTTTGGTCATAAAGCTATAAATTGCAAGGTTCATAGTAAGAATGATTATGGCTTCACCAAGAAATATTTCAAGTCATTTGCACCTTTCAAGGACTACAACATGTGTTACAATTGCAATAATTATGGGCATAGAGCAAAGTGGTGTAGAACAAAATTTCCGAAGATAAGCAAGAAGAATGATAGTTAAAATGTTCAAAGAGGTATGACTTCAAAATTTTGGAAAAATATTGAAAAATAAGAAGAGCATAGTAATTTGGGAGTAGCTTTACTCCCATCACATAATTAATCACGTCAAGGAAAGGATGTGGTGAGTGGGCTATGCTAAAGAGTCGTATTTTTAGCCCTAAGGTGCCCTTTGCCATTGATGTCAAAGGGGGAGAGATTTTAGTAAGGGGAAGAAATTCAAGTAAGGAGGAGCAACTTCTCAGGGAGAGCATATTTGAAATCCAGTTGTAGTAAGGGTTTCCATCAATGACAAAGGGAGAAATTTTTGGAAATATTGAGCATATTGAGTTGTCATTGATTTCAAAGGCTTGATGTCAAAAAGAGCATGGTATAAATGGTAGAATATTCTTCAAAAGGGATGAGTTTACAAGGTTGGTAAATGGAAAGCAAGGCAAATATGTTTAAGGATTATAATATTTAAATATTATAAAGAGATTTTATAAAGGCCTAAGGACAAAGTTTTATAAAAGGAAGGCCAAAGGTTTTCAAAGGACAAAGGTTTATTCATATTAAATCAAGGTTGGGCCACTAAAGGTTTTAATCATTGCAAGGTTTTAAAAAGGAGTTAACCTTATAATATTTAAATTAAAATTTTAAAAATTATAACCATGCATTTTGGCACCAACGTTCAAAAAAATATGTTAAAGTTTCAAAGCATCAACATTGTCTAAAACCAAGGAGTTCTTATATATACATAATATTTTATCCACCTTTAATTAATGGAATGAATCACATGCACTATCGGGAATAATATTTGCGTGAGTAAACGAATGACAGAAGTGAAGGCAGTGAATTGTTTTATGAGCAAAAATCAAGATAAATCCTTCGAAGTTCCTTTTTGAGTCACGCCTACTGGTGTAGCCTAGCTAGTCACTGGCTTTGTGTGAGGATGTTATGTGAGAGAAGGTTTGCAATTTGATTTTTATCGATGCCAGTTTTGACATGTTTTATTTTGGGAAGCGTGACAAAGAAGAAGACAAATATGTTAATGTGCATTTGAATTTTCATCCACCTGGTTATCCCAAGTGGTCACGATCCACATTTGGGTGCTAGAGGTCAGAGGGTCAATTCTCATCCACACCAACAAAAAATTTATGTGAGGTATTTATAAAGGTTTTTTGATTATTTGTGAAAAGGAGTCATAAGGGTGTGTGTTATAAAGTCTTTTATTTTGCAAATAGGAGTCATAAGGGGTGTGTGTTATAAAGTCTTTTATTTTGCAAATAGGAGTTATAAGGGTGTATGTTATGAAGACTTTTATTTTGCAAATATTATAAAGAGGAAATATAAGGGATATTTTTGCATGTGAGAAAAGGGGATATAAGGTGTATTGTGGATTATTTTGAAATTGTAATTGTTGCATTTTAGAAAGGAGACATAAGGTGTAATTGTGATTTATGTTATTTTATATTTGGCACATTATAAAAAGGGGTTGTAAAGTTCTTGATAAGTTTTTACTTTGAGAGTGTTAGAAAAAAGAGATTTTCTAACCTATTTTGAAGTGGCAAAAGAAAGGAAAATTATTTTGAGATAGGTTTTTGAAGGCACATCATCATCAAGGCAGTATTAAAGGTATGGTAATTTAATTCCTTCTTAAGGTGGTTGAGTTGTCATATGTTTGGAGAAATAAGGATTGATTGAGTGTGCATTGCTTTGATAGAAATTGGAAATAAAAGTGCAAGGGTTTGAAAGTAAATTTGATGTGCATTAGTGATTGATTGAAGTTGGGAGTAATTATGAATTATTGTTGAATGAAATTGGAAATATTTGTGCTAGGGTTTGAGAATAAAGTTGTGCATTATTGTTAAATGAATTGAAAATAAACTTGCAAGGATTATAGACCAATCTTGTAAAGAAAATCTATGCATTGATTTTGAGAGGATTTGGGAATGCATGTGCAAGTATAATAGATCAGATTTGTGAAGCAATTTGTGCATATTCATGGTTGAATTTGTGAGTAGATGAAAAGAACAGACTTGTGGATTGTTCATGATTGATATTGTGAGTAGATGAGAAGGACTTGTGCATTATGATTGGTCTTGAAGTAAAGGTGCAACTCAACAATAACCAGGTCAGTTATCAAGTGCTAGACTAGATCTACCTTTAGAATGCAATAAATGTGAGACATGTGAAAGTGACAGACTTAATGAATGTGAAGAACATATTGAGCATTTGTAATGCATATCATTCTCTATATGTTCAAGAAGATAAATGAATTTTAGGTAGAATATGTCTGAATTACTTTAGTTGAAGAAAGAACTTTAGAGAAAGATATATGCAATTGTTTCTATGCAAGAATTAGGAATATTGGAGCAGGTTTGAGCAGATATATGAGCAACGTTGAGCAGGTTTTATGAGCATATTTGAGTAGAATTGTGAGTAGGTTTTGGTGAGAAGATTTGAGAAAGCCTTGTGTGTAGGCTTGGAGTAAATTTGAGTAGGTTTTGGTGAGCATATTTGAGCAAGCCTTGTGTGTAGGCTTGGAGTATATTTGAGCAGAGTTGAGAGTAAATTTTAGCAAGCCTTGTGTAAAGGCTTGGAGTAGAATATATCAAAGGAGATTGGTGTCTCCTATGTATAGAGGTCCACAAACCATAGAAAAGGAGATTAGTGTCTCCTATGGATAGAGGTCCATAAACTAGAGAAAAGGGTATTGGTGTCTCCTGTGGATATAGTTCCATGAACCAGAGTAAAGGGGATTGGTGTCTCCTATGGATAGAGGTCCATGAACCAAATCAAAGGGGATTGGTGTCTCCTATGGATAGAGTTCCATGAACAAAAGAAAAAGGGATTGGTTTCTCCTATGGATAGAGGTCCATGAACCAGAGTAAAGGGGATTGGTGTCTCCTATGGATAGAGGTCCATGAACTAAAGAAGAGGGGATTGGTATCTCTTGTGGATAGAGTTCCATGAAGTTGAGCATAGGGGATTGGTGTCTCCTTTGGGTTGGTGCCCATAAAAATTGTAATAGGGAATTGGTTCCCAAGATATTTGTTGAGAAAATTTATAATAAATATTTTCTCTGTGGATGTATCCCACATTGGGTGAACCATGTTAAATCTATGTCTCTTATGTGTGTGATGATCTTTGCATTATTTCATTATTGCAATTTATAATATTAGATAATATTTCATTGGAAGGAAAAGAAAAAAAAATTATCTTATACTATTCACACATCCCTCTCAATATAAGCTTGTGTTCTTCAATTGGTATCAGAGCGGGTTCCTTCATGAAAGCCTAACAGCTTGAAGGAAGATCTTACAAGAACACACATGGCTCATAAGGAAGGATTTTTGTCAAATAAGACTCCATTATTTGATGGGACTAACTATGCTTTGTGGAGTGTGAGGATGAAGAATTATTTGATGGCACATTGATATGATACATGTCAATCCATTGAAAATGTATTCACACCATCTACAACTCCTCCTACATATGCAAGTGGTAAGAAACTATATGAAGATAATTCCAAGGCAATGAATACAATTTTAGTGGGTTATGTGAATCAAAGTTTGTGAAATTCATGCAATGCACTTCAGAAAAATAAATGTGGGATAAATTACAGAGAACATATGAAGGAGATGACAAGGTCAAAATGGCAAAACTTCAAACACACAAGAATTTTGAAGACTTGAAAATGAAATATGATGAAGATATTGCTATGTATCTACTTCATGTTGATGAGGTTGTCAACACTATATGTGGACTTGGAGAAAATATTGAGGAATATAGTATTTTTCAAAAAATATTGAGGCCACTCTCTATGAGGTATGATGCAAAGGTTTCAACAATAGAAGAGATGAAGGATATCAAAACTTTGATATTGGATGAGCTACATGGAATACTCATAGTCTATGAGATGAGGATAGAAAAAAAACAAACATCAAAACAAGAGGCAACATTCAAAGCTTCAAATAAGGCAAAGGATAAAGAACCAAAATCAAGTGATGAATCAAGCAGTGAAGAAGAGGCTAAATTTGTGAGAAGAAATAAGAAGGGTCAAAGAATACACAAAAATATGTAGATAGTAAAATGCTTTAGTTTTGGTAACATTGGTCACTATGCAACTAATTATACAAAAAATGGATATAGTAGCTGTGAATAAGAACATAATTACAAGAAAAATAAGGAAATCAAGCTTTATTATGTAAAGAAAAATAGGCATGATCAAGGCAAGCATGAGAAGAAGATCTTTAAAAGGCACAAGAAGAGTTTTTATGTTGAAGAAGAAAGCAGTGCTTCCAATGACAGTTATGAAAGCCTCTCTGATAGTGAGGAAGAAGAAATTCTATTTTTGACCATAGAATAAAAAGAAGATGCCCCTATTATTTAATATCAAGAAGAAGAGAAAGTTTCAAAATATAAAAAAGAAGCCACTATTGATATGGAAGAGGAACTCGTTGTTGAGCTTGAAGAGCTGAAAATAGAGAATTGAAGATTGAAGGCTCAGGTTCAAGAGGATGAGGAAACTAAGGTAAAGCTTCTAAAATATTTCACTAACTTAAAATTTAAGGTTGAAGATGCAAGGAAATTTGAAGAAGGTATGGTTGAATAGTTAAAAGCAAAAGAACTAGAATGTGAAAGACTAGAACATGAAGCTGACATTCTAAGGAAGGTACTTGAGAAATTCAAAAATAAGATATATAAATTTAGGAAAAGCTCAAAATATGTGGATGATATTATAAAAACACAGAGATAAACATTTATGAATACTAGACTTGGCTTTGAAGAAAGTCAAGAATTACAAAAAGAGGAGACAAGCTCAAAAGAAATAGAAGCATCAAAGAAGGTATATGAAGAAGAATTTAAGACTTGTACTAATGAGTTGAGAAGTGGAAACATCAATGAGGAAGAAAAAATGCACCATTAAGTAATAGGTACCAACATAGAAGAAGCAAAGGAAGAATCATGCGACCATATCCTCCAAAGCAAGATGAATATTTCTTCCAAGGTTATTGTTTCTCATGTAATCATTTTGGTCATAAAGCTATACATTGCAAGGTTCATAGTAAGAATGATTATGGCTTCACCAAGAAATATTTCAAGTCATTTGCACCTTTCAAGGACTACAACATCATGTGTTACAATTGTAATAATTTTGGGCATAGAGAAAAGTGGTGTAGAACAGAATTTTTGAATACAAGCAAGAAGAAGGATAGTCAAAATGTTCAAAGAGGTATGACTTCAAAAGTTTGGAAAAATATTGAAAAAGAAGAATAGCATTGTAAGTTGGGAGTAGCTTTACTCCCATCCCATAATTAATCACCTCAAGGAAAGAAGGTGGTGAGGGGACTATGCTAAACAATCTTATTTTTAGCCCCAAGGAGCCCTTTGCCATTGATGTCAAAGGGGGAGAGATTTTAGTAAGGGGAGAAATTCTAGTAAGGAGGAGAAACTTCTCAAGGGGAGCAGATTTGGAATCCAGTTGCAATAAAAGAAGATTTTTTTGTAAGGGTTGCCATAAATGAAAAATGGGGAGATTGTTGGAAATATTGAGCATATTGAGTTGTCATTGATGTCAAATACTTGATGTCAAAAATAGCATGGTATAAATGGTAAAATATTCTTCAAAAGGGATGAGTTTACAAGGTTGGTAAATGGAAAGCAAGGCAAATATGTTTAAGGATTATAATATTTAAATATTATATTTAAATATTATAAAGAGAGTTTATAAAGGCCTAAGGACAAATTTTTATAAAAGGAAGGCCAAAGGTTTTCAAAGGAAGGACAAAGGTTTATTCAGATTAAATCAAGGTTGGGCCACTAAAGGTTTTAATCATTGCAAGGTTTTAAAAAGGAGTTAACCTTATAATATTTAAATTAAAAATTTAAATATTATAACCATGCATTTTGGTGCCAACATTCAAACAAAAGTGTTAAATTTTCAAAGTGCCAACATTGTCTAAAACCAAGGAGTGCTTATATATACATAATATTTTATCCACCTTTAATTAATGGAATGAATCACATGCACTATCGGGAATAATATTTGTGTGAGTAAATGAATGATAGAAGTGAAGGCAGTGAATTGTTTTATGAGAAAAAATCAAGATAAATCCTTCAAAGTTACTTTTTGAGTCATGCCTACTAGTGTAGCCCAGATGGTCGCTGGCTTTGTGTGAGGATGTTGCGTGAGAGAAGGTTCATGGTTCGATTTTCATCGGTGCTAGTTTTGACGTGTTTCATTTTGGGAAGCATGACAAAGAAGAAGATAAAGATGTTAATGCACATTTGAAGTTTCATCCGCCTAGTTATCCCAAGTGGTCATGATCCACATTTGGGTGCTAGAGGTCAGAGGGTCAATTCTCATCCGTGCCAACAAAAATTTTATGTGAGGTATTTATAAAGGTTTTTTGATTATTTGTGAAAAGGAGTCATAAGGGTGTGTGTTATAAAGTCTTTTATTTTGCAAATAGGAGTCATAAGGGGTGTGTGTTATAAAGTATTTTATTTTGCAAATAGGAGTTATAAGGGTGTATGTTATGAAGACTTTTATTTTGCAAATATTATAAAGAGGAAATATAAGGGATATTTTTGCATGTGAGAAAAGGGGATATAAGGTGTATTGTGGATTGTTTTGAAATTGTAATTGTTGCATTTTAGAAAGGAGACATAAGGTGTAATTGTGATTTATGTTATTTTGTATTTGGCACATTATAAAAAGGGGTTGTAAAGTTCTTGATAAGGTTTTACTTTGAGAGTGTTAGAAAAAGATATTTGCTAACCTATTTTTGAAGTGGCAAAAGAAAGGAAAATTATTTTGAGATAGGTTTTTGAAGGCACATCATCATCAAGGCAGTATTAAAGGTATGGTAATTTAATTCCTTCTTAAGGTGGTTGAGTTGTCATATGTTTGGAGAAATAAGGATTGATTGAGTGTGCATTGCTTTGATAGAAATTGGAAATAAAAGTGCAAGGGTTTGAAATTAAATTTGATGTGCATTAGTGATTGATTGAAGTTGGGAGTAATTGTGAATTATTGTTGAATGAAATTGGAAATATTTGTGCTAGGGTTTGAGAACAAAATTGTGCATTATTGTTAAATGAATTGAAAATGAACTTGCAAGGATTATAGACCAATATTGTAAAGCAAATCTATGCATTGATTTTGAGAGGATTTGGGAATGCATGTGCAAGTATAATAGATTAGATTTGTGAAGCAATTTGTGCATCTTCATGGTTGAATTTGTGAGTAGATGAAAAGAATAAACTTGTGTATTATTCATGATTGATATTGTGAGTAGATTAGAAGGACTTGTGCATTATGATTGGTCTTGATGTAAAGGTGCAAGTCAACAATAACCAAGTCAATTATCATGTGCTAGACTAGAGCTACCTTTAGAATGCAATAAATGTGAGACATGTGAAAGTGACAGACTTAATAAATGTGAAAAAACATATTGAGTATTTGTAGTGCATATCATTCTCTATATGTTCATGAGGAAAAATGAATTTTGGGTAGAATATGTTTGAATTACTTTAGTCAAAGAAAGCACTTTAGGGAAAGATATATGCAATTATTTCTATGCAAGAATTGGGAATATTGGAGCAGGTTTGAGTAGAGATGTGAGAAGAGTTGAGAAGGTTTTTTGAGCATATTTGAGCAGAATTATGAACAGGTTTTGGTGAGAAGATTTGAGCAAGCCTTGTGTGTAGGCTTGAAGCATATTTGAGTAGGTTTTGGTGAGCGAATTTGATCAAGCCTTGTGTATAGGCTTGGAACATATTTGAGTAGAGTTGAAAGAGTATATTTGAGCAAGCCTTGTGTAAAGGCTTAGAGTAGATTAGAGTAAAAGGGATTGGTGTCTCACATGGATATAGGTCCATGAACCAAAGCAAATGGGATTAGTGTCTCCCATGGATAGAGGTCCACAAACCAGAGAAAATGGTGATGAGCAAGGTGCATCCAAGGTATTGTCATTGTTGTGAACATAGACAGAGGATCGGTTGATGTAATGGACAAGAGTTCATTGATGAGCAAGGTGCAGCAAAAGTATTTTCATTATTTTCAACATAGTCAGGGAGATCGGTTGATGCAGTGGACAATAGATCAGTTAATACAATGGACATGAGTTTAGTGGTCATATAGAGCATGTACAATGATTCTCCAAGAAGAACGTAGTGGCCCATATGCAAAATCTCAAAGAAAAATACAAGTAAGAAAAGTGTCGCGATATCGTGACATGTTGAGCAAGCATGAGAAACTGTCGCGATATCGTGACATGTTGAGAAGAAAGAAGGCAGAAAGAAAAACTGTCGCGATATCGTGACATGTTTGGCCAGAAAGAAAAACTGTCGTGATATCATGACATGTTTGGCCAGAAAGAAAAACTTTCACGATTTCGTGACATGTTGGAGGCAAAGAAGCCAAGTAGAAAAACTATTGCGATTTCGCGACATGTTGGAAGAGAGAGAAAGCACAAGAAAAACTGTCATGATTTCGCGACATGTTGGAAGCAAAGAAGGCAAGTAAGAAAACTATCATGATTTTGTGACATTTTCAAAGAAGCAATGCTTATAGAAAAAACTATCACGATTTCGTGACATGTTCGATGAGAAGGCACATGCAAGAAAACTGTCATGATTTCGTGACATGTTTGGAGAGAAGGTGCAAGCAAAGAAAACTATCACGATTTTGTGACATGTTCGGAGAGAAGGCGCAAGCAAAGAAAACTATCATGATTTCATGACATGTTCGGAGAAAAGATGCAAGCAAAGAAAACTGTCATGATTTCATGACATGTTCGGAGAGAAGGTGCAAGCAAAGAAAACTATCGCAATTTCGTGACATGTTCGGAGAAAATGCGCAAGCAAAGAAAACTGTCACGATTTCGTGACATGTTCGGGGAGAAGGAGCTTGCAAAGAAAAGTATCACGATTTCGTGAAAATCTGTAAGAGAGGCAGTACGGATGAAAATGTGTCGCAATTTTGTGACATGTTTGAGAGAAGAAGCTCACAAAGAAAAGTGTCACGATTTTGTGACAATCTGCAAGAGAGGCAGTACGGACAAAAATGTGTCATGATTTCATGACATGTTTGAGAGAAGGAGCTCGCAAAGATAATTTTCATGATTTCATGACAATTTGCAAGAGGAAGCACTAAGGAGAAAAAGTGTCATGATTTCGCGACATGTCGGGTTTTTGCGACCCGAAGGGAAGAAAAACGCCAAGGAGAAAAAGTGTCACGATATCGTGCAATGTCTAGTTTTCATGGTCCAAAGCGAAGAGAAAGAGGAGAGAGAAAAAGGTGTCGTGATTTCACGACACGACATGTTTCATTTTTGCGGTCCAAAGCGAAGAGAAAGAGGAGAGAGAAAAAGGTGTCACGATTTCGCGACATGTTTCATTTTCGTGGTCCAAAGCGAAGAGAAAGAGGAAAGAGAAAAAGGTGTCATGATTTAACGACATGTTTCATTTTTGCGGTCCAAAGCAAAGAGAAATAGGAGAGAGAAAAAGGTGTCATGATTTCGTGACATGTTTCATTTTTGCGGTCCAAAGTGAAGAGAAAGAGGAGAGAGAAAAAATGTGTCACGATTTCGTGACATGTTCTATTTTCGTGGGGTCAAGGCAAGAAAAGAGACAAGGAAGCAAAAGTGTCGTGATTTCATGACATGTCATGTTTTCATGGATGCATGCCGAGAAGAGTGCAAGGAAGTGAAAAGTGTCACGATTTCGTGACATGTCATGTTTTCGCTAGTGCTTGCAGAGAAGAGTGTATAGAAGCGAAAGGTGTCATGATTTTGTGACATGTCATGTTTTCGCTAGTGCTTGCAGAGAAGAGTGTATGGAAGCGAAAGGTGTCACGATTTCATGACATGTCATGTTTTTGCTAGTGCAAGCAGAGAAGAGTGCAAGGAAGCGAAAGTGTCACGATTTCATGACATGTTCTATTTTCATGGGCAAGAGACAGAGAAGATCTCAAGGCAGCGAAAGTGTCACGATTTCATGACATGTTCTATTTTTACAGGTGCAAGCTGAGAAAAGGACAAGGAGGTAGAAAGTGTCACGATATCACGACATGTCATGTTTTTGCTGGTACAAAAGTCGAAGTAAAATTAATCGAAGTAGAACGACAGTTACCAGGGGTAGTTGCAGAGGAAAATCATGCAGCAAAAATAAGAAGAGTTAACTGGAGTTAGTGCGATAGTTACAGGTGTAGTTATAGATAGAAATCATGCAAGCTAAAATAATAACAAAGCATTAAAGGAAGAATGGTAGTTACAGGGCACATGTCATAGTGAAACCATTGAGCAGCGATTATACTCAGAGTCCAAAACAAGAGACAAATCCATTAATAGGTTGCGTATAAGAATAGTGTGTCAAAAAGGAGTTACTTACAGGAGTAGCTATGAATAGGCTGCATGCGGGTTTATGGCAGTTACAAAAGACTTAGGGTTTCAAGATGAAAATATTGTTATAAAAGGGCAGTTGCATGTAGAAGAAAAAGTTTGGCTCATAATTGAAAAGAGTGCCACCAAAAAGAGTAAATGTGCCACGAGGGCAGTTGCGTGCAGAAGTGAAAAGGTAGCTTAGAATTGAAAAGTGAGTAGATAAGGCTATCAAAGCCGTAAGCGAGCAGAGAAGGCTGTCAGAGCACAGATAAGGCTATCATAGCACAGTAAGCAGAGTGGTAAGAGTGATCTGTTAGGTTGAGCTCTATGGGGGAACAAACATATGAGAAAAGCCGAAGAGAGAAAAAGAGTTGAGCTAGAGCAGCTGAGAAAGAGCGATTGAGAGAGTGAGCTGTAAGTGCGTAGAAGGAATATGTGTTTCTTGAATTGAAAGAGAGGTTGGATGAGCAATAGACAAGTAAGGGTCTTGTAAAAGTGAAGGCATATTTATGTCAATCTAAGATTCAAAATAGAAATCCAAGTTGGTGCTTGGAATCAGGGGTTGGTGCTCCTTCTAGTTGGTGCTAGTAAATTAGGGGTTGGTGCTCCTTCCAGTGGGTGCTGGTAAATTGATTGTAAAGTTGGTGCTTTGCAAAGGCTAGATTTGGATGGGAGTCCAAGCAGTCTATTTTTGAGGAGTAGCCAAAACTGGTGAACCTCGTTACATCTTGTGTTATGTGATGCTCTCTTATTGATATTTGCTTTATCTATTTTTAAGTTCTCATTATTCCAGATTTAAGAGTTGTAGATTTAAGTTTAAATAGCTACACTGATTCACCCCCCTCCTCTCAGTGCCATTGTAAGACTAACAATTGGTATCAAGCCAAGTTCCCGATTTTGGCTAAATCAGTCAGGGTTGATCTTGGATTAGTACACAATGGCTAAAAAGAATAGATCCTCCTTCAAAAAGGCATCCCAGTCAGTTTTAGTTTTTGTAGAAGAGAAAATTGAACCAGAAAAGGTAGAAGAAGTGAATCCTAAAGTTTGTGATGAAAATCTTGAGATTGAAGTAGATTTAGAAGGTGAGTTGATCTCCGCACTTGAAGAGTTGAGTATAGAAAAGAAAAAGAACAAAAGAATGTCCAAGAAGTTAGAAGAATATGGGGATGAGATTGAAGATCTCTTCCTACAAGTTCAAAAGGCCAAGAAATCAGAAGAAGCCTTGAAGACACACCTGGATGATGAGGATGATGTATGCAGCACAAGTAAAGAGGAATCTAACAAAGTTATTGTTGATCTAAAGCTACAAGTAGAACAATACAAAAGGATTGAAGATATTCTCAGGTCTCAAATCAATGAGAAAGAGACTGTTTGCTGCCAACAAGAAGAAGAGATTGTTTCATTAAAGAAACAACTAGAAGAGGCCAACATAAATCTCAAATATGAGAAGAGCACAGAGTTGCTAGATAAAATGATAAAGCAACAAAGAAGCTCCACGACTAAGTTTGGTCTTGGATATGAAGATGAACAACCTTCATCCTCCAAATATGCTGAGAAGAAGAAGCTCACGGTTGAAGTATCGAAGCAAGAAAAGGTTGAATTTGAATCTTCAAAAGGAAGAAAATATCAAAGAAGATCTACAACAAAGCAACCACAACAAAAGAGGTTCTCTCACTCTCACTCTTTTAATAATAATGCTTTTAATGGCTATTGTTCTAAATGCAACTGCTATGGTCACAAGGCAATTTATTGTGGACTAAACAATAGATCAAAAAGTTATGCTGATAAAAACACATCTGCTTTCCTGAGTGAACACCCTGTGCAATGTTTTAAATGTAATGGCCATGGGCACATAGCAAGGTTCTGTCCAAGCACTTCTATATCCAATCTAAGGCAAGACCATAGATTTCATCATACACACAGAATGCAATGCAGATAGGGAATAAAACATGTGCAATGTTTTAAATGTAATGGTCAAGGGCACATAGCAAGGTTCTGTCCAAGAACTTCTATATCTAAACCAAGGCAAAACCATAGATTTCATCAGACTCAAAAAGTGCAACACAGACAGGGAACATATCATGTGCATCAAAGAAAGGAAAATAATCATCCATCAAGGATGTACAAGAGACAACCACCCAAGAGAAATGTTTAGGTTCACGAAAAGGTTCAAAATGGGGATGTAGGTGAAAACCCTCAGCCTAAGTTCAAGAAAAATTCGAGAGGAAATCGTGTCTCCTTGGACATAAGAAGATTACTCCTCTATTGCACTAAGAAGCTCCAGGTAGCACATCCTCAGGGGGAGCAATGTTAAAGTTTATTTTAATGCTCCTATGTATTTGTGTAGTTATCTAAGGATGAAAGGAAAGTAGTCGGGGAGTTGTTGTATAGCTGTCAAAGTGTGTTTTTAGTTCATGTAGTTGTTTGTGGTAGTGCAGTGAAGGGTGGTGATTAAATTGAGAGTTGTCTTTATTGGTAATATTGCTATATGTCATTGTTGTACTATTGATGGTTCTTACTGCCACTATCAAAAGTTAAGGATTATAACAGTTCAGATAGTGTGGTTAGTAAAAGAATGTTGCCCGAGCCGCTTATATGTGTTTCAATAAAAGCAGTGTGTATTTGAACTTCACATTGATGGGAAGATTATCAGATATTTTATGACGCTATGTTGAAAATATTGAAGTCTGATTTAGCTCATCAAGATGAGCAACTTTGCTTTGTGAATCTTACCTATCCGAGGTCCAGTCGTATGAGGTTGAGTAAGGTGCACTATAGTTGGCCGTGAAGTGTGTGACAAAATGTTGTCTCCTGAGTCGAACAGTTGAAAGTAAGGTGTGACCAGTGGTGACTGTAGAAAACATAGACCAAGTTGAAAATGTAAAAAGTGATTGGTTGAGTTGTGTTGAGATTGGGAGTTGAGTATAGAACATATTGAGTCTCTAACAATTCTCTTTATGCTTCTATGAGATTTAGTTGATATATTCATTGAGCATTAAGTATAGAACATATTGAGTCTCTAACAATTCTCTTTATGATTCTATAAGATTGGATAGATTCTGTGTGAGCCTACTGATAGGGTACAGAGGATAGAGTCTCAATGGATAGAGATCCAGTAGCCAACCTAGTTGAAGATAGATCTGAGTGAGGGATCACATTCTCAGGGGGAGCATTTATATATTTGATTATCTTTTTGCTCATGTTTGTAATTTTTACTAACAATTGGTATTGCTAACTGTAATAATTTGTGCCTAAGGATGAGGTGCATGGACTCAGGGGGAGTCTGCAGCAGCCCTTTGGTATTATTGTCAAAGGGGGAGAAGAGTTACAGGTAATTGCATGCAATTACGTGTGTTGCCAACAATTCCAAAGGGGGAGATTGATGAGCAAGGTGCATCCAAAGTATTGTCATTGTTGTCAACACAGACAGAGGATCGGTTGATGCAATGGACAGGAGTTCATTGATGAGCAAGGTGCAGCAAAAGTATTTTCATTGTTGTCAACACAGTCAGGGAGATCGGTTGATGTAGTGGACAACATATTAGTTAATGCAATGGATAGGAGTTCAGTGGTCATTCAGAGCATGTACAATGATTATCCAAGAAGAACATAGTGGCCCATATGCAAAAGCTCAAAGAAAAAGACAAGTAAAAAAAGTGTCATGATATCACGAAATGTTGAGAAAGCATGAGAAACTGTCGCGATATCGTGACATGTTTGAGGAGAAAGAAAGCGAAAGAAAAACTGCCGCGATATCGCGACATGTTTGGCCAGAAAGAAAAACTGTCGCAATATCGCGACATGTTTGGCCAGAAAGAAAAACTATCGCGATTTCGTGACATGTTGGAGGCAAAGAAGCCAAGTAGAAAAACTATCATGATTTCGCGACATGTTGGAAGAGAGAGAAAGCACAAGAAAAACTGTCGCGATTTCGTGACATGTTGGAAGCAAAGAAGGCAAGTAAGAAAACTATCACGATTTCACGACATGTTGGAAGCAAAGTAGTGCTTACAGGAAAAACTATCACGATTTCATGACATGTTCGATGAGAAGGCACATGCAAGAAAACTGTCACGATTTCGTGACATGTTTGGAGAGAAGGCACAAGCAAAGAAAACTATCGCGATTTCACGACATGTTTGGAGAGAAGGCACAAGCAAAGAAAACTGTCATGATTTCATGACATGTTCGGAGAGAAGGCGCAAGCAAAGAAAACTTTCCTGATTTCACAACATGTTCGGAGAGAAGGCGCAAGCAAAGAAAATTGTCGTGATTTCATGACATGTTCGGAGAAAAGGTGCAAGCAAAGAAAACTATCGTGATTTCGTGACATGTTCGGGGAGAAGGAGCTCGCAAAGAAAAGTGTCATGATTTTGTGACAATCTGCAAGAGAGGCAGTATGGACGAAAATGTGTCATGATTTCGTGACATGTTTGAGAGAAGGAGCTCGCAAAGAAAAGTGTCGTGATTTTGTGACAATCTGCAAGAGAGGCAGTACGGACAAAAATGTGTCGTGATTTCGTGACATGTTTGAGAGAAGGAGCTCGCAAAGAAAAGTGTCACAATTTCATGATAATTTGCAAGAGGAAGCGCTAAGGAGAAAAAGTGTCAAGATTTCGTGACATGTCAGGTTTTTGCGACCCGAAGGGAAGAAAAGCGCCAAGGAGAAAAAGTGTCACGATATCACGACATGTCTGGTTTTTGTGGTCCAAAGCAAAGAGAAAGAGGAGAGAGAAAAAGGTGTCGTGATTTTGCGACATGTTTCATTTTCATGGTCCAAAGCGAAGAGAAAGAGGAGAGAGAAAAAGGTGTCGCGATTTCGTGACATGTTTAATTTTTGTGGTCCAAAGCGAAGAGAAAGAGGAGAGAGAAAAAGGTGTCACGATTTTGCGACATGTTTCATTTTTGCGGTCCAAAGCGAAGAGAAAGAGGAGAGAGAAAAAGGTGTCGTGATTTCATGACATGTTTCATTTTCATGGTCCAAAGCGAAGAGAAAGAGGAGAGAGAAAAAGGTGTCATGATTTCACGACATGTTTCATTTTCACGGTCCAAAGCGAAGAGAAAGAGGAGAGAGAAAAAAGTGTCGCGATTTTGCGACATGTTCTATTTTCGTGGGGTCAAGGCAAGAAAAGAGACAAGGAAGCAAAAGTGTCACGATTTCATGACATGTTGTGTTTTCGCGGGTGCATGCCGAGAAGAGTGCAAGGAAGTGAAAAGTGTCATGATTTCGTGACATGTCATGTTTTCACTAGTGCTTGCAGAGAAGAGTGCAAGGAAGCAAAAGGTGTCATGATTTTGCGACATGTCATGTTTTCACTAGTGCTTGCAAAGAAGAGTGTACGGAAGTGAAAGGTGTCATGATTTTGTGACATGTCATGTTTTTGCTAGTGCAAGCAGAGAAGAGTGCAAGGAAGCGAAAGTGTCACGATTTCATGACATGTTCTGTTTTCACGGGCAAGAGACAGAGAAGAGCTCAAGGCAGCGAAAGTGTCACGATTTCGTGACATGTTCTATTTTTGCAGGTGCAAGCTGAGAAAAGGACAAGGACGTGAAAAGTTTCATGATATCGCAACATGTCATGTTTTCATTGGTGCAAAAGCCAAAGTAAAGTTAACCAAAGTAGAATGATAGTTACAGGGGCAGTTGCAGGAGGAAAATCATGCAACCAAAATAAGAAGAGTTAACTGGAGTTAGTGCAACAGTTACAGGTGTAGTTATAGATAGAAATCATGCAAGCTAAAATAAGAACAAAGCATTAAAGGAAGAACAATAGTTATAGGGCATGTGTCGTAGTGAAACCATCGAGCAGTGGTTATACTGTCAGTCCAAAACAAGAGACAAATCCATTAATAGGTTGCGTATAAGAATAGTGTGTCAGAAAGGAGTTACTTACAGGAGTATCTATGAATAGGTTGCATGTGGGTTTATGCTAGTTACAAAATACTTAGGGTTTCAAGATGAAAATATTGTTATAAAAGGGTAGTTGCATGCAAAAGAAAAAGCATGACTAAGAATTGAAAAGAGTTTCATCAAAAAGTGTAAATGTGCCGTGAGGGTAGTTGCATGCATAAGTGAAAAGGTAGCTCAGAATTGAAAAGTGAGTAGATAAGGCTGTCAAAGCCGTAAGAGAGCAGAGAAGGCTGTTAGAGCGCAGAGAAGGCTGTCAGAGCGCAGTAAGTAGAGTGGTAAGAGTGATCCTTTAGGTTGAGCTCTATGGGACAACAGACATATGAGAAAAGTTGAAGAGAGAAAAAGAGCTGAGCGAGAGCAGCTGAGAAAGAGCGACTGAGAGAGTGTAGCTATAAGTGCGTAGAAGGAATATGTGTTTCATGAATTGAAAGAGAGGTTGGATGAGCAATAGACCAATAAGGGTCTTGTAAAAGTGAAGGCATATTTATGTCAATCTAAGATGCAAAATAGAAATCCAATTTGGTGCTTGGAATCAGGGGTTGGTGCTCCTTCCAGTTGGTGTTGGTAAATTAGGGGTTGGTGCTCCTTCTAGTGGGTGCTAGTAAATTGATTGTAAAGTTGGTGCTTTGCAAAGGATGGATTTGGATGGGAGTCCAAGTAGTCTATTTTTGAGGAGTAGCCAAAACTGGTGAACCTCGTTACATCTTGTGTTATGTGATGCTCTCTTGTTGATATTTGCTTTATCTATTTTAAGCTGTCATTATTCCAGATTTAAGAGTTGCAGATTTAAGTTTAAATAGCTACACTGATTCACCCCCCTCTCAGTGCCATTATGAGACTAACAAATGGGATTGGTGTCTCCTATGTATAGAGGTCCATGAACCAGATCAAAGGGGATTGGTGTCTCCTATGGATAGATTTCCATGAACCAAAGTAAAGGGGATTGGTTTCTCCTATGGATAGAGGTCCATGAACTAGAGCAAAGGGGATTGGTGTCTCCTGTGGATAGAGGTACATTAACTTGAGCATAGGGGATTGGTGTCTCCTTTCGGTCGGTGCCCATAAATATTGTAATAGGGAATTGGTTCCCATGATATTTTTTGAAAAAATTTATAAGAAATATTTTCTCCATGGATGTAGCCCACATTGGGTGAACCACATTAAATATGTGTCTCTTATGTGTGTGATGATTTGTGCATTTTTTCATTATTGCAATTGATAATATTGGATAATACTGCTTTGGAAAGAAAAGTAAAAAGTTTTATCTTATACTATTCATATCCCCCTCTTAGTATAAGCTTGTTTTATTCATGGATTCATTCTTAGTAGTTTTTCAAAAAGGGTATTTTTATAATAGTTGATTTATTTTCTTGCCAGACCAAGGATTGTATCCCATGGAATGAGTTCAAATGCACCTTCAGGATGAATGGTGCAGACAAATATATTTATGATGTTATTTCTCTCACCCCTTTTTCTATGTTATACAATATTGGTGTGTGCTCGTAGTGTCCTTGGTGGTCAGACTAAATATGGCATGTTGACACTCCTTTGCTTAATTATAAGGCTCATTTGGAGTATAAATGGTTATCTCCTCATCTTTATATTGGTGCCTAAGCTCAATCAGTGTTGGAACTTATTTTCTACAAGGACTAGATGGAATTATAGATTTTAGAATGTTTGGGCTACCTATGTTGAACCTAAGAAATATTTTTTTGCATGGAGCTTGTTGTGTCAAGGCCTTCTCTTGGGGGAATGTTTGAAGCACCTTGGAATTCCTGATCCCAAATTTTCTTTGTGTGGTGTACCTGAGTCTAGTATTCACCTCTTTTTGAATTGTAAAAGATCTAGACAAGCTTTGGAATGGGTTCTTCCCTTTTTTTCCTATTTATAGCTGCAATAGGTTCTTGGCCCCAAGTTCTTCTTAGGGACTCTTTTAATTTTGTCTCTTCTACTTTTTGAAGTATGGCAGGTTTTCAAGAGTATCCAAATATTTCATATTTGGAAGACCCATAATAAAATTATTTTTAAATAGTATACACCTTGTATCATATTTACTCATGATGATAAATTAGAATATTTTAATGACATGTGGCTACAGAATATGTACTCAAGCCAACAAAGTTGCTATGGATTTCTATAACTTGCAAGTTCTGGCACACTAGGCCAATGTTCTGTGTACATTCAATCGAATCCCCAAGAGAGCTCTTCTCAGGAGCATTTTTGATCCCTCTCTCGATGTTGGCCTCCATCATAAGCAAGAAGTGCTCTCACAAATAGGAAATGGTCCTAGCCCTTGCTAGTAAGGAAGTGGCCTAATGTTGACTTTGCTTGTTCATCACGCCAAGTTGGGGTGGGATGATGTTAAACTAGTTTCACTTGGGCCAATTATTGGTTGGAGCAACATAGGTATTGAAGACCTTAATTGCAATGCAAATGGGTGGTTTCCCATCCCATAATCACTAGAAGTTTATGTAGGACAACATGCCAGGGCACATTTGTAATGATCTAATTCTAAAAATTTGACAATGCCAAATATTTTTCCAAAACAAATAATATTTTTTTTTACAATAAAATAGCAGAATAACAAATAACTTGCTAACAACACCAAACAATACGATTTTTATTTTATTTCTAAAATATTGGAGACAAATACATCAATATATCTGAATATTAATCATGAGAACAACTCACAAAATAAAATCTGGATTATAATGTTGTAGATAAGTCCCCAAAATGGGATTTTGGACTCCAGGGTGAGAAGTTGGCTGGAATAGATGTCAAAATATTCTCAATGGTCCTCTAGAATTGCAATGCACCTCCTAAAGGACTGAAATATTAACTCCAATGTGGGATGTGGGTAGTATAAGACCCCTAGAATGCAGAAAATGGCCCAAAAATGGGACGTTGGGCTTCCTAGATGATATTTTATGATTTTAGTTTCCAATTATGACCTCCAAAGTGGGACTTCCTTCTCTTGCAACCTTCAAATGTCAATTTTGATATCAAAATCTGCTACAATCTAAAAAAAATTGATATTTCCAATTCTTGCTCTAAAAATTCTAATGAAAGGAGCTCTCTTGCAAACCCAAGATGGATTTGCCTCTTGGAGATCAAGGGTTTTCATCCTCAATATCTAAACCTGGAGGGTTTTTTTCCTCAAGGCTTAACTCTTGCATGTTTCCATATACAAGAGCTCAAATTTTGTGGGGTTTCATCCTTATATGGTTTGCAAATGGCCTTTCAGGTACATACAATCGAAGGAGATAAAATTTAATAACCATCGATGAGAGAAATGAAGTCCAAGTCTCTTTATATTAGCCAAAACCCCAATTCTCCATTGAGAATTATTTATTATTTTATTTTAATAAAATATCTAAAATATCCTTATAACTCCTAATGTGGCATTACCCTTATTTCTCCCATTTTAATTTTATTTATTATTTTTACTTACCTAAGCCACATAACATTATTGTACTATAATTTATGTACAAAAGACCATTATGAAAAATTGGGTCATTACAATACCTTCCCTCCCAAATTGCTTGACACCAAGCAATTGAGATCTAGGTGGGAAAGGATTTGAGATCCTTCCCAAGTGGAGTCCTACATTGGCAACCCTTTCCATTTGACCAAGTATTCATTGATAACCCTGTTTCTGAGTTTCTTCTCCCTTACTTCAATAATTGATTCAGGTTCTAAAATTAGCTTGCCCTCATTATCAAGTGGTGGTAATTCTTGTGAAGGAATAACATGCTTCCCAAGTGCCTTTTTCAAGAAAGACACATGAAAAAATTATGAATTCTACTATGAGGAGGAAGCTCCAACTCATATGCTACCTCACCAATACTGCATAGCACATTATAAGGTCCATAAAATCTTGGTTTTAACTTGTATTTTCCGCTGTTTTTGAGAGAGTATTTTTTATAGGGCTGAAGCCTTCGATACACCATATCTCCTTCTTCAAATTGTCTTTCAACCTTTTGCTTATCTGCATACCTCTTATGCTGATTTTGGGACATTAAAATGTTATCTTTGAGGATTTTCAATATGTTTTGATGCTCTTGGATGAAGTATTGTGCCTTTGGAACTCTACTATCATGCAATAAGACATAAACAAGGTTAGGAGCTTCATAAATATAGAGTTCCATAAAGGGTGTCATTCTAATGGACATATGATAAGTAGTATTGTAGCAAAGTTCAGTCATATACAACCATTTTACCCATGCACTTTGCTGCCCTGAAATGTAGTTCCTCGAGTAACCCTCTAGCCATTTATTCACTATCTCAGTTTGCCCATTAGTTTTTGGGTGATAGCTTGTGCTGGGTGTCAATTTTATGCCAGTAAGCCTGAAAATTTCATGCCAAAATGCACTCATGAATTTGTTGTCCCTGTCATTGATTATTATTTTTGGTAATCCATGTAACCTAAATACTTCTCTAAAAAATACTTCAGCCACCTGTATGGTTGTATAAGAGGATGAAATAGAATAAAAATGTCCATATTTAGTCAACCTATGAACAACCACATATATGCAATCCTTACCTTGAGCACTGGGCAACCATGTAATGAAGTCCATTGATACGCTTTCCCACTTTCCATCTAGAATAGGCAATGGTTGTTATAGACATGCACTTAATGTATTTATTTATTTATTTTCTTGGCATGTTGGGCATTCTCTAACATGTGTCATGATATCATATTTTAGCCCTTTCCAATAAAATCTCTCTCTCACCACCCTGTAAGTCTTATAAAATCTTGGATGTCCCACATATGATGCCTCATGCAAAGTTGTAATAATTTTCTCTTTCAATTTATATTCAGACACAAGATAAATCTTATTCTTGTAAAAAATAAGAACATTAAGAAATCTGAATTTAGTATCAACAATTATCCCATAAAGCAATTTAGAGGTAAAATCATTTTTGGAATATTCAGCCATTAATTTTACCTTCCAATATGCATCAATGGATGAATATGAATAAAATAATGGAGTATTGGAAAGTGCATCAACAACTGTATTTGTTTTTCCTTTTTCGTATTCAATGTCAAAATCATATTCTTACACTTTTGTAACCCATTTTTGTTGCCTCTAATTCAAATATTTCTGATTAAGGATGTATTCCAAGCTATTATGATATTTTTTAATTGTAAACTTCCCATAAATCAGATATTGCTTGAATTTTGATAGTGCATGCATAATTTCCAACATCTCCTTATCATAAATGCTATAAGTTTTTTATGTAAGAGTTAATTTTCTACTTTCAAATACAATGGGCTGCCCCTTTTGCATTAAAACAACCCCTATTCCTACACCTGATGCATCACATTCTATCACAAATGACATGGAAAAATTTGGTATTGCAAGTGTAGGACAAGTAGTCATTATATTTTTTAACTCTTCAAATGCATGTTGAGCTTCTTCACTCCATGTGAATTCTTCCTTCTTGGTCAACTCTGATAAAGGGGCTAAAAGTTTGGAGAAACCTTTTATGAACCTCTTGTAGTAATTGCAAAAATCCAAAAATCCCCTTAATTGTGTCAATGTGGTTGGAGTGGGCCATTTTTGAACTGCTGCACTTTTATTTGGATCCACACGGACTGCATTATGGCTGATTATATACCCCAAGTATAGAATCTCTGTTAATCCAAATTCACATTTTGACTCCTTTGCATAAAATTGTTGCTTTTCCAAAATATCCAATACAATATTCAGATGCTTAAGATGCTCATCCCAAGTTTTACTATAAATAATAATATCATCAAAGAAAACTAAGAAAAATGCTCCTAAGTGTTCCCTAAAAACATGATTCATGGTAGCCTGAAAAGTAGTTGGTGCATTTGTCAACCCAAAAGGCATAACAAGAAATTCAAAATGCCCAAAATGACATCTAAAAGTTGTTTTGGGTACATCCTCTTTTCTCACTCTGATTTGATGATATCCACTTCTTAAATCAATCCTGGGAAAGTACTTAGCATCATAAATCTCATCTATTAACTCATCTAATCTAGGAATTTGATACCTATTTTTAATGGTATTATTTTTTAGAACTTTGTAATCAATGCATATACGGAGAGTACCATCTTTCTTCTTCACCAACACCACAGATGAAGCAAAAGGACTACTACTTGGCTGAATATGTCCCATAGCAAGTAGCATCTTTATAGTATTCTCAATATCATATTTGTATACCCATGGATGTCTATAAGGTGTAATCATCACTGGTTTTTTTCCTTCTTCAAGTTCTATCACATGCTCAAAGACTCTATGTGGTGGAAGGCCCTTTGGCATGTCTTTAAAAATCACTTTATGGTTGTCCAAAATTTTCTAAATTTGTGGATGATGCTTTATTTTGATGCTTGGTTTGGAGATAGGTATTCCCTTTATGTTGTGGATGTTTGCACACCATTCATAATCACATTTCTTAAAGACTCTTTCCATGCACTTGGCTGAAACACTATGAAGCTCAAAATCTCTGATTCCTTTTAGCACTATCTCCCTTCCTTAATACTAAAATTTTAATTCTAATTTATTATAATTAGATGTGACATCACCCAAATCATAATACCATTATGCCCCAAGTACAACATGTGGAAGCCCTCCTGTTGGAAAGTGTAGCGACCCTAGGACGCACGCACCGCTCTTTTTACTCTACTTGCAATGTATTAAAAACCCAAAATGAAATGGAAGACAATGAAAAGCATATAACACAGAAATAACAAAGATAGATCTCTTTATTTGGATTGAAACCCGGTTACATTTTGGTCCCTCTTAGGGATACCCATTTCGATACAATAAGGTTACAAATAGGCAAAGAGTGCCCCTTTCGCGAAGAGGTGGTGCGCTTTCAAAAGCTTCCTGGTTCCGCACACGAAAATGTATGAGGGCTTACAGATGCCTCCTTCTCCAGGCCTATTTCCTGGAGGGATCCCTTTTGCTCTCGTATGTTGCAGATTCCGTCCGATGAACCTGTGGCCCTGTAAGCAATGAAACAACAACACACGCTTAGATGTCCGGGAATGCCTCCCCGGATGAGGTTGTTAGTAATGAATATATCAAATGAAAGCAAGTGCAAATTAAACCTATGCTATGAAGTTAAATGAATGAAATGATATTATGCTAATGATATGCTAAACAAAATAATGAAACTAATGTATAAAACCCTAAGCTAGGCCTGCGGGCCACTGTCCGAGACAACGGCCGCTAAGGTGAATTTCATTCCCTTTGCCCCAAAGCTATGGGTCAAAGCTTGTATCGGATGTTGAAATGGTGGTCGCTTTTGCTCTCCAATTTGTCAGGGCTTCACCGTACACGTGATCTCCAAGAGAAGCTCTCTAAGTCTCGAAAGCTCTCCTCAATGACCTGTTCTGATAAATTTGGGATAAATTGTCCTCCCTTTGGTGCTCTCAGGCTTGCACCTTTTAAAGTGTGTGAAACCCTAGGTCTATGCCCAAGCCCTAGGAATGAATTCCTCATGCGTAGTGAGAGTTAGCATGAGGAGATTTTGTCTTTTGTCTATGTTTGGAGGCCAGTTAACTAAAATCTAACTGCCAACTTGAGTCTCCTATGCAAACTGGTTGTTAGCATGAGAAGCTTTTGTCCTTTGTCTATGTTTGGAGGCCAGTTAACTAAAGTCTAAATGCAAACTCAAGTCTCCTATGTGAACTGGTCATGAAAGGGAATGCAAAGTTACTCCCGCTCACCTTTATTGCATGCAGACTACCACTTCCACCCGTGATTAGGCCTATTTGTCGACAAAACTACTTTTAGGTTTTAGCCATTGTCGTCTGTAGCGGCTAAGATCTGGATGTTGTTGGCTTGAGCGGCTAGGCTTGGATGGCTTAAAAATGCCCCAAATGAGTGGTGAGAACCACTGTTGATGCTTGGAAAGTCCAAGATTATGTCATATGATCTTATGAATGTGTCTATGTGAGTAGCTCCCCTAAACATGACATGTTTTAGGTGTCTACAGATGCCCCTTTTTGCGATGCACTGTGTGGAAGACACAATGCTGAGCAAAAATGTAGACTGATCTATTTGTAGGGTGTATGGTGATCAATGGTCTGATCAATGCCGGATGGCCCAATCATGCAAGATGGCATGCACCCCTTGAATCATTGCCTCAATGTTCGGAGGACTTAGCTCAGTGGCTTGGGCATGTTAAATTGCACTCATTCCTCAAACTCAATCGGGTAGCTTCAGCTGCTACAATAGTTCCAACCGGTAGGAGAGCTACAATTGAATATGTCATGTCTGCTTACGTTCCCAACAAACAAGGGAAATTTGTGATTGTTGTATGCAATGATTCATAGGATGAACATGATTTTGATATGATCGAGTGATATTTTGTTGATTTGATTATGATTATGTTGAAGCTTTGAACTACCTCCTCACACAATGGATTGGTGAAGAAATGACAATGAATGAAGCGACAAGTCGCTTGACCAATATGACTAATCTGGTATCCTTTCTAGCATTTGTTGCTTTTAATGGGCAATCCCACATCCAAGTGTGATTCCAATTGTTTATGATAATCATCCATCCCTATCCCGAGGAGCGGTCCAACTATCAATAGCCTTCTTAGGGAGTTAGGATGAGTGATTCTATTTATGTTCATATTGTATCACTTTGGCTTAATGTTTTTTGTATCATAAGGGAATTAGGATGATCCTTTCACACCCATGGAGCAATCCGACCATCTTGGTCTTCTTCGGGATTGAAGGGTGGCACATCGTAATTCCAAAATGAAATGTTTTTGCCCCAAGTGGCCTTATGGTAACCTACTCATCTCATCGAAGTGCATGGAGTGTGAATCACTGCAATCATCGAGTGGATAGAGTAAGTAACTGGATATGAGGCCTACTTGAGATTATGCTTATATGTGATTTTTTTGTTATTTTGGTCATTATGATGACTAGAATTCTTCAAAATGTGTTTATTTAATGTTTTTGTTATCCCCCATGGAAGGAATTTTCTTGTTTTTATCTATGGAGCAAGTCGTTATCAGGTCCAGTGGCCTCTAAGTCTCTGCCTATGGCCGTTGTCGCCTTGAGCGGCCATGAAGTTTGGGCCATTGATGTTAGTAATGGCCAAGGCATAATTTGAAAATATATAAAATGCACTTTTAGGGTTTTGACCTATCACTTTTGTTTGCTGACAATTCACTTTTTAGAGCTCTAGTGAGACAGTGATAGTTTGTGATTTTTGAAGATACCTGCGTCGAGGACATGGCTACACAGGGTGAGGCATCAGTTGTTGGAGGAGCTAGAGCTTCTCGGGTATTCTTTCAAACCCTAACCTCTTTTCCTTTTTTGGGTAAAATTGAACCTCACTAAGTAAATGGTAAATGAACCTCACTAAACCTGTTGGTAATGAATGAAATCCGTAGTTAGGCTTAGTATAGGTTTTTAAGTGGTGGGTTGGTCCCCATTTTTTTTTTTTCTAATTTTTTTGTATTTTACGGCCTAGGGTTCACGGGTTTGCCATGTTACCTTTCGGCATTGTCGCTCAGAGCGGTAGAAATTTGGCCGTTGTCGCTCAGAGCGGCTAGGTTTGAACCCCAATGGTCAAAAATTTGACCATTGGGCTTTGGCCACTGTCTCCAATGGCCGATTGAGCCTGTAGGCGACAATGGCTAAACCCCTTAGCCAATTTTGCACAAATTTTTGCTTTTTATTGGATTTTTTGAGATAGTTTAATAATTTTTTTGGAATTTTGAACTACTCTTTAGCATGTGTTGCATGCCTAGGTGCATTTATTCCCCCCTCTTTGCTCATATTTAGGAGAGTGTCAAATTTTTCATGTTTTATGCCTTAGATGCACTGTAGTTATGTTTCATATTTCTTTCATTTTTCTTAGATCCTTACTGCTCGGGCTCGGGACCCGAAGCTCATGAATGACCTTCTACCTCTTCTGGATGCCACTGATTGGAGGTGGCTTAAGGCTCGCGGGCTCCAGTATGTTACCAGACTACCTCACATTATGTCGGATCAGGCTTACCTTATGACTTTGGCCCATCGTTGGGACCCTCGGACTAATACCTTCCACCTCTCGATCGATGAGATGACCATTACGTCGAAGGATGTGTACAGGATCTTTCGGATCCCTTTTGATGGAGTGGCGATTATTTCTTCGACCACTAATGATCAGGTGGTTATTTTCACTCGGGTGTTTGGAGGATGCTCTAAGGTGGCCCTCAAGGACACCAAGTCTGGGGGAGTGTCTATCATCCATTGGTATCGGGAGCATGTTTTCATAGTGAGGCATGCGGTATTGTTGATGGTCATCAACAATATCCTTATCCTAGACTTCTCAGGCTTGAGGTTCCCTTGGAACCTCCTTGCGATGGTTCAGGACCTGATGGATAGTGAGGCGCCTATCATCTATGCATGGGGTAGGTCTCTATTGGCTCAGTGTTATGATGAGCTGTACCACATCCATTGGAGGGGTCATGTCAGCATCACCTATAGTTGGCTCTTGCAGATCTAGGGATGGGAGCACATTAGGGTAGATCACCCTAAGGGGCTTCCTATTAAGATCATAGTTGTGGATGAGCGGATGTAGTGCTATGGTGCTAGATGGGCTAGAGGGAGCGAGGAGCACAAGAGCCACACTTTTGTAGGGGAGTTGACTCATTATACTGATACTTTCATTGGACTCCGAGCTGGAGATGTTATATGGCACCTGTATCATGAGTGTCCCACTTGGGATGACCTTGATAGCTTTATTGCTAGGACACGGTGTGAGCGATGGCTCATCGACCATAAGATCAGCATCTAGGAGTACTTCTTCTACTCTTGGGTTCTTCGTTAGTATGGGTTGCAGTAGGATGTGCCACTAGTACCATTTTTGTATAGGTGCATCGGAGCAGAGAGAGACCTCCCTCCCTGATAGGTTATAGAGTTAGCTGATGAGGAGGATGCCCTAGTTGTTGATCTTGGAGTAGTTGGTGGAGTCATAGATGCATTTGTGTGGTGGTGGGGTGACCTGATGTGGCATGGTGAGGGTAGTATAGGCTGAGAGGATGATGGTAGAGATGGGGTAGATCCATCGGGGTACAGGGTTCATGCTAGGACTACGGTGTGGGGCCAGTAGGTAGAGTAGGTGGTAGTGGAGGAGTAGGAGGCTCCTGAGGAGGTGGAGGAGGAGATGGAGCCTGAGGAGAGAGATTCTCCTCTTAGGGCATAGCTACATGATGTGGAGGTCAAGCTCCAGTCGGCCAAGATATAGGTACAATAGTGTGATGCCATCATAGCTCAATGGGATACCACTATAGCACAGCTTTCAGACTAGATACAGGCTTTGCAGGCCGCTATGGGAGGAGCTACCTAGATGTAGGTTGTTGTTGCTCCTCCTACTCTCGAGGGTCCTTCGAGGGTAGCTCTTGAGGATGAGATCAGTCATTTATAGGGTTTGTTGGATGAGAGTGATGTACAGATTGTTGAGGATGCAGCCCATATTACCGCTCTCTCGAGGTAGATCATGAGGCTAGGAGCCATCCCTAGGGAGAGAGGAGCCACAGGTGGGTCACAGGTCAACAGGAGCTCTACCATAGGGTAGTCTTCCATCCGGCCTGGTCATGGGGCCCGGACTCGTATTGAGAGACCAGTAGGGTCTAGCTCGCACCATTCTCCTAGAGATCCGTCCATAGGGGGTGGTGCTACAGGGGGTGCAGGCCCAATATTTGATTGATGGTTCACTTGGTTTTGATTCATTTTTGAGGTCGGCTGACCTATATGACTGTAGCCCATGGGTATTTTTGTATATCCATGGACTTGACACACATACTTTTATGATATCTTTGCATTATGACTCATTATGTGTATCATTTATTGCTCATGTTTTTGTTGTTATTTTGTTTTATGATGTGATGTGATGATGGCATTATGATGACTTGATGTATATGTTAGATGATAGATGATATTGTAGATGCTTATATGGATGTGTAGATGCTTATATGATTTGATGATATGATGTGATGTATTTTGAGTTGATAAATGATGAATTTATGATTGTATGCAAATGGATATTGCCTATATGTTTTATGATGTGCTTTATGATGTGATGATGGATGATTAATGACTTGTGTTTGTGGATGCGATGTTATTGTTAAATGCATGTTTAATTTTGCTTTAATTGTATGCATCTAACTTATGTGATGGGATGGTATAAATGAACTTGTATGCTCTAATCACTTAAAACATAAGGAATGCATATGACATTGACAATCTTAATGGGTGATACCACAGAAAGTAAAAAATTAATCATGAATTTAAATAATCACTCTTATCATAAGAATTGATTAAGCATTCATATATGAGATGTAATGGTGTGAGATGTATTTTCTTGATAAGTTTCTGTAAATTAAAATATATAAAGTAGTCAGTGGTCGTCTATATACTATTTCTAATATATATGCGGTATCTGTCCTACTATGTTGATACCCCCTAATTTATAGAATCTTATAAAGAAAGTGATGGTGTGAATGATGATATGATTTGTTGCTATGTAAGAATTTTGGGGCTTTTCGGAGATCCAAACACTCTAGTTACCCTATCAATGACTGTGTACTGATCATTTAAGGCTTTTGAAAATTAGGCTTTCATCATGGTCCTAGATACTCATTCTCCCTGTGTGTGCAAATGAATAATATTTAGATAGAACCCATGCATTTCCTCCGATGTCAGGCGGGATTCTTTCAGCCCATTGCTAAGATCAGGGATTCTCAAGTGTTTATCTCATCCTTATGTTGGACTTAGTTGGACTATACCACTAGGCAGTTTTGAGTTACCTAAGCTAGCTCATCCACATTCAAACATTGGTCTATACAAATGCCAGGAGCTTTTGTGATAGACATATCATCATGCGTAAGGATTTCTCCTTCCAGTTTTGTGCAATGCTGAGAATTCCAGGGATTCAAGTTCTATTCCCTTTTTTTCTTCATTTCTTTTGGGATACTTGCTCATACTTAGTGATGAAAATCACTGTTTATTTTGATTGATTTTTTTGTTTTCTTTTGAGCAAGGGACTCTTGTAGTGATGATAATCACTATTTATTTTGCTTTTGTTCTTTTTATATTTTGAACTATGAATTTGGGCGTTGATTTTGACTTTTGAAGAATTTGAACTTTTGATTTTGAGATTTGAATTTGGCTTTGTTTCGGGATTTTGCTTGTTTTTATGAAAGCAAGGGATGTATGCAGTGATGATAATCACTCATTTCTGGGTAGGGCAGAACTTGTCCTTTTGCCAATTCTCAGCACCTTTAAACCGGTTGCACAGGGGGATAAGCAAGGAAGTTCCTTTTTGCTTTTGGTAACCTAGACCACTTTGTAGTTTTCATCTTCCCATGTACCAACTAGAATTTAGTGTTTTAATTAGTGGTGGGATCCTGAGATATGCTAGGCTTTGTCACCACTAGACCTTATTCTCTACTAACCAAGATGGTTTTCCACAAAATTTGATAAGATCACTAGGTGTGGTTGAATAACCGAAAAACCTTAGTATATTATGTATAGCAACAGATAATGGTTGTGTTGAAAAACACAATTACACACATGTGTTGATGGAGGTATGGATTTGAATGGTTTGTGAGATAAACTGTGGCATCACTTTTAAGGCTCTCATGACATATGCGAATGTAATGGATATGAAAATGTAATGCAATTATGTGGATGCAAGATGTGAGATGCAATTGTTTTTGTATTTTTTATTTTTATGTTGTTTTTGTATTTTTGCTTAATTTGACCAAAGGGCTTATTGTGCCTTTGGGGCTTTTTGATTTTTGACCAAGTAGCATGAAGTACCCTTGGAGCTTTTTGATTTTTACCAAGTGGGATGAATTACCCTTGGAGCATTTTTGACCAAGCGGCTTGGATGCCCTTGGAGCATTTTGATTTGATTTTTGACCAAGTGGCTTGGATGCCCTTGGAGAATTTGATTTGATTTTGACCAAGCGGCTTGGATGCCCTTGGAGCATTTTGATTTGATTTTGACCAAGCGGCTTGGATGCCCTTGGAGCATTTTGATTTGATTTTGACCAAGTGGCTTGGATGCCCTTGGAGCATTTTGATTGAATTTGAATTTTTATGTTTTTATGATTTGTTTGTATTTTATGACATATTTGAATGTTTTTGTGTTTTATGACATATTTGAATGTTTTTGTGTTTTATGACATATTTGAATGTTTTTGTGTTTTATGTGTAGAATGCCTTCAAGTGAATGATATTGAGAGGTTCAGGCTCTTCAACACCATCTAATGATATAAGGTGATATGCTCCAGGCCCCACTCTTTGTGAAATCATGTACGGGCCTATCCAATTTACCATGAACTTGTCTCGTAGGTGCGGTGGCAGATTCAAATTTTGTTGGTTTTATTTGAGCACTAGATCTCCAACCTTGAATTCTCTTAAGTGGACTTTACTATTGTAAGCTCATGCAAGGTGATCTTGGTAAATGTGAAGATGCTCTAAAGCATTGACTCGACGTTCATCAAGAAGCATCAACTGATCAAGGCGGCCTTGCCACGTGGCATCATCATCTATGAAGTCCTTTAATGCTATGCGTAGAGTTGGAATTTCTAACTCTAGTGGCATGATGGCCTCAGTGCCATACACTAGTGAAAATGGTGTTGCCCCAGTGGGCATCCGTATACTAGTCCTGTATGCCCATAGTGCAAGAGGCAACTGCATGTGCCAATCCTTGTGATTGTCTTGCACCGTCTTCCTCAAGATGGAGACTATTGTTTTGTTTGAGGCTTCTGCTTGCCCATTTGCTTGTGGATAATAAGGCATTGAAAAACTATGCTGAATATGGTATTTGTTCATTAAAGCATGCACATTTTTGTTCTTGAAAGATGGCCCATTATCCGATATTATCTTCGAAGGGACCCCAAAATGACTTATGATATTATGGAGTATAAACTCCGCAATCCTTGGTCTAGTTGTCGATGTTAAGGGGATCGCTTCAACCCATTTAGTGAAGTATTCTGTGGCCATTATGATGAATGTGTGTCGGCCTGAGGATGGGGGTGAGATCTTCCCAATCAAGTCTAGTCCCCACTGCGAGAATGGCCATGCTGCCTGGATGGGTTGCAAGGCTTGCGATGGTAAGTGCGTTAGATTTGCATGATGTTGGCACTTAATGCATTTCTTGACATACTCGTAGTAGTCCTTTTCCATTGTGGGCCAATAGTAACCCATTCTCAAGATGCACTTAATGATGGCCATGCCACTGAAGTGCCCTCCACATGTGCCATCGTGAGCTTGCAAAATTGCCCAGGATGCTTCCTGGGGCTCAAGACAATGGAGTAACACTCCATCATATCCTCGTCTATAGAGGATTTCTCCTAGAAAGATGTATCTTGTTGCTTTCTATTTGAATGTTCACCTTTCAGTATGCGATAGACCTTGAGGTATTATTCCAAGTTTTAGGAAGTCCCATAGTTGGGAAAGCCAATCTTGATAAGCCATGACTTCTATGGAAATGATGGCTTGCTCTTCCTGTTTTCCCGATCTGGTGAACACGGATTGAGGAACAACTCTATGGTGTATGGTTGCACCACACTCCATAGGCCCTTGGGAGATCAAAGACCCCCAAGGTGTTGTTTGCAAGAAATCTCTTGCTACGAAGGACCAATCCTGATTTGGTTCGATGTTGATCATGTTGACTGATTCTTGATTGTCAAAAGCTTCATGGTGTATTGCTGAGTGCGAAAGCACTTTCACATGAATGGTCATAAAATTAGCAGATAGATTCTAAGGGATTAAGGATCCCAAAGAGGCCATGGTGTCTACAAATCTATTTGATGTATGAGGGATTGCCTCGATGTCATACCATTCCAGTCGAGCTAGGTAGGTGTCAACAAGTTCCTTGTAAGTCTTCAGGAGTGGGCACCTACATTGAAATAGTCCTTTGACTTGGTTTACTATGAGCAAGGAGTCACCAAAGATATTCAATATTTTAATGCCCATTGCTATGGCTGTTTGGAGTCCCAAGATCAATGCTTCATATTCTGTGTTGTTGTTTGTGCAAGGGAAGTCTAGTTTGAATGATAAGGGTAATGGAGCACCCTACGGTGTGATAAAGACAATCCCTACTCCGCCCCCTTGTTCACACTTTGAACCATCGAAGAACAATGACATGTCTCTTTCTTTCTTAGGTTCTTCGAGTTCTGGTGGATCTGATAATGCAAAGACCGCATCATCAGGCAATTCTATGGTGAGAGGCTTGTCATCCTGAAGAGGTGCCTCTACTAATTGATCTGCTATGACTTGTCCCTTGATGGAATTTTGGCTTATGAACTCTAGATCAAATTCTATCAATAGCATGATCCACTTTGTGGTACGTGTATTGTGATATGTCTTGCTCATCATGTACTGCAAAGGATTTTGTTTTGATATGACGTAGGTCGTATGGCTCAACATGTAGTGTCACAACTTTCGAGTTGCAAAGACCACTGCTAAACACAACTTTTTGACATACGCATATCCTAGCTCATAACTCACCAAGGTGCGACTAATGTAATATATGGCTTGTTCTTTGTCTTGTGCATTCTTCTGGGCTAACATGGTGCCCAATGCAAAATCAGTAGCCGATATATATAGTAAAAATGGTATGTCTGGCCTTGGTGGAGCCAATACTGGTGGTGTTGTGAGATAAGTTTTGATTTCTGCAAAGGCTTGATGGCATTCTTCATCCCAATGAAAGGGGACCTCCTTGCATAGCAACCGATTCATGGGTCGACATTTGTCTGACAATTGCATGATGAATATTTTGATGGATGCTATCTTGCCTTGTAGGCTCCTTAGCTCCCTAATGTTGGTAGGGGCGGCCATTTCCAATATAGCCTTTACCTTTGTAGGATCAACTTCAATGCCCCTCTTGGATACGATGAATCCCAAAAGCTTTCTAGAAGTTACGCCAAATACGCACTTCTTAGGATTCAATCGGACATTGTGCTCAATGAGGCGGTCAAAGACTTGTCTAAGGACTTCAACGTGCTCTTGCCACAATAGGGACTTGGCCAGTAAGTCATCCATGTAATCCTCTAAGATCTTATGCATATAGTCATGGAATATGTATGTCATGGCCTATTGATATGTGGCACCAACATTTTTAAGACCGAATGGCATCACTTTGTAATAGAATGTTCCCCATGGAGTAATGAAAGTAGTTTTATGTTGATCTTCAGGCTTAATCTGGATCTGGTTGTATCCAAAAAAACCATCCATTAGGGAGAGCATCTCATGACCTACGGTTGCGTCTACCAGGGCATCTATGTTTGGCAATGGGAATGAATCCTTTGGTGTTGCCCTATTTAAATCTCTGAAGTCTGTGTAGATACAGACTCTTCCATCGGGTTTCCCCATGGGTACCATGTTCGACACCCATTCAGGGTAGTCGATAGGAACTATGAACACTACATCCAGTAGTTTTTGCAATTCGTTCTTCACCATCAAAGCGATGGTTGGATGCATTTTCCTCAGCTTTTGCTTGACTGGCTTCTTCATGGGATCCAATGAAAGGTTGTGAATGACTAACTTTGGATCTATCCCTGGCATGTCTTTATAAGTCCAAGAAAATATATTTGGCCTCTCTTTGAGGAGAGGAATTAGGATGGCTTGTTCCTTTGGAGATAGACTTTCTCCGAACTTGACTTTCCTTGGTTGGGTAGGATCATCGTTGATGTCCACCTCGAAAGTTGCTTCTATAGCCATATGTGACCCATCCTCTAACTGGTGAGGTGTGGGTATCAAATGAATGTCATCGATAGGATTTATAGGTCCTACTGACTCAGGATCCAAACCAACATGGAATACATCATACGCACAACCTGATGCAAAATGGAATGGTTGTAACATCTCTTCATTAGGGAAAATATCTTCAAGCTCTATTGGTGAATTAGCACGATCCC
Organism: Wollemia nobilis; assembly: GCA_028583015.1. NCBI lineage: Eukaryota > Viridiplantae > Streptophyta > Pinopsida > Araucariales > Araucariaceae > Wollemia > Wollemia nobilis. The sequence goes on along the minus strand of JAQPPZ010016892.1, from coordinate 31,278,939 downwards.
AATGAATAGCCTATGTGTCGAGACACAAAGTTTTAGTGGGATCTATTGGGTTATGAAGTGGAGTGGTCAAATCAATGGAGATTGTATTGATGGATGGGATGAAATCTCCAGGACCACATGGGTGTAATCTTGTTTTAGGGGTTTCCCTTCCATGCTTGCGATGAGGCTCTAGAGGAATGGGAATCTCTAGATCTGGTCCATGAGCTGGTCGGATAATAGGATCATTAGGCTCTAAGAGCTCCCTGAATGTAGGCATAGGGGGATTGACCATGCGATGAATGACATTCAAGTCAAATGGTCTCCCTAAAAACTGCAAGCTAGGGTCTATGGCATGAAGTACTGCTTCTCTTTCCACCAACATATTGACTTGTCATAAATGGTGAGGCCCAAGATAAGCCATCTCAGTCTCATCCTTAAAATCATCATCACTTATCTAGAAACCATTAGCATTAGTATGGGGCCCCAAAGTGAGGGGCTCATGTCTTGGCCCTAAGTAGGCCATCTCTATTTCATCCTCATATTCTTCATCACTTATGAAGAATCCATTTGCATTAGTATGTTGCCCCAAGTCATGGGGCCATTGCCTTACCCCTAAGTAGGCTCTCTCTGTTGAGTCCTCTGACTCATAGTCACTTTCATTCGATATGTACCCACTCTCATGGTGGATGGACCAGGTAAAGCTTTGTAAATAGTGAGGCTCATGATAGGCCAAGCCCTCTTGTGCTTCATCATCACTTGCCACATATGCATTTTCTTCTTGCTCATCATCCCATGAGTTGTAACCTGTTGGGGTGACATCAATTGTGGATCTTGGATGATAAGTCTCAGGAGGTGGTATGTTCACTGTGGCCACCTATCTGTTGCTCAGATATCTTGCACTTGGTGGATGATAAGGAATAAAATCGATGTCTTCTCCTAACCCCAAGGTTAATCTATCTAATGCTGCTGCTAGAAGGTCATCTCGACCTCTGATGTGATATCCTAACCCAAATATGTCAGATGGGAGTTGGTATTGTGGCTCGAATGGCCACCTACATCCCTGCTCATATCTACCAAGACCGTAACCATGCCAATGGCAATTCTCAAAATAGGTCAGAGCAAACTCAGGATTAGAGAGGTAGCGAACATTGACAGTGAATAGCTCATCATTGTCCTCGTCTATATCCATAGATTTGTGGGCGCAATCTAGGCCAGCGTAGATGAAGTTTGTCTGGTTGGGAGGGATTCCAAGCGGAACCACTATTCCCACTGGTGGTCTTAGATCTTTCGGTCATCCCATGTCCTGTGCAGATTCTATGATAGGTGTAAAAGTTATGTTCTGCACAAGATACTCTCCTATCCCTGTGCTTGCCAAGTGTATAGTTGCATGTGAGGTGGATGACCCCACGGATGACACTAGCAAAGCGGGATGATAGTCATCATCTTCGACTTGGTCTTGGTGATCTTCTTCCTCCATGGGAGTTGGACTCTCTTCAATAGCTATGGTTAGCATTTCCTTGAGTTTGTTTTTCTCAACCATAGGTGCCTTTAGCTTTTTATCATTCTTTGGTTTAGGCATTGATGGTTTACTAGAAGCATTAGTTGCTTTGTGTGCAAGATGAGGTGTTGATGCAGATGGGTCCTTTTGTGCCCCTTTGTCTTTGTTGTCCAGTTGAATATTTAGAGATGAAGGCCCTACCGACAAGTGGGCTGAAGGAATCACAAATTCTCCTGGGCAATCCACCTGGTGAACATACTTGAATGGCTCTTCATCGGCCATCACCATGTAGACTTTGTTATCATGCACATACTTGACACATTGGTGTAAGATCGAAGGAACACATCTCATGTCCCTTATCCAAGGTCTCCCTAGGAGGATGTTGTATTGCATGGCCCCTTCCAAGACATGACACATCATGAGGATGGTCTTATGCCCCACCTTGATAGGTAGGACTATCGTTCCCATAGTATTGCATAAAGCATCATTGAAAGCTCTTAATGTGTAGGCTCCCGAAATGATATTGGACTTGGGGATATTAAGGTGTTCTATTGTTGTTGTTGTGATGATGTTGATTGATGAACCTATATCGATCAAGACCCGTGTTGGAACAAAATCTGCCTTCGGTTAATAGTGTTGCACCTTAGACTTTGCCAACATTGAATAGACAGACCTTGCTTGAGATCATCTGTCTAATCTCCAGAGAAGGCTGGTTCCTTTGAGTTTTTTAGAGGAAAGGGAAACAAGAGATAAGGGAAATATAGCCGAAGCTAGAACTTTTCTCACGGTACAGATTAGACAACAACTAAAAAATGATGATGCAGATTACTATCTTCAGAGTTTCTTTATATCTTCCTATAGAAAACATGAATTCTTGAGTGCGATTTTAAATGTTCGTCTAAATACATGTAAATATCTTTAATATTCAACTCTAGAGATAAGGTTTATACATGCACAATTCAGATTTCAGAACAGATACATTATAAAACTTAAAATGAATAAAAGTTAAAAACCAGATACATACACTCGCATACAGAATTTCAGAAGCCAGAGGAAGAATATCTCTTATTGCTTGTAATCCAGTAACATGTACATCAAGTCTGTAAACGTCCAAGAGCCGACCCTTTTCATGATCGACTCACTCCTATTTATACCCTAAAAAGAGTATCTTCTACTATGTACATTTAATTTCCTCAATCAATTACAAGTAATTATCTGCAGTTTCTAAGAATATACAACGGATTTCCCATAGATTAGATAGATTTCCTTCTGGCTAAATTCAGATGAGCCTATTATTCTGCAATCATCCAACGGACCTGCCATGTTATAATCAACTGACCATTCTTCAAAAATCAGCACATGATGTCAGTGCATGCCCCAGTTGCCAAAAATATACTCTGTTTCTCTACAGCGTGTATGTCACGAAATCGTGACATTCTACCTTTGTGAAGCCTTCTTTACTTTTTTCTTTAGCGAAAACTAGACATGTCACGAAATCGCGACACTCTTGTTTCTCTACTTGTCTGCCCTTCTTGAGTCACGAAAATGCAACATGTCACGAAATCATGACATTTCTATGTCTTCAGCCTGATTCTTCTTTTTGCACCGCAAAAATTGACCATGTCGCGAAATCGTGACACTTCCGCCTCCTTAGCTCTTTGTCTTGGTTTTGACCATGAAAATGTGACATGTCATGAAATCATGACACTTCTGCCTCCTTAGCTCTTTGTCTTGGTTTTGATAATGAAAATGTGACATGTCATGAAATGACACTTCCCCTCCTTGCTCTCTCTTGTTGCTTTTGGCCATGAAAAAGGGACATGTCATGAAAAAGGGACATGTCACGAAATCGTGACACTTTTAGTCTCTTTAGCAGTTTTGCTATTCTTCTGGTGAAAATAAGCCATGTCGCAAAATCGCGACATTCTCCCTGACTTCTACCCTTTTATTGATGGACTTGGCAAAAATGGGCAACGTCATGAAATCGTGACTTTTTCCTCTGCTTTCCCTCTTTGCTATTTTTCACCGTGAAAACTCGACATGTCGCGAAATCGTGACACTTTTCTTCCTTAGTGTATTTTGCTTTTTCTTTGTTCTTTAGCATATGGGCTACTTCGGTCTTCTTTGAAAATATGCAAAAAAGGTGCATCAGCCATTTTTTGTAGTTAGTCACTTTTTGACTAACATTCTTGGCGCCTTCTAGGGGATTTTTTGCTCGCAAAAATAAATAGAAACCAGGCCTTCATCCATTGGGAAACGGAGTCACCAACACAGTTGTGGAAAGTAAAATTTCAAGTGAAAAAGCAAAGATAAAAGAAAAAGAATGCACTTTGGAATATAAGTGATCTTTACCTTATCAAAACTTTTTTCTACCGCTTAGTGACTTAACTTTTTTTTGAGGAACATAAAAGATTCAATTCTGAGAGCTGGTCCCAGCTCTGGCTGCTAGTTTCTGACCCTGATGTTTAGATCTTCTGATTTTGTCCATTGTTGTAATTACCTCTTGATAAGTTTTGCAAACTCGGTTCCAGTCTTCATCTTCTAAATCAGAAGAATCAATGAAAAGTTGATATACATACTGCAACTCCTCCACTTTATCATAAGAAATGATCTTTTGCCTTAAAATTAGTTCTTGTAAATAGGCTTTAATCTGTGTCAGCCTCTGGATCATCTCCATGACCTGTGTTTCTTCTATAGGTTCCTACCCGCCGTCTATGTCCTGTTTCATCCTCAACAAAAGCTTTTATTGATGTTGAAAGGACCTCTTCCTTCAACACTTTTGAACCATCATCCCGGAGGTAAGGAAGCCCATTATGGATAGCCAAATCAAGGTTTTGGAGCAACCCTTTCGCTTCATCTTCAAGCTCCTGCAGAAACTTATTTCCCTGTGCTATCAATTTAAACTTTCTAAAGAAGTTCTTTGCTACGATTTTAGCTTGAGACCAGGCTTCGCTTCTGAGCTTGGCTTCCATGCTTCCTGGCATCTTTTCTGACAAAATCTGAATTTTAGTAGCTGCATCTTCTCTTTTCAATAAAAATGCTTCGACAGCTCCAAATTCCTATTTTACTACTTCAGTAGTTTCCTTTACTTTAGCTAAATACAATAATAAAGGTCTAGCCTTTAATACTAAAGATAACAAATATTTTAACAATTCTTTCCTCATTTTCTTTACTTTATCCTTTGAAAATCTGGAAGGAGCATTTTGTTGTTCTACCAACTGTTGTTGTAGCTGTTGTATCTGTGTATTCAACGCCTGAATCTGAGCTTCTACCACACTCAACTTTTCTTTACATTTTGCCACTTCACTGGCAGCAGCACTGAATTTACCCTCCCATTTTTTAGCTTCCAGAGTAAGAGCCTTCTCTGTTGTTTTTTGTTCTTTCACCACAGTCTCTAATTCCTTCCTCTTCTCCTTTTCCTTTAAAAACATTTCTTGATAATGTCCTCCCTGTAAGTATATGGTCCCAAAATGTGCTTGGGCTTTCACCCACTCATCTTGCATAGGCAGTTGAGATATATCTTCATTTATCTCTTCTGCTTGGTAATCTTCCACAGTCATTTCTCCCTTTGATTTCTTAGTAATAGGAGTTAACTTCAACTTCTTCCTCTGCATACTAGCTGGGTCTAAAGCAATGATTTCTCTTACAGTAGTCGGTGCTTTAGAATCCTCAGCTGAATGTGAAGTCCACCAATCTAAAGCATTCCTGCTTACTTTTTTTAGATTTTCAATCTTGGCCATGGTGGAGTGTGACTCAGTCCCTTGAGAAGTTGTAACTCCAGCCACCGGGATGTCAATGTTGGGGAGAAAAGGAATGGGAGCAACTACGGATCCAACATTTAGCAGATTCTGGGAAGATGTTGCCATTTCTAGGAGAACAAGGTAATTTTTTGGCAAGAACATTATACTTTTGTTGATTTTAGAAAAGGAGGGAGAATTACAATGGGAATGAGTAGGAGAATGAGAAGAAGAAAGTAAAGAAAACATACCTGTTTCCGGTTGGATTTGTTGTTGGTGTTCTTCTTCTTCTTCATGTTCACTGACGATCATTTCTTCACTCTGCGCTTTGTCTTTATCAGGAGTTTTATTTCCCTCATCACTTTCATCCAAGTTTATAATATGTTTCTCCTGCTGTTGTCCTACCGTCAGGATTTCTTTTTTAACCGAAATTTGTTTTTTATTTTCACTATTTTGGCTCTCTTGAGCCGAACTGGGTGGGCCGCGTGAGACTTCCTTCTATGAATTTTCATGCTCAACTTCCTGAGCATCTGCATCAATGTTTTCTTCAGTCATATGGTCTTGTTCACCTTCTTGAGTCCTTTTCCCTGAGTTGTCTTCTGTATCTTGAGGCTCTTGATCACTAGAAGAAGTTTGAATAATATTCTTGTCTTTTCTTCTATCAGCCATCATTTTCAATTTTCTCATTCTTTCTGCTACGGGTTCATCAGATTCTGTACCCGAGTCCGAAGGTGGAACGAATTTTACAATTCTTGAGGAATGATGTCTTGACGTCAGAGTATCTGCCCCAAGTGCTAGATGCTTCTCTCTTTTTGTTACTAGAATAGGTTCAACTCTCCCCTGTCCTTCTTTGCCCAACCCTTTTCCATCATAACCCATTTTCAACATCATCTGGGCGGCCTTCGAACTATAAGTCTTTCCTTGCTCTTCAGTAAAAACCTCTTCTATTGATCTTTTCCTAGATGTCCTAGGTTTGGTCTGAACAAGGGGAAGATTCTGAGCCTCTGCAATTTCTTTTCCTTTACCAGCTTTGGGCTGCTGGGATTCCTCAGGTGGTTGGGATACTTCAGGTTGCTGAGATACTTCGGGAGTAGAAGAATGACTACCTCCTATGCTTGGAGGGATTCTAACAGGGAAACTTCCTCCCCAGGAGTCATGGTTTTCATTATACCGAGGTTCGAACAGATTGTCATTTTTGGTGGGGTATCTCGATGAAATCAAATTTGTCTGGACTCTCATTACCCACCATTCCCGAATTTTAGCCACATCCCAATCTGGCCTATTCTTTTGAATCCTGGTGATTTTACCTTCCGTCAATTGATGAGCTTTTATATTTTTTGGGTCAAACTGAACAATTACTTCATAAAAATCATGCCAAGGAGGCAAAGGCTCCATATTTTCTATGTGCCACTCCAGGGGTTCATCTTCTGTGTTATTTCTATTTTCTTCAACATCATCTCTGACTTTAACATGAAATTCTTTAATCTGTGTTTTATTCAAAATGGATTGTCTCTCAGCAAATCTGTTCATGGGATCATATTTCCATCTTTGCGGAATCTCAATAAGCCCCAATTTTCTCAAATACTCTACTATCTGTTCATTTTGCCCCTTTCTTGAAATAGTAATTCCTTCAAAACTAAAAGGCATATTACAGGTACCGGTTTTCCCAATTCCAGTCCCGAATTTGACATTAATGCTTTTTGTTTGCCTAACATATTCTAAGGCAAAGACTCTGTCAGTCACATAATGAGGAAGTAAAAAGGGTTTGTCTGTAAACCCATACAATCTGATGCATACTCCTTGTGTTAGAATAAACCAATCCCCCTCCTCTGCAAACTTGGTTTGCAATACCTTTTCCGCTTTGGGGGTCAATCTTGTTATTTGTCCATACATGATTTTTAGCGCAGGGCCCAAAAATTCCCTATTGAAATCATAATATGACTCGGATTTGTATAACACATTGGTCCATTCATACACTGGTAAGATTTCTCCCTTCTCATTCTTATCATTTTTTGAAATGAAAGCTAACTCTTGAGACATAAAGTAAAAGAATAACCACACCAAATATGAAGTGTATCTGAATGAAAACTGGGTTCCAGCCTTCAATGCCGCCAAACCCTCATGAATTTCTGCACTTAAAAACTCAGGCCAGTCAAAGAAAATAGGTTTCACACTCCTGCTCATAACAGTCGAATCGTACATTCTAGGGTTCGACAAACATTCTACTACAGCCACCTGCCACTTCTGAACCTTTTCATCATTTTTTAGTCCAGCAATCATGGCCAGGATGGAATATAGTTCAGGATTTTTAAAAGTTGCCATGTCAATTGGGGGTTCTGGTGGATTTACCCCTTCTGGAAGATCTTTTATCTGAGTGGCTAGGAAACCCTTCACCTTTTTGGACGAGCCAAAATATGTAGCCTGTTCTAAGGGGTCAAAATTCTTAGGTTCTAAGAAAGGGACATGGCCCGCAGCAAAAGCAGAAACAAAAGCATCTTTGGACAGAGAAAACAGAACCTTCCCTGAAAAATCTCTAACCTTTCTCTCCTTTTCATCATAGAAATTTGCAATTGCCCTTACCAATTATGGGCAGGGATGAACAGGAATATATACATACTAGTACAAGAAAGAATGGTATGCAAACATTGAAGGAGAAGATGCAGAAACCCCAGTCGCTACCCGGTTCTTTATATTGCTCCGAATCTCCATCGGGTCCTTCCATGTTATTATTGTATCTGCAATTCGGGAGTCTCTGTCAATAAAACCAGCGTTGTTCTCCTCCCTTATTTTTACTACCGAAGTAGTCGGGGGTGATGAGGTAGATGCTACCTGGTTCTTCGCCTTCTTAGGGGCCATTATGAATTATCAGGTACATAGACTTTGAACTTCTTCTGATTGCTTCACAACTCCTTCCTCACTATGCTATAGTGTGGTGGTATAAAAGTGGCTAGCAAGATTTTTGGCTTTTCAAGCATTACAGAGATAGTTCCTCACTTCTTTTTCTTCTTCAGGAGTTTCAACAAGTTTGCAAATGGCGAAATGCCTTTCCAAATCCTTGAATTTAATTTTATGTAGCTTGAGAGGACATGCAAAATTAATGCATTAAATGACGGTTGGTCGATTTGATTCGTCCATATTTCTTTGGTTTTCGTTCTCGCCACCTTCCTTAGGAAACTCCTAAAAATGCTCGCTGGCTCATTAAAAACCCACTTGGGGACTGGGAATTATCCCATGCCAAAAAATATGCTACCTGACAGATTAATTATCTTCTTCCACTGAACCCCGGGCACGTGGTTGCTTAGAAACATTCGACGGTGGATCTTTAGAAATATTTCGAGAAGCACACATAACATATTTCAAAACATTATTTTACTCATTCCCTCTTGCCGACTCTTAGGCGACCACGCGATAGCTCCAGATTTGAAAATGCAAAATAACAAGGGCGGACTTTTCCCTCCAGATTTTATTCAAAATGTCGGACTCTGATAGTCCTCAAAAATGATTCTTATTAGGCCGCGAAAAGGGAATATTTACAAAACTCAAAACTTATAATATACTGTACATATAATGGTGATCTGTCCCTTTTACTAGAAATATAATTTTAGGTGAAATGCATTCACCGTGATGGGTAGAACCCATCCATCTTGATCTTTTAACTGGAAGGCATTGAATTGCTTTTCTGAAATAATTTCAAATGGCCCCTCCCAGAATGCGTCAAACTTGTCATGATGTCCTGGTTTCGCTTTCTTGACGTTCCATTTTAACACCAGGTCACCTGTTTTGAATTTCTTGAAAGTGGTTTTCTTATCGAACCACCCGGTTGTTTTCAACATATGTTTTTGATGATGATTGTAGGCCTGTTCCCTAGACTCTTCTAGCTGCAGAAGTTGCATCAGTCGGGCATCCATTGGATGGCCTTCATCTTCATTAACTTGGTTTAGCAATTTCAACGTGGGTATCTCCATATGAATCGGCAAAACAACCTCTTTGCCATAAACCAAAGCATATGGTGATGTATTGATTGATTTCTTGATTGAAATTTTGTCGGCCCACAGGGCCTGATTCAGGAGTGAGTGCCAGTTCTTCTTATTATCCTCTAATGTTCTTTTCAGGATTCTTAAAATATTCTTATTAGTAGACTCGGCTAATCCATTACCTTGTGGGTAATAATTAGAGGAAGTCTTCGGGTAAATTCCATATCGACTGGAAAATTCGATCATCTTTGCACTAGTGAAAGGAGATCCGTTGTCTGTAATCAAAGAGTCTGGTATGCCAAACCTTGTGATTAGACTCTCGACAAATTCTATCACCACTTTCGAATCAGCTTTCTTTGTGGGTACTACTTCTGCCCACTTAGTGAAGTAGTCCATGGTAGTGAGAATGTATTTGTGGCCTGATGATGAATTTGGCTCTATTATACCTACGAAATCCAACCCCCACTGCTGGAACGGTTCCTCGACTTGAATAGCTTTTAAGGGCATAGGCGCATTCCTGTTCCTCCCCACATACCTCTGACATTGTTCGCACCTCTGGGTCACTTTGTATGCATCTAGGAAGATGGAAGGCCAATAACATCCAGCTCTAAGGATCTTCAAAGTTGTGGTTCGGCCTGCATAATGTCCCCCCGAGAGACCCCCGTGAAATTCATCTAACACTTTCTGCTTTTCATTATCGGGAATGCATTTCAACAATACACCATCGATATTAACCTTGTACAACCCTTCTGTTCGAAGGGTATATTTTAATGCTTGGGTTCTGAATCTCCTTCTCTGGGAAGCATTCATATCTTCAGGGCATGACCCAGTCTGAAAGTACCTCACAAAGTCGTCGATCCAACCTGAACTTACTCTGTCTTGATGTTGCTCAGTGTTTGCCATGACGGGGTGGCTCTCCCCATATCCACTTGCAGCTTGCTTGGCCAATTCCTGGCACAAAGCTCTCCCTCTGACTATTTTAGTAGGATGTATTTCTACATCATACTCTTGGATGCGAGTCACCCATCCAACTCTTTTTTCACCCAGTTCTCCTTGAATTATGAAGTTCCTTACATCGGGATGAATAACATAAACCATCGTCCGACTCTGGGATAAGAAGTGTTTTAGCTTATTCAAGGATTTCATAATTGCATATACTTGTTTTTCTATGAAGTTGTACCTTTCCTCGTGTTTGTGCATGGTGGAACTCATAAAGGCTATGGGTCTTTCTTCATCATCCGCTCCTTTCTAAGTGAGAACTGCAGCATAACTATCTTGTTCTCTGACAACATATAGTATGAAACCTCGGGAATAGTCAGGGTTAACTAGCACAGGAGCTTGAGCGATGGCTTCTAGAATTTTTTGAAAAGCTTCTTTCCTTGGCTCTGTCCATTTGAAAGGAGCATCCTTTTTCAATAATTCAGTCATTGGTTTAACTGTATGGGCAAAGTCTGCAATGAATTTTTTGACAAAATTTATTTGCCCAAAGAAGGACTACAAACCTTTCTTGTTAACTGGAAGCGACAACTCAAGAAGTGCCTTCACTCTATCAGGGTCAATTGAAAGCCCAACTTTAGAAATAACATGCCCAAGGAGTATTCCTTCTTCCATAGCAAAAATAGACTTTTTAGGATTTAATGATATTCCAAATTCTCTACATTTCTCAAATACTTGTTGCAGATGAGTGGCATGGTCTTTTTTGTTGTGAGAAAATACAGTCATGTCATCTAAATAGATGACAATAATTTTGTTTGCAAGCTCCCCAAAAGCTACGTCCATGGCTCTTTGAAAAGTTGCTCCTGCGTTAGATAATCCAAAGGGCATCCTTTGGTATGCAAATGTTCCCCACTTAGTGGTGAATGCAGTCTTATATTGATCTTCATTTCTCACCCAAACTTGATTGTAACCAGAGAAGCCATCTAACAGAGAAAACCTTTATTCTCCTGCCACAGTATGAAGGATTGGGTCAATCTGGGGTAAAGGATAGTGATCTTTTAAAGAGGCTCTGTTCAAATTTTTGAAATCGATGCATAGTCTTATTTCTCCATTTTTCTTGTGGACTGGGACCAAATTTGCCACCCAGGTAGAGTGCTTGATTGGGTATACTATCTTAGCCTGTAGGAGTTTTAACAACTCCTATTTCATTAAGGCTTCAATTTTAGGATTCACAAGCCTCTGCTTCTGCCTAAAAGGTTTAGCTCCTTCCTCTAGTTCGATGGTATGTTGAATGACCTCTTTCCTGTACACTTTTAGATCACTATAAGTCCAGGCTATTATATCCGGATACTCTCTACATAACCATTTTATTTGCTCTAGTTCTACTTCTGTACAATCGGTCCCTACTTTGATCATCTTGCCCGGTTCTAGTTCTACTTCTTTATACCGACATTCATCTACCTTGATCCTTCGACCTACAACTCTATCGCTATTGTCGAAAAGGCTCTCCAGGGTGATCAGTCCCTTGGGGATATGATTGTTTTTTAGTTGAATAAGGCTCTCTTCGTCCTCTTCTTGTAACGCTCTATCTGTAGAGCAATTCATCTCATGAATCAAAAAATCCAGGATCTGCTCATCGTTCTCAAATACTTGCCAAAAAATGTCCTTGTCGGGCACAGAAGGCCTGTATATAAGTCTGACTATTTTAGACTTCTGAATAACATTACTGACTGGGCAAAAATTGGATCCTACTGACGCTAACAGGTCTGCATGTGTGTTCTTCTCTCTGGAAATGGATTTCATGTTTAGTGCTTCAAAATTTTCCAATAGATCCAACACTTTGTTTTTGTAAGCCCTTAGGTAATGTTGCTTACAAATGCATTTGCCAGTAACTTGTTTAACAATCAGCTCTGAATCTCCATAGATCAGTAGTTGTTTTGCACCCAGTTTTTCAGCTTTCCTAAGTCCCAAACACAAAGCTTCGTATTCAGCTGCATTATTGGTGCAACTCCATGTCAACCTATATGAAAAGACTTTTTCTTTTCCAGTAGGTGAAATCAGAACAATTCCAGCTCCTGCTCCATTTTTGCACCTTGACCCATCAAAGTACAATTTCCATAACTGGTTGGCCGAATCACCTATTTTAGGGACAACAACAGGGAGCTTTTTTGGTTTCTCAATGGAATAGCTTCCCATTTCTGTCTCTACCATAGCATTGAAGTTCTTCATTGAAAATTGATCCTCAGATTGGAGTTCCTCCAGGGTTTCTTCCATTAAATTGATATTTTCCAATTCCTCAAACATCATGTTGACGGTGGTTGTTTCCTCCAGTATTTCTACGTGAAAAGTAGATGGTTTTTCATTGTAGATCTTGACTCTTTTACCTTTGAAAGGTACCTCAAAATGAGAATAATCTAGAGACAGATAACCACCCATTTTGGTCGTGAACTCTCTGGATAAACACATACCGAAATATGGTTCTAAGTCTACAACGACTACCTCTTGTATGACGACTACTTCTGGTATTCTGTGGAGTTGAATAGGGATATCTTTGATCACCTCGATAGATTTTACTGGAGTACCATCTAATTGCAACACACCAGGATGACTCCGAGTATATTCCATCCCCATTATGTCACATACGACTTTCAGCATCACCGTAGTTGCGGCCCCTAAATCAATCATGCAATTGTGAACTATCCACCCCTCCATTTGCAAAGATAGATAGAATGGGGGCGGTCTATTTTTCCTAGAGGTTGACATAACATTTGCTTGTATAACATTTGAGAAGGAGGTATCATTCTTTAAATTTAGGGATTCTTGGAGGAGGTCAATCTGACTAGGAATTTGTAGTGCATCATACATGCTTATTTTGGAAGGAGTCCTCTTCATTTCTTCTACAATGTTGAACTAAAGGGTTGCAGTTGGGGATACCTCAGCACTTTTCTCCTTTCCACTAGTCGATGTGTCATATCTGTCTCTATAGACCTGCGTGGCTTCTTTTCTTTGTCTTTTTGTCAATGAAGGAAATCTGAGTCTTTCCTTCGCTTGCTCTTGAGTCTCACTCCCTTTTCTAGGAGGAAATTCTTTTCTTGGTGTAGTCACAAAAGTTTGAGGAGGGTCAGAACGTCCTTTCTCATTAGACTGGTTTTTCTATGGAGTCGCCCTAGGGGCAGGAGGAAAACTTAGTGGTTGGAGTTCCTTAGGGTCGACTTGTAATGACTTTTTTCCTGATCTTGTTAGGACTGAGACTTGTTCCATGGATGGCATTGCCAAATTGTGGTGGACTTCTCTGATTATGTTCACTTGTCCCTTGTCGATTTCTTCTTGTAGATGCCTCTCAAAGATAGTGAATTGATTAAGAAATGTGAAAGGATCCACATGTATATTAAATTCATTGACCATACAGTCAGCAAGCACTACCCAAGAAGTAATGGATCCAGCAGGAAGCGCTTTGTACCAATAGAGCATCTTTCCTTTCAAATATATAACCAAAAATCTGACCATTACATGTTTCTGAGTGATATTGTAAATAGATGCTAGTAATGATACATCTAAATAGTGCTCATCTATTGTTTTGCCTGTTTCGTCAAAAGTCGACAATGATTTTAGTGTAGCTTGTGGAATTTGGTTTTGTGCTCCCAAGTTCAAAGGGCCAATTTTATTCCACACAAGATGTGCTGAGATAGGGTCAGCTACCATGGTTGCTAAAGGAGTTACAACTACTATAGGATTTCTTGTAGATGCTCCTACAACAGGTGTTAAAGAGGTGCTAATGGTTCTAGGTGGATTTGATCATGCGGATAGCACAAGGCGTGCCTTTAGGCTTCTGAGATGTAGCTCAAAGAACTCGATGGGTTCTTCAAAGTTTCTAGTTCAGGATCTGGTTATCATATGGCTATATAACCAGAAAATTGTAGACAAGGTATTTCTTTTATGGTCTAAATTTTATTGCAACGAAGTTGCCAGGTAGTTTTTTCTTGAGATTTTCAAGCAAAATGCTCTAAATTAAAACACAAAAACTTATATAATATTGTGGGATTTACTAGTCCCACCGTGCGTGCCAAAAATTTTTGGAACAAAATCTACCTTCGGTTAATAGTGTTGCACCTTAGACTTTGCCAACATTGAATAGACAGACCTTGCTTGAGATCATCTATCTAATCTCCAAAGAAGGCTGGTTCCTTTGAGTTTTTTAGAGGAAAGGGAAACAAGAGATAAGGGAAATATAGCTGAAGCTAGAAATTTTCTCACGGTATAGATTAGACAACAACTAAAAAATGATGATGCAGATTACTATCTTCAAAGTTTCTTTATATCTTCCTATAGAAAACATGAATTCCTCAGTGCGATTTTAAATGTTCATCTAAATACATGTAAATATATTTAATATTTAACTCTAGAGATAAGGTTTATACATGCACAATTCAGATTTCAGAACAAATACATTATAAAACTTAAAATGAATAAAATTTAAAAACCAGATACATACACTCGCATACAGAATTTCAGAAGCCAAAGGAAGAATATCTCTTATTGCTTGTAATTCAGAAACATGTACATCAAGTCTGTAAACGTCCAAGAGCTGACCTTTTTCATGATCGAATCACTCCTATTTATACCCTAAAAAAGAGTATCTTCTACTATGTACATTTAATTTCCTCAATCAATTACAAGTAATTATCTACATTTTCTAAGAATATACAACGATTTTCCCACAGATTAGATAGATTTCCTTTTGGCTAAATTTAGATGAGCCTGTTATTCTGCAATCATCTAGTGGACATACCATGTTATAATCAAATGACCATTCTTCATAAATCAGCACATGATGTTAGTGCATGCCCTAGTTGCAAAAAATATGCTCTATTTCTCTACAGTGTGTATGTCACGAAATCATGACATTCTACCTTTGTGAAGCCTTCTTTACTTTTTCCTTTAGTGAAAACCATACATGTCGCAAAATTGTGACACTCTTGTTTCTCTGCTTGTCTACCCTTCTTTAGTTGTAAAAATGCAACATGTCACGAAATCACGACATTTATATATCTTTAGCCTGATTCTTCTTTTTGCACCATGAAAATTGACCATGTCACAAAATCGCAACACTTATGCCTCCTTAGCTCTTTGTCTTCGTTTGGACCGCAAAAATGTGACATGTCGCAAAATCATGACACTTCCACCTCCTTAGCTCTTTGTCTTGGTTTTGAAATCGAAAACGTGACATGTCACAAAATCGTGACACTTCCACCTCATTCCTCTCTCTTGTTGCTTTTGGCCGCAAAAAAGGGACATGTCGCAAAATCATGACACTTTTAGTCTCTTTAGTAGTTTTGCTATTCTTCTGGAAAAAATAAGCCATGTCGTAAAATCATGACATTCTCCCTGACTTCTACCCTTTTATTTATGGACTTGGCAAAAATGGGCAACATTGCGAAATCATGACTTTTTCCTCTACTTTCCCTCTTTGCTGTTTTTATTTAGCGAAAACTTGACATGTCGCAAAATCATGATACTTTTCTTCCTTAGTGTATTTTGTTTTTTCTTTATTCTTTATCATATGGGCTACTTCGGTATTCTTTGAAAATATGCAAAAAAGGTGCATCAGCCATTTTTTGTAGTTAGTCACTTTTTGACTAACAACCAGCTTAAACGACAAATCATTAACTGATGCCACGATGTGCAGCGAAGGGTCTGGTAAGGCAGTAGATACTGTCTTAATATCATAATTGTAGAATCAAATTACAAGTTCTTGGCACTCTTGTACTTGTCCAAAAAAATGGGTGAATGCATTTGGATCTTGCGATTGAAGCTCAATCAACCTTAAAATCTCAATCAAGGTATCCCTATGCTTTGGGGGATGTTGTATGAGCTCATAAATTGATAGCTTAGCTGAAGTCATTTGTAAGTTTTTCTCAAGTCTACTTTGGATAGTTATCATAGGTTGGGTTGGTGGACCTAGAAGGTTGTCTTACCCCTACCTCTACCTAGGTGCAGTTGGGACGTTTTTTGGAGCTACAAGAGGTTGTGGTTGACCATACTGTCTAGTCCTGATCGCTATATTTACAATTTCAACCATTCCAACACACCCATGGGTAGGTGTATCAATTCAGACTTGGTTTATTTGTGCCCCTTGCCTTCTAGGGGCCTCATGGTTTGGCAGTGGATTTTATATATTCTCATATCTCTGTTGTTAGGGGCCAGTGTGCTGTCCACTTTAAGTTCTCCCACCTCAATCATGTTTTGCACTTGATGTTTGAAACCAACACAAAATTTGGTATTATATCCCGGTATCTTGTGATACAGGTAAAATTGATCTTCCCTATATCCTTTTGGCTTAGGATGGTTGGGATCCATAAGAGGTATATCAAGGAATCTGATTTTTCCCGCCTCACTCAATTCATTGAAGATTTATTGCATTGATTCTATCAATGGTGTAAAAAAATGAGGGGGCTTGCGCTCTTTGTTCTGACCCCAATTTTGTTTATAATTGGTTGGTTGGGACTGTGCTTGATAATTATAGGGTTGGTGCCTAGCCCCATCCTTAGGTTTGTCCAATACCACTTGATTAACTGGAGCAGGGCTTGCCTGCTTCTGCTTGTACTTGTCATTTTTATTGTTCTTGTTCCAGTCCTTCTTGGTTCAAATTTTGATAGTTTTCTCGTCTACTTTTATCTCCTCAACGAGCTTGGATTGTGCCAAAGCTTCCTTAAATGAGGGGTATTGTTGTAGTTGTAGCAATATGGAAATGTTTTTGGAACAAATCTTGGTGAACATCCGAATGATTTATTCTATGGGAAAAGAAAATGATAATTTTGCCATGATTTTTCTCCATCTATTCTTGTAATCCATTACTGTATTGTCATCATAATGTCTCAAATTGTCCAGGTTTGAAAGGTTCACTTTCCTCTTAGCACCAAAAGAGAAAATATTTGAAAAAGTATTCACTATTTGTTCAAAATTTGCTATGCTATGTTTGGGCAGCTGGTTGAACCATTGGGTGGTGGTGCCCGTGAATGTCATAATGAATGTCTTGAGCATGAGAGCATCATTGTCTTAAATATGAAAACATGCATTAATGAAGTTGGTGATATGATCTTGTGCATCCTCTTCCTCTTTAAACTTCTCTAGCCTAGGCATCTAAAAATGCTTGAGATAGGGAGGGCTAGGAACTGATGGACATAATGGTTGGTTGTGTATTTTTTCAATGTTAGCGAGTTCCCAGTAGCCTCTTGTTTCTCAAAGGCTTTCATATTTTCAGCAAGCTCTCGAAATACCTTTGAAGTAAAGAGTTCTTCCTCTTGCAAACCCCCCTGTGGCGGCGGTGGAGGTAACACTCTATCCATTGGAATTGCTCTATTTTCTTCCCTTCTATGAGGGGATTCAATATGTGTCTTATCCAACTCTATCATTTTTATCCATTCCTCCTCAGTTGTGTTCCTCTCATAATTTCGAGGGTGACTTTGTTGCGAGTTACTTTCTTGTCTAATGCACTCTTCTCTTGGTGAGTTAATGTGTTGATCTCTTTGATGATCACTTCTGCTTGTTTATTGGTTGTTGTGAGCTAGCTTCTCAACTTGTTGTCTTAAACATTGCTCATGTTGGTGCAACAACCATTATCTTTGTTTATCATGTTCAAGAACATCCAAAAGCTCTCACTCTTTGCACAAGGCATTCTCTAACCGTCACACGCGGTCAACTTGCGCAGTCATAGAGGACTCATTATTATCTAACATTTTCCTAGTTGTTTTGATTTGTATATCTCTCTTAGAGGTTTCTGCTATTTCCTCACTCTTGTTATCTAATGTGACTTATTCAGTATATTGTTGAGTGTCTCTATGATCAAATTTTGTGTGTATGTTGTGGGGTTGTATTGAGGCACCCCCAGTTTGAGAAGTGGGCTTAGAAGTCATGGTTTGTGAGCTTTCATATGCAGAATTATTTGTGGCTATGGTTTTGGGAGGTGGCCTCGGATGCAACGATCCAACTTTTCCAATTGTATTGTTCTCCATGGTTGATCTCGAGGGGTGCCATTCACTCCAATGAGGTCATAGTCTAATGGAATCCTTCCTCTTGTTTGAAGGATATCTTCTGTTTGATGTCTATGATTGGATGTGTTTCTAATTTCTTGCCCCTTAGTGGGCTGATCTATTCTAAGTGTTTCATGTGAGCATTGAGATGTTTTGACTCTTGTGTGCCCTTTTGGTGATGAGGGTTTCATGGTCCTTTCTACCCTCCATGAGGATGAAGAAAGGGAAACCTCATCATCTCTATGTGAATAACAAGGTCTAGAAATCTCTCTATGTATATGTGATGAGGAAGATCTTGAAGCCTCCTCATATCTCTGAGAAGTTTCTATGTATTTAGAGGAATCCTTTAAGGTTTCCTCGTGTCTCCTTGAAGATGATAGCCGTGAGGCCTCTTTGTGTTTATGAGATGTAGTTTCATGTTGTGGTTACCTATGAGGGGTTTCTCGAGTATATCCCCCAAGGGTTGAGTTATCACCCTTTAGGCTCACAGAAATGCATCTTACGATATTTTGAGTAGGTCTTTCAGTGTTACTATGACTTCGCCTAAGGGTGTGTGTTGTTTCGGGCCTTCCCTCGATGTCAAATTGGGGATGTCTACTTTTTTTTTTTTAAGCAAAAAATCCCTTGTGGGGCCGCCTTGGTCTAAGAGACCACGAACAGGGGTTTCTACACCATCAAAGTCACTCGGGGTCGCACCCGACCCTGCTCGTACCAACATTATCAATTGGATTTTGGGTATCCAATTCAACTTTTTGGTAGGGTGGAGATTTGAACCTAGGACCTCCCTTGGAGGATTGCCCTCTCCTCTCCAACTCACCTACAACACCTGGGTTGGGGATGTCTACTTCTTGTTTTAACCATTGTTTTGGAATTTAGCTTTTGTGTTGCACTTTAAATATGATCAAACAATATCACACAAATGTTTATCTTAATTATATATTTAAGTGTGCCCTAATTGTTTGATGTATTTGGATGTTTTATTGTTTCTTGCTTTAGATTTGGAATGAGGAGACTCATTCATAGTGATAATCAAGAGTACTCATGCCAAACATGATTTCCAAAAGAGACTAGGGTACACCACTGAAATCCCAATGGGGGGTTCACTTAGCTCTTCCACTATAAACCAATGAATGTTCCAATAGTGGGAGATAGTTTGAACACGATTATCTTAGTGCCACTATGAAGAAGTTCTTCAATTCATTTCTAGGAGAATCTAGGGGGTAAACCAATGGAAGGAGATGAATTCCAATGTCACCGGACTGAATTGAGGGTTGGTGATGAAATCCAACTCCCCAATGTTTAAATGATATGTGCATGTGTGGTGTTCATTTTAAGATTGTGTAACATAAAGTGCATCATATAGCAGCTATGATTCTTTCCTATATGCCTAAGTGCAAAATACGTTTCAATATTTATAAAGATGCATGAACTACTATGATTTGTATGAGTGCACTTTATTTCATGCAAATACGACCTTTTGTAAGGCCTCAAATCAAGCAAATAACATACAATGTCTAGCACATTGGATTCTAAGGCAAACTTTTCAGGCATAAGCTGTTGTTCCTAGCAATGCCTAGTGAAAATATAAAAGAAGATCTAAGATATGCAAAATGCTTAATTATTTCTCCTTTTATTATTTCAATTTCCAAACATAAATGTGCTTTAAGTTCTCTGTTTTAGACACACAGAAGCAAATAGAAAGTTGTAAAATATAAGAGAGGTTGTACCAACCTTTGATACACCTCAGAGAGTCATTTTTTTGACCTCTACTACACTCCAATGCTGGCCACTATCAACTAGAGCGGCTGGTCCCTGGATGCTATTAGCAGGAGTGGCTAAGGCTCTGTTGACCGCTGTGGCTCAGAGCGGATGATTTTTGGCCACTATAGATCAGAGTGGATAGACCTGTACACAAAATTAAGTTAGTATATAGGTAGAAAAATAAAAGTTAGTGGAGGTCCCACTGTGATCGTCGTCTGTAGTGACTCCGGGATGCGTACACCACTCCTTTTACTCTACTTGCAATATATTAAAAACCTAAAATTAAATGGAAGACAATGAAAAACATATAACATAGAAATAACAAAGATAGATCTCTTTATTTGGATTGAAACCCGGTTACATTATGATCCCTCTTAGAGATACCCATTTCGATACAATAAGGTTATAAATAGGTAAAGAGTGACCCTTTCGCAAAGAGGTGGTGCACTTTCAAAAGCTTCATGGTTCTACACATGGAAATGTATGAGGGCTTACATATGCCTCCTTCTCGAAGCCTGTTTCTTAGAGGGATCCCTTTTTCTCTCGTATGTTGCAGATTTTGTCAGATGAACCTATGGCCCTGTAAGCAATGAAAAAACAACACACACATAGATGTCTGGGAATGCCTCCTCGAATGAGGTTGTTAGTACTAAATATATCAAATGAAAACAAGGGTAAATTAAACCTATGCTATGAAGTTAAATGAATGAAATGATATTATGCTAATGATATGCTAAATAGAATAATGAGACTAATGTATAAAACCCTAAGATAGGCATGTGGGCCATTGTCCGAGATAGCAGCCACTAAGGTGAATTTCATTTCCTTTTCCCCAAAGCTATGGGTAAAAGCTTGTATAAGATGTTGAAATGGTGGTCATTTTTTCTCTCCAATTTTTTAGGGCTTCGTCGTACATGTGATCTCCAAGAGAAGCTCTCTAAGTCTCGAAAGCTCTCCTAAATGACTTGTTCTGATAAATTCAAGATAATTTGTCCTCCCCCCTTTGGTGCTATTTATATTGCACCTTTTAAGTGTGTAAAACCCTAGGTCTATGCCCAATCCCTAGGAATTAATTCCTCATGCGTAGTGAGAGTTAACATGAGGAGCTTTTGTCTTTTGCCTATGTTTGGAGGCTAGTTAATTGAAATATAACTGCCAACTTGAGTCTCCTATGCAAACTGGTCGTTAGCATGAGAAGCTTTTGTCTTTGTCTATGTTTGGAAGCTAGTTAACTAAAGTCTAAATGCAAACTCAAGTCTCCTATGTGAACTGGTCATAAAAGGGAATGCAAAGTTACTCCCACTCACCTTTATTGCATGTATATTGCCACTTCCACCCATGATTAGGCCTATTTTTTGACAAAACTACTTTTAGGGGTTAGTCATTATCATTTATAGTGGTTAAGATTTGGTCGTTGTTGGCTTGAGCGACTAGGCTTGGATGGCTTAAAATTGTCCCAAATGAGTGGTGAGAACCATTTTTGATGCTTGGAAAGTCCAAGATTATGTCATATGATCTTGTGAATGTGTCTATGTGAGTATCTCCCCTAAACATGACATGTTTTAGGTGTCTACAGAAAGACATAAAAATCATGTATTACCTTGTACTCAACAATGGTTAACTCCATTTGCTTTACTACTTGTGTGCATGGAGTGATTTCTACTTTACTTGTAATCCA
Source organism: Wollemia nobilis (assembly GCA_028583015.1). NCBI lineage: Eukaryota > Viridiplantae > Streptophyta > Pinopsida > Araucariales > Araucariaceae > Wollemia > Wollemia nobilis. Next base: position 31,257,346 of record JAQPPZ010016892.1, on the reverse strand, counting down.
TTAAAACCTGCAAAGTTTACTGTTTTGATTTTCTTTTTTTGCACAAAGCTCTCATCAAAAAATTTGTGGGTTTCCCCATCATCAATTAAAATTACTACATCTTCATCCATAACTTTGAGTACCTTGATAGTGAAGAATTGAGGTGCACTATGCAAGGTGGCCAACGCTCCACTAGCTAAAATTATTCTAAGTGCTTCTTCTTCCATATGTTCCTCCACATCATGGAACTTTTTTTGGCTATTTTATGAAGTGGTAGATTCCTTCTCATTGTCTGAATCACTTTCGAAAACTATCTCAAAATAGTGAATTTCACCTTTCCCAAGGCATCTATGACCGGTATCCCATGGCTTCCTCCATGTAAAACATAATTTCTTATGCCTCAATTCATTTTTGGTAACTTCATCAAGCTTATTGGAGCCTTGTGTTGGGATTGTGGGCTTGGAGAGAGGGGATGTTGGCTATTTTGGAGCTAATTTTTCTTATTTCCAAGGTTTGGATGAATCTTATGGCTTATACTTGCTAGATGTCCATTTTGGATTTGATGAGGTATAGGGTTCAAGAGTATGCTCCAGAAAAGTTGCCCTTTTAGTAGTCTCTGAAATATTTGGAGAGAAATATTTAATCAATCCTCTCAAAGGTTCCTTCAACACATCTATGAAGAGGTAAATCACTTGCTTAGGTGAAACATCTTGTACTATAACTAAAATCCTCTCAAAATCCTCTATGTAATTAGAAAGTGCATATGTTTTTCTCAAGGCTATCAGCTCTCTTAAGTACTCCTCAAAATTCTTCTTTTCAAATCTATCTAGGAGTATTTGGCTAAATCCATTATGCCACCAATAATATGTGGTGATTCTATCATGTCCTTTAATGATTAATCCATTATGCCACTAATCATAAGCTTTTCCCTCCAAGTTCAGTGTGGCCAATTATAGTGCATCACTTTCAGCTATGGGGTCAAGAGTAAAGAAGGTCTAGAGCTTTTGTAACCATGCCCTAGTTGATAACCCATCACTCCCATCAAACGTATGAACCTATATTTTCTACTGTAATTTATTTTTGTGTTTAGATTGTTTTTTTGTACCACCAAATTTTTTTCCTTTCATTTACGTATACTCAAAAAAATTAACTATGCTATGAAAAGCTTCAGATTTCTACTGATACTCATCAAATAATTATTCATAATCATCATCCTCATCAATGTTGGGCTCCTCTGCTAGTTCTAAGAATATAGGCCTAGAGGGTTTCTTCAATGGAGTGCAAGTGGATCTAATACTTCCCATTTCTAGAGTAGCACCCCTCTACGAAGATCCTGCTTGCCAAGGTGGAGAGTTTTGGTGAGAGGTATTTTCTACTACCTACCTAAGCAATTCCAACATCTGATCAAATTTCCTATCTTCTTTATCTCTTTTGTCAACCATTTCCACCAAAGTTGCTTCCACTTCTTCTTCTAGTGCAATATCCTGTAAAGTTTCCTCCACAGCTGTATTATTTTGGTTCTATTGATTCTGTTGATTTTCTAGGGTTTGCTAATTTCTTCAGCCTCTAGTATGATACTAATGGTGGATCGGGGGTCTTTGGATCATAGAACCTTAAATATGCTAAAAATATGCAACACCCATAATCTAAAAACCCTAGTTCTATAATACCTAGAAGTTGGATTCACAATATCTGTAATACCCAGAAAGATTAAACCTTGAATATGAAATTTTCTTCACAACCCTTCCACAAGTTGGAAAGAACCTGGCTCTGATACCATTGTAATAATATAATTCCGAAAATTTGACAATGCCAAATATTTTTCCAAAACAAATAATATTTTGTTTACAATAAAATAGTATAATAACAAAGAACTTGTTAACAACACCAAACAACATGATTTTTCTTTGATTTCTGAAATACTGGAGATAAATACATCAATATATTTGAATATTAATCATGAGAACAACTCACAAGATAAAATCTATATTACAATTTTGTAGATAAGTCCCCAAAATGGGATGTTGGACTCCAAGGTGAGAAGTTGGTTGGAATAGATGTCAAAATATGCTCAATGGTCCTCCATAATTACAATGCACCTCCTAAAGGATTGAAATTCCAACTCCAAGGTGGGATGTGGATAGTATAAGACCCCTAGAATGTAGAAAATAGCTCAAAAATGTGACATTGGGCTTCTTAGATGATATTTTCTAATTTTAATTACCAATTCTGACCCCCAAAGTGGGACGTCCTTCTCTTGCAACCTTCAAATGTCAAATTTGATATCAAAATCTACTACAATATTGTTAGTAGGTTAAATTTTGAGGTGACACAAGATGCAGAGGCTATAGGCGAGCGAACAGTGAAGTCCAAGTCATGCTTGCTTCTCGAAGTGTTTGTCTTGATTGTAGGTGATAGGTCAGTAGCCAGACATGTGGCAGGAGCATGTATGGTGTAGATAAACCTATCTATGTTGGACACGTGGTAGATAGAAGCCACTTGGACCATTGATGGCTGACCTATCTAGATAGGACACATCACAGATAGAAGCCACATGGACCACCTAAGGTTGACGTGGAATTAGTCTGACGTGGCATGGACCACGTGGTAGGGATTTGGACACGTGACGTGGACGCATGATATGGCGAGAAAATAAATGTGGTAGGGGTTACCAACCTACTAGTGACACATGGCAGTGGCAAAAATTTGGTGAGGCAAACAAATTGCCTAAAAATAATAAAAGTATCCTTTGTCTATTCCTGTTGATAAAGCCCACAATAAACATAGCACAAATGATGTGGGACAAATAAGTCCCACAAGTTTTAATTTTTTTTGTTGTGTCTCTAGCTGACTTGTTTGGTTAAAGCAGACGTCCTTTTTTTTAATTCACATTCGCCCGATAGGTGGAGTGGTTGGAGCACTATATTTGCCTAGCATTGGTTACATGATCGAATCCCATAGGCACGACTTATTTTATGTAGAAAACAATTTGCAATATGTTTTGACATACCAAGAATTCACATTTTTTTTGCCAAAGCAAGACATAGCAATATTTTTTTTTGCAGCAAGTATTGACCCCAAAATTGTAAAATTTGGTAGACAACAAATTATATTACCCAAATTTGTTAAACACCAAATCAAACTTACAAAGTTGCTACCCAAACAAATATTGCCACTTTACTACCACAATTTTTTTCCCACTGAGAATTTTACCAAAACAAAGAGGCAGATTCAATTGCACTTATTTCTTGCAAAATTTTAAAATCAAGGGGGGAAATTAATACACCTAGGGCCTTTCATAATGGCATCTATGCACAAATATCTCTCAGATTCACAATTGCTGAAAGGTCCAAATTTTGTTCCATGGAAGACAAAAATGAGAGCCATTCTTCAGGTGGAAGACTTATGGGATGTAGTAACTAGGACTACAAAATGCCCTCAAATAGTAGGAATAGATCAAGAAGCTTGGGATAAGAAGGACAAATGAGGTCTCATGTTTCTCCTGCTTGCTACTATAGATAAGGTCCAGCCTCATATCTGTGATGCCAAAACTACTAAGGAAGCTTGGGATACTTTGATTACTGTGTATGAAGAAAAGGATCAATCCACTATTATACACCTTCAAACTCAACTACATACCCTTAGTATTAATTTTGGGGAGACAGTTGATCTATTCCTTTGTAGAGTGGCTGAATTGAAAGCCAAATTGAATGCTATGGGAAAACCAGTGGATGATGACATCTTGAATTATGTCATCTTGAGAGCTCTGCCATATTCCTACAAGATGTTGATCACTTCCCTCAACATTTATGGTAGACAGGTAACTTTTATGGAATTGGCAAATTTTTTTCAGACTGAAGAAACAAACCAGGTTCTGAAAGATAAGGTGCAAGATAATGCCCTTTCCACTCAAAAAAGGGGTAATAAACAAGGTATGTTTCAAAAAGGGGGTTCTTATTCCAAAGTAAAAGGGAAGAAAAATCAACAAAAGGATAAACAATATTGCAAGATTTTTGATATGAATAACCATGACACCAACATATGTTGGTTCAAAAATAAGCAACCAAATGACCAACCTCCTAAGAAGAAAGGCAAAGAGAAACACAAATATAAAAAGAAACATAAGCAACCTCAGGGACATGTTGCTTATGCTGAGTCCAAACCAGAATCAGACTCCCCTGGGTCTTATTTAGATTCTAACTCTGAAAGAGCACACAAGGTGCTCATGACCCATACTTCATCTTCTTAGATAGATGTATGGTATATTGATTCAGGGGCTAGTAAACACATGACTGGAGACAAATCATGGTTTGAAACTTTTGAGAAGAAATAAGGTAAGCCAGTCACAATTGCTGACAATCAAGTCTACCAGGTGAAGGGTGAAGGGAATACTTTTGTCTCTCTACTAGATGGTAAATGTCAGATAGAGAAGGTCCTCTATGTACCTAGATTACCAATAATCTGCTATCTATTCCACAAATATTGGATAGAAATATGGATGTTGTATTTCGAGTTGTGAAAGGTAAGAAGAGATGTTTTATAACCCACAAAGGTAAACATGTCACAACTGGCTCCTATAAGCATGGCTTGTTTATTCTAGATGCTCTTTCAACACCTCATGTTGCTCTGGCTGCAACTACGAAGGAGGCCACTTCTCTTTGGAATAGACATTATGGGCATCTCAGTTTAGGATATTTTCTTGAATTGCACAAATATGATATGGTGAGAGGACTTCCTAACCTCTCCCATGTCTTACCAGTTTGCTCGGATTGCTTAGTAGGGAAGCAAAACCAAGTACCTTTTGAAGCTAGCTCTTCTAGATCTAAGAAACCTTTAGAGTTGGTACACACCGATCTGTGTGGTCCTATGCCAACCAGCTATGGTGGAAAGAAGTATTTTTAATTATTTGTTGATGATTACTCATGAAAGATGTGGATTTTATTTCTTTAGTTGAAATCAGAGGTTTTTTCATACTTTCAACAATTCAAGAAACTTGTTGAGAATGAGTCATGATGTTTCATCAAAACCCTCCACTCAGATAGAGGGGGAAATACACCTCTAAATATTTTTCATCATTTTTAAAGGCACATGAGAATAAGATACAACTGACTACAACCTGCACACCTCAGCAGAATGGAGTTGCAGAGAGGAGAAATCATTCCATTGTGGAAATGGTTCGATGTATGCTAAAGGGAGCACATCTTGAGGATCAGTATTGGGTAGAAGTAGTGAACACATCATCATACCTCCTAAATAGAGCACCCACCAGAGCTCTACAAGGAAAAATGCCACAAGAAGCATGGAGTGGTAAGAAACCCTCCATTTCTCATATGAGGGTTTTCAGATTTAATGCATTCATGCACATCCCAAAATAGAAAAGAAAGAAGTTAGATGAGAAGACCCTACAATGTATTTTTCTTGGTTATGATGGTTTTTCAAAGGGATATCGCTTGATAGATCCTATAACCAAGAAAACACATATAAGTAGATATGTAGTATTTGATGAAGCTTCCACATCAGATATCACATCTACAAATGTATATATTGAAGAAGAAGAGGAACCTAAGAAAGAAAGCTCATCTCCAAAGAAGAAGGTTCCTAAATGGTATACTAGTACATTGAGAGATTCTAAACTGAATACCCTTATAGAACTAACTCAAGATTAGTTGTGCACTCAAAGTATGACACAAAAGATAAGAGTAGAGGCATCATCTTCAGAGGTTGATGAGCTTTGTGAATAGTTTGATGATCTATCTATAGATTCAGAGGAAGATAGAGTTATAGATATGGATAATGAACAGGTATATGACATAATTGTATGAAAATGAGATTGTAACCATTCAAGATACACTTAGTAAGCCCCAGTGGAAGGTTTCTATGGAAGCAAAACCCACATCTCTCATGAAGAATAATACATGGAAGCTAGTCAATCTACCTACAGGAAAGAAGCCCATTGGATGCAAATGGGTGTTCAAAATAAAGTATAAAGTAGATGGTACTATTGATAAGCATAAAGCCCATCTTGTTGCAAAGGGTTATGTTTAGAAAGAAGGCATAGACTATGAAGATACTTTTGCCCCTACTACAAATATGACTACCATTCAAGTACTTTGTGCCATGGCAGCTCAGTTTGGGTGGAAGTTACATCAGATGGATGTTAGAAGTGCCTTATTGAATGGTGACCTACAAGAAGAAGTGTACATGACCCAACCAGAAGGATTTGTGGTTGAAGGGCAAGAACATAATGTCTAAAAGTTGATAAAATCCTTGTATGGGCTCAAACAAGCTCCTCGAGCTTGGTAAATCAAGATAGAAAGTTACCTAGTGTACAATGGATTCAAAAGAAGTCTTTCAAATGCAAATCTCTATATTAAGAATAATGGTTCTGATATAGTGATTTTGGTGTTATATGTAGATGATCTGATCATAACAAGGAATTCAAAGAAAATTATTGATGCAGTGAAAGATGATTTGAAACACTCTTTTGAAATGACATATCTAGGACTTCTTCACTATTGTATTGGTTTATAAGTGACTCAAAAGAAACATCATATCAGAGTTACTCAAAATAAATACGCCAAGACATTGATTGATAAATATCGCATGACTTACTGTAAGTCAAAAGCTACTCCAATGGAAGTTGGACTTAAGTTATCTTGATATGATCAATATCCATGGGTAGATGGCACTCTCTATCTTCAATTGATTGGGAATCTCATATATCTAACCAATACAAGGCCAGATCTCAGTTTTTCTGTGGGTTATATTTCACGGTTCATGCAGGACCCCAAGGTAAATCATTGGAAAGCAGAAAAAAGAGTTCTTTATTATGTCTATCGTACAACGAATTTTGTCTTGAAATACAAAAAGAATAACTAGTTCTACCTACAAGGATACATGGACTCTGACTATGCTAGATCCATTGATGATCAAAAATCAACTTCTGGATACATTTTTTTATCTTGGATCTGGTCCTGTCTCTTGGTATAGCAAGAAGTAGCAAGTGGTTGCTATCTCTTCTACAGAGGCAGAATATCATGCAGCTAATGGAGCAGTCTGTGAGATAATGTGGTTACATTATATTTTTGCAGACATGGGCCTTCCAAAGAACTTACCTCTTCATTTGTTTTGCGACAATCAAGGTGTTTTGAATCTTCTCAAGAATCCAAATTTTTAGGATCGAACAGGGCACATTGACACTCGATGTCATTTCATTTGTTATGAAGTTCCAAAGCATCATATACAGCTCCAATACATTCCCATTGAGACAAAAATTATAGATATATTCACCAAGGCACTTGCACGTGTCAAGTTTGAACTATTTTGCAATGCTCTTTGCATTTGCCAATAATGTAATAAGGGGGGATGTTAGTAGGTTATATTACATTATTAACTAAATGTTATATTATTTCTTAATCCAATCCAAGCGGGTAGTTGGGTAGTTGGATAGTTGGTTCACCGAACCAACTAACTTACAATGTATTGAAACCCTTTTTCAAATAAATACAAAGGTCACTTGAATTATTTCATTCCTATCTCTGTTTTCGACAAATATGAACAATAAATGTTATTCCAATTCTTGCTCTAAAAATTTTGATCAATGGAGCTCTCTTGCAAACCCAGGATGGATTTACCTCTTAGAGATCAAGGGTTTTCATCCTCAATCTCTAAACATGGAGGGTTTTTGTCCTCAAGGCTTAACTCCTGCAGGTTTCCATCTACAAGAGCTCAACTTTTGTGGGGTTTCATCCTCAAAATGTTTGCAAATGGCCTTTCAACCACATACAATATAAGAAGATAAAATTCAATAACCATCTATGAGTGAAATGAAGTCCAAGTCTCCTTATATTAGTCAAAACCCTCATTTTCCATTGAGAATTATTTATTATTTTCTTTTAATAAAATATCTAAAATATCCTTATATTTCTCCCTTTTTAATTTTATTTATTATTTTTACTTACCTAAGCCACATAACATTATTATACTATAATTTATGTACAAAAGACCATTATGAAAAATTGGGTCATTACAACATTACTCCATATGATATGCTTTCTTTGATGTAATGATCATGGTTGGTAAACTTATGTTTTTTTGGTGGCTTTGTTTTCTAACCCTTGTCAATGAGAGTTAGTTTGATTCCCCATGGGGTTTTGTTAACCCACACACTTTTTTTTTTTTTGTTGTAAAGGCTTTTATCTTAACTTAATGTAAATTTTCTTTTTTCATAAAAAAAAAAATCATTATAATTTGATGATATTTTATCATATATTTTTATAATTTAACTCATCACAATTTAATTTGATAAAAATTTATGTAACCATAAAACTTGCATAAAAAAATTTCATCATTTTTAAATGTACATTGTAATTTTATGTGTGTTATTGCTTTTTTGTTACATAGGAAAGTTGGTCATAACCACACTATTTTTAGTAACTGACAAGCATAGGGTTCAAATCACAAGGGCTGCTCCCACCAAACCTATTCCACTCATTATTATTGACCCAACGTGGAGGGGACTACTAGTCATTCGGGATTTGTATCATCATCGTCGGTCTGCCTGCACTCAGAGGATTTAGATTAAAATACTACCTTTACAAATAGGTTGTCCCTAGGGTTTAAACCTGAGTGTCTTCTTGATAAGTGCTTGGTCATACAAGAACTTACCAATCCACCTAACCCTCAAGGGCTATTTGTGGCATTATTATTAGTTGTTTTCTTCTATTAAAGTATCATTAATATTTTAAAAATATTCTAATGTTATTTATGTCATTGTTAGTAGTTTTTTCTTCTAATAATGTATCACTAATATTAAAATTTTAAGTAACTATATGGATATTTTAATATGATTATATTGCATTTATAGATTTCTAAAAGTTTTCTTATTTTTAATGTTGAAGAACAAATTGAGATATATTATCTTTGAACATGAAGCTAAAAGAATAAATAAGATTATACATATAATAAATTATGGCTATGAATATGAATAATCTAATGCTATTATTTGAAATATTTATAATGATCAAATTTCAACATATGGTCTTGATGTAATACATGTGAGGTTCATTTAAATCCCATATACCTGAATAAAATTGAATTACTATTAAGAGGTTATTGGTGAATGCATAAATTTATTTTTCAACCATACTAGCTTTTTGGAAGAAGAAAATTTACCAAAAAAGGATATTTATTGTTTGACATATTTGAAATGAAAAAATTATAAAATTTATATTAACAATCATATTATTTTTTAAACATATAAATATGATTAGTATTTTTATATTGACTTTTATTGGTAAAAAATTATCAAATTCAATATATCTCACATTAATGAACTATATATAAATATATAATATTTAAATTTGTAAGAATGTGCAATGTGAATGTATGTAAGTTAGAGTATTTAGTGCATATATTTAAATATGAGGTTGATAACAAGTGGTAAGGACATGTAGATGTTAATGTATAGAGATATATAATTTTGTACATCATAAGGTACAATAAAGGTACCTATGTACCACATGTGTATATATGTTTTTAGTATAAAGCTCAAGTCCACTCAGGCATTGGGTATATATATTTAATACAAGTTTAAGATGATGAATAATATGGGGCATTGGGTATATATATTTAATACAAGTTTAAGATGATGAATAATATGGGTACATGAACCAAAATAACATTCGATATAACTTAAAATATTCACAATATTGGGGACAGCGCAATAGTTCATGCTTTGGCTTTTCTTTGGGAGGTCTAAGGTTCAAACCACAGCATGGGTGAGTGTGTGAGGGCATCCAAGGTTCAAAACATAATATAGATGAGTGTGTGTATGATTGTACATAACAAATATATATATATATATATATATATATATATATATATATATATATATATATATATATATATATATATATATTCATAGCTTATGTGTTTGATATTTAAAAAATATCAAAGAATATATATTTAAAGACTTTAAAGAATAAGATATAGTTCATTGAAAATGTTGGATGTATAATAATAAAAAACAATCCGTTGGAGATTGGAATATATATATATATATATATATATATATCTTCACAATATTTAATGTTATTCAAATAAAAATTATATCTTGTGTGTTTGATATTTAAAAAATGTCAAAGAATATATATTTAAATACTTTAAATGATAAGATATAATAAGATATAGTTCATTGAAAATTTTGGATGTATTAACAAAAAAAAAATTAGATGTATAATAATAAAAAACAATCCCTTGGAGATTGTTTTTTCTTCAAAAAAAGTCATAATTTTATATTAAGAAAATATGAAATTACATTCTTCATATGTCTCTTTGGCATTTCATCAAAATATCAATGACCTAAAAGTCAGGTCATTTATACATCACAACTAGCTATCTCTATCATTCTAAGTTCTATTCTTAGGCACTTTTTAAATTTATCAAACAATATCCTTCAAATCACTAAATTTTGAGTTTTTTTGGAAAATTTGCTTTATCTATGCTTGCTTTAACTAGAGTGTGTTAATACCTACATCTAGAGATTTGCACCAGTTGTAGTGCATTGCCCTCATTGAATTCTTGTACTAAGGTCATACCTAGATCAATCTGAAGTGCCTCATTTGAGAGTTCATCTATTACCTATTTAGTTCTCTATAAATATACCAAAAAGTAAAAGCTTCACTTCGATCTACAACTTATTTTATTTGAGAGAAAATGGGTTGTAGAATCATGTTTTTCATCCTAAAAACACCAAGCATCTACTTTATTACCACCTATAAGTCTTCATAAATTTGAATTTTTTGTATGCCTTTTGATTCTGCCAACAAAACCAAAAATTTGAGGACCATAATTTTAGAATAATTATTAGAACCTTCTTCCAATCCAGCCTTGAATTTAAAATAATGAAAGTAAAAAATATATAGCAATCATTATGCTCTACAAACTTTAGGGATCCCCTATTTAGGCCTATCAAAAAAATCCTAGGAACCTGATTTATCAATGTTCGAAGGGATGATTTATCTTTTTACCTTTTTTGTTGTCAGAACCTTACAATTTTTTAAACTTCCAATGATTTAGGAGGAGACCTACCAAGTAGACTTCTCTTGATCATAAAATATTATTGCATTCCTAGTTAATGATACTCCCCAAGATACAAATAATGTGAGAGTTGTAAAGCCTTTGTAAGACCTATTTTCAAAACAAGATTTTAAGCACTCTCCTCAGGAATATCCTTGTCATCCTATAGAAAGCTTTACTTGTGCTATAAACTCCCTCTAAAATTGTCTAGTAAAGGAGCAAGCAACCAATAAATGATCAATTATTTCATTGTTTGACTTATATAAATGACACCTTCCTAGACCATTCCAATTCTTCTATAAAACCTTCCATGTTAGAACCTTATTTTTTATGGCAATATATAGGAACAATCTTATCTTCAATGGGGTTTTTTGCTTCTAAAGTGTCATCCTCCACCATGCTGGATTGTCATTGCTACCTTCCAAAAGAGTATTATACCCCAAATTTGGAGTGTACTCCCTTGTAGCTCCATTCTTTGTCCAAATAAATTGATTAGTTTTCTATCCAACTTAATATATCCAATTTTAAGTCTCCCCATGTATTATTACCACTTGTGTGCATCTTGGCTTTAAATCCCTTACACCAATTTCTTCCTTCCATACATGACTCCAATTTGAAGAATATTATGGTTTAGCTACTTGGTCAAGATTTCCAATCCCTTGTGCTCTTAGGGTCTAAATTATATTATTTGGTAGTTTATGCATATCACCACAACCAATCCAAGGGTCTAATCCTATTCTTATCCTTGAACCATCCCCTACTTTCCAGGAAATCCGATCACCAACAATATAAAAGTCCAGAATCATTACCTTCCAGCAGATTGAAAAATTACATGTTTTCTTAATTGAGGCCCTTATCCACTCCTAAATTGTAAGTGGATCTAAATACATTTCATGTATAATATTATTCCATAAGCCTTCCTTTGATATTATCTTCAAAACACACTTTTCTGTGAAATCCTTGCTAAATAGGAAGATGTTCTTAAGTCCCCATCCTCCATTTTACTTGGCCTTGGTTAAGGTTTCTATTTTAACCAAGGGAATACATTCCCTTTCCCTTTTCTCTATTCATAAGAATATATAGCTTAATTGTCTATTTTTTTCCAAAAATCCATTTTGTATATGAGCCAAATATTGCTAATATACTTGTATTGCCTCCAACATAGACTTGATCAAAGTCAATATCCCCCAAAGAGAGCCATTTGTTGCACCAAATATTAATTCTTCCTTCCACCTTATTTATCAACCAATTCCAGTCTTGTTTATTGTAGTCATTGGGTTTCAAAAAGAACCCTAGATATTTCCTCTTAAATATTAAATCTATTAAAGTAGAAAATATGACCTATTATTATGGTTTGATTATGATTCACACAGTTAAAGGAAATGCTTGACTTCTATGCATTTATATATATACTTATTGCTAGGCAAAAAATATATAAATATTGTATTAACTCCTCTATAGCTCTTACTATTCCATATTTGAAAAGGAGAACATCATCTACAAAAAGTAGATGGGTTGCATCCATTGTTCTATTTTAATTATCTTTATTGCTCATTTCCTCTTGGCTTCTATAATACACCTGCTTAATCTCTCAGTTACCAAAAGAAATAAAGGGGCAACCTTGTCTAATAGCTCAAGAAGCTTTAAATAACTAAGAGGTTGATCCATTAACCAAAATTTGAAAAGAAATAAAACAAAGACACCCTATAATACAATTCACCATCTACACACAAAATCCAATATGAGTAAAGTATCATTCTTAAATATAGCCAATTTACTCTATCAAAAGTCTTGGATAGATTCAAATTCATCACCATTGCTGGTAGTTTCTTTGATTTTATTGTATGAAGACTTTCTTGAGAAAAACCAATTGCTTCATGAATTTTTCTAACTTGTAGGAAACCAAATTGGTCAATAGATATAGAAGCAGAGAAGAACCTTTTATTTCTTGAAGCAATTATTTTTGCTATGATTTTATACACACAATTACACAAAGAAATGGGTCTAAAATAATCAAAGGAAGAAGTATTATCCTTTTTTGGAATAAGAGCAATGAAGGTAGAGTTGAAAACTACATTTACCATTCCTTTTAGCCTGGATTCCTTCACAAAATTGAGTAGGTTACAATCCAAAATACCATAGATCCCAAGAAAGAATTCCACAGTCCACCTATTAGGTCCTAGACTTTTATATTTTTTGAAGGAGGTTAAAAAAACTTTGAGATCCTCCTTTGAAACTTACTTAATCAACTCATCCTTGGATTCCTCATCTATAAATTTGGAAAAGAGAGAAACTATTTTAACTATTTTAGCTATATTAACTTGAATAGGATCCTTGTATAGTTGAAAAAAATGCCTTACACCCATGTCTACTATTCCTTTAAAGGAGGAGACTTTACTTCCATCTTGTTTCTATAGCTCCCAAATTATATTTTCTTGTTTTTTGTGGTTTTTAAAGCTATGAAATTTTTTTATGTTCTCATCCCAATTTTAAATCCATAGTGCTCTACTTTTGAGCCTTCATCGGGCTTCTCTCTCTCTACCAACAATCTACTCTTATCTTATTCTAAAATTTTATACTTAAGCCTTATTTCCTCATCCATTTATTTTTCAAAGTCATCTGCTATAAACATTGCAAGATCCTCCTCAATCTCCCTTAGTTTTTTCTCATCCATTAGATTTTATTTATGGGCCCACTGAACTACTGCTACCTTAACCCTTTTTAAATTTGCTACAAATTTTATACAAGCATATTCTCTTAGACTAGAATCAAACTTCACCTATTTTAATTTGATTTGAGTTATAAATTTATCCTCTTTTAGCCACTCAAAATTAAATTTTAAAGTACAATGTGGGATTTTCTCCTTTTGTTAAAATAAGCATGATAAGGGAGTGATCAGAGTCACCTCCAAATTCAATAAATGAATTCAATATGTAAGTGTCATTTACCAAACTCTTTGCTACTAAATTTTTTTCTAGTCTATTATAAATTCTATCAACTTCTATCCTCATGTTTCTCTAAGTTGGGATAGATTTTATATGCACCAAGTCTACCAACCCATTGGATTCAATATTTTGGATGAAATAATTAGCGAATGTATCAGTTATAGCAACAAAATCCCACACTTCACTCCTTGAGAAATTAAAGTTTAAATCACCTCCTAAAATTAAATTATTAGCTTCTAAAATATTTTGATCCATCAGCTCATCCCAATACTACATCCTATCTTTATATGGGCTATAAATTTTCATCACTATCACTGCTTCCCCAAGCTCCACTAAAAATAATTTGGTCCCTGCTCTTGAGTCAAGCAATTCAAATTTTGTTAGCCTAAACTAATTTACCTTCCATCCTATAACCACTTCTCGTAAGGCTCCTACGACATCAAGGGCAAAAAAATACAATCCTTTAAGAAATTTACTGAGATCTTAAATCACTCTCATAGCTAACCCTTTTCTCTTTTGAATTAGTAAAATAATTGGACTATGAATTTCTACCAACTTACATAGAGCAACATTTTTGCATAGTTTCCCACCCCTTGAATATTAAAGGAAAGTAATTTCATTGATTAACTATTTTTTGGATCATCCCTATGTTATGATTCATATCCTAACCTATTTTTATCACTTATTTATTTAATTATTTATGTTTTATAATTACAAATGGACCATCATGTCCTTTCATAATAACCCTAGATAGATATAAAATAGGGTAGATAATATTGTAGGAAAACATCCAGGAAGAAAATAATATATATTTATTTAATTTCCATTGGAGGGTCCTTCCTTACTAGTGCAATAGTGATTCTCTTTAAAACCATGATTCTTTGTTACATCTACAATTTCTAATGAATATTTCCAATTATTTATTGCAATTATTAAGATAGGATCAAGAATCCTATCATCTGGTATCAGATCTAGTCATCCATCATGCTGAATCTCATCCATTATTTTCACAATTTGATAAAAATTATTTGTAGCTCGCAATAAAAGCATCGTTTGTCTCTCTTACAACCATCTCATACACCATTGCACCATCTCTTGTACCAACCATCTCACTCCAATTAATAGATACTATCATGTTTTGTTTCTCTACTAGGCTCTCTTTTGCATCCCTCCCACGTAATAATCATCCTATCATTTGGTATCAAAAACAACTCACCATCATAACACAGATAGGAACCTCACCATATTCATCATTGTCATACTAGACAAATATTTGAATTTACCATCACAAACCCAAATCCAATCCATCGACATTAATTAGATATGTGCAATTCGTTTCATAGTGTTGTGTGTCACCAGCAAAAATAAAAAACTCATATTAGACGTCTACCTATGATGCTGAAAGAATACTTCAATGAATCATAAAATTATTAAAAAAAAAAACCTAAGGTTGTTTTTTCAACCAATTAGTGCCCTTATACCAATGATAAATCAACGCCCTCCATGTGCGAAAGATTAGATTTCAAATATTTTTACAAAAATAATATTTTTGTTCTAGGGACTTAGTCCCACATCCATTGTGGAAAGGAAAGCAAAAGGATTTAAAAGACGCTCATATCAAGTATTGAGTTGTGACCACTCTTATGGCCATATAATACCCTTTCCTTCTACGTACCCAACCTACTTCACTCCACTTTTCCCTTGCACTCCATCCCATTGTTTACCTTGTGCTTCCCACCTATCATTGATGTTGTCCACCTTATGCTCTCCTGCCAGTTGATGTCCCAACTATCCCATACCTCGTGCTGTCCTGCCTATACCTGATATTGTCTGCATCATGCTTCCCACCTGTCCCATCTCGTGCTCTCCCACAGTTCATGTTTGTAAATTAAAAATTGAAAAAATTGTGATAGTTGTGGGTTCCAAAATAAATTTGCTAAAACAAATATTTTAGTTCAAATATATTTAAATTTTTCCAAAAAAATTTTAGACTTGAATCTTGCTACCAAAATTTAAATTTACATTTTGTAAAAAACTTGAATTTTGCAAACTACTCCTCGAATGGCTGACGGATGGAGATCACAAGACATTACTCTCAAAAAACTCAACCATGAGCTTTGCCAACTTAAGGACCAATTTTATCAAGAAAATTTAGCTACGAGGTAGGATTTTGAGGAAAAGATAATAGGGATACACTTGATGATAGACAATGTAAATAACTTTGTTAATACAATTCAAAATATGTCACTAGTTCTAGCTAGTAAACCCACCAGAGGGTTGACACACCTGATACATCTTGGGGGGCCACAAAAATCTATCCTTCTAAGAATAACTAAATTGGATTTTTCCAAATTTGAAGGAGGCAATCCCATGAATTGGATTTATCAGGTAGAACAATACTTCTCCCTAAAAAAAATTCTTGAGGCACAAAAGTTCATATTGCATCCTTCCACCTTGACAATGATGTTGCTCAATGGTACCAATGGTATGAAAAGACTAATGGTATGTCTATTTAGATAGAATTTACATAAAATCTATTGGTACTATTTAGCCCTAGCAAATTTAAAAATTTCACAAGAGCCCT
Organism: Wollemia nobilis; assembly: GCA_028583015.1. Classification (NCBI taxonomy): domain Eukaryota; kingdom Viridiplantae; phylum Streptophyta; class Pinopsida; order Araucariales; family Araucariaceae; genus Wollemia; species Wollemia nobilis. Next base: position 31,240,759 of record JAQPPZ010016892.1, on the reverse strand, counting down.
TACTAAGTTGTGTCAAACCACTTCGATGCACGAATACCAAGATCAATTTGAGAAATTAGCCAATTGCATAATTGGGCTAGATGCCTTGTTTTTTTTTTAATTCTTCATTAGTGGTTTAAAAGAAGAAATTTGACTGTAAGTACAAATACTCAATCCCACTACCATGATGTAAACCATTGGATTGGACAAATTGGTCGAAGAAAAATTCAATGCTCAACGTTGATTAGGAAAACCACCTATGGGGAAATCACAAAATACTTATACCATCCTGTTGAGTGGTGTTTTAACCCGATTGTGAAAACACACTCTCCTATAGGATCTAAGTCCTAAATCCTCTGCTTGCAAAGAAAAATGATTTCTCCAAGGTTCTTCTTATGCTAATTATTGATTATCAAGGATGCTGTTTAAAATGAAATGCTAAGAACACCTTAGGGTTTGCAAGTGGATGTTAACAAGGGGCACTGTGGTTTATTAATTTTGAACTTTCAATGGACTCAAAATGAATAAAATTTGTTTTAACCTTTAATTCTGATGGATTTTCAGCGATTTATTCAAACACAGCAATTAAACTGCTGAAAATAAAATATGGGTTTGAAAAGCAAAGACAAAAGTAAACAAAAGTAACAATAAGAATAGATTACAGTCAGAAAGCTGTCATTAATCTGATGAAACCGAAGATACTGAGGCTTTCCACATGCAACCTAACCTAATGAACCTGCACATCCACACAATCCAAATAGGCCAGGTGCGAGTCTCGAGGGTTTCTATGGTAATTTTAGAAAACAGGCATTCGCATGAAGCAACCAAGAGATCTTGCATTAACTTCACCTAAAAACCTAAGAAATCTGGAAGGGAAATATAGACATTAAATAATGCATGCAGAAGTAACTCCTTATTTCTCATCCAAAAGATGCCAACTCTCTGTATTTTGTATTAAAGAGTATTTCGATTACATTCAAAAATGTTCCAGGTGTAAAAGAAAATCCCAGAACAAAAAGAAGGAAATTGCCCAAGTACGGGCCCAGAATAGCACAAAGATCTCGTCTCTACAACTCCGTATCAAACCCCCTTCTTTGATTTGCAATTCTGGTCTTATAATGTTTGACGTGGCTCTTCGATCTTCTCTGTCGCTTCATTTCACCTTCCTGCACATGACCCCTCAAATTTTTTCTTTTTCTCGCTTTGATTTACGTTAAAATTTGAAAACGCTTCGAAATTCATCTCTGCATGTAACGCCTCTGTAAGTTTGACACCTGCACGCCACGTGTCACACATTTTTTGTGCTCCCTATAACACTTTCCTGTGCAAAAACTCGACAAAACTGCAAGTCCGCCTGTTCACCTTCTTAGCCGCGATATGGCGACATGTCTCGATATCGCGACATGTCGCGATATCGCTACCTGCTTTCCTGCCGTACGCCTTCTTCAACTCCCCGTAGCGATGTCGCGACCGTTTTTCATTTTTCTACCTTTGACAACTTCTCATAGCGATATCGCTACCCTTTTAACATTTTGAGCCCTCCTCTTTGAATGGTAGCGATATCGCTACCACTTTCTAACTTTGACCCCTTTTCAAAATGTGGTAGCGATATCGCTACCACCTTGGCCTTGCAGCGTCCCTTTGAAATGTGGTAGCGATTCGCTACCACTTTCATTTCAAGCCTTCTCCTTGTGACATGGTAGCGATTCGCTACCATTTTTGTTTCAAGCCCTCTCTCACTAAACTTGTAGCGCTATCACTATCCTCCAACTTTGAGACTGGCCTTTATGAAATTTGTAGCGATATCGCTATCGTTTTGAACTTTGAGTCTTCCTTCCGCAAGGGGTAGCAAAATCGCTACCGTTTCTCTGTCGGGCCTAATTTTCATTTTTGTCGTGATTTTGCGACATCTTCCTTGTACCGTAAAACTATGTCAAAATGCATCGCGAAATCGTGACACCATTCATCATCCGTACATCTTGGCAAAACCTGTCGCGATATCGCGACGTTTTTCCCCCTCGGACCTTCATGCAGCTTTCTGTCGCGATATCGCTACCGCTTTTTTGTTTTGTTGTCGTTGATCGCTTTGACCGCGATTTTCCGACATGTCACGATTTCGCGACAATTTTTCGGCTTCGGTCGCAATTTCGTGACATGTCGCAATTTCGCTACCTGTTGCAATTTCGCGACCCCTTTCTACACTTGTGCATTTTCTCTTTTTCTTCAATTCTGGCATCTGGGTCACTGAGATCCTTCCCTGCAAGCCTGTAAAAATGTGGGTCCCCAATTTTGGGGTGTGTTGTGGATCAACCACAACAAATGGCGACTCTATCGTCAAATGCTCTTGAGCATTTTAGTAAGAACCCAACCTTGAAACATATCACAAACTCGCAAATACATGTTAGCACATAAGCAAAATAACAAATGCCCAAAGATCAGAATTACATGAATCATCAGAATCATCAAGTATTAGCTCAGTGTGTGCAATGTGTTTTCATTCCCTATCGTTTGAAATTGATCAACATTCCATTATCAGTTTTGCATGAATGCATATATGGGATGGTGAATGATTTGTGTACCCTAATGAATGTGCAAGGAGATTTTCTTCCATAAAGGGCATGGTACTTCTTCTAATACTATGTACAAGTATTCAAGATTGCCAAACTCTTTTAGGATCCACTAGTTCATTATCTTATTGTATCCCAAAGTTGGTTATGAGTCCCTACTATCTAGAACCCATGTGCAAGTGAATGTGAAATCAGAACTTTGGGGAATCAGACTCCCAACCAACCGAGATGAGAGTTTAACCTTATCTTTACTATTCTGATTTAGAGTTCATTACCTCACTTTAAGCAAAATAATTAAACCAGCTTATGGAAGAAATGGTCATGCTAGTCTAACCCTCTAGACAATCGGTGGTCTTGTTTTTTAGGCAAGACATGATGCCATGCATGGGCATATCTAACCCCACAATCCAAAACTTATCTCCATTTCTTTGGACCTTGGGGATGACTACCCATCCCTTGCGAGAGGACAAGTAGTACGATCCTTACAATCCAAAATAAAGATGAGATGGGAAAAATTTATTTATTTATTTATTTCTTGGACCTTGGGGATGACTACCCATCCTGGTTAGGGACAAGTAGTACGATCCTTACAATCCAAACCTTAAATATAAATCATTAATTTTGTTACTTAGACCTTGGGGATGACTATCCATCCCTTGCAGAGGACAAATAGTACGATCCTTACAATCCAAGACTGATTATGAAATGAGATATAAGAGCTTTGGGGAATCATATTCTCAACCAACCGATATGAGAATTTATACCCTATCCTTACTACTCCATGTGGGTCAAATCAAAGCTTTGGGGAATTGGATCCTCAACCTAAGTTCGATGAGGATTTTTTTTTTTTTTGGTAAGTAAGAGAATATTATAATTAACACCGGGTTTTAACTGGTTGACCCAAAACCATTTTACAAAATAGGGTCCACTGACCAACTGGACAAAGGCCAAGCCCTAAAAGTTTAAATTGACAACAAAAATGGCCAAGACCTACTCTTCCATTAGAATACAGCCAAACTAAACTATGGAAGCCTAATATTATGGCCATCGAAAAAGAAAGACGCAAAAAAGAACTAACAAAGACAAAAACTAATCATGCAAGCACCATGCCGAGTAGCTTGTGCCCATATAAAAATAATAGAATATGGTCAAAAAAAAAAAAAAAACATCCCATAGAATGGACAGCCAAGAGGCCAAGCAGTCTTCCTTGTAGTCCTCATCTAACTTCTTATCATCGTTCTTGCCATCATATTTAGATTTTGCCTTTGACTCCTTGTGCCCCTGGAACTGCTGGCTATAAAACGAAGATTTAAGGAATCACACAAATCAACAACCGCACCGATGAGGCCGGACGGAATCTTCAATCTGGTTGATACTGTTGGAGGTCGATGAAATTGTCATCTTCTCCAAGACTATTATGGTGGGGTCTCGGTGCCTCATTGTCGGGGATCTCCAACACTTTGTTATTTCTTGCTAGGGCCCTTTTGCGACATCGAATCCAAACACACCTTGGGAAATACTTGAGGCCAAAGCAGATTTTTCCCATGCATGAATTTGTAGATAAAAAACCTATATCAGTGCCCCACCAGCTGCAAAAAACACTAGTCACATGAACAAAAAAAACAAATATGACAAAATCCATTATAAGGTTCAAATTTTTTTTTTTAAAAAATGCCCCCATTTTCTGTCATTGATCCACTTTGAGCCTTCCAATCTAAAGTTTTTCATTATCTATCACCATTGAGACTGCATGAGGAAGATTTTTAGTCCACGTGATCAAATTTGCTGTTACAATGCCTTCATTTTCCAACTCTATCACCTGCCATGTTTGCTTCCCGAAAGGTATGCAAAATTATGGCCTCAAGTCGGTCATGAATTAGAGCCCTTGCTTCATGGATGTAGTCATCAAATCTCCAAGGAGCTCTCTTAGTGTTCTTTAGAAGATTTATAATAATAAGAGAATCACCTTCCACCAACAGTTTCCCTGGATAATTCTTTGCCACCTTGAGGCTCCTCCAAACTGCCCTTGCTTCACCCACATTGTTAGTTTGAGCTCCAAGATGTTCTCGCAAAAGCTACAAGCACCTCACCCTTGTGGTCTCTAAGTAAGCCACCAGCCCTGACTTCACCGGGTTGCCCCTAGATGCCCCATCAAAATTTAACTTAATCCACCCTAGGGGGGGTGGGGTCCATGTGATCATGGTTCTAGGACAGACTTGAGGATGATTGAGGCCATCAGTGAGAGGTAAGTTTAATGACTGGCCTAATGAAGCTTCAAAAGTATTTGGAGGTCTAGATGCTGCAGGCACTAAACAAGTATTCTCATTAGCATATGCTAAAATTTTTGACAGGACAGAGGATGACTGAGAAACCTTATCCAAGAAGGCCCGACGATTCCTTTCCAACCATATCTGCCACAAGTAGTGATGAAGGCAGATCTTCCACATATACCTAAGATGCCTATTCAAAAATGGGGAAGGCCACTGGACAAATAAGTCAAAAATGGATTGAGGATGGACCCAATAAATATGAAACACTTGTAACAGACCTAACAAGATTGAGACAGAAAAATTACAATACTGAAACAAATGATCAATAGACTCCCACTCAGACATACAAAGATAACACCTATTAACAACAATCACACCTCTTTTTATTAAGTTATCCATGGTGAGGATCTTATTTTGGATGGCCAGCCATGCAAAAAACCCAACCTTCGGAACAATGCTTTTGGGCCAAACTTCCAAGTGAGGGAAAGTAGGTTCATCATTATCAATAAGCATCGGATAAGCGGTCTTGACGAGAAAATTCCCCATTGTCCGAAGCTTCCCGGATAAGTCGGTCCTCAAGAATGCCGAAGGGAGTAAAGACTGTTTTAATTCATTCTTCGATATTATTGATGCCCCTGGTAGATCATTATTCATTATTGGCTTCCATACCCTTCTATTGTTTGACAAAGTAATAAAATCTGCAACTTTGGTACCAAAAACTTCAATTGTCCAAGCTCTAAGGGTTGAAATGATGGGGTCTGCAGAGAGGGGATAGTCCTTTAACCATTTGTGGTCCCAAAAATCAATGTTTCTTCCATTTCCCAGTTTCCAACGTAGCCCTTTGCTTAGCAAGTTTTTAGTTTGAAGGATTGATTTCCAAAAAATTGATCCCCTGGGAGGAAAGGAATAACTTAAGAATTCAATTTCTTGCAAATACTTTCTTCTGATTATAGTAATCCATTCTGCATTTGCATTTGTCAAAAGACGCCATGCTTGTTTGGCCAGGAGGGCCATGTTTAAATGTTGTATTCTCCTTAGCCCAATACCTCCAAACTCCCTTGGTTTGCAAACCCTATCCCAGGACACCAAGTGAAAGCGCTGCTTAGATTCAGAACCAGTCCATAGGAACCTCTTCTGGATCTGTTCAATTTTAGTGTAGACACTTGTAGGAGCTTTAAAAATAGAGAGAAAGTAGACAGGGATGCTTTGAATGGAAAACTTGGTGAGAATCGCCTTGCCGACTTGAGATAACAAATTCCCTTTCCATCCACCCACCTTCCTCTCGAATTCTTTCAATTACATTAGTCCACATGGAATCGGTAGCTCTGCTCGTAAATAAAGGAAGGCCTAGGTATGTGGATGGAAGAGTAGACACCGAGCATCCAAGAATCCTAGCAATCTTAATCCGCCTCTGAATGGGAGTGTTAAAGAAATAAATTTTACTCTTTGAAAAATTTACCTTTTGCCTCGCAGCATCCTCATATAGCTCTAGAATATGTTTTATGACCTTAGCCTCAAAAACTGATGCAAGAGTTAACAACAAAGTATCATCCACAAACCTGTTCATGTGTAATCGCTCGTGTTTGTGATGATGCTTTAATTCCTAAAATAAGACCAATATTACAGTGCAGCTTTGATTGTCCTCCCAAGGGCTTCACCACAATGATAAACAACATGGGAGAGATAGGGTCACCTTGCCTTAGGCCCCTTTTACTTTGAAAGTATCAAGCAGGAGCACCATTAACAAGGATCGAAAACCAAGGTTTCATAAAACATCCTTCCAAAAGCTTGATCCATTCATGATGAAAACCAAATTTCTGAAGAATGGCAGAGACAAAACTCCAGTTTATGCGGTCATAAGCCTTGTTCATATCCAGCTTGAGAGCAAAAGCAGGTTTTTTAGTCTAGACTACCGAATGGAGGGCTTCATGAACTGTTATGACCCCATCAAGGATGGACCTTCCAGTGGACCGAATCGCCTTGACAAACATCAATAAACATAGGAAGGATCTTCCTCATTCTATTTGCAATTGCCTTGGTCAAAATTTTATAAACAACATTACAAAGGCTAATAGGTCTAAAATCCATCATAGATCTAGGAGTAGGAATCTTTGGGATTAAAGCAATAAAAGTGGAGTTAAAACTTCTTGGAATATGCTTTGTGGACTGAAATTCCTTGATAGTAGCACATACATCAAAACCTACAATATCCCAAAAAGCCTGAAAAAAACGAGGTGAAAACCCGTCTGGACCTGGAGATTTATCAGGGTTCATTGAGAAGAGGGCCTCTTTGATTTCTTCATCCGTGAAAGGCTTAATTAACTTCCCATTCAAGTCATCAAAAATTAAATGAGGAATATGGTAAAGCATTGATTCTGAAGCTAAGGCAGAACTGAAATGTTCTTCTCCTAAAAGATTCTGAAAATAGGAAACCGCTTCATTTCGATTTCATTAGGACTAGAAAGGAGTGATCCATCATCTCTAACAAGTTCTTTAATTCTATTGTGGCTTCTGTTCCTTAAGGTAGATGCATGAAAAAATCTTGTATTGGCATCACCTTCTTTTAGCCAGGTAGCTCTAGACTTTTGCCGCCAAAAAGTCTCCTCGCAAGCTAGAACATTATGGTACTCAAGCAAGGGATTTCTTTTCATCTCGTCTGTAGGGAAGGGTCCGGCAATCCCTCTTCAAGTTTTTTCTCAATGGTTGATAACCTTTCAGAGATGGCTTTCTTGTTTTCAAAAATATTTCCAAAAATTTCCTTATTCCGGATCCTTAGATTTTCTTTCACCACTTTAAGTTTACGTGCTAATCCGAATGAAGGCTCGCTTTGACAAGAATGCTGCCACCACTGAGAAATTCTGTCTCTGAGATCAGGGTGGTGCATCCACATAGATTCAAACCTAAAAGGCCTTTTGAATTTTGGAGTCTCTTCAATTTCAAGTAAAATCGGGTTGTGGTCAGACCCAATGCGAGGCAAGGACAATGCATCCCCAAAAGATTGTATTGCTTCCTGTGACAAAAAAAACCTATCAAGATTTTCCATTATAAGTTGATTTCCAAACCTCCTATTGCTCCAAGTAAATTTAGCATTTTTTAATTTGACATCCAATAAATTGTTGTTGTTGATGAAATCTTGAAAGTCCTCCATACTTCTTGCTGGAATTCCTACTCCCCCTTTTTTATCAGAGGGGTAAAGAGGGGTATTAAAGTCCCCCGCCACTATCCATGGGATATCCTGAAAAGCTTCCTTGAAATGACCGAGTAAATTCCATATATCAGCTCTCCCAGATATAGAATTAGGGGCGTACACATTTGTTAATATCCAAGAAAGGTCATTAACCTTATCCTTAAAAATAATGCTCATTACCCTTTCCCCCAATTGAATAACCTTGCCTTCCACCTTCCCCTGGATTCCAGATACAAAGAAGACCACCTGAGGTTCCATTGGCTTTGCAAAAAATTGCTTCTCCATTTTTCCAGATATTGAGGGCAATTTTTCTAGACAAAACTTCATCGACTTTAGTTTCTTGCAAAATAAGAATAGTGGGATCAAAATCTCTTCTTAAATATTTGACTAACCGCTGTTTAGGAAGGCCATTGAGCCCCCTTACATTCCAGGATATGATCTTCATTTGGAACTTTTAAAGTTTTTTTCCTCTTCCCCTGCCTTGGACTTGAGGGGGCTTAAGAATTTTGTTTTCTTCAAAGGGAAGATTTCCAGTTGGTGGAAACAGAGTAGTCTGAATTCCATTAGCTATCTCATCTTGGACCTCTTCTTTCCATTGCTGGGCATTTGACTTTCTTCCCTTTTTTTTTCTCACCTCCACGAGTCAATCATGGGGGATTTCATTGAGCTTCTAGTCTGTTTCGGGCTAAATTTGGTTTGGGTGACCTGTTGGATAACAGTACTGGAAACCCCTTCTCTGGATTGGGACAAAGACAAAGGTGAAAAATGTCGCTTGGAAGGGCTGATTAACTCTGAAAGCACTTTTTCTCTTTCTCGGACAGAAAAGGACTCATCATTAGGGCATTCTTTATGGCCAACAGGAGGAGGATTGGAAGGTCCAGATTTGGTTGGGGAGTCAAGGTAAGCAGGGAGACCAAGAATTATATCCTCAACATTAGACCCTTCATTCTGATTTTCCTCTGTAATTATTTGGTTTTCAGCCAAAATGTTAAATTTATTTAGATTCTCGAAAGGAGAGCATACCTTTTGTTGGTCAGTTTGTGATGTAGCAATTTGCTTGTCCTTACCATTGTCCATGTGAAGCTCAGCCTCATTCTCCATTTGTCCCAAACCAGAGGCCTTTGCCTTTTCAACATTTGGATCTTTAACCCTGTACATTCTTGTGTATTTGCCATTATTTCTGAAAGACTTCCGCTTGGAATCATTATTCCTAGGAAGGGTTTGCTAGCTTCTCAAAAAAGAGCATTGTCCTTTGAGATGGCCTTGAATATTACAGTCAAAGCAAAATGCTGGTCTATTTTCATATTCGATGACCTGTAATCTTGTTATATTTCCATATTCTAACTCCACATGAGTAGGAAGCTCAGATTCTAGGTTTGCATTTACACAAATCCTAGCATGCATTATTCTGGTGTGTGCAAGGGTTGGATTGTCAATGGTCACCAATTCCCCTATGATCTTGGAAATACCCCGAAGAAAATAATCATGCCACCAATGAAATGGGAGATTCGGGATGCAGACCCAAATGGGGGCAAATTTTATGCTTTGCTTTTCTGGTTCAAAATCCTCAACCCATCTCCTAAGAAAAAGACTTCTTCGGCCCAAGAACCAAGGTCCTCCTGTTAGAATACGACTAGAATCTTCACTATTGTTAAGGCGTACCGCAAAAACCCCCTTGATAATGCAATAATCTCCATGTGTCCAGAAGTCTTCCACTTCAAGGATGCCCATCGTCGAATCGTTTCAATATCCGGCCTGCCCCCTATGAATTTGCCTACCAGAGAAAAATTTTCCATCGATATAAAGTCTGCCATTATGCTTTCAGGCACGGATACCTTCTGCCCATTGGGAGTGAGAGGTGGTAAAGAATGTAAGGAAACCCTATTGCCACCTTTAAGGGCTTGTGCAAAAGACTTATTGCCCTCAGAATTCTTGATGTGGGCCTTCTTATCAAAAATAATATCAGGGGGTTCGTGTCCCTCTAATTTTTTAAAACCCTCAGTTTCCTTGTCACCGTCCACCCGCTCTTCCTCGGCTTGCTTCAGAACCTTGCTTGTTCCCTCCTTGAGCCTCACAGCTTCCAGGGGTTTGGAAACCCTGTTTCCCACCTCCAACAGAATGAAAAACATGTTTGCAAAAATTACACCTGCCTCTGCTCCCGCTTTGCTCCATTCCTGCCTCTGCTCCCGCTCTGCTCCCGCTTTGCTCCCGCTTTGAGGATTTAACCCTATCCTTACTACTCTGATTTTAGGCTTTAGGCTTAATGGAAGTGGTTAAAACCACTGCTTTAAGGATCATGTTGCATAATAGGATAGACATGAATAACTTCTTTCGCCCAACCTTTTCCTCCAAGTTAGGTTTTGATCATTTTGCTCAAGATCCTTTTTAATGCATGAGACGTGCTTGGTTCTAGATATCTCAAGACTCAGTTTCCAACCTTAGGAGCTACTTACATTTATGTTATAACATAACCCTAAGAGAATTTGACGTACTTTCATGGCTTGTACATAAGATGCATATGTAACTAAAATGAAATGTGTGTGAGGTGAGATGGAATATGAATGCCTTATATTTGCAAATGAAATGATATGTCATGCAAAACTGATTTTTTCATGTATCACAAAATCAAACAATATAACTTAATATGCTTGTGTTACTTGGTGGAGCCTTTACAAGATAATTCCAATATTTCATATTCTCCTAACCCTAAGCATAAGTTGGCATCTCAATTTATTTCTCTTTTTTTTTTTTTTTTAAATAACAACATGTCAATAGAAATCAAATCCACAACCAAAATCCTAGCTAAGATAACAATCCTAAATCAAACAAAATCTAAAAATCCTAAACAATGAAAAAAGATCTGAAAATCCCACCAAAATCAAAGAATGATATGAAAGTCCCACAACCTAAGGGCTAAAATAATGTTTTAAAATCTGCCCATTAACCGGCAGCGTGAAATATTTCCCTTCTAAGGTTTTTAGCCCGAAGGTATTCTTCCCAAGAATCTCCGAAATCTAATATGGGCCTAACCAAAGACAATCAAACTTTTGATGGTTTCCTTTTTCCTCATGTCTTTTGTCCCATAATAATACTAAATCTGAAATTCCGAATGATTTAACTTTGGCCCTTCTCGTCAAACCACCTTTTGACAACTCGCACGGTGATTATTCATGTGATTCATGGCCTCTTCTCTCTTTTCATCAAGGTGCAACAACCGGCTCAACCTCGGCTTCAATTTGATCATCCGTCCCCAAGTACTCTTGTATGAAATGTAAGGTCTCGCAACTTCAAATTTGTTGGAAATATCGGGTCTTGCCCATAGACCAAATGATAGGGAGTATTCCCTATGGATTCTTTCACTCTGGTCCTATCTCGCCCAAAGGGAAAACTTTAGTTGATCGTGCCGATCCCGAGGGTTCTTTTCCAGAGAACTTCTTAATAGTATTCAACAAATTCTTATTTGAAGACTCGGCTAACCCATTTCATTGAGGATAGTAATTGGATGCAAATTTCAAGCTCACTTTATTATCATATGCCCACTCTGCAAATTGTGTGGAAATGAAAGCTTTACCATTGTCACTGACAATAGAGTCGGGCATCCCAAATCTTGTTATAATTTGAACCTCAAGAAATTTAATCACAACATCTGTGGTGGCATGTTTAGTAGGAATCGCCTCTATCCACCTTGTACAATAGTCTGTAGCTGTCAAAATGAATTTGTGAGAATCAGAAGAATTTGGGTTAATAACCCCAATAAAATCTAGTCCCCACTGCGCAAACGGTCTCATTTCGACTACAGGCTGCAACGACATGGCTGCATTTCTTTCTCTATTTGCAGCCACTTGACAGATGTGACAAGATCGCACATGAGCATGTGCATCTTTGAATATATGAGGCCAGTAATATCCTGCTCACAGGATTTGGTGTGCTGTAGCATTGGCTGCACCATGACCAGTTCCATGCTTGCCATGAAATTCTTGCAACACCTTGGCAGCTTCATCTTTGCTCAAGCATCTCAGGTAGATACCTTCATGATTTTTCTTGTAAAGCACACCAGACTTTATCAGATAGTTAACAGATTTAAGCCTTAAAGCTCTCCTCTGTGTTGAATTCAAATTAGAATGGCACTTACCAGTCAATAAAAATTGCACAATATCAACATACCAGTCCTCCTTAGCCATGTATTCTGTATTTGAGCATTGACCAGTTATTTGTGGATCATTTTCTGCGATCACCTTTGCCAGTCCTTGTCCTCGAACTAGTTTCATTGGTTGGATTTCGAGATCAAATTCTTGGATGGTCGAAATCCATTTTCCTCTCTTCTCACCTAGTTCATTCTGTAAAAACATGGTCTTGACAATGAGAATCGGGCACGATGGCGATAATTCTACTGTGCACGATGTAGTGCCTAAATTTTTACATAGTTTTAAAAAGTGCATAAATTTGCTTATAAAGGATTGAATACCTTAATTGAGCGTCTTTCAGAGGGGCACTTAAAAATGCAATGGGTTTTTCAGCATTATCTTCGCCTTTTTGGGTTAATACACTCACCAAGGAGTGCTTCGATGCAAAAGCATAAATGTAAAAAGGCTTGGAATAGTCTGGGCTTATCAATACCAGGGCTTTGGAAATGGCGTCTTTGATATTCTGGAAAGCCACTCTACTTTCCTCGTTCCACCTTATGTCCACATCTTTCTTGAGCATCTGGTTTAGAGGTTTAGCTATCTCAGCAAAGCTAGAAATGAACTTCCTCAAAAAATTGACTTGCCCAAAGAAAGACCTCAATTATTTTTTACTGCTTAGGAGAGGTAGGTCTTGGATAGCTTGTATCCTTTCTGGGTCGATGGATATTCCCTCCTTTGAAATAATGTGACCTAGCAGTTTCCCTTCTGTCACTCCAAAAATGCATTTCTTGGGATTTAATGAAATTCCATGTTCCCTGCATCTTTGAAGCACTTTCTTCAAATCTTTAACATGATCCTCTCTCTTCTTCGAGAAAATTGGGATATCATCCACATACACGATGATGCATTTGCCTATTAGTCATTTGAATGCGTAATCCATGGCGCGTTGAAAAGTTGCACCAGCGTTTAACAGTCCGAACGACATTCTCTTATATGCAAATGTCCCCCATTTGGTAGTGAAGGCTGTTTTCATCCCGTCATCCGGATGTATAAGAACTTGGTTGTACCCCGAATATCCATCGAGAAAGGACATCATTTCAGATCCATTTACCATTTGCAGAATTTCATCGATTGATGGTAATGGATAATTATCTTTTTGAGAGGCTTTATTAAGATTTCAAAAATCTATGCACAACCTAATCTCTCCACTCTTTTTTCATACTGGAATGAGGTTGGCCACCCAGGTTGAGTGCCTAACAGGAAAAATGATTTTCGCTTCCAATAATCTTTTAACCTCCTTTTCGATCAAAGGCTCCAATAGCGGGTTAACAACTCGTTGTCTTTGCCTAAAAGGCTTGGAGTCTGGCTTCAAAGGGATGGTATGCGTGATAATGTTCTAGTTGTAAGTCTTCAGCTCATTGTAGTTCCAAGCAATACAATCTATGTAATGCTTCAAAGCCTATGTTATATTGCTCCTTTCTTCCTCTGTACATGCCTTTGCTATGTACACCTCCTTTGGATTGTCTACACTCCCCAGATTAATTGAATCGCATGCATCTTTGGGGAGCGGGACTCTTTTTCTTTTCTTGTTATTGCATTCTATGTCAAACATATTTTCTAATGAAACCACATCTTTAGGAATTTTGTTGGATTGATACGCAGTTTCACTTTCTTCTGTTTCATCCTGCCACCTTTGTTCCTCATCGATCACCTGATTTTCAAAAATACCCGAGTTCATGACAAACTTGAAGATGTGCCTGTCACACTCAAAAACCTGGAAATTCTTCACATTATCAGGTATCGATGGACAAGGAACCAGCTCAATGGAAAATTTTTTACATCTTTTTATATCCACCGGGTTTAACATGCCCACGGCGACTACAAGAGAGTCTGCTATTCGATTTCCTCTCCTAGAAATAAGGGCTATTTTGAATGCATCAAACTCCTCCATGATGTCCATAACCCTAGTCCTATAAAGGCTCAGTCTTTTGTCGTGGCATGTATACTGTCCTTTGATTTGTTTGAAAACCAACTTAGAATCTCCCAAAACCTTCAAGCATTTAACATGTTTTCTCAATGCTAGACGTAAACTGTAGATCAATGCTTCGTATTCTGCCACATTGTTTGTGCAAGGAAATTGTAGTCTGTAGGCAGCCAATAATGGTTTACCTCCTGGACCAGTGAGCTCGACTCCAGCTCCTACTCCCTGTCTAGATTTTGATCCATCAAACTTGAGCAACCACGTGTAATCCTTTTCCTCAGAAGAACCACCATGACACACCTCTTCTTTAAGTTCATCAGCAGCTTTCTCAACATCAAGAGCATAGACCCCTAGGTCTGGCTCAGAAAACCGAACCTCATTCGGCTTGTTAAAATCCGTTATAATCTCCTTAATCCTCGGTTCGTTTTCCACTCTGATTTGGTTAGCAATGCCCTTCCATGGCAGCCACATATGCGAGCAGTCTGTTGCAAAATAGCCATTTAGCATTTTCATCCAATCTCTCGCAAGTAACATTCCATACCTACTTGGGATGTTAACCACCAAAATGTCTACAACCTGCTGGACCCTGGGTTCAAAATTTAATTGAATCTTGACATCATATAATGTCCCTACTACATTTACCTCTGAACGGTCCAATTGCAAGACCGTGCATTTGGATGAAATCGGTTGTAGACCTAGCATTAAATATATCTCCGTAGGCATGAGGTTTCTCGTGGCTCCTGTGTCTACCAAACATTTATGCAAGTTCTTACCCGCAATTCTCAGAGTTAATAAGAATGGCGGGACATCCCTTCTCTCCTTTCACAAAATCATATGGGATTCAGCTCTTTTTTCCTTCCACATCGGATCAGGTGAGTTCAAAGCTCTTATCAATGCCTCCTTTTGACCAGGCAATTTAGCTGCGTCCAGGAATGAAAGGCTAGATTTGGACTTCTTCATATCCTCCACTACGTCATAATTTGGTTTTTCAAATTTGACTGTCTTCTGGACGTCATTAGACATTTCTCTTCTGAGTGGAGGGGGAGGGTTGTTACTTGCATTTGTATCTAGAGGAAGAATAGAACTGTTTGGAGGTGTTGATGAGGTTTTAGGGGCTTTAGACTTACTCCTAAAATGGTACCCATGAGTCCCCTTTCTAAAATCTCGAAAAGCTTGCACCTCCTGTTCCAAAACTTCGTCTTCTTCCTCCTCGCTCTCACCCTCTTGGTGATATACTGTTTCCATCACCATAATATTTTCATCGTGCTGATACGATGGATCCTCATTTGATACGAGTTCCAAATCATCAACTTGTGCCTGAAGACAATGAGTGTATCTAGCGATCTCAGGACAATTCCTCTCATTGTGTTCTTTTTTGTTATGTAACCTGCACCCTCTTTCCCATGCCAAATCTAAAATATTCAAAAGAGAATTGGATTGGCTAGGGCCTGCAGAAGCATCTAATTGATTAGCAATGGGAGTAGGAACTCCCCCATTGTTTGGCTTAGTGTTCCAGTGCCTCCCTCTATTGTTAAAATTATGACTTGGGTGAGGGGCACGGGACTCATGCTTTTGTTGTTGAACCCTGTCATTACTTAGTTTATGCACTAGTTTCTTGAGCTCTTCGACTTTCGAAAAGACATCCTTCGGTGGAACCACATTGTTGTTAACCCCCATTGGATTTGCATAATTTATGGGGTCTTGATTCCACATTTGGGTGGGGTTCTGAGGAATTGGATTCCCATATGGATTGATACCTTGAATTGGGATTGGATTCGGAACAAGAACTATGGCTTGAGGATTGACTTGACTAGTTTCCTACGTAGTTGATTGACTGTTCTGCAAAAATGTAGGAACAGGTGGAATGGCTATGATTGGTTGGATTGGAATGGGTGCATATGCGGGTGCTGGTGGATACGGCTGCTGATATGGGAAGGCATTCATACTTGGCATTTGTGGTGCCATGAGTTGATTTTCCTGGGGAACTTGACCATATGGAGCACACTGTCCCATCATAGGCATCTGGGTAAACCCGTAGCCTTGCGGTGTCAATTGCTGCTCAATAGTCATGGCTTCATTATAGGCCAAAGCCAGCGTGGTGACCTGAGGATTACACCTTGCAAACATGGCTGTCATGGGGTCCAATGCCCCAAAATATATCTGCAAAGCTATTGCAGGATCGATGGCAAAATGTCTAATTGCTCTGTTATAGTTCTTTTGGAATCTCTGATTAAACATTCGGATTGGTTCCCCTTGGCCACGTTTGCATGTAATAAACTGATTGTAAATAGTTGCGGGATCTAAGGGCGACCTAAATTGATTGACAAATGCATTTTCCATTTGTGTCCAAGAGGTGATTGAACCAGTTGGCAAGCATATATACCATTCATATGCTATTGGATCCAAGCTCATGGGGAAAAGTCTGCAGGCTACATCTTCATGCTGAACTTGCAACCTAATTAAAACATCTCTATAGGCTTGGATATGTTCTTCTGCTGTTCTTAGGCCATCTGGCTTGTATTTAGGCAAAAATATTTCAATGTTCTTGGGGATTTCATGGATATCCCCAGCAATATTCAAAGGAGTATTGTTAGCTCCATACCAAGGAGCTGTTGGAGCTTGAGCCATTTGACTCAAAATTTATGTAGAAAGACCTACAATAGCAAAATAAATATTACAAACTATAGGCACACTAGGGGCAACGGATATTACTGGTGTAGGTCCACTCGACGTTCCTAGAGAAAACAGGCCTTTTGCTACTGGAGTGCTTACGACTTGCTTGACTTTACCCTTGGGAGTACCGATGAAGGTCGTGAAAAATGGTTTCTCCGGTTGTTTGAGACCCTGGTCGCAATACGGCATGGTGGGTCCAACCTGCCTAAGGAAACCCTCGGCTAGTTCGAAGAAAACCTGCAACAAATACAAAAACAGTGTTGCAGTTTAGCCGTAAATAATTTCAGAATTAAATCAAAAACAAAATATTCAAATATAAAAATTGAAATAGATAAACCGATTTGGCCCTCCTTCTAGCGCCAATCTGTTGAGTGGTGTTTTAACCCGATTGTGAAAACACACTCTCCTGTAGGATTCGAGTCCTAAATCCTCTGCTTGCAAAAAAAACGATTTCTCCAAGGTTCTTATTATGCTAATTATTGATTATCAAGGATGCTGTTTAAAATGAAATGCTAAGAACACCTTAGGGTTTGCAAGTGGATGTTAACAAGGGGCACTGTGGTTTATTAATTTTGAAATTTCAATGGACTCAAAATGAATAAAATCTGTTTTAACCTTTAATTATGATGGATTTTCAGTGATTTATTCAAACACAGTAATTAAACTGCTGAAAATAAAATATGGGTTTGAAAAGCAAAGACAAAAGTAAACAAAAGTAACAATAAGAATAGATTACAATGTGAAAGTCTGTCATTAATCTGATGAAACCGAAGATACTGAGGCTTTCCACATGCAACCTAACCTAATGAACCCGCACATCCACACAATCCAAATAGGCCAAGTGCGAGTCTCGAGGGTTTCTGTGGTAATTCCAGAAAATAGGTATTCGCATGAAGCAACCAAGAGATCTTGCATTAACTTCACCTAAAAACCTAAGAAATCTGGAAGGGAAAGATAGACATTAAATAATGCATGCAGAAGTAACTCCTTCTTTCTCATCCAAAAGATGCCAACTCTCTTTATTTTGTATTAAAGAGTATTTCTATTACATTCAAAAATGTTCCAGGTGTAAAAGAAAATGCCAGAACAAAAAGAAGGAAATTTCCCAAGTACGGGCCCAGAATAACACAAGGCTCTCGTCTCTACAACTCCGTATTCGGCAATTTCCAACCCCCTTCTTCAATTTGCAATTCTGGTCTTATAATGTTTGACGCGGCTCTTCGATCTTCTCTGTCGCTTCATTTCACCTTCCTGCACATGACCCCTCAAATTCCTGCTTTTTCTCGCTTTGATTTACGCTCAAATTTGAAAACGCTTCAAAATTCATCTCTGCATGTAACGCCTCTGTAAGTTTGACACTTGCACGCCATGTGTCATGCATTTCCTGCACCCCCTGTAACGCTTTCTTGTGCAAAAACCCAACAAAATTGCAAGTCCGCCTGTTCACCTTCTTAGCCGCGATATGGCGACATGTCGCGAAATCGCGACATGTCGCGATATCGCTACCTGCTTCCCTGTCGTACGCCTTCATCAGCTCCCCATAGCGATGTCGTGACCGTTTTTCATTTGTCTACCTCCGGCAACTTCTCGTAGCGATATCGCTACCCTTTTAACATTTTGAGCCCTCCTCTTCGAATGGTAGCGATATCGCTACCACTTTCTAACTTTGACCCCTTTTCAAAATGTGGTAGTGATATCGCTACCACCTTGGCCTTGCAGCGTCCCTTTGAAATGTGGTAGCGATTCGCTACGACTTTCGTTTCAAGCCTTCTCCTTGTGACATGGTAGCGATTCGCTACCATTTTTGTTTCAAGCCCTCTCTCACTAAACTTGTAGCGCTATCGCTACCCTCCGACTTTGAGACTGGCATTTATGAAATTTGTAGCGATATCGCTATCGTTTTGATCTTTGAGTCTTCCTTCCGCAAGGCGTAGCGAAATCGCTATCGTTTCTCTGTCGGGCTTGATTTTCATTTTCGTCGTGATTTCGTGACATCTTCCTTGTACCGTACAACTATGTCAAAATGCGTCACAAAATCGCAACACCATTCATCATCCGTACGTCTTGGCAAAACCTGTCGTGATATCGCGACGTTTTTCCCCCTCGGACCTTCATGCAGCTTTCTGTCGTGATATCGCTACCGCTTTTCTATTTTGTTGCCGTTGACCACGTTGACTGTGATTTTCCAACATGTCGCGATTTCGCGACAATTTTTCAGCTTCGGTCGCGATTTCGCGACATGTCGCGATTTTGCTACCTGTCGCGATTTTGCGACCCCTTTCTACACTTGTGCATTTTCTCTTTTTCTTCAATTCTGGCATCTGGGTCACTGAGATCCTTCCCTGCAAGCCTGCAAAAAGGTGGGTCCCCAATTTTGGGGTGTGTTGTGGATCAACCACAACACATCCCCAAACTTAACCAAACATTACCAATTAAATATCTCAGCTTTGAGGAGATGAATAAAAGACAAGCAAAATGCCTCTATTATCATTGCGATGAGAAACTTATACCAAATCATAAATGCATTATACAAAATTTATATATTCTAGATGAAACTGATCCTTGTAGCTCAAAAAATGAAGAAAATAAGATCAAGGTAGAAGTGGTGATGGATACACCCGAGGATAGTGCTGAAGACACACCATAAATTTCTTTCAATGCCCTCACTAGTTTTTCTTCTCCATAAACTATGAAATATTAGGGGTACTTCAAATGACAAAACCTCATTGTTCTTATTGACTCAGGTAGCACATATAACTTCATTGACCCACATATGGCAAAATAGGCTAATTTTTATATACAACCTTGTAATAGTTTTGAGGTCATGATTGGCAATGGAGGAAGAATCACATGCAAAGGGAAGTGCCAAAATATTAAGCTCACCATGGGTGATTACAATTTGAAAAATGACATGTATGCACTTCCATTAGGAGGATGTGATATTGTCTTAGGAGTGCAATGGTTACACACACTTGGGATAATCCAATGGGATTTTGAGGTATTATGGATGAAATTCACAATAAAAAATAAAACATATACTCTTAAAGGATTACAATCAGGCCCTTCCAAAATAGTAATCTCTCACCAAATGGAGAAAATTATTCACAAAGGAGGCAAGGGAATGGTTGCCCAACTATTTTCTATTCAAGCCATCGATGAGGAACAACAAGAGGTACTAGAATTACAACTTCTAACACACCATTCTAGAATATTTAATGAACCAAAAGGGTTGCCTCCTCATCATAGTCATGATCATGCAATTCAACTTCTTCTTGGGCATCAACCCCCAAATATCTAACCTTATCGATATCCCTACCTATAGAAAACTAAAATTGAAAAACTTGTACAATAATTATTAAAGGTAGGAGTTATCCGACCTAGTGTTAACCCTTACTCTTCCTTGGTTTTATTGGTTCATAAGAAGGATGGATCATGGCGTCTGTGTGTTGATTTTCATTCTCTTAAAAAACTCACCATTAAGGATAAATTTCCCATCCCAATCATTTATGAGTTGTTGGATGAGCTTCACGTGGCTAGATACTTTTCAAAATTGGATTTACGATTAAGATACCATAAAATTCGAGTTAGAAAAAACAATATTCCAAAAACTACCTTTCAAACTCATGAAGGGCACTGTGAATTTTTGGTCATGCCTTTTGGCCTTACCAATGCTCCAACATTCCAAAGTTTAATGAACCAAGTATTCTTCCCTTATCTTTGAAAATTTATTTTAGTTTTCTTTGATGATATTTTGATTTATAGAAAAACATGGGAGGATCACTTGCTTCACTCAGTATCAACATTAAAAACCCTAGGGAAAACCAACTATATGCCAAACACTCAAAATATTCTTGAAAGGCTTGCATGATTTTCTAGGTTTAACTGGGTATTATCGTAAATTTTTAAAGACTATGGAAATATTGTTGCCCCCTTGATAGATTTACTAAAGAAGAATGCTTTTATTTGGTCCTCCACGGCTGAAAATGCTTTTTTCAAATTAAAGGACACATGTGTTCCACTCTTGTGTTGGCCATGCTAGATTTTTCCAAACCTTTTGTGATTGAAAGTGATACTTCTAGAGTCATATTGAGAGTCATTTTCATGCAAGACGAATGACCTTTCACTTTTACTAGCAAGGTATTTTATAGGAATATTTTAGCTTTCTCTACATATAATAAAGATTTATTGACTATCATTCATGAAATCCAACATTGGTGACCATATATCATTGGTCAACATTTCATTATCCGTATCGATCACCATAGTTTAAATAATTTTCTTAAGCAACGTATATCCACTTCTAAGCAAACAAAATGGGTTACTAAACTATTAGTGTATGATTATGAGATAATATATCATAAAAGAAAGGACAATGTGGCCATCGATGCCCTCTCCCAAAAAATTTAATAATTACCCTAGTTGCACATGCTCTCATCCCCTATTCCCCAATGGATAGACCAAGTAACAAAATAATGGTTTAGTGATACTTCAACGCAAGCATTAATTCAGCAAATCCAACAAGACCCCACCAGTAAGCCTCCCTATACTTGTAGCAATGGCATACTTAGGTTCAAATGGCATATTTTCCTATCTCCTACCACATTATATTGAACCAAACTACTCCATGAGTTACATGCCATGCCTACAATAGGACATTTAGGATTTCTCAAAACTTATAAAATAGTGGCTCGATATTTTTATTGGGTAGGAATGAAACAAGATATCAATATATTTGTGGCGGAATGTGAGATTTGCCAAATACAAAAGGGAAAGACCATGGGTGCCCCTAGCCTTCTTCAACCTCTCCCTATTATGACCAAAACATGGACCTATATTTTGGTGGAATTTATTGAAGGTCTTCCCAAATCATCAAGAAAAATTATTATTATAGTTATGGTGTATCGATTTATGCTAATTTTTTCTCATTAGCCCACCCTTACATGGCTATTACCATCACACAACTATTTCTTGATAATATTTTTAAACTACATGGTATGCCATCTACCATCATCAGTGACCGTGATCCCACCTTCACTAGTCACTTTTGGAAGGAATATTTCAAACTCCAAGGCACTCATATCTATATGAGTTATTCTTATCATCCCAAAACCAATGCCCAGACTGAGATTGTAAGTAAATATTTGGAAACCTGTGTTGTTTTACTTCTACTCAACCCATTCATTGGTTCAAATCACTTCCTTTAGTAGAGTTGTGGTATAATAATGTGTATAAGTCTGCCTTTAAAATAATACCCTATGAAGCCTTATATTACCAATCCCCATCAACTATCATATCTTATATTCTAGGATGTACCAATGTCACCGTTATGGATTTCAAACTCTCTACTCATGCTAATATATTTCTCCCTCTCAAATATAATTTAATCACAACCCAACATCACATGAAACAACAAGCATATCAACATAGGATTGAACAAAAATTTCAAGAAGGTAATATGGTATTTCTTCAACTTCAACCTTATTGCCAAACCTCTCTCAAGCTCAAGGGTTCACAAAAGTTAGCTCCCAAGTTCTATGGGCCTTATAAAATTCTACAACGCATAGGACCCATTGCTTATAAATTGGAATTGCTTGAGTCTTCCAAAATTCATCTCGTGTTTCATGTATCTTACCTTAAACTAGTAGTTGGTGCACACATTACAATACAAAATTAGTTACCTAACTTCACCAAGGATGGATCACTTGTAGTTGAAACTAAAGCCATATTGGGTCGTCATGATCACCAACTTCACAATCACACCATCACCAAGCTTTTGATTTAGTGGTAGGGCTTACCTTTTGAGGATGCTACTTGGGAAATACTTCATCAATTCCAACAACAATTTCCTCACTTTCAGTTTTGAGGACAAATCTTATTTTAAGGAGGGTGGCATGTTAGGATTCCATATCCTAACCTATTTTTATCACTTATTTATTTAATTATTTATGTTTTATAATTACAAATGGACCATTGTGTCCTTTCATAATAACCCTAGATAGATATAAAATAGGGTAGATAATGTTGTAGGAAAACATCCATGAAGAAAAGAATATATATTTATTTAATTTCCATTGGAGGGTCCTTCCTTACCAGTGCAATAATGATTCTCTTTAAAACCATGATTCTTTGTTACATATACAATTTCTAATGAATATTTCCAATTATTTATTGCAATTATTAAGATAGGATCAAAAATCCTATCACCCTACTCTAAGGATCACTTTTAAGGATGGTTGTTTGCATTGTTGAACTTCACATAGGCTTTTAAGGATGGTTTTTTACCCTTCTACCAATAAGACTTCTATCCCCTACATATTTACTAGGGCCTCCACCAAATCCTTCTTCTCTTAGTCTTATTCTACCTTTTAGGGAACGTAGGGGATACCTATGAGTTTTTGGGGACACAAGACCTTCCTGACCATAAGAAAATTAAAAATGGGAAGCAATTTCAAATATATTTACTTGTGAAGCATTATTAAAAATATTACTAGAGTGTAATCCGGGATTTGGATCTACTTCCTTCAAGGAAGAGGAATTTAAGGGTCATGCTTGCCCCTCAATTGCACACTTACCTTCTTCTAGTGGAGACTTTGTATGAGATTTGGTAGTAGATTTGCTTTGAAATCTTGTATTTGGGTCTAGAAGCATGACATCAAAATTTTTCTCTAAGAATACTAGTCTTATTTTAATATGAGATGATTCTAAATCCATCACTTGATCTAGCACAAAAATATTTATCTCCACCTTCTCTACATTTTTTGTTTTTTCCCCTAATTTCTCTAGCTTGTGTTCCTTATGCAATGATTCAATAATATAATCAAAATATAAGTTATGTGCTTGAATGGAAAATTGCATTTCATTCTCACCTTGAATATCCATCTATCTTCCTTATGATGTCAAATATTCCTTGAAAAATTAAGAGAATAATCACTTGCAATATGCCCATAATTATGACAACATGAACACCTAAAAGACACGCAAATATAGTCTAAGGTTTGAACATGCATCCCTTTGTTATACTTCATCACAATTTACCCTACAAATCTATATCTCTAGTCCACATGAAAATTAATCCTAGCCACTATCCTCGCACATGAGGATTTATACCTCTCGTTCACCTCCAAGAAAGAACCAATGCAGTTTTCTATGTCTTGGAAAACATATCTAGACCAAAATTTTAATGGTAACCCTAGTAACTTTATCCATACAAGGTGATAAGGTATTCAAGTAGACCTAGGGTTAAAACAAGGATTCCACAGTTTGAGAATTAACAAAGCTGACCCCCAAAACCATTTCACTAACATAATCTTGGCCACATATTCCTTAGTCTTGAACTAAAATGACAACCATTCTCTTACTAGAAATGAAAAATTATGCACATACCCTAAAAATTCCATTCATTCCTGTTGGGCACTGAATTGCATCAAGTTTTACTCAATACTGTGGTTGTCTATCTTCCTACTTTCTATCCAGGCTTGCACCCGATAGCTACAACTCAACACTCAACATTGGATGGACCAAAATAGAGTTTTCGATCCAACCTCCAGAGTAGGTTGGTTCCTTGTCAACTTAAATAGGATGTTGACACAATTATGCTCACTTAGGGTTTGAATATTAGGGTAAGAAAAGGTTAGGGTTAGAGAAATGTGAACAATAGTGGATGGATAGGCTAACAACATTGCACCACAATAAAAAGCTCCAAAAAACTAACCCAAAGACACATAACTCAGACCAACATTATCTCAAATTGGATGATTCTTCATTCATTAATGCACAGTAGAGAAATATTGCAGACAATGATTTCAATATCCAGACAATGATAATCCAAATAACAAAATTCACCAATATCTAGATTCTATAGAAATGCACTTCCTAACAATAAATATCAATCTTAGAAGCAGATTTCAATTACTTTAACAGCTAGTAATCCATTAATTTGGCACAAACTAACCACTTAAGTATTCACAGAAATGCAACTAAAGAATTCGAACCTCTGATATCAAGCATGAAGATACAAATTTTGAGGCGAAGATCAATGTAATGCTCCTTCCATTAGCTCTTGGGAATATTTATAGTAGCACAGGCAAACACACTAGAGCCGACCCTTAAAAATGAGGGTTCGACCTCTACTTATAGTTTTGCAAAATTAAAATTATCAAGAACATTACAAAGATCAATTTTTGACAGTGCAATAGAGAGTTCTTGCTGGCATTTTCTTACTGGTACACCCTCTAGGAAATCCATTGTAAGTGGACCACCATGGCAGCTCGGGGCCTCTACAACTTGTTGGTCGCTTGGCACAAACTAGAGTTTAGGCCATTGGAGATTATGCATCATCATTGATCCTTCTTGGAAGCCATCTACCACCATCGATCTGTAACCACCTCTGGTTCTATCTTCTTGAAAACCCTCGATGCTTCGGCTTCCTCTCCAACTAACTATTACAACTCTAGTGAAGAAATATCTTTAAATACCTCAGATTCTTTGACACAATCTCCACCATTGATCTCCCCCATTGTATGGCTATGATTCATCTAGATATAAGCTTATTATAATGGTGAGGAGAACACAACACCATTCCACTTTGAAAATATTGATGATATCATCCTTTATATCTTAGAAACTATGGAATACCAATCTAGCTTTGAAATGCCTTGAAGGCTAAGTTAGATCGAATCCGCTCTTTGTTCTTCAAGTTTCTTCATTATCCACAAAGTATTCATCAATCCACACAAAAATATTGATGATATCATCTCTTCTTAAAAAATTTTACGGATTCCATTCTAGGATGAGCAAGTGTATTGGCATATGATCATCAATCTGGACCCATCACAATGTAAAATGACTCTTTCTCCATTCTAGATTGTCTTTAGAATAAAACATTCCTCATCACCATTCTGAAAAGGAATTAGTCAAAATCATCTCTTGTCATGAATCCACATCTACTACGTTCATAACATTCCACCTTGTCACCATTTCGAGAAAAATATTCTATGTATTCTCCAGAATCATGCGCTCCAACACTTAGCCACTCGTGAGATATTCAAAATATCAAGCGGTCACCAATCCACACTTTTTCCTATTGACATCATCCTTTATCAAAATATTTTACGGATTCGGGATGCATCGCTAGTCCAGAGCTAAAAAAAAGAAGTCTTCTAAAATTTCTCCAAGCATGAAAATTTACTAAGTGTTAGGTGGGCTCGTGCCTCCTATCGTGGATCCACTCCAAAATACACTGTAAGATGTGTGAAATGAGGAATTTATGACTTAGGCAAAATTTGCAAAATTTTCCTAAGTATGTGGCCATTTTGGGCCTACATTCTAGCGCCTCCTGGGTGGATTTGCTTGCAAAGCCAATGAAATTAGAGTCTTATCCATTGGGCCTTAGGAGTCAAACATACTCATCTTCAAAAAATATATTTTATAGAATAACTTCCATATAAACACTACTCTCTAAAAATTTTGACAATCTGCTTAGAGAGTAAAGGTTCATATGGAAGTGATGCCAAAAACATATAGAATTCATTCGCTCATATAGAGATTATGTCAAAAATACAGGTTTTGCCATTGTCTTCAAAAACTAGACACAAGTCTACTCCTTTTATAAGGCCTTATTTCAAGAAATGCCTTCACACAAAATCTGTTGCTCTGTAGGCTTCATGCCTTTATTGTTTATTTCTGACAATTTGTCAAGGCAAAAACAAAAATACAAAACTTGTGTATATGTACAAAATAAAAATAAGCTAAGTGTGAGCCCCTTCTGGGCCTGTAATCACTCCATCCTACTCTTCTTCTTCATGGGCCTCTTCTTCATTATCTCCTCTTCTTCTTCTTCTTCTTCTGGAGTAGGTGTTTTCTGACTCCTTCCTCCAGAAGTATCACCAAACAACTGAACCATCAATTTTAAAGATTGTAGAGCCTATTTCCAGGCTACTTCAGAGGGATTTGATGTTTCTTTGAGCTTCTTATAAACATATTGTAGCTCTCCAATGTCCTCATAGTTAGCAACATTCCCTCTATTTACCAGATCTTCCATGAGATCTCTCAACTGAGTAAAATCAATAATCAATTGGACAACTTGCTCTTGGGGTAGTGGCTCTTCTAGAGAATCTATTCTAGATTCATCCTACAAATTCTCATTAATGCTCTTTTGGATCTCTTCCATGGATAACAAGTTGTGATCCTCCATCCATAGGCCTTTGAAGCCAACTTGAATCATTTCTTTGTTCAATTCAACAACATCCTTAATCACCCTTTCAATCCTGTCAACCAACAACCAGGCTCTTTGAAGTGCCCTATGCTTTTTCACCACTATCTTGGCAGCAACTCTAGTGAGATTCCATTCTTTATTAGGAATAGGTTTAGCAGAATCACTGAGTCTGCTATCAACCAACCTGTACATTTGCTCTGTCGAAATCACCATAGGCTACAACTCTCCAGTGATCTGATCTAGCTCTTTCTGAATATTGGAGAGTAGGTGGCTGGCATCATCAAGATAATCAATAACAAGTTGAAGCCCTAAAAATTTCTCCTGGACCTCAGAAAGCAACTCTTTTCTAATATTTTTCAACTCATTCTTAGAAAATCCTGAAGACTTAGCTTTCTCGATTTGAAGCTGATGCTTTAAATTCTGAATTTCTTTCGCTTGATCTTCATTCAACTTCTTTTGCTCTTCTAATTGGTCCTTTAGTTTATTGGCTTCTTGAAACTTCTCTTGCCAACCCTTAGCCTCTTTTCTCAGAGCCTTTTCCACTTCCTTTTGATTACTCAGACTCTTCTTGAGCTTTTCAACCTGTTTCTCCAATTTTTCCACCTTCTCTCTGACTATATCATTTTTCACATAGAAGGTATCCAAGTGGGCTTTGGCTATAATCAACTCATCTTCCTCAGGAAGCTTGTCAATATCTTCTGTGACCTCCTCCACTCGATAATCTTGAACAATCATCTCAGTTTTAGGTTTGCTCACTAGTGGAGTCATAGATCTTGATACTCTCTATCTAGAAACAGGGTCAACATACATGCTTCTTCTTCTGATAACCATCCTATTGGAAGGCTTAGCAAGCTTCTCTACCCAATAATCATTTATACTTTGAGTGGTTGCCTACTCTTTTGATATAGTGATAGGTCCTGAGAGACCAATAGCTAGGGGAGATGAAGATACTAGAAATGAAAGGGCAGACTGAACTACTGATGATGGGGGTGTGGAGATAGTTACAATAGCTTCTGTGACAATAGTGGACTCTATAACTACTATTATTGTTGTTATTGGTAGACTCATAGGAACCGATGCAAGACTAACAATTGGATGGATGGTTGTACTTGGAACAACATGTCCCATAGATGGTGATGATAGTAATGGTGAATATGGAATGATGGGAGATGATGAAGTGGGAACCTCAGATGCTAAAAATGGAATTTGAGGTGGTTGTGATGAAATATAAGTGACTTGTACCTCAATGGCTACTGATGACACATGTGGTGGACTGTGAGAGGGAGGAGGTACTCTTGTCATATCTTCTTGATCAGAAAGGGAGGGATATTTCTTTGGGGATTCATGAGGATGTAGAGGAGAAGAGGGATTAGAAACCATACCTTCACCTACAGATGTAGGGTGCTCTTGCTCTATCTCTATTTCTTGCTATTGCTCTTGATGAATCAATTCTTCTATAGTAAAATTAGCTACCTCTTTTGCAATCTCCTCCATATCCAATTTTTGTTTCTTTGAAATTTCTCTTTCCTCTCTTTTTGGAAATCTTTTAGTCCTTCTATGAACCAATTGGAAGGCAGCCATCTCACTCTCAGATTCCTCTTCTGATTCATTTCCTTGCACAACTCCAAAAATTAGAACTTTCTTAAAAATATGATGTAATTGTACTGATGTTGTAGGGGTAAAATATAGGGGTTTGAACTTGAAACTTTCATCCTTCTTCTTCTAGTCAATATCTGTGTCTAGAGGCTGACCTCCCAGAGCTAAGCGTTTAGGCCTAGATATTATTTCAATAACTAGAGTACTAACAACCTTTTCTCTAGAATATTGCATTTTGCTCATCAGCTGAGCCCCCTTAGGAAACTTCTCCACTTGCTCAGTGGTAGGATGAAAAGTTTTCAATACTTGGGGTGTTGTCAAAGGAGTTTCTGGCTCTTCTAGTTGAGCTTCTTGATCTGTAGGTGGAGGGAGGGATTCAGAGCCATTTTGGGGTTTTTCAACCATCAATACTATGTTTCTGACATCCTTCTATCTCCAAGTCCCAATATTTTCATTATATCTTTTTGAAAACTCTTTATCAATTTTCATTCCAAACTTGGACTTAGGTTTTCCAATTTCAATCCTCATTCTCCACCAATCTGATATTTTTACTATATTCCATTGTCCTTCTTCCTCATCTTCTTCAATAGCTTCTCCCTCAGGTTGAGGATCCTTTTTCTTTGAAGTCTCTCCTTCAATATTACTAATTGTAGCTTCTATAATCTGATGACTTGGCTTCTTGTCAGGATCAAAATCAATAATTTTCTCATAAAAATCCAACCATGGAGGTAACTGACCCATATTTGAGACATTCCACTCTAAAAGAGTAGTCTCATCATTGTTTCTGCCCTGTTCAAAATGAGCTTTGGGCCTCTTTTCAAACTTATAGGCCTTTTCTCCATTTAGGGCTATATTCCTTGTAGTAAAAATGCCATCAGGGTCATAGCTCCATCTTTGGGGGATATAAAATAGACCTAACCTATCAAGGTATTGGTCAATTAGTTGGCTCTGCCCCTTCTTGGTGATGGTAATGTCCTCCATAGTGTGGTGGGTAAGCAAAGACTTTCTCTTTCTCCCAGAACCATAGTTCACATCGATGTACTCCACCTGCCTCAAATATTCTAAGGCAAAAAGCCTCTCCATGACAAAGTGGGGCAGGAGAAAAGGTTTACCCATGAAACCATATAATCTGATAACTGTGCCCTCGATCAAAAAATACCAGTCTCCTTCTTCTACACCCTTTGTTCTCAGAATCTGCTCAGCCAAGGGTGGCAATCTAGGGCACTTTCCATACATTATTCTTAGGGCAGGTCCAAGAAATTCTAAATTGAATCTATAATAAGACTCACTACTTCTCAAATGACTTATCCAGTAATAAATTGGTAAGGGTTCCCCATCATTGGTTTTATCCTTGACCAGAATCCAAGGCATTCTGTCTTTAGTGGTAGCATAGAACATCCACACCATACTTGAGCAATGCCTAAAACTAGGAGCATCAGAGCCCCTTTTCATACTTACTAGCTGCTCATGTATCCTCTGTGCGAGAAAAGTTGGCCAATCAAAATAAATCACCCTAGTCCCCTTTTCTCCCGCATCTTTCTCATACATTCTTTCATTAGAAATACAATAAGCTATAGTAATTTTCTAGCCATATACCATTCTATCAGAGTCTAAACCCTCCATACAAGCCAACATAGAAAATAGGATGGGGTTTGCAAATTTGTTAATAGAGATAGGGACCTCAGGCAATTTTTTCTTGGGCTTAGTATCAAGCTGCTTATAAACCCATATTTTAAATGACTCACCATCATTAGCTCGCTTCTCCAAAGAGTAAAACCCAATCTGCTCAGTGACCCTAAATGGTTTTGGTTTTACTGGCGGTTTAGACCCTAGGGCAAAGAGTTTATGACAAAAGGAGGTGGTGATATTGAAAAGGGTTTTACCCTTAGAGGTCTTTACTACTTTGGCCAATGGGTCATAGTATTTAACTATGGTAGCTATTAATTCTGGATAGGGATGAACCAAATCATAGATATAAAAAGAGATATAAGAAAGGATAACACATCTACCTTCCATAGACAAAGCAGCTCTCTTCTTGTATCTATCATTCACGTTCCTTCTTAGCTTTGTTCTTTCTGTGAGGACCATTTTCGTGTCTGCCATGACTTTAACTTTGTCGAGGTATGGTGCCACCACATTTTTCTCTGGAGCTTCGAACTCTTGAACATCTTCTGAAGCCATTCTGATAGTGATAAATATTGTTCTCTCTGTAATTTGTAGCAAATTCTTTAGAGTATCACTTCGCCTTCTTACCACTCTGTGGATGCAAATAGCTACTAAATGAGCCTCGTGTATGCTTTTTCATCACTTTTATTTTTTGGAGCATGCGTATCTTCCACCATTAATGCAGCTACTGTATGACCTCCCTATTGGCACACTTTCCAACTTCTAATAATTCCCTTCGGTGGCTCAATGGTGGCATTCTATCTTTTCATTGGCTAAAAATTCAAATTATGCTACCACCTCATTGCACCTCTTCGGCTACTCTTTGGTTATGGCATGAGTTCATTAGCATTGAATGTGGGATCATTCTCTGATTTCCATGTGGCATGGTCATGAAATCATTGCTTGGCTCCTCTTTGATTTTGAAATTAGTGAATTAAGAGCCTTTTGATTCTACTGACACTTAGTAAATTCCATGCATGAGTTTCCATCTTGGTTTCGCTCCGCCTTGCATTAGCTTCGAAAGGTTCTCGGATTGGAAACGCCTTTGCTCTCTTTTGACCATTGACTCTCTTTTTGCATGGGATAAAAACCTTTACACCATTCCATGGGGAACTTAGTGTATTTTTATGCGGATTCAAGAGTTCATCATTCTAGAAGAATTTACATGCATTTAAGTGTGGAATGGAACTTTGTTGTGTACTTAGTCAACACTTAGTCATTTTTGCAAATTTTTTCTTTTTTCAAGATTTTTCAAAGAAAACTGATTACAAAGTGTAGAAATAAATTAAAGTACAAAGTGTAGAAATGAGGGGAAATAATTATACAATGTATATACATATGTTACAATGAGCTCATTCCTTACACATAGTAGAGCTTGAGATGAAAACCATTCACTGGAATCGGTTGTATGTTTCCCTCTGGATCTTCTAGCTGAAATACATTGGACTCCTTGGCTTCTACTATTTTGAAAGGACCATCCCAAAAAGAATCAAACTTTTCATGCTTGCCTGGCTTTGCTCTATCAACATTCCATCTGAGAACTGAGTCTCCAACTTGGAATTTTTTGAATCTGGCTTTCTTATCGAACCATGCTTTGATATCTGATGAATGCTTTTGAAAATTATCATATGCCTGAGCTCTATTCTCTTCCAATTGTAGCAAATGAGTCAACTTGGTTTTTACCGGATCTTCTTCTGACTCTTCCTCTGTATTGACAAGCTTAAGTGTTGGGATCTCCAAATGGATTGGTAACACTGCCTCCTTGCCATATACTAGTGCATAAGGGGAAGTCTTGATGGAATTTTTTATAGTAATCCTGTCTGCCCATAGAGCTTGGTCTAGCAATAGGTGCCAACTTCTTTTGTTACCTTCAAGTGATTTTCTCAAAATCCTTAACAAGTTTTTATTGGTAGATTCTGCAAGTCCATTACCCTATGGATAATAATTTGAAGTATTTTTAAGAGTAATGCCATACTTTCTGGAAAACTCAATATACTTGGCTCCTATGAAAGTTGGGCCATTATCACTCACCAAGGCTTCTGGAACTCCAAACCTTGAAATCAAATTTTCCATAAAATTGATCACAACTTCTTGATCTGATTTCTTGGTAGGAATAGCCTCTACCCATATGGTGAGATAATCTATGGCAGTTAAGATAAAATTATGCTCTACTGAGGAATTAGGGTTGATGACTCCTATGAAGTCTAGCCCCCATTGTTGAAAAGGTTCTTCAACTTGTATTGGCTTGAGGGGAAATGAAGCATTCCTTGTCCTTCCAACATATCTTTGACATTTATCACAGGCTCTAGTGATCCTGAAAGCATCAGTGAATATAATAGGCCAATAATAGCCTGCTCTTATGATTTTCAAAGCTGTAACTCTACCTGAGCTATGTCCACCAGTTGATCCTCCATGGAACTCTTCCATGACCTTCTTTTGTTGATCATCCTTTAAGCATTTTAGAAGAACTCCATCCAAATTTCTCTTATACAAGCCTTCTGATAGTAATGCATATTTTAAAGCATGAAGCCTATATCTCCTCATTTGGGAAGCATTTATATTTGGGGGAAATATTCTAGTTTGGAAATACCTGATCATCTGGTCAACCCAATCAAAGTCTATAGTTTGTACTATTTCCACCTGATCTTCTTCTATTGTTTGGCAAGCTGTTACTTCTACTAATGTTGTAGCTTCTATTAACCCTTGGCACAAGGCTCTACCTCTTACTAGTTTTGTGGGATGTATTTCTACATCATATTCTTAGATTTTGGTAATCCATCCAGCTCTTTTATCTCCTAGATCACCTTGTAGGATAAAACTTCTTACATCTGGATGAACCACATATACTAGGGTCTTGCTCTGTACCAAATATTGCCTAAACTTCTTCAGTGACTTCATCATGAAAAATACTTGTCTTTCAATAAAGTTGTATTTGACCTGATAATCATGTAGTGTCTGGCTCCAAAAGAACATAGGATGTTCTTCCCCTTGATCATATTTTTGGGTGAGTACTGAGGCATAACTTTCTTCAGCTCCATATGCATAAAGAATAAAATATTTACTAAAATCTGGGTTTACCAGTACTGGGGCTGTTGCAATGGATTGTTTGATAATATCAAAAGCTTATTTCCTAACTTTAGTCCATTTGAACTCAAAATTCTTCTTGAGTAACTCAGATATAGGCCTTACTTTCTATGCAAAATTAGAAATGAATTTCTTGATAAAATTGATTTGGCCTAGGAAATACTGCAAGGTCTTCTTATTTGTAGGTAAAGGAAGAGCAAGAATTGATCTGATTCTATCTGGGTCTATGGCCATGCCTTCTTTTGAGACCACATGACCTAGTAGCTTTCCTTCATGGACTACAAAGAATGACTTCTTAGGATTGAGTGAAATACCAAATTCTCTGCACTTTTGAAAAACTTGCTCCAAGTGTGATAGGTGATCTTTCTTATCATGGGAAAATATAGTCATGTCATCTAGATAAATTAGAATGACTTTGTTGATTAGTGCTCCAAAGGCATAGTCCATGGCTCTCTGAAATGTGGCTCCCACATTGGATAACCCAAAAGGCATTCTCTGGTATGCAAATGTACCCCATTTTGTGGTGAATGTTGTTTTATATTGGTCTTCATATTTCACCCAAATTTGGTTGTATCCAGAGTAACCATCCAGTAGTGAGAACCTCTCTGCTCCTGCCACTACCTG
The DNA here is from genome assembly GCA_028583015.1 of Wollemia nobilis. Taxonomy (NCBI): domain Eukaryota; kingdom Viridiplantae; phylum Streptophyta; class Pinopsida; order Araucariales; family Araucariaceae; genus Wollemia; species Wollemia nobilis. Next base: position 31,206,796 of record JAQPPZ010016892.1, on the reverse strand, counting down.
CAAGATCTGATCAATTTGAGGGAGGGGGTAGTGATCTTTAAGGGATGCTTGGTTCAGATTTCTAAAGTCCACACACAAGCGTATATCCCCATTCTTTTTTCTTATGGGTACCAAGTTGGCTACCCAAGTAGAATGTTTTATTGGGTATATGATCTTAGCCTTTAATAAATTTAAGAGATCTTCTCTCATAATGGCCTTGATCCTCGGATTGACTGGCCTCTGCTTCTACCTAAATGGTTTTGCATCAGGCTCTAGCTCAATAGTATGTTGGATAACCTTTTTGTCATACACCTTGAGGTCCTCATATGACCAAGCCACAATGTCTTGGTATCTTAAGCATAAAGCTTTGATATCTTCTACTTCCTCTGGTGAACATCGAACTCCAACATTGAGCTTCTTTTCTATACCGACTTCAACTTCTTTATAGATTTTTTCATTGACCTTCATGGCTCTGGTCTTCTTTCTGTCCTCATTATCAAACAAACTCTCAAGGGTGACCAACCCTCTTGGGATATGATTGTTTCTTAGTTGGATAATGTCTTGCTGATCAATTTCTTCTGAATTCTCTTCTTGGATAGTGGAGAGACATGCTTCTCTCACTATAAAGTCAATTATTTGTTCATCACTTTCAAAAACCTACCAAAAAATCTGCTTGTCTGGTACTGTAGGTCTAAAAATCATTTTAATTCCCTTGGCCTTCTTGATTCCAAAGTCTATATAAGGGTTGAAGTTAGCTCCCTTTGTTGCTAATGAATCATCCAGAGTATTCTTTTCTCTAGGAATAAAATTTAAATTTAGGGCATCAAAGGATTCCATTAAATCCCATACCCTATTTATGTAAGATTTTAAGTAATGGTGCTTACTGTTGCACCTATTTCTTACTTGATGGACTATCAACTCAGAATCACCATATATGTTCAAAATATTAATGCCCATGCTTTTTTCTTGTATCAATCTGAGACACAGGGCCTCATATTCTATAACATTGTTAGTACATGACCATGTTAGTCTGTAAGAAAAATTCTTTGTCCCTTCTGATTGGGATTGTAGGACCACACCAGCTCCTGCACCATTTCTGCATTTAGCACCATCAAAGTGCATGATCCATGTTTCTTTCTCTCTCAGATATTGGTTGGATATAGTAAGGATTTTCCTCTCTGATTTAGTTGAGATGCTATATGTTCCCATACCAGTTCTAAACTGACTATAATCTTCTCTGAAAGGCAACTCATCCTCAATGTCTAACTCTTCAATGTTTTCCACTAGCTCAAATTCTTCCAAGGGATTAAGATTGCACATATCCTCCTCAATATTTTCAATGTGATAAGCTACTAGTTTTTCAGGTGTTATCCTTATTCTCTTTCCTTTGAAAGGAATTACCATGCTAGAATAATCCATGTACATACATCCCCCTAGATTTGTAGTAAACTCTCTTGAAAGACATAATCCAAAATAGGGTTCTAAGTCAACCACAACTATTTCTTGCACTATTGTCACCTCAGGGGCTCTGTGCAACCTCATTAGTACATCCTTAATGACTCCAACTATCTTGACCGGTGTCCCATCTAGTTGTAACACTCCAGGACAAGATTGGGTATACTCCATACCCATCTCCTCATAGACTGCTTTAGGCATAACTGTAGTTGATGCTCCTGAGTCAATCATACAATTTTGGACTACCCAACCTTCCATTCTTAGGGATATATAGAAAGGAGGAGGCTTATTATTTAGAATAATAGGTGTCATTTCTTTCTTTTCTGATGGTATACTAAGGATTGTAGTGGCCAACCTATTCTATGGATTTTTGTTGAGGGAAGCTTTAAGTAGGTCAATCTGACCAGGAATGAATAGAGTGTCATACAGGCTAGCTTTTGATGGAATATTTTTCATCTCTTCAACAATGTTGTATTCAGACTTAGTCAAGGAGAATTTTTCCAGCCTTATTTTTGGCTCACCATATATTCTTTTATATTTTTGGGTGGCCTCTAATATTTGTCTTTTAGTAATAGAGGGGAACCTAAGCCTTTCTTGATCTTCATATTTAGATCTCATTTGGTCTCCTTCTGTTTCCTTTTTTGGTCTCTTAGGAAGACTATCTGTCTTCTCTTTTCCCTTAGCTTGAGGAATAGGGAAAGTGTCACTGCTTTGAGGGAGGGGATCAACTCTCTTTTGGGAAGGGACTTGGAATTGCCCCATTTTTTGGGGATCTACTTGCAAAGCTTTCTTCCCAGACCTTGTCATAATGACAATTGGGCTTTCCTCAGCTAACTCTTTCCCAACCATGATTTGATCAGGGTGCCATAACATATTAACTCTCCCCTTTTGATTCCTTTCAGCTTGATCCATAGCTTTTTGAACATGGTGTTGATACATCACACAAGACTGTGAGTCATGGGGGTCATTGCATACTAAACACCAAATATTCGTAAGAGTAGTATCTGAAGAACATTCTGGCTCCTCATATACTGCATTCACCCTGACCCCAATATGTTACTAGGACTAGGTCTCTGATATTTGTTTACATATGGAAATATCCTCTATTGTGACCTTTCTTGGTCTCTCTTTTCCATTGAATTCATTCTATTACTCAGAGTTTTTAGAGTATTTTGTATATCCAGGATAGCAGAAAACTCCTGAGATGATTGAGAAGGAAGGGGAGGAAAAGGAGTTGTAGAGGATATAGGCTTTGGTTGAGGGATCACATTCATTTGTGGATATGGAGATGATAAATAAATGGGGTCCATGTAAGAGGGGTTTATGGATTGAATTTGGCTACTAGTGGTTTCTAAGTTGTAAGGTAGCACAATTTTGGGGGGAAGTCTTCCGACATTAATTAGGATATTTTCAGCATGAACTATTGCATTATAAACTTGGGGGAAGGTTTCTACTCCTGATTGTTGTGTCTGTAGCCCTAAATCTGATCCAAGAGCTTGGATATAATACATATAAGCTAAACATGTAGTTGGTATGGTAGTGGGGGGAATTATTTTCCATGTTCTGCTAAATCTCAAATTGAAATCTGAGATAGTTTCTTGTTGAGTTTTCTGCATGGATGTAAACTGGTTAAGTAGAGAAAAGGGGTCAGTAGATTCATTAAATTCCTCTATGAATGGCTCAGCTAATGCTTGCCATGAAGTGATAGTATTGTCTTCCAGAGTTCTAAACCAATGTAATATCTTTCCTCTGAAGGATAGGGCTAGAATCCTTACAATAATATCCTCTTCTTTTATGTTGTGGATTGCTGCTAGATTCAAGATATCTTGATAGTGCTCATAAGTTATTTTCCTAGATCCATCATAAGTGGGGATAGCTTTAGATACATCTTGGGGGATGGCATTCATTTGGGCTAATCTGAGAGGACCAACTGTGTTCTAGCTAGGGTACTTCTGTAATGGCTGATTAGGAGCCACATTTTGTGCCATATTTCTAGTTGTAGGTCTTATTGGGGGAACTATTGGATGGACTATAGGATTTTCTTCCAGAAGCTCTTCCTCTATGAGGAAATATTGATTCAAACTTCTAGAAATAATAGCCCCTCTATAAGGTAACTCATAGTAAAAATAGGAGTTAGGGTTATTCCTTTTGAAAGACCTGGTATACATGAAAGGACACTGGTCTATAGGGATAATTCTTTTTCTGAGTCTAAGGACTAGGGAGTCGCTAGGTGAACTTGCTCTTCTCCACTTACAAGGTCAAGACAATTCACCAAATCTTGATTCCTTCGGGTTGAGATAATAATAACTCATTTGATGGGTTTCATGTTCCTTGTGAACTGGTCCCACCGGGCATGCCAAAAATTATTGGGCACTGAATTGCATCAAGTTTTACTCAATACTATGGTTGTCTATCTTCCTACTTTCTATCCAAGCTTGCACCCGATAGCTATAACTCAACACTCAATATTGGATGGACCAAAATAGAGTTTTTGATCCAACCTCTAGAGTAGGTTGGTTCCTTGTCAACTTAAATAGGATGTTGACACAATTATGCTCACTTAGGGTTTGAAGATTAGGGTAAGAAAATGTTAGGGTTAGAGAAATGTGAACAATAGTGGATGGATAGGCTAACAACATTGCACCACAATAAAAAGCTTCGAAAAACTAACCCAAAGACACATAACTCAGACCAACATTATCTCAAATTGGATGATTCTTCATTCATTAATGCACAATAGAGAAATATTGCAGACAACGATTTCAATATCCAGACAATGATAATCCAAATAACAAAATTCACCAATATCTAGATTCTACAGAAATGCACTTCCTAACAATAAAGATCAATCTCAGAAGCAGATTTCAATTACTTTAACAACTAGTAATCCATTAATTTGGCACAAACTAACCACTTAAGTATTCACAGAAATGCAGCTAAAGAATTTGAACCTCTGATATCAAGCATGAAGATACAAATTTTGAGGCGAAGATCAATGTAATGCTCCTTCCATTAGCTCTTGGGAATATTTATAGTAGCACAGGAAAACACACTAGAGCCGACCCTTAAAAATGAGGGTTCGACCTCTACTTATAGTTTTGCAAAATTAAAATTATCAAGAACATTACAAAGATCAAATTTTGACAACATAGAAGAGAGTTCTTGTTGGCATTTGCTTACTGGTACACCCTCCAGGAAATCCATTGTAGGTGGACCACCATGGCAGCTCGGGGCCTCTACAACTTGTTGGTCGCTTGGCGCAAACTGGAGTTCAGGCCATTGGAGATTATGCATCATCGTTGATCCTTCTTGGAAGCCATCAGCCATCATCGATCTGTAACCACCTCTGGTTCTATCTTCTTGAAAACCCTCGATGCTTCAGCTTCCTCTCCAACTAACTATTACAACTCTGGTGAAGAAATATCTTTAAATACCTCAGATTCTTTGACACAATCCCCACCGTTGATCTCCCCCATTGTATGGCTATGATTCATCTAGATATAAGCTTATTATAATGGTAGGGAGAACACAACACCATTCCACTTTAAAACACTTGATGACGTCATCCTTCATATCTTAGAAACTATGGAACACCAATCCGGCTTTGAAATGCCTTGAAGGCTAAGCGGGATCGAATCCGCTCTTTGTTCTTCAAGTTTCTTCATTGTCCACAAAGTATTCACCAATCCACACAAAAATATTGATGACATCATCTCTTCTTAAAAACTTTTGTGGATTCCATTCCGGGTTGAGCAAGTGCGGAATGAGGACTTTATGACTTAGGCAAAATTTACAAAATTTTCCTAAGTATGTGGCCATTTTGGGTCTACAATTCCTTAGCCATCCAATCTACCAAGGATTTTTCAAAAATTGCACGTCCATAGAACCTCCCAATAAGCAGTTTCTATGAGAGTTCAATGACTTCCCCCATTTTTACATCTTCTCCTAGAACTAATTTTGTTCTATTACTCTTCCTTTGAATGCACTTGGTTGTGTTTTTACATGCTTCCAAGGGATTCTTCTTTGGTTTCCCTGATAAAATTTGTTACCTATTTTTAAATTGCTCTAAAGAGAACATATCCCAATCATCACTCTTGTCCAAGAGTTGTGCATCTTCCTATAAATTCATCATTGCCTTAGTCCCACTCTTGAATGCTTCTAAAGGAGACTCCCTTCTTTCAAAATTCCTTCCACAATCAAATATGGAAAAATCCTCATAAGGATCCATCGAGTAGTCCATTTTTTCTTCTTCATGACCTTGTTGTAGAAAACCCCTAAATATACATTTTCAAAATATTGCATTCTCCTTATATCCTCAAGGTTGGAGGAATCTCCATTAATTTTTGCATTAGAAAAAACTAGACTCGATAGATAATGTCCCAATGTTTTTGTCACCCTATATTTCACTCACCATGGTGGTAGTCTTATTAAAATAGATCCTAAAATTTTTTCCTCTTAGCCTATGTATTTACAACCTTGGGGTTAAGAAACAGGTCATGTGATGATGACTCCATCCTTAGTGACCATAGCCCTAGATTTTTCTTCTCATATTTCTATCCGCAACCATTTATCTATTTTGAACTAAACTTGCCAACAAACCCCCTACAAATACTTCCTTCAAAGCCTCTAATGAGTTGCTACATCTTGTTGGTGATACATATTCAAACCAAGGGTTGTGTAACGGATCAATGGTAGTTGTAGTAGTGACCCATATTTCTCCTTGTCCTCTTTGTATCCATTTTACCCCTTAATCAATCCTAAATTTGAGATCTTAGACATATCTGACATCCATCTGTACCTTAGTGCAAAATCCTACTCTTTTTTTGGCAAAAGTGCAATAGTTTTAAGATATTCAAACATGTTGGATTCTCCTTCAAACTATTAAAGGGCCTCTTCTAGATTTTTTTTTTTTTTTTGCTATTGTCCATTCATGAGCAAGCCCTAGGTTATGGTTTAAGACCTATGAAATCCCACTATTGTTCTTTATTTGTATTTCAACTATGTTCTAACTTGCACAGGTTGTTGCCTACCCAAAAAAAAAGTACTATGAAGTTTTAACAAATTGAAAATTTATTCTTTTATGGCTACTCAAACCTTTGTGTTTGAAAACAAAGTAGACAGAACTCCAAAAACAAATTTTACTTTTATCTAGAAAAGTTAATAGTAGAGAAAATACTTGTTAAGACATGTATTAGGGTTTTTAATCCACCGTTTGCTTCAAAGAATTGCTAAGATTTTTCCTCCTTTTTTCATGCTAGGGTTTGATCTCCATTGTTTTCTCTAAAAACTCCTAGCTTGATCCAAAGAAATTTTGTCTAGTTTAAAAAAAATTGCTCCAAAAAATCCAACGTTGTCGCTTGCTCCAAAAATTCATAGTTTGCTTCAAAAAATTGCTTGCTCCAAAAACTTCATCTTCATCACTTCTTGGAGATTTTTGCACTGAAAAACAAGATTTTACTATTTAAATTCATGCATAGGGAATATATGCATGGGTTTCTATTGAAATGGCCATGGTTTTTTGGAATACAAGGGCTCTATCTCCGAAAATAGAAACAAAGAATTGATCCAAATACTGAGAATATAAATGTTGCACCATTATGTGTCAGACTTCTATGGGTTCCAATTGAGTTATGGGATGAATATGTCATTGAAGGGATTTCTAAAGGCATATGAAAATTAATAGCATTTGACCTAGCTACTTTATACAAAACCAAAATGGTTTTTACTAGATTTTGTGTGAATGCGGATTTGACCCAGCCATTAACTTCCTCAATAAAACTTGTTTCAAATGTGGGGATGTGGAGTAATTCAATTGAATATGAATCAATGGTAGTTTTTTTTGTAAGAAAATTGGGCATATTATAGCTCATTACCAAAAAATAAAGCAACCCAAGAAAAAATAAAAGGTGTAGTTTAGGAAAAACAAGGAGAAAGAGCTAAAATAATTAGATTTTTGATAGAGAAAATTGAATTTTTAAAGATAAAAAACCTAAAAACCAATAAATTCTAGATCTTGCAAGTTATAGTGGAAGATATCATGAGCAAACTAGATTTGGAGGAGGTTAGATAAGTTAACAAAAAACTAGAAAATGTAGATTTACAGTCTCAAGAGGAGAATCAACCTTATATATTGAATAAATATTTAGACCTAGAATCAAAAGAAGAGGAAGTAGTTAAAGAAACTCCTATAGAGGAAGAAGAGATTGAAGAAATAAAACCAAGAACAAAACCTAAACCATAGGAATTATGGTTGTCTTTGAAACATGGAGAAGGCTTCAAAGAGGTGGTATATAAAAGGAAGTTAAAAAGAGGTAAATATTTGGAGAACCAAGAATTTCAACAACAAAAAGTTTTGGAGAACCAAGAAGTTCAACAACAAAAAAATACCAAGGGTTCCAAAGGGGAAAGAATTCTTCCATAGAATAAACTAGTACGATGAGTTTGATAAGAAATACATGAAAACTTATAGATCTGAGTAGTGTGACAAATCTTGAAAGACCCAAACTAGTAGATATAAGGAATAATAAAGCATCTCAAGACATAGCAAATGGAACTCAATAGGTTTTGGTACTAAGTAGGGTGAAATATCCCATCAAAGATAACAAATGAAATTTATTTCCTAGAAAATTTATGGACTAAGTTCCTCAAACAAGCATAGGGTAGTTAGGGATCTTAGAAAAATGCATGGGATAGATATCCTTTTACTTAAAGAAAAAAAATTGGATTAGGAAAATTAGACAAGATTAAAAATTTGGTATGGAGTAAATCAAAAGGTACCTATAGACTAATTAGATGTGCTTCTAGGCATTTTTGGAATCTTTGGAATCCAAATAACCTAGAAGGAGGGTGTGTCAATAGAATGACAAATTAATTTTGATCCTATTTTGATGTAAATTAACTGATTTTTGTTGGTTAGCTACAAATGTCTATGCCCATAATTCTCAAGTGGGTAGGAGAAGGATTTGGTATGATTTAGAGAGATTATGGGATTTATTTAGTCTTCCTTATATGATAGTGAGAGACTTCAAAACTACTCTTCTATTGAGTGAGAGGCGAGGAGGAGTAGACATCACAAATAGTATGTAGGATTTTGGTAAGTTTATCTCTTATTTAGGCTTAATAGATTGCTAGGGGCCAAGTTCAGTTGGTCAAAACAAATAATAGGAGGGGGTCTTATCCAATTTAGGATTAATAGTGTAGTACCTTCTAGTGATTGGTATGGAACCTTTCACTTTTTTTCTTTAATATCCTTACCAAAAATTGCTTCTAACCATAGGTCGTTTCTTTTAGATTTTTCTAAGGAAAAAAATACAAAAGGATATATTTTTTATTCAAGATGATGTGGTTGAAGAGATAGGATCAAATATTGGTGAAACACATATGTGTATGGAACTAAAATGTTCCAACTTGTCAAAAAACTAAAAATCATAAAGGTAAATCTCAAGAAATGGAAACAAGATGTGTTTGGAAATATTTTCCAGTAAAAGAACTTTTAGATAACCTGAAGGAAGTGGATTTAAAGCTTCAATAGGAAGGAAAAAATTTGGAGCTATATAAAATAGAAATAGAAGTGCTTGTAGAGTTTCATAATATTTTAGCAAAGGGAAAAACACATTGGAAGCACAAATAAGGGGAAACATGGCTAAAGGAAGGAGATTGTAACACAAAGTTCTTCCATCTCTCAACCATAAGGTATAGGAGTACCAACAGGATAAAGGAGCATAAGCTAGATAATGATGATGTAGTGAAAAAGGAGGAGCAAATAACAACTGTAAATTTATTCTAAAATATATTTTCTAAATATTAGGATGAAGATAAGGTAGAAATGGACTTCCTTCTTGGAAACATTCCCTCACTGATTTAAAAAAAAAAGGAACAACCTATTACTTACTCCCTTATTGGAATAAGAGGTCAAGGAAAGTGTGTTTGATATGGTAAAAGATAAGGCACCAAGTTTAGATTATTTTTTACTAGATTCTTCTATAGTTTTTAGCACATAATAGGAAAATATGTTGTAGATGTAGTAAGATAATTTTAAGTCTCTAATTAATTACTTCAAAACTAGAATAATAATTTTTTGTTTTTGATCTCAAATAATCATGGATTCTCTTCCCTAAAAGAGTTTAGACCTATTAGCCTCTACAAATCCATATACAAAATACTCACTAATACATTGGCCAACAGACTCAAGAAGGTACTTCCAAGGACCATATCTTCTATACAGGGAGATTTTATTCAAGGGAGACAAATAATAGATGGAGTAATGACAGTACATGAAACTTTAAATTCAATGGATAAGAGGGGTGTTGCAAGTATGCTATTTAAACTAGATATAAATAAAGCATACGATCAGGTATCATGGATTTTCTTGGATAAGGTAATGCAAAATTTTGGTTTTGATATTATGTCGAGATAGTGGATAAAAATATGTCTCTATTTAGAAAAATTTTCAATCATAGTTAATGGCCGATCAATAGGTTTCTTTAGGGTGAAATGAGGTCTAATACAAGGAGATCTTATATCCCCATATTTTTTCATCATCATGGCTAAATATTTAGGTAAAAATTTGGGAGCGACAACTACCATATAAAAAATAACAAGTATTAAACCTGTAGGTAATATTGTAGCAGTGTCTTACCAATAATTCATGGATGATACTATCATCTTGAGTGAAGCCTTTATAAGAGAAGCAAAGGAGATACTCAATATCCTACATATTTATGAAAGAGATTCCAATCAAAGTGTCAATTTTATAATAAGCCGTATCTATTTTGGTAACGCAACTAGATAAGTGCAACAAAGAATATCTAGGATTTTGGGATGCAAAATATCAGAATTTCTAGTTACCTACCTTGGATTACCTCTTTTTTGAAAGAAGAAATGTGGTCTTCAATCATATACTAGATTCAAAGAAATTTGGTGGGGTGGAAGGCTAATATGATATCTCAAGCTAGGAAATTACAACTTCTAAAGGCAACATTACAAAACATCCCAATTTACTACATGTCACTTTTCATAATCCCCTACAAGGTCAAAAAATGGAATAGAGAAAATATTTAGAAGGTTTCTTTAGTTTGGGGTATAATAAAAGCAAAGGATTGCTTTGGTATCATGGGATAGAGTTTTCTCTTCGAAGTTGGAAGGTGGTCTAGGGATAAGAAAGTTGTAGTAGTTCAATAAAGCATTGCTAACTAAAATAGGTTGGAGATTGACCAAGGAACAAGATTTGATTTGGGCTAATATTCTTAAAGGTAATTACTTGGAATGTTTCATACTCTTATTTATAATTTTAGACCCTCCTAAAGGATCATTAGTTTAGAATGAAGTTTCAAAGACTAGAAAATTGTTGTGAAGTGGTCTAATATGGATGATAGGAGAAGTAAAGGAAATATTATTTTAGGAAGACACTTGGATTACAGGTAGTTATATAGCAAATGCAAGAGTTCAAAAGACTAAAATATCCCTTGGTTCAAAAATATGGACCACTAGTCAAAGATTACATAGAATTTGGGGAAGGTCAAAGGTTTTGAAAAGAGCTAACTTTGGATTCTACTGATCTATAACTGCAACAATATTTTCTAAATATTAACAGGTTGCTATAGCAATACCGCTTATCTCATAATGAAGATAAGAACTCTTTGATATGGTTTCCTACTTCCTTAGGTAAATTGTCTATGAAATCTACTTATACCTTGAAGTTCGAACATGTGGAGGGGTAATTTCCTATAAATAAGGTTTTGAAGAATTAGTTAATCCCAAAATTGTCTTTATTTATTTGGTTATGCTTACAAAATAATATTTTAACTATAGACAACCAAAGTAAGAGAGGTTTCCAAATGAAAAACATATGTTCTTTTTGTATGAAGGATGTTGAATCAGTTGACCACGTAAGATCCTTAATAACCTAATGGAAGCTATGTTCTACTCTTGGGTGGTCCCTAGTACTTTTAGGAAGTTTTTTAACCAATGGAGATGCCCTTTTAGCAATAGTAGGTTATCAAAACTTTGGAATTTATTGTTACCTCATTTTTTATAGGGTGTTTGGTGGGAAATAAATCAGAGTATTCAGGAGGGAAAATGAGGATGAACTTCCAATATCTAACATAATTATAATTGCACTGAGGGAGAATTTTCTTGCCTTTGATAATAGTGTGGACTTTGAGAACAATTTGGAAAAGAGGATCACTAGTGAATGGTACTTGAGAGAACCTAGAGTAGAACCTTTGTCAATCAGTTTGAAAATAGCAAACACTATATGACTAAAACTAGAGGAGGGTTGGGTAAAGTTAAACTTTGAAGGAGTTACCAAAGGCAAACTAGGTAGAGCTTGTTGAGCAAGTTGTAGCAAAAGTGTTGTTGTCATTGTTGTCAACACAGTCAGACAGATCAGTTGATGAAGTGGACATCAGACAGATCAGTTGATGAAGTGGACAGGAGTTAAGAGGTTCTTCAGAGTATTGATGATATTGTTGTCATTGTTGTCAACACAGTCAGACAGATCAATTGATGAAGTGGATAGGAGTTAAGAGGACAGATAATTTCGTGAAGCTGTTACAGGTTGCTGCATATTTTCCAAGAAGACCGAAGTGGCCCATATGCAAAATATCAAAGAAAAAGACAAGGGGGAGATTGTTGAGCAAGTTGCAGCAAAAGTTTTGTTGTCATTGTTGTCAACACAGTCAGACAGATCAGTTGATGAAGTGGAAATCAGATAGATCAGTTGATGAAGTGGATAGGAGTTAAGAGGACATATCAGTTGGTGAAGTTGTTACAGGTTGCTGCATATTTTCCAAGAAGACCGAAGTGGCCCATATGCAAAAGATCAAAGAAAAAGACAAGTAAGAAAACAGTCGCGATATCGCGACATGTTGAGCAAGAAGGAAAAATTGTCACGATTTCATGACATGTTGGAAGAGAGAGAAGAAGAAAGCAAAACTATCATGATTTCATGACATGTTCGGAGAGAAAGTGCAAGCAAGAAAAACTGTCGTGATTTCATGACATGTTCGGAGAGAAAGCACAAGCAAGCAAAACTGTCACAATTTCATGACATGTTTGGAGAGAAAGAGCAAGAAAGCAAAACTGTCATGATATCACGACATGTTTAGAGAGAAAGAGCAAGAAAGAAAAACTGTCGTGATTTCGCGACATGTTGGAAGAGAAAAAACAAGTAGAAAAAGTGTCACGATTTCGCGACATGTTCGAGGAGAAAAAGGCAAGTAGAAAAAGTGTCACGATTTCATGACATATTACAAGTAAGATTGTACAGATGAAAACGTGTCACGATTTTGTGACATATTACAAGGAAGGTTGTACGGACGAAAAAGTGTCACAATTTCGTGACATATTGCAAGGAAGGTTGTACGGACGAAAAAGTGTCGCGATTTCGCGACATATTGCAAGGAAGTTTGTACGGATGAAAAAGTGTCACGATTTCGTGACATGTTGCAGGAAAGAGAGTCCGAAAGAAAAAGTGTCATGATTTTGTGACATAATGCAGGAGAGAGAGTTCGAAAGAAAAAGGTGTTGCGATTTTGCGACATGTTTCATTTTCGCGGTCCAAAGTGAAGAGAAAGAGGAGAGAGAAAAATGTGTCACGATTTCACGACATGTTTTATTTTTGTGGTCCAAAGTGAAGAGAAAGAGGAGAGAGAAAAATGTGTCACGATTTCACGACATGTTTCATTTTCGCGGTCCAAAGTGAAGAGAAAGAGGAGAGAGAAAAAGGTGTCGCGATTTCACATGTTTCATTTTCACGGTCCAAAGCGAAGAGAAAGAGGAGAGAGAAAAAAGTGTCGCGATTTCGTGACATGTTGCATTTTCGTGGCCAAAAGAGAAGAGAAAATGCAAGGAGAAAAAGTGTCGCAATATCGCAACATGTTGTATTTTCGGAGGCCAAAGCAAAGAGAAAGTGCAAGGAGAAAAAGTGTAGCGATATTGCTACATGTTGTATTATCGTGGGCCGAAGCAAAGAAAAAGTGCAAGGAACAAAAGTGTAGCGATATTGCTACATGTTGTATTATCGTGGGTCGAAGCAGAGAAAAAGCGCAAGGAGCGAAACTGTAGCAATATCGCTACATGTTGTATTTTTGCGACCCGAAGGCAAGAGAAAGAGTATGGAGGCAAAAGTGTCGCGATATCGTGACATGTCGCATTTTTGCGACTAAAGGAGGAGAGAGAAAGTAAGAAGGCAGAAGTGTCGCGATATCATGACAAAAGTAAAGAGGAAGAGTACGAAGGCAAAAGTGTCGTGATATCACGACATGTTGTGTTTTCATGGGTACAAGTGTCGTGATTTCATGATAGGTCGCTTTGGTGTGAGCTAAGAATAGAACCCAGTCGAAATAAGCCATGTGACAGTTAACTGAAGTCGGTACGATAGTTACAGGTGCAGTTATAGAAGAAGTCGATACAACAGTTACAGGTGCAGTTATAGAAGAAGTTGATACGATAGTTACAGGTGTAGTTACAGAAGAAGTTGATACGACAGTTACAAGTGCAGTTACATGAGAGAAATATCATGCAGCTAAAATAAGAACAGTAAACTAAAGTCAGTTCGACAGTTACAGCAGTTATGGGTTGCATGCGAGAGTCAGAATTTTGTTATAAAAGGAGGTCTACGTGGAGAATTAAAGTGCTGCTTATATAGGTGGAAAGAGAGCAAAAGCGCTGCTCAAACTAGAGTGAAAGTGCTACAAGAAGAGGGCTGGAAGAGTGCTATAAGAGGGCGTTAAGCAAAGCCGTGAGAGCCGTAAGAGTGTAGTAAGAAGCACAGCAAGAGGGTTGTGTGAGATTCGTAAGAGTGCAGTAAGAAGCGTAGCAAGAGGGCTATGTGAGAGCCATAAGAGTGCAGTAAGAAGCACATCAAGAGGGCTGTAAGAGGGCCATAAAAGTGCAGCAAGCAGAGCCATAGGTATGTGCTATGTGAACTGTGGGCAATGTTGAGTGAGCAATAGACCAGTCAGGGTCTTGTAAAAGTGAAGGCATTTATATGTCAATATTCAAATTTTAGAATTGAAGTCCAAGTTGGTGCTTGGAATCAGGGGTTGGTGCTCCTTCTAGTTGGTGTTGGTAAATCAGGGGTTGGTGCTCCTTTCTGTTGGTGTAGATAAATCAAGGGTTGGTGCTCCTTCCATTTGGTGCTAATAAATTAGGGGTTGGTGCTCCTTCCAGTTGGTGCTGGTAAATTTATTGTAAAGTTGTTGCTTTGCAAAGGCTAGATTTGGATGGAAGTCCAAACAGTCTAGTTTTGAGGAGTAGCCAAAATTGGTGAACCTCAGTACATCTTGTGTTGTGTGATGCTCTCTTGTTATATTTGCTTTATGTGGTTTTAAGCTTTCTTTGTTTTGGCTTTAAGAGTTGAAGTTTTTAAGTTTTAAAGAGCCACACTGATTCACCCCCCCCTCTCAGTGTCATTGTGAGACTAACAGAGCTGGGGGACGAGGTGTCATTAAAAATGAGAAAGGTGAAGCGTTATGATATTATGCAAAAATTTATGGGATACAAACCAATCACTATGCAAAATATAAAGCCCTATACTATGGTGTTATATTATTGAGATAGAAGAGCATAAGGAAGGCCAAAATAGAAGGGGATTCTATGAATATTATCAAGGATATTAAGAAAGGAAAAGCTAATAACTAGAAGGTGTCAGGTTTGAAATGGATACCTCATCCCTATTAAAATAATTGGTAAATGTGAATATATTACATATATATCAATAAGGAAATGTTGCAATTGATTATTTGGCAAATAGTGGAGTTCATTTTGATCAAAGGAAGATATGGGAAAATATTAGTGAAAGTTGTGTAATTTAAATTTATTACACAAGGTTAACATTGTATGAAGTAATAATGTGAAATATTATGAGTAATTAAAATGCAATTATTATTGATTAATGTAATTAATTTATGGATCCAAGGTTAAAACTTGTCAAGGACAACCAAGAATAATGCTTTATGTCTAACATGTTATAGACAAGGGTTTAATAACATGTAATTACATTGAGGATTTTGTATATGTATCCATGATCCATTATGTAGGTACCTATGGTCATATTTCATTCTTCATGTGTTACTCACTCTTTCATTTTCCTCTGTTAGTATCCTACTTTATGATTTAAGTTGATGTATTCATTTTGTTTAGTTAGATAAAATAATACAAAATTGAGGATGATATCATAATGGATATAGAGCATCATTGCTTGGTTTGTTATAAAATCTACTCACATAAAGGTCAATATTCTACAAATATACTAAAATAAAAAATAATGTTTCCACAATGAATAACCCATCAAGTAATAATTCATATAATAAGTCCTAGTGGGGACAACACAATGGTTCGAGCTTTAGATCTTCTTTAGGAGGTCCAAGGTTCAAACAAAAACATGGGAAAGTCTGTTAGGTGGTGGGTGTGTATGGCTATGTGATTTGTATCTATTGATAATCTCATATCTCCCCCTTATGATATGTCATGGTGGGATGGGGATGCTCATTCTAGAGCATCAATCATAAGGGTTTATCACACTAACAAAATATAAAAAAAATCCATAGAATAAAATAGAAATAAATAATACCTTTAAGGTAGAGTAAAATTTGTAATACACTTTAAGGAAGTAATAAATCCATAAGATCTCCTAAGATGATATGGCTAATTTTTTTATATAGATGATTACAATTAATACTTGGTATAATTAATGATTGATAATTATAATGATAAGATCCCCTATTTATATATCCATCATCTAATGATACTTTGGGAATGGTTAAACCTCACCCTAACCAACTCCTAAAATCTTAATCAACTCAATATAATATACCGATACAATAGAGCTTTGGTTCTATGTTTCCCATGTCAACTATCCATAACATTTATATATATGCAATAGTATACCCATCCCTAGATATCATATCATTCCACTACCTTCAAAAATGTTTCATCATTGAAACAATGTAAGAAACCAAATAATATGTTCTTTGTTGCATTATTTATAGCTAAAACTAATATTGATCATCCATCCATCTAAGTGAAATCTTAATTGGTGATGGCCACCTATGATACCATGCATTTGCTATGCCACTCTAATATACATTAATGTTTATTTGATTATATGTGTTTGTTATGCCACTCTAACATGCATACTAATTTATCCTTTAATTATATATTGTTTCTACAAAAATATGATATCTAAAATTATAGCTTTATATTACCATATATTGTTATAGTTGATGCATTTCTAATTCATGTAGATCCATAATAGTTTTGATACTTTCCTAGTTGTTTCTTATGGTAGTGTCAATGACAATATGCTAAAACCTTATCTAATTTTTTGTTTCCTTTATCTCTTCAACATTTTATTATTTGATTATTATATATTTAGATGGTCCATCATTGAGTATTCCTCGCGTTCTTCTTTTTTATACCCTTCTTTTGGTTTTTTTTTAATTTTCTAGTGGTACTTCCTATTGAAAGTTTTCATGACTTAATGACCAAGGCTAACATTGTATGATGTACTTTTATGTAAATATATGAGTAACCACTGTATAATGTATTTAACTATTATTTATGTATACCATATATGGTATCCTTAACCTTTTAAATTATAAACATTTAATTTACAACTTGTAATTAACCTAAAACCTACTTGTTATGTTGTCTTAGATGAATATGATTATGTATTTTAGGTTTTGGTTTTGGTAGAAATACCCTCAATTTGTTCAATCTGTTATATTGTTTTGTTGTAATTCTGATATGTTAGGAAAATTCTAATTATAATACATACATTGACATAAATATTATAATAAATAATAGATTTAATTGAAATGCAAATATGACAACTTTATTAATTAAAATAGGATTACAATGCAGACTTGTTGGCCTCTTTGAGGTGGAAAACTCCTTAAAAGTAAAACTTTAATACAATATGTAAAAAAAGATGCATCTATCTATACTCCTTCCATTTTTAAAGACTCCTATCAACCCTAACCCTAATGATTAAGGGTTGATGTAAAATGAATGAGAATTAGATTAAGAAATAATCAATCGAACATTAGGATTTGCCATTAAATTCAAATTATAAATAGGTTACAAAATAGATTATTTAATGACTTAGCATTAGAAGCGCTAACATTTTTTAATAATAGATTATTCTAACAAACTAACTAAATATCATAAGATATTTAGTTAGTAACCATAGTAACTAGAAAGTAATTCATAGCATAGTAACTATCTCGTATGGTAGAAAAGTAAATGTAATAACCTATGTAGTATAATGCAATATACTACCTATTTTACCCTAACATCCCCCATTTATTACATTACTTTGATATACAAAGTTTATTTCGAAATAGTTCAAATTTGACATGTCCAAGTACCTTGTGAAGATGTTACAACTTGTTCATCGGTGGGAATGTATTGGAGCTTGATGTTGTGTTTAGGAACTTCATCATGAATGAAATGACAATTTGTGTCAATATGCTTTGTGCATTCATGATGGATTGGATTCTTGACCAAGCTCAAAACACTTGATTTGTCACAAAACATGTGAATAGGAAGTTTTTTTGGTAAGCCCATGTAGCCAAGATGCGACTTAACCATATCACTTCACACACAACTCCACGTGCAACCCGATACTCTGCCTCTATTAAAGATAAAGAAACCACCTATTACTTTTTACTATGCCATGATACAGGACTAGATCCAAGATGAAATACATACCTTGATGTTGATTTTATATCATATATGTATCCAACGTAATTAGAGTCAGTGTAACTCTTTAAGAAATTGAATTATTCTGCTTATACTCTAGACCATAATCTGCACTACCATGAATGTAGTGAAGAACCCTCTTAGATGCTTTCCAATGAGATACCTTTGGTTCTTGCATGAACCGTGAAAGATAGTTTACAACATAAGTAATATCTGGTCTAGTATTAGTCAGATAGATGAGGCTTCCAATCATCTGTCTATATAGTGTGCCATCTACCTATGATGAGTCATCATATTGTGATAACTAAAGCCCTGATTCCATCGGTGTTGCTTTGGGCTTACAATCAGTCATACGATATTTTTCTACTAAAGTCTTGGCATACTTTTTCTGAGTCACCCTGATATGATTATTCTTCAGTTCTATCTCAAGGCCAAGACAGTAGTGGAGAAGTCCTAGATATGTCATATCAAATGACTCTTTCAAGTCATATTTCATGGCTTTAATCAATTTCTCTGAATTTCTAGTGATGCTCAGATCATCTACATATAACACAAGAATCACTATTTTAGAACCTGTGTTCTTGATATAGATATTTGCATCAAATGGACTTCTATTAAATCCATGTTGCAGTAGGTGACTTTCCATTTTTATGTACCATGCTCTTGGGGCTTGTTTTAGCCCGTATAATGATTTGACCAACTACCAAACTTGTTGCTTATGGCCTTCCTTAGAAAATCCAAGAGGTTGAGTCATGTACACTTCTTCTTTTAAGTCACCATTTAGAAATGTGCTTTTTACATCCATCTAATGTAATTTCCATTTGAACTGTGTTGCCATAGCACAAAGAACTCGAATGGTGGTCATCCTTGTTGTAGGAGCAAAGGTTTCCTCATAGTCAAGGCCTTCCTTTTGAGCATAGCCCTTCGCCACAAGATGGGCCTTATTCTTGTATATGGTACCATTTGCCTTATATTTGACTTTGTAAACCCATTTGCAGCCTATGGGTTTCTTTCCTTTAGGCAAATCTTCCAGCTTCCATGTTTTATTCTTGATGAGAGGCTATGTTCTGCATCCATAGTTGCATTCTACTGAGATAGTCTAAGTGCTTCATCAACTGTAGAAGGTTAATTTTCATCAAATTATGACAATTAAACCCTCTCCTCATCGATTTCCATATCATATTCTCTTGCTAACTCTCTATCAATAGAAAGGTCTTGAAAATCTGCACAAAGATCATCAACTGAAGTGGATGCTTCAGTATTTTCTTGTTGAGTCATGCTTCATGTATTTGGATGATTGAGAGTAATATCAGGTGGGGAAGTGAGTTTGGAATATTTCAATGTGCTTGTATACCATTTGGGAGGCTTTTTATATTGTGGAGAAGGAAGTTGTTGCTCCTCATCATATAGGTATACTGATGTAGTTTTGGGTGTGAGATCTTCATCAAACACTACATATCTACTGATATGCATTTTCTTGGTAAATGGGTCTATCAATCGATAGCCTTTTGAGAACTAATCATATCCAAGAAAAACACATGGTAGGGACTTCTCATCTAATTTCTTTCTTTTCTCCTTGGGTATATGCATAAAAGCCTTACACCCAAATACCCATAGATGAGATATGGAGGTTTTCCTTCCACTCCATGCTTCCTGAGGAGTCATACCTTCAAGAGCCCTTGTGGGTGCTCTATTTAGAAGATATACTATAGTTTAAATAGATTCATCCTAGTAAATTTGATCAAGATTGAAACCATTAAGCATACATCAAACCATTTCCATAATGGACCGATTTCTTCTCTCAACAACTCCATTTGACTGAGGAGAATAGGTTGTGGTCAACTATATTTTTATCCCATGTGTCTATAAAAATGAGAAAAATTCCTTTGATGTGTATTCCCCCATCGATCTGAATGGAGGGTCTTGATGAAAAATCCCGATTCTTTCTCAACTGGATTTTTGAACTGTTGAAAATAGGTAAATGCTTTAGAATTCAACTGCAAGAAGAAGATCAACATATTGCATGAGTGATCATCTATAAACAATTGAAAATACCATTTTCCTCCACAACTAGTAGATATGGGACCACACAAATTTGTGTGAACCAACTCCAAAGGTACCTTAGCTCAAAATGAGATAGGTTCAAAGGGTACTCTGTGTTGCTTGCCTAACAAGCAATATGAGCACACTAGCAAAGTAGATGAAAGAGTAGGCAGTCCTTTCACCATTTGATATTTACTGAGTTCTAGTAAATATCCTGAACTTAAATACCCAAATATCTTATGCCATAGAGATGTGGTTTCTTTTGTGGTTACTTCCATTGCAATATGTGTTGAGGTAATTGCATCTAAGACAAACAAACCATGTTTGTATGAACCTGTTGCTATCTATTTTCCTTTATTAGTGATAAAGCAACATTTTTTTCTTTGTCCATCTTGAAATTGACATTCATGTGATTGTACAGGATTTGTGGAACTGACAAGAGATTATTTTTCAATCCTGGTACATAAAGAACTTTTTGAATTTTACATTCTCCATATGGAAGGTAGACAAAAACACTTCCTTCTCCCTAAGCTCGATAGGTTTGATTATCAGCAATGGTGACCGGTCTACCTTCTCGAGCCTTAAATGTCTCAAACTAGGTCTTATCACCAGTCATATGCTTACTAGCACCTGAATCTATGTACCACACAGTGTCCTTCTGAGGGGAATCTGTATGTGTCATGAGCACCTTGTGTGCTCGTTTAGAATCTGAACTAGAATCTTTAGCTGCAATGTGTCCATATTGTTATTTATTATTGTTCTTTGGTTTGCCTTTGCCCTTCTTATTTCCTTGTTTATTGGGAGGTTTTTTCTTAAACCAACATCTTTTGGTTTCATGAGTGTCCTTGTCGCAAATCTTATAATACTACTTCTTCTTCTGAGTCTCTTTGTTTTTACCCTTATCTTTATTAGAATAAGAACCTTTCTGTTGATTCTATTTTTTCTTACCACCTTGTCTATTTGAGAAAAGAGCATTGTTGGATGCCTCATATCTTTGGAGTTTATTAGCTTCTTCTGTTTGAAGCATATTTATCAACTCGAAAAAAGTCACCGTCCTTATAGAGAATTGTAATGAAGTGATCAACATTCTGTAGGATTCAGGAAGAGCCCTCAAAATGATAGAGTTCAAGACTTGGTATTCCACTTTTTCTCCTAAGGATTACAGTTTTGTTTTCAATTCTGCCACTCTGTAGAGGAATAGCTCTACTGTTTCTCCTGATTTCATATGAAGAGTGTGAAGCTATGTTTGGAGGTTAAGAATCATTGATTGATTCTTCCTTGCAAAGATGGTTGTTAATGCATCCCATTCCTCCTTACCATTCTTAGCTTCACTGCTATGAGGTTGGACATCATTAGTAATAGCTAGTAAGATCATTAAGGATAGTTTTCTATCCATTTTATCAAATGTTGTTTGATCTGCTCCTACTGATTGAGGTCTAGTTTCACTTCCATACACTATAGACCATAGATCCTCTACAGTTAAGATAGCTTTCATATTAGTATTCCATGCAGAATAATTTGAACCTTTGAGCAGTTGGCTCTTAGTGAGATACTTGTGCATCATGGACATGGTGAAGGTTTCATATTGATAGGAATAATATGATTGTATCTTGCACTATACCCTTAAAAGAGTATATGGAAGATGTTTAATTTTTTTCTATAAGATATGTAATGGCACCTGCCTTAACACCCTTAACAAGGGATGACAAGTTTGAGGATTTTAAGCTAAAAAAATAGAGTAAATTAAAGGGGTAGGTTTTGAAAGACTTATGATTGTGCTCTCTAGGATATTTAATGACACCTGCCTTAACACCATTCAAGAAGGATGGAAATTTTGAGGAAATTAAGCCAAACAAAGAGAGTTAATCAAGGTGTTTTGAATTTTGAATTTTTATGGGGAATAAAATTGACTTTGTTTTAACATGTGCAAGGTGTAGCACGATTTAGAGTGAAGTTTGGGTTTCGTGAAATTCTCCTTCAATGTTCTATCTAATTGTTTAATTGCACACAAAAAATATGATTGTTAGTGCAATAATAAAAAACAAGAGAGCAACCCAAATTATTATCACTCTAGGTGTCGGATGCAACTAAAAATGCACATAGTATAGTCAAATTTTAAGAGAAGGTGTCGAGTACAATCGATAATGCACCTTTCTTGCTTTGAAATATCTTCCTTTCTATTTACAAGTTTGTAAAAAAATAGAATCACAAGATATGACTTCTATCCCCTCTTAATTTTTACAAAATTTATAAAAAAATAGAATCACAAGATATTACTTCTATCCCATATTAATTTTTATAAAATTGAAAAATTAGAGCACTCCTTTCAAGACAAATCAACACACAACCCGTGTTTGAAAGGCTTCCAGACCAGTCGACACACGACTTTGGTTTTTGTCTTCCACACTTAAGCATGAGGAGCAAAAAAAATAGGATTGAATAGATCTCAAGTTTACAACAAAAAATTGCTATTTTATGTTTTATGTCTCCTTTCTTGAAGGAGAGAACAAAAGCAAAGTTTGAAGGTTTTTGGAAAATGAGATAACCTTTATGCTTCCTCAATCATGGCATGTTATGCGTTTTGCAATAGAATTGTTGAGTTTCTATGTCTTATATCTCAAAAAATGAATGAAGAAAATTATAGAAATTTTGTGGAGTTTATTGCAAAAAAAATGTTGAAGCAGGTTTTTAAAATTTGCCAAAAAGAGGTTCCTATGTTTCTTTTGTCTCCAATTGAGAGAAAACACTATTTGATTTTTGGAACATTTAAGGCAAAAAAAAAAATTGGATTTCAAGTTCTCTAAGTTTGATAAAGCAAAAAAAATATGTATTTAAGATGAAATTTCTATTATTTAGGAAAACATTGGAAAAAAATAGTCCAATTTGATTAAAAATTGAATATTTTATGCCAATTTGAAAATAAATTATAAAAAAAAATAAAAAAATAATATTTTTAATGCTGAAAAAACTGTAGAAAATTAAAAAATTTTGAAAAAAAATTATGAAATCGATTAAAAACCTTTGTATTTGGAGGCACTAGGAATCGAACTGGTGCCTCCATAGAGGCTATGTGACCATGCTAGCCAACCAAGCCACTAGCTAGTTGGAAATGTCTCTGGCGCAGTTGCAACTTAAGGTGGTCGTGATGGTGATGAGCCTTTGTGGGATTTATCCCACATGCATACCAAAATGGGATGCATAAGGATTTATAAATCGTGGCACTCCCATCCAACATCGATTGCCTACAGGTAATCGACAAGTCTCACCCACCCTTTTTGGATGCCACCATGTGGCGCTAGGGGTGGGCCAAGTTGAGTCCAAGTCTGTCTTGTTGTCCAGTGGTTGTTTGCCACATGTCGAGTTTGAGTTAGTCCTTTGGTCCAATCAGCATCTAGGTGGCACATGGTCATTTTTCCATGTGTTGCCTAGTTAGTATCCAGGTAGCACATGGTTGCGATACCATGTGTCACCTATTCAATGGTCCAAGTTGCACCTCGAGGTGCATGTAATCCAGAGATCGTTAGATCTCACCACTTGTCACATCATGATTGGTCAGGTTTAGGGATTGGAGGGCCTCCTACCCTTATGGATCCTAATGTGGTCAGGAATCGAAGGGTATTGCTACGCTCTTAGATCTTGAGGTTGTGGCCCACATGTATGTCTAGCTACGAGGTGAGAGTTCTCCTACCCTCTCATCCCTCCTATATTTGTGGAGCCCACATGGATATGTGGGTAGCCCTATTGGTCTATGCGATGTTTGTGGGCCTAGAGGGCCTACGCATCGCCTACGAGGCTAGTAGGCTGCTGCAAGGGGTCTAATGGGCCTGCACGACTCATGCAAGCCTAGTGAGCCTGCGCATCAAGTGCGAGTCCTAGAGATCCTATGTGTCGCCTACGTGGGGGCCAGTAGGGCTGCTCCTATGATCCAAACATGTGGGCCTGTGAGCCTCATGGAGAGTGGTAGAGATCCAAAAACCACCTGGGTATTAGTGCGAGGAGACATCAGGCCTGATGGTGTAGAAGAGTCAACAAGGAGGAGGTAACACAGATGTTAGGTAACCAAGTGGAACGAGTGATGCTCGTGTTATCCACCCTAGCAAGGATACCAATGATGTAAAATAAATGAGAATTATATTAGAAATAATCAATCAAACATTAGGATTTTCCATTAACTTCAAATTATAAATAGGTTACAAAATAGATTATTTAACGACTTAGCATTAGAAGCGCTAATGTCATTTAATAATAGATTATTCTAACAAACTAACTAAATATCATAAGATATTTAGTTATTAACCATAGTAACTAGAAAATAATTCATAACATAGTAACTATCTCCTATGGTAGAAAAGTAAATGTAATAACCTATGTAGTATAATGCAATATACTACCTATTTTACCCCAACAAGGGTCATATTCATATGCAAGTGGGGATATGAGATAGAACCATGTACTAAAGAAGCAATTACATTCTTAATAACAATTATGTTAAAATATTCCATTTATCTAGGCACTTGAAGTTCTACATGTACATTTCATTGAATTATATCATAACATTAGGAAGGGTTCCTAAAATTAGGAAGGGGATCATTACATATTAAATTTGGGATGGGATCATAACATGCTATTTTACTTCAAAAATATTTCTCCTCAAAGCTAAATATGAGTAAACTATTTCTATGGCTAATGGAGTGACTCCCATGTGGTATCTTCTGGTTGTAGCCCATGCCATTGCATAAGGACATCAATGATGATACAATTACAATGTGAACTTTGGTCCAAAATTATTTTGGGCTCTAGAATGATGGATCCTTCTTTGTCTAGTTCAGGTAATGTTGATTGAACTTATATTTTACTATAAATGACCTTATTTAATAAAGAGACATGATAAAATAGGTGGATCTTGGAAGTGGGTTGAAGGCTTAATTTTTAGGGAATGGAACGAATTTTTTGTAACACTTGTAAGGTACTATAGAATTTTGCTATAAGTTTTTGGTGCCCATAGAGATATAGTTATGATTCTTTGTAGGGTTATAGATGGAGGAATATCATATCCCGTACCTCAAATATATGCTCGAAATGGTGTTGATTATTGTTGAGAAGCAACACACCCCCCACTGAAAAATGAGAGTCCATCCTTAGAAAACCTCAAGCTTCCCATTTTGCAGCAGGGACCCTCTTGATAATTTTTAGGTTCAAATCCAAATTTGCTTGCCTCCTTGATTAAGTTGTCCTTTTCCTTGCATTCTGGTTTTGTTGCCTTTCAGATTTCATTTTGTGCATGCTAGAGTCCTTCATGGGCAAAGAAAACCTTGCATCGATGCAAAAGAATGCAAAAAATAGATAGAAAATTTCATGAAAATCCAAAACTTTCCCTTTTCGGCAAAGCCGCGAAATCGCGACACTTCCATTTATGGAAATGTCGCGAAATCGCGACAGGAAAATAGAAAACCCGCCAAGTCAGTTTTGCGTCGCGATATCGCGACATTTCCATTTTTGGAAAGCGTCGCAAAATCGCTACCGGCCAGAGGAGAGAGAAGAAAGTTGTACGGAAAGGAGCGATTTCCATGTCATCGTGACATGTCGCATTATCGCGGTAGGAGAGAGAAATGGGCTGCAGGAGTGAAAATCGACTAAGTCGCAAATGTGTCACAAAATCACGGTCAACGCGGTCAACGCATGCAGCTACGGGAACTGTCGCGATATCGCGACGTGTTCTATTTTCGCGGGTTGTTGATGGAAAAACGCTTAAGTACAAAAAGTGCAGCGCGTCGCTAACATGTTTCAAAATCGCGCTGCGGAGTTGGCCGAAGGGGAGCCTGAGTTTAAAGTTGCGGCGATTCGCTGCATATTGGTCAAGAAGGCACTCCAAAGTAAAACTTGCAGCGATGCGCTACACGTCGCATTTTTGCGACGCGGGCGGTTCAAAGGCTTGAGGGTTAAAGGGTTGCAGCGACGCGCTGCAAGTTTTAAAGTTGCAAAGGCGCAAGACATTGATTGAGGAGAAGGTAAAGCGTCTAAGTGTTCAAAGTGGCAGCGATGCGCTGCAATGTTGCAAAGTCGCGGGTGTTGGTTGCAAAAAAGGACTAAATACAAATGTTGCAGCGATGTGCTGCATGGCTAGTGCAAAGAAAGTCTAAGGGGCAAAAACTGCAGCGATGCGCTGCACCTTTTGAAAGGGTCTTCCAAAGCAAAGGAATGTGGCATCTTCGCGATAAAAGTCCGCGATTGGTACGGAGAAGAGAGAAGGTAGCGAAATCGCTACCTATAGCAAAATCGTGGTCATTTTGATTTAAAAGACAAAGACATGAAAGTTGCAGCGACTCGCTGCACTTTCAATGATAGAACCAGCCAAGATGGAGACGTCGCGAAATCACGATAGTTGGGAGGCAGAACTTCAAAGGGAGCCACCATGTCGCGATTTCGCGACATGATGAGAAGAAAGTTGCCAAATTGAAAGACATAATGGAAAATCGGCCAAGGGCCAGAAGGAAGCAAAGAGGAGAAATCAAATTTGCATGAAATCGACTAAGGCAAGATGCATGTCGCGAAATCGCGACATGCTTGAAAAGAGTTGTACGGCAGCTAGCAAGAGGCACGATTTCGCGACATGTCACGAAATCGTGACATGTCACGTTTTCACGGCGAAAGAAAGGAGAGAGAAACATGCTGGCGGACATGTCGCGAAATCGCGACATGTCGCATTTTCACGACCTGCACAGAAAGTTGACCAGAATGCTTGCAGCTGTAAACAGACACGTGTCACGATTCTGTGATACGTGTCAAGACACGTATCAGATGAAATAGAGGCCGACATGCAAGAAAGATTAGGATTTTAATCTGTTTTAATGTTAAAGTGTTGATTTAATGTTTATTAAATTGCTAATATAATCTTTTTGTCTTTCATGCAGGAATCCATCTGTCACTTGCGGGATAGCGGGAAAATGGCCATAAGGACAAAGTCAAATGCAATTTAATTAAAGGCGGCCATGTTGAAAAGGAAGGTGCCGAGAGTTGATGTTTCATTCCAGTATTTACGAGATCTGTCCACAAATGACTAAGCAGTTGCCAGATTTTACCGGTGAAGGCATTCAATGAGGATTTATGGCGAGAGTTAATAGCGAGCGAGATATTTTCAACTCCGGGATAGATTTGCAGAGATGGAATAGCGGAGAAGTGGTGACTCATCCGGCTCACCAACGAAATTAATGAAGGCATTTATTTGCAGTTGCGGGTGAATGCAAGCTGCATTTGATTCTATCTTCTCCATTTATGACAGTTGACCGCCCTGATTTGCAGAAGGGTTAGGTTTTATCCGAGTCTTTGTTTTAAAATGGCTTTTATTGTAAAACCCGGTCCTAGGGTTTAAGATGATAAGATTTGCAGTTAAGAAAAGATATTTTCCGTAAAGATCGGGATCTGTCCTGAGTCTATAAATTCAAGCGCAAAATGTAATCGCGGGAGGCGGAGACTTAGAAATAAAAGGCTTATAAGCAATTTCTTGCAAATTTTGTGAAATCCTTTATTTTCTGGACTAGGAGTTGATGTGCTTTTGCTATTTTCTATGGTAGCATGGCCAGGAGCCTAATATTTTATAGATCTGTGATAAGTGTATCTTCTTCTATTATCCGTTCCATTAAAGTTTGTTAGATATATGCTGTAAATCTGCCATTATCAAGTTTAAATATGTTGTTAGGCTTCAGTTGTTCCATTGTTTGCTTGGGAAATTATAGATTTCAGGTGTAAGCTTGTTCTAATTGCTCTGTCTTCACTGTGTGAGCTAGGCTACCGGTGAAAGATATCAGTTTTAACCAGCTTCTCTTCGGTTTATAATTTTCTGTTAGACCTGTTCCATTTTGCCTTGTGCTCTTGGTTGAAAGTGATCTTAGAAATCTAGACGCTTTCCTCTTTGATTTGTTCTGTTGTGAAGCTGATAGTATAGATGAAATTGACAGTTTAAGTTTTACAGTTTAAAGTTTGATAAACTTCCCTTTCTGCCTTACCCTACCCTCTCTTTGCTTACCGTGAATGATCCATTTTTTACTTTCTTTATTTGTCTTTTATTTGAATCTGTTGACCCATGAGAGCTAGATCAAGAATCAAGTTAAATCCGATTGTTAACAAGTAACAACTTCTGCAACTACTGAACAAGTTCAAGAACCCCCTGTAAGGTAACAGAAAGTCCATATTGAAATCTATTCCAGAAGCGGAAAAGAGTGAATAGACATTCGACCCGACTCTGTAACTCACACCTTGGATAACCAGCTAGATCCTAAAGTGAGTGGGATTCATCCCGTGGGTGTTACCGGTGTTTATGCTCATTCTTCACGGGGTGTGTATGAAAGCCGGACCAACATTTAATTGGCGCTAGAAGGAGGGCCCGAGAACATCTGTTCTTAGTGCACTTGAGTTGGGAAATCCGACTGTATGTGGTGCTTGACAAATACTATATTTTATCCAGAGTCTGGCATTTTAACATTTAAAAGTGGCTCAGTTTTATAAATTGTCAGTACAATTTTTGTAAGTTGTCAGTGCAGTGTTTTAAATTGCCAAATACAGAACCTGTTGAGAAGCTGCAAAGTTATAAGTGCTTGTGAAAACTGGATTCTACATACGGGGTAACAAGGTCCCACCCCGAGCTGGAGAGCTCCTTGTTCCTGAATTAGAAACTCCGAGAAGAAGTAGCCACGGAAGGGCCACATCTCTATCACAGACAGTTTTATCACCATTGATAGTCACTCCAACTAGAGCTCAAGAATATTCCTGTCAATCCATTAGCTATGGCAAATTGGTTGGGCTCCACAGCTTTGAACATTCCGGGTATAGCCCATGACCTGCCCAGAAATCCAGAAAGATATCTCCCCAGGTACAAACATGATGGGACAAGAACCGCAGAAGAACACTTGGTTGCATTCAAGAATGCACTGAAGTTATTAAATGTACAACATGAAGATGTTGCCTGTAGACTCTTCCCGTTCACTCTCCAGGAGGGAGCATATGACTGGTTTTTAAACCTCACCAATGATTCTATCACCAGCTGGAATGATTTAGAGAAAGTTTTTGTGTCACAGTTCGGGGAAGTGATAGACCCCGGTATTTTATATCAGCGGTTTTCTAGCATCAAAAGGGAATTAAGTGAATCTATCGGATCCTATAATGTCGGATTCCGGAAAGCCTATGGTAGACTTACTTGGGTATTATGTACCTAATGCTGACTTGGCATTAGAGATTTTTAGAAATTCCCTGGATCCCATGACCTCTGTCTTCTTGAAGAGAGATGCCATCTGTTACCAATTTGACAGAAGCCTACAAAGAAGCTTTGATTCCGGAAAGACAGGTTGGGACCCCGACCTTTAAATGCTCGAGCAAGTTCCTCTGATCACACAAGCTGCTCCTGTGTTTAATCCCATTCCACATCGAGATGATGCTTGCCCGATCTGTCGGACTCTACCATCGACAAGTCCATCAAGCTGCTGCACCTGTTGAGAATGTACGGAACCCGGTGAAAGAGGTCGACAATGCAAGGATTGAAGAAGTCTCAAAGATTGTTCGAAGGTGGCCAATGATTTTCCGAGTTTTAAAAGGCAAACTTCTACTGGTGACAATCCCAACGAGATACTCATATCAGCCAAGCAGATTTAACGAGCCCCCATATGAACCTAATAAAGATTACAAGGGTAAAACTCATGATGTGAACATCCATGATTTAGCTCTGCCCAACTGGTGAAGAATACATGCCACTTCTCAGCATGGGGAGTTGGACTGTCTGGAATTTTGCAATGCATTTGAAGCCTTGTCTGGTGATCTGATCTCCCCTGAAAATCAAAGAACTGCTGATGGCCCAAGTTCATCTGGCCATAGTGCAGCCATGGTCCTGGATTCCTTTTCTTTCCCGGATGAATCTGAGAATGTAGTTGAAATGCCTATAGATGAAGTACAGGCTTTCCAGCAGTACAGAAGAGATAACTACAACCTGAGAAACAGGAATCCGGAGCCCAACACTACATCAACTCCTCCGGATAACTCTCACAATGTTCCTCCGGACCCCTCTCCAAGCAATAATCCACCTCCACCAAAGGGAGGGGCTCAAAGAGTACCAGATGTTGTTGTTCCTCCACTTAACAAAGGATATAACATAGTGGAGGATATGAAAAATATTAAGGCCAACATTACTCTGCATGAGCTGGCACAGATTTCAGAGCAGAGAGACAACTTTGATAAAGACATACTACGGCCTGCTTGCTAAACACTGTAGACAAGGGAAAGAAAATAGCAAATGCCAATCTAGCCATGTACAAAGAAAAAACTGAAGTTCCCCCCTTTTACTGACTGTCAAAATTTTTGGGAAGAACTTACATAATTGTTTGGTAGATTCAGGTGCATCTGCTAATGTTATGCCACTGGCCATTTGTCAGCAGTTGGGATCGACCCCAATGAAGTACGAAAGGAGAGTTGTCCAATTGGACAAGTCAGAAGTTAAAGTTGTTGGAGAGCTTCAAAATATTCACATACAATTAGCATCTGAGCCAAGGGCTCAACATAAAATTGAAATCCGAGGTTGTGGATATCCCGGTGGGATATGGGATCTTGTTGAGTAGGGATTGGTCTAGGTCCTTGAATGGATATCCGGCAACATGATTTTTCACACATGTGGTTGCCATGGAAAGGAGTGGCAAATCAATTGCGGGTTGACGAGAGAACCCAGGTACAAGCACACCATTACAGAGTACAATGCAGCAAATGAGGCTGTCAATGTTGCAGAGGTAGACATTGGAGTCTACAATTTAACAACTGGGCAGAGTAACAAGTTTAATAAAGCTCATCCTGTACATACTAATGAAGTTTGGACACTTCATGTGGATGGAGCAAGATGTAAGCAGGGTTCTGGAACAGGGGCAGTCCTCAAAGGGCCTCAAAGTCAGACATTTTTTATGTCTTACCGCCTGCAGTTCCCATGTACTAATAATTTAGCAGAGTATGAAGCTACGATTTTAGGTTTAAAGTTTGCTTTGGATAAAAATGTGAAAAACATTCAAGTTTTCACCGATTCAGAATTAGTGGCAAGTCAAGTCAGGGGTAAATTCCGGTGTAAAGCCTCCTATTTGAAGGGATACAAACACAGGGCCTGGGATCTTGTAGAAGGCTTTGATGCATTCAATCTGACACACATACCCAGGGAACAAAATTCACATGTCGATGTCCTGGCATCTTCAGTTGCAAGTTTAAAGCCATTAGAAGATTTTAAGTGGGATAAGTTCTCAATTGAGTTAGTCCCCTGTCCTTCGGTTCCAAACAATATAGACAACTTTCAAGTTTTCTCAGATGATCAACAGATTGTAAACTTTTTGCAGGGTACTAACACCTTTGAGAATGCTATAATTGATGAAGGCCAAAGAGACACCTGCTTTGGAGCAGGTTGGATGATGACGAGAGGAATAATGAGGTTGAAGGACAACGGGGATCCCAAAAGGAATGGTGGAGCTAGAAAGGCTATTTGATGTTGACAAGATCAGGCAAAGGGTGAATTCTGAGGATTTTGTAGCTCCCACAGACAATGGGACTGAAGACCTGAACATAGGCACTGAGGAGGATCCAAAGAACATCAAGTTGGCAAAGGACTGTGATCCAAAAATAAAGAAAAGTCTGGTTGATTTTCTGCACAGGTCCAAGGATGTAATGGCTTGGTCATACAAAGATTTAAAGGTATTTGACCCAAAAGTTTACACTCACATCATACCTTTGAAAGAATTTTGCAAGCCTTTCAGACAGAAACAGAGGCATGTTAATGCTCTGTTAGAACCCCTAATCCAAACGGAAGTGGAAAAGCTCTTGAGTGCAGCAATTATTTTTCCCATCAGGCATTCTACCTAGGTGGCCAATCTGGTGCCAGTCAGGAAGAAAAATGGGGAGATCCGCCTGTGTGTGGATTTTAGGAATTTAAACAAGGCTTTTGAAAAGGACAACTATCCCCTGCCTTCTATGGATGAAGTCTTGCAAATTGTTAATGGGTCAGAGATGATGTCTTTCCTGGATGGCTTCTCAGGGTACAACCAGATTTTGGTTGAGAAGGAAGATAGAATGAAGACTGCTTTTACAACTAAGTGGGGGACTTTTGCTTACAAAAGGATGCCATTTGGGTTAATAAATGTTGGAGCAACATTTCAAAGAGCAATGGATCATGCCTTCAAAGGGCTTATGGGCAAATGCATTGTAGTTTACATGGATGATCTAACAGTCTTCTCCAAATCCAGATTTGACCATGTAAAGCACTTAGAGTCTGTGTTTAACAAGTGCAGGGAGTTTGGCATTTCCTTGAATCCAAAGAAGTGCATTTTTGGTGTAACAGAAGGCAAATTGTTGGGACACTTGGTCACAAAAGATGGCATTTCTATGGATCCAGGCAGAGTTGAAGCCATATCTGGCATACCATTTCCCAACTCCAAGAAAGAGTTGAGGTCATTCTTTGGAAAGATTAACTTTGTCAGGAAGTTTATCTCAGGCTTTGCGAGAGATAGTTAAGCCAATGAATGACATGTTAAAGCAGACTTCCCAGATTGTTTGGACCCCGAAGCTAAGACTGCCTTCCAAGAAATCAAGACGGCCATTAAACAGGCACCAGTTCTGGTAAGCCCAGACTTCAGTGCAGATTTTTATCTGTACACCTTCTCTTCTGAACATACACTTGCTGCAGTTCTGACCCAACGGAGAGAAACTGGGGAACATCCAATTGCTTTTAAGAGCACCAATTTGAAGGGAGCTGAGCTGAAATATTCCCGTTTAGACAAACAAGCTTATGCTTTGGTAAAAGTAGTGAAACAATTCAGACACTATATACTGAGGAGCAAAATTCATGCCATAGTGCCAGACCCAGTTGTTAAATACCTTCTAAGTCAGAATGAGTTGGGTGAACTGAGGGGAAATTGGGTCACAAGGTTGCAAGAGTATGACTTGGAGATTAGGCCTGCAAAACTGATTAGGGGGCTTGGTTTGTCCAGACACATTGCTGAAGTGCCTCTACGGGAAGAAGTTAATCAGTTAAATTCTGAATCGATGATTGGTATGGAGATATCATTCATCTCGCTACAGTTTGGAATTTGCCCATCCCATTTGAACAGAACTCAAAGGAGAGCATTAAAGTTAAAAGCTGATCATTATCTCCTCAAGGTAGGTACTCTGTACAGGGAGAATTATTCTAGCATTTTCCTAAGATGCATTTCTCCCAGCGAAGTCAGTGAAGTCATGGCTAGTTTTCATGAAAAACTAGGGGTAGGGCATCCATCAGGATCTGCCACTGCACATAAAATACTAAGAGTAGGCTATTATTGGCCTACACTTTTTAAAGATGCACATCAGCATGTCAGAACCTGCCATCAGTGCCAGACATTTGCAGCCAAAGAGGCCAACCGGGCCCTGCCATTGCAACCTGTTGTGATCAGTAAACCTTTCATGCAATGGGGGCTTGATTTTGTGGGAGTCATTAACCCGAATTCTTCAGCAGGGCATAAATATGTTCTGACAGCTATTGACTATTGCACAAGGTGGGTTGAAGCAGCAGCCACCACAAGAAGTACAGCCCAGGAAGTGATTGATTTTCTTGAATCAAATGTCATAACTAGATTTGGGGTTCCCCT
This sequence comes from Wollemia nobilis, assembly GCA_028583015.1. Taxonomy (NCBI): domain Eukaryota; kingdom Viridiplantae; phylum Streptophyta; class Pinopsida; order Araucariales; family Araucariaceae; genus Wollemia; species Wollemia nobilis. Next base: position 31,172,981 of record JAQPPZ010016892.1, on the reverse strand, counting down.
GAATTTGGTCTGTGATAATGGGCCAGCCTTTCAATCATTGGAGTTTGCAGATTGGGCATACCAGATGGGGATAGTTATCAGATTCTCATCCAACTACTATCCCCAAGGCAATGGACTGGCTGAGTCAACAAACAAGAATTTAATGAATGCCATCAAGAAGTCTGCAGCAGATAAACCCAGGCAATGGCATACATTGTTGAAATATGCACTGTGGGCTGACAGGATAAAACATAAGGTTGCTCTTAAGACTTCTCCCTTTGCTTTGTTGTATGGTACCCGACCAATTGTTCCCATCTCTCTCAAGTTGCCTACCTACCAATTTGCCTTAGATTATTTTGAGGATCATGATGATCCTTGAAGCCCGTGTTTTAGATCTCACTAACTTGCAGGATGAAAGACTCCAAGCCCTGGAGCACTTCGAGTAGACATCAAGAAAGCTGTCAAAAGGTGGTTTGACAAGAGGGCCAAAGTGAAAGCTTTCGATTGGCGAGACTTGGTGCTCCTGTGGGACAAGGCTCATGAGAAGAAGGGTAAGCATACAAAGTTGCGACCACCTGTGGATAGGCCCCTACCAAATTCCTTGAGATATTGGGTAACAATGCATTCCGTTTACAAGATCTGGATGGTAATTTTCTGGACCTCCTGTTAATGGTCAATACTTGAAACATTATTTCTCGGTTGTTCCATCCAATCTATCATTTGAATGAGTCATAAAGAAGTTGTAACATATGTATACATTGTAAGTAAGCTTTGAAGTTTTTCAGTTTTATTTCTAAGTCTGTGTAGTTTTATTTTTGTTTTGTTCTTGAGGCCTGTCTCTGTCCTTGGAGGTCTGTCCAAAGTTCTTCAACTTTTGAAATCTGTCCTTTAACCTTTGCCTGAGCAATCAATGAAAAGTCAGCCTGCTAAAAAAAAAAAAAAATTGTTTTATTCCTAGCTGATCAATCCAGTCTCCACCCATTGTTTATAATTCTAATTGAGATAGTCTGCTTAAATTGAATAGTGGAACTATTTTGTTAGTCAGGACAACGGTAGAGAGGTGATTGGATCCTGTGTCTTGCTTGCCACAATTTTTTTTAATGATAGAAAAACTGCTATGTTGTTTAGTTGGAGGAACTCCCGGGGAATCCAAGAAAAGCTAGTTATAAGAGGGGACTATGGTTCATGCAATTATTTGGGTATCCACGAGAGGCTATTAGTGCCTAGACTGAAACGGTTCCAGATTGATCAAATGATAAAAGAAAATTGTGATTTCTTTAAAGCCTTTCAGATATTGATGCATTTCAAAAATAAGAGAGATATAAAAAAAAAAAAAGAGTTATATGAGAGAGAGGCAGCCAGATTCCAAAAGTTATTTTTCTTTTACCAAGTTGCAGATTCTACCTTACAGTTGTAAATTTGGGTCGTGTAAATCTAAAGGGTAACTCTGTCTAGGCTGTAAAAGGCTAAACTAGTAAACAGAGCTCTACTCGGTTTCCCCTTTTACAATCTAGAAAAGCTGATCAGTCCAAAGTTCATCATTCAATCCAGTCATCCTTGAAGAAAGTTTTATACCCTTTGTAATTGCACATCAGAAATCTTCCTTGAAGTAATTCAGCCTAGTATGTCCTTGGGAAATTTTAACAGCTAGCAGTTGGCAGTCAATTTATTGTGAAGAATGTCTGTGGCAAGGCATGATGCATGGTCTTTTTGTTTTGAAACCAGAGTCCTGGGTTCTAAAATAATGCTACTATTTTACCCGTAGATATCGCCATTTGTTGAGAAGCAACACACCCCCCACTGAAAAATGAGAGTCCATCCTTAGAAAACCTCAAGCTTCCCATTTTGCAGCAGGGACCCTCTTGATAATTTTCAGGTTCAAATCCAAATTTGCTTGCCTCCTTGATTAAGTTGTCCTTTTCCTTGCATTCCGGTTTTGTTGCCTTTCAGATTTCATTTTGTGCATGCTAGAGTCCTTCATGGGCAAAGAAAACCTTGCACCGATGCAAAAGAATGCAGAAAACAGATAGAAAATTTCATGAAAATCCAAAACTTTCCCTTTTCGGCAAAGCCACGAAATCGCGACACTTCCATTTATGGAAATGTCGCGAAATCACGACAGGAAAATAGAAAACCCGCCAAGTCAGTTTTGCGTCGCGATATCGCGACATTTCCATTTTTGGAAAGCGTCGCAAAATCGCTACCGGCCAGAGGAGAGAGAAGAAAGTTGTACGGAAAGGAGCGATTTCGCGACATGAATCGTGACATGTCGCATTATCGCGGTAGGAGAGAGAAATGGGCTGCAGGAGTGAAAATCGACTAAGTCGCAAATGTGTCGCAAAATCACGGTCAACGCGGTCAACGCATGCAGCTACGGGAACTGTCGCGATATCGCGACGTGTTCTATTTTCGCGGGTTGTTGATGGAAAAACGCTTAAGTACAAAAAGTGCAGCGCGTCGCTAACATGTTTCAAAATCGCGCTGCAGGTTGGCCGAAGGGGAGCCTGAGTTTAAAAGTTGCAGCGATTCGCTGCATATTGGTCAAGAAGGCACTCCAAAGTAAAACTTGCAGCGATGCGCTACACGTCGCATTTTCGCGACGCGGGCGGTTCAAAGGCTTGAGGGTTAAAGGGTTGCAGCGACGCGCTGCAAGTTTTAAAGTTGCAAAGGCGCAAGACATTGATTGAGGAGAAGGTAAAGCGTCTAAGTGTTCAAAGTGGCAGCGATGCGCTGCAATGTTGCAAAGTCGCGGGTGTTGGTTGCAAAAAAGGACTAAATACAAATGTTGCAGCGATGTGCTGCATGGCTAGTGCAAAGAAAGTCTAAGGGGCAAAAACTGCAGCGATGCGCTGCACCTTTTGAAAGGGTCTTCCAAAGCAAAGGAATGTGGCATCTTCGCGATAAAAGTCCGCGATTGGTACGGAGAAGAGAGAAGGTAGCGAAATCGCTACCTATAGCAAAATCGCGGTCATTTTGATTTAAAAGACAAAGACATGAAAGTTGCAGCGACTCGCTGCACTTTCAATGATAGAACCAGCCAAGATGGAGACGTCGCGAAATCGCGATAGTTGGGAGGCAGAACTTCAAAGGGAGCCACCATGTCGCGATTTCGCGACATGATGAGAAGAAAGTTGCCAAATTGAAAGACATAATGGAAAATCGGCCAAGGGCCAGAAGGAAGCAAAGAGGAGAAATCAAATTTGCATGAAATCGACTAAGGCAAGATGCATGTCGCGAAATCGCGACATGCTTGAAAAGAGTTGTACGACAGCTAGCAAGAGGCACGATTTCGCGACATGTCACGAAATCGTGACATGTCACGTTTTCGCGGTGAAAGAAAGGAGAGAGAAACATGCTGGCGGACATGTCACGAAATCGCGACATGTCGCATTTTCGCGACCTGCACAGAAAGTTGACCAGAATGCTTGCAGTTGTAAACAGACACGTGTCACGATTCTGTGACACGTGTCAAGACACGTATCAGATGAAACAGAGGCCGACATGCAAGAAAGATTAGGATTTTAATCTGTTTTAATGTTAAAGTGTTGATTTAATGTTTATTAAATTGCTAATATAATCTTTTTGTCTTTCATGCAGGAATCCATCTGTCACTTGCGGGATAGCGGGAAAATGGCCATAAGGACAAAGTCAAATGCAATTTAATTAAAGGCGGCCATGTTGAAAAGGAAGGTGCCGAGAGTTGATGTTTCATTCCAGTATTTACAGATCTGTCCACAAATGACTAAGCAGCTGCCAGATTTTACCGATGAAGGCATTCAATGAGGATTTATGGCAGAGTTAATAGCAGGTAGATATTTTCAACTCCGGGATAGATTTGCAGAGATGGAATAGCGGAGAAGTGGTGACTCATCCGGCTCACCAACGAAATTAATGAAGGCATTTATTTGCAGTTGCGGGTGAATGCAAGCTGCATTTGATTCTATCTTCTCCATTTATGACAGCTGACCGCCCTGATTTGCAGAAGGGTTAGGTTTTATCCAATCTTTGTTTTAAAATGGCTTTTATTGTAAAACCCGGTCCTAGGGTTTAAGATGATAAGATTTGCAGTTAAGAAAAGATATTTTCTGTAAAGATCAGGATCTGTCCTGAGTCTATAAATACAACTGCAAAATGTAATCGCGGGAGGCGGAGACTTAGAAATAAAAGGCTTATAAGCAATTTCTTGCAAATTTTGTGAAATCCTTTGTTTCTGGATTGGGAGTTGATGTGCTTTTGCTGTTTTCTATGGTAGCATGGCCAGGAGCCTAATATTTTATAGATCTGTGATAAGTGTATCTTCTTCTGTTATCCGTTCCATTAAAGTTTGTTAGATATATGTTGTAAATCTGCCATTATCAAGTTTAAATATGTTGTTAGGCTTCAGTTGTTCCATTGTTTGCTTGGGAAATTATAGATTTCAGGTGTAAGCTTGTTCTAATTGCTCTGTCTTCATTGTGTGAGCTAGGCTACCGGTGAAAGATATCAGTTTTAACCAGCTTCTCTTCGGTTTATAATTTTCTGTTAGACCTGTTCCATTTTGCCTTGTGCTCTTGGTTGAAAGTGATCTTAGAAATCCGGACGCTTTCCTCTTTGATTTGTTCTGTTGTGAAGCTGATAGTATAGATGAAATTGACAGTTTAAGTTTTACAGTTTAAAGTTTGATAAACTTCCCTTTCTGCCTTACCCTACCCTCTCTTTGCTTACCGTGAATGATCCATTTTTACTTTCTTTATTTGTCTTTTATTTGAATCTGCTGACCCATGAGAGCTAGATCAAGAATCAAGTTAAATCTGATTGTTAACAAGTAACAACTTCTGCAACTACTGAACAAGTTCAAGAACCCCCTGTAAGGTAACAGACAGTCCATATTGAAATCTATTCCAGAAGCGGAAAAGAGTGAATAGACATTCGACCCGACTCTGTAACTCACACCTTGGATAACCAACTAGATCCTAAAGTGAGTGGGATTCATCCCGTGGGTGTTACCGGTGTTTATGCTCATTCTTCACGGGGTGTGTATGAAAGCCGGACCAACATTTAATTGGCGCTAGAAGGAGGGCCCGAGAACATCTGTTCTTAGTGCACTTGAGTTGGGAAATCCGACTGTATGTGGTGCTTGACAAATACTGTATTTTATCCAGAGTCTGGCATTTTAACATTTAAAAGTGGCTCAGTTTTATAAATTGTCAGTACAATTTTTGTAAGTTGTCAGTGCAGTGTTTTAAATTGCCAAATACAGAACCTGTTGAGAACTGCAAAGTTATAAGTGCTTGTGAAAACTGGATTCTACATACAGGGTAACAAGGTCCCACCCCAGAGCTGGAGAGCTCCTTGTTCCTGAATTAGAAACTCCGAGAAGAAGTAGCCACAGAAGGGCCACATCTCTATCACAGATAGTTTTATCACCATTGATAGTCACTCCAACCAGAGCTCAGAATATTCCTGTCAATCCATTAGCTATGGCAAATTGGTTGGGCTCCACAGCTTTGAACATTCCGGGTATAGCCCATGACCTGCCCAAAAATCCAGAAAGATATCTCCCCAGGTACAAACATGATGGGACAAGAACCGCAGAAGAACACTTGGTTGCATTCAAGAATGCACTGAAGTTATTAAATGTACAGCATGAAGATGTTGCCTGTAGACTCTTCCCGTTCACTCTCCAGGAGGGAGCATATGACCTGGTTTTTAAACCTCACCAATGATTCTATCACCAGCTGGAATGATTTAGAGAAAGTTTTTGTGTCACAGTTCGGGGAAGTGATAGACCCCAGTATTTTATATCAGCAGTTTTCTAGCATCAAAAGGGAATTAAGTGAATCTATCAGATCCTATAATGTCAAATTCCAGAAAGCCTATGGTAGACTTACTGGGTATTATGTACCTAATGCTGACTTGGCATTAGAGATTTTTAGAAATTCCCTGGATCCCATGACCTCTCGTCTTCTTGAAGAGAGATGCCACTGTTACCAATTTGACAGAAGCCTACAAAGAAGCTTTGATTCTGGAAAGACAGTTGGGACCCCAGCCTTTAAATGCTCAGCAAGTTCCTCCGATCACACAAGCTGCTCCTGTGTTTAATCCCATTCCACATCGAGATGATGCTTGCCGATCTGTCAGACTCTACCATCAAGCAAGTCCATCAACTGTTGCACCTGTTGAGAATGTACAGAACCCAGTGAAAGAGGCCGACAATGCAAGGATTGAAGAAGTCTCAAAGATTGTTCGAAAGCCGGCCAATGATTTTCTCGAGTTTTAAAAGGCAAACTTCTATCGGTGACAATCCCAACAGATACTCATATCAGCCAAACAGATTTAACAGGCCCCCATATGAACCTAATAAATATTACAAGGGTAAAACTCATGATGTGAACATCTGTGATTTAGCTCTGCCCAACCAGTGCAGAATACATGCCACTTCTCAGCATGGGGAGTTGGACTGTCTGGAATTTTGCAATGCATTTGAAGCCTTGTCCGGTGATCTGATCTCCCCTAAAAATCAAAGAACTGCTGATGGCCCAAGTTCATCTGGCCACAGTGCAGCCATGGTCCTGGATTCCTTTTCTTTCCCGGATGAATCTGAGAATGTAGTTGAAATGCCTATAGATGAAGTACAGGCTTTCCAGCAGTACAGAAGAGATAACTACAACCTGAGAAACAGGAATCCGGAGCCCAACACTACATCAACTCCTCCGGATAACTCTCACAATGTTCCTCCGGACCCCTCTCCAAGCAATAATCCACCTCCACCAAAGGGAGGGGCTCAAAGAGTACCAGATGTTGTTGTTCCTCCACTTAACAAAGGATATAACATAGTGGAGGATATGAAAAATATTAAGGCCAACATTACTCTGCATGAGCTGGCACAGATTTCAGAGCAGAGAGACAACCTGATAAAGACATACTCTGGCCCTGCTGCTAAACCTGTAGACAAGGGAAAGAAAATAGCAAATGCCAATCTAGCCATGTACAAAGAAAAAACTGAAGTTCCCCCCTTTTTACTGACTGTCAGAATTTTTGGGAAGAACTTACATAATTGTTTGGTAGATTCAGGTGCATCTGCTAATGTTATGCCACTGGCCATTTGTCAGCAGTTGGGACTGACCCCAATGAAGTCTGAAAGGAGAGTTGTCCAATTGGACAAGTCAGAAGTTAAAGTTGTTGGAGAGCTTCAAAATATTCACATACAATTAGCATCTGAGCCAAGGGCTCAACATAAAATTGAAATCCAGGTTGTGGATATCCCAGTGGGATATGGGATGCTGTTGAGTAGGGATTGGTCTAGGTCCTTGAATGGATATCTGGCAACAGATTTTTCACACATGTGGTTGCCATGGAAAGGAGTGGCAAATCAATTGCGGGTTGACAGAGAACCCAGGTACAAGCACACCATTACAGAGTACAATGCAGCAAATGAGACTGTCAATGTTGCAGAGGTAGACATTGGAGTCTACAATTTAACAACTGGGCAGAGTAACAAGTTTAATAAAGCTCATCCTGTACATACTAATGAAGTTTGGACACTTCATGTGGATGGAGCAAGATGTAAGCAGGGTTCTGGAACAGGGGCAGTCCTCAAAGGGCCTCAAAGTCAGACATTTTTTATGTCTTACCGCCTGCAGTTCCCATGTACTAATAATTTAGCAGAGTATGAAGCTCTGATTTTAGGTTTAAAGTTTGCTTTGGATAAAAATGTGAAAAACATTCAAGTTTTCACTGATTCAGAATTAGTGGCAAGTCAAGTCAGGGGTAAATTTCAGTGTAAAGCCTCCTATTTGAAGGGATACAAACACAGGGCCTGGGATCTTGTAGAAGGCTTTGATGCATTCAATCTGACACACATACCCAGGGAACAAAATTCACATGCTGATGTCCTGGCATCTTCAGCTGCAAGTTTAAAGCCATTAGAAGATTTTAAGTGGGATAAGTTCTCAATTGAGTTAGTCCCCTGTCCTTCAGTTCCAAACAATATAGACAGCTTTCAAGTTTTCTCAGATGATCAACAGATTGTAAACTTTTTGCAGGGTACTAACACCTTTGAGAATGCTATAATTGATGAAGGCCAAAGAGACACCTTGCTGGAACAGTTGGATGATGACAGAGGAATAATGAGGTTGAAGGACAACAGGATCCCAAAAGGAATGGTGGAGCTAGAAAGGCTATTTGATGTTGACAAGATCAGGCAAAGGGTGAATTCTGAGGATTTTGTAGCTCCCACACGACAATGGGACCGAAGACCCGAACATAGGCACCGAGGAGGATCCAAAGAACATCAAGTTGGCAAAGGACTCGTGATCCAAAAATAAAGAAAAGTCCGGTTGATTTTCTGCACGAGGTCCAAGGATGTAATGGCTTGGTCATACAAAGATTTAAAGGTATTTGACCCAAAAGTTTACACTCACATCATACCTTTGAAAGAATTTTGCAAGCCTTTCAGACAGAAACAGAGGCATGTTAATGCTCTGTTAGAACCCCTAATCCAAACGGAAGTGGAAAAGCTCTTGAGTGCAGCAATTATTTTTCCCATCAGGCATTCTACCTGGGTGGCCAATCTGGTGCCAGTCAGGAAGAAAAATGGGGAGATCCGCCTGTGTGTGGATTTTAGGAATTTAAACAAGGCTTCTGAAAAGGACAACTATCCCCTGCCTTCTATGGATGAAGTCTTGCAAATTGTTAATGGGTCAGAGATGATGTCTTTCCTGGATGGCTTCTCAGGGTACAACCAGATTTTGGTTGAGAAGGAAGATAGAATGAAGACTGCTTTTACAACTAAGTGGGGGACTTTTGCTTACAAAAGGATGCCATTTGGGTTAATAAATGCTGGAGCAACATTTCAAAGAGCAATGGATCATGCCTTCAAAGGGCTTATGGGCAAATGCATTGTAGTTTACATGGATGATCTAACAGTCTTCTCCAAATCCAGATTTGACCATGTAAAGCACTTAGAGTCTGTGTTTAACAAGTGCAGGGAGTTTGGCATTTCCTTGAATCCAAAGAAGTGCATTTTTGGTGTAACAGAAGGCAAATTGCTGGGACACTTGGTCACAAAAGATGGCATTTCTATGGATCCAGGCAGAGTTGAAGCCATATCTGGCATACCATTTCCCAACTCCAAGAAAGAGTTGAGGTCATTCTTCGGAAAGATTAACTTTGTCAGAAAGTTTATCTCAGGCTTTGCAGAGATAGTTAAGCCAATGAATGACATGTTAAAGCAGACTGCCCAGATTGTTTGGACCCCAGAAGCTAAGACTGCCTTCCAAGAAATCAAGACAACCATTAAACAGGCACCAGTTCTGGTAAGCCCAGACTTCAGTGCAGATTTTTATCTGTACACCTTCTCTTCTGAACATACACTTGCTGTAGTTCTGACCCAACGGAGAGAAACTGGGGAACATCCAATTGCTTTTAAGAGCACCAATTTGAAGGGAGCTGAGCTGAAATATTCCCGTTTAGACAAACAAGCTTATGCTTTGGTAAAAGTAGTGAAACAGTTCAGACACTATATACTGAGGAGCAAAATTCATGCCATAGTGCCAGACCCAGCTGTTAAATACCTTCTAAGTCAAAATGAGTTGGGTGAACTGAGGGGAAATTGGGTCACAAGGTTGCAAGAGTATGACTTGGAGATTAGGCCTGCAAAACTGATCAGGGGGCTTGGTTTGTCCGGACACATTGCTGAAGTGCCTCTACGGGAAGAAGTTAATCAGTTAAATTCTGAATCTGATGATTGGTATGGAGATATCATTCATCTGCTACAGTTTGGAATTTGCCCATCCCATTTGAACATAACTCAAAGGAGAGCATTAAAGTTAAAAGCTGCTCATTATCTCCTCAAGGCAGGTACTCTGTACAGGGAGAATTATGCTGGCATTTTCCTAAGATGCATTTCTCCCAACGAAGTCAGTGAAGTCATGGCTAGTTTTCATGAAAAACTAGGGGTAGGGCATCCATCAGGATCTGCCACTGCACATAAAATACTAAGAGCAGGCTATTATTGGCCTACACTTTTTAAAGATGCACATCAACATGTCAGAACCTGCCATCAGTGCCAGACATTTGCAGCCAAAGAGGCCAACCAGGCCCTGCCATTGCAACCTGTTGTGATCAATAAACCTTTCATGCAATGGGGGCTTGATTTTGTGGGAGTCATTAACCCGAATTCTTCAGCAGGGCATAAATATGTTCTGACAACTATTGACTATTGCACAAGGTGGGTTGAAGCAGTAGCCACCACAAGAAGTACATCCCAGGAAGTGATTGATTTTCTTGAATCAAATGTCATAACTAGATTTGGGGTTCCCCTGAATTTGGTCTGTGATAATGGGCCAGCCTTTCAATCATTGGAGTTTGCAGATTGGGCATACCAGATGGGGATAGTTATCATATTCTCATCCAACTACTATCCCCAAGGCAATGGACTGGCTGAGTCAACAAACAAGAATTTAATGAATGCCATCAAGAAGTCTGCAGCAGATAAACCCAGGCAATGGCATACATTGTTGAAATATGCACTGTGGGCTGACAGGATAAAACATAAGGTTGCTCTTAAGACTTCTCCCTTTGCTTTGTTGTATGGTACCCAGCCAATTGTTCCCATCTCTCTCAAGCTGCCTACCTACCAATTTGCCTTAGATTATTTTGAGGATCATGATGATGCTGAAGCCCGTGTTTTAGATCTCACTAACTTGCAGGATGAAAGACTCCAAGCCCTGGAGCACTTCAGTAGACATCAAGAAACTGTCAAAAGGTGGTTTGACAAGAGGGCCAAAGTGAAAGCTTTTAGACTGGCAGACTTGGTGCTCCTGTGGGACAAGGCTCATGAGAAGAAGGGTAAGCATACAAAGTTGCAGCCACTGTGGATAGGCCCCTACCAAATTGCTGAGATATTGGGTAACAATGCATTCCGTTTACAAGATCTGGATGGTAATTTTCTGGACCTCCCTGTTAATGGTCAATACTTGAAACATTATTTCTCGGCTGTTCCATCCAATCTATCATTTGAATGAGTCATAAAGAAGTTGTAACATATGTATACATTGTAAGTAAGCTTTGAAGTTTTTCAGTTTTATTTCTAAGTCTGTGCAGTTTTATTTTTGTTTTGTTCTTGAGGCCTGTCTCTGTCCTTGGAGGTCTGTCCAAAGTTCTTCAACTTTTGAAATCTGTCCTTTAACCTTTGCCTGAGCAATCAATGAAAATTCAGCCTGCTAAAAAAAAAAAAAAAAAAAATTGTTTTATTCCTAGCTGATCAATCCAGTCTCCACCCATTGTTTATAATTCTAATTGAGATAGTCTGCTTAAATTGAATAGTGGAACTATTTTGTTAGTCAGGACAACGGTAGAGAGGTGATTGGATCTTGTGTCTTGCTTGCCACAGTTGTTTTAATGATAGAAAAACTGCTATGTCGTTTAGTTGGAGGAACTCCCGGGAATCCAAGAAAAGCTGGTTATAAGAGGGGACTATGGTTCATGCAATTATTTGGGTATCCACAGAGGCTATCAGTGCCTAGACTGAAACAGTTCCAGATTGATCAAATGATAAAAGAAAATTGTGATTTCTTTAAAGCCTTTCAGATATTGATGCATTTCAAAAATAAGAGAGATATAAAAAAAAAAAAAAAGAGTTATATGAGAGAGAGGCAGCCAGATTCCAAAAGTTATTTTTCTTTTACCAAGTTGCAGATTCTACCTTACAGTTGTAAATTTGGGTCGTGTAAATCTAAAGGGTAACTCTGTCTAGGCTGTAAAAGGCTAAACTAGTAAACAGAGCTCTACTCGGTTTCCCCTTTTACAATCTAGAAAAGCTGATCAATCCAAAGTTCATCATTCAATCCAGTCATCCTTGAAGAAAGTTTTATACCCTTTGTAATTGCACATCAGAAATCTTCCTTGAAGTAATTCAGCCTAGTATGTCCTTGGGAAATTTTAACAGCTAGCAGTTGGCAGTCAATTTATTGTGAAGAATGTCTGTGGCAAGGCATGATGCATGGTCTTTTTGTTTTGAAACCGTAGTCCTGGGTTCTAAAATAATGCTACTATTTTACCCGCAGATATCGCCATTTGTTGAGAAGCAACACACCCCCCACTGAAAAATGAGAGTCCATCCTTAGAAAACCTCAAGCTTCCCATTTTGCAGCAAGGACCCTCTTGATAATTTTCAGGTTCAAATCCAAATTTGCTTGCCTCCTTGATTAAGTTGTCCTTTTCCTTGCATTCTGGTTTTGTTGCCTTTCGCATTTCATTTTGTGCATGCTAGAGTCCTTCATGGGCAAAGAAAACCTTGCACCGATGCAAAAGAATGCAGAAAATAGATAGAAAATTTCATGAAAATCCAAAACTTTCCCTTTTCGGCAAAGTCACGAAATCGCGACACTTCCATTTATGGAAATGTCACGAAATCGCGACAGGAAAATAGAAAACCCGCCAAGTCAGTTTTGCATCGCGATATCGCGACATTTCCATTTTTGGAAAGCGTCGCAAAATCGCTACCGGCCAGAGGAGAGAGAAGAAAGTTGTACGGAAAGGAGCGATTTCGCGACATGTCGCATTATCGCGATAGGAGAGAGAAATGGGCTGCAGGAGTGAAAATCGACTAAGTCGCAAATGTGTCACAAAATCACGGTCAACGCGGTCAACGCATGCAGCTACGGGAACTGTCGCGATATCGCGACGTGTTCTATTTTCGCGGGTTGTTGATGGAAAAATGCTTAAGTACAAAAAGTGCAGCGCGTCGCTAACATGTTTCAAAATCGCGCTGCATATTGGTCAAGAAGGCACTCCAAAGTAAAACTTGCAGCGATGCGCTACACGTCGCATTTTCGCGACGCGGGCGGTTCAAAGGCTTGAGGGTTAAAGGGTTGCAGCGACGCGCTGCAAGTTTTAAAGTTGCAAAGGCGCAAGACATTGATTGAGGAGAAGGTAAAGCGTCTAAGTGTTCAAAGTGGCAGCGATGCGCTGCAATGTTGCAAAGTCGCGGGTGTTGGTTGCAAAAAAGGACTAAATACAAATGTTGCAGCGATGTGCTGCATGGCTAGTGCAAAGAAAGTCTAAGGGGCAAAAACTACAGCGATGCGCTGCACCTTTTGAAAGGGTCTTCCAAAGCAAAGGAATGTGGCATCTTCGCGATAAAAGTCCGCGATTGGTACGGAGAAGAGAGAAGGTAGCGAAATCGCTACCTATAGCAAAATCGCGGTCATTTTGATTTAAAAGACAAAGACATGAAAGTTGCAGCGACTCGCTGCACTTTCAATGATAGAACCAGCCAAGATGGAGACGTCGCGAAATCGCGATAGTTGGGAGGCAGAACTTCAAAGGGAGCCACCATGTCGCGATTTCGCGACATGATGAGAAGAAAGTTGCCAAATTGAAAGACATAATGGAAAATCGGCCAAGGGCCAGAAGGAAGCAAAGAGGAGAAATCAAATTTGCATGAAATCGACTAAGGCAAGATGCATGTCGCGAAATCGCGACATGCTTGAAAAAGAGTTGTACGACAGCTAGCAAGAGGCACGATTTCGCGACATGTCACGAAATCGTGACATGTCGCGTTTTCGCGGCGAAAGAAAGGAGAGAGAAACATGCTGGCGGACATGTCGCGAAATCGCGACATGTCGCATTTTCGCGACCTGCACAGAAAGTTGACCAGAATGCTTGCAGCTATAAACAGACACGTGTCACGATTCTGTGACACGTGTCAAGACACGTATCAGATGAAACAGAGGCCGACATGCAAGAAATATTAGGATTTTAATCTGTTTTAATGTTAAAGTGTTGATTTAATGTTTATTAAATTGCTAATATAATCTTTTTGTCTTTCATGCAGGAATCCATCTGTCACTTGCGGGATAGCGAGAAAATGGCCATAAGGACAAAGTCAAATGCAATTTAATTAAAGGCGGCCATGTTGAAAAGGAAGGTGCCGAGAGTTGATGTTTCATTCCAGTATTTACAGATCTGTCCACAAATGACTAAGCAGCTGCCAGATTTTACCGATGAAGGCATTCAATGAGGATTTATGGCAGAATTAATAGCAGCGAGATATTTTCAACTCCGGGATAGATTTGCAGAGATGGAATAGCGGAGAAGTGGTGACTCATCCAGCTCACCAACGGAAATTAATGAAGGCATTTATTTGTAGTTGCGGGTGAATGCAAGCTGCATTTGATTCTATCTTCTCCATTTATGACAACTGACCGCCCCGATTTGCAGAAGGGTTAGGTTTTATCCAGTCTTTGTTTTAAAATGGCTTTTATTGTAAAACCCGGTCCTAGGGTTTAAGATGATAAGATTTGCAGTTAAGAAAAGATATTTTCCGTAAAGATCAGGATCTGTCCTGAGTCTATAAATACAACTGCAAAATGTAATCGCGGGAGGCGGAGACTTAGAAATAAAAGGCTTATAAGCAATTTCTTGCAAATTTTGTGAAATCCTTTGTTTTCTGGACTGGGAGTTGATGTGCTTTTGCTGTTTTCTATGGTAGCATGGCCAGGAGCCTAATATTTTATAGATCTGTGATAAGTGTATCTTCTTCTGTTATCCGTTCCATTAAAGTTTGTTAGATATATGCTGTAAATCTGCCATTATCAAGTTTAAATATGCTGTTAGGCTTCAGTTGTTCCATTGTTTGCTTGGGAAATTACAGATTTCAGGTGTAAGCTTGTTCTAATTGCTCTGTCTTCACTGTGTGAGCTAGGCTACCGGTGAAAGATATCAGTTTTAACCAGCCTTCTCTTCGGTTTATAATTTTCTGTTAGACCTGTTCCATTTTGCCTTGTGCTCTTGGTTGAAAGTGATCTTAGAAATCTGGACGCTTTCCTCTTTGATTTGTTCTGTTGTGAAGCTGATAGTATAGATGAAATTGACAGTTTAAGTTTTACAGTTTAAAGTTTGATAAACTTCCCTTTCTGCCTTACCCTACCCTCTCTTTGCTTACCGTGAATGATCCATTTTTACTTTCTTTATTTGTCTTTTATTTGAATCTGCTGACCCATGAGAGCTAGATCAAGAATCAAGTTAAATCTGATTGTTAACAAGTAACAACTTCTGCAACTACTGAACAAGTTCAAGAACCCCCTGTAAGGTAACAGACAGTCCATATTGAAATCTATTCCAGAAGCGAAAAAGAGTGAATAGACATTCGACCCGACTCTGTAACTCACACCTTGGATAACCAGCTAGATCCTAAAGTGAGTGGGATTCATCCCGTGGGTGTTACCGGTGTTTATGCTCATTCTTCACGGGGTGTGTATGAAAGCCGGACCAACAATTATATTTCTGAAGCATGTAGTTCTAAGCTAATTCTATATTCTCCTCAAGATGTTAGAGGAGTGCTACATGCTGATGAAGAGTGGTATCTACCACTTAAACTTTAGGGTTTTCTAGAATTTAAGAGGAAGATGTTGATGGAGGATGATCATATACTACTTCAAAAGGTGTGAACTTAATGGCAATATGTTATGGGATATTATACTACCATTCAGTTAAAGGAAACCATTTAGCTCATTGTGTAGAATATTTTGATGCAAAACAACAAAGGTATTTTTCCATGCATTTGTTAACAATCTCTATTTGGCCATCTGTTTGAGGGTGATAAGCTAAAGTAATTTTGAGGTGAGTTCCCTAAAACTTAAATAGTTCCTATAAAAGTTTTGGTAAAAGTAGGCTTCTTTTGCAAAATAATAGATTTAAGTATGTTAGGATCCCACATCCTAACATTTAATTATTATTATTAGTAGTATAGTTAATTGATATATCGGCTTGTAATGTGAACCGCCATATTGTAATAATTTGAACCGACGTAGGGTTAGGGTTAGGATAGTTATGCTATAAATATGTGTAAGAGTGGAAGAGATAGTATCAAGGAGAAAATACTTTGTTTTTTAAAGTTGTAAGGAGGAAGCCCCCTCAAAGTGGCCTGCGATTCTTGATAATCAATAAAGTTGTTTGGACTTTCTCCATTCTGAGATCTTATTGTGTTACCTTTAAATTGAAGATTGTGGATAAATCCTGTATTAAACCCTTAGGGTCTTAACATCTGGTATCAGAGCATGATCATGGCCACCTATGGGCGGATTTGAAGGAAAAATTGTCACTCCAAAATCAGTTAGATTGAGAGGCAACGTGAAGACAAGGCACTTCGACCCGACCAAGAGGTTAGCAAGATTTTCATTTCTCCAATGCAAAAAAAAAATTGTGCACTCAAAAAAATCAAAAATCATGCAAATCGAAGCTATAATGAAGTTTAGTGGTTTTATCATTACTCTATTTTGAGTAATTTTTAAACCAAAAATAGGGAAAAATAACACTAAAAAGGTCATAAAAAGCCCTAGACAACCCCAAAAATCCTCAAATTTGTTTTGTTATCTTAGTTAGCCCCTTCTGCACCTCTCACAGAATTTTTGAGTCCTAACTCCTTATTTTCTCAAAATTCCTCAAATTTATCATTTTTCCACTAGCCCTTTTTGGCCAAATATTCCACAAATACAAAATTTGATCCCAAAAACACTTTTTTGAGTCCTAGCCCATTGTGATCAGCTCGTCGCACTGATCATTTTGATATATAACACCCACAACTTTTTTTTGGAAGTCAAAATTTTCTAAAAAAAAATGGTCGAGGGAAGAAGATCTCAAGACCCCAACTTAGAAAAATTGGATCATGATATTCGATAAATCAAGGACCTACTTTCACAGGTTAATCTCAAGCATACTTTTCAAGAAATGGAGGTAAGGATGGCTGGATTGAATGCTAAATATGACTCTTTGAATAAGAATCTGGCACAAGTACAACAAATCATGCAATCAACTGTAGCTAATCAGTCTCAAAGCACACAAGGTTCAGGCTCACAACAATCTTCAGGACAAACTGTAGGATCGACACATCAGATGCACATTGGGGGCCAACAAGCATCCATCCTTCCAAGAACAACTAAGTTAGATTTTCCCAAGTTTGATGGAGGAGATCCAACTAGCTGGATCTATCGGGCGGAACAATATTTTTCATTGAACTAGATTCTTGAGGGGCAAAAAGTTTGTATTGCATCATTCCACCTCGAGCATGATGCTATCCAATGGTACCAATGGTATAAAAATACTAATGGAACTCCTACTTGGGGGGAATTTACAAAGAATTTGTTGGTCCGATTTGGTCCAAGTGATTTTGAAGACTTCATAGGAGCTCTCACCAAACTACGTCAAATCACTTTAGTGAAGGAGTATCAGACTCAGTTTGAGAAGCTCACGAATCGCACCAAGGGGTTGGATGAATCATTTTTCAAAATTTGCTTCATCAGTGGGTTGAAAGAAGAAATTAGGGTGGAGGTGAAGATGTTCAATCCCAGCACCATGATGGAGGCCATTGGATTAGCCAAGTTAGTAGAAGATAAATTCAATGCTCAACGTCGACAAGGGAAGCAACCTATTGGAAAATCACAAGTCATGCAAACTACCCCAAAACCTAACCGACCCTTGCAGGTTAAGCGACTCAGCCTAGAGGAAATGAAGGAATGATGGGAGAAAGGCCTCTGCTATAATTGTGATGAGAAATATGGGCCAAATCATAGATGCACTACACATAAGTTGTATTTGTTGGATGCAGATGTTCCTTGTAACTCAATAGAGGAAGAAGATGAGGTAGAAGTGGAAGAAGTGATAGATGCACCTGATAACAACAATGAAGATATCCCAAAAATTTCTTTCAATGCTCTCATAGGATTTTCTTCTCCACAAACTATGAAAGTTCGAGGGTACTTCAAATGACAAAATCTCATTGTGCTCATTGATTCAGGAAGTACACATAATTTCATTGACCCAAGCATGGTGAAACAGGTTGATTGTTATATACAACCTTGCAATAGCTTTGAAGTAATGATTGGTAATGGGGGATGGATTACCTGTAAAGGGAAGTGTCGAAATGTCAAGCTCACCATGGGTGACTACAACATGAAAAGTGAAATGTATGCACTTCCATTGGGAGGATGTGATGTTGTCCTAGGGGCTCAATGGTTGCACTCGGGCCAATACTATGGGATTTTGTAGCATTGTGGATGCAATTCACAGTTGAAGGACATAAATACACTCTAAAAGGACTACAAGCAGGTTCCTCATAAATAGTGAGTTCTCACCACATGGAAAAGCTTATTCGAAAAGGAGGCAAAGGGATGATTGCACAGTTATTTTCCATTCAATCAATAGGGGAAGAACAGGATGAAGTGGAAGAGTTACAACAACTTTTGACACGTCACTCCAGAGTATTTGAAGAACCAAAAGGGTTGCCCCCCCACCGTAGTCAGGATCATGCTATACAACTTCTTCCTAGGAGTCAACCACCAAATATTTGGCCTTATAGATACCCCTGCTTACAAAAAAGTGAAATTGAGAAACTTGTGCAAGAACTATTGAAAGTAGGTGTCATTCGACCAAGTGTCAGCCCTTATTCTTCTCCAGTCTTGTTGGTTCGTAAGAAGGATGGGTCATGGTGACTATGTATCGATTTTTGAGCCCTCAACAAGATCACAATCAAGGACAAATTTCCAATTCTTGTTATTGATGAGTTGTTGGATGAACTTCATGGAGCTAAGTATTTTTCAAAGTTGGATCTACGATCAGGGTATCATCAAATCAGAATTAGAGAAGAAGACATTCCTAAAATAACTTTTTACACCCATGAGGGACACTATGAATTTTTGGTCATGCCTTTTGGCCTTACAAATGCTCCTTCAATGTTCCAAAGCTTGATGAATCAGGTATTTCACCCTTATCTTAGGAAATTTATTTTGGTTTTCTTTGATGATATTTTGGTTTATAGCAAGACTTGGGAGGACCATTTGGTTCACTTGGAAAAGACCTTGCAAATCTTGGGCGAAAACCAATTGTATGCCAAACGCTCAAAATGTTCTTTTGGGTGGAAGGAGATTGAGTATCTGGGACATATCATTTCAGAAGATGGGGTTAAGGTGGATCCCCACAAAATTGAAGATATGCAGAATTGGCCTATCCCAAAATCATTGAAAAGCTTGCATGGATTTCTTGGATTGATCGGGTATTATCGTAAGTTCGTAAAGGACTATGGCAAGATTGCAGCCCCATTGACAACTTTACTTAAAAATAATACCTTTCTTTGGTCAACAAATGTTGAAGATGCTTTTCACAGATTAAAGGAAGCAATGTGTTCCACCCCAGTATTAGCCATGCCAGACTTCTCCAAGACCTTTGTGATTGAAAGTGATGCTTCCGGATTGGGAATTGGTGCAGTTCTCATGCAAGAAGGTAGACCCTTGGCTTTCACCAGCAAGGCACTTTTAGGATGAAACTTGGCACGATCAACATATGAGAAGGATATGTTAGCCATCATTCATGCCATCCAATGCTGGCGATCGTATCTCATTGGTCGATATTTCATTATCCGTATAGATCATCATAGTTTGAAGTACTTTGTGGAACAATGTATCTCCACCCCTGAGCAACAAAAGTGGGTCACTAAATTGTTGGGATATGATTATGAGATTGTGTATCGTAAAGGGAAGGAAAATGTAGTCGTTGATGCCCTTTCACGCAAATTTGAAGATTTGACAACATTGCAAGCACTCTCTTCACCAGTTCCACAATGGATAGACAAGGTAACACAGGAATGGCTCAATGATAGTTCAACTCAGGCATTAATTCAGCAACTCCAACATGATCCCAATAGTAAGCCTAACTTCACTTGGAGCAATGGAATGCTTCGGTTCAAAGGATGTATTGTACTACCTCCTACATCTTCATGTCGATCGAAGATACTCCATGAATTACATGCTACACCTATAGCAGGGCACTCTAGGTTTCTGAAAACTTATAAGAGGGTGGCTCGATATTTTTATTGGGATGGAATGAAATAGGATATCAAAAACTTTGTTGCAGAATGTGAAGTTTACCAATGACAAAAGGGGGAGACAGTGGGTACTCTAGGACTCCTTCAGCCTCTTCCTATACTGACAAAAATGTGGATTGACATTTCGATGGATTTCATTGAGGGCCTTCCAAAGTCTTATGGAAAATCTATCATCATGGTGGTTGTGGATCGATTGTCCAAGTATGCACACTTTTGCTCCTTAGCCCATCCCTACAAGGCTATTAACATGGCTCAACTATTCCTTGATAACATTTTCAAGCTCCATGGTATGCCATCAACTATCGTCAGTGATCGAGACCCCACTTTCACTAGTCATTTTTGGAAAGAATTTTTCAAGCTCCAAGGAACTCAGCTCCGCATGAGTTCGGCATATCACCCTCAAACAGATGGATAGACAGAGATTGTTAATAAATGTTTGGAGACTTATTTGCGTTGCTTTGCTTCTGCACAACCGGTTCATTGGGTTAAATGGCTTCCCTTGGCGGAATGGTGGTACAATACTTCATATCATACTGCAATCAAAATGACACCCTATGAAGCACTGTATGGCCAAGCACCACCAACAGTCACATCTTATATTCCTAGAAGCACCAATGTTCAAGCAGTAGATTCTGAGCTTTCTACTCGGGCCAATATTCTTTGTCTTCTTAAGGAGAATTTACTCATCGCACAACATCGGATGAAACAACTAGGTGATCAACAATGGGTTGAACGTGAATTTTAGGAGGGAGACATGGTGTTCCTATGACTTCAACCTTACCGAAAGACCTCTCTCAAGCTTAAGGGTCTACAGAAATTAGCCCCAAAATTCTATGGATCTTACAAAATTCTACAGCGCATAGGACCAGCAACATACAAGCTGGAGTTACCGGAGTCTTCAAAAATTCATCCAGTGTTTCATGTGTCTTGCCTCAAGAAGGTCATTGGCTCACAAGTGAAGGCACAAACAGAGTTACCTGCATTTACCGAGGATGGCTCCATAGTGGTCGAACCTGAAGCGGTCTTGGAACGATGCACCCATCAACTTTGCAATCGCACCATCACCGAAGTCCTGATTCAGTGGTGGGGATTGGCACCTGAGGATGCTACTTGGGAAGTGCTTCATCAGTTTCAGCAACAATTTCCTCAGTTCCAGCTTTGAGGACAAAGCTTTTTCTAGGAGGGGTGGCATGTTAGGATCCCACATCCTAACATTTAATTATTATTAGTAGTAGTATAGTTAATTGATATATCGGCTTGTAATGTGAACCACCATATTGTAATAATTTGAATCGACGTAGGGTTAGGGTTAGGATAGTTATGCTATAAATATGTGTAAGAGCAGAAGAGATAGTATCAAGGAGAAAATACTTTGTTTTATTTAAAAGTTGTAAGGAGGAAGCCCCCTCGAAGTGGCCTGTGATTCTTGATAATCAATAAAGTTGTTTGGACTTTCTCCATTCTGAGATCTTATTGTGTTACCTTTAAATTGAAGACTATGGATAAATCTTGTATTAAACCCTCAAGGTCTTAACAAAGTATACCATGAAGGCCAAATATGGAGTTTGAGAAAATTTAGAAGACTATAGAAGTTATGTAGGGATAAGCTAAGGAATGAAAAAAAAACATACTTTGTGAGATGATCCACCACTACTAGAATGACTAATTTTCCTCTATATTTTGGCAACCCTTTAGTGAAATGCATAGAAATATATGTCCATACATATTTCAAAATTGGGAGAGGCTAAAGTGAACCTTGGTTGCAAAATTTTCTTATTTCATCCTCTAACACATATCATAATCTACTAAAAAAGTTTGAATATCCCTCTTGATTCCCTTAAAAAATAAAGTGCACTTGTCCCTTTAATAAGTTTTAATAAACCTTGAATGTCCCACTATAGGTGATGCATGTATTTCCTATAGTATGAATTCTCACATTTATGAATTTTGAGGGAAAACAAAATGATCACGATATATCAAGTGTTGTCTATCCCACATATATCTATGGTATGAGTTGAGGTATTCTTTAAGTTTTTGGATCAAGGATTGCATGGTTGAATCCTTAGTCATCTCTTATCAGAGTTGATTGAACCACTAAGTAAGTGGTGTGGATATAGTGCATAGCATACCCTAATATTCATACTATTGTGAGAGTGCATTAGCCACTATATTCTACTTTTATTTTTTATATGTGATTTCATAGTTATACCCCAATAGTTTATATATCCATATTTTCTATTCGGATATGGCTACCCATTGCTTCAAGAAGTACTTAACACTTTGGTGGTCTATTTTTATTGAAAAGTGATACCTAATGAGGTATGGTTACTAATGGTTAAAAACATAAAAAATGGCCAACATATACTTTTCATAAGTCCATTTCCCCAAATTCCTACCAAATAGTACCTTACTAGTGAATGCTAGCAATCTCCTTGAATGCAAATTCCCCACTACCTAAAGCATCACTTACAATTACAATAGTTTGAAAAAATTAGGCATGACCAACACTAACATTGATATCATGACATTTTTTAGATCCTAGAAAGCTTGTTCTACTAGTTTAGACCCCATGAATGAGATTTTTATCAACATGGTTGTTAATGGGACTACAATATTTCCATAGTTCTAAAAAAACTTTTGATAAAATCCTATGAGTCCTAGAAAACCTTGAATACCCTTGAGGGTTTGAGGCTTTGGTCATTCCTATATAACTTAGGGTTTTTGGGATCTACTCTAACTATTTCTATTGAAATAATGTGATCTAAGTAATCATATTTTTCCATGCCAAAAGAAAACTTAGAGCACTTTGTATAAAGTTGATTGCTAGACAAAACATGTTGAAGAACATAAGTTTATACTGGGAAGAGGGGTGAACAATATAAGATAATTTTTTTTAATTTTCAATATAAATGATAATAGTAATAATATCAAAGTAGTAAACAATGTACACATCATCATACACATGAGAGACATGATTTAATGTGGTTCACCCAATGTGGGTTACTCCATAGAGAAAATATTCTTTATAAATTTTCTCAATGAATATTTTGGGAATAAAATCCCTATTACAATATTTATGGACCTAATTCAAAAGGATACAACAATCCCCTTATGCTATGGTTTGTGGATATCTCTCCATGAGATAGTTATGTCCCCATTTATTTGGTTTGTGGATCTCTCTCCATGGGAGACCTCTATCCCCAATGCTCTAGTTTGTGGATTTATCTCCAAAGGAGAACTCTTTCCCTTCTGTTGTGCTCAAATCTGATTAGCTCTGCTCATAAATCTTATCTAATCTACTCACAACATTGTATTAAACCTTCTCACAAATATACCTATAACCTACTCACAATTCTATCTCAAATCTACTCAAATGTCTACCTCAAATCTGGTCACAAATCTACCTCAAACCTACTCATAAGTCTGCATTGAATTTGCTCAAAAGTCTACCTCAAATATGGTCACAAAACTGCCTCAAACTTGATAAAAAATATGCTTATAATAGCTCATAACACATGCTCAAAAGGGTTTCAAAACTTGTCTTCAAACATAGCACAAGTAGTTCACAATCTCTAGCACAAATGTCTTAACCTATTTCAATAATAGAAGCATAGATTGTTCTCAAATTCTATCCCAAATGTTTCCAAACCATTCAACCATGAATCACAAATCCTAACTCAAATATTTCCAACAATGCTTATCAAACAATCCTTTTCACTCCACCTTATGTTCCAAAACATTCACTTCAAAAAAATACTTTAAACAAGGAATAATGTGCCCATACCTCTTAATTGCTCTTATGGAGATATGTCTTCAAAAATTTGTCTCACAAAAAATTGATCTTTCTAGTGCCACTTCAAGAGTTAGATATCAAAATACTCTCTCAATACATCCATATGAATTTTCTTCTCAAAATATATTTCACCATACAAAAATTACAATAAAATATCAAACCACTATAACACCTTATTACTCCTATTCTTGCATGACAATACTCAACAAGAAAAACCAGAAATTACACACATGAATTTCTCATATACACCTTATACCTCATTCTTATGAAAATAATGCACTCTTAAAATTTCAATAAGACCAATAAAATATCACTTCATCTCATGCATCAACAAGACACTAGCAATCTGAAATTTAATTTCCACTCTTTTTAAATCAAAAATTAAAATCAATTTATTCTCCTTATGGCTCCCTAGTAAATTTACCTCAAAACACTAAAAATTAATTAACCCTTATAACTCCCAAAGTCAACGATGCTCAAATAATCAAACACACCTCATGCGCCTAACCCTCAACCTTAGGCAATTAAAATTTTAATCAATGCCTACCAAAATTGCCGCAAGGATATTCGAACATAGAACCTATCGCCTGCCAGCATGCTAGTGCCGTTTGGGTCATCGCTAGGCCAACTGCCCACATGAGGACTAAAATGCAGAACTTGCACCTTATTCCTGTGAAAACATCCTTGCCAAGAAAAACTGAACAAAACTATCACCACCTGGATTCGAACATGGAAACTGTTATCTACCTTGCACCTTAAGACTACCAAGTCTACCGCTAGGCCAACCACCTAGTCGGATATAAGATTGAATGATCTTATATTAAAATCACCGATGTCTTCCCTTAGATAAAACATATATTTTTCTTCTCACGAAGTGCACACAAGAGAAATCACATTGACCGGTTTTATCGCGTATTGAACACACACCATAGGGCATCAAACATTATCCATATTAATATGGATTACCACCATGCTAAGGACGTCAACGACCCTTAGAAGTTATTTAAAAAAATGAATATTGATGTTAAACCTACTTTGGGTTATATAAAAATTATAATTATTTTATAATGTGTCCTTAGGCTTTAACCTTTGGGCCCTTTTAATTTTTAATTATTATAATTATTTAAATATTCATAGATTTAAATATTATAATATTTTTTCTTCTAGGACCTTTTCTTTGGAAAACATCTTCCTTTTTATTTTGCAAAATCCACCATGGTAAAACTGTTAAAACTTTATTTTCCTTGACATAAATGACAAGCAATGTCATTAATCTATGCCATTAATTCTTTGACATCAATGAAAATAATATACTTAAAATTTCCAACACTTGCAAGGCTTGATCCAAATTTTTTAGATGCTCTTACTAGGTATGACTATAAATTAGAATGTTGTTGAATAAGACTAAAATAAATTGTTATAAGAACTATCAAAATATTTCATTCATCAAAATCTAGAAGGTGGAAGGTGCATTAGTTAAAACAAAAGGTATGACTAAAAACTCATAGTGTCCTTACTAAGTGCAAAGAGTAATTATAGGAATGTCTTCCTCCTTGATTATGATTTGGTGGTGGCTTGAACACAAATCCAACTTTAGAAAATATTGAACGCCATGTCATTCATCCAAAAATAATTAATTATAGGGATTGAGAATCTATTTTTCATAGTTATTTTATTGAGTTTTTGAAAATCCACACATAACTTCCATGACCCATATCCATGTTTTATGTCATGAACACTAGTGAAGAATATGGACTAATAATGGGTCTAATAATTCCTATTGCAAGTAATTCCCACACCATTTGCTCAATTTTATATTTTTGGACATATGGATATGTGTACAATTTAATATTTTGTAGGAGACTCCCTAGAATAAACTTTATTGCAAGATCACAGATTTGGAAATGTGGTAAACCCTTATATTCCTTAAAAATAGAAGCATTCTTTTTGTACAATATGATCTAAATCACACTACTATTACCCTTTGTCATTTGGTATTTGTGTAGCAAATAATTTTGCCACAACTCCATGAGATGACTTTTTTAAAAGCTTCTCCATCGTATTAGATGAAACTAGTTAATTTCCACTTGCCATCATTCCCCTTAAAGTGTAATCAATTCCTTGGTAGCTAAATTTCATCCATAATATATAAAAAAAACATACTATTGATCACAATGTTTGGATCTATTGTGTTTCAAATACATCACATGTTCCAAAATAAAAGAGCAAATATTTCAGCCTTAATATTATATTCCCTTATTTGTACTTTCATATTTCTACACTAGCCTTTACAAGGTAATGTTCTTCCATTAGTGATCATGACCTCAAAGAAATTATAGGTGTTTATGTAACAATTGGTAAACTTTGCTACTCTAGGTTCAATGAAGTTGTGAATGCTACCAGTGATAGTGAAAATTATTATTTATTTTCTTATGAAATCCCCTATCACCTTCATTATTTATGGAGTAGGTATTCCTACCAGGGAACATACTAAAAATTTTGGTAAGGTTTCTTCTAGTGTTTAATACTCATATTCTTGATCTTCTTCTTGATGCTCATATTCATCATCTTAGGATGCTTGTAGTGTTTTGTCATCCACATATAGCAAATATATTTTTTTCTATACTCGTTTACATCCTAGGGAATACTTCTCATCCCTATTATATCATATCCCTTGTGCTCTATGAGCTTCCATATCTTGCCTACTCAATTATTTGATGGTGGGTGACTTGTTAGTTATATTGGTGGTTAGTTTATTTAGAAATGGGAGTCATGTTTACAAAAATTTGGAGGTGCATTTTTGCACAACAAATTAATATTCTTCCAATCTATCCAACAATATTTCCTATTGCAAGATTTGTTGTTTGAACATTTTTACCTTAGACTTGATATTTTCCTTTAACCCATGAATAAAAAAACTTTAAATTTTTTTTTCATTCAATCTAGTAGCATGGTTTTTAAAAATTTCAAATTGAGCTTGATAGTGTTTATCATTTGAGGTTTGTTTTAACTTAGTGAGGGCTCTTATGAAGTTGTCATACTCACTAGGACCAAATCAAGTGAGTACTTATTTCTTAAATTATTCCCAAGACATGGATGCATTTTTTGGCTCATTGATACCACTATAAAGCATCAAATTCAAAATTAAAATATGTAACTATGAGCCATAAATGCCATGGAATATTATAAAGGATGAAATACTGCTCTAGTCTACACAACCATCCATTAGGTTCCTTCCCATTAAATTTTTGAAAGTATAACTTTAATAATATATATGTATTATTAATAATTGGGAAAGGTATTATGTGTTTACCTTTCTAGGTTAATAAAAACTTCTTCTTTGTGGTGAAAATAACCATACTCTCCATATGCATGGGTGCTACATGTTATATGACTTTCCAATCTAGCAATTTTTTTATTTACTCCCTCTTTTATCTCCTTCTTCTCCCCTATAACATATTCTATATATTCATTCAATATATTGTAGTCAAGTGTCATTTGGATCTAAAACTGATAAATATTTTGTCATAATTGGCTTAATCCATCAATGATTTTTTTACCAAGTGATGTAGCTATTTGCTCACCAAATTAAGAGACTTTTTTATTGATCTTTTGATCCATTTGTTACTTAGTTTATTGACCTCTAGTTCCTATAGCCATATACTAGGATATTTAGCCTTTCAAAAATGGTTACCAAAAATAGAAGTTTTGTTTTAGTAGTTGTTGTTTTTAGTAAAGGTCCTAAAAATGTGTTTGGGTACTATATACTAAAATGATCAGTTTGACACATTGATTGCAATGGACTAGATCTCAACATGATGTTTTTTGACACTACAAACATTTTTTTGTAGTCAACATTTTTCTCTTAAGACTTTTCTCTATGAAATATAATATTTTCTATGGTTTAGCATCCTTAGGATTATATGTCATGCCTTATCATTATTGGTAGTTTCTAAAAACAATCAATTCTAAAAATTGTTTATACTAACAACTACATTTTTTGTTATTATTCCCAAGTTTTTTTTTTATATGTTAACAAAATTTATATTAAAGAGGGCATTTGAAAGGTTCCCTAACACCTTAGTACATCAATTCTAACCATTTTTTTGTTAATATTCCAAAATATTACTAACACCAAAAATTTCACTATTAACCTATTTTTTGAAACTATCTATTTTGACAGCTATACCTTCTATTATTGACACTATTAACTTATTTTTAACTATCAAGAACTATTACTATATCAACAATTCTATTATTAGTGTAGTCTCCTTATCATGCTCAAGTCTATGTTTAGCATTTTTAGGTTTGATATTTTTGTTACTGTTTGAAAAATAACATAAGCAAGGTTACTCTAGGCCAAGGTGTGTGCACTATCCATAGCCCTTTGATATACTATAGCAATATTTGATAATTATCAGACCAATATTTTAGGCCACTATCTAATGAGGATATAACTTGTATCCTTGGGTGTACTACCTACCTTTCTGATTAGTATAAGAGCATAATTTTTTTAGTGTTATGCTCAATGCACTATGGATAGATACATGATTAAGAGCTTCCAAGGTCTAAAGGTATCTCCTAATACTAGGGGGTCTCTATATATGCCTAAGGGTACATGGGAGCTCAAGTCCATATACAAGTGCTATTTGGGACTTGGGTATTAGAGTCCAATAATCCCTCACTTCATTAGACACTTTATATGTGATCTATTTTATCCAATCATGACAACTCCATGATGTTTAATAACACCTAGCATAATGTTTCTAACCTAATAAACTAAATTCACAAAAAGAACAAAAAGGAAGTAAAATTATACCTACCATGCATGTAAGGGTAGGATAGAAACTATTGTAGCTATAACAAGATGTGATCCTACAAAATGATCTAATACCATTTGTTATAAATATACTAGTTAAAATATGCACATCCACATAAATGTTACAATAAATAATAGATTTAATTAAAATGAAAATAGAAATATCACAATGTAAAATGGAAATGTAGTAGATTTCTTGATAAAAATAGAATCACAATGCATAATCGTTGGTCTCTTTGAGGGGAAGCTCCTAAGAGGTAGAGCATCAATATAATATGCAAAAAGAGATGCTTTCATTTATACCCCTTGCCTTTTTTAAGACTCCTCTCAACCCTAATACTAATACTTAAGGGTTGGATTCACATGCAAGTGGGGAACCAAGCTATAATATTTTACAAAAGAAACAATTACATCCTTAATAATGGTTACATTAAATGGCCCCACTTTTCTAGGCACCTCAAGTGCCACATGAACATTACAATGCATTACATAAGAACACTAAGATGGGGTCCTAAATTTAGGAAGTGGTTCATTGCATAGTAATGTTAAGATGCAGTCGTAACATATTCTATCTACAAAAGAGTTATTATTTTGTACTCAAGCACACTCATAGTTTGTGTCTATAAATTTTTCTTCTTTGTCCTTTTTCACTTTTTGTATAGGATTTGATTAAATGGATTACTTTTGTTCATTGTTCAAAATTGGTTTGAAAATCAGCATGGTATGAAAGTGGGAATGAAGCAACATTTATTGGTGGCACAAAATATTTATTCAAATTCTTAGCTTCTTCTTGAAAACTATAAATTGAATTACTTCTCTATGATTTATAAGCCTTTTCTACATAAGAGGAAAAGAGGAGATTTTATTCCTTTTTCCACTATCCATTATTGTAAATATTATGGAGATTTTGTGTCTATTCCACCTTTCAATCCATTGTTATTAGATTATTATTTATCCTTTTTATGTAGATTCAATAATATGCAAATATGGAATAATTATCAGCAAACTAGGTTCTCTATCTACTCAAGTTGAAGGCTTGCATGACTATCCAATACATGAATGAAGAGGAATATGCTCTCTTTCACAAATTGAATCCATTGCATCTTGGATAGGATAGAGAGAATTGAGGCTTATAATTTTTGGTATCCAAAGTTTCAATATTATGCATAGCCAATTCAATTTAAAATTTTTGGTGCTTTTTTTTTGTCTGGAGTAGGACACAATTCTATAAGGATATGGTGCACACTTGCCTTTATTTGAGAATAATGTAAATCTAGGTAAATGAGCAAATTGTAGGGTATTGTATGTTATGGATCATAATATTGAATCTCTGCTTGATGTTTTTTTCTATTTATTATATAAATCATCGAGTGTAAGTTGTGAATCTTGCGGAGGTCCAAGGTTCAAATCTCGGGCCTCACCGGAATGAACGCTTGTCCCTTTCCTGGTGCTTTCAATGGCGTAAAAGGTTTAAAATTATTGTGGCATGGTGGTTATAGGGGCGGACTGCACGAAGATCTATGTGGCAGCTTCTGGGGCAGATAGCACACAATACTATGGCGGCCATAATAGCTGGACAGCCTTCCCGGATTCGTGGAGGCTACCGATTCCACCATGTAAATTCAAAAAAAAAAAAGTTGTGAATCTCTCACCTTTGTTCTAGCTTCATGGCTTGGCAACATGGAAAACTAAGTGGTCATTTGTATATCTGTAATTATATAACTTAGGTTTCATATACATGACCCTCTTTGTTGCTAAATGAAACTACTCATTATGGTTAAATTATATGTAATCATTGACAAA
Organism: Wollemia nobilis; assembly: GCA_028583015.1. Lineage (NCBI taxonomy): Eukaryota > Viridiplantae > Streptophyta > Pinopsida > Araucariales > Araucariaceae > Wollemia > Wollemia nobilis. The sequence goes on along the minus strand of JAQPPZ010016892.1, from coordinate 31,142,726 downwards.
ACTATCTATAGTTGAGACACCATGGTATGTGTAGCTTAGTCAAACATGATAAGAAAATAAAGGTGTTGGGATGTAGTAGGTTTTATGTTTGAATCACTTGAGAAAATTTGTATTTTGAAGCACCTTTTTTTAGGAACTATAGCATATTAGACTTTTATTTAAGGAAATATGGGCTAAGCACCTTGTATGAACCATCAACATCTTTGCTAGCACAACACATATTATTCATGAGAGACTCAAGTTCAAGTCCATACACATATTTTGTTAAATATGGATTGATGACGTGGATTCTTGCACAACATCCCTTCATGCAATAAATCACTTATTTATATATGTATGTATGTATATATGTATATATATGTGTGTGTGTGTGTGTGTGTGTGTGTATGTGTATATATATATATATATATATATATATATGTATATGTGTATCTATATATATGTGTGTGTGTAGACCTACTCATCCAATTGAATTTTGATATGTGCTTAAACGTTTTATGCTTTAGATGTCTAGTGGAATATTCTTAGTGGAAATCATCAACATTGGAGGTTATCAACAATTATCCATGTGCATCATTTGTTTCTTCCTTTTCATTTGTTTAGTTTGATTCTTGTTTGTTTTATCTAGACATCTATTTTTCTACATTTATAACTTTAGTGCCCAAATTTAGTGCAATAATAACATTGGATTTTTTATTTGTCATACCTTTGATACGTGCCTCCTTGTTAATTTCTACAACTACCTCTTCTTCTTGCCTCATGAAATTTGCAACTATTGTCTCCTTTGTTAAAATGATCTTCTTCCTCTTTTTTCAAGGCCTCCTCTACCACATTTGGCTCTACTGTCATATCCTATTCCTATTTAAGTGATTGAAGATGCTTGATGGGATTCTCCATTTTTACTCTTGTCCTTGAATGAAACCTATGTTTAAATGCATGCTCTAAAGAAGAGTCAGTTGTCTAGTTCAGCCTTTGTTCATGTGTTTGCAAAAAGCCCATTAATTCATCCGATATTCACACAATGACACTGAGAGGGGGGGTGAATCAGTGTAGCTATTAATTTTAATATCTACAACATTTAATATGAAACAAAGAGAACTTGAAAACTAGAAAAGCAAATTGAACAAGAGAGCACACCACAACACTCAATATACCGAGGTTCACCAATTTGGCTACTCCTCAAAAATGACTGCTTGGACTCCAATCCAAATCCAGTCTTTGCAAAATACCACTTTTACAAATACTTTACCAGCATCTACTGGAAGGAGCACCAACCCCTTAATTTTTTGCTGCAACAGATAGGAGCACCAACCCCTAGTACCAAGCACCAACTTGGACAGCAATTCTGATCAATTTAAAATGACATAAAATGTCTTCATTGTTTATACAACCCTAAATGGTCTGCAATTAAACACACTCAGCACACACTCAAAGTTCTGTTTAATTCTTGGACAACAATTCTGAGCAATTTACAATGACATAAAATGTCTTCACTGTTTATACAACCCTAACTGGTCTGCAATTAAACACACTCTGCACATACTCAAAGTTCTGTTTAATTCTCTCTTGGCTTTCTTCGAACCCTCTTTTCTCTGTAATTTCTCTCTAACAGCAGCAACATTATTCTCTGTACGACTATTCTTTTATAACCTTCTTTTTCTCATCGGGACTCTTTGTCTTCTATAGCGTTTCAATCCTGCATGCAGTCGGATGACATTCTCGAGCTGTTCAAATTCTTTTCTCCTCTCCATAAGCGGCTGTTCGAATCCTTGCAAATACGGTTGTTCGAATCCTTGCAAATACGACTGTTCGAATGCTGCACATACTTCTTTTCGAAAGCTTTTCGATCCTTCATATTTGATTCTTCGAATGCTGCAAATACGTCTATTTTCATGCATTTTCAATCCTGCATATTCGGCTGTTCGAATCCTTGCAATGCGGCTGTTCGAATGCTTTTTCGATCCAGCCTATACGACACTTCGAAAGCTTTTCAAACATGCATATACAGCTGTTCCCATGCATGTCCGACACCTGTCAATGTGTAACTGCCGATCTGACATCAGTTACTTTTTACGTAACAGGCTGCATGATTTTTTGTATGCTTTTTCGACACGTGTCACCTTGCATGCTCCTTCGGCTTTTACCCGCCAAACTGTTACCTGTCGCGATATCGTGACACTTTTTGTAGCCGTACCCTTCATGCCCTTGCTGTCACGAAATCGTGACCAATTTGGCCTTTGAGAGCTTTCCCACCGTTCATGTCATGAAATCGTGACACTTCAAACTTTTGCTGACGTCATCCTTAATGTTGTCATGAAATCGTGACGCTTCGGCTTCCAGCAGCTTTCCTTGACCTTGTCATGAAATCGTGACACTTTCGACTTTTGCTGACGTCATCATCATTCTTGTCACAAAATCATGACGCTTCTGGCTTCCAGGCTTTTCTTGCACCCTGTCGCAAAATCGTGACACTTTCAATTTTGCTAATGTCATCCTCATCTTTGTCATGAAATCATGACGCTTCTGGCTTCCGTACAATCCTTGCTTCATGCAGTAGCGAAATCGCTACAACTTTGTGCCTTGTGCTTTCGACTTGCTACATCTTTGAGTTTTGCAATTTTGACTGGTAGCAAAATCGCTACACCTTCACGTTGTGCATTTTGGACTTGTAGCGAAATCGCTACACCTTTGTTGCCATTCATTTTAACCTGCAGTGAAATCGCTGCATCTTTGCACCTTGCATTTTGAACCTGTAGCGAAATTGCATCTTTGTGCCTTCCATTTTGAACTTGTAGCGAAATCTCCTCTTCTTGTATTTCAAACTTGTAGCGAAATCGCTACACTTTCTTGACTTAGTGCATTTTCTTTGCTTCTCAAAGTAGCGAAATCGCTCTTACTCAACTTTCTTCTTTCCTTCAACATGTCGTGAAATCGCGACAGTTTTCATCCTAGCGTTGCTTCTCTCAAACTTGTCATGAAATCGTGACACTTTTTGTCCTTGGCACTTTTGCTCCAAACTTGTCGCGAAATCACGATAGTTTTTCAACTTTGCTTCTTTCCTTCCAACATGTCGCGAAATCGCGACAATTTTTCTTGCACTTTCTCTCTCCTTCGATATGTCGTGAAATCGTGACAATTTTTCTGCATTTTCTCTCTCCTCTGTTTTGTCGCGAAATCGCGACATATTCTCTGCATTTTCTCTCTCCTCTGTTTTGTCGCGAAATCGCGACAGAAAACATGTCGCGATATCGCGACAGTTTTCTTCCTTGTCTTTTTCTGCCAATTTTTGAATCTGGGTCACCTCTGTTTTCCTTGAAATTCACTGCACTTGATCTGACTGACCTCTGAACTGCATCAACTGCATCAATCTGTCTGTGTTGACAACAATGACAATACTTTTGCAATGCTTTTGCTGCACCTTGCTCAACAATCTCCCCCTTTGGAATTGTTGGCAACACACTGCAACCTTGCTCAATTTCTTCTCCCCCTTTGCCAATAATACCAAAGGGCTGCTGCAGACTCCCCCTGAGTCTATGCACAACATTCTCAGGCTTAAAAGGTTTGAATGCTCCCCCTGAGAATGTGTTTCCCATAGCTAGTCAGTGCTTGGGTAGTGTGACTACTCCCAACTTCTTCCGAAGGTATTCAAATACTTCCTTTGGCAAAGGTTTTGTGAATATATCAGCTACTTGCTCTGTAGTTGGAACAAAATCCAATTTGACCTCTCCTTCTGCAACTTTATCCTTCAAGAAATGATATCGGATTGCAATATGTTTGGTTCTTGAATGCATAATTGGATTCTTGGATATGTTGATAGCACTAGTGTTATCACATTTAATTGAAATTGGCTCTTTGAAATGAATACCAAGATCTTTCAACGTTTGTCTCATCCATAATATCTGAGTACAGCATGTTGTTGCTGCAATGTATTCTGCCTCTGCAGTGGATAGAGAGACTGATTCTTGTTTCTTGTTGTGCCATGCTACCAGCTTGTCTCCAAGATAAAATGCTCCTCCACTTGTACTCTTTCTGTCATCAATACATCCTGCCCAATCTGCATCAGAATATGCAATCAAGGTGAAGTCTTTACCTTTTGGGTACCACAACCCATAATCCATAGTACCCTTGAGGTACCTGAAGATCCTCTTTACAGCTGTCACATGAGTTTCTTTTGGACTAGCTTGAAATCTTGCAACCATGCATACTGCCTGTAATATATCTGGTCTAGTGGCTGTTAAATATAGCAGGCTTCCAATCATAGACCTGTACATTGTTTGATCCACATCTGAAGATTTATCATCCTTGCTCAACTTGCAGCCTGTTGTCATGGGAGTGCTTACAGGTTTACTATCTTCCATTGTGAACTTTTTCAGCATTTCTTTTACATATTTAACTTGAGAAATAAAAATGCCCTTTTCATTTTGATTGACCTGCAGTCCTAAGAAATAAGAAAGTTCACCAATCATAGACATCTCAAATTCTTTCTTCATTTTAGTTGATATGTCTTTGCAATATTCATCCATCTTCGCTACCAAATATTATATCATCTACATACACAACAAGAACAATAAGATGGCCCTTCTCTATTTTGACATATAAATTGCTGTCCACCAAACCTTTCTTGAACCCTTGTTTAATTAGATAGTTATCCGACCTTGCATACCATGCTCTGGGTGCTTGTTTCAAACCATATAAAGCTTTCTTTAACCTGCAAACAAAATCTGGATTGTCACCAAGTTGGAAGCCATCTGGTTGTTCAATGTAAACCTCTTCTTCCAGTTTTCCATTCAAAAATGCTGATTTTACATCCATTTGATATACTTTGAAGTTTTTATGAACTGCTAATGCTAGAAACATTCTGATTGCCTCTAGTCTGGCTACCGGTGCAAAGGTTTCCTCAAAATCAATGCCTTCAACCTGAGCATAGCCTTTACAGACCAATCTTGCCTTATTTCTGACCACCTGCCCATCTTCATTTAATTTATTTCGAAAAATCCATTTGGTGCCAATTATGTTTTTATTTGTTGGCCGAGGTACTAATTCCCAGGTATTGTTTTTCTCAATCTGATCTAGTTCTTCATTAATTGCCTTCAACCAACTTTCATCAGTGCTTGCTTCAACAACATTTTTAGGTTCAATGCTAGATAACAGAGAATAGTTCCGCACTGTTGCTCTTCTTGTCTGAATACCATCTGTGGGATCCCCAATAATCTGTTCACTTGGATGATTTTTCTGCCAGTTGCCTGTTTTAAATTTCTTATTTTCTTCTTCTTCTGATTCAGTTTTTACCACATCTGGATCAATTTTCTGATTCTTATCTGTTTCCTTTTCATCATCACCTTCAATGACTTCTTCATACATAGGGTAGTTTTCTTGATAAGTAATTTCTTGTTCTCTACCTTCATCAACTTTCACATCAGCACTCTCAACAATTTTCTTTAGCCTCTTGTTGTAACATGTGTAGGCTTTGCTTTTTGTTGAGTAACCAAGAAAGATACCTTCATCAGCTCTATCTTCAAATTTATCGAGGTTATCTTCAGTCCGTTTTATGTAGCACTTGCTGCCAAATACTTTGAAATGTCTTGTTGTTGCCTTTCTGCCGAACCACAGCTCATAAGGTGTTTTGCTTTCATGTGGTCTTAGCATGCACCTATTTTGAATGTAAACTGCAGTATGTACTGCCTCTTTCCAAAATCTGTCAGCTATTTTGTTCTCAGCCAGCATTGTCCGTGCCATTTCCTGCATTGTTCTATTCTTCCTTTCTACAACACCATTCTGCTGAGGTGTCCTAGCTGCTGAAAATTGTCTTCTTATCCCATATTTTTGATAGTATTCTGCAAATTCTTCTGAAATAAACTCTCCTCCTCTGTCTGATCTTAGGCATTTAATCCTCTTTCCAGTTTGATTTTCCACCTGATTTTTAAACATCTTAAACAACTCAAAAGCATCTGATTTAGACTTTAAAAATAATACCCATGTCATCCTGGAGTAGTCATCTATGAACAACATAAAGTATTTGTCACCATTTATGCTTTGAGTTCTCATAGGTCCACACAAATCAGTATGAATTATCTCCAATGGTTTGCTGGTGAAGTATTCCTTTGATTTAAATGTGGATCTGGTTTGCTTTCCTTTTTGACATGAAGCACAGATGCTATTTCTTGGTTTGCCAATGGTTGGTATATCTCTTACTGCTCTTTTTGAACTGATTTTTGCCAGATTGTCAAAACTAATATGACCAAGCCTCTTGTGCCATAGCCAATTTTCATCTTCCTGTCCAATCAAGCATGTTCCTTCTGTAGTTTCTGAGAGAGTATATAGATTACCTGAAGTCCTTGATCCAGTAGCTACCAGTTTCCCACTGTGTGATTTTCTCACTTCACAGCCCTCCTTCTTGAAAGTGACTTCATGACCTCTGTCACAGATTTGACTTACACTCAGCAAGTTGTGCTTCAGTCCAATCACAAACAAGACTTCTTTTGATTTTATCTTTCCATCACTGATCTTGACTGATCCTTTTCCAACTATCTTTGCTCCATCATTATTTCCAAATTTCACAGAACCACCTTCATAATTCTGTAACTTCTCAAATTTTTGCTTGTCACCTGTCATGTGACTGGAGCAACCACTGTCAAGTATCCAAGGTGCAGATTTGTTCTGAGCTTTAAAGGCAGTCTGAACAATCAAAGATTCCTTTTCTTTCCATTCTGGTTTGATAGCAGATTTGGCTACTTGTTTTGCCTTTGTCCTTTCATTAGCATGTGCCTATTTTTCAGGAAATTTCTTGTTTTGTTTCAACCCACTTGGTTGAGATTTTCTACCCTGATAATTATTTGATGCAAAAGTGCTTCTACAGTTTCTAGCAATATGTCCAAAATTATGACAATTATAACATTCAACTGCATTATTCATTAAAGGAGAAAAAACATTTCTGCTGGTGAAATTCCTTTGAGATACATTATGCCTGCAATCTGAAATCTTATGACCATAAGCATTGCATTTAAAACAATAACCAGAAAAGGAATGATTAAACCTGGGTGCAGGTCTTTGCCAGTTTGAAGTGGGAGCCATGAATCTTTTCCTTCTTGGATGTGTGACTTTTGTGAATCCATCTTTGTCAGTACTTTTCTTGAGTCTGGCATTGTTGCTTTCTTTGGCATGATTTGTTTTTTCTAGGTCAACCCTGATCTTTTCTTCTTTCTTTATGGGTTCTACATTCAAGGCCTTTGAACCCTTTGATGATTCTCCTTCATCGAAGCCTAAACCAAATTTGATGCCGGAAGGCCTTTGGTTATTTAACATTTTATCCGACTTTACAAGTACTTTCTTCAAACTTATGAAAATAACTCAATTTTCTATTCATCTCCTCTAGTTGCATCCTTAACTTAACAATATCTTCCTCTAGCTTGCTGCATTCAACTGTCTTTACAATTAATTGTTCATCAAGAACTTCGGACATTTTCTTGAATTCCTCTGTCTGTATTTTTAAAACTGTTTATTATGTCAGTGGCATCCTCTAGTTTTCTTGAAAACTTTTTGTTCTTTTTCCTTTCTGCACTCAACTCTTCAAGTGCAGCAACCAATTCTCCTTCCAGATAAACTTCAGCCTCATCTTTAAAGTTTTCATCACCTTCCTGATTTTCTTCTGTTCTTTCCTCTTCAAGTGCCATGAACAGAGCTTCACCTTTTTCTTCTTCAGAATCCTCATCTGAGCTTTCTTCAGAAGTGCTAACATTCTTGGATATGAAGCTTTTCTTCTTGAAGTTGTTCTTTCTAAAATTTTGTTTCTTCTTCCAATCACCTTTTTCTTGGTGTGAACCTTCACCATTTTTGGTTTTCTCATGCATTGGACATTTGGCTGCAAAATGACCGACTCCTCCACAATTGAAGCACTTAAAAGGTAGCTTTCCTCTATATTTTCCTTTTCCCTTTGTGAGTTTTCGAACAAAATTAGCTTCTGTTTCATCCAGTGTCTCTTCATCCTCAGATTCATGTTCAGCTTTTATATTCTTGTGTGCTTTAAAAGTTGCTTCTCTATCTATAGACTTGGTTTGTCCTATTCTCATTTCATATGCTGTCAGGGAACCATGCATCTCATCCAAGCTGAAGTTGTTTAGATCTTTTGCCTCTTCTATTGCAGAAACTTTGGAGTTAAATCTTTTGTGCAGTGTTCTGAGAACCTTTTTCACAACAACTGCATCATCAATTTCTTCACCGAGTCCTCTGATTGCATTAATGATTCCGTTGACTCTCAGCATATAAGCCTCTATGTTCTCATCTTCATTCATTTGCAGTGCTTCGAACTGTGCTCGATGAGTTTGCAGCTTGGCTTCCTTGATCTTGTTGTCTCCTTCATGGATGCTCTTCAATTTATCCCACATGTCTTTTGCTGATTTACAGCTCATGACTCTTATCAGTTCACTGTCAACAAGCCCACACATTATGGCATTCTTAGCTTTGGAGTTGTTCTCAAATTTTTTCTTCTCAGCAGTATCTGTTGGAGGAGTAGTGGGTGCTGTGTATCCACTATCTACAGAATCCCAAATATCATATCCCAATGCACTCAGATATGTTTGCATCCTGAGTTTCCAGAAAGTGTAATTTGTTCCATCAAATAAGGGAGCTTTGTTGGATGAGAATCCTTCACCGCTTGCCATTGTTTCTTCCAAGATCACCTTAGCTGATTAAGCTTATTCAAGGAACCTTGCTCTGATACCAATTGATATTCACACAATGACACTGAGAGGGGGGGGTGAATCAGTGTAGCTATTAATTTTAATATCTACAACATTTAATATGAAACAAAGAGAACTTGAAAACTAGAAAAGCAAATTGAACAAGAGAGCACACCACAACACTCAATATACCGAGGTTCACCAATTTGGCTACTCCTCAAAAATGACTGCTTGGACTCCAATCCAAATCTAGTCTTTGCAAAATACCACTTTTACAAATACTTTACCAGCATCTACTGGAAGGAGCACCAACCCCTTAATTTTTTGCTGCAACAGATAGGAGCACCAACCCCTAGTACCAAGCACCAACTTGGACAACAATTCTGATCAATTTAAAATGACATAAAATGTCTTCACTGTTTATACAACCCTAACTGGTCTGCAATTAAACACACTCTGCACACACTCAAAGTTCTGTTTAATTCTTGGACAGCAATTCTGAGCAATTTACAATGACATAAAATGTCTTCAGTGTTTATACAACCCTAACTGGTCTGCAATTAAACACACTCTGCACATACTCAAAGTTCTATTTAATTCTCTCTTGGCTTTCTTCGAACCCTCTTTTCTCTGTAATTTCTCTCTAACAACAGCAACATTATTCTCTGTACGACTATTCTTTTATAACCTTCTTTTTCTCATCGGGACTCTTTGTCTTCTATAGCGTTTCAATCCTGCATGCAGTCGGATGACATTCTCGAGCCGTTCGAATTCTTTTCTCCTCTCCATAAGCGGCTGTTCGAATCCTTGCAAATACGACTGTTCGAATCCTGCACATACTTCTTTTCGAAAGCTTTTCGATCCTTCATATTTGATTCTTCGAATGCTGCAAATACGTCTGTTTTCATGCATTTTCAATCCTGCATATTCGGCTGTTCGAATCCTTGCAATGCGGCTGTTCGAATGCTTTTTTGATCCAGCCTATACGACACTTCAAAAGCTTTTCAATCATGCATATACAGCTGTTCCCATGCATGTCCGACACCTGTCAATGTGTAACTACCGATCTGACATCAGTTACTTTTTACGTAACTGGCTGCATGATTTTCTGTATGCTTTTTCTGACACGTGTCACCTTGCATGCTCCTTCGGCTTTTACCCAAACTATTACCTGTCGTGATATCGTGACACTTTTTGTAGTCGTACCCTTCATGCCCTTGCTGTCATGAAATCATGACCAATTTGGCTTTTGAGAGCTTTCCCACCGTTCATGTCACGAAATCGTGACACTTCAAACTTTTGCTGACGTCATCCTTAATGTTGTCGGAAATCATGACGCTTCGGCTTCGAGGCTTCTCTCGCAACTTGTCATGAAATCGTGACACTTTCAGCTTTTGTTGACGTCATCATCATTCTTGTCGCGAAATCGTGATGCTTTCGGCTTCCAGCAGCTTTCTTTCACCTTGTCATGAAATCGTGACACTTTCAATTTTTGCTGACGTCATCCTCATCTTTGTCATGAAATCGCGACGCTTCTGGCTTTCGTACAATCCTTGCTTCATGCAGTAGCGAAATCGCTACAACTTTGTGCCTTGTGCTTTCGACTTGCTACATCTTTGAGTTTTGCAATTTTGACTGGTAGCAAAATCGCTACACCTTCACGTTGTGCATTTTGGACTTGTAGCAAAATCGCTACACCTTTGTTGCCATTCATTTTAACCTGCAGCGAAATCGCTACACCTTTGCACCTTGCATTTTGAACCTGTAGCGAAATCTCTACATCTTTGTGCCTTCCATTTCGAACTTGTAGTGAAATCGCTGCACTCTTGCGCCTTGTATTTCAAACTTGTAGCGAAATCGCTACACTTTCTTGACTTAGTGCATTTTCTTTGCTTCAGCCAGCGAAACTGCAACAAGTAGCGAAATCGCTACAGTTACTCAACTTTGCTGCTTTGCCTTCAACATGTCACGAAATCGCGACAGTTTTCATCCTAGGCGTTGCTTCTTCAAACTTGTCATGAAATCGTGACACTTTTCGTCCTTGGCACTTTTGCTCCAAACTTGTCGCGAAATCATGACAGTTTTTCAACTTTGCTTCTTTCCTTCCAACATGTCGCGAAATCGCGACAATTTTTCATGAACTTTCTCTCTCCTCCGATATGTCGCGAAATCGCGACATTTTCGGCTGCATTTTCTCTCTCCTCTGTTTTGTCGCGAAATCGCGACAGAAAACATGTCGCGATATCGCGACAGTTTTCTTCCTTGTCTTTTTTTGCCAATTTTTGAATCTGGGTCACCTCTGTTTTCCTTGAAATTCACTGCACTTGATCTGACTGACCTCTGAACTGCATCAACTGCATCAATCTTTCTGTGTTGACAACAATGACAATACTTTTGCAATGCTTTTGCTGCACCTTGCTCAACATCATCCACTAATAGTCTTCATAAATCCTTTGATTCTCTAATAGCAAAGAAAATTGAGTCAAAACTTGTTGGTAGGTATTTTAATACCTTTTACACTATTTTTGGATCTTCAATATTTTTTCCATTCATTCTCATTTGATTGATAATACCTATTGTACAAGTAAATAAGTCACTCATAGACTCAAATTTATTCATCTGCAAATTTTTAAATTATCTTCTTCAATATTACAAATTTTACATTGTCGATGCTTAGAAAAGAGTTTTCTAAAATTTCCTATACCTATTTTGAGTTGGTTGCCATTACAATTCTTGGAAAAATGGATTCATCAACTATCTATATAATGAAGAACAAGACCTTTTTATTTTGTCGATTTTATTTCAATGCATACTTCTAATGTTGAAAGATGGCATTATATGTTGATGCATCTATAGGTTATACATACCCATTTTCCACTAAATCCTAAAGCTCCTATGACCCAAATAATTTTTTCATTTGTATATTCCAATATTAAAAAAAATCTCATTGAAACATGGGATTTGCAGTTGTAGTGAATTGTTACTAAAATCCATAGTTTAAGTTTTTTTTTTTTTTAAATAAAAAATCAATTTGAATTCAATTTTATCATAGGTCAAATTGGAAGTTAAATGATCCTTTATCCTACACTAATATTTCAAAGAGGTATCAAATTCACATATAAAAATCACTATAGGCTAATATATATGAGGAAACTTGATTTTTTCATAGACTAAATTTGTGGTGTTCTTCATCCATAGGCCCAAGATAAAAAATATTTAAGTGGAGTTTTACATTATCATCACAGAATGCCCCCTCGTGTGTTGTATTGTTCTCAAAATAAGAACAAAATATGGGATCCTTCCACAATGCCTCTTCAAAATATAGTAACTAAATCAAACCTTTCTTTTTCTCTTCACTAAGAAGCTTCTTGAAGTAAGAGTTGTGAAATTGGAGAGGGTTGTTGGTCTAGGGCCCTTCACACTTTAGCTGTGTAGCTTCAGTACTATTATGATAAATTAAACACATAGTGTAGACACCTAAAAATGTCTTAAATAACCTCTTGCAAAAATAATTAACATTTAAAATATAAATCAATTCAAAACGTTAAATTATAACAAAAGACTAGTCAAACCCCTAAAAAAGAGTAGTTCTCCCCATACAATGCAACCACCCCTCACCCCCATCTCATGTGCTTTCCAAAGCATCCACTTGTGCTTTTTTTCAAATAGCATCCACCCTCCTTAAAGGGCATTTAAGCCAAATGGTTGGAAAATGGGTTTTTCACTTTTCCTTAAGTCTTATAAGGGAATGGAGCACCCATTCTCACTAACTGCAAAAGATAAGAAAGTATTACCCACCACATAGGCCTTAAAGAGGCCTCTCCTCTCTCATCCGCATCACCCCCCTTTACTTTCCTAGAAAGCATATAAATACAGGAGCATGTCTTCAAATTTGAAGAGGCTAAAAATGGTAATGTTATGCTAGAAAAATGCAGACTAATCCATACCAAACCCATTTTATCATGTGAGTCCATTTTTATACAATATTTTTGTAGGTTCAAAGTGGTCTACAGATCAAAGCAGGCAACTACAACCTTAAAAGCATCACATAACAGCTCTAGGGAGCTCTAGATAGGATTTTACAACAAAGCACCCCAAGGTGTGATCACACCTATAAAATGCACCCCAAGGTGTGTTTTCCATTTTTTGGTTGGCATATTGGTATAAAAGGTAAGATACTACCCTTGCATCAATTTCAACCCATTTTGAATGTATGTTATGCACATTTAAATCATTTTTGTCTCAATATGTTTTTCTTACAGGAGGTCTGATTAAGAAAAGCCTTCAAATGATCTAACGATCTTTTGCAGGATTACGTAGGTCACAGAACAAGTGTAGCTCAAAGTGGTATGCATCATAAGCTCATTCCACCTTTAAGGAATTGAAGGAAGATGACTACGATGCTAAAAAAACTATTTAATGCTTGGGTCCCTCTTTTGTATCGCTATGGGGTGTTTTATAAAAGGATATCATTTCCTTATTGTAACATCTTTTACAATCAATAAAATGATAGCAACATGTTTTTCTTTCATTTCATTTTGGTGATCATGGTTTTATATGCTTGTGCTAGTTTGATATATATCTAACAACTTTTTTGGTCTTGTTATTATTACATGTCTTACTAAAATGGGTATGGACTCTCCCAAAACCTTGAAACACACTTCAAGGTCGATATCAACAACCTCATGCTTTGCTTTATGTCATTTTTTTATGTTTTGCATAGAAAATAGGCTTTCTTCAAGTTAGCAAAATTTTGATATTTTTTGGTAAAATTTTAGGTACATACCAATAAAATACTTTATTTTTGTCTTCTAGATCTACTACAAGTTCAAAACTGGGAAAAACAACAATTTTGGGAGAAAATGTACCTTGAGGTCCATTCTACCCAAAACATGCACCCCAAGGTGTGTTTTGCACTTCGACATATGCAACGAATTATGTTAGACCATAGGAGGCTTCCAAATCTAGAAAATGCACTTTAGACTCTATATCAACAACTTTGTGCTTTGCTTTGTGTCACTTTTCAATATTTTACATTTAAAATAGGATTTCTTTAAGTTAGCAAAATTTTGAGATTTGTTTGATAAAATTACAGGTACAGACCAGTAAAAACACCTATAAAATATCTTCTAGACTTGATACAAGCCCAAAATTACCCAAAAATCTACTTTTTAGGGAAACATACCTCGAAGTATGTTTTTGTTTTAGCATAGTTTTCCTTTAGTCTTTTTGTTTCTAAAAATAATCCATAAACATGCACACATGCATGTAATACATTATATTGATTTGTGTTAGATTTCATCATCAACCACCAATCGAGACCATCGATATTGGGGTTCATCTCCAACTGTTGGCTCATCCCCTATACACCATAGTAACCCCCACAAGTTATTTTTTGGGCTTCATCACCATAAAGTACCCTACCCTTGAGAGATCCTTGGGGTAGGTTAGGATTAGACACCCCTACTCATAAGACTTATATAATTCATGAGTGTGTAACTATCGTTCTTGACTAAGCCCATTTGAGGGTGAAGTGAAAGCCTAGGTAGGCTGGTAGTAGATCTTATACAACATAACATATTTTATAAGAGGAGTTTTACATCTTATTTCTAGTCACCTCGAGACTTTTTCCACCATAGGAATCCTCTCACCTATTTTTGTCTCATCACTCCTTGTGTAATTTTAGGTATATCATGAAGGGTGTGCATTAACATATATTTTCTAGACATTATTCACATACCTTGTGCTTTTAGTAGTCGTTTACATAAAAACACACAAAATAAAAAACAAAACAATCAATAAAAGGATTTAAAATAAATCAACATCATAAAAAAAATTATACAAACACTCTAAAAACATCACCCATACACTTGTTTGTTGGATTAATCAAAACACTTTTTCTACAAAAACTACCAACACACAAAACCTAAAAGTAGAGTCATATTTGTACCATTATTTCCACCCTTAAATCTACCCCAAATTTCTCAAAACAACAACCATTGGATCAAGCTCAAAAATATCTTTCCAACGGTATATGTTTTGTCCAATTTTGACATTTTTTGGTCCTCGAAATTGCCAAAAAATTGTAAGGGGTGAAAAATGTACCTTGAGGTATATTTTTACGTAGAAAACGTATCCCAAGGTGCATTTTCCACAAATCCACTTTTTTTTGATAAAACCAAGTTTATCACAGCTCAGAATACTAAAATGTATTGATTTTTCATTGATAGAGTTGGTGTAAGTTCCAATTTCTACGCAATATGGTCCACACATAAAGAAAAATGCACATTCAAGAGTGCACAATCCTAAAAAATGCATGATTGAATCTATTGTTTTAACATCAAAGGAAAACATACTTCTCCACCCTTTAGTAGTTTTCTACACCATACTAGAAAGAGCAATTTGGTTTACCACAAATCTCATTATCTCCCATAAATATTCCTCAAAGTCATCATCTCTTCCATCAAAATGTCCTCCAAACTGAATCACCAGTCATATCCCAAATCGAGATGCCAATATTTGGGCTTAATTTACCACCACAGTAAAACCACATGGAATCATCATCAATATACTATGATTATGATCTGATATAGGAAGCCTATTTTTTTGACATACCTATCTTAATCCCCCCATCCACTAGCCTTCCATCTTCCACAAACATGGTTTTTGCATTTCCTCCCATGCAACCTAACACCACCAAGAATTTTGAATTATGTGAGAGAGATGAAAACCCCCCTCATTGAAAAGCACAAACACAACTCAACACCTTCACTTCTCTCACCCCAAATCAATCACTCATAAAGCAACAACCCACTTATCTATACCCCATCATAGAATTCTTCACAATATCACCATCTTGGAAATCCAATAATCCTACCATGCCACATCTTGGACCACCCACCTCATCTTTAGTTGAATAATAATTAACATAAATTGAACAACTCCTTTATAAAATAACCACTCAAGGGTATGCACAGATACCCTAACAACAAAAAGTGCATGCTCAAGTACCAAATTAACAAGGGTATGTGTAAATCCCCCAACACCAATAGGTGCATGCTAAAGTGATCAATCAACAAGGGTATGTGCAAATACTCCAACACCAACAGGTGCATATTCAAGTACTCAATAAACAAGGGTATGTATAAATACCCCAACAAAAACATGTGTAAACTCAAGTACCCAATCAACAAGATTGTGTGTATATCTCCCAACATCAATAGGTATACACTCAAGTGCTCAATAAATAAGGGTATGCAAAAATACCCCAATAACAATAGGTGCATGCTCAAGTTCTAAATTAATAAGGGTATGTGCAAATACCTCAATAACAACAAGTGCATGCTCAAGTTCCCAATAAACAAGGGTATGTGCAAATCCCTCAACACCAATAGGTGCACGGTCAAGTGCTCAATCAATAAGGGTATGCATAAATACTCCAAAAATAACAATAGGTGCATGCTCAAGTGCCCAAACAATAAAGGTATATGCAAATACCCTAACAATAGTAGGTGTACAATCAAGTACCCATCCAACATGGGTATAAAAAAATACCTTAACAACAATAGACACACATTGAAGTGCCCAATCACCAAGGGTATGCACAAATTTCCAAACACAATAGACACATGCTAAAATTCCTAATCAACAAGTGTATGTGAAAATACCTCAACAAAAATGGGTGCATGTGTACCCTGGGTCCACATTCCTTCATCCACCACTTACCCAACCGTCTGCTCACCTACATTGACCTCCTTGATTACCCCACATTCATCCTACCATATCAAAACCATTCATCAATGTCTTTCAAAGACTATACGATGCAGGTTACCTCATGTTACAATATGTAAGACCAAAAGATCCCAATTTGATAAATTCCAAATGGTATAATGCACACCAAGTTACCCTTACCATCATCAATGAGGGTATGACATCAGTAATTGTCACACATTTAAGCATCGTTTTCAATATCTACTCGATCAAGATGTCATCCACATTAAAAATTGCCCTACCCACTCTTAATCAAAAGCTTTCTTCCTCATCTCCCACCCCTACTCTATGCTAGTTGTCTCTTCATGACTAGGGGTCTCATCTACTACTAAACCATTTTTTTCATCTGGGGGAGTTACTACTCTCTCCAAAAAATTTTTGCATCCAAATGTCCTAAATCACCCTTCTCATCCACTCATATTGATGCCACCAAATATTTCAATCAAATCAATTGCTAGGGGTTAAGGTTGAGTCTTGACCTCACCCTCATAATATTGCTCCAAAGAGAAAAATTCACTTCTCAATTTTAGCATCGATCTTGCTCCAAAGTGCAAGTTCACTTTCATATCTAAACATCGATCTTGATTAAAGAGCAAATTCACTTCTGAATTTTAGCATCAATATTGCTCCAAAGAGCAAGTTCACTTTCATATCTAAACATTGATTTTGCTCCAAACAACAAATTCACTTCTCAATTTTAGCATCAATCTTGCTCCAAAGAGGAAGATCACTTTCATATCTAAACATTGATCTTTATCCAAAGAAAAAATTCACTTCTCAATTTTAGCATCAATATTGCTCCAAAGAGCAATTTCACATTCATATATCAACATCGAGCTTGCTCCAAAGAGCAATTTGCTTTTTATATCCTTAGAATAAAGGCCACCCCCTATAAGAAAAACATGGCCACTTTTATCGACCAACCATTTTCTTTTCATGCCCTTAACATAGCAGTTTCTCCCTAAAAGAAGTAATTTTAGTTGCATACCTTTAGTAGTGAATTTAATTTCAAAAGACATAAATGTCAAATTCAAACACAACTCCAAGACACCAAATCCAATTGGTCAAATTACAATTCAAAAGCCCCAAATTAATTTGCTCATATTCAAATTCATGATTGGGGGTGCCAATACCCCTTCTTATCTCATAAATCTCAAAATTTGGGGTACCAATACCCCTCCTCATCACATCAACTCTAACACTTCTATCAGATCAATATTTGCATGTTATTGTACATTCTATATCAAAAACAACCAAAAAAATAAAATACAAAAAGAACCACTTTTCCACACAACGTAATACTCCTTTAGATCATATTTCTTCTTTCCATATTTCCTCTTTATCCTATCTCTATTGTATGGTCATGCTTAGAGAAGATACATACCTTGGGTAGGTTTTCCATATTCCTCTTTATTATTTTCCCCTCTTTATTCTTATTATTATTTCTATTGTATGGTCATGCTTAGAGCGGCTACATACCCGGGATAGTTTTTTTCTTCTCTTATTTATTCTCTTCTTCTTCCTTCTTATTCTTCTTATGCTTCTTTTTGCATATTTTTTTCACTACTCATGAACATTGGTAGTAATAAAAATTTCAGCCCCATTTCATCACTCATTACATATCATCCACTTTTTCACTCATTGCATATGCATATATCATTTCATGAGACTATTATGGTATTATCATCTCTCTTTTTGGATATCTAAATATGTGTTAACGAATCATGATTGGTTCATTTAATCATTGATAAGGACAATCATGTAGGTCATTATAAATAAGCAACACCATGTCATGCATTTCATTTGTGTCTACATTGTCACGTATTTATATACATTCACTCCCATCTAGGCATTTTCATTGCATACACCATAATACACTAGTCATCACAACTAGAATAATGTCATGCTAAATATTATGCATTGGTCATTTAGTAATAGAAGTATTTTTTTTTATTTTATCTCATCAAGATTTATCCAACATCATTGGATTCTAATGCAACTTCAGGCTTCCCCTACATGACTAGAGTCCCTTCACGGATCAAAACACATGTGCACACTTAAAAAAATTTTGAGTCTAGGGAAGAAAACACTTTATGTACACTAGCTATTGAGAGAAATGTTTACCCTTATCATCCTATCATTTTCATGATTGAAGCTCCTAAGGTTCGACAAAAGGAAAACCATAAATAAAAAAATATTAAAAAAAAAGACAAAAGAAAAGAAAAAGAGAAAAATAAAAGAGCACCATAAAAACGCTTGAATCCTTGATCTCATCAAGTTCCTTAATCATGAGGTTAATATCCACTAGGGGTATAGACACTTGACTGGTAGTGGAGTACACCTTACAAGTGGTGACATGTTTGTCACATTAGAAACCTTATTTTATACAGACCAATGCACACTTGTGGATGAGCTAGAATACTAAGCTATATTTACAATGGGTTAGTCCAACCTCACTTAAAATAGGTATATAAACCAAATAATTCATTACACACACAAATACATGATAGGATCAACCTTAGTAAATATGGTCTAAGTTTCAAAAAAATATCATTCAACTAATAGATAGGTTTTATAACAAAACTCATATGCTTGACTCTCTAGAAATCATTTCTACAATCTAAAACACTTTTGCAGAAGAAACAAACACACATGTCTAGTTGCACAACTCGTCCATAATCAAGATCAACATGCATTATTCTTAGGTCAATCATTGAAGCAGCATCATAAACATCTGCATATACATCATGATTAGATTTGTAATACATTACATATTCATTGTAACATTGTATGTTCATATGTCAAACATGACTATCCTTATGTCATTGATTACTTCTACTGTACATGATTGCATAAATCAAATACACACATCCAAAATATTGATTATACACATCATTTCAAGTCTCACAATCAATAGTAGGTTCCATCTCATACATATCCAATCAAGCACATCTCATCATTATAATAATAAAAGGTACACAACTATAGAAACCTAAAATGTGTCATGTTGAGGAAGATACTCATATGGATACCTCTTTAGGTCATATGATTGATATTGGAACTTTCCAAGACTGAATAGTGGTTTTAACCACTCAATTAGGGCAAGATACTACTGTTTAGCCATATCCATTGATGAAATTAGCGATGGCATCCACCACTGCTGATGATAAGACCATCCACAAGAAGTCACTGATGATAGAAACTAGATCCATAGTCACACTTATCAATAGTAGCTAACCCTGTAACAAAATTGGGCCCTTGAGCTGAGTAAAATCAGTTGCATCCAAAAAATTTGCAATGATTTTAGAAAATCGAAGCCTACAAAATTTTCACCTCAATGACCCTAGACCAACCAAATATTGTTCTTGGCTTCTTGGAGAAGCTAGAGCAAGGATTTTGGGAGTCTACATAAGATCCTAGATTTACATGAAAACCCTAGATAATTGATGAGATTTTAGCTTAATGAAGTGCTATCACTTTGTAATCAGAGAATACAATCTCTCACAAATAATATGGTGCCATCAAAATTGCGCTATTACACATGCCTATCCACCAATGAAGACCACCAAAGCTTTAGGAGAAGAACAATTTCCTATTCAAACATTAAATTTAGCATGAAATTGAACTAATTCTTGCCCTAAGTTATTTTTAAATAACACACCAAGAATTTCAATCCACTCAACATTGGAACTGATTGATGCCAAGCCCTAGATATAGAGAACAGAGTCTTTTTCCCATGTCTACTATTTTCAATTATGGTCCGCTGGTACCACCACCAACGTTGACAGTGGCTAACAGAACTGACTACTCTAAGCATTAGTGGCTATGGTCTAATGTCTTTTTTCCTTTTTTTTAGCTTTAGATTAGATTTATAGTAGTTCAATTTTATTTTCTAACCTATATTAGTTGCTTTATTTCTAGTTTTATGCATTATTTATGCTTTCTTTCTAATATTTCATGCATATTTATGCTTTCTTATCCATTTTCTTCATATTGTGCAATAATAACTAAATGGCCTCATATTGAGAGGCTTTACTCTTGCTATTGATGTTTTGTATGTTTCCTTGTGTGCAGGTTCAGGCCTTATCAAGAGCATATCACCTTCAATATCCTCCTCAATAGCATCCTAAAGTGGAGGTCATCAAAGTAATCCCTCCTATAATTAGTTTGTGGGGATCCTAAAGATCTACTGAATACATATAACATATGAATTATGGGTTGTAATATTTATCAATTTGATTAATCCCTCAAAGGGATGTCTTTGTAACCTTGATGTAAAGATGATTTTTTCAATATGAATAAAGATGGGCACATTTATTTTATCCTTTTATCTTTGCATTTGGTTATATGATGTATATTGTCATTTTGATTACTTATTACATTAGGTGTTAGGTTTTTAGTATCTTTCAGTGGTGATCACCATGGGACTCTCCCATTTTTGGTTGCTAATATTTTTTTTTGTGTTTTTTCATTATAGGTACAACTATTATGAATTACAGCTAACAAATAATCATAGTCACTTTGAGCGATAGAAGCTAGCACCATAGCCACACTGATAATCAGACTACAAGAAAAATATAGAGATAAGAGTGCAGCAACATATTCAGTCTTAAGCTACACCTGTAAGTAGCATTAAAAATCTTATTCTATTGTGTATTATTGAAAAGGTTTTAGTATACCATTAATTAGAAAACATAGAAAAAGATTAAGGTTAATTTATTAGATTTTATTTGTTTGCTATTAACTACTGTTGGGAACAATAGCTTATGTTGTTAGCTACCCCAAAAGCTAGTGGCTAAGGATATGTCTTCTCCTATGTACAATAGCTAAGACTGTTATCTCCTATTCATAGAGGTGGCCACTATCAGAACTATTTGTAGATTTGTATGCTTGGAGCATGCTCAAAGGTTGTGTCATTCTAGTTGCATTGCATTGTTTGAATCTAAAATGTTGCTTACATGTAATTTCTAAATATAAAACATAATTTATCTGCATGTAGTGTAAAACTCATGGTGTGCTCTTTGATGTATTTTTACTTTTTGTTTATAAAATGAACAATTCACACACCACGTTTCAAATATTAAACATCGATTACTTTTGGATATCACATCCAACCAATTGATCAAGACCAACGGTGGATTTCATTACCACTAGATTGGCTTATTTATTAAGATTTTTTTTTACCCATCCATGGCTAAGGCCTATGCAAGATCCATTGAAGATTGGGAAAATAGCATGTAATCTTCTTCAAAAGGTATATTGCTTCCCCTAGGAGATTGGATGAGGATCGGTAGAACCTATATTCCCTATCGATTATGGGTTTCATCTCCATAGTTTGATGGATTTCATGATTTGGATGTTAGAAATGGATACGTGTGTGCGGTATTATAGGTGAAATACTTAAACAATCAAGAGTATAATAAACTATTTTTAAAAATGATAAGAGCAAATTGAAATTTCTAATAAACCATAACACACAAGACAAGTTTTTAGGAAACACAAAGAAAATTTAAAAGAGACAATCATTTTGTATACTTTGTTTTATTTTTAAAATTTACATACAAGATAATTTATAAGGTTATGGTCACCACACAGAGCCATGCTCGGTATACAATTGAGATGGTAGTTGATGCACCACAAAACACAAACAACACTAGAGTTGATCTACCTACACAAAATGTACCTAAACAATATTCAGGTAGCCTTAGAGGAGATAAATCTACACATGGGAGATCTCATCGAGAAATACCAACTAGGAGATCCAATCCATGCTCTTATCATGATCTAAACGAAGGTATTTCAATACCCCAATCATGACATGATTATAATGGAAAAAACCTACCCAGTTAGGGGAAAAATAGAGGGGGTGCACCAAATTGCATACCCACAAGAGCTCCAAATCACTTGAAGCATGGAGAAGATATACTAGATTTTTATAGTATTGATGTGAATGGTACACCTCTCTATTTACCATGGAGAACTCATCAACTTGATCACCTAAAATAAGATCTTGGAAGATCAAAAAATGCCACTTCCACTACCCATTATCATTCTAAGAGTACATGTAGTGAGAATATAGTGTGGAATACTTATGCCCAGGGTGAATTCTCCAAGCACCCATGTAGTACAAATACTCCATCAACACATGTGGACATAGAGCAGAAAGTTGAACATAATGTCAACGCACCTTCAATAGATAGAGGAAAGAGGATAACAAACTCTTCTACTAGAACTCACATTACTAAGACTCATCACATGGAGTTACATAGCCAAGTACCTTATACAACATACCGATAATATCAGATACAAATAGTAAACACAATTTAGAGAGAACATATACTCAAAGATCAATTGGAGCATGTGTGCATGGAGTGCGAGCATTTAGATCAAGAAGACACAAAACAACAAAGGCTACTTCACCAATGTTTGTACGAGTACCACCTAAGAGAACAAAACATAATTGATCAAAAGGAGTAGGAAGAGTGATCAAATAGATCGGCTTGAGAGGAATTACCCCTGAATAGTAAGTATAGGTAGCAACATAATGAGATATGTGCTACATCGCACCCTAATCTGCATACTAGGCAAGTAGACAATCATACTCACCGTACATCACAACATGCTTCTAGGCAACAATAAGAAGTGTCAAATCATCCTAAGCATGGTCAATATGAAGAATCATAGTGAGATGATTGGGAACAACAATATCCTAAACCATCATCTATAGACATGGCCAATGAATACAATCGACCACCTCAATCCCAAAGAAACCTACCATCGCTTGCTCCTTGAAGATCTCTTTAGGAGGAAGAAATATTTTCTTCTCAAGTGTACAAAGTGCTTACCAAGAGGTTAAAATCTCTCGAGAAACAAGGAATGACTTATCAAAATCCTACCTTAAGCAAGATCCACAACCAACCTTTTTTTCCTTTGGTCTCGAGTCTGGTGTATCTTGAACACTTTGAGATGCCCAAGTTGGATAAGTTTTGAGGTGACGATGATGTGCAAGAGCATGTAAGAAGTTTTATGAACCTATGCTTCCAATTGCAAGATAACGACACCTTTTTGTTATGAATATTTGTGATTACCATTTCAGGCGCAACACTTGAATAGTATAATTAGTTACCAAGGTACACCATCACTAGCTTTGAATAACTTGTGAATGCTTTTATTGAATGCTTCTCCTTTGGTGTCAAGAAGAAAACAAATCTATCTAACTTGGCTAATTTATGATAATATGATGATGAGCCAATGATGGATTATGGGAACAGATGGCATAAGATCATGGTAAAACTTCCATTTGCCATCCCCACAAGTGAACTCACTTGAATTTTTACAAAAAGTTATGCCAAAAATATATCATTGCTACTTCAGTTGCAACAATACACAACATTCGATTAGGCTTTGGAAAAATCCAAAGTGATCGAAGATATAAAAATCCAAGAAGGAGATTTGAAGCTCTGAACAAAAAGAATGGAATAAAAAAAATACATGCAATCAACCACATCAGACCAAGCCTACACTGGTCAATCAGGATGTATTGAACATTGTGCAAGTAGAGGAGTCACATTGAAAATAAAATTATCAATATCAACCCCCTCCAGTGCATAATAACAATCAACGCACTAAAAATTAAGGTAGAGATAAAAAATGTCTCTTGCCTCACTAATTCATGCCATTGTCTAAATATTTGGCATCCATATTTAATCAGTTATGCAAGGCCAAGGCACTTCAACTGCCATAAGTCTAGTTATTTGACCCTAATCATCCTAAGCCAAAGGGATATAGGGAAGATCATTACTGTATTTATCATAGATATAAAGACCATGATATTGAAGTGTGCCATGAATTCAAACATGTGGTACCAAACATGATAGATAGGGATCAACTATGAGTTGGTATCCCTTTAGCACATGATAATAAAAACATGAGAATATTTAAATATTCTTTATCTAATCATGAAACTCTAAGGAATCATGCAGGCCAGGTCAACCAAGTGCATATAGATCCTCCCACATAAGAATTTGTCGATATGGTCAATGTTTTCACAAGAAAAAGTAGATACAAATAGCCAAATCCACTTATGATTGCCATACCTATCCCAAATGCACCTCAATAAAGGCCAACACAAAACCATCTACCAAGCCCACTGGCAAGATCGGTGATCACCATCAGGAACATAATCACTTAGAGTCTGTAGACGATCTCGAAAAATTTATCCATATATGAGCTCATCCAACAATACCCTAGGCAAAGGGAGACTTTAATGGAGATTTTGAGATCTATAGAACTCCAACCCCAAAATCCAAATGCTTTTACCAAATTTATGGGGCATATACAACAGTTCCAAGAGCCAATGATTAGATTATATGATCACAAAATTAAGATAGTTTTAACTGTCATAGCAGAACCACCGCTACATATTATCACATGTGTCAACCACACTTTTTTTAAGTGATTATTGATTGATACAAGTTTTTTGATCAACATTATCACAACCAAAGCCCTGGGAAACATAAACCTTCACAAATCACACATATTTACCTTGACATTTACTCTACGAGCATTCAATGATGCTTTGTGCTCTACAGCAGGCACTATAGTTCTACCTATTCAGGTAGGGCTCAAAACCATTCCAATAATGTACAATGTTTTGGAAGGCACCATGCAATACAATATCCTTTTAGGGAATACTTGGATTAGGGATATACGATGTGTACCCTCAATATTACATCAATTCATAAAATATGTGCATGAGGGATAAGTACATATAGTTCCATTATATGAAAAGCCATTCAAGTATGTAAATTAGGTTGACTTACCAAGAGATTTTTTCCTCCCATACACTCACCTAGACATACAACCCACATTTCCAATAAGATTTTTAGATGGAAATTCAAAATTGATGTGAGAGGATCCCTCTACATTGGCATTGCCAACCATCCCTAAGTCAACTGTTGCTTCTAAAAAACCTTCAACATCATTCAAACCGAAGGACAATCATAATCTTAAGGCACATTTAATAGAAGAAGAGCCTAGGGTTATCCCAAATGTAGCAACCATGGAGATTCCAAATCCCATGGAGGATGTTGATTCACATAATATAGTATAGGTGATACCTCATTCCATGTCACATGCATCATCAACTACATCATCTGCACCATAGGTGAAAATTCATCTAGTTAGACCAAAATTAGCAAAGTATCTTGTGAAAAATGTGACTTTCACCCCTATAATTGAGTCTACAAAAGACACGGGAAGACGTAGAGCTTCCCATTTTCCTATTGGGATGGTGGTACCATTGGGAGTGCCATAAAATAAAACCAACTTCATCTACAGTAGCCTAGACCAAGTTGTAGACCGTTTGCCTCTTAAATATTACGATGATGAACCTTTCACAATAAACGCTCATTATCTATCCAATATTGAGTTCACATTCAAATTATTTGAACGTTAACATTGGCATGTTCATGGATTAGGCTTATTTGAGCAGGGTTGCAAAACTCCATACCAGCCATAATATCAATTGCCTACTAATAAATTTGGCCTAGGATATTCCATTCATGGTCATGATGAATTGCTAGCCATATCCTTAGACCACCTAAGTCTAGGCTTTGAGGAGGACATTGATTGGAATCCTTATGACCCCAATTCATTACGTTCATGAAGATATGATAGGCCACTGACTATGGTCACTATAAAACTGCCCCTAGTGTATCATCCAAACATCTCTAGAAGAACACAAATCAAAACCCATTTTTGAGGAGGATGAATTAGAATACAAATTTGATGAGGATGATATTGAATAAATCTCTAATGATGATGAATATGAATATGAGATAGATATGGCCTACTTAGGACCTCAACACCTACACCATCTTAACATTCCCCCAAGAGAAGTAGAGCCAATCAAAAAACCTGTAAACATAGACAAAACCTATCACATGGTCTTCCTTGATCCTCCAAATTTAAGATAGTTGCTTCCCCTAGAATATCCCATTGTATTATCTATTCCAAGAGTAGATTCAGATATCCCCATACCTCTTGAGCCACATCTAGAACATGGGGGACAACTCAAAAATAGTGAGTTTTATCCATGTGGTCCTGGAGATTTTATTCCATCCATAGACATGATATCCATTGATATGACCACTCCACTCCATAATCCATCTAATCCTTCAAAACCATTGCACCTTGATCATGAGGGCATTGATTTTGATCACACTAATTCACCCCTTAAGCTTTAGGATTTATTATCTAACAAAGAAATGATGCAACTATTCAATTTTACACTAGACTATGCTCATGATATTTATCATATTGAGGTTGACCCTGATATGGTAGATCATTTAAACCTAGTTGATGACATCCATATGATCCCTATGCATCATTAGCTTGAGGAGGGATTGCATATGTCAGTAAAGAAAACTTGTTAAGTGGATATTAGCATAGATCTCATGAATCCAAAGAAAGTTAAATTCAAAGAAAGCTTCTCTTGAGGAACAAGCCAACCTCATACCTCTATTGAAAGAGATACCTAATATTTTTACTTAGACCTACAAATACATGCTAGGTTTGGATTCAAAATTGGTTTTCCACAACATTTTTTTGGACTCCACTAAAAAATTGATCAAGAAAAAACTTAATAAAATACATTCAACCATCGCTTTGATGGTCAAATATGAATTACAAAAGCTTTTGTTTGTAGAATTCATAATTCCCATTGACTATTTGGATTGGGTATTAAACATGGTACCTGCAAGAATACCTGATGGAATAATCTGTATTTGCATAGATTTTTGAGATCTTAACAAGGGAACACCTAAGGATTCCCTTTCATTGCCAAATATTGATGCTCTTGTAGACACAACTGAAGGTCATGAGATACTATCACTCATGGATGGTTTTATTGGTTATAATCAAATTCAGATCAAACCTGAAGATCAACATAAAATTTCCTATAAGGTTATCACTTCATGGAGGAAATTTTGCTATAATGTTATGCCATTCAGACTTAAAAACATTGGTGACACATATCAGCAGGCTATGACATACATATTCCATGACTATATGTATAAGATATTGGAATACTACATTGATGACTTACTGGCTAATTCATTACTATGTGAAGAGCAAGCTGAGGTTCTTAGAAAGGTTTTTGATCGCATGATTGAGCATAACGTCAAGTTGAATGTTGAGGATACTTAGGCCTATCCATTTAAGCCTAAGTTATTATTTTATTATTTTACTGTAATTTTCTATTTCTTGAACTTTGTATTCATGTGAGGTATAGTATGCCCATCTTGGAAATATGTTGTTAAGTTGTTTGGATGTTTAGTTAGCTATTAGAGTTATCCTTTATCTTATAGCAATTAGTTGTCATACTAAAGTAGCTTCATGTTTGAGTTCTACATCAGTTATAATAAGAGTCGAGGATAATTGTTTTGCAAGGAGGGCAAGCTTACCACTTCATTGCTAGGTGTCTAGTTGAGGTTGTAAATAGTTCATCAAGATCCTACATAGATGCTTGTGTGAAATTGAATTGAGGCCATCTACAACATCAATTTGTGAATCTCAAGAGGTGGCAAAGGACATAAATTACCTTTGCATCGAATAACCCTAGTAGAAACTAGAGGGTAACTAGATTTGCCAAGGTGAAAGGTAAGAATTTTTTTTCTCTATTTGGAAAATTTATGCCTATTCTAAATCTCTGAAGGAAACATATATTTAAGGGTGAGTTCCAAAATTTTGAGACCAATTTTGGCCAAAAAGGAGCCATTTTCACTCCTTGACGAGAGAAACACCAGGGCTGCCAAATAAAATGGTGATTTATCAAGTCATAAGTGGTTGTACATGTTTATGGACACTTGTTGGTATTTTGGGTCAAGAAGGGTGCCATAAGATAACTGAAGCATCTATTGGCCCTCTCACCCTTTATTTTCTATGTGTTCTTGGGTAGGTTGGTTGTTCTACCAAACATCGACCCTCCCACCCTACCAAATAGATGGTAGAGGAGTGGCTTCCCCTACTGTCGATCACCCCCCTTTCCACTATCCATTATTCTCTTCCCCATTTTCTCCTTATACCTCTCATATCCCAGGTTCCTCAAGCTCCCCCAAAATCCTACATCCACGAACCTACATGGATAGGTCATAAACAACCACATATGACCACCCTTTAGTATCCCATAGACCAGACCACAACAAACTGATGATGCAACACCATGGGCAACATTAGAGATAACATGATAGAATGTCATTCATAGGTAGTCACAAACCCCAAAAATAATGTAGCAAAAATATGCAAAATATAGTGAATTGTTTATGAAAAATTAAATGCCAATACCAAGGTTTAAAAATAAATAAATACCATGCAATATTCAACCCTAGAAGCTCACCCAGTTGGTGGTCGACAAGTGGCACATTAATAGGAGCTCAAAATATTGTAACATCCAATTTAATGAATATGCATGGTAGATGTATGTTTTCGGTAGTTGCATCCTTGTTGGTGGTAATTACAAATCTCTAGTAGTTCCCATGAATCATGGTGAAAAATGTGAGTCCAACAAGTAAAATGAATATTATCAGTGCAAGTTTTCTATTTCTTGGTTGACAGAAACATTGTTAATTTTTTTGGTAGGTTTTGTCTATTTTCGATAGAAAATGGTTATTGACGACGAGCATTTTAGTTTTACCGATGATTGACACTCAACATAAAAACTAGTTTCTTGATGATAAATTAATAGTTTTTAGCACCATTTGGATGTCTTCGATGAGATCATGTGGTTTATTCATTTTCTTGTAGGGTGAAAACTCTGACACATCACGAAGGAGGAGTTTGTGGGGGGAAGCAAAATATTTATTAGTTCCCCTATGCACATAAGGAGGTGACCACCTCTTAGTTGTCACCCTTATCACACTCACACACGGTAATGCCTAGTGGTGGGACACACGGCCTTCTAGGCCACCTAAGTAGTTGACAACCTAGCCATTGATGGTTGGCATTCCTTGTAATTTATGACAAAGTGCATCTGTTGGTGGTGCGAGCGGTTGGTTGGTAAACCATTGGATACTTGACCGTTGGGTGATTTGTGATGACCATTGTAATATGACCTTGGGTGGTTGGCAGGTCCTTGACAGTTGACATACGGTTTATTGTTGTCCATAATTTAAAATAATTTTTGGTGACCTATAACAAAAAATTTGCTACCAAAACCAATAGATTCGCATTTTGCCACCAAAATTACAAAGAAGGTGAATTTTGGTTTTTAAATTTTCAAGAAATTTTGCAATTTTCTCAACAATTATCTTTGCAATATATAAACAATTTCTGCCTTCATTTTCTACAAAATTAAGGTCTAATTTTTGGAAATTTTTAGTGCTATTTTTGTATTGCAAAATTGATTTTAATTTTGTAAAAAGCACTATAGTAGCCCATTGGAAGGTAAATTTTTGTAAAATATAGGTAAAACTCTGCATTAATAAACCATCAAATTTTTCCTAAAATCCTAGATAGTATTGGGAAAAAAATTGCAATCCTCCTAGTCAGGAATATACATAGAAACATGGCTAATGACCTCAAATAAAACATGGAAAACCTTACTGTTGTAGAAGATATTTTGGTAGATAAGGTAAAATATATTTTTGTGTAATTGAATCCTAGTGATAAAAAATATCATCACAATCATGCCAATGAAGCAAAATGTGAGGTCAAATTGTATGATGGATCAAGGGATCCTGATGTGTTGTCTACATGGATTTTAGATATGCAAAATTGGTTTAATTATGCTGAAATTCTTGAATATGAACAAGTTGCATTTGCTACAGTCAAAATCATAGGCTTATAGAAAGCTATAATTGTAGAAAGACAAATCCATAATGCTACTATAACTTGGAAATTATTGATCCAGATTCTGAAAAACATATTTTTTCCACCAAAATATCAAAGTGACCTCACAACCAAGTGGTATAGATTGAGGTAAGCCTATAGTATGTCTATTTCTAACTACATTTTCCAATTCAATAGGCTAAGGGTGCTTCTTGGTGTGAAATATCTAAAATAGGATTTGATTAACAAGTTCACATGTGGATTGTAAGATCAAATTTTTAAGGAAATCAAGTTCATTGATTTCCTCACTTTGAATGTGGAATTCAAGCATACCATTCTCATAGAGGAGAAAGTTGGTTCTTCTCAAAGATCTTGATTAGACAGCAGTTCCAAAGGATTGAATCAGCATCAACACAAGGTGAAGAACACTTCTCATTATTCCCCTCATTATTTTTCTCCTCCCACTTCTCCTAAAGTACATTCTTCTTCTTATCACTCTAAAGATACTTCTTCTTCAATGTATTGTGATTTTTGTAAAAAGTATGGTCATGTAAAATCTAAATGCTTTACTTTTAAAAAAATCAATAAGAAGAAGTCCCTAATTGTATAGCCTATAAATGAGGAACCATGTAATGGTCCCATTGTGACTACAGGGATAGAAAAATAATATCTAGCTTTAAAGGGTAAACTAAACAAAGTTATGCTTATGTTAAATATTTTTGCTCAATGGGGTCATGACCATTTGTTTGTCACTAGATTCCACCTTACACATGATTTTTATGTGGATTGTATCATAGATAAAAAATCATAAAATAACCTCATTATAAAGTCCATTGTAGAGAAGTTGAAGCTTCCCATAAAGCCACATCACCAACCCTATGCACTTGGGTGGAAGGATGTAGACTCCACATCTAACATCACACACACTTGCACCTTGAATTTTGCTTTTGGTGATAAGTTTGTGGACAAAGTAAGATGTGATGTCATAGAGATGGATTGTTGTGGACTATTGCTTGGTAAAACCTATAAATTTGATAGGAATATTGTATATCATGCTAAAAATAACACATACACATTGGATTTGCATGATAAAACCTACTTGATACAAAGCACTACACCCACATCAAATTTAATGTTAAGTTGTAGGCAAGTTCGTAAGCCATTAAGTAAAGCACTTATTTTGGGTCCTAATTTCATAATTTCCAAATATGATAAATAATAATCTCCACTTCCAAAAAATAAACAATCACAGGAGCTCATGGTTAAAGAACCCATCACTCTCACTCATAAGAAAGATACCAACCATTCTATTAGCACCATTTTGGGTACACCTATGGAAACACAACAACTTGCTCCACAAAAGTTTACTTTAGCTTTTCCCTCTCCCACCATTGCACACATGGAGGAGAAAGATAAGGTCACTTCATTCATTCAGCATCAACAGAGCCTTCAGGGCAAGATAACACAAGACTTATAGGAGACTCTACAGGAGTAGCAGAGCGTGGTGCGCAAGAATCATAGTCCTCACTCATCTCAAGTTGGAGATAGAGTTTATATTTATTTGGATAAATAAATATTTCTAGAGATACCATTTTAGGATCCTCCTTTGGTAGCTAAATATTTCATCAACCCTACAATAATAGTGACACCTGATCATCAACTTTTTCTCATTATAGATAGAGTTTTTGAGATGAAGACTCATCACACTTGACAAGGTTATTCCACTTCTTACCTTGTCATCCACAATGGTAACTTTCCACACATGGCTCATTGGATTCTTCACCATGATATGGTCCATGAATTTCTACATTTGTTAAGAGCATTGGGGTCTAATGCTTCTATGGTTGGGAGGAGTGTTGAGGATACATAGGTTTATCAATTTAAGCCTAAGTTATTATTTTATTATTTATTGTAATTTCCTATTTCTTGCACTTTGTATTCATGTGATGCATAGTATGCCCATGTTGGAAATAGGTTGTTAAGTTGTTTGGATGTTTAGTTAGTTGTTAGAGTTGTCCTTTGTCTTCTAGAAGTTAGTTGTCATCCTAGATTAGCAGATTATTATCTGTTAGTTAAGTGGTTGGCCATGTTTGGAAAATTGTTACAACCACTTAACCTACGTGATTATGATTGTAAGCTTATATATTTTCATTGCTTCATGAATAAAGTAGCTTCACATTTGAGTTATACATCATTGAATCCCAAGAAATATGTCTTTGGCATAATTTTAGGAAAACTCTTGGGATTCATCATTCCAAATTGAGGGATCAAAGTAGATTCATAAAAGGTAAAAGCTATACTAGAAATGTGTCCCCCCACAAACATTAAGGAACTAAGAAGCCTATATGGCAACATAGCATCCATAAAATGCTTCATTACATAATTATCAGATAAATGTCAACCCATGAATCAATTGCTACATAAGGGGGTCTCATTTAATTTGTACACAGTGAGTTGCAATAGGAGTATGTCATTCAATCTGTCAAGGCTATAACTTATAAGGATTGGCTCACCTAATTACGTGATTATCTTAATCTTGGAATAATCTCGTAGGGATTATCACATATCACCAAAATAGCATTCAAATAAAAAGTGACCAGATATGTCTTGTTAGGAGATATCTTATATCATTGTAGCTATGATGGAATTATCATTCATTATCTTAAGCCCCAAGAATCAACTTGGGTAATTTTATAGGCTCATGATGATACATGCAATGGCCATTTCAGTGATATGGCCATCATCAAGCGCATCCTTAAAATGGGTTATTATTGGCCCACCATGGAGAAGGATTTTTGTATTTCATAAAATGTATTAAATGCCAGCACCATGCTCATCTTATACACCTACCATCATAGGCCTTACAACCCATCCAAGTGGCTTGACCATTATCTTAGTGGGTTTTTGATCTAATTTTTAAGATCTCTCCCCTATCGTCGGGCCGACACACATTTATCATAATGACCACTAAGTATTTTACCAAGTGGGTAAAAGTGATCTACTTAACTTCTATGACTAGAGCACGTATTAAAATTTCATACTTCACAATATCATGTCATTTTGGGATCCCACCCAAAATAATCTCGGATAATGGTACCTCATTTAAAAACAAAGATGTGTAAGTTTTAACATACAAATATAATATTCAGCACAAATTTACCACACCATATTATTCATAGGGAAATGAGCAAGCAGAGTCCTCAAAAAAATAGTCGTAGCCATATTGAAGAAAACTGTACAAGAAAATCATAAGGATTGGCACCTTCAACTGCCTCTTGCACTATGGGCTTAATGAACTAGCATAAAGATGCCCATTGGGGTAACCTTGTTTTTATTAGTGTATGGCATTGAGGCCATCATGCCCTTGAAATTGGAAATTCCAACACTGTGCATCACATTGAAAGAGTTCATCGATGATGACACTACACGATAAGCTCACCTTGATCAACTGAACTTTCTTGAAGAATTTTGAGTCAATGCTCTTGAGCATATCCACATTTATTAAGATAATATGAAATGAACTTATAACAACAAAGTCCATCTAAGAGAATTTAAATTTGGGGATCTTATCCTCAAAGAGAACCAACAGAACTCAAACCTGCCACTACATCTACGAGATAAATTTTTGGCCAACTGGTTAGGTCCATTCATAATTTCAGAGAATATAGGACCTAGAACATATCACCTAGCATCACTAGAAGGTGTTGAAGAGCTTGAACCTCTCAAAATTATTCACTTAAATGTGTTTCATACATAATAAAAAAAAAAAAAAAATCAGAAAACATCAAAATCAAAAATAATTTTAAAATAATAAAATTCAAAAAAACAATAAAAAACATAAAAAACACAAAAACATTTACATTGTATATTTTATTACATGCATTCATTAATTGCATTGCTTTAGGTATTTTCATCCATTGCACTTGCATTAGGAGAGATTGTGTTCACATTATTATGAGTGATACCATGTTTGTATGCCAATCATGCATCCAAAAATCAACATCATTTATCATCCCCTATGACTAATTGTGTTTTTTAACACAACCCATTGGTTGCTATAAGGAAGACACTAGGGTTTTCTGATCATTCAACCATACCTAGTGATATTTTTAGATTTTGTAGAAAGCCATCTTGGCTTTTGAATATGAGGTCTATTTTTGATAGTACCTTGCATATCTCAAAATACCATCACATTTTAAACATTAACAAGCCTAGTTTGAACAAGGAAGTATGAACACTAAAAAGTGGTCCTAGTCACCTTAAGTGAAATGTTTCCCTTGCTCATCCTATCATGCACATGGTGTAGAGTATTGATTATTGTAAAAATTTCAAGCTCCCCCCTACCCAAGAAATCCCTTACTTTCATACAAAATAATAAAATTATTGAAACAAAGCAAATAAAAAAATAGTGATTTTCATCACTACACAAATCCCTTGATTGAAACAAAAATCAACATGTAAAATAAACAATTATTTTCATCACTAAGTATGAGTAAGTATCCCAAGCAATGAAAAAAATAAAGGGGTGAAGAGCTTGAATCCTTGGAATATTTAGTATTTGACCACCATGGGATGACCTCATTACAAAAATGGGTTGAGTGAAACTGTCTTGGCAATGGGGTATCCTTACATGTGGTGATATGTCTATCACACTAGCGACCTTCTTTTATACAGACCAATATCAACTTATGGATGAGCTAGCTTTAGGTGGATTTTATTACCTAGTAGTCTAATCCAACTGCATCCAATCTTAGGATCATGATGAACATATGGTGATCCTTAGTACACGAATGGGTTGAATGAAACCCGTATGGAAATGATGTAGTGTTATACCTCATCTAATATATTCATTTTCACACATAAGGATAATGAATATCTTGGTATTCTTAACAAATATTTTATATTTTAGAAGTCTTGTGTAGTCATTATACATCTTTTGATTAATCAACTAGGGTGTTTGAGTCTCATGGAAAACCTCAAAAATTCCCTAATAGCAACAAATCATCTCATCAATCATACACAATTTTCCTTATGAACTTTTGTTTATTAAGGGGTGTTCATTAAATAGGATAGATATTGGATGGATATCAAAAATGATATTTAAATGGCCACTGACTATTTTGTGCATAACTTTTAATTTATATAAGGTTATAAAGAAAACCCATACATATCACATCATATCATTTCACATATGGATGCTTAAATGATTAATTCATATGATAAGATTTACCATTTTCATTCATGATTCTCATACATTCTGTGGTGTCAACTAGTAGTTTGTTAAACACATATTAGATTCATTCTTTATGTTTTAAGTGATTAAAGTGTACAAGTTCATTTGCATTAGATCATACTCATGTAATTAATGCATTACATACACATCATATATCATATGATATTACATAGATTAAATGCATAAACAATTGAAATAAATTTAAACATGCATTTAACATTAACTATTGCATCCATATAAGCATACATAATAGTGCATCTACACATCTAGATCATAACATTTACGCATACATCTATCATCTAGCTAGTTCATGTCATTACTACATTACCTACATATAGCATAAACACATCATCATCTAGGTATTGCATCCATAACTACATCACATAAACATAAAATCAAAGACATAATACACATAATGAGCCATTAAAAAAGTATTATATATATATATATATATGTGTGTGTGTGTGTGTGTGTGTGTGTGGAAAGTACATAGAGGTACAAAAATGCCCACAGGCTACAACTATATAGGTCCTTCTACCTTACACTAAAAAAATAATACAAACATCATCATATCAAAAAGGGTTTGTGCCCCTTGAGTCACCTCCACCCTCAGCTCCATCCTTGTGTTGTTGTCTGGAGCTAGTACCTATCAATCTATTATTATTAGGTCCCACTGATGACTACCTAGACTCACTCCATATGCTTCCATGAGAAACCCTTGTTGTGTACCTAGCTAGCACAATGCCACCATGTATCCTGACCTTAGTCTCTAAAAGAGCAATGTGTTCTATATACAAAGTGCATCGCCTCCCCTCCTCTACTAGGAGACACTACAACCACCTAATATTTGCATCCCCACATAAGCCTATTTATCCCTGAGCAACTAGAGTAGATGGTGCAACCTGAGCCATAGGAGTCATCCCTAGTTGTGCCCTGAGAGCATCTCTCTTAGTGATATGAGCATCTGCCTCGATGGTCTTAGCTACCATATACATCTGTAGTGTGGATATAGTGGTATATGTCGAGTCTATATGATCCTATAGAGCGGTCCTCTTACCTATATACCCCCACCACTACTACTGCCCTATACATAACTGACTCTACATAGTAGCAAGAGATGTATCTTGCTCCATAACCTATCAATGAACTATCTATAGCTACACCTGTAATTTGTGCACCTGGGCTCATAGCTAGGATACCTCATCATTTGGGACATCCTCCTTATCCTCCTCATCATGAGGATACTTCACCTATCATGTAGCCTTTCCCCACTCATCCATCCTATGATGTACTCATTGCCCATCATAATCACCACCCTCTATAGATGTCTCATCCTTATATATACCTAAGCTACCACCACCCTACCATAACTAAAAAATTCACTATATGTCATACTCTAAAGTGGTTCTGGGATCCTCTACACCCATGTCATCTATCGCAAGATCTACCTCCTCAGATAATGCTATCACCTATAGAAATGAAAGTTGTATCTCTACCTTTCAGTAGTGATAGAGGACTAGCTTCTCTAGTATATCATGTGCTATCCCAAATTAGTGAGTGGCCTGAGAGTAATGAAAATAATCCCTCATCATCTAACGATGCCCCATGAGCCACCTATCATGCCTAACTCGGGCCAAGTATCTTCTTGTATCCTACCATGTAGGAAAACCTAGGTAAGGTCTCCATATAATATGGCTAGCCTATAATCCAGTAAATGAACCAATGAAGTGGTCTAGATCCTCAACATGAGGGAATCTTTGAGTAGTCTCCACCTCTCTTGGCCACCTAGTAGTATAGCACTAATCATCTACTTCTACAACCGATATACCCAATGATAATCCACTAGGTCGATCTATGTGGATGTTCTCCCACCCTAGAATCTAAAGTAGTAGGTTGTATCCCACTCCTACTCATCCTACCACATAATATGATATAGCTCATCATAGATGTATACCAGTTATGCACTCATCCATGACATAATTAGAGGCTACCACAATATACACTCTAGCAAGTCTTGCACTATGTCTAGGAGGTTCCAAGGGAACCTCATGCCTGATGTGTTTGGTAGTAGCACATTACAAATAATGTGCATAAATATAGCCTGGCACAATAAGAAAAAATTCACCCTGAAACAATGATCAATTGGCACTCCACCATGGTCTATGTCTTGTAGTGCCTCAATTGTTATCTCAAAAAACCTGAGTAAATACTATATTCCTATATGTAGTCGAAGAAGATACAATAGTCCATCCATTTATGGGGATCCTAAAGATACATTAGACATCCTCCAATGTCAACATCATCTCTCCCATGGGGAGATAAAATTTGTTAGTCATGTTATCCAATCAGTGGGCCAGGGCTTTCAGATAATACTGGTTTGACATTACATTTGAAAACCTCACAATGTAGTTGAGGTAAATCATCCCAAACCACTCCTAATAAGCATCATCTAATAGAGGTCACAACTTGAGCATCATAATAGGATCTCGCCCCTAAGCTGTAACAGTCTAGTATGCAACAAAAGCAATTCAAAGAATAATCACACACTCAAAAAACCAATAATAATAATAATTTCCTAAGGTTATTAGAAATGCATGTTGTTGGAAACCACCATGGCCATCACTGACATCGTTGCATGATGGTTTGATTATTGGGGTTTGAACCCAGCTGTCCATAATTATGGTGGTCTCCAATTACAAAATTGGGAACCGCCCTCATCGACAATGACAAGGGAATAACCTCATGCAAGGTCATTTCATACCCAAAAAGTACTCCAAATTAAAATTTAACCCCCCCTTAAGCTAACCTAGGCTAAATCCTAAACTAAGGGGTGAGGTTCATTACCAGTAATTTAGTGAGGTTCATTTAACTCATTAATTAGTGAGGTTCATTTTTAATTATCAAATCATGAGAAGGTGAGCTAGAGAGTCTACCTTAGGAGCTTTGGCTCTGCCACTAGTAGATACCTCAAGATGGTCCACCATTTTGGTGTACTTTGACTTTGGAAATGTTTTGTGTCAATTTTTATCTCCTCTACCTCAGAAATCATTACTTTGCCAAGCCATCTAGAAATAATGAATTTGCAAAAACTCTAATTTTCCTTTTATATATTTTGCAATTCTTGCCATCGCTCACTTTGATAGCGGCTGTAGACCATCCCAACCCCACCCACCAACATTAACTATGACT
The DNA here is from genome assembly GCA_028583015.1 of Wollemia nobilis. NCBI lineage: Eukaryota > Viridiplantae > Streptophyta > Pinopsida > Araucariales > Araucariaceae > Wollemia > Wollemia nobilis. The sequence goes on along the minus strand of JAQPPZ010016892.1, from coordinate 31,104,032 downwards.
ATGAAATTTTTGAATCCTCACCACTGATTTTGATAGAGATCGAGAAACATACATTAATGCACTTAATTTATCACCACAAGGAGTTTCATAATGGACATTAAAGCATATCTACCAGTCCATAATATTCAAAAATCACAAAATTAACAAAAAAATCAAATAAACCAAAATTTCAAATGTACCTTGTATTTAGTTATTTACTCTATACACTTGGTGGTTGCAATGACTTACACTCCATGCAATACAGTAAGATGAGTAAATTACCATAAGGCCATTTGAACCAAATTATTCATTGATGACTTGAAATATATTCACTTCAATCTCCAAGAAGGCCATTGGAGCTAGACTACTCCACGAGAACGAGGTATTCATTTCCTTTCTTTTATGAAATATCATCATAAATCACAATTAACAAAAAAAAAATCAAATAACACAAAATATTTAGTGTGCCTTGTATTAAGTTATTTACCCTATACACTTGGTGGTTGCAAAAACTTGCACTCCATGCAATTCGGCAAGATGAGTAAATTACCATAAGGCCATTTGAACCAAATTATTCATTGATTAATTGAAATGTCTTCACTTCAATCCCAAAGAAGGCCATTGCAACCAAATTTATCCATGGGAACGAGACATTCATTTCATTTCTTCTATGAAATTTTATCTAATCATAGAACATAGTGATTCATCATGTGCTTAAATTGAATTTCTATCATCTTGATTTCCTAAGAAGGCCATTTAGGATAGATTGCTCCATGAGATAGAGATGTACAATTATTATTAATGGTTGAAATCATAGTTGTAATAGGATCTACCATATGATAACTTTTTTCATCTTGAACTATCCAAAATTAGTCATCTTGGTCAAGTGACTCGTTGCTTTCATCACTTGTTATTTTTCTCATTAACTCATTGCTTGAGGGGGTAGTTATAATCAATGAATTCATAATAAAAATCAATAATTGAACACTTAATCATGTGAATTTTGTTCATATTATGAATAATTGCTAACAACTATCACAAGCTTACCCTTTTGTTGGGGAGAAAGCAAAAATACTAAGCTAAATCTTTGGTAATTTGATACAATGGTCATTATCGTCTGAACAATCCAAACTGATCACTTTTATATTATGTCCAAAGCTTTAATCAATTTAAGCCACCATTTTTTTGAAGGTAATGATTCTAATATGCACACCCTTCTCATGATTGGGGCATCTAACGTTGACCTAATCAATAAAATTCAACCAACATACAATATGGCTTTAGGTTGTCCTTTTTTGCTCAGTGTTGTGTTTCACCACAATGCATCCCAAAAAAGGGTATCTATAGACACCTAAAATGCATCATGTTGAGGAAGCTACTCATATGGACATCTCTTTAGGTCATATGATTGATATTGGACCTTTCAAAGACCCAACAATGGTTTTAACCACTCAATTAGGGCAGGCTACTCCTGTTCAACCATAGTTGTTGATAAAATCAGTGGTATCCTCCATCATTGTTGATGTTCAAAGCATCTACATGAAGCAACTAACAGTGATAGAAGTTAGATCCATATCCATGCCTGTTGATAATTACTAACCCTATAACAAACTCGAGCTCTTGAGTCGAGTAAAATCAGTTGCATACAACAAATTTGAAATGGTTTTGGTAAATCAAAACCTCTAAAAGATTCACCTAAATGACCCTAGTCCAACCATATATTGTTCATGGCTTCCTGGGGAATCTAGAGAAAGGATTTTGGGATTCTACATAAGGCCCCAAATTTACATGCAAAACTTGGACAATTGATGAGATTTTAGCATAACGAAGTGCTATCTCTTTGCAATAAGAGAATACAATCTCTCACAAGTAATACGGTGCTATCAAAATTGTGCTATTACAGTTGTCTATCCACCAATGGAGACTACTAAATCTTGAGGAGAAGAACAACTACCTATTCAAGAATTCAATTCAACATGAAATTGAACTAATTCCCACCCTAAGTCATTTTGAGAGAACACACCAAGAATGTCAATCCACTCAATATTAGAATTTATTGATGCTAGGCCCAGGATATAGAGAACAAAGTCTCTTTCTTGTGGTCTTTGTTTTCAACATCAACCCACAGAAACCATCGCCAATGTCGATAGTGGTTAATAGAGTCGGTTACTCTGAGCATTAGTGACTGCGGTCTAATGTCTCTTTTCCTTTGTTTTTAGCTTTATATTAGATTTATAGTATTTCAATTTGATTTTGTAACCTAGATTATTTGATTTATTTCTAGTTTTACACATTCTTTATGTTTTCTTTCCAATATTTCATGCATATTTATGTTTCTTTATGCATTTCCTTCATATTTTAAAATAATCATGAAATAGCCTCATCTTGAGAGGCTTGAATCTTGCTATTGATGTTTTGTATGTTTCCTTGTGTGTAGGTTCAGGCCTTATCAAGAGCATAATTACCTTCAAGATCCTCCTCAATAGCACTCTAAAGCAAAGTTCATAAAAGTAATCCCTCCTATAATCAGTTTGTGGGGATCCTAAAGATCTATTGAATACATCTACCATATGAATTATGGATTGTAATATGTATCAAAATGGTTAATCCCTCAGAGGGATGTCTTTGTAACCTTGATGTAAAGATGAATTTTCCAATATGAATAAATATGGGAATATTTATTTTATCTTTTTCTCTTTGTATTTTTTTAAATGATGTATATTGCCATTTTTATTACTTATTGCATTAGGTATTATATTTTTAGCATCTTTCAACAACATAATAAATCATCATGTATACATAATCCTCATCTCATGACAACAATATTATAAAAATTGTGGCACACCTACCACACAAAAACAATTACTATAATGCATACATCATGCACCACTATTAATCAATGGGAATATTTCCATTCCCCTTCTATCTACCATATTTGTGGAAACTTCAAATTGAATAAATTTGCATCAACATCATCAATTTCCCATCAACCATTAGCCCTTTAAAACAATGAGACAAAAATTTCCACTTCAAAATCTAAAAATGAGCATTCATCACTTCAAAAATTAGTGTCATATTTTACCCAATTATTTATCTATCAATTATTCTCTAAATTTCCCAAAACAACTACCATTGGATCGGGCTCGAAAAGTGCTTTCCAACGGTATAAGTTTTGTCAAATTCTAACATCGCTTGGTCCCCCAAACTACAAAAATACTGCAAGAGGGTAAAAATTAGGAAAACACATCCCAAGGTATATTTTTGTATAGTGCACACACCTCGAGATATATTTAAAAAAAAAGGTATGTTTGGATACCCGTTTACCCCAAACCTTCAAAAATATGTATATATTTTCAAAATTCATAATAAAATCATGTAAAAATACACATTTTGATCATTTTTCCCAATCAAACACCTCCATTTCATTCTATCAAGTGATTCACCACTACCTTCATGTTCTTCACCTGTTAACTCATTGCTTGAGGGGGTAGATATCATACACAAAAAAATTTACCTTGTACATGATCAATAATCAAACACTCAATCTTGGAAAAAGCAATTTCCAAGAACCTTTGCCGAAGACCATCATACACCCTCATTTTTTGGGGCAAACAAAAGCAAAATTTCTCTCCTAAATAAAATTCTAATTATTTTTTTAGTCAAACTCCAACCCAATCAAATTTGGTATACTATATACTGGTTACTATAGGTTTACTCATGTGTATACACTTCAATGAAGTGGGTGATCGAGTCCACCAAGGAAATCATGAGCATACCTACATATGGCTGACCAATATACCAACCCAAATGATCTCATAAATATGTCAAAGGTAAAGTTTCAAGGATATGCATCCCTTCCACAATTGGGTCATCTTACAATTATCAAAACAAATCACTTATCATCATCCACCAATTCATATTTTCTCATAATTAATTAGCAAATGCGTGTCATAAGTTTTTGCACTGCATCATGTCTTCACACAATCCAGTACAAAAAGGGGTAAATGTAGACACCTAAAAACGTCTTAAAAAACCTCTTGCAAAAACAATTACCATTTAAATACAAATCAATTCAAAATCAATTCAAAAGGGGTAAAACATTAACAAAATCAATTCAAAACCTTAAAGTCTAATAAAAGTCTAGTTAAAACCCTAAAATAGGGTAGGTCTTCTCCCCATCCAATGTAGCCACCCCTCACCCCCGTCTCATGCACTTTCCAAAGCATTCACTTGTGATATTTTTCAAAGAGCACCCACCCTTCTTAAAGGGCATTAAAACCAACTGGTTGGAAAAGGGATTTTGAACTTTCTCCTAAGTCTTACAAGGGTATGGAGCACCCACTCTCACTAAAAAAAAAAGGTAAGAAAATATTACCCACCACATAGGCCTTAAAGAGGCTTCTCCTCTCTCCTCCACATCACCCCCCTCTTTAATTTCCTAGAAAGTCTATAAATATAAGATCATGTCTACAAATTAATAGAGGCTAAAAATGGTAATGTTATATTGGAAAAGTGTAAACTAATCCATCCCAAACCTATTTTATCATGTGAGTCCTTTTTTATACAATATTTTTATGGGTTCAAACTGGTCTATGGAGCAGAACGAGCAACTATGACCTCAAAAGTAGCACAAAAGAACTCCATGAAGCTCTAGATAGGATTTTCCAACAAAAACCAGAAGCAAAACCTAAAACACACCCAAGGTGTGTTTTGCACTTTTCAGGTCGACATATTGGTCTACAAGGTAAGATACTACCCCTACATCAATTTCAACCCATTTTGAATCTTTTTTATGCACTTTTAATTCATTTTTGTGTCAATATGTCTTTCTTATAGGAGGCTTGATTGAGATAGGCCTCCAAATAGTCTAACAATATTTTGTAGGATTATAGAGGTCATAGAATGGGTGTAGCTCAGAGTGGCATACATCATGAGCCCATTCCATCCTTGAGGAATTAAAGGAAGATTACTGTGGTGTTATGAAACTCATTCCATGCTTGGGTCCCTTTTCATGAGTCCCACTTTTGTAAACCTACAAGGTTTTTTGTAAAAGGATATCACATCCTTATTGTAATACTACTTTACAATCAATAAAATGATAGAAACATGTTTTTCTTTCATTTCACATAGAAATAGAATTACAAGTACCCACTGGTGCTTTGTATCTTGTTAGTAATTTGCTTCTGTAAATGCTCCACTTTCTCCTATAATTGCATTGTAACCAATTGCAAAACAAAATAGAACAACTAGATGCATATTACTCGATCAAATACAATCTAGATTTCAATCAGAATGCATAGCCAAAGTGTGTGTATATATATTAAGACACACAAAGTTGATACTACAAAATTATAATTTTTTTTCCTCCTTTCACCTAACATAGGACACACTATTCTATATTATAAAAATAAGGGATTTTCCCTAGGATATACAAAACATATGGGGATAGGAAAACATTTGCCTACTTTGTAGAGATATTTTAGTTTAAATTGGATCCTAGCTACTTTTTAAATAGAGGAGGACAAACATTAAAGTGAGTATTGAAAGTATATTAATTCAGGTATAGAAAATCATGTCGTAGGTGGATAGAGGTAGATATTGTTAGGTGAAGGGAAAACTAGGTTAATCCTACCATATTATAGACATACATAACACATTGGTTGATATCAAATCTAGAGGAAGGACTCCAAGTATTTCCCTCCATAGTAATAGAACTCTTACCTCTTATCGATTACTCACTCTCCCTCTAACCATATATCACCCGAAATGTCATTGAATGGAATTAACTATAATGTTTTTTGGAAGACATGACAATGATATAATTTTAGGTTAAAAAAATCCAAGTTTAAATCAGGGTAAGGTGTGTAAATTTGTTTTAAAAAAAAAGTTTAAATTTTATAAACTAAAATTATAGACCATACTCCTAAAAATTAAAATTAAGAATTTAGATATATTTTTTAAGGTATTACATTTTGGGAGGTGTGCTAGACTTGTTTCAAACATTTAGTGAAATATTAAGTTGAAATATTAGATTTCTAATAAAAAATTCAAACGAAATCGTATTCCAAACAAGCTTGGCTATAGTCATAAGGTTTTTGATAGAAAAAAGAATGTTGTTAGGCATGGAAAATCACTGGTAGTCATAAATGTAGAGTCTAAATTTTCTATTTATGAAAGTGCATTCCATATATAGTTAGTTGCTTAGCTTTCATACTGCCTCAAATTGTTTATCCATCATTTTAATGGGTGAATATACGAGTAGGTTAAGGTACCGAGTGAAAGTGGCATGATTTTAGATCGTGCATCAATTTGAATATCACCAATTGTAAGACAACAAATTATTTGTCAATGTCATGTGTGATCCAAAAATAAGAGCAATATATCTAGTTTCAAAATATCGATGATGAGTGAATGATTTTCTAAAATTGGAAAAAAGTGGCCCAACACAACATAGAATAACTATGCTTTAGTCCACCTTGATAGAAAGTGGGCTTAATTCAACTCCATTTTTAATAAATATTCTACACTTTCTATACCTATATGTGTCTTCCACTCATTTCAGATTTCCTAGTTGTTGTATATTTATGTTTCTAGGGAGGTTTAGAGTGCATTCCTTTCTCAATGAAATAAAGGAACTAAAAGGTCATGTGTAGAGAGGCATATTTTTGCATAAGGATATGCACAAATACCCCAACAACAACAAGTACACACTCAAGTGCCCAATCAAAAAGGGTATGTGAAAATCCCCCAACACCAACAAGTGCACACTCAAGTGCTCAATCAACAAGGTTATGCACAAATACCCCAATAATAATAGGTGCATTATCAAGTATCCAATAAATAAGGTTATGTGCAAATATCGCAACAAAAATAGGTGCATGCTCAAGTTCCCAATCAACAAGGGTATGTGAAAATATCCCAACAAAAATAGGTGCATGCTTAAGTGCCTAATCATCAAGGGTATGTGCAAATCCCCCAACACCAATAGGTGCATGCTCAAGTGCTCAATCAACAAGGGTATGCACAAATACCCCAATAACAATAGGTGCATGCTCAAGTTCCCAATAAAAAAGAGTATGTACAAATCCCCTAACACCTAAAGGTACATGCTCAAGTGCTTAATCAACAAGGGTATGCGTAAATCCCCCAACACCAACAAGTGCATGCTCAAGTGCTCAATAAATAAGGGTATGCAAAAATACTTAAAAATAATAGGTGCACACTCAAGTTCCCAATCAACATGGGTATGTGTAAATCCCCCTACAAAAACAAGTATATGCTCAAGTGCTCAATAAAAAAGGGTATGCATAAATACCCCAACAACAATTGGTGCACGCTCAAGTGCCCAATCAACAAGGGTATGTTCAAATATCCCAACAAAAATAGGTGCATGCTCAAGTGCTCAATCAACAAAGGTATGTGCAAATACCCCAAAACCAATATTTGCATGCTCAAGTGCTCAATCAACAAGGGTATGCAAAAAAACCCCAACAACAACAATAGGTGCATGCTCAAGTACCCAAACAATAAGAGTATGTACAAATACCCTAACAACAATATGTTCACAATCATGTTCCCATCCAAAAGGGGTATACACAAGTACCCCAACAACAACATATGCACGTTCAAGTACCCAATAAATGAGGGTATGCACAAATACCCCAACCACAATAGGTGCATGCTCAAGTGCCCAATCAACAAGGGTATGTTAAAATACCCCAAAAAAATGGGTGCATGTACACCCTTGGCCCACATTCCCTCATCCACCACCTACCCAACCTTTTGTTTGCATGCATCAACCTCCTTGATCACCCTGCGATTGGACTCCCATCTCAAAACCATTCATCAATGTCTTTCAATGATAATACGATCCAGGTTACCTCACATTACCTAAAGTAAAACTAGAAGATCCCAATTTGATAAAACCCAAAAGGTATAATGCACACCAGGTTTTCCCTTACCATTGTTAGTGAGGACATAACATCATCAATTTTCACACCTTTAAGCATCATGTTCAAGATATACTCGATCAAGAAGTCATACACATTAAGAATTTCCCTATCCACTCTTAATAAAATTATTTCTTCCTCACATCCAACCCCTACTCTACGCTAGTTGTCTCTTCATGACTAGCGAGTCTCGTCCACTATTAAACCATTTTTCATCTGGGATAGTTACTGTTCTATCTAACCAAGATTTGCATCCAAAGGTCCTAAATAACCCTTCTCAGCCACTCATGTTGATGCCAACAAATATTTCCATCAAATCAATTGCTAGGGGTTAATATTGAGTCCTTACCTCACCCTCATAATCTTGCTCCCAAGAGCAAAATTCACTTCTCAATTTTAGCATCAATCTTGCTGCAAAGAGCAAGTTCACTTTCATATCTAAACATCGATCTTGCTCCAAAGAGCAATTTCACTTATCAATTTTAGCATCAATATTTCTCCAAAGCGTAAGTTTACTTTCATATCTAAACATTGATCTTGCTTCAAGAGCAAATTCACTTATCAAATTTACCATCAATCTTGCTCCAAAGAGCAAGATCACTTTCATATATAAACATCAATATTGCTCCAAAGAGAAAATTCACTTCTCAATTTTAGCATCAATCTTGCTCTAAAGAGCAAGTTCACTTTCATATCTAAACATTGAGCTTGCTCCAAATAACAATTTACTTTTATGTCCTTAGCATAGAGTTCACTCCTTATAAGAAGCATGGGGTCACTCTTGTCGGCCAACTATTTACTTTTTATTCCCTTAGCATAGAGGTTGCTACCTACAAGAAATAATTTTAGGTGCATACCTTTAGTAGTGAATTTAATTTCAAAATACCAAAATGTCAAATTCAAACACAACTCCAAGACACCTAATCTAGTTGATAAAATTCTATTTTAAAATCCCCAAATTGATTTGGTCATCTTCACATTCATGATTGGGGGTACCAATACCCCTTCTTATCTCATCAATCTTAGAATTGAGGGTACCAATACCCTTCCTCATCACATCAACTCTAACAATTCTATCGGATCAAGGTTTGCACGTTCTTGTATATTCTATATCAAAAATAACAAAAATACAAAAACAACAAAAACAATCAAAAATACAAAAAGAACCACTTTACCACATAACCTAATACTCCTTGATATCATCTTTCTTCTTTCCATATTTTCTCTTTATTCTATCTCTACTGTATGGTCATGCTTAGATCAGATACATACCTAGGGTAAGTTTTCCATATTTTTCTTTCTTATTTTCCTCTCTTTATTCTTATTCTTATTTCTATTGTATGGTTATGCTTAGAGTGGCTACATACCTGGGATATATTTATTTTATATTAGTCAACAATTTTAGTTGATATCATCAGGATTTATCCAATGTCATTGGATTCTAATGCAACTTTAGACTTCCCCTACATGATTAGAGTCCCTTCATGGATCAAAACACATTTGCATACTTAAAAAAATTATGAGTCTAGGGAAGATAACACTTTATATACTCTAGTTGTTGAGAAAAAGGTTTCCCCTGCTCATCCTATCATTTGCATGATTGAAGCTCCCGAGGTTCGACAAAAGGACAAGTTATCAATATAAAATAAAAATAAAAATACAAAAGAAAAGAAAAAAAAGAGCATCATAAAAAATATTGAATCCCTAAGCTCCTCATATTCCTAAACCATGGGGTTAATCTCCACCATGGCTAAATATTCTTGAATGACAATGAAGTACACCTTACAAGTGGTGACATGTCTATCACATTAGTGACCTTATTTTGTATAGAACAATGCATTATTGTGGATGAGCTAGCTTACTCAACTAAGTTTACAATGGGTTAGTCCAACCTCACTCAAAATAGGTAAATGAAATGAATCACTCTTTACATACACAAATCCATAATAGGCTCAACCTCAGTCAAGATGGTCTAAGTTTCAACAGAATATTAGTCAACTAATAGATACGTTTGATAACAAAACTCAAATACTTGACTCTCTAGAAATCATTTTCACAATCTAAAATACTTTTGCAGATGAAACAAACACACATTATGTCTAGTTGCACAACTCGTCCATCATCAAGATCAACATGCATTATTATTAGGTCAATCATCCAAGAAATATCATAAACATCTGCATACACATCATGATTATATTTGCATTACCATATACATTACACATTCATTATATCATTGCATATTCATATGTCAAACGTGACTATCCTTATTCATTGATTAATTCTACCTTACATGATTGCATAAATCAAATACACACATCCAAAAAACATGATTATACACATCGTTGCAAGTCTCACAATCAATAGTAGGTTCCATATCATCCATAAACATTCACAAATAACATATCATACATATCCAATAAAATACATCCCATCATTACCATAATCAAAGGTACACAACATAAATTTGCTTGTTGTGGTGTAGTGGTAAATGCCGTGGGTGCTGGTAGAGGCCGACCCAGGTTCCATTCCCCTTGTCTCCATCCTGCAGATATATGGTATAGTTAGGAATGTCTTATGTGCTGGTAGAGGCCGACAAGGCTCCATTCCTCCTATGCCCAACCTGTTGAAAGTGGCACCTTGAAAGGGGTGTTTTCCACTATAAATTAGTTTTACCCAGGTGTTGTAGGTGAGTTGGAGAGGAGAGGGCAATCCTCCAAGGGAGGTCCTAGGTTTGAATATCCACCCTACCAAAAAAGCTAAATTGGGTATCCAAAATCCAATTGATAATGTTGGTGTGGGCAGGGCTGGGTACGACCCCCAGGTGACTTTGACGGTGTAGAACCCCCTGTTCGTGGTCTCTTAGACCAATGCGGCCCCGCAAGGGGTTTTTCACTTTAAAAAAAGAAAAAAAAGGTAGAAAACATAACAAATCATCATGTATACATCATTCTCATGTCATCACAACAATATTACAAAAATTGTGGTACACTTGCCACACCAAACACAATTGCTACAATGCATACATCATGCACCACTACTAATCAATGATAATCTCTTCATTCCCCTTTTATCTACCATCTTTATGGGCACTTCAAATTGAACCACTTTGCATAAACATCATCAATTCCCCATAAAAAATTAGCCCTCTAAAGCAACGAGGTAAAAATTTCCACTTCAAAATCTTAAAATTGAGCATTCATCGCATCAAAAAGTAGGGTCACATTTGACCTAATTTTTCTTCCCATAAAATATTCTCCAAATTTGTAAAAACTAATACCATTGGATTGTGCTCGAAAAGAGCTTTCCAACTGTATAAGTTTTATCCGATTATCTCTTGGTCCCCCTAGCTACAAATTTTTTTCAAGAGGGTAAAAATTAGGAAAACAAACCTCGACGTACGTTTTCATAGGTGCACACACCTTGAGGTGTGTTTTTAGAAATACAAGGTATTTTTGGATACCCATTTACCCAAACCTATAAAAATATGGACATGGTTTCAAAATCCATAATAAAATAATGAAAAAATTCACATTTTGATCATTTTACCCAACCAATCACCTCCACTTCATTCTATCAAGTGATTTGCCATTGCCTTCATGTTCTTCACCCATTAACTCATTGCTTTACAAGGTACATATCATATGTAAAAAAGTTACCTTGTGCATGATCAATAATCAAACACTCAATCTTGTGAAATGGATTTTTTCAAGAACCTTTGCCTAAGACCATCATACACCCTCATTTGCTAGGACAAAAAAAATGAGAATTTATCTTCTCAAAAAAAAATTAATTCTCTTCTAAATAAAACTTAAACCCAATCAAATTTGGCATATTGTATATCAGTAACTATAGGTTTACACATGTGTGTATGATTCATCGAGGTGGGATATTGAGTTCACCAAAGCAATCATGAGCATACCTACATATGATTGACCACTCAACCAACCCAAATTATCTCATCAATATATCAAAGGTAAAGTTTCAAGGATATGCATCCCTTCCACAATTGGGGCATCTTACATTGATCACAACTCAATATGATCTTACATCTACTCCTCTCAAAACAAATCACCTATCATCATCCACCAATTCATATTCTCTCACAATCAATCATTGAATGAGTTTCATAAGTTTTTGCACTGCATCATGTCTTCACACAACACAGTATAAAAGGGGGTAAATGTGGACACCTAAAAATATTTTAAATCACCTCATGCAAAAAAAATTAACATTTGAAATATAAATCAATTCAAAATCAACTCAAAAGGGGTAAAACATTAACAAAATCAATTCAAAACCTTAAATTCTAACAAAAGGTTAGTCAAAACCCTAAAATAGGGTAGGTGTTATCCCCATCCAATGTAGCCACCCCTCACCCCCCTCTCATGCACTTTTCAAAGCATCCACTTATGCTCTTTTTCAAAGAGCACCCACCCTCCTTCAAGGGAAATTAAACCAAATGGTTGAAAAAAGGGTTTTGCACTTTCTCCTACGTCTTACAAGGGCATGGAGCACCCATTCTCACTAAATATAAAAGGTAAGAAAGTCTTACCCACCACATAGGACTTAAATAGGCCTCTCATTGCTCCTCCACATCACCCCCCTCTTTACTTGCCTAGAAATTCTATAAATACAAGAGAATGTATAAAAATTTGAAGAGGTTGAAAATGGTAAAATTATGCTAGTAAAATGCAAACTAATCTATCCTAAACCTATTTTAGAATGTGAGCCTCAAAATGGTCTAACGATCTTTTCTAGGGTTACACAGGTCATAGAACTGGTGTAGCTCAGAGTGGCATGCATCATAAGCCCATTCCATCCTTCAGGAATTGAAAGAAAATGGCTAAAGTGTTGTGAAACTTGTTCCATGCTTGGGTGCCTCTTCACGAGTCCCATTTTTGTAACCCTATGGGTTTTTTTGTAAAGGGATATCACATCCTTATTGTAATACTACTTTATAATCAATAAAATTATAGCAACATGTTTTTCTTTCATTTCACATAGAAATTGAATTACATATACTTGCTAGTGCTTTGTATCTTGTTAGTGCTTTGCTTTTGTCAATGCTCCACTTTCTCCTATAATTGCATTGTAACCAATTGCAAAACAAAATAAAACAACTAGATGTAGATTACTAGATTAAAAACAATCTATATTTCAATCAAAATGCACAACCAAAATGTGTATATATATTAAGACACACAAAGTTGCTACTACAACATTATAAATTTTTTTCCTCCTTTCACCTAATATAGTACACACTATTCTATCTTACAAAAATAAGGGTTTTTCCCTAAGCTATACAAAATAGAGGGGGAGGGGTAGATATTGTTAAGTGAAGGGAAAACTAGGTTAATCCTAACATATGATAAACATAAATAACACGTTGGTTGATCTTAAATCTAGAGGGAGAACTCCAAGTATTTCCCTCCATAGTAATATAACTCTTACCTCTTTTCATAGATCACCCCAAATGTCATTCAATAAAATTAACTATAGAATTTTTAGGAGACATGATAATAATATGGTTTTGGGTTTAAAAAACCAAGTTTAGATAAAGGATAAGGTGTTTAAATATGTTTTAAAAAACAAGTTTAAATTTTATAAATTAAAATTATAGACCATACTCCTTAAAACGAAGATATTTTTTAAGGTATTACATTTTGGTAGGTGTGCTGGACTTGTGCCGGACATTTAGTGGAAGATTAAGTTGATATTAAATTTCTAATAGACAAGTCGAACGAAACCGTATTCCAAACAAGCTTGGTGGCAGTCAAAAGGTTGTTGAGTAAAAAATAATAATGTTGTTAGGTATGGAAAATCACTGGTAGTCATAATTGTAGACTCAGAATTTTCTATATCTGAAAGTCCGTTCCATATATAGTCAGTTGTATGACTTTCAGACTGCCTCGAATTGTCTATCCATCATTTCAGTGGCACAGATACGAGTAGGTTAAGGCACCCAGAGAAAGTGACATGACCGCGGATCGTGCTTCAATTTGAATAGAGCCAATTGTAAAACAGCAAAACATTTTTAAGTCATTTCCACTTTGTAAGTTTTGATAAAAAGTGGGCTTAAGTCTTTGTTGGCCTCGTTGTGTAAGCAAGCTTTTTGTATAAGACATATCTATGGAAAGACTTCTACTTTATTAGAAGAAATTAACCAGGCTTACCAATGTATTCACGGAACAATACATTTTCTTGGCTAAGAGCTTCTCGTCTGTATCAGTTGTAACTTTGTATTCAGAACTATAATTCTATTATTATTACTGCACCTCAGAATGGTTATTAAAGTGGAAGGAAATTATATCTTAGGAACGTGACTCCGTAGAAACTGTCTATAGGGTTGTAGAAATGATGCAACAGCTCTCTGCTTTAAAGTTATGCTTCCAAACCACGGTTGGGGTGTGTTTTATAAAAAAGAAAGAAAAGTTACGCTTCCTGTTCAAATTCAAAATTCCTTCGGTAAAGCAAACTGTTACATCTACGATGGTGAAGATGATGCCCCATTTTAGTAAGTACTTATTTTAATAAGGAGATTTGGAGGGCAGTTAGAAGGAATTGTTATTTGGGTATTCATAAGTAAACCAAAAATAGAGTCGGTGTCTGCCACAGCAGCAAGAGATTGTTATTTGGATATTTACAAGATAGAAGCAGAAGAATGAAGCTTGTATTGATCTATATTAGCATATAAGACATTCATCAACTGCACCATTTTCAAGCCACTGAAAATGGAGCTTGTTATTTGGAATATCTACAAAATGGATGCAGAGGAATGAAGCCTTATTGACCTCTACCAGCATACAAGACATTCAAACTGCACAAGGGAATGGAGTTTGGGTTCTCCTATAACAACACCCAGGACATTTGCCAACTGCTTTTGTATATTTTTCTTAAAATCATTAATATTACAGCTTGAGGTTGGCAATTCTAATTTATAGTCTTTCAAAATCCTTTCAGTTAAAATAAAAGTTTACCAATGTATAAAATATAATAATAACTTTCCAAATTAAAATAAAAAAATAAATAAAAATAAAATCACTAGTTGCGCTTAATTGGTACATTTAGTATAAGTTTGAATTTGATTCCCTCTATTCCACATTACCAAGCTGTTATTAAAAGAATGTAAAGTGCGTACCTTGCCATGGTTGCCAGTCTGAGTTTGAGTGAAGGATTCATATCCGAAAATTATTGCGCACCTTGCCATGGTTGCCAGCCTGGGTTTTAGTGAAGGATTTATATCCAAAAATAATTAGCAAGTTTTAAACAAGTTGAGTCCCTAAAACCTCTTGCGGGCCGCTTTGGTTTGAGAGACCACAAAAGGGGTTCTACACTGTCAAAGTCATTCGGGAGTCGCACACGACTCTGCTCACATCAACATTATCAATTGGATTTTTGGATACTCAATTTAGCTTTTTGGTAGGGTGGAGATTTGAACCGGGACCTCTGGAGGATTGCCCTCTCCTCTCCAACTCACCTACAACACCTGGATAAGTTGAGTCCCTTATTAAAGATGCAAAATGTTATCAAATTTTTTATATTATATAAAAAAAAATTGTTTATAGGAGTCTCTTGATTATGAATTTATATTCACACGGGATAAGATAGATAAGGTTAAGCGGTTAAGCTTCCAATGTGATTATTATATGTTGTTGTATTTTTTTTAATATGTTATTAAATAATTAATTTAATATATATAATTTTATTAAATAACATTTTGTTAATTGTAAGATAAAGATAATTGGTAGTTAGGTGTTGATTTTTTCTAAGAAATTTTAAGGTATAAATTACAACATATTTAAACAAAGATAAATTCAATGGTGAGAGTGTTTTTTGCGGTTAGGTTTTATTATGGTATTAGTGATTGTTGGGGTTAGGTTCTATTAACTTCATCTAATTAAACATAAAGGTTTATAATGACAACACATTATTTTTTTATTAATTAAATTTAATTTTACATAGTTTTAAGTTCAAGGTGTAGACCAATTGGTTCGACCAAACCATAAAGGGGGCGGAGGTCCAAGGTTCAAATCTTGGGCCTCACCAAACTGAATGCTTATCCATTTTATGGTGCTTTCAGTGGTTAAAAGGTTTAAAATGATTGTGGCATGGTGGTTACAGGGTGGACTGCGAGAAGATTTGTGTGACGAATTTCGAGGTGGATAACGCAGAATACTGTGGCGACTATTAAAAACTGAATAGTCTCCCCACATTCATGTAAATTTTAAAAAAAATATACATAGCTTTTAAAAGAAATTTTATTTTTATCCTTGTGAGTGTGGTGGTCTACCGACAAGAATGCGACTTGCATTATTCATGATGTGACCCAAATTCAATCTCATGATGAATATATATAAGAAATATTAATAAAAAAAAAATTAAATTTTTAATATATAAAATAAATAAAATTTAAAAATAAAACAATTTTTAATATCTAAAAATCATAACTTATATAGAACAAACATTTATAAAGAATAGGTACAAAACATAGTATAAAGACTAACCCCTGGCATTCAACCATTGTCCGTCTTATTTCAAATTTTATAGACTTCACTAATAGTTCTACTTAAGTTGTACATGAAGAATGATTTTGTATGATATTTCAATTCAAATTTTATAGACTTCACTAATAGTTCCACTTAAGTTGTACATGAACAATGATTTTGGATGATATTTTAATGTTTTAGTATCAACACGTTCACAGATAATATAGGACACACTCTCGTAGAAAATGGTTGAGGATGGTTATGTAAGCATGATATAGGATTTGTGTAACGACTTTTGAGGTGCATAGCGCAGAATATTATAGCGACCATATTCGTGGCAGCTTATAGATTCAATATGTAAATTAAATAAAAAATCTATATAGCTTTTAAAAGAAATTTTATTTTTATCCTTGTAAGTGTGATGGTCTACCGACAAAGACGACACTTACATTATTCATAATATGACCCAAATTCAATCCATGATAAATATATATAAAAAATATTAATAAAAAATAAATAAATTTTTAATATATAAAATAAATAAAATTTAAAAATAAAACCATTTTTAATATCCAAAAATCATAACTTATATAGAACAAACATTTATAAAGAATAGGTACAAAACATAATATATAGACTAACCCCTAGCATTCAACCATTGCACGTCCCCTAGCATTCAACCATTGTCCGTCTTATTTCAAATTTTATAGTCTTCACTAACAGTTTCACTTAAGTTGTACATGAAGAATGAGTCTCGATGATATTTCAATGTTTTAGCATCAACATGTTCACAGATAATATAGAACACATTCTCGTAGAAACTGGTTGAGGATGGTTATGTAAGCATGATATAGGATTTGTGTGACAATTTTCGAGGCAGATAGCGCAGAATACTGTGGTGGCTATTAAAAACTGAATAGTCTCCCCACATTCGTGGCAGCTTACAGATTCAGTATGTAAATTAAAAAAAAAATCTACATAGCTTTTAAAAGAAATTTTATTTTTATCCTTGTGAGTGTGGTGGTCTACCGACAAGAATGTCACTTGCATTATTCATGATGTGACCCAAATTCAATCCCATAATAAATATATATAAGAAATATTAATAAAAAAAAATTATTTTTTTAATATATAAAATAAATAAAATTTAAAAATAAAACAATTTTTAATATCCAAAAATCATAACTTATATAGAACAAACATTTATAAAGAATAGGTACAAAACATAGTAAATAGACTAACCCCTAGCATTCAACCATTGTCCGTCTTATTTCAAATTTTATAGTCTTCACTAATAGTTCCACTTAAGTTGTACATGAAGAATGAGTCTGGATGATATTTCAATGTTTTAGCAACAATATGTTCACAGATAATATAGGGCACACTCTCGTAAAAAATGGTTGAGGATGGTTATGTAAGCATGATATAGGATTTGTGTGATGACTTTCGAGGTGGATAACGCAAAATACTGTGGCGGCTATTAAAAACTGAATAGTCTCAACGCAAAATATTGTAGCGGCTATTAAAAACTGAATAGTCTCCCCCACATTCGTGACAGCTTACAGATTCAGTATGTAAATTTAAAAAAAAATCTACATAGCTTTTAAAAGAAATTTTATTTTTATCCTTGTGAGTGTGGTGGTATAGGGACAAAAATGCCACTTGCATTATTCATGATGTAACCCAAATTCAATCCCATGATAAATATATTTATAAAATATTAATAAAAAAATTAATTTTTTAATATATAAAATAAATAAAATTTAAAAATAAAACAATTTTAATATCCAAAAAATCATAACTTATATAGAACAAACATTTATAAAGAATAATTACAAAACATAGTATATAGACTAACCCCTAGCATTCAACCATTGCACGTCCCCTAGCATTCAATCATTGTCCGTCTTATTTCAAATTTTATAGTCTTCACTAATAGTTCCACTTAAGTTGTACATGAAGAATGAGTCTCGATGATATTTCAATGTTTTAGCATCAAACAAGTTCATAGATAATATAGGACACACTCTCGTAGAAAATGGTTGAGGATGGTATGTAGGCATGATTTATGACGATGATTATATGAGTATGGTGTATAATTTTATTTTTAATGATATAAGAGTATTATATTTAAAATTATAAAATATTTTATTGTGTAATTTTATTTAAGTTGTACATAGAAAATGAGTTTTTTTTTTTTTGGTAAAAGCATTATAATTTGATGATATTTTATGGTAACATTTTATTACAATAAAATTTTTATGTAACTATAAAAAATACATGATATTTTTTCATTATTCTAAAATGTATAATGTAATTTATTTGTATTATTATTATTAGTTGTTTTATTTTATTAAATTATTATTAATATTAAAAAATCATTCTTAAATGTATATTGTAATTTTTATTTATGTTATTGTTATTATTATTTTTTATTATGTCATAGTGTCGTTGTCCTTTTGTACTTTCTTTACCACCTTAAGAAGTCAAAATACTCCATCGAAGGGATTTTTGTAATGTTGTTTGCCTTTGAAAAGAATGGACGTTTTGTTAAATAGCTTCACACATGAAAATTTGGTGATTTCGCAGATCACCCTTTCTAGTGCTTCAATCGACATTTCCAACATAATGATAGATTCTAAATTTTATTGCCGCAATCTACAAATCCACCTCTCTCAGCAACTACTATGATTCCCATGACAACATGGACTATGTGTTGCTCTCAATGCATTGAAGAACTCATGGGCCCTTAAACTACATCAATCAAAGACAAGTTTACATTTGGACGGGAAGTAAACTATTTTAAAAATGTGGCACATGATTTTCAAAAATAGTCTAGGGTTTCTATGTTTGGTAGCCATTGAACTTCACGGTGACCATGGGATGCATGGAGGTGATGAAACTAGTGATCCTAGGGAAAGGACATTGAGCAATATCCTTAGCTGGTCCATGCAGTCATACCATGCAACCACCTTCTTGGCACACACATGTAGTTGGCATTCACTAACTCTAGTGCGTCCTCTATCACCAAGAGCAATAAAACCTATTCGTCCTTGCAAAACATTGCCACCTTGTTATGTTTTTTTGTATCAGGTAATATGTGACTTATGATAGACCAACATTCACCATGCAAATTATTGTGATCTCACTATAGTGAAGGATATAACAGTGAGCTCCATGTCTTTAGTGGATTTGAAACGCCACTACTACATCACCATAAATGCCCCTAATAGGTCTATAGTATGCCCACAGACACCCCCAACAAGCCCATAGAGGCCCATAATAGGTCTACAACATGCCCATAGAAGCCCATAACAGACCCACAACATACCCCCAGTAGGCTCGTAGAGGCCCACAACAAGCCCATAGAGGCCCACAAAGGCACATAGAGGCCCTTAGTACGCCCGCAAAAAGCCCAAAAATTCCCATAAAGGCCCACAACAAGCCCACAGAGGCCCATAAATGTTGTTAGTAGGCCTACAAGGGTCCCTAGTATGCCCATAAATGCCCCCAAAAGGACCCTAGATGCCCCTAGCAAGCCCCCAATATGCCCATAGAGGCCCACAACAGGCCCACAATAGGCCCACAACATGCTAAAACAATTTTTCAAATTTTTATTCTCATTATGTTCATTTAATGAAAAGAATGTGGGGTCATTGTCCCATGTTATTGGTGGGAGAGCGAAATTCATTTTTTTCATATGCGTGGTAGTGAAAAAGGGCCCATGTAATTATTCTAAAAGCACATTCTCAAAATATTCCTCTATGACAAAAATTTAAAATCATTTTAATATGTATAGTAGTGAAGGAGGGCCCATGTAAATATTTTGAATGTGCATTCTTGGAATATTCGTCTGTGAGGGAAATTTAAAATCATGTGAAATATTAAAAAGTTCAATTCTGCTTGAAGCATAAAATTACCCCTCTTATTAGTTTTTCCCAATGAGACACTATTTCTCATAAATCAAGGTAAATATTTATGCTTCTCAAGTATAGCCTTATTTATACTTGTTGGAAAATAACTTTTGAGCACAATTCAATGGAAACAACACAATCCAAATTTGTAAATGCCTATTATGACTTATTAGTTCTCAAAGCAAAAGCATTGCAACAACAACATTGTGAGCCAAACTGCATTAACTAGCAACAACATCGTGAGTCAAACCATGTTAACTAGAAACAACATCGTGAGCTAAACCATGTAACCAACCTTCATTTCTTTGACAAAAGACTACAAAATTTAGACACTCTAAATCAATAATTTCTTCTAGGGACTACAAAATCTAGACACCCTAGACTCCTCCAAAGACTACAAAGTTTTTCAACACTTTTGTCATCCTCAACTTCTAAAGACTATAGAAAAAGACACCAAACGATTATTTTGTTGACTTATTTTTGTATTTAGGAAAGTGCACATTAAGGGGTAATGTTAGAATTAATGTGCATTTTACCTCATGATTAGGGTTAGGGTTTTTTTCTTTAGAAACCCTAATGCATCTTATTATATATATATATATATATATATATATATATATATATATATATATATATATATATATATATATATATATATATATATATATATATATCTTTCAATTAATAAACATATCTTATACTTTTGATAACTTTAACATCTACCAAATAGTGTAATATTGTCTAATACCCTTTGTATTACATTATTTGGTTTTTGAAGACTTTATTATTCAGTCTATTGCCTTTAGTCCTTTGCCTTGTTCTTCTTTGTCTTTATCTTTATTTCTTCTAATCTTTACCTTGTTCTTATTATTTTGTTTCTTTGTTTTCTACTTCTTTGTGTTCTTGGTCTGATCTTGCTTTTTGATATTAATTCTAGACATTGAATCTATAAATCATCACAATAGTATATTTTATGAATATTGGAATTTAATGATTCCACATTGAATTCAACATATGTTGAATTCAAATCTATTGTATCATAGTTGGTATATTTCATTTAAATTTTTCCTTCTTGTTTTTCTTGATAAATATCAAAATGACCATGTACATCAAAATCCCCTTTTCAGTAGGCAATATAATAGCATTTTGGAAATTTTGCTATGCTCCAAAAAAAATTCATGAAGATAATTGATGAATGTTGTAAATTTTTCATATTTGGCATTTTTTAGAATAGAAGGAAATTGAAACCATCAAAACCATCCATTAGATTTTGTATATAATTTTTTCAAAATTTCTTCACTAGCTTCTAAAAATGAATTTTTAAACATTTCTTCCATAAATTCATGGACATATAAATCCTTATTTTTCCAAAATTTAATTTCAATAAATCAATAATTTTTTCAATTAAACAATTTAAAAATTTTCAAAATTTTAATCAAGAAATGCAATCAATTCATCGATTTTAATTTCAAACTTCTTGTAAATCCCACAAATTCTTTTTCAATTTTAAAATTTTAATTTTCATTATAAATCCCAAATATTAATTTCAATTTTAATTTTTGGTTTCCCTTATAACTACTTTCATCAATTTATTTTCAAGGTTATACCTTTCATAAAATAAAATTTCAAATTCTTTTTAAGAAACCTTATCACTTTAAAATATGTGGTGCCCTAATATTAAATAAAGTTACTTCAAAATAGGCAATGAATACCTTATTCTCTTATGATATTCTACATTGCATAGACTAATATGTCAAGACAAAGATGCATCAATTAATGTCAAGCACTCTAAACATTACCATGCAAAAAATACCTTAATCTTTAGCTTCGATTTTATTCTCAAGATTCTCTTCCTTTGCTTTGGTGCACCTTAAATTTTCTTATCAAACATCCATGCTTCAATATATTAGGTGACTTCATTGCTCTATCAATTTAAAGTTCCTTGGAGTTAGAATTATTTTTGACACTTTGTATTCACCTTCTAACTTTGTTCTTGTTGCATTCTCATGAAGATTTCACTCTCATGTAGTTGCTTCTACTTTACAGACATTGCCTATGGCTATATACTATGCTCTTTTCAATATTTTGGAGTACCACTCTAGTAATGTATCTGTTATCAACTCATCTTGCTACTCATAGGATTTTGACCATCTTCGTCTGGACTCCAAAATTCATTCTTTAATGCAATGTTATAGTATCTATGGCTTCTACCCTATTGTCACAATGTTTGCCAATTCAATTTCTTTGCCTTCACACCTTCCAACTTAAATTTTAATAATTTGACTTCTTTGTCATCAAACTCTATGGCTTGGTTTCATGCTTCTTCAATCTTCTTTAAAAAATATTGTTGTCTTCCAATGTAATATCTACAATAGTGCCACTAACATAGTATTGCCTTGTTAATGTAGAAATATATAAAATCTTTCGTAAGTAATCTTAAATAACTAGAATTTTGCTTTGGTATATATTTTCAATTCAAACTTCCTCTAAATTTTTTTTAAATAACAATCTGATCAAAGTGTAGCTATGATACTAGATTCTACACTCTACAAATTTATGCCTTCAAATTCACACAAGAAATTCTAATTCTAGCTTTTATCCAATATGGCTCCACCAAGATTGGATAGCGTGGATTTGGTATCACTGGTGACTTTTTAGTCATATTAAATCATAGGTACCAATATCTAGGATCTTAAACAAACTCAATATTAGAGTATTCAATATCTTTGATCAATATCAATGAACATAATATTCATAAAAATATAATAATATAACACAATGAACAAACTCATTGTATTATTGATGAATAAAATATACAAGATCTCTTGTATTATAAATATTTGATATTTATTGATTCAATGCATGGATATTTGACTCCATAATATAACCTTTAAACATGACTCTTCAATATGTGGTTGTTGATCTCCTCACATATTTGGGAGGTGCAACATTTTTTGTTTCCACAAATAAGACAAATCGTTTATGTCTCTTGACTTTACATCTTGTCATATACATGTGACTCTTGACTTACCTATATGACACATTGCACACTCTCACATATTACACACTTGCACTCTTTATTACATGACACTTTGCACACTCTTACTACATGACACACTTGCACACTTTACTACATGACACTTGGACTCATCCTACACATTGACACATACTTTAGGAGAAATATAAATCACACACCTAAACTAATAACTCACACTCTAATATAATATTTACAATAGTACAAATGTACCATGGGGGTATTTTAACATCTACCAAATAATGTAATATTCTCCAACATGTATTTATTTCTTGGCCTCTTAGTTCAAATTATTAGGGCTTGTTGAAAGTTGTATTCTAACTTAATTTTCAAGTTGTTGACATGGTATGATATACTTTTGAGTAAGATTATAGAAAATAATTGTATAATATATTTTATTATTATTATATATACAATATGGACCATAATTATCCTTTTTAAGGTTAAACCTTTAACTTGTAACTTGTAATTAAAATAAATCCTATTTATTATGTCAGATTACATTAACAAGATTATGTATTTATTTTTTTGTATTGGTATAAATAGCCCCATCCACTCTATCTATTGAATTCAAGTATTATAATTTCTATATATGAATAATATAGTGATTATTTGGTACTCAATGGCACCCATAATTTGTGTCTATTATTTTTCCCTCTTTTATCATTTTTTACTTTCTATATAGAATTTGAGTAAATGGATTGATTTTTTTCATTACTAGAAATTGGTGTGAAACCCAACACTTCCTTTTTTTTTATTTTGTTTCTTCCTTTGGCTCTCATTTTACTTCATTCATAGACACTACTTCTAATTTTTCTAAAGGTTCTTTAATTTGTTCACCTATAATTATTATTCTTAGTTCTCTATGAACCGTTGCTCCTTAAGCTAAGAAATATCATACACTGTTATTTTTTTGCTTATACAATAACTTTATGAACTTTATTTGCACATCAATATCAACATGGTATGTTACTTATGGATAGGTATTCAATGATATGATATTGTATTATATATTGGTGTTATGGATAATTTTCATGGGCTACAAATTACAAAAGGTTTATCGTACTAGTATACTATATAGAATAATAATTTCATTAATGGTTTAGGATTTTGCGTAGGTTAGGGTTATACCCTTCCTAAATTTATTGGAAGTATAACCCAACTTATGCCTAAGGCTAAATTGTATAATACCTTTTGTATAGGCATATGAGAATTCATTATACAATGTATTTAACTATTCATTTATATAATCCCTATGGGTGTTTTTAAACCCATATTATAATGTGTAATTAGCCTAAATTTATCTTGTTATATTACCTTATATTAACATAATTATGTAATTGTTTTCTTTTTGTATTGGTATAAATACCCCCAACCATTCCATACATTGCAATAAAGTGTTGTGATACTTATCCATGGATAATATAATGATTGCTTATGGTTCCCAAGGGAGGCTATTAATTCTAGGTATCACTTACTCTTTCATCCTTTTTATGATTTTTTGTATAAGATTTGAGTGGATGGATTGCTTCTATTTGCTTTTAGAAATAGTTATGAATTCCAACATGGTATTAAAGAGGGTATGAACCAACATAACTTTGTCATATAAGAAGTCATTTTGGATCCTCTAATATTTCTTCTACATTTTAGGATGAACTATTGTTCAAATCCTTATAAGAATATTCAACATAAAAGGAAGACAATAGATCTTCTTCCATATTTTTTATTACTTATGACTCCATTTATTCTTGAGAATTCATCTCTTTACCATATTTCTTTCAACCATTATGGATTAGTGTTTGTAAATTTACCTTTATCATTACATCATAAGCACTTCCACCTTGTCTCACATAGAGGCCATGGTGCTCTATTTAAAAAAGGTTAGGGGCAACTATATATAATGCTAAATCTATGTCATCTTCCATGCACTTGAATTTTTTAAATTTTAGGTACCTTTTTTTAATTTATAAGCATAATAGAGGGTATTCCCAATTGTATTTATAAGGATCACTAAAATGGATAGTTGGGCATACTAAAAAATATGGAAAAGTGTAGACACCAAACTCAAGCATTTTAAATACTAATTAATTAATAACAATTAATTAGTATATTTAATATTAAATTATTCGTTCACCTAAGTATTAATTAATTTAATTGATTGCTTAATTACTACATAGACTACACAACCATTAAACCCTCCTTGTAGTAACACTCACCCTTCCATACTCTCATGGCCACATCATCCACTTGACTTCAGTTCCACCTCACATCCTGCATTCTGGTCACACACGAGGAAAGGATCATCCTTTGACACAAATGATCTTCAACTTACTACACATGAAACAACTCATAGTTGCACCTTCATCCACACATTAGATATTTAAATACACATGCAATTCCAACATGCACACATAGTTTAACATGCACATTTAAATTAAATACACACGCAATTCAACCATGCACTCCTAGTTTAGCATGCATATTTAAATTAAATAAACATTTTTATTTAAATGCATAAAAAAATTCAAACATGCACTCACAATTCAAATTACACATTTAAATTAAATAAACAAATTTAATTTAAATGCATAAATAATTCAAGCATGCATCCTTTGGGATAATCTCAATGCAGAGGTGAAACATCAGTTAATATCACTTAACTAATTAAACCACAACCTCATCCATTCCCCTAGGAAGTCTATAAATACAACCCCTCCTCATTTTTGGAGTGATGAGGATGGAAAATACATTGAAGCACTAACAAAAATTTGAGCATATATAGCATTGACTGCCCGAGTTTTCATGCACCACCAACCTTGTCCCATGTAGAACCTCGATCATGCATCTCCATAGACCCAAATATAATTTTTGAAGTCCCTAGATGCCACAGTTCATGACAATTTGACCTAGATGACCTCAGCTTGCAGTCATCAAACCCCTAGATTATCAAATTCCAACCTTGCATAGAAGCTTTCTAATGTAGCATAGTGCAATCGTGATAGTCCAAACGTAATGCAACACAACAACATCAACAAAAACAACAATGATACATGAAAGGTAAAAAGTAATCTATTTTATATTCTTCGTATGCTTTAGATTTGTATTCATTGCATTGGGTTTAATACTTCTTATCTAAGCCTCACTTCATAAGCCTTGATAGATACTACTAATCGATTTCATTTATATTATGCGTAGGAATTTAGGTACAAACTAGATCCCAAGAAGTAGACTTAGATCTAGACAATGACCTCAAGCTGCTCAATACCACAAAATTGAATTCTCACAGTAGAAACATTTCATAATACATAATCATTTGATCTTAGACAGTCGCAAACCACAACCATATCTCTTTGATGGTATAGATACAATTTTGTTGGCCCCCTAATGACCAGCATGTAGATAGAATCTGATCATAAATCTAACAAACACAAAAGCACATTTTCATGCAGAGACGTCATACACAATACCATCACATCTAATGAAGCAATAGTCACTAAAAACCCACCCACACATTTGTTGTAGCGATGAAATAACATTGCACCATTTCACTTGTAAAAAGGAATCATTCCCTTCATATTTGTACACCCCTACGTGGGTTAGTATTGTAATCAAAAGGACAAAAGGCACAATATAATACAAATTCACTTACATGCTTTTACATAGTGCATACTTTTATCATCTACAAGATGAAGATCATGGTGGGACCATCCCTTTTGCTTTGATTTGCATAATTTTTTAAGCTAGTGCTAATTTTTATGTTGTATTTCATATTATTCTATTACATTTTGAAGGTTTCTAAAAATTGTTGTATCTTAGGTTTTATAGGTTGCAAAGAAAATACACAGAGATAGAAAAGTCTAACCATGGATGACCTCAGTTCACAATCATCTGATAGGGGATGATATTAGATAAAAATTATTCAACTTAGATGGTCACAAAATACAATAATTTCTCACCTTCTATTTTCACCACAACATAATATTGCAGGTAGGGACAATTAATTCCTTTCTATTCTTAGTCATATTTAGCAATAATTGTAGGTAGATTACTTAAAATTTGTGTTTCTTTATCTTCAATAGTGTAGTTGCATTGCATGAAAAGAAATATCATTTTAGATTTTATTTCTTTGCATTAACAAATATTGCATTAGGTATTTTTATTTTTTTAGACAAAAAGAAAAAAGAAAAACCTAAAAATATAATAAAAACCACTTCATAGTTTTTGTAAACACCGTCAAGTTTAATTTCATCACCAACCATCAATCGAGACCAATGACATTAGAATTCACCTCCTTCTGTTGGCTCACACTCTAAACACCATAGTAGCCCCCATAAGAGATTTCCTGACCTTCATCACTAGAATATCCCCCACTCTTGAAAGTATCTCGTGGTGGGTTATGTTAGATACCCCTATTCCATGGGGTTTAATAATCAGTGGACCCATAGTTATCGATGACCGCTATTAATCGATCCCACCCGAGGGTGAAGCAAAAATTTAGGTATACCCAAGGGTGGACTTAGATAGGACAACTTGTTTCAAGAGATTAATTTGTCCCCTCTATGATACTATAATCCATATCCATTTAGGAATCCATTTCAATAATTTTATCACTCATCATCAAGGAGGTGGACATTAACATACCCTCTTAGTTTACATACCATCTATAGTTCTAGGTTAAGTTGCATCATACACACAAAAATTTAAAAAAAAATCAAAAAATGATTAAAAAAAAAAAAATTAAAAACATATCAAAAATACAAAATGGTTTCAAAGAAATATCAAAAACACATCCAACCAAAAATTAACATACTTACAAAATAAAAATAATTTTTTTGTTTGATTGCCCTATTTATGTAGATTAGAAAAATTCATCTTGACCACATCACCATCATCATATCGCCAAGCCCACATCCCATCTATTACCCATTCAACTTATGGTCTTGCCTCAAAGTCAAGTTCAAGCCTAAGCTCAAGCCTAGACCATAGCCCAAGCTACCATGGACCAATTTGGTCAGGATTTCCATCCATATATCACTCCTCTAACTTAGTAGGATGTAAGCTCACAACCACTCCAAAGTAGCTTATCTAGCTATACCCATCATCACTTCACCAACCTACCTAACACACATAGCTCAGGCACCACTTACTACCACATCCCCACCAACATTCCTAAATCCACTGGTCCAAGGATACCCATGTCCTTGGACCACATCACAGTCATTGACATTGATGTTGCATGATCCCTCCATGGTTTTTTTACTTCACCTACATCCATTATGCTCCAGTAACCACCATAGAGGCTGAATCCCTCACCTTCCATATTCATGCATGAGATATTTACACAATCTCTATCATGGGACATCCTACCACATATGATATAGGTATTAAAGCCCCTCCAATCACCACAAAATTCACCTTAGCCAACTACCAATTACCACCAAACTCCTACAACTTACATTTAGTAGCCACCTCAATAATACTAGTAACCACCTCCACTGGGCTTACAACATATCTTGGATTGACTAGCCAACATTGAGCTACAATTGAGTTTTCAACACACTCCAATACTATGAGAAATATTAAATAGACCTATGAACATTGAGCTATAGTTGAGTCATCAACAACCTCATCAACCTCCATCTCAACAACCTTAGCAATTTCAACATTTACCTCAACAACCCACATACCAGGCCACACCACCTCCCATGCAACTTCAAAATAATCCACAATATGGAAATCACACCAATCATCCTACTAGGCCCTCATACAATTTCACCTCACTTCCTAAGCCCTACTCAATCATTTATCAATAACTTTTTGAAGCACGGACAATATTTTTACCAAAAGGAAGACCAAAATACCCCAACAGGCCTAAATACATAGCGTACAAAGAATATCACTATTGTGTTTACCATAAGTTAAAATGCTACAACATCAAACAAATCCCCTTGCTCTTCCATAAAACAAGCAAGTCCTCCAAAGAAAAAGTAGAAAAAATCCCCTTGCTCTTCCAAAAAACAAGCAATTATCCCAAAAATAAAAAAACAAAAATCTCCTTGCCCTTCCACAAAATGAACAAGCCCCCACACAACAAAAAAAGTAAAAATCCTTTGCTTTTTCCACAAAACAAGAAAAATCCCCCCAAAAAAATAAGGGGTGAAGAAATTGAATCCCTAGAATTCATAGGTCCTTAGATCATGGGGCTAACCTCCATCGGGGCTATAGATGCCTAACTGGCAATGGAATACACCCTACATGGAAACACATCTATCACATTAGTGACCTTATTTTGTATAGATCTATGTCCACTCTCATATGAGATAGCTTATTGGCATAAGTCATAAATGACAAGTCTAACCTCACCCAAAACTGAAAACAAACATTCACTACACACATTTTTGGTTTGTGAGCAAATTGAATAACTTGGTTGGTCTTAGTATTATCAAGTGCCTATTTTATCATTAGATTAGTTTTTTTGATGTCACTAGGGTGTTTGAGCATCATGAAATCACTTTTAGATAATATTACCTAGGATAGGCTAAAGAACAAGTCATGTCATCTTGGCCTTATCAGTAGCACATTGCCTGCAAAATCATTATATTTCATCCACTTACATCCATTCCACATGTATGTTAGTACTATTGGGTTGAATCCCTTGATTAATTTATTAATATCATGAATAATGATACGTTTCCAAGCATTTTGCAAAATATAAACAAAAGTATAAGCATCCACTCATTGCTCAAAATTCATTTAATTTAAATAACTTTTATCACATCACAAGCACATACAAAGTACATCATATGATTAATGCACATCATGTATGTATCATCAACAATGATAAAGTATAAAAAGTATTTTTCCCATGGGCTACATATATATGTGCTCTTAAGCTCATGATAATCATCAAAACCCATACAAGGCACTACACAAAAATAATATATTTCTCTATATGCATACTCGATATCAACTACCATCGCTATCACTGCTTCCCTCAGCACATAAAATTATCAAGCAAATTGGGGGACAACAAAGTATCATACTTTTCCCAATAGTCACATTAATCGATTCAACCAACAAGAGGGATTTCAAGGTATCACACCTTCCCCCACTATCAATCACATCAATCATCAATCAATTTGGAGGTGTTCAAGGTATCATATCTTCCCCATAAGTCATATCAAATCATAAACCAACTTTGGGATGTTCAAGATATCACACATTCCCCAACAACCAATGAAATCAATCCAATCCATCCAATCAATCAATCAAATATATGCACAATAAGACAACCTAGAGGTGTTCAAGGTATCACACCTTCCCCAATAAACCAATCCAACAATCATCAACCAACTTGGGGATGTTCAAGGTATCACACATTCCCCAAAAAATCAATCAAATCAATCCAATATATTTTATCGATCAATCAAAAATGCACACAATAAAACAACTTGGGGGTGTTCAAGGTATCACACCTTCCCTAATAAATCGATCCAACAATCATAAACCAATTTTGGGATAATCAAGGTATCACATATTTCCATCAAATCAATCAATTAAATTAAAATTCAATCAATCAAATCAATCAAATTCAATCCAAATTTTGGGGTGTTTAAGGTATCACACATTACCCCATTTATCAAATCAATTCAATCAATCAAATCCAATAAAATACTTAGGGATGTTCAAGGTATCACACCTTCTGTACCAATCAATCAAATTAGATCAATTCAATCAACCAATCAATCACACAACCATACATCAACTTAGGGGGAAATCAAGGTCTCACACCTTCCCCTGTCAATCACATCATGCAATCAATGTAACTTGGGGATGTTCAAGGTATCACACCATCCTCACCAATCAAGCATAATTATCACTTAATAAAATAACAATCAACCAAATTGGAGGTGTTCAAGGTATCACACCTTCCCCATACATCACAATACAACCACCAACCCACTTGGGGTGTTCAAGGTATCACACTTACCCAAAAAATAGATCCAACAACCACACAACTTGGGGATTTTCAAGGTATCACACCTTCCCCATCTATCACATCAAATAATTCAACAACTTGGGGGTAATCAAAGTATCACACTTTTTCCATAGATCAATCTAACACACAATCATCAAACAACTTGGGGTAAATCAATGTATCTTACCTTACCCATAAATAATCAACCAACCAATTATCAAAAAAATGGGAATGTTTAAGGTAATACACCTTATCCACAAACCAATAAAATAAAATCAATCACTCCAATCATCAAACAACATGGGAATTTTCAAGGTATTACACTTTTCCATAAATCACATCAAATGACCCAATAACTCAGGGTGTTCAGGGTATCACACCTTCCCCACTAATCAATCAAACATCTCAATCAAATGATAAAACCACTTGAGGGTGTTTAAGGTATCACACCTTCCCCACCAATCAATCAAATAAATAAAACCCCATCAATCACATAACACAATCAATGCAACTTGAGGATTTTCAAGGTATCACATCTTCACCTTCAATAAAGCATAATTCTCACTCCATAAAACAACAATCAACAAACTTGAGGATTTTCAAGGGATCACACCTTCTCCATAGGTCACAATACAGCCATCAACCCACTTGGGGGTGTTCAAGATATCACATTTCCCCCAAAAATTGATCTAGAAACCACACAACTTGGGGATGTTCAAGGTATCACACCTTCCCCATCAATCACATCAAATGATTCAACAACTTGGGGGTAATAAAGATATCATCTCCATAGTCATCTAGATATGTTTTAGGTATTGCACCTTCCCTAATAATATCGTAAAGACTCAATATATCAATAAATCAAGCACTTTTCCTTACCATCTAGACTTTGGCATGGTTTTTTAATGCTAGCAAAAATTCAATCAACATCAACTACTAGGTTTAAAAGGTTGCATCATTTTATCAAAGGTTGTACCCTTTGCCTTGCATTCACATATCCACATAAAATCAACTTCTAGGTTCAAAAGGTTGCATCCATTTTTCAAAGGTTGCTCCCTTTACATCACATTCACATATCAACATAAAATAATTGGTAGGTTCAAAAGGTTATGCCCTTTGCCTTGCATTCACATATCAACACAAATCAACTACTAGGTTCAAAAGGTTGCATACTTTTGTCAAAGGTTGTACCCTTTGCCTCACATTTACATCTCAACACAACATCAATTGTCAAGTTCAAAAGGTTGCATTATTTTGTTAAAGGTTGCAACCTTTTCCTTACCAAACCCTTTGGTCATATTTCAATTTAGTTCAAAAGGCTCCAAAAGCACCAAACCCCCTTGGTCATCATCTAGAATAGATTTTTATTTTATGTTCTACCTTAGGATTTAATTTCCTATCCTATATTAGCTTTAGCCTAGGGTTTGATTTCTTGTCCTATATCAGCTACACTAAATCCTTGAGTGAGACTTATACCAAATAATTAACTTTGGATACTTGGCAGTTGCAATGACTAGTTATCCATGCAATCTAGCAGGATGAGTTGCTTACCATAAGGACACTCATTATAATAAAAATAAAATAAATTTACATCCATGTTCATAGCTTATATTATCTTCGAGGTCCATTATGGTCAAAAAAAGTAGAGCCATATCTTATATTTCCTATCATTTTCATCGATTAGATTAGATTACAACCCCATTCTACCTGGGTAAAAGTAGAGACATATATTAGATTTCCTTTCATGTTATCAATTAGCTAGCCTAGATCTTTATGTGAACCTCATACATAGTGATATACTCTAGTCACTTGGTGGTTGCACTGACTGGTTATTCATACAATATGGTAGGATGGGTAGATTACCATAAGGATAGTTGATTAAAAAAAAACAAAAACAATCACCTTTACACACATTACAATAAACAATCATGAGTAAACACATACATAGAAAATATCTTCAGCAACATAATAAAAAATATGCATGCAACAACAAAAGCAACTACAAGAAATCAAACACACAATTAGGTTCATATTAATCCAAAATAAAAATATGAAAGTGTAACTTATGTTACTAATTGGTCTTGCACTTCAACCATCCAATCCATATTTAATCCCAATGAGGTCAATCGCCTTATCGATGTCATTCATTCTATCCTCCCCTGAATCATCTCTTGAGAGAGTAGAAATTATCCAAAAACAATTATCCTAATCAATATCAATAGTCAAACACCCATTTTGGACTTGAAATTTGTCTAAGAACCTTATCTATGACTAATCATACACCCTACTCTATCAGGTCTAAATGAAAAATTTCTCTTCTCCACACAAACTCTAATTGAATCTAAGAGGCTAATGTGACTAGTCAATGCCTAGATTTACATATTTATGCTTTAATCAAGGTAATGAAGGTTATCGACCATTGACAATAGTACATGAGAGCACTTACCATATGACCAGTTCATTCACAAAAATCAAAGCCACTTGTCGTCGTTATTTAGGACTTAGTTGTTGTCATCTGCAGCAGCTAGGGATTGGCTACTTTGAGCTACAATGGCCAGGATCCAGTCACTCTGGTTCATAGCGGCTAGGCTTAGGTGGGCTAAAATTGCCCCAAAATGAGTTGTGGAAACCACTTTTGGCACTTGTAAGGTCCCAATATTTAGTCACATGTCCTATGAATGTCCACATGAGTAGTTCTCCTAAACATGACATGTTTTAGGTATCTATAGATGCCCCTTTTTGGGATGCACTATGTGAGAATGACACAATGCGGATAAAAAATGTTGACTGCTATGTTTGTAGGGTGTATGATGATCATTGGTTTCATCAATTCTAGATATCCCAGCCACGCAATATGGTGTGCATCCCTTAACTATTGCTTCAACATAAATTGAAGGCTTAATTTTGCAAGAAGATTGCACATGTTTACTTGCACTCATTCCTCAAATGCAATTGGGTAGCTTATGTCACTACAATAGAACCGACCAAAGGAGAGCTACAAATTGGCATGTTATGTTTTTCTTATGATCGCACCAAATGGGGAAATTATGTGATAGTTGCTTGCAATGATTCGTAGGACGAATGTGACCTTGATATGAATGAGTGATCTTTGATTGACTTTGATTATGATTGTTTGAATATTTGAACTACCCCCTCACACAACGCATTGGTGAGGGAAGGGAAATGAACTAAGCAACAAGTCGCTTGACTAATGTGTCTGGTTTGGTTACTTTCTATTGTTTGTTCTTTTTGATGGGCAATCCTCCATCCAAGTGTGATTCCAATTGTTTATGATGATCATTCATTCCTATCCTAGGGAGCGGTCTGGCCATATATGGCCTTCTTAGGGAGTTAGGATGAGCGATTCTATTTAGGCTTGTGTTGAATAACTTGGATTAGTTTTGTAATGTCACAAAGTATTTAAGATGATTCCATCACACTCGTGGAGCAGTCCAACCATCTTGGTCTTTTTAGGATTGAGGGGGTGCATCATAATTCAAAAATAATTAATTTACCCCAAGTAGCCCTATGGTAACTCACTCATCTCACTGAATTGCATGGAGTGCAAATCACTACAATCGTCGATTTGATAGAGTAAGTAATTGGATATGAGGCTTAATTGATATTTTTTTTATGTGATATTTATTTTTTGTCATTTTGATCATTATGATGTTTGTGAATCATCAAAATGTGCTTATTTTATTTTTTTGCTATTCCAATTGGAAGGAATTTTCTCGTATTTTTCAGTGCTACTGGACACTGTCAGATCCAGTGACCCCCAAATGCATGTTCATGGTTCTCTCAACCTTAGCAACCAAGAAGTGCGAGCCTCTGATAATAGTAGCGATCGAGGCATAACTTGGTAAATATAAAAGCAACCTAGGGTTTTGACTTTTAACTTTCTCTATCTGTTAATTTGCTTTTCTAAGCTCTGTACTAAAAGTGACTTCTTACGACTTGGAGAGCTTATCAAGGAGGACCATGGCTAAATGAGGTGAGGCATCTACAAGCAAAGGATCTAGAGCTTATCGGGTACTCTTCAAAACCCTAACCTTACTCATTTTTTTCAATAAAAAAATGAACCATACTAAGTAATTGGTAAACGAACCTCATTAAACTTGCTGGAAATGAACCAAACCCATAGATAGGCTTAGTTTAGACTTTGTTTTTGTGGGCTTACCCCCTTTTTTTTTATTGCAATTTTTTTTATGATTTTGGCTTAGGGCATATGCATTTGTCATGTCACCCATTGGCCCCTACCACATAGAGCAACCATTTTGGCCTACAACTTGGCCATTGTCGACAGAAGTGATTGGTTCAAAACTCAAAGATAAAATTTTTGACCATTGGGGTTTGGCCACTTCCAGCCTCAATGACTAATGTATGGCCATTATAGATGAAAGTGACCAAGAAGCCTTAGGAATTTTTTTTTTTTCTATATTTTGAAATGATTAATTGATTTTTTTGAATTTTTGAGTTGCTTCTCTGAAATTTACTGCATGATTAGGTGCTTTTATTCCTTTTTCACTTAGACTTAGGATAGTCCATCATTATTTGCACCATTTTACATGTTCTATTGTGTTTTATGCCTTAAATGCATTATAGTTATGCCTTGATTTTTTTCCTTATATTCTTTCTACTTGGGCTTGGGACCTGAAGCTCTTTATTGACATCCTACTACGTATGAATGATGCATACTGGACATGGTTTAATGCTCACAAACTATATTATGTGACCAGGATGCCCTTGATTATGTCATATCAGGCCTACCTAATAATCCTGGCTCATCGATGGGATCCTAGGACTAATACCTTCCACCTTCCTACCAGTGAGATGACTATCACACCAAAGGATGTATATAGGATGTTCTGAATTCCTTTTGATGGAGTGGCTATTGTTTCTTCAATCACTAAGGACCACAAGGTAGTCTTTACTTGGGTGTTTGGGGGGCATGTTGTGGCTGCCCTCAAGAACACCAAATCTAGCGATGTGTCTATTCTATGATGGAACAGGGAGAGGGTCTTTTCTGTGAGGCATGCAATGTTGTTGATGATCATCGACAACATGCTTCTCCCAGACTACTCAGATTTGAGGTTCCCTTAGAACATCCTTATGATGGTTTAGGATTTTTTGGATAGTGAGGATCCTATCATCTATGCATTGGGGAGCGCTTTGCTAGCGTAGTGCTATAATCAGTTGTATGACATTTGTTGGTGTGGTCGTGCAAGCATCGCTTGCAGCTTGCTCCTGTAGATATGGGCATGGGAAAATATCCATGTAGATTTTCCTAGAGGGATTTCCATAGAGATCACAAATATTGATGATTCGATGTAGTGTTATGCCACCCGATGGGCTCAATAGCACGAGGGGTGTAAGATTTGCCCTCGTGCAGGGGAGCTCCCCCATTACATTGGTTATTTTACTAGGTTGAAAGCCCAAGATATCATATGGCATCCATATCATGACTGCACAACATGGGATGATCCAACCAGATTTATAGCTAGGATGTGGCATGAGCGATTGATAATTTGCCACAAGGGCAAATTTAGAGTCCTTTGTTAGTACGAATTATAGCCAGATGTGCCACTCATCCTAGTTCTATACAGGCACATCATATCAAAGAGAAACCTTCCTCCACCACACATTACAAAGCTTACTTATGAGGAGGATGTCTTAGAAGTTGATGTAGGTATTGATGGGGGAGTCACAGATGCTTTCATGTAGTGGTGGGGGATTTATTATGTTATGGTGATGGTATCCTGGGCCGTGAGGATGACGATGGTGATGGAGGTGCATATCTAGCAGGGTGGAAAGTTTGACCCAGGACTAAGGGATGGGGCCAACCGACTGAGTAGGCGATAGTAGTGGAGTAAGAGGATCCTAAGGAGGACGAGGAGTTGAATCCCAAGGAGAGATATTCTCCTATTAGGGTACAAATGCATGAGGTAGAGGTCAAGCTCCAGTTGACCAATATCTAGGTACAACAATGAGATGCCATATAGCGCAATGAGATGTCACCATAGCACAACTCATGATGCAGATACAGGCATTACATTATGCTATCGAGAGTGGTGCAACTAGGATGCAAATTGTGGCTTCTCCTTCTATAGAGGTCGATATCCAGTCAACCAAGATCCTGGTACAATAGCGAGATACCACTATAGGAAATCTCATGGTATAAATACAGGATTTGTAGACTGCTACCAAGAGTGCTTCTACTGGTGTGTATATTTTTGTTGCTCCTCTAAAACCATAGGTTCCTACAGGAGTAGATCTAGGGGTAGAGAATAAGTATCTTTAGGTTTTGATAGATGAGTGTGATGCATATATATTTGATGATGTAGCCTACATTTCTGCTCTCCTACAATATATCAAGAGGCTAGGAGCCATTCCTAGGAAGATGATAGGTGCATGTGGATCATAGGTTAGAAGGTGCTACCTCAGGGCAGTATTCAGTCAGGCTGAGCCAGAGGACTCAAGCCTGTGCAGAGAGACCAGTGGCTTCACACTATTCTTCTTGAGATCCAACCATAAGTGGTGGTTACATAGAGGGTGTAGGCCCGGTTTGATTCATGATGTTCTTTAGCTCTTATTTTTGAGGTCATATGACCTACATGACTGTAGCCTACAGGCATTTTTTACATCTATGCATTTGACACACACATTTATATGAGATATTTACATTATGATTCATTATGTGTATCCTTTATTTCTTATTTTTATGTTTCATTTGTATGATGCAATTATGGTGTTATGATGAATGTATGTATGCGTTAGATGATATGTGATATTTATGATGATGTGGATGTTTAGATGGATGCTTATGTAGATGTTTATATGATCTGATAATTGTGACATGATATGATGTATCATTTAGTGATGGATTTATGATTGTGTGCATAGATGGATTATGATGTATTCATATGTGGATGCTTATGGTATTTTACGTGTTTTTATTATGGTTATTGTATCGCTCCAAATTTTTTGCATCCCTACCTTCAGGCTATAGGATCCGCGCCCGGAAGGAGGATGGGAAAAGGATGATGCGGTACCTCGGACGAGAGGACTTTGCGAAGGTCCCGCCTCTCAAGGGAGGTGTATTTTGGTGATTTTTCGACGGATGGTGGGTTCACCAGGAAACATTTAATGGCAGTTTCCACGCCTAGGTTTTGGAATGTGTTTAATGAGTTCGTTTTAATCTTAAGCATTCATCCTAGGTTTGGCCGAATGATTCTAAATTAAACTATATGAAAATGCAATTTTTCATGAATACAGCAGACAGATTTAAAAGCAGAGAACAGAGAATTTACAGGAGGAAAATGGAGAATACCTGATCCGGATGTCTGAAGAAGATTCTAATTTTGAAGCAGTCCCGATCGTCTGAGATTCGACAGAATCGTCTGCAATCAGACGAGATCGTCTGCGATCTGACGAATTCGTCAAACGAATCCATCGAAACCTGCAAAACAGAGAATAGATGCAAAATGCAAGACATAACACTATGCTAACAGAGGCAAATTACACCAAATGATAATATGAATGCTGAACACTATTCAAGAACAGAAATTAATGCAAATTACTGTGCTTAAATGGCAGATCATAAACTTAGCATGCAATCTAAGCTAAATGGGTGAACTCCAGATGCAAAATAGGATAAAAACTGAATGTATTATCTAATTTGCAAAACAAAATAACAGAGACAAAGTTGAGAAAAGCAAACTCCAGGCACTGATTGCCTCGATGTGGGCTGCAGTCGAGATCGTCTCGTATCAGTACTAAATCGTCTCGAATTCGACAGGATCGCCTCCGATCTGGACAGGTTCGTCGACGACGATAGGTGCTGGCTCCAGTTGAAAATCAATGATATACCTGCATCAAAATTGCTATGGGACTAATGCAAAAATAATATTATGATGTTTTAGCGCAGAGGGATTCAATTCGCAGATAAATTCAGCCGGGGGTTGGGGAGGGAAAATCCTAGAAGTTAAATAGGCTTAGGGGGAGTTGTTGG
Organism: Wollemia nobilis; assembly: GCA_028583015.1. NCBI lineage: Eukaryota > Viridiplantae > Streptophyta > Pinopsida > Araucariales > Araucariaceae > Wollemia > Wollemia nobilis. The sequence continues at coordinate 31,064,678 of JAQPPZ010016892.1, read as the reverse complement.
GAGGTTGGAGATCATCCCAATTTGGGAGATCTCCAACGGGGGAGGGTCCCAACGGCGCAGACACGCTTCTGCCCGGATTGGAGACCCGTTGGAACAGATTCCAACTATGCAAATTCAGTTTTGCGACAAGATCGTCTGGACGACCTAGTCCAGACGAAATCGTCAAATCTGAGGCGATATCGTCTGATCGGCGACGATATCGTCAAACGGTCAAAACAACCTCTAAAAATGGCGCGAAAAAGGGGGAAACGGATTTCCCGACGGTTAACGGGCGGTTTGGGAGGTTAAATTTGATTTTTAAATTATTTACTAAGGTGAATGTAAATTTTATAATTTTGACTGCGCCAATTTTAGGGTGCTACATTTTGCCCCCTCTTTAGCGAATTTTCTGAAGAAAATACGTTAAAGATGAGTTCTTCTCGATCTACGAGAAAGCAAAAAATTATACCCATTTTTAGGCGACGATTCTTGGTCGAATCGTACGACAGCTTACTATGGTGCCCCCTCCGTGTTTTTACCCAAATCGAACGTTTGAGGTAAAAACGCGGAAAAGCAAAATTAATTTGAATTATTTTTGAATGAAATTATGTTTGATATATGATATGTTTTTGATCATATGACTTGTGTTATGTGTATGTTTATGATGCTTTTATGTTTTGATTGATTGATTTGATGATTCATGTAATTATGTCGTTGGAAATATTATAATTTTGATGTCATGCTGTAAGATTTTAAATGAAATAATCTGATGTAACAAATTGGTTGTTTGTAATGAAAATGTGATAAAAAATAAAAAGAGACTTCTAACAATAATTTCAAAGGACATTGTCGCTATTATAGACCATTTCATGGAGTCGTCGCTCACTCGGTCGTCAAGCTAATCCCGGGATAGAAATATTGCGAAAAGTAAAAAGAGTGCTTAAGAGACTGTCTTAAGACTTTGGTGCAATGATGAAAAATGATGGTGATGATAATGATTTGTTTTCAGATTTTCATGAAAAATATTTGTACATGAAATATTTTAAAATGATTTTTGCTAGGCATAAATTCCTAAGTGTGATAAAATTTGTGAATAATTCCTTAGGAATTATACCATCATTGCAAAGTTAAAGGTTGACATAATGATATGAAATAATGAAAATGGGTTTGATTTTAAAAAGCATAATTTGTGTAACATAATGAAGTCATATGGTTTTTATGATTTTTGATAAATGGGGAATAAAAATTGTTACAATGGTTTGCGCTAGGCATAGAATATGTAGGTATAGACTTATACCATCATCGCGAAAATCCAAAAAAATATAGTTTTATTGCATGATTGATTTTTGATGAACAGAAAATATGAAAATGAGGACTTGCGCTAGGCATACAATTCCAATTTTGGTTGTGGAGCTATACCATCGTCGCGAAAGTCAACCAGATATATATGATTTGATTTGTGTATTTTGAAAGAAATTTTTGATTTTTCTATGATATAGTTGTCTTTGTGAAAACAATTGTACTTGATTTATTCCCAAACAAGTTGCAAAAATAATATTTCAAAGTATTTTGAAGACAAAAGTTAGATTTATAAGGAATCCCATGTGCATATGTGAATTCATTTCCGATCTTGATTTATCATAATGATAGACAAAATCTCTCAAATACAAATGTGTGTGCGATTGCATTGTTCATTTACCAGTTTTGAGCAAGATACTATGATACAAGTGATTTGAAGAAACCAAATAAGTGTTCATTAACCATGATGTAGATGCATATAACCATATTAGACCACTATGTAGATCGGATTATCAAGAGCTAGCTAATCCATAAGCGAGACATAGGTCTGTACAAAAGAAGGTCGCTAATGTGACGGACATATCGCCACGCTAGGAGTTACCCAAGGCCAAGCAGGTTGGGCACAAACCACCTGTTATGGGGCTTACCTCACAGTTTTCGAATAATTGAGAATTCCAGGGATTCAAGCTCATCAACCCTTCTTTTCTTTTCAAAGGGTAGGGAAAGGGATTTTATTGCTTTCGCTTTCTTTTGAACTTTGCATATTTTTCTTTTGTATTTCTTTTGCTTGATAATGCTTGGAACATTGCTATAATGATATAAAAGAACATTTCTCTTTTCTCTTTTTCTTGAATTTTTTCTTTTTCTTTTTCTTTGCTAGGGATACTTGCTCGGATTAGCTGTAGAGCAAGGGATTTTTATTCTGGGTAGGGGTGAGCTTGTCCTTTTGCCAATTCTCAAAGATTCTAGACCATGTGCATGATAGGATAGCAGGGGAAACTTTTCGCTCAAGAAATCAGTTCTACTATGTAGCAAAACATGGAAATTACAAATATAATCATTTTATTGTGAAAAGATGTGCTTGGTTTAAGTAAATAACAAGATCAATTCTCTATGCTCAAACTTTATTTAATTGAAATTGTGTGAACTTTGATATAAGAGAGATTAGTAATCATGCCAGATAAAATCAAGATATTTATTTTTTGTGAGTGTGCAAGTGAGGGATTCAAAATAAATGCTAATTTATCCAAAATAAGTTGAAACATATAACTGCAATAATTGTAAGAAAATATATATAAACACTTTTGAGAAGTTTTGAGAATGTTGACTCTCTCTTTCTTCTGTATATTGTTTTGGTTTCGAAAGAGTCAAGCATATAGCTGTTTTTAGATTTTTATTTTGATTTTAGTTTTTGAGCAAAAGAATTTAACAAGTGCTTTAAATAAATGCAATAGATAGTTTTTGAAGATTTTTGGAGATTTATGAATGTTTTTGGTGTTTTTGGAATAAATTGAAAGAAATACAAGATAGTAATTTTGAACAAATATATACATGGATGAAATGACCAAATTTATGCATAGTAACGTTTAAGATGCAAAATATTCATGGGTTCTTTAAGTTCTTTACCATCTAAGGTAGATAATTTATATGCTCCTGATTCAAATTTAGGAGTAATGATGTATGGTCCAAGCCAATTGGGCTCAAATTTACCTTTAAGTTCCTTAGTTGCATTTGTATTTTTTTGAAGATTTTGAGGATTTTGATTTTTTTGTATTTTGATTTTAATTTATGAATTGAAATTGGTGGTATATACAAGATGATCTATATACACTATACAAGGTTATTTGAGTATAGCATGTCTAAGGTTGCTTCAAAATCAAAGGAGGTTTTGAAGGATAATCTGGTTGAGGTGAAGGTAAGAATAGAAGGTGATGAATAAAAGGTAGTGATAACAAAAGCTTTGTTATAATGTAGAATAATGTAGCAAAAGATTTGACTTTTATATGTGTAAAATTGATCATGTTACAAAATAAAATGTCAGAAATATAAGAAAGTTCTTCATTCTTATCATTATATTCCAAGTCTTGATAAGATGGAGAAAGTATATGTGAAAGATATGCATGAGTGTTATTTGGTAAACAAGGATGATCATATATGGATGAAGAAAAGTGATGGATAGAAGATAATTGTGATAATAGAGAATGTATAGAACTTGATGTTTCAACCGTTAAATATTCTTCAAATGGTGTTGGGTCACCATGTATGGTAACAATTTTATTTGCAAGTTCAAACTTCAAACATTGGTGAAGAGTGGAAGGGACAACCCTCATCGTATGAATCCAAGGACTTTCGAGAAGTAGGTTGTAAGGTGAAGGGCAATATCCTACATAGAATAAAGTATCCAGGATCTTGGATCCAATATTAAGGGGAAGAATTATAGTACCTTGAGCTTCTTGAATTTCATTGTTAAAAGATTTTATAATAACATTTGATTCATTAAGATCTTCTTCCTTTGATTTGAGTTTTTGGAATAATTGATAAGTGCATAAATTAAGAGAGGAGTCATTATCTACCATGATAGTTCTAACAAGTGTTTCTTTACTAGATCCGATAATGTAAAGATAGGAGTCTTCTTGTGGAGTAGAGGAAGGAATATCCTCATCATAGAATGAAATATGGTTAACCTCAAGAGGGTTTATACCATTAATTATGTTCTTAGAGAAAATATGATGAGGAACAAATTGTTGGCTAGGTATTTTGAACAAAATTTCCTTGTGATAAATTTGTAATACTTCTAAAAGGGATATCTTTGCTTGAGGATTAATCACTTGTTGTTGGTTATCAAAGTGGATTTCAGATTGAGATTTTGATTCTAAAGATGAGCTTTCTATGCTTACATTCCATTTTGGATCATTCTCTAGAGCCAAAGATAGTTTTGAAGGTTGGTCAAATGAGGAATCCATATCTTGAATATCGGATTGAGTTGATTGAACTTGAGGTTGCTCATTTGTAGTTTTTGTTACAATATTAATAATATCATCATGATGGGACACATTAACATGCAATATTTGATTGGTTTCTTGTTGTTGATAATTGAATAGGGGTTCTTGGGAGATCCCCATGTCTTGATTGATTATTGGTATTTGTTGTGTAGGAGTTTGATTGTTTACTGGAGATTTATAATCAGTTGTAGATTGTAATTCCTTTATATTAAAAAGACCCTTATCAATCAAATCTTGAATTGCACATCTTAAATCTTTACAATTTTGTGTCATATGTCCATCTACTCTATGATATTCACAATGTAGCTCGGGTTTAAACCAATCTGTTGTGGTATCAGAGTTGTCTTATGGAAGGGAGTTCAATCTTATTTGTGTCAAGTAAATACTTGAGAATTATATCCATTGGTTGATTGAGCTTAGTAAATTTACGTGATGAAGGTTTTTGAGAGGTTTTTGATAAATGCCTTAGGAATTTCGTCATAAAAGGACCTAATGGTTTCTCACCTCTACTTTCTTTATTATGGGTAGAATGATGATAGGAAGATTGCGAAGTAGGAGGTGAGTGCATGGTAGAATTGGAAGAATAAGTATTTTCTTGTTGAAATGGATGTGTTGTATTGAAAGAAGAGTATTGAAAAGGTGGAGGAGGATTATATGTGGGTTGATAGACATAATATGGATATATGGGAGAATAGATAATATCATTATGAAGAGGATTGGCAAAGGGATTGTCTTGTTGGGGTAAGGATGAAAAATGAGAGAAGTGTGATGGAGGTGATGTTGAATAGGGATAAGGTTGGTCATAATCAACAAATGTATTTGGCTGAATTCTTCCAACATTACTAATGGGCTCATATTGATTTGAGTAAAAACTCATGGTTTCTTTAGTACTTCTAAAAGTAATATTTAGCATCTACTATTTAGAATTGAATCTAAAACATACAAACTTGAAATGATGATTTTGTTTTTTTTTTTCTTGTATACATATATATTTTTTTGTTTTTGTTTTTGTTTTTCAAAAGGTTATGATGCATTCACGTCGGGTTCACCAAAATGTATCGCTCCAAATTTTTCGCATCCCTACCTTCAGGCTATAGGATCCGCGCCGGAAGGAGGATGGGAAAAGGATGATGCGGTACCTCGGACGAGAGGACTTTGCGAAGGTCCCGCCTCTCAAGGGAGGTGTATTTTGGTGATTTTTTGACGGATGGTGGGTTCACCAGGAAACATTTAATGGCAGTTTCCACGCCTAGGTTTTGGAATGTGTTTAATGAGTTCGTTTTAATCTTAAGCATTCATCCTAGGTTTGGCCGAATGATTCTAAATTAAACTATATGAAAATGCAATTTTTCATGAATACAACAGACAGATTTAAAAGCAGAGAACAGAGAATTTACAGGAGGAAAACGGAGAATACCTGATCCGGATGTCTGAAGAAGATTCTGATTTTGAAGCAGTCCCGATCGTCTGAGATTCGACAGAATCGTCTGCAATCAGACGAGATCGTCTACGATCTGACGAATTCGTCAGACGAATCCGTCAGAAACCTGCAAAACAGAGAATAGATGCAAAATGCAAGAGATAACACTATGCTAACAGAGGCAAATTACACCAAATGATAATATGAATGCTGAACACTATTCAAGAACAGAAATTAATGCAAATTACTGTGCTTAAATGGCAGATCATAAACTTAGCATGCAATCTAAGCTAAATGGGTGAACTCCTGATGCAAAATAGGATAAAAACTGAATGTATTATCTAATTTGCAAAACAAAATAACAGAGACAAAGTTGAGAAAAGCAAACTCCAGGCATTGATTGCCTCGATGTGGGCTGCAGTCGAGATCGTCTCGTATCAGTACTAAATCGTCTCGAATTCGACAGGATCGCCTCCGATCTGGATAGGTTCGTCGGCGACGATAGGTGCTGGCTCCAGTTGAAAATCAATGATATACCTGCATCAAAATTGCTATGGGACTAATGCAAAAATAAGATTATGATGTTTTAGCACAGAGGGATTCAATTCGCAGATAAATTCAGCCAGGGGTTGGGGAGGGAAAATCCTAGAAGTTAAATAGGCTTAGGGGGAGTTGTTGGGAGGTTGGAGATCATCCCAATTTGGGAGATCTCCAACGGGGAGGGTCCCAACGGCGCAGACACGCTTCTGCCCGGATTGGAGACCCGTTGGAACAGATTCCAACTATGCAAATTCAGTTTTGCGACAAGATCGTCTGGACGACCTAGTCCAGACGAAATCGTCAAATCTGAGGCGATATCGTCTGATCGGCGACGATATCGTCAAACGGTCAAAACAACCTCTAAAAATGGCACGAAAAAGGGGGAAACGGATTTCTCGACGGTTAACGGGCGGTTTGGGAGGTTAAATTTGATTTTTAAATTATTTACTAAGGTGAATGTAAATTTTATAATTTTGACTGCGCCAATTTTAGGGTGCTACAGTTATATGATGTGGTGCATATGGATATTGCCTATATGAATTGCTTACCACTTTATGATGAAATTCATGTGGATGCAATGATTATGAATTTATATGTAAATGGACGAGTTATGAATTATGTATTTGTGGATGCAATGTTATTTTTAAATACATGCTTAATTTTTTCTTTAGTTGTATGCATTTGACTTGTGTTATGTCATGGTAAATGCAATGTGTGTAATGCATTATCTACATGGTTTTTGGTCTAATGTACATGAACCTATATGCTTCAATCATGAGGAATGCATATGATATGAGTTTCAAAATCTAATGGGTGACACCACAGAAATTATATTAGTCATGAATGTAAATAATAACTCTTATCACAAGACTTAATTATTTAAACATCCATGTGTGAAATATAATGGTGTGGAATGTATGTATTTTCTTGATAAGATTCCATAATTTAAAATATTCAAAATAGTCAGTGGCCATGTAAATATAATTTTTGACATTTATTTGATATCTAAGAACCCTTTAATTCACCGAACCTCATAAAGAAAAATTGATGATGTGGTTGATGATATGATTTTTTGCTATGTAGGAAGTTTCGAGGTTTTTCCTGAGACTCAAACACTCTAGTTACCCTATCAATAGTTGCATACTGACCATACAAAATTTTTGAAAAAGCAAATATTTCATCATGGACCTAGAGATTCATTATCCCTGTGTGTCCAAATGGATATATTTAGACAGAACTCAAGCATTTCCTCTGATGTTAGGCAGGATTTTTCCACCCTATTGCTAAGATCAGGGATCCTCAAGCCTTCATATGATCCTATGTTGGACTTAGTTGGACTATACTACTAGGTAGCATTGGGTTACCCAAATCTAGCTCATCCACATGCAAACATTGGTCTACACAAATGCAAGGTGTTATTGTGACAACCATATCGTCATGTGTAAGGACACCATCATTGCCCAGTTGGTTGTACACAAAACCTGTAATAGGGATCTCCTTCCGATTTTTTACAATGCTAATAATTCTGGGGATTCAATCTCTATTCCCTTCTTTTCTTCATTTTATTTGAGATACTTGCTCATGCTTAGTGATGAAAATCACTATTTATTTTTTATTTATTTTTCTCTTGAGCAAGGGACTTATGTAGGGATGATAATCACTTGTTTGTTTTGACTTTGAATTTTTATTGATTTTGGATTTTTCTTGTTTTAATGAAAGCAAGGGATTTAATTGGGTAGGACAAAACTTGTCCTTTTGCTAATTCTTAGCACATTTGAATCTATCGCATAGGGGCATAAGCAAGGAAGACCCTTTTTTATTAAGGTAACCTAGACCACTTTTGAACCTTTTATCTTTCCCTTGTACCACCTAGGATTTTATTATTTTTAATTAGTGATGGGATTCTTAAGTATTCTAGGCACTATCACCACTAGACCTTACCCTCTAATCCATATGGCTTTCCACAAAAGCTGATAAAACCACTAGATATGGTTGAATGCCCAAAAAAACTTAGCCTATTCCTTATAGAAACAAGAATTGGTTGTGTTGAGAAACACAGTTACACACATGGATGAATGGGTGAAGATAGATTTGAGTATTTGTGGTTGTGATACAAATTGTAGCATCATTTTCGAGATTGTGATCATAACCTATCATAATGCAAATGCAATGGATGGGGATGTTTAATGCAATTAAAATATATGTATGAAGATGTAAGATGCAAATGTTTTTGTATTTTTGATTATTATGTATTATTTTTGTACTTTTTATTATTATGATCAAAGGGCTTATTGTGCCTTTGGGGCTTTTAGGGTTTGACCAAGCGGAGGGTAGATACCCTTGGAGCATTTTGATTGATTTTGGCCAAGCAACATAGATACCCTTGGAGCATTTTGATTGAGGTGACCAAGTGGTATGAAGATATCCCTAGAGCATTTTTGATTGATTTTGACCAAGCGGCTTAGATACCCTTGGAGCATTTTGATTCAAAATTTTGACCAAGTGGTTTAAAGATACCCTTGGAGTATTTTTGATTGAATCTTTACCAAGAAACATAAATATACTCTTGGAGAATTTTTTTTGTTTTTAAATCTTTTATGTTTTTATGATTTGTTTGTAATTTTGATGCTTTGTATTATTTTTGTGATTTATGATATATTTGAATGTTTTTTGTGTTTTATGCATAAAATATCTTCAAGTGAATGATATTGAGAGGCTAAGAATCTTCAACACCATCCAATGATGTGAGGCAATATTCTCCAAGCCCAACCCTTTTCGAGATTATGTATGGGCCTATCTAATTTGCCATAAACTTGTCTCGTAGATGTGGTGACATATTTCAGTTTTGTTGGTTTTCTTTGAGCACAAGATCCCCAAATTTAAATTCTCTTAAGTGGACTTTACTATTGTAAGCTCATGCAACGTGATCCTAATAAACACGGAGATGCTCCAATGCATTGACTCGATGCTCATCAAGGATCGTTAATTGATCAAGGTGGCCTTGACGCATGGTGTCATCATCTATGAAGTCCTTCAATGCTATGTGTAGGGTTGGAATTTCCAACTCTAGGGGAATGATGGCCTCAGTGCCATATACAATAAAAAAGGGTGTTGTCCCAATGAACATTCACACACTAGTCCTGTATACCCATAATGCAAGAGGTAATTGCAGATGCCAATCCTTATGATTATCTTTCACCATCTTCCTCAATATGGAGACTATTGTTTTGTTTGAGGATTCTACTTACCCATTTGCTTGGGAATAATAGGGTGTTAAAAATTGTGCTGAATATGGTATTTGTTCATAAAAGCATGCACATTTTTGTTCTTGAAAGATGGCCCATTATCCGATATTATTTTTTAAGGGACCCCAAAATAACTTATGATATTGTGGAGTATAAACTCTGCAATCCTTGGTCCAATTGTCAATGTTAAGGGGATTGATTCGACCCATTTGGTGAAATACTCATTGGTCGTAATGATGAACATGTGTCAATGTGAGGATGGGGGTGAGATATTTCCAACTAATTCTAGTCCCCACTGCAAGAAGGGCCATGCTGCCTAGATGGGTTGCAAGGCTTGCGATGGCAAGTGTGTGAGGTTTACGTGATGCTAGCATTTAACACATTTTTTGACATACTCACAATAGTATTTTTCCATAGTGGGTCAATAGTAGCCCATTCTCAAGATGTAGTAAATGATAGCCATGCCACTAAAAATACCACCACACGTACCATCTTGATCCTGTGAAATTGCTCAAGATGCTTCCTACAACTCAAGGCAATGGAGGAGCATTCCATCATAACCTTGTCTGTAAATGATCTCTCCCAATAAGATGTACCTTGTTGCCTTCTATTTAAATTTTCATATTTCAACATGTGATAGGCCTTGTGGTACCATTCCAAGCTTTAGGAAGTCCCATAACTGGGAAATCCAATCATGATAAGCTACAACTTCTATAGAAAATATGACCTATTCCTCCTACATTTTGAAGCTTGTGAATATAGATTGAGAAATAACCCTCTGGTGAATGATTGTACCACAATCTTGAGGACCTTGAAAGATCAATGACCCCCAAGGTGATATTTACAAGAAATATCTAGCTCTAAAGGACCACTCATGATTTGGTTCGATATTGACCATGTTGACTAATTCTCGATTATCAAAGGCCTCACATTGTATCATAGAGTGTGAGAGCACTTTAATGTGAATGGTTGTGAAGTCTGTATATGGATTTTGAGTTATTAAACATACCAAGGATACCATGGTGTCTGTGAACCTATTTTACGTATGAGGGATTGCCTCGATGTCATACCATTCTAGCTAGGATATGTAGGTGTCAACAAGTTCCTTGTATGATCTCAAGATTGGACATAAAAATTGGAACAAACCCTTGACTTGATTAACTATTAGCAAGGAGTCCCTAAATATATTAAATATTTTAATGCCCATTTTTATTGTTGTTTGAAGTCCTAATATCAGGGTCTCATATTTGGTGTTATTGTTTGTGCAAGAGAAGTCTAGTTTGAATGATAAGGGTAATAGAGCACCATGTGGTGTGATAAAGACAATCCCTGCTCTACCCCTTTGCTAACATTTTTAACCATAGAAGAACAATGCCATGTATCTTTATTTCTCAAGTTCTTTGATTTCTAGAAGATCTGATAATGCAAAGACTACATCATCAGGAAATTCTATGTTGAGAGGCTTATTGTTGTGAAGAGTTGCCTCTTCTAATTGATCCGCTATGACCAGTCCTTTGATGGAATTTTGGCTTATGAACTCTAGATAAAATTTTACCAATAGCATGATCCATTTTGTAGTACACATATTGTGATAGGTCTTGTTCATCATGTACTACAAAGGATTTTTTTTGGATATAATGTAGGTTGTATGACTCAATATGTAGTGACGCAAATTTTTGGTCACAAAGACCACTGCCAAGCACAACTTTTCTACATATGCATACCCTATTTCATAACTCACAAAGGTGAGACTAATGTAATATATGGCTTTATCTTTGTCTTGTGCATTATTTTGGGCCAGCATGGTGTCCAAAGTAAAATCTATAGCTGATATGTATAGTAAAAATGGTATGTCTAGCCTTGGTGGAGCCAAAACTGGCAGTGTTGCTAGTTAAGTTTTGATCTCTGCAAAGGCTTGTTGAAACTCTTCATCCGAATTAAAAAGGACTCCTTTGCATAGCAACTGATTCATGGACTTATATTTATCATATAATTGAGAAATGAATCATTTAATGGATTCTACTTTGCCTTGTAGGCTTCTTAACTCCCTAATATCGGTAGGGGCACCCATTTCTAGTATAGCATTTACCTTTGCAAGATAGACTTAAATGCCTCTCTTAGAGATGATGAACCCCAAGATCTTACCAGAAGTTACACCAAACACACATTTCTTAGGATTGAATATGACGTTGTTCTCAATGAGGCAATCAAATACTTTCATAAGGATTTCAACGTGCTCTTGTCGCAATAAAGACTTAGTCAATAAGTTGTCAACGTAGTCCTCTAAGATTTTATGCATATAATAATGAAATATGTATGTCATGGCCCATTGACCTGTGGCAACAGTATTATTTATGCCAAATGGCACCACCTTTTAACAAAACGTTCTCCATGGAGTAATAAAAGCGGTTTTGTGTTGGTCTTTGGGTTTAATTCTTATTTGATTGTAACCAAAAAAATCTTCCATTAGGGAGAGCATCTCATGACCTAGAATGACATCAACAAGAGCATCTATGTTTGGCAATGGGGACGAATCCTTTGTATTTGCCCTATTCAAGTCTCTAAAGTCTATGCAAATATAGACTCTTGCGTCAGGTTTTCCCATGGGCACCATGTTCAAGACCCATTTAGTATAGTCGATAGGAATGACAAAAATCACATCCAAAAGGTTTTGTAAATCATTCTTCACCATCAAAGTGATGGTTGGATGCATTTTCCTCATATTTTTCTTGAATGGCTTCTTCATGGGATCCAATTAAAGGTTGTGAACAACTAAATTTGGATCAAGCCCTTGCATGTCTTTGTAGGTCCAAGCAAAAAGGTTTAGCCTCTCCTTGAGGAGAGGGATTATGATGGCTTGTTCCTCTGGAGATATACTTTCTTTGAACTTGAATTTCCTTGGTTGAGTAGGATCATCACTGATATCCACCTCAAAAGTCACTTCTATAGCCATATGTGACCCATCCTCTAGCTGGTGAGGTGTGGGTATTAAATGAATGTCATTAGTGGGATTTATAGGTCCTACTAACTTAGGATCCAAACCAACATGGAATACATCATATGCATAGCCTGATGCAAAATGAAATGGTTGTAACCTCTCTTCGCTATGGAAAAGATCCTCAGTCTCTATAGGAGAATTAGTGTGATCCCAATCAATAACATCTATATCAAGATGCAATGGTTTCGTAGGATCTACTGGGTTATGAATTGGAGTGGTCAAATCAATGGATATTGTGTTGATGGATGGAATGAAATCTCCAGGACCACATGGGTGAAATCTTGTCTCAAAGGTTTTCCTTCCATACTCATGATGAGGCTCTCGAGAAAAAGGAATCTTCAAATCTGGCCCATGAGCAGGCCGGATAATAGCATCTTTGGGTTCTAAGAGCTCTCTAAACATAGGTGAAGGGGATTGATCGCACAATAAATGGCATTTAAGTCAATAGGTCTTCCCAAAAACCATAAGCCAAGATCTATAACATGAAGTGCCACTTCTCTTTATAACAGCATGTTGACTTGACACAAGTGGTGAGGCCCAATATAAGCCATCTTAGTCTTGTATTCATAGTCATCATCACTTATACAAAAATCATTAGCATTGGTATGTGGTCCTAAGACAAGAGGCCTGTGTATTGGCCCCAAGTAGGCCATATCTATATCATCCTCATATTCTTCATCACTTATGAAGATGCTATTTGCATTAGTTTCTTACCCCAAGCTATGGGACCAATGCCTTGGCCCGAGGTAGGCTCTTTCTATTGAGTCCTCTGACTCATAGCCACTTTCATCTGATATGTATCCACTCTCGTTGTGGCTGGACTAGGTAAGTATTTGTAAATAACGAGGCCCATGATAGGATAAGCTTGTATGTTCTTCATCATTACTCATCACATACCTATTTTATTCTTTCTCTTCATCACACAAGATGCAACCTGTAGGGGTGACATCAATTGAGAAGTTTGGATGATAAATATCGAGTGGTGGTATATTTACTACAACCACTTGTCTATTGATTAGATGTCTTGTACTTGGTGGGTGATAAGGAATAAAATTGATGTCTTCTCCTAAACCCAAGCTTAGTATATCCAAGGATGCTGCTAGAGATTCATATTGACCTTTGATGTGGTAGCCTAACCCAAACTTATCAGTGGTAAGTTGGTATTATGACTCGCATGGATGCCTACACCCCTTCTCATATATACCAAGTCCTTAGCCATACCAATGGTAACGCTCAAAGTATATTAGAGCAAACTCGGGATTAGAGGCGCAATAAAAATTAATAGTGAATATTTCATCATTATCCTCTTCTACGTTTGGAGAGTCTTAGATTTAGTATAGGCCTACATAGATAAATTTGGTCTGGTTGGGAGGGATTCCAAGTGGGACCATTGTTCCCAATGGTAGTCTTAGGTCTTTTGGTCATCCCATGGCTTGTGTAGACTTAATTATGGGTCTGAATGTTATCTTATGCACAAGGTACTCTCCTATTCCTATAATTTCCAAGTGTATCATTGCATGTGATGTGGATGACCCTACAAACGACACTGGCAAAGCAGGATCTAGTATTTCCTTGGCTTGATCTTGGAGATATTCTTCCTCTATGGTAATTATGATTTTTGCAATGGCTACAGTTAGAAATTCCTTGTGCTTTTATTCCTCTATTAAGGGTGTCTTTAACTTTTTGATTATATTTAGGTTTAGATGTTCATGGTCTCTTAGAAGCATCATTTTTTTGGGTGCAATAGGAGGTGTTGATGTGGATGGGTTTTTTATACCCCTTTGTCTTAGTCATCTAGTTGTGTAGTTAGATATGAAGGTCCTACATACAGGTGGGTGGAAGGAATCACAAAATCTCTTGTAAGATCCACCTTATGGACATATTTGAATGGTTCTTCATTAGCCAGATTTACATAGACTTTGTCATCATGCACATACTTGACACATTGGTGTAAAATTGAAGGCACACACTTCGTATATCTTATCTAGGGATGTCTTAGGATAATTTTGTATTGCATGGCCCCTTACAAGATATGACACATCACAGGGATGGTCTTATGCTCCATATTAATGGGTAGGACTATCGTTCCCACAGTAGAGCATAAAGCATAATTGAAAGCTATTAACATGTAGGCTCCTAGAACGATATTGGATTTGGGGATCTTAAGGTGCCCTATTGATATGGTCATGATGATGTTTATTTATGAACTTGTATTGATCAAGACTTGCTTAAAAGGTAAATCATTGACCGAAGTAACAATGTGCATCAGAGGGTCTAGTATGGTAGTAGGTATTGTCTTAATCTCATGATCATAAAATTGAATTACATGTTCTTGGCATTGTTTTACTTGTCTCACAAAATGAGTGAATGCATTTGAATCTTGTGGTTGGAACTCAATTGATCTCAAAATCTCAATAAAAGTCTCCCTATACTTTGGGGATTGTTGTATGAGCTCATAGATAGATATCTTGGCCGAAGTCATTTGTAATTTTTATTCTAGTCTACTCCAAATAGTTACCATAGGTCAATTTGGTGGACCTAGAAGGTTTTTTTGCCCCTACCTCTACCTAGGTGTAGCTAGGACATTAATGGGAGATGCAAGAGGCTGTGGTTGACCATATCGTCTACTCCTGGTTGCTATGTTGACAATTTCAACCATCCTAATGCATCCATGGGTAGGTGTATTGATTCAGACCTAATTGACTTGGGGACCTTGCCATCTAGGGACCTCATGGTTTAAGAGTGGGTTTTTGTATATGCCCATATCTCTGTTATCATAAGACAATGGGTTGTCAACTTTAAGTTCTCTCGCTTCAATCATATTTTGCACCTGGTTCTTGAAACCAATGCATACTTCAATGTCATGCCCCGATATTATGTGATAAAGGTAAAAATGTTCTTCCCTTTATCCTTTTGGCTTAGTATGGTTGGGATCTAAAATAGGTATATTAAGAAATTTGATCTTCCCAGCCTCACTCAACTAGTTGAAAATTGATTGCATTGACTCTAACAGAGGTGTAAAATAGGGAGGTGGCTTGCGCTCTCTGTTTTACCCCTGATTGTTCTTTTGATCATAATTGGCTGGTGGAGGTCATTCTTGGTAATTCTGGGGTTGTTACACATCCCCATATTTAGGTGCAACCAATACTACTTGATTAAATTAAGAAGGTTTTGCCTACTTCTGCTTATATTTGTCATTCTTGCCATTTGTTTCACTTATTCTTGGTTCAGAGCTTGATGGTTCTCTCATCTACTTTTATGTCCTCAATGAGTTTATCCTGTGCCAAGGCTTCCTCAAATGAAGAATATTTTTTAATTTGTAACAAGAGGGATATGTGTTTAAAAAAACTCTTGGTGAAAATGCAGATGCTTTATTTTGTGAGGACATAAAATGATAACTTTACCATGACTTTTATCCATCTATCCCCATAATCCATTATTGGCTCATCATCATAACATTTTAAGTTGGCCAATTCTAAAAGGTTAACCTTATTATTAAAACCAAAGGAGAAACATTTTAGGAAAACATTTACTATTTGTTCAAAAGTGGATATGTTGTGCTTGGGAAGCTGGTTTAACCATTGGGTGGCAGCCCCCAAAAATATCATAATAAAAGTTCTCAGCATAAAAGCATCATTGTCTTAAAGATAAAAACATGCATTGATGAAATTGGTAACATACTCTTGTGCATCCTCTTCGCCCTTGAATTTTTTTAACCTAGGCATATCAAATTACTTAGGATATGCAGGGCTAGGATTTTATGGGCACAATGGTTGGTTGTGTATTTTACTCAATGTTGGTTGGTTCCCAGTCGTATCTTGCTTTTCAAAGGACTTCATATTTTTAGCGAGTTCTTGGAATACCTTTAAGGTGAGGAGATCATCTTTTTGTAGGACCACTCGTGGTGGTAATGGAGGTAATATTTTATCCACTTAACTTGTTGTATTCTCCTCCATCCTATGAGGGGATTCAGGATGTGTTTGATCCTGATTTATCATGTTTATCCTTTCCCCACTAGTCTAATTTTCTTCATGATTTGAGTGGTGGTTTCATTGTGGGCTATCTTCTTGCCTAATACACCCTTATTTTGGTGAGTCAGTGCGTTTATCTCTTTGGTGATCACTACTATTTTATTGTAGGTTGATACGATCTAGCTTCTTAGCTTGTTCTCTTAAATGCTGCTCATGTTGGTTCAAGAACCTTTTTCTTTGTTTTTCATGCTTGAGAGCTTCAACTAGCTCTCACTCTTTATGCAATGAATTTTCTAACCATCACATGTGGTCAGATTGTGCTATTAAATAAGACTCATGTTTGTCTAATTCTATTCTTGTGGTTATGATTCACATATTCCTCGAAGAAGTTTCTACTATTTATTTACTCTTTCCAGCTAATGTAACTTGTTTAGTGTATTGATAAGTGCCTCTATACTTTGTATGTGTACTACGATGTCACTTTGAAGCTTCTATAGGTTGGGTGGTGCATTTGGAAGTAAAACTTTATGAAATTCCAAATGTAAAATTTTATGTGGCTATGGTTCTAGGAGTTGACCTCAAATGAAACCGATCCAACTCATCTAATTGTCTTGTTTTCCATGGTTTATCCCATGGGGTGCCATTTACTCTAATGAGGTCATAATATATTGGAACCCTCCCTCTTGTGTCAAGGATATCTTCTATTTAGTGCCTATGACTAGATGTAACTCTAGTTTCATGCCCCTCAGTGGTAAGATCTATTCTAAGTGTCTCATGTGAAGTTTGAGATGTTGTGACTCTTGCACATATTTTTGGTAATGAAAGCTTTGTGGCCCCACTATTCCTTTGAGGATGGATGCGGGGAGACCCTGTCATACCTATGTGAAGAATGGGTTCTAGAGACCCTCTTATATCCATGCAGATAGGAGGCCATTGAAGCCTCCTCATGTCTTTGAGAAGTTTATGTGTGTCTAGAGGAGGACCTTGAGGCCTCCTTGCATCTCCATGATGAAGGAGGCCTTGAAGCCTCATTTTGTTTAGGTGGTTTTTTTTCGTGATGTGTCTCCCTAACTGGAGTTTCTCGAGGAGAACCCCCATGGGTTGAGTTATCATCTCTTAGTCTTATGGAATTGCGTCCCATGGTCTTATGAGTAGGTGTTTCAAATTACTACAACTTTACCTATGGGTGTGTTGTTTCATATTCTGCCTCGACATTGGATCGAGGATGCTTACTTCTAGTTTTAACCATTGTTTTTGTGAATTAATCTATTATGTTGCAATTAAAGATAGTCAAACAATATCAAGCAAGTGTTTATCTTGATTACCAATTTATGTGTGCCCTAAAATGTTTGTTGCATTCTGATGTGTTGTTGTTCTTGTTTTCTTGCTCTTGTTTTGGATTTAGAATGAGGAGACTCATCCATAGTGGGAATAAAGAACACTCATGCTAAACATGATTTTCCCAAAAAGAGACTAGGGTACACTACTTAAATCCTAGTGGGGGGTTCGCCTAGCTCTTCCACTATGAACCAATGATTATTCCAATAGTGGGAGATAACTTGAACATGAGTAACTTAGTACCACTATAAAGGAGTTCTTTATTCCATTCTAGGAAAATCTAGGGGGAAATCCAGTGGAAGGAGATGAATTCCAATGCCACCAGACTGAATTGAAGGTTTGTGATGAATTCCAACTCCCCAATGTTTAAAATATGTGTGTGTGTGTGGGATTCAATTTAAATTTACATAAAATAAAATGCATCATACAATAAAAATGTAACTTTCCTATATGCCTAATTCAAACGACGTTTAAATTTTTAGAAATATGCATAAAATAATATAAGTTTCATGGATGCACTCCATTTTGTGCAAATATGGCCTTTAGTAGGGCCTTAAAGCAAGCAAATCAACACATGATTTCTAGCATGTTGGATTCTAGGGTGGAATTCACAAGAATAAGTTGTTCCTAGAAACACCTAGTGGAAATCTAAGAAAAACCCTAAAATATGCAAGATGCAAGTTATTTTCTTTCCATTCCTTAGTTTCTAAATCAAAATGTGTCTTAATTTTCATTGTTTTAGGAAAATAGAAGTAGACAGAGAATCAAAAAAATATTAGAATATTGTACCAACCTCTAATCTAGCTCAGAGAATAGATATTTTGTTCTCTGCTACACTCCAGTTCCAGTCGTTGTTGATCAAAGCGGCTGATTTCTGGCCATTGTTAGTAGGAGCAGCTAAGGATGTGGGTTACTATATACCAGAGTGGCTAAACCTGCACACAAAAACCCAAATCAATTAATAAAGAAAAAATAAAAACTTGGCGGGGTCCCACCATGATCGCCATCTATAGTGACATCAGGAAAGTGGTGCATCGTCCACTACTCTATTTATGAATATTATTTGATCAATTTACATTTAATCATGCATTAAATGAAAGATGCAAAAACAGATGCAACCGAAGTACAAAGAAATGAATGAATAATGCTCTTTATTGATTTTCTCAAGTTTGGTTACATATAGATCCCTCTAAGGGATTTCCTTCAATTGATACAAATTTTATAAAATAGGGTAGCAGATGTGTGGTATCCCATTACAAGAGGTGATGCACTCTCATATGATTCTTGATGATGCACATAGAACTATATGAGGACTTACAGATGCATCCTTCTCTAGGTCTGGTTCCTAGAGGGATCCTCTTGTTTATGTATGTTGATAACCTAATGTTGAGTGGTATTTTCACCCAGTTGTGAAAGTACACTCTCCTTTAGGATTTGGGTTCCAAATCCCCTCTTGCAAAGAAGTTAAACAAACAACTTCTCCAAGGTCTCCGTTGTATTAGCATTTGCATATGTGTATTAGTAATCTCAAATAAAGATATTCAATTTAAATGCTTGGAACACCTTAGTGATTGCAAGTAACTGTAAACAAGGGGCAATGTTGGTTTATTTCACCATGAAACTTTAGTGATTGTTCATTGTTTTTTTGGATTTTGAAATTTTTTAAATGTTTATTTTAATGCCTTAAAATAAGTTAAAATTTTTGGAAAAAATAAAATGCAAAAAAATGAAAATGAAATGCAGAAAACTGAAAATAAAATGCATTCAGTATGATGCTATCCTATTTCGACAAAACCGAAGATGTGAGGTCTCCATGCATGCAACCTAACCTATTGGACTTGCAAAACAAGCACAATCCCCATAGACTAAGTGTTGGTTCCTAGGGTATGAAATAAAATTCAGATTTCAAATATTCACCTAATGTAACCCACAAAAAATGGCATTAACATTATCTATAAATTCAAAATCTGAAAAAATGAAAGAATAAACATTAAATCCATAGCATGCAAAGAAAATCTCCTTCTTTCTTGCCCACAAGATGCAAATTTCTGAAAACTTCTGCATTAAAAATATGTCATTTTACAATAGCAAAATTTTTGGTTTTCCCAAACTAGTCCATGGAAGAAAAATGACTCAAACAGGTCCAGAATGGCCTTATCGCCTTCAAGTCTGCAACTCTACTCGCAGCAATTTCCAACCCATGTCCATGAAGAAGAAAAACTAGTCTACGAAAGAAAAACAGCCCAACTAGGTCCATAATGGCTATCTTGCCTTCAAATCTGCAACGCTACTTGCAACAGTTTTCCACCCCTTCTGGCCTCTTTGAATGGCGTATTTAAACTTGTGAAAAAATTGTTTCTCCTTCCATGACGGTTCATTTCATTTTCCAATGGCTGTTCGTTTCACCTTCCCTGATGCGTGTGCTTCGTTTCCAAGAAACTTTTTGTTTCTATTTTGTGGCCCTTCGTTTCATTTTCTCCACATGGGCTTGCGTCCGTTTCCTTCCATGTGTAACGACCATCTTAAATGATTTCCAATCATTAAATATTCCTTATGTAACATTTTGTCTTATTTACTTGATTTTGTCCTTATGTCCACGTCACTATGAGTCGTTACCTTGGCAAAATGGAACATGTCGCGATATCGCGACACTTCTTTTTCTCTGTTTGCCCCTTTTGAATCATGAAAATGTAACATGTCGCGATATCGTGACACTTTTCTTCTTTTGTTGCTTTTAGCCATGAAAATGCAACATGTCGCGATATCGCGACACTTTTCCTCCTTTGGCCTGATGATGCAACATGTCGCGATATCGTGACACTTTTTCTCTTTTACCCGTGATGATGCAACATGTCGATATCGTGACACTTTTCTATTTTGGCCAGATGCAACATGTCAGGATATCGTGACACTTTTTCTCTTGGCAAAAATGCAACATGTCGCGATATCGTGACACCTTTTCTTGTTTGGCCATGAAATGCAACATGTCACGATATCGCGACACTTTTTCTCTTTTGGCCGTGATGGTGCAACATGTCGCGATATCGTGACACTTTTTCTCTTTTGGCCATGATGGTGCAACATGTCGCGATATCGTGACACTTTTTCTCTTTTGGCCGCGATGGTGCAACATGTCGCGATATCGCGACACTTTTTCTCTTTGGTCGTGATGGTGCAACATGTCGCGATATCGTGACACTTTTTTTTGGCCGTGATGGTGCAACATGTCGCATATCGTGACACTTTTCTTTTGGCGCGATGGTGCAACATGTCGCGATATCGTGACACTTTTTCTCTTTTGGCTGGACGATGCAACATGTCGCGATATCGCGACACTTTTTCTCCTTGTGGTGTTTTGCTTTTTCTTTGATCTTTAGCATATGGGCCACTTCGGTCTTCTTGGAACACATGCAAAAAAGGTGGGTCCCCAATTTTGGGGTACGTTGTGGATCAGCCACAACAAATGGCGACTCACTGGAAAATGCTCCCGAGCATTTCGGTGAGAACTCAACCTGAAAACACACAGACTCAAATACAAGCGTCAGCAAATATCCCAAGAATGAAACTAGATGAGAAATACATGAAGCATTAGAATTATTAAGCATCAGCTCGGTGTGTGCAATGTGCTTCATTCCCTATCATTTGAAACTCGTTCAACTTTCCATTGTCAGTTTCACTTATGATTCGTATGCAAGGCTATGAATGATTTGTGCAGGATTTGATGTATGACAACTATGTTAGAGATATAACAACCTGCTTTGCAAAGGCTCAGACCTTCTAGTATCATGAACAAACATATTAAAACTGTCAAACCCTCTTAGGACCAAATATATGTATACTGAATTAATTTACTAGATCCCAAAGTTGGTTATGTGTCACTACCATCTTGAACCCATGTGCAAGTGTAAGTGAAATCGGAGCTTTGGGGAATAGGATTCCCAACCTAAGCGAGATGGGAATTTAACCCTATCCTTACTACTCTGATCTGGAGTTCATTACCTCATCTTGAACAAAATGATTTAACCTGTTATGGATGAAACTGTCAGGCTAGCCTGTCCGTTTGAGCAGTCAATGGTCTTGCTTTTAGACAAGACATGTTGCCACGCATGAGCATACTCCACTGCCAGCCAGGCGTCTATAGCCCCGATGGAGATTAACCCCATAATCCATGATTTGGCTCTACTTTGATTTCTTGGACCTTGGGGATGACTACCCATCCTTGCAAGGGACATGTAGTACGATCCTTCCAATCCAATATTAATAAAGAAATGAAAAATATTTTCTTTGGAATTTCAAGTTCTTGAGTGGGCAAAATAGAAGCTTTGGGGAATCGGATTCTCAACCTAAGCGAGATGAGAATTAGACCCTATCCTTACTACTCCATGAAGGTCAAATCGGAGCTTTGGGGAGTTGGATCCTCAACCTAAGTTCGATGAGGATTTAACCCTATCCTTACTACTCTGATTTTAGGCTTTAAGCACTATGGGAGTGGTAAAAACCACTGTTTTAAGGATTATGTTGCATGATAGGACAGACACGAAATACTCCTTTCGCCTCACCTTTTCTTCCAAGTATGGTTTTGACCATTTTGCTCAAGATCCTCTTTAATATATGTAGAACGTGCTTGGTTCAAGATAGTTCGGGCATCAGTTCCCAACCTTAGGATCCTTTTAATATATGTTATGTAATAACCCTAAGAGGATTCGACACCTTTTCAATGATTGTACATGAAATGAAGATGCAACTGAGATGAAATGTATATGCAATGCGGAATGTACATGAGATATGAATGCATTGCTCCTTTTGAAATGCGGATGGAGTATACCACCTACTTTGCCATAATTTATAAAACCGACAACTTCATGCATCACAAGTTCCAAACGATATTCTTTAATGTGTTTGCGATATTCGTGGAGCTTTCTGCAATACAATTCCGATGTTTCATATTCTCCTAGTCTTAGTCAACATTCATAAGGACCTAAGTTAACAAACCAAAAGTGTCCAAAGGACCAACACACAAAACTTAAAACCAAAATGAGATCCAATCCAAAACCAAAACACGAAAACCAAAAGTATATACAAATGTACAAAAAGTTTGGATTATCATTTTCCCGGATCCCAAACCTGATTAGAATTCTTTAAAAGACATATGACGTGATACGCATACCAAGTTTTGCAGGAATCCAACAAAAACAAGATCAAACCAAACAAAGAAACAAACTTCCACTTGCCCCTCTCACCATACCAATTTGATTTAGTTTCATTAATAATCCTATGGTGGAGTTTCAAGTTTTCAAATTGATTAGACAATGATTGATATTCAATTCCTTTATGTCTATTCTTTAAGATGTCCATTCCGCACTTTGATTCATGGTGTAGAAATAAGCTTTCATTTTCATTCAATAAAGCCATAACATTAATAATATTTGAATCAAACCATTCATTAGGCAAACCTTCATTCGAATTTTGCATGGTGAAACCAAAAAGGTGAGATTTTACCTTTGGCATGTTTTCATTTGACCTTACTTGAAGAGGATTTGAAAATTCCTCTTTTCTCTCATGACATTCATCATCATGTAGCACTTGTTCTTTCTCCATGACTTGTTTATCAAAGGCACCAAACTTAGGTACCCAATTGAAAATATGCCCATCCCTTTCAAACCATAAGTCTTGTCTATCTAGGGGTGGGTTAACTAACACATTTCCGTGATCAATCACTTGGGTTGTTTTGGGTAACGTGAGATTTTCAATTGGATCATCAATGATATCAAACCCAAATGATTCAGGTTTTGTAATTTTCTCATTTTGAAATGGCATAATCATTGTAGCACAAGTAAGTGGATCAAGATTTTCAATTTCTTTTCCTTCAAAGGAATCTAAAGCAAATGACTCTCTTTCTTGATTCATGGTTGTAGAATCCTTATCATGTTCCAAAATTTGATGAGATTCGAATTCCTCTTCCAAAACTTTCTCAAATTGTACAGGATTTATAGTATCCTCATGTGAGGAAGCAATTGAGTTATCCTGCATATTAATTGACACAACAAGTTTATTAGAAGATTTAGATTGATAATATTCTTCCCATTTCTTCCACGAATCATAGTAATCATCCTCCAAGTTCAAGTTGTGACGCTCAAGTACTTCTTCTTCATCTTCTGATTCATCAACATGTTTCTCATCCAATTCATCTTCACCTTCCTCATTCTCACTCTCTTGACGATATAGAGTTTCCACCACCAAAATGTTGTCCTCTCCTTGTTGATGTTGGGGTGGACCCTTATTTGGCACAAGTTCCAAATCATCCACTTGAGCTTGGAGACAATGGGTATACATAGCAATTTCGGGACAATTCCTTTCATTATGCTCCTTTGTATTATGCAATCTACACCCCTTTTCCCATGCAAAATCAGAAATATTAAGAATGGAACTAGAGTGACTTGGTCCTGCAGAAGTATCTATCTGATTAGCAATAGGGGAAGGCACACCCCCATTGTTTGGCTTCGTATTCCATTGTCTCCCTCTATTGTTGAAATTTTGATTTGGGTGAGGGGCATGGGATTCATACTTCTATTTTTGAACCAAATCATTACTCAATTTGTGAACTATATTTTTGAGTTCTTCAACCTCTGAATAAATCTCTTTTGGTTGAGCTATGTTATTGCTAGTTCCAATAGGATTTGCGTAATTGGTGAGATCTTGACTTAACATTTGAGTTGGATTTTGAGCCACTTGATTTGCGTAGGGATTCACACTTTGAATCGGAATTGGATTGGGTGCGTAAGCGGGTGTTGATGAATATGGTTGTTGATAAGGCAAAGCATTTATGCCTGATATTTGTGGTGCCATGATCTGATTCATCATAGGAGCTTGACCATATGGACCATATTGTCCTACCATAGGCATCTGGGAAAACCCATAACCCTGTGGTGTCATTTGTTGTTCAATGGTCATAGCTTCATTGTAGGCTAGAGCAAGCATGGTAACTTGAGGATTTCGCCTTGCAAACATTGTCGTCATAGGATCCAATGCCCCAAAATATATTTGCAAAGCTACTACGGGATCAATGGCAAAATGCCGAATTGCTCTATTATAGCACTTCTAAAATCTCTGATTAAAAGTTTGGATTGGCTCACCCTGGCCTCTTTTGCATGTAATGAACTGATTATAGATGATTGTGGGATCTAATGGTGACCTGAATTGGTTGACAAAAGCATTCTCCATTTGCATCCATGACGTAATGGAACCAATAGGTAAGCAAATATACCATTCGTAAGCCACTTGGTCTAGGCTCATGGGGAAGAGTCTACAAGCCACATCTTCATGTTGAACTTGCAATCTTATCAAAACATCCCTATAGGCCTGAATATGTTCTTCTACGGTCCTTGGGCCATCCGGTTTGTATTTGGGCAAAAATATCTCTATATTCTTAGGGATCTCGTGAATATCCCCTGCAATATTCAAAGGAATGTTATTGGCTCCGTACCAAGGAGGTGGTGGAGGTTGGGCCATTTGATTCAAAATCGATGATGATAACCCTACAAGAACCTGACAAAACTCTCAGTACCTCAAAGAAAACCTGCGACACACAGAAAATCCTGCAATTAATGAAATTCAAAGAATAACTTCAAAATCAATTTGTTAGTCATGAAAGAAGGAACCTTGACAAAGCAATATTCTAAAAATGTAAATTAGTTTCTGATTCACCAGATCGCATATGCGCAAGTGAAGAGCATACTCCTAGTGTTGTAGGCTTTCTGATTCACAAGATCGCATTACACGCAGGTGAAGAGCATAATACCGACAACAAATACATTTTTAGACAAAATAATTCCTTACAAATAAGCATGAAATGACTAGCAAATATCAAACATGTAACGTATGAATAATCATGTTAGCATCAACCAAGAGATGTATCCATTAAAATCGAATGAAAGTAATTGCATGGAGACAACCTCGTTAGTCAAGACAAATTTTTTTTAAATCAAATCAAAACACATTATTCCTGTATGAACAATCAAAAAGCGTTAGAACAATGCATAGCAATTCATGTCCTCCTTTTAACACTACAAGGTTGTATTGTTAAAAGAGGGCTAAAGATAATAATCAATAGGGCATGAAATATTCAAAATTTAAATCCCTATAGCATTTAAATCACTCCGAAATAAAACAATTCAGGCCCTCCTTCTAGCGCCAATCTGTTGAGTGGTATTTTCACCCAGTTGTGAAAGTACACTCTCCTTTAGGATTTGGGTTCCAAATCCCCTCTTGCAAAGAAGTTAAACAAACAACTTCTCCAAGGTCTCCGTTGTATTAGCATTTGCATATGTGTATTAGTAATCTCAAATAAAGATATTCAATTTAAATGCTTGGAACACCTTAGTGATTGCAAGTAACTGTAAACAAGGGGCAATGTTGGTTTATTTCACCATGAAACTTTAGTGATTGTTCATTGTTTTTTTGGATTTTGAAAATTTTTAAATGTTTATTTTAATGCCTTAAAATAAGTTAAAATTTTTGGAAAAAATAAAATGCAGAAAAATGAAAATGAAATGCAGAAAACTGAAAATAAAATGCATTCAGTATGATGCTATCCTATTTCGACAAAACCGAAGATGTGAGGTCTCCATGCATGCAACCTAACCTATTGGACTTGCAAAACAAGCACAATCCCCATAGACTAAGTGTTGGTTCCTAGGGTATGAAATAAAATTCAGATTTCAAATATTCACCTAATGTAACCCACAAAAAATGGCATTAACATTATCTATAAATTCGAAATCTGAAAAAATGAAAGAATAAACATTAAATCCATAGCATGCAAAGAAAATCTCCTTCTTTCTTGCCCACAAGATGCAAATTTCTGAAAACTTCTGCATTAAAAATATGTCATTTTACAATAGCAGAATTTTTGGTTTTCCCAAACCAGTCCATGGAAGAAAAATGACTCAAACAGGTCCAGAATGGCCTCATCACCTTCAAGTCTGCAACTCTACTCGCAGCAATTTCCAACCCATGTCCATGAAGAAGAAAAACTAGTCTACGAAAGAAAAACAGCCCAACTAGGTCCAGAATGGCTATCTTGCCTTCAAATCTGCAACGCTACTTGCAATAGTTTTCCACCCCTTCTGGCCTCTTTGAATGGCGTATTTAAACTTGTGAAAAAATTGTTTCTCCTTCCATGACTGTTCGTTTCATTTTCCAATGGTTGTTCGTTTCACCTTCCCTGACTGTTCGTTTCTATTTTGTGGCCCTTCGTTTCATTTTCTCCACATGGGCTTGCGTCCGTTTCCTTCCTGTGTAATGACCGTCTTAAATGATTTCCAAATCATTAAATATTCCTTATGTAACGTTTGTCTTATTTATTGGATTTTGTCCTTATGTCCACGAAATGGAACATGTCGTGATATCGTGACACTTTTCCCTTTTGGCCATGATGATGGAACATGTCACGATATCGTGACACTTTTTCCCTTCTTATGTTCTGGCTACGAAAATGCAACATGTCGCGATATCGCGACACTTTTTCTTTCTTCTTTGGTCATGAAAATGCAACATGTCGCGATATCGTGACACTTTTTCTCTTTTGGTCGCGATGATGCAACATGTCGCGATATCGCGACACTTTTTCTCTTTTGGCCGCGATGATGCAACATGTCGCGATATCGTGACACTTTTTCTCTTTTGGCTGCGATGATGCAACATGTCGCGATATCGCGACACTTTTTCTCTTTTGGTCGCGATGGTGCAACATGTCGCGATATCGTGACACTTTTTCTCTTTTGGCCGCGATGGTGCAACATGTCGCGATATCGCGACACTTTTTCTTTTGGCCACGATGGTGCAACATGTCGCGATATCGCGACACTTTTTCTCTTTTGGCCGCGATGGTGCAACATGTCGCGATATCGCGACACTTTTTCTCTTTTGGCCTCTCCCTTTGCTTTGGACCGTGAAAATGCAACATGTCGCGATATCGCGACACTTTTTCTCCTTGTGGTGTTTTGCTTTTTCTTTGATCTTTAGCATATGGGCCACTTCGGTCTTCTTGGAACACATGCAAAAAAGGTGGGTCCCCAATTTTGGGGTACGTTGTGGATCAGCCACAACACCTATCTTGTGAACCTATAGTAATGCAAGCATGCAAACAAAAAAAATCACTCAGCTATCCGAGATTGCCTCCCTGGATAAGGTTGTTAGTAAATACCCTAATGATAAATAGGAATATGCTCAATGACAATAGAAACTAATGCTATGAATGCAAGTAAATGCAATAAATCATATCTATGCTAATGGCGTGAAATCATGTAATAAGCTAAATTAAAGAAACTAATGCTAAGAACCCTAGACTAGGCCTACAGGCCACTGTCAATGACAGTGGCCGCTAAGATGAAAATCTATCTCTATTTATCCAAGGCTATGGATCTAGGATTATTTTTGAAGTTGAAATAGTTGTTGTTTATGCCTGATGTTGAATATCTTGTATATGGTAACCTCTCAGTCAGATAGCACTTTGTTGCTCTTAAAAGGTGCTCCAATTTGCTCTTCGATCCATCATGGCTTTGCTACAATAAAAGCTCTTCAAGATTGAAAATATCTCCTTGGTTGTATCTCTGCAAAAAGGTCTCCCTTTGGTGCTCTTAGGTTTGCACCTTATAATGTGTTGAGGGCTTAGGTTTAGGTCTAAAAACCCTAGGACTGAATCCTGCATATGAACTATTTTCTAGCATGAGAATTTAATTCTTTGTCTGCCCTTGAGGGATAGTTAACTCATGTCTAAATCTAGACTTGAGTCTCTCATGTAGACTGGCTATGAGGAGGAATGCAAATTTATCCCCACTTGGCCTTATTGCATGTAAACTACCACTTCCACCCGATATTAGGGTGGTTTGATGATAAGTCATTATTTAGGGCTTAGTCGCTATCGTCTATAGTGGCTAGGTATTGGTCGCTCTGAGCTTTAGCAGCCAAGATCTGACCGCTCTGGTTCATAACGGCTAGGTTTAGGTGGGCTAAAAATGCCCCAAAATGAGTGGTGGAAACCATGCACTTGGAAGATCCCAAGGTTTAGTCACATGGTCTATGAATGTCCACATGAGTAGTTCTCCTAAACATAACATGTTTTAGGTGTCTACACAAGAATTTTAAATACTAATTAATTAATCACACTTAATTAAAATATTTAGTATTAATTAAATTAATTAGTATTAAATTATTCATTGACCTAAGTATTAATTAAGTAAATAATTAATTGATTAATTATTACCTATGCTACTCAACCATTTAACTGTCATCATGGGAACACTCACCCTTACATCCCCTTGTGGCCACATCATCCACTTGACTTTAGTTCCATCTCACATACCGCATGCTGGTCACACACAAGAAAAGGATCACCCTTTACCACAAATGAACTTCAACTTAATACACATGACACAACTCGTAGTTGCACCTTCATCCACACATTGGATATTTAAATACACATGAAATTTCAACATGCACACATAGTTTAAAATGAACATATGCATACAATTCAAACATGCACTCCTAGTTCAACATGCATATTTAAATCAAATAAAAATTTAATTTAAATGCATAAAAAAATTCAAACATGCACTCACAATTCAACTTACACATTTAAATTAAATAAACATATTTAATTTAAATGCATAAACAATTCAAGCATGCATCCTTTGTGATAATCTCAATGCATGAAATATTAGTTAATCCCTCTTAAATGATTGACCCACCTCCTCATCCATTCTCCCTTAGAATTCTATAAATGCAACCTCTCCTCCTTTTTGGAGCACGAGGATGGAATACACAAACTTATTCTGATGGAAATTTGAGTTGATATTGTATCAACCACTCGAGTTAGCACACACTGACATCCCCATCCCATGTTGAACCCTGATCACACATCTTCGTAGACAAAAATCCACTTTTTGAAAAAATCCTCAAATGCCATAGTTTGCGATCGTTCGACCTTGAACGGTCTTAGTACGTAGTCATGAGATCCTCAAACTTTCAACTTCCAACTTTGTATAGAAGCTTCGCAATGTAATACAGTCCATTAATGACAACAATAATGATAATTAGAATGTAATGCGATGGAATAACATTGACATAAACAATAAGAACAACACAGAGAAGGTAAAAAAAATAATATGTTTTATATCCTTTGCATGCTTTAGCTTTTTATTCTCTACATTAGTTTTAACTGAGCCTCATTTTTAGAGGTCTGACATATACTATTTATCAATTGCATTTGTCTTGTTTATAGGAATTTAGGTATGATCCATATCTCAAGAAGTAGACTCAAATCTAGATAACAACCATAGGCCACCCAATCCTATGGACCTAAATTCTCAGACCTGGATGTTTGTGGAAGGAATGGTATGGATGTGCAGATGAAAGGGGGTGCTTTGTGAACACAAAGTCTATATTATATGGGGTTGGATTTGCATAATGGTATGTGGTTGGATGGAAGTGGAGATAGGTGGGTGGTAAGATGGCGATGGAAGTTATGGATTGTACAAAGCAATCAGGATGATGCAGTGAACTGGGTATGGTGAAATGTGAGGTAAGTGTGTATTGGATGGTGTAGTTTGGGTCTGTGGATAGATAATTAGTGGTGGAAAATATGGGCCAAGGTGTGATGATATTAGTTTAGGTGTTGGTTCAAACAAGACCAAAGTGAGGTATAGGTGTGTAGATGGCAATGTTGGCTCATATGAATTGAAATATGATGGGCGAGTTCATGCATCCCATTCCCAAATTGTATAGGTCACATTCCACATAACCAATCAAAGAATATGTGAGTGTCTAGTGTGAGATGTCATATTTACACCTCCCACCATTGAATTGATTAGGGATTTTGGGTGCCAATGCATAGCTGTTATTATTCCCATGGGTCCTACATCTAATGCTATAAATTTTATATACACTAGAGTAGATACCTCCTCCAATGTCCCTCATCATGATAGATATGAATCACCAGTTTTGGTGAAATAAAATTATTGGGAAATTCCTCCTTTGTGCTATGATATTTTTGACACTCTCATTGAATAGGATTTGGTCTTGGTCACTACAAACATGAAGCCCACAACATAATCGAACAATATTACCAACTCCTTGAACATAAATTTAAATTAGGGTATGACATCCATTCACCAAATAATTATTTGAAGAAACATTTCCAACACATCACCCTCATTCTTGAATAGAATAGAGATGATGAGTACATTTATCCCGAGTGTATTTACTATTCACTAGATGGTTTCTTCCAAGTTGCCACCATTTGCACCATACCATCAGATACCTCAAAATATAAATTAGATAAACTAATAGAGGTACTTTTAATTACTTATGATAGCTCTATAGAAGACTTACCCCATAGTTCCCTTGATAAATTTCTTGGATGATGATGATATTTATCAACAAATATTCCCCATTCTATTGCTTATTTTTCCTATGCTCCTTCCTCAAGAGTGTCCAAACACATCAATATCCCCATCACAGTTGATACCATAAGTCCAACTGAATCTACAACCACACATCTTGGACCAACTCATACCTTGTGAGTGAGCCCTCGAGAATCCTTCCTCTAGTCCACCAAATCCCATCACCCTACAAGTCAACATGATATCAATTGACATGTTCACACCTATTCATAATACAAGCAATCCATCGAGGCCCATCCAAATCAATCCAAATCTCAAATTTGAGAAAAATTTTGTCTCATCATCCCTTGTAGATTTCCTACCATCCAACCAATTGATCCTTCAATCCAATGCCTACATATTGTTTGCCTCATTTCCTTGTTTGGGTATCGTTCATCATGTTGATATGAGTGATTATAAGCTACCCATTTTTTAAAATGTAATAGATGAAATCCACCTCATTCCCACTCCTCACCAATTAGAGGAAGGTTTCTACATGCTCATCGAGGACACCATCAACATAGATCTCAACAACGATCTAGAAGACTCGTATATCATTAAACTTGGAGAAAGCCTTTCTTTCGAAGAATGGGTATAGTTTATCATCTTTCTCACTAAATACAAACAAGCATTCACATGGTCTTACAAAGACATGTTGGGTCTTGAGCCTAATTTAGTCATCCACAATCTTATCTTGAGACCGAATGCAAAACCAATAAAACAAAAACTATAAAAGCTTCATCCTATCATAGCCCTGATGGTTAAAGAATATTTAAAAAAAATGTTAGATGTGGGTTTCATTCAGCCCATCGACTACCCAAAATAGGTTTCTAATACGGTACTTGTTATAAAGCTTAACGGGGGGATATGCATTTGCAAAAAATTTTGTGACATTAAAAAGTGTGTCCTAAGGATAACTTATTGCTTCAAACATGGATACGCTCATGTATTTTACTGCTAGCCATGAAATTTTATCCCTAATGAATGGTTTCTTAGGATATAACTAGATTCAAGTTATATTGAGGATCAACATAAAATAGTTTTTACAATGGCTTGGGGTATATGTTTCTATAAAATCATGCCATTCATCTTGAAAAATACAAGCACAATGTATCAATAAACCATGACATATATCTTCTACAACTACATGCATATGATAGTGGAAGATTAGATTTTTTCTTATAAGGATTTCCCAAGTGAAATACTATGTTATGTGTGTATCCATTATCTTCTTCTTATTTTTTCTTTTAATTATGTATTTACTATTTTTCTAGATTTAGTTTATTGAGGTCTTTTACTCTTCATTTGGTATCAAAACTAGGTTTTTTAGCTTTGTTCAAGGAGTAAGGGTTTCAATCCTATGATAAATTAATTTTTGAGAGGGAGTTGTATGCGGAAGAATCTAGGCAAAATAAAATGATGGGAAGAACATGGGTAGAGATTGAAAATTTTAATGGATAAAATTTTGAGTTATGAAAATTCGAGATGGAGGATCTGTTGATTGATAGATATCAGTGTATTATAGTCTTGAGAATAAAACCAACATTAAACATAGATGAGGATTGGTTGAATATTGATAGGAAGATAAGGAGTTCTATTAGATTATGTTTATATGATTTGGTATTGTTGAATGTATCACCATATACCATGAAAAATTCATCATGGGATAAGTTGGGAACTTTGTATCAGATAAAATCATTGGTAAATAAATTATTTCTGCAGAAGAAGTTGTATTTGCTTCAAATGAATTATGGTGACTCTATTACTAAAAATCTGAATAATTTTAACATTGTGGTAAGTCAATTAAAATTTGTTGAAGTAAAAATGAATGAAGAGGAAAAGTGTATTACTTTATTAATTACCTCATTTGTGGGATAACCTATTTATGGCTATCATCAATATTACTTCTACATTGAAAGTAGAGGATATTGTAGGAACATTATTATCTGAGAAAATGAGACAAAAATATTCTAAGGATTATCATCAGAAGGATGCATTTTTTGTGATAGGTTGTTCTAAGAAAGAAGCAAAAATAATTTAAGACGAAGGAAATTGAGATCTAGGGGTAAATATTTTGCCCAAAAAAATAGGAAATGCTAGAAGTTGGGTAAAACAGGGCATTAAAAAAAAGACTACAATTTTTAAAATGCTGATAATAGTCACTCATCTGATAAAGGAACTTTTACAAAAATGAAGACCTCAAATGAAAATTTAGGTTACTTATTCTTAGTTGCAATATGCTCAAGTTAATCCCATAACACATGGTTGATTGACTCAAGTGCTTCCTTTCATATAACTCTTCATAGGTAGGGGTTATATGAATATGAAAATATAAATGGAGGTGAAGTCTTCTTGGAAGACAATTTGACATATAAAATAATAGGTTGAGGAAGAGTAAAGTTGAGGTTTAAATATGTATTAATTAAAACCCTTCATGGTGTGTTGCATATTCAAGGTTTGACAAGGAATTTGATATCTGTGAGTAAGATGAATGGCATAGGTGTGACTATTGTATTCAATAAGGATAGTTGCAATATGGTCTTGTAGTATTGGTGTTGGAAAGGGGATTTCATACATAAACTATATTTAGACTTGAAACTAGCACTATAAGTATTGATTGCAATAAATATTTACCTGTAGAGGAGAATAATATGGTGGAAGTAGCTCTAAGTATTCCTATAGTGAAGACAATGTTGTGGCATCAACACATGGGGCACATTGTGAGAAAGACCTTCAAATATTAAAAATGAAAGATATAGCTAAAGGAATTTTTGATCAACCACTAAATTTTTATTTTTATGAGCATTGTATTTTTGGAAAGTAAACCCAAGTTAAGTGTCCTAGTAGTGCTACAATATCTGAAGTAATTTTACATCTAGTTCACAGTGATGTGTTTGGACATGCAAAAGTACCATCGTTAGGTAAATATATCTATTTTGTTACATTTATAGATGAATTTTCAAGAAAGACATGGATATATTTTTTATGAAACAAATATAATGTTTTCAATAAATTTTAAGAGTTTACAGCTCTTTTATACAATCATATAGAGAAAAAGATAAATATTTTGAGAAGTGATCATGGTGGTGAGTATTGCTCTAATGAATTTGAGTAGTTTTACAAGGATTATGTAATAGAAAGGAAAAAACAACTTTGTATGCTCCACAATAGAATGGAATTGTAGAATGAATGAATATAACATTGATGTATAAGGCTAGAAGCATGCTAAGTGGTGAGGGTTAGAAAGGAAATTTTGGGAAAAATCCATGTTAACTGATTTTTACCTCATCAATAGATATCCTACCTCATATTTTGTGGACGAGACTCCATACGAAGTGTGGACTGGTAAGAAACCCTCTCTCATTCATATAAGAGTTTTTGGTTGTGATGCTTGTATGTATGTACCAAAAGAGAAAAAGACTAAGCTAGATTATAAATCTAAAAAATACATATTTGTGGGTTATAGTATTGGTGTTAAAATATATAAGTTGTGGAACCTAGAAACATAGAAGATTATTTATAGTTGTAATGTAATATTTAGAGAAACAAAAGGGGTTCTAAAACAAGAAATGCAACCAAGCAAAGAACCTAAAATAGTTCAAGTAAAATTGGAACAGAAGAAGAACCTATGGTAGAACTTGTTGCTACATAAGAATATGAACTATAGAGAGAGTCTGAAGAGGAAAATTATAGAAATAAGGTGAGGAGGAAGTTGAATATCAAAAACATAGAACTCCAAGTTTGAGGAGATCAAATCAAGTGAGAAGACTCCCAGAAAGGTATAACCCTCCAAATATTTGTTTTGCATTTAATATATCAATTACTGGTGAAGAACACAAAAATATAAAGGAGAAACTTCAGTTAAGTGAGAATAGGTCTTGGAAAAGGGCTATGGAGGAAGAAATAGAGTCCTTGGATAAAAATAAGATGTGAGACTTAGTGAAATTACCCCATGAAGAAAACCAGCTGGTTGTAATTGGGTATTTAAGGAGAAGTACAATGTAGAAGGAAAGTTAGAGAAATACAAGGCTCGACTGGTAGGAAAAGGATTTTCTTAAGTTGAGGGAATTGAATTTGGTGATATTTTTTCTCCTGTGGCTAAACTAACTTCAATTAGATTTATTTTGGCTATTTTTGCTACTTTTGATCTTGAAATAGAACATATGGATGTAAAGACAACATTTCTACATGGTAAACTTGATGAAGAAATATATGTCACAACCAAAATAGTTTAGGGTAAAAGGTAAGCAGGACTTGGTATGCAAGTTGAAAAGTCTATTTATGGCTTGAAGCAATCTCCAAGAATGTAGAACCAAAAAATTGATAGATTTATTTTGACACTTGGACTTGGAAAGAGTAAAGTAGATCTACATGTGTATTTTAAATAAGAAGGTGAAAATGTTGTTATCATTGTGTTATATGTGGATGAAATGTTGTTAATTGGTAACAATAAGGATATGATAAGGTTACTAAAATATCAATTATCTTATGAATTTGACATGAAAAATTTGGGTGCTGCAAAATTTATTTTTGGTATGGAAATAATAAGGGATCATGCAAATAGAAAATTTTGGTTATATCAAAATAAATATGTTGATTTGATACTACAAATGTTTAGGATGCATGATTGTAAACCAATATGTACTCCATATCTTGTTGGTCAAAAGTTATCTTCTCAATAATACCCTAAAATAGATGAGGAAATTGAAGAAATGTATCACGTTCCTTATTATAGAGTTATTGGTAGTTTTATGTATGTAGTGGTATGTACTAGACCTAATACTACACATGTAGTGGGAGTAGTTAGCGTATATATGCCCAATCCAAGAAAGGAATATTATAATATTGTGAAGAGGTTCTTTAGATACTTGTGTGGACCTTCAAACTATGCTATCTGTTACCAAGGAAAATCTAGATATAGTAATATTGTAAATCTACAAGGTTTTATGGATGTTGACTAGGTTGGAGATTTGGACAAGAGAAGATCCATGAGTGCTTATGTATTTAGACTATTTGGAGGGGAAATAATATGGATAAGTAAAAATCAATTAGTGGTTGCTTTGTCCATAATAGAGGTAGAGTACATTTTAGAAACTCATGCTTGTAAAGAATCAATGTGGCTACAAAGGTTGTGTTCAACATTTGATCTTAAGCAGAAGGTTGTGAGAATTTATAGTGACAATGAGAGTGCAATATTTTTGGCCAATAATCTTGGTTTTTATGATTAGTCAAAATATATTAATATCGAGTACCATTTTGTGAGAAATATGGTTGAAGGAAATTGAGTGATGCTGAAGAAAGTTGATGCATAGAATAATATTGTTGATTCATTAACTAAGATTGTACCTACTTAGAGTTTTTTTTTGGTGTAGAATGTCTATGGGTATGGTTGCCCTTGACAATTGACAATGGTAGGTTGTTGGCTCCTATAGAAAGTATTCAACAAGTGGGAGAATGTTGGAAATATGTTGAATATTTTCCATGTTATTATGGTAGGGCTAACTCTAAAAGGTTCTAGACACACTCTATGTATCCTTGCCAAGATTTGGGGGCAACAACCCCCTAAAAGTAAGGGTTTGGGGGTGGTAGAACCTAATGGAAATTTAGGGTTTCTAAACTAATTTAGACCCATATGGGTTGTTTAGGGATAAATATTTGAACCCATTGTTTTTTTCCATGGTATTGTACAATTTGTTCTTGTGTTGTTATTTAATTGCACTTGCATCAGGGTTTGAAGAGAGATGAGAGATGATTATTATTGTGTTGGAGATGGTTAATTTTATACAATAAGGAGATATTACTGTATTGGATTTTTCTTGTAAAGGTTTCCCAAGTGAAATATAGTTTTATGTGTATTTGTTATCTTCTTCTTCTTCCTTCTTTTGATTTTGTATTTACTATTTTTCTAGATTTAGTTTATCAAGGTATTTTACTCTTCAAGTATAAAATGAAAGAGGATATATAATAAAAAAATTTAGGACTAATCATGGTGGTTAGTAATGTTCCAATAACTTTAATTATATATTTTTATAAAAATAGGATAATACTTCAATAAAATAGAGTGGGAGTAAGGGAGTATATGACAATCATGGGGAGACTAAGAAGCTTGTTTTTAGTCAAATTTCTAGGCAATAATTTGTGGGTAGTAGTTGCAACAACAATGTACATCCTCAATAAAAGTCTTATGATTGTAGTAATTGATATTATTCATCATGATTCATGGTATGGAAAGAAGCCTTTGATAAGTCACCTAAAAATGCTTAGTTGATTGGATTATGTTTATTTTGAGAATAATAAAAAGGATGAAGTTAGATATAAAGAGTCATACCAATAATTTTTTTGGTATATCTAAAGAAAGCAAAGTATATAGATGTTATGAAGCCAAACCTGTATAATACACTATGTTTAGATATGTGAGTTTTTATGGAGGAAGAGTACATAAATAACAAGTAGATAAGACTAATAAGAGCATCAAAATTAAAGATGTTGGTGTGTTGTAAGCATTAAGTTGAGACATAGGTTTTTTGTAGAGACAACCATAAAAGGGAAGATAACATTACAATCAAATGCAAGCTACCAAATGTTGGATCGTAATTTTAATAGGATGCTCATGATAATATAAGTACAAGTCCAAGAATAAAGACAAAATGAACAAAAAGATAATATGGTGAATTATGCATTTTTATTCAATATTGAAGTGGATCCCTTAAGTCTTGAATAAGCATTCTAAATTAAGATATGGGTGAAACCCATGAAAGAAGAATTGAATACAATTGAAAATAATGATAATTGAGATTTTTTTTAACTTACAACGAATAATGAAGTACGCGTTCAAGACCAACAATGATAATCATAGATCAATTGAAAGGCATAAAGCAAGGTTAGTGGCATAGGGTATACAAAAAAGTTGTGAAACATTACGATGAGATATATGCACTTATTATAATACAAGATGCAATAAAAGTGGTCTCATCCTTGGGATACCAAAAAAATGGATTGTACATCAACTTGATGTGAAAAGTGCATTCTTGAATTAGTACATGGAACAACCACAAGGATGAAGTGATGGATATAGATGGATATGTCTACAAGTTAAAGAAACAACTATATAGACTCAACCAAGCACCAAGGGTATGGTATCCAAGAATTGATGCATACTTATTGAAGTGTGGATTTCTAAGAAGTAAGAATGAGCCTGCATTATACTATAAAATTAAAGGTCATGATGTTTTGATTGTTTTTTTGTATGTTGATGATCCATTTTCACAAAAAAATCATTAAGAATGAAAGGGACTTTAAATTATGGAATCCATTATACTTCATCCAATAAGCTTGATTTGGTTGGATGCAATTATTGAGAGTAAGAAAGCTCAATTGGTGATAGGAAATCTACATATGGAAATTGTTTCTAATTAGAAAATGGATTGGTAGCTTGAAGTTCAAGAAACAAGCTACGACTACACTTTCAATAATAAAGGCAAATTATATAATAACTACATCAGGAACACATAAACAATATAGTCAAAAACAAACTATCAAAGATAATGATAAGACCAATAAGCATTTTTATGATGATGAATGCAATTCAAATGACCAAAATATTTTTTCTTATACAATATCAAAGTACAAAACTTAGCTTTTAAGGAAGGAAAGAAATTCTAGAGATTTTAAGAACACTTCTCATCGCCCAGAGTCAGTTTTCATTAAGACTATCCTTGGTGAAGAATGTTGATCTCCTATCCCTGGATGCGAGGAACGTTGGTACGAAAGCTAGGATAGAAAAGAATTTAGATTTTAAATCTTCTCTTGCTTCAGTCTCGAGAACCCATCACCCAATAAGAGTAGATATTGTTTGGGAACCGCTCCCTCCTAGGTGGATAAAATTAAACTTTGATGGTGCATCTAAGGGTAATCTGAATCGAGATGGAGCAGGTGGTGTCATCAGGGATGCGAAGGGGTAAATTTTGTGGGCATTTTTCAAAAACATCAAAACCCAAAATAACCATGCAGTTGAGGCTAGAGCTCTCTTTGAAGGAGTCTTGCAGTTTGTTGAGTGGTATTTTCATCCGATTGTGAAAACACACTCTCCGATAGGATTTGGGTTCTAAATCCTCTGCTTGCAAAGAAATTAAACAAGTAACTTCTCCAAGGTTCCTGTTATGTTAACATTTTGCATCTGTATATTAATAATCTCAAATAAAAATATTCAAAAATGCTTGGAACACCTTAGTGGTTGCAAGTAACTGAAAACAAGGGGCACTGTGGTTTATTTTACTGTGAAACTTAATGATTGTTCATTGAACCTTGATAAAGTAAATGTGATTTGGTCTCTATATGACCATGCTGTAAATTCAAAATAAAATTTAATGAAATGCCATAAAATGAATGGAATTATTTATGGATTTTGAAGTTTTTTAATTTTTTTGTTTTTTATTTTAATGCTTGAAAAAATTAAAATTGGAACATCTGAAAATAAAGTGCAGCAAAAAAAAAGAAAATAAAATGCAAAAGAAAAATAAATTAAAATTGCATTCAGTTTGATGTTATCCCATCCTAGCAAAACCGAAGATGTGAGGTTTCCATGCATGCAACCTAACCTATTGGACCTGCAAACAAATCCTGATATGCTAAGTGCTGATTCAAAGGGTTTTGAAATAAAATTCAAATTTCGAATATTCGCCTAATGCAACCCACAAAAGTGGCATTTAACATTATCTATAAATTCGAAATCTGAAAATGAAAGAATAAACATTAAATCTATAGCATGCACAAAAAATCTCCTTCTTTCTTGCCCACAAGATGCAAATTTTTGAACACTCCTACATTAAAAATAAATCCTGTTACAATAGCAAAATCTCTAGTTTTCTCAAAACCAGCAAAAGGGGAAGAAAAACACTCCCAAGCAGGCCCAGAATGGCTTCTCGCCTTAGGCACTGCAACTCTGCCCGCAGCGGTTTTCGACCTCCGTACCAATATGTGCTTCCGCTTTTAAAGTTCTAGTAAATGCTCTCTATTTTGCCCTGTGACGCTTCGCTTCATCTTCCAGATCATTTCGTTTCACCTTCCCCGCATTTTCGTTGTCTTTAACTTCATGCTTGACATCTAGACGCTTGATCTTCTCTATGACCTGTAACGCTTCTGTAGCCCTTGCACATGTACACCATGTGTTCCACACTTTTCTGCATGTTCTGTAATGGCTCCCTATAAATCACGACCAAAAATAGCATGTCGTGATATCGCGACGTTTTTATGCATGCAAATTTGCTCCTTTACTTTCATCGCGAAAACATGACATGTCATGATATCGCGGCGTTTTCCTGCCAACAGCATTTCCTGCCTTCATGCACAGCGAAATAGCGACATGTCGCGATATCGTGACAACTTTTCATTCCATACA
Organism: Wollemia nobilis; assembly: GCA_028583015.1. NCBI lineage: Eukaryota > Viridiplantae > Streptophyta > Pinopsida > Araucariales > Araucariaceae > Wollemia > Wollemia nobilis. The sequence continues at coordinate 31,024,050 of JAQPPZ010016892.1, read as the reverse complement.
CTTTGCTGTTTTTCTGTCGCAAAATCGTGACACTTTTCTCTTCCGTACACTTCGGCTACTTCCTATCGTGAAATCGTGACGCTTTTCACTTGGTATGCTTTTGGCCGCAACTTGTCGCGAAATCGTGACATTTTTCTGTTTTGAACTGTGAGGCTACTTCTTGTCGCGAAATTGCGACGTTTTTCGTCTCCATAAGCCTCGGCTGCAACCTGTCGCGAAATCACGATGTTTTTCACTTGGTACACTTTTGGCCACAACCTGTCGTGAAATCGTGACGTTTTTTCACTTGGGGCTATCTTGCGGCTTTTTGTCACGAAATCGCGACGCTTTTTCACTTCATACCACTTTGCCAGCTTTCCATCGCGAAATCGCTACGCTTTTCTGCTTCGTGCCCCCTTTCTACATTTTTGTCGTGAAATCGCTATGCTTTTAGTGCCTTGCCCCGTTTGACTGGTTTGACCATGATTTTGTGACATGTCACGATTTCGTGACAATTTTACATTCTGCCTTTCTCTCTCCTCCCTGGACCGCGATTTCACAACACGTCGTGAAATCGCGACAATTTTCGATAAATGCCTCTTCCTGCTTGCCTGGGCCGTGAAAACTTGACATGTCGCGATATCGTGACGTTTTTTCATTTCAGGCCGTGACGGAGCAACATGTCGCGATATCGCGACACTTTTTCATTTTCAGCCGCGATAGAGCAACACGTCGCGAAATCGCGACATTTTTCATTTTCTGGCGGCGACAGAGCAACACGTCGCGAAATCGCGACACTTTTCATTTTCTGGCAGCGATGGAGCGACATGTCGTGATATCGCAACACTTTTTCATTTTTGCACAATTTTGCCCTTTTCTTGATTTTTAGCATCTGGGTCACTGGGATTTTCTTTGAAAGCATGCAAAAAATGTGGGTCCCCAACTTTGGGGTGTGTTGTGGATCAGCCACAACACAGTTAAAATCTATGGGCTTTAGAAAAGTCATAATCGAAGGTGACTTGCTCAATATCATTAATATGGTTAGAGGGATGCAAAATCCAACTTGGACAATCTCAAAGCTATTGGAGGAAGTGCATAAATTGGCCAAAATATTTGAAATTGTCTAGTACCAACATGTGTTTAGGGAGGGCAACAATATGGCTTATATTTTGGCTAGCCTAGGTACCTCTCAAAACAATATCACAGTTTGGAACAGGGAATTTCCAAAAGGCTTAATTTAACTAGCTAGTGATGTCATAAGGAGGTAATTTGTTTGTTGCTTATTTGGTAGCCAAAGTTTGACTCTATTCAACGGGGATTTCGTGGTACTTTTCAAATTTTAGGAACCATCTTTTTTTAATTCAAACAAGTAGATATCCTAGTCCTGATGGGATGGGAAGAGTGGGAACCGAAGGATGAAGAGATGGGGAAGGAAGTTGGACCCAATGGAACCAAGAACTAGGTTTTTGTTCCAAGTGGTTTGTTGGGAATGTTTTGTGTCCTGTCCTTTTTGTTTTGTTCGTCTAGTTAGCTTGGCCAGGACGTTTGCCCTCCTCTACGTAGGATTGACCTGCCTTAGGTTGTATCGTAATTTTAGGAGTATGTATAGAACTATTTTGGTAGCTTTGTTTGGGTTCAATTCTGTTGGATCTCTAGATCCTGGTTTCTCTTTTGGTGGCCTATGAACCTCTTTTAATATCTTAAAGATGTGTAGATCAATTTTATAAAAAAACTTGAGATTTCTTTCAAAACCCCTTCTTTCATCCAATAAAAAAAATACAATACTCGAAGAATCCGATCCTATGCCTTATGGGTAATACTAATGGAGGTAAAATATGTTCGGAGAGAAACCATAGGGTACACATTATTGACTGAGGTCTTACTCCTAGGAGCATAAATTAACCTGCAACCTTATTTTTTTATGGTAGACTTGGAGTGCCGACATTTAATGGAAGACAAAGTTGAAATATCAAATTACTAATGCACAGTCAACCGAAACGATATTCCAAACAAGCTTGGTGGCAGACAAAGGTTGTGGAGGAAAAAAAGAATGTCGTTAGGCATATAGAAAATCACTGGTAAGCATCACACATGAATGTAGACTCAGAATTTCCTACATCTGAAAGTGCGTTCAATATTTAGTCAGTCGTATGACTTTCAGACTGCATAACAGGTAAGCATTACACATAAATGTAGACTCAGGATTTCCTATATCTGAAAGTGCCTTCCATGTTTGGTCAGTTTGTATGATTTTCAGACTGCCCCGATTTGTCTATCCATCATTTCAGCGGGCACGCAGACGACTAGGTTACGGCGCCGAGAGAGCGACGTGACCGTGGACCGTGCATCAATTTGACTACCGCCAAAGGAAAAACAACAAAATAGTTGTTGGTATCACGTGGGATCCAACCAGAAGAGCAAAATATTCCTTATCCCAAACATCGAGGACTGAATTAAATGCCCAGAATTTGGAAAAAATGGCCCATCACAACATCGAAGAGCTATGCCTTGGTCCTCCTTCATAGAAAGTCGGCTTTAGTCAGCTCCATTTTTAGTACATATTCTCTCCTGTCTATATCCATCTACGTTGTCCACTCATTTCAAATTTCCCAGCTGTTATATATTTATGTTTCTGGGGCGGTTGGGAGCACAATCCTTTCGTAATGAAAGAAGGGAACGAAGAGGTCGTAGGTAGAGCCGGAAATTGTCTCTGCGAGGAGGATGAGCAGTATAAAATAGGTGGAGCTCCGCCTCCTTGGTGTGATATGTCCATGTTCGAATCTCTTCAAGGAGAAGAGGATTGTTGGGTAGAGGAGGAGCGCGTATGCGATTTGATGAGAGAGCTCATGGAAGAAATAGGCATGGCGGGCGATTCTGTTTCTGCTGCTGGTCTACCTCGGGCTGTTGCTTTTCCTTTCGAATCTTTGGCTGAAGTGAGCTACGCTTGGTGCGATTCTGCATCCTCTTCCACTAACTGCTGCTCCAAACCTGCCGGAGCGGATTTCGGTGGTTATGCCGAAGCGAGATTTGGCCTTGGAGAAGATGTTTTTGGTGAAGGTAGCGAGGTTGGAGGGGTCTCTGTGAGCAATCCTTATAGCTTGGTTACGGCGTTCTCCGAGGACGTGCGGCAAATGGATTGTGTGTTGGGATCTGAAAGTGGTTTGAGATTTGAGGATGGGGATCCCTTCGGTTTTTTGTGTGAGGGGCAGATAGAACATTTCGGCTTCCCAAAGTAAGAAATTGAATTGTAACAACTCTCAAAGTTTTTGTACAAGACATATCTATGGAAGGAATTCTACAAGTTTAGAAGAAATTAACCAGGCTTACCAATTTTATTCAGTGAACGATACATCTTTTTGGCTAATAGCTTCTCTTCTGTATCAGTTTTAAATGTAATTATAATTCTCTGTCACTACTGCACTTCAGAATCTGCATTAAAGTGAAATGAAGTTCTATCTTAGGTACGGGACTTCACAGAAATTGTCTATAGGGTTGTACACAATTAGAAATGATGCTTTGCAACAGCTCTCTGCTTTAAAGTTACGTTTCCTATTACATTCAAAATTCCTTCACTAAAGCAAACTGTTACATCTACAATGGTAACGATATTTTCTATAACGAGAGGTAGTCTCCTCTTAAAATCACTAATATTGTCTTGTTGCCCTTTAACACATTTAGAATAAGTTTGAATTTGATTCCCTCTATTCTAATATGACCAAGCTGTTATATATAGCATGTAATGTGCACGCCTTGCCGTAGTTGCCAGTCCGGGCTTTACTGAATGATTCATATCCAAAAACTATTAGCAAGTTGTACACATATATTAATAAGATGCTATTAACAATTTGGTTTGAAGGAGCGTCTTTTGATTATGAATATGTATTCACAAAGTATAGGGTTAAAGTTACATGTTTGATTTGATTATCAAAATACAATCAAAATGCTGTCTTCTCTTCTTGTCTTTTTTAATATGCTATCAAACAATAAATAATAAATGCAATATTCTTTATGTTGATTGAATTTATTATTAGGTTGAGTTTAATTATTTTATTATATTATTTATATATTAAAAATTAAAATTAAAAAATAAAACAAATTTTAGCATTCAAATGTTTATACGACCTTAAAAAAATATTATCAAAACATGATATATAATCTTAATTCGATAGAATTCAAATGTGGGGTGTTCTATAAAAACCATCTATTTCATAAAGTTTATTCAGTACCTAAAACTTATATCTGATATTATTTATTGAACTTAATTTGTGCAGTTCCTTTTTTGTATTCAGTACTACATGATGCAAAAGACATTCACAATACTTTCAGTTCAGGAAACTATATTTGGAAAAAACATATTACAGAAGTAGATTCCCAAAAGCCCATTGTCTTTCTAGTATTTATTCGTTTTAATTTAACTTTTAATAATCTAAAATTGGGGTAATATTGAGATGGTGAATGGTAACAAGAGTGATAGTCGCAGAATGGCGAGAAGAATATAGATTTGACTATCGAGCTTTTCATTTCAAGCTTCATTTTGGGTAAGACTATTGAGCCTTCCATTTCATTTTTGGAATGAAGAGGTGTTTGAGGGCATAGCAAAGGAATTTGGACAATTAATAGCCCTAGACCCTGCTACTAAGGCTCGATCAAGGCTTATTTTTGTGAGGATCTGTGTTAATGTGGACTTAGAGAAGGATTTTCCTGAGTCAATCCGGTTGGTTTCAAAGTTGGGTGTCTGGAACCAAAGAATTGAATATGAGAATGCACCAGCTAAATGTAGTGCCTATAAAAAACTAGGGCATGAGGCTAGTGTATGTCCATTTAGAAAACAAGCGACCCAGAATAAAATGGTTTGGCATAGAAAGCAGAGCGGAGGAGAAAGTTCTAAACAACACAAAAATGAATGAACTAAGGATGATAAGAGGGAAGAACAACAGAAGGAAGTTCCAATCTAGCAGGACATATTGGAAGAAGGGCAAATCATGGAAGAGAATCCAACAAATCCCCAACAAATCCAAAAGGAGATCAATGAACAAGAGGAAGGAGATTCATCCAAAAATATGGACCAGGTAAGGTCCTCAATTCCAAAATCTAGTAACCCTTGGAATAGAATTGATCAAAAAAATCATTTGAATGTCTAAGGGAGAACATAGAAGACTTGGTAGAAACAAATGATGAATCCCAAGAAGTGGAGGTAGTGCTAGAAACTCAATGGGATGCTAATGCAGGAACCAATCAGGAGAATATTGTTTCAAAACAAAATAAAGAAGTAATTTTCTCTGATAATGAGGGAAAAAAAGGAAAGGTTTCAGCTACCCCAATAAGAATCACTAGAAAATAAAAAAAGGAGGGGTAGATGTAGGAATTGACCCAAAAACTGGCAGACCCACTAATCAAGAAATCAGAGAAAGAGAAACAATTGTTGAGATTGCGAATGGTACCCAATCTATATTGGATTGGGTTGGAGGGAAAAAGCAACAGACCAAACCCAAAAAATGAAGATAGTTTCTTGGAATGTGAGGGGTCTCAACGCCCCCTCTAAGCATAGAGTAGTCCAAGCATTGAGAAGAGAAACTAACCTAGATATCATGTTGTTACAAGAAACAAAACTTGATGAACCTCAAGCTGAACTTATCAAACAAAGACTATGGAGAGGGGCCGATTTTGTGGTAGGCCCAGCTGTAGGGGCCTCAAGAGGCCTTTTAAGTATATGGAATCAGAATAGATTTGAAGGAAGATTGATAGTTTTGAACCGAAGCTTCATGGCAATCCATTTTTTGATAAGGAGGAAAACCAACAATGGATAGTTACTAATGTTTATGCTCCAAATTCAATTATAGGAAGGAAACAATTATGGAAGGATCTAAGCCAATTAAGGAATGCCTTTATGGACCTTCCATGGGTTTTGGTAGGGGACTTTAACTCTCCCCTTTACCCTTCAGACAAAAAGGGAGGGAGTCAGTCCATTACTGAAGGCATGATAGATTTTGCAAATTTTGTAAATGAGAATGAACTTATGGATATAGAGCTTCGAAGAGCAAAGTATACTTGGAGTAATAGATGACTAGGAGACCAATTAATTCAAATTTGTTTGGATCACTTTTTGTTGTCACAAGAGAGTCTTCTCCTTTTTGGGGATTCAACCCTAACAACCCATCCGAAGATAGGATCTGATCATAATCCTCTAGTTTGGGAGTCAGAGGTCCAAAAAAGAACCTTCAAGAGCCCTTTTCATTTTGAGAAGATGTGGCTCCAACATGAGGATTTGGAAAACAGGATTGAGGATTGGTGGCGACAGGATTTTTCTGGAAGTAAGTTAACCCAAGTGGCAAAAAAGCTAAGGTTTATAAAGAAAAATCTTAAGGTGTGGAATAGGGAGGTTTTTGGTGATCTTCAGAAGAAAAAGGTAGATTTGAAAAAATAGCTAAATGATTTAGAGTCAACCCTTCAATCCAAAAATCTATCTTGTGATTTGAGAGCAAAAGAAAAGGAGCTTTTGTGTGAATTCCACAATGTTTTAGCTTGTGAGGAAACCTTTTGGAGGTAAAAATCCAGAGTAACCTGGCTAAAGGAAGGTGACAGGAATACAAAAATTTTTCATGTCTCTACTTTAAGACACAGGAGTTATAATAAAATTAAAGAAGTGGTTAAACCTGATGGATCAATAACTTCTGACCCCATACAAATAAGAGAGGAGGCTGTTAATTTCTTCTTCAACCTCATAGGTGTGGAAGATCCAGTAAATGGGGCTGCTTCAGATTCATTGCTTCAGAACATTCCTTGCCTGGTTACAGACCAATTAAATAATTACTTGCTCAACCCCTTCAAAGAAGAGGAAATTCAAAAAGTTATCTTTGGGATGCAAGGAGACAAGGCTCTAGGACCTGATGGTTTTCCAACTATTTTTTCCATCATTTTTGGCATATAGTTGGAGGGGATGTCACTCAAGCAGTAATGGATTTCCAAAAAACTCAGTTTATGCCAAGAGATGTCAACTCAACATTTCTAGTTTTAATACCAAAAGTAGTTGGAGCCAAGTCCTTTTCTGACTTTCGATCAATAAGTCTCTGCTCCATTCTTTACAAAGTTGTTTCAAAAATCCTTGCCAATAGATTAAAAAATGTATTACCATTTATAATTGATTCTCAACAAGGAGGTTTTGTGAAGGGGCATCAAATTTTAGATGGAATCATTACCATTCATGAGGTAATTCATTCCATTGATAAGAGTGGAAATGTAGGAATGTTACTAAAGTTGGACATGAACAAGGCATATGATAGAGTCTCTTGGGACTTCCTAATTAAGGTTTTGAGCAGGTTTGGTTTTCACCAAGAATGGGTAAGTCTTATCAAGGGGTGCTTCTCTTCTGCTATGTTTTCCATCCTGGTGAATGGATCTCTAGTAGGGTATTTTCCAAGCAAGAGGAGGTTGAGATAGGGAGATCCCTTATCTCCCTATCTCTTTATTATCCTTGTTGAGGCTTTGGGGAGGACAATCTCAATGGCATCAATAGTTGGTAGGGTTGATGGGATCATCCCAACTACTAATTTGCAACCAATGTCCCACCAATAGTTTGTGGATGATACACTTATCTCTTTAAAATCCTCTATTCCATAGGCAAAAGATCTAAAATTGATCCTGGATCAGTATGAGCAGGCTACGGGTCAAAAAGTTAACTATGATAAGAGCAAAATTTATTTTTTGAACACTCTTGGCCCTAGACAGGTTAAGTTAGCTCATCTCTTTGGCTGCAACATTGGAGACCTTCCAGCCACCTATCTAGGAATGCCACTATTTAAAGGGAGGATGAAGGTAGCTCTCTGGAACCTAGTGGTGGAGCGTTTAACAAAAAAAATTTCAGGTTGGAGGGGTTCCTTACTTAGCCAGGCTGGTAAAGCTCAATTGGTCAAGTCATCGCTTCAAAACATACCCATTTACTTCATGTCTCTCTTCAAAATGCCGACCAAAATTTGTGAGAGAATAGAGCAAATTCAGAGAAACTTCCTATGGTCCGAAGTAGAGGAGAAGAAAATATTAGCCTTAGTGTCCTGGGATAAGGTGTGTTCCAGAAAGGAAGTGGGTGGACTAGGTTTTAGAAAGTTGAGGAAAATGAATTTGGCCCTAATGGGTAAGTTAGGATGGAAACTGGCAACTAATGTAAATCTTAATTGGGTTCACATCCTCAAGGTAAAATATTTGAGACCTACCTCAAATTTCTTAGAGGTAGATAATCTACAAAAAGGGTCATACCTTTGGAATAGTCTTCAAACAACCAAGCCACTTTTACAACAAGGAAAATGTTGGCAGATTGGGGATGGATCCCAAGTACACTTTTGGAATGATAAATGGATTAAAAGTATCCCTCTCAGTGAGGATCCAGATTTTGTAAGGTTAAAACCTTCTGTTGAGGCTGTCTATGGGGACCTAGTCAAAGATTATATAATCACTGAGGAAAATAGTAAGAAATGGAAATATTTATAGGTGGATAATCTTGATGATAGAAATCAACAAAAGCTAAGGAAGCTAAATATACTTCTACAAGTCTATTTCTTGAACAATGCTAGATCTTCAGACTCTCTTATTTGGATGAGCCAAAAGGAAGGAACATACTCAATCAAATCGGGTTATTATCTCCTTGAAGGGGATGGCTTTGGATGGTTGCTAGTAGCTAAGATTTGGATCAAAGACCTCATTCCCAAGATAGCACACTTCTATTGGTTAGCAATCCAAAATAAGGTCTTGACTTTGGATAATTTGCATAAAAGAGGCTTCACATTCCCAAATAGGTGTGTTCTCTGTGAAATGAGTGAGGAAGATATTGATCATCTCTTCTCTACCTGCCCTTTTACATGTTGAGCTACTTAATAAGATTTTGAAGAACTTCCAGGTAGATTGGGTCCTCCCCAAGTCTCTCTTTGATCTCTGTCTTCAATGGGAGTTCCCCTTCAAAAGTAAAAGGCTTCAAATGTTATGGAGATTAAGTCTTCCACATGTTCTTTGGAGGGTATGGAAAGAAAGGAACCATCGGATCTTCAAAGATAAGAAGAGAAACTGCACATCAGTGGCAAATAGAATTTTAAGTGCAGTGTTGGAAAATTTAGGTATCATGAAGTTCAAAAATGATTTTGAACTAGACCTAGAGAAAGAAATTGCTAGAGTTTGGGGGCTAGCTTCCAATTATCAGAATTCTTGCTCATCCCTAGTTCATCCACGAACCAATTCAAAATGGAAAAGGCCACCAAGTGGATGGATAAAATTGAACTTTGATGGAGCAACAAAAGGAAATCCTAGGAGTGTTGGAGTAGGAGGCATCTTTCGAGATCATTGGGGTAGACCACTCTTGGCCTATGCAGAGCCTCTAGGAGATCAAACAAGCCATGTTGTTGAAGCTAGAGCAACCTTTATGGGTGTGTCACTTCTTGGCAGGCTAAATATAAGGAAATTAATAATAGAAGGAGATTCACAAAACATCATTAACATTTTGAATGGAAAACATCCACCAGGCTGGAATATAGTAGATATGATAAATGAGATTAACACTAAACTAGAGCTCCTTGAAGAAGTGCATATTGTCCATGTCTATAGAGAGGCTAATGGGGCGGTTGACTATCTGGAAAACATGGGTGTACCTTTGGATGAATTGCAGTGTTGGGAGTTAACCTTCCCTCATAGTGTTCAAGAAATTATAAAGAGTGAAGCCAAGGATGATGACCAAAATGAGATCAGAGATTAAATTTGCTAGGGGGATCTTAAAGATTTTATGGGTAAAGCTTTACTGTTCATCTAGAGGGAGGAGTTTGAACAAACCTGATTGCTACAAGTATAAGTTCAGGGATGAAGGAAAGAAAAGAGGACTTGATAGTGAGTATCCAATAGTGGTGGATCCTTTATTTTGGAGCTAGAATGAGTGTTATTGAGCGGACAAGATTTTACCTCTAATGAACTCCACTTTTTGGTTTGGTCTACTCTACCCTTGGTTTTTTACTAATTATTATTTTGTGAGCTACATGTTGTATCTAGTATTCTCAATGGGATTGGAGCTGGTATGTGGGGCTTCACTAAGTCCCAATACTCATGATTCTGAGTCCACCTAGAAAACATCAGTCATTATTTGTACCAACAACCAGAGCATCAAAAGGAAATATGGCATGCTTGATCCTGTTGAGTAATAAGTTTCCACGAGAGTCTCGTGCCTATCGATGATCTTCCTTCTATTTTTTGTGGAAGGGATAGAGGTGACTCAACAGTCTGGAAGTTTGATTCTGAGTTTGGAAGCATTATAGAAGGTGACAATCTGTGACTAGAGCCTTGAATAAGGGACTAGAACTACATACTGAAAGACTTGCATACTAAACTGCTTTCTGAAAGACCTTTTTGACTCGTCAAAATGTTTGCTCCAATTGTTCTTGGGAAAATGAAAGAAGCAAAAAATCACTTGGAGGACCTAAAAAGGAGGATCTTGATGCTCAAGGCCCAATAGAAAACACTGGACAACAAAGGGATGGTTTGTCCCAAAGATAGTTTTTGGTCTCTGTTGGTTTAAGCTTTGTCTGGGTCTGTTGATTGTTCATTGTCTGTTACATTTTTTTGTAATCTTAAATGATCCTGAAGTCAAAAAATTTAGATAGTATAGATGTTGTTTGATCTTCTTGTTTAAGGTCTAGAACCATATTTGGAGCGTAAATTTTATTCTTTGATGTTTATTGTAAAAGGTTTGGGGTCCCTTTCAAAACCCCTTCTTCTACCTTAATAAAAAAAACAAAATGTGGAATGTACTATTTAAAATTTCAAAATATTCACTATTAATACCATTTAAATTATATATAAAATAAGTCTCTTTAATAAAAATATTATAAATTAATGATCTATATATATAAAAGATCAAGCTGGAGGTTCATGGGTTCAATTATGGCTATCATGCCAAAAACCCTTAGAATAATAGAGTTGTTGTAGTGGCCTCTGCCAAACTGATTAAGGTACCACAGATGAATACGCACAGAAGGGATAGGCCAGAGACTATAAAGTCGAAGCCTAAGGCATGGGGGACAACCGAGCGATGGGACTTTTTTGAGACACAAATAGGAACAACAAGAGCATAGGCTGACCTTATCAACAGTCAAAAATAAGGGGTCATGGGGACACAGGCTGGAAGAATGACTACCAGAATGGAAAGGAATGGGTAAACAAATCAAGCAGGTAGCGCAAGAAGTGGGAGGGGGAGAAAAATGGGGGTGTGATGAGCAAACAATGAGTGGAGGAAAATGTAGGTGATGAAGCAGAGGCATGAGGAGGGTGGAGGCTAGTGGGAGTGATTGAAAACTTTGACAATATCATGGTAGTCCGCATTATTAAACGTACAGGTGACACTATGGGAAATGATAAGAGGAGTTAAGACACAACCTTATTTTATGTTTAAATAAAATACCTTTGACATTAAACAAACACATTTGAAGAAACAAAAGCTGCTATTTGAAAATACGCTCCACATCACGATTGGTTGCTTCGATGATGTTCTAGGGAAAGGAATCTTTCTAGATGGTCATGTTAATTTTATTGGCTGCTTTGTTAGCCAAAATATCTGCTACCTTACTCACCTCTCTGAACACATGTTGTATTGTATTAAGGAGGTATTGTCTAAGGAAAGCTTGATATTATTAGATGATGCTTTGGATGTTTCGACCTTTGCTATTGTCGTTCTTAATGTGGCTAACCACATTTAACGAATCTCATTAAAAAATAACGAGGGTGGTCAAATATTTGCTGACCACGATGCTTTTCCATAGAGCCCAAGTTTCAATGTAGTTATTAGTCTAGACTCCTAAGTTTTTAGCAAACATCTTGATGATATTTCCATTGTTGTCCCTGATTACCTCTCCCACCCTAGCATCCCCATGATTACCTTTGGATGACCCCTAAAATTTTACCTTGATCCATCCTTGGGGGGAGGATTCCACTTGACATTACTTTTGGTGCTGGTGGGAATATGGTCTCTCAAGCATAGATAGCCCTAGAGAATTGAACAATGAGGACTCCAAACCAGACATGGGTGTGTCTAAGCAAGGAATTATGCTAGCATTTTTTATTGTAAAGCACAATGCTCTGTTGGCCACCACTTTTGGGTATCTAATAAGGTCGTTGAAGATGTGATTGTTACACTCGAGATAGATTTTCCATGTCATATGGTGTAACAGGGATTTCCAAAGGAACTTGAGCCTGGGGTTCCAAAATATAGTGGGCCACTGAGTGAACAGGTCAAGGATAGACTTTGGCCACACCCAATTGACATGAAACTTGTTGATCAGGGAGGAGAACACATCGAAGGCAAAGGGCATTCGATCAAAATATGTTGGGTGGATTCCCACACCCAAGAGTAGATATAGCACCTATTAGGGATAATGATACCCATTTTGATTAGATTATCAGTGGTGAGGATCCTATTTTGGAATGTGAGCCAAAAAAAATGGGTCACCTTCAAAATGAGATGCTTGAGACAAATGGTCCTGGCAGTGATAGGGATGTTCATGGTGTTGGGTATTTTTTATGAAGTTTCTAATAGAAGAAAAACAAACTTCACATAGAATTACCCGTCATTGGTGCCTTTCCAAAAAAATTTATCTACCATCTAAGTTTTAGGGATAAATTTTACCCTAAGTACATACTACAGGGAAGACATGGCTCTATCTAAGACAACATTCCTAACTCTAAAATGGAGCTACTTCTACCTATGACTATCTTGATTATTAGTAATGAAGTCTACAAATTTAGGTTCAAATCTACTGTCAATGAGATGTTTAATAGCTGTAATGTAAGGGTCACTGATGAGGGGATTATCCCTAGCCCAAGGATTATACCACAAGTCAATATCCTTACCATATCCAAGCTACCACTTGATCCCTTGCTGAAGAAGGTGTTTGGTTTGGGTTATGGACTATAAAAAATGGGACCCATTGTTGGGAGTCCCTTCATCCCTAAAGGAATTTTGTTGCAGATACTTGCTATTGATGATAGAAACCCATTCCAAGTTTACGTTGGGGACCACCTTCCAAGCCTGTTTGGCGAGAAGGTCCTGGTTCATTAGGTTGATCCCATGAAATCCAAGCCCACCTTTATCTTTTGGAGTGTAAAATTATCCCAGGCCACAAGATGAAACTTCTTCTAATTATCTATCCTTTCCCAAAGGAAGCACTTTTAGATTTTCTCTAACACTTCTCCTATAGTCGTTGGGATTTTGAAAACTGATAGGAAATTCACCAAGATGCTTTGGAGGACTGACTTGGCCAAGGTGGCTTTACCAGCTTGAGAGAGGAGGGCCCATTTCCAACCTGCTAGTTTCTTATGAAATATCTTAGTGATATTGTTCCACATAGACTTGGTTGGTCTCCCCTGAAACATTAGAAGGCCAAGATATGTGGTCAAGAGAGCAAAAATGGTGCAGCCTAGGATGTTCACAATCTTGTCTTGCTGCTTCAACGGGGTGTTGATGAAGTAAATTTTGCTCTTGGTGAAGTTGATTCTTTGCCCTACAGCTTCCTCATAGATATTGAGGATGGACTTGATGATTTTGAATTCAGAGACAGAGGGTGCAGTAGATAATAGTGTGTCATCCACAAACTGTTGATGGTTCAAGGGCTGGATATTGGATGTAGCCTTAATGCTAGTTATCAGACCTCTCGAGCAAGCATCTTTGATAGCCCTTCCAAGGTTCTTGACTAAGATTATGAAAAGGATGGGAGAGAGGGGTTCCCCTTATCTTATCCCTCTGGTATTGGGGAAATATACAGCCACTGAGCCATTGACAAGAACTAAAAACCATGATGAGGAGATGCATTACGAGATCATCTTAACCTAGTTTTCATGAAATCCAAACTTTAGGAGGACTTTGGCCAAAAAATATCATTCTACTCTTTCAAATACCTTTTTCATGTCACATTTTAGGAAAAAAGTAGATTTGTTAGATTTGTGGGTCGAGTGGTTGAGTTCATGAATGGTGATGACTCCATTTACAATATTTCGGACCTTGATAATACTTCCTTACTAGGGATCGATAATGGAAGGGATGATGCCTTTGAGTCTGTTGACCATGGCTTTGGATAAGATTTTATAGATGACGTTGCACAAGCTAATGGATCAGTAATCATACAGTGACTTGGAACTGGGCCATTTGGGAATAAGAGTGAGGAATGTGGAATTGACGTCTCTAGGGATGGATTTGGAGCATTGCATTTTAGAGATAACTTGGCAAATATTAGGGCCAATGATGTCCCAGTATTTTTGGAAGAAATTTGAGTGAAAACCATTGGAGCCATGGGCTTTGTCTGGCTGCATGGAGAAGAGAGCCTGGTGGATTTCCTTAGGATTTAGAGTGCTAAGGATAAATCGTTCATGGCATTGAATATGTTTTTTGGGATATTATCGATGAGGGAGTCCATGGCATAACCAGAGGAAGAGGGATGGGATCTAAGGAGGGATTCAAAATGATAGACTGCTTCTTCTAATATTTGGTGGATATATAAGGTGAATGAACCATCTTGCTTAATGAGACTTGTAATCATGTTAGCTCCTCTATGTCTGAGAGTGGAAATGTGAAAAACTTGGAGTTGGAGTCTCCTTCCTTGAGCCATAATTGTATTGATTTTTAGTACCAAAAAATATCTTCTTTTCACAGGTTATTGTGGTAATATGACAACAAAAATTGCTCCTTAATTCTCAGACTGTCGTCCCTCTAATCCTACTGAAATTGGTTCTCAATATGCTAGAGCTTGTTCTTGATGTTATATTTATTTTCGAAGATGTTTTTGAAGGTTTCTCTATTCCATACCTTCATCTTAGCTTTGATCACCTATAACTTCAAAGTTACCTGGTTTGTTACAGTCCCAGGGAACCTTTCCCCCCACCACTTGGTAATCTGATTTTTAAGGTTTGGATGTTGGGTCCACATTGATTCAAAATGAAAAGGGGTTTTGAACTAGGATCTATTGGTAAATTTAAAAATTAGGTGACTATGATCAGACCCAATATTCGGAAGTTCCTGTAGCCTAGCATCTCCAAATAGGGAAAGTGCTTCCTGGGACAACAAAAAATGGTCAAGTATTTCTTGGATAAGATCTTCAACCATCATTCTATTACTCCAACTGAACTGGAAACCTCTCAACTAGATATCCATAAGTTTGTTTATGTCTACAAAATGAGTAAAGTTGCCTATGGATTTGGGCGTGATCACATTCCCACCTCTCTTATCTGAGGTATGTAATGGGGTATTGAATTCCCCAGCTAGAATCTAGGGGAATTTACTGAAAGCTTCTCTCATCTGGGTGAGGTTGTTCTACAGGGTCAATCTTTCATGTAGAGTATTAAGGGCATACACATTTGTCAAAACCCAAGAATGCTCAATGTTAGAGTCATGGAAGTAGATGTTGGACATATATACTTCGTCTAAAATAGCTCTTCCTTCCACCTTGGCTAGGTTATAGAGATAGAGGAGTCCACCTGAGGTACCATAAGCAGGTGTAAAGGTGAACTCACATTTTCTCCAAATAACCTTGGCAACTTTAGGTGACCAGTGCTCACCTAACTTGGTTTCTTGAATAAGAAAAATAGTGGGATTTGATTTCTTCCGCATAGTACTAACCAATATTTCTTTGGTTTCCCCATTTATCCCTCTCGCATTCTAGGAGAGGATTCTCATTTAGAACTTTTGGAGGGTTTTTACCCCCTTTTCCATCCTACATAGGGGGTTTGGATCTCTTAGTTTATTCCTTATTGGGTATTCCCAATTCCTGGAACAGGGTTTGTTGGGTGCCATTTGCTATGTCTTATGATGTGTCTCTTCTCCTCAGGTCGGTCCTAGAGAGCCTACCCTTTTTTCTATCACCTCCCACATCAATTTGGAATTTTTTGAAGCTTCAGGTTTGTTTAGGGCTCCATGCTTCTGGGTATTCATGGGAGGATTCACCACTGTCAACCTCAACATAGTGAAATTTGAATGGGGAGTGAGGTGACCCAGTCCCATTAGGTGGGGAAGATCTAGGCAGGGATTTGGTTGATTGGGGGGGTTTGGAAGGAGGTCTCTAGGACTCAAGGCTGGTATCCAGTGGGGAAGTAGGGCATAGATGTGGGGGAGGGAGATAGGATTTCTAGGGGATATTTACCTTTGGGTTGGGTTGGTTCATTTGGTTTGGAATAGGGATTTCCTCACAAGGGGCTCCTTATAATAGTTTTTAGCATTAAGACCAGGATTACTGAGTAAACTAAACTTATTAGAGGAGGTAAATTGACTACTTTACTTGCTCATGTCATTGATTAGAGGAGAGAGGGCCTACTGCTTGCCTTTGATATTTTGGTTTTGTCCTGCTTTGATTTTCATCTACTAGGCTTCTCTGTGGACCGAGTAGATCAATATCTAGGATTCATTCTACGCACTTTTTAGATTTAAACACTGGGTTGGGAGATGCCCTTGTGAATTGCATTTGGTGCTTTTCATACTCCAAATGTTGGCTTTGGTAGTAAAACTAGTAAATCAGGTTAACATGGTCTACAAGCTGGGTCTCCAATTTAACATTAACGCATATGTGAACCTATGTCAATCATGATCAAGTGCAAGTTGCTGAGTTGATAGTAACAAGTTCCCTAATCGCTCGAGCTATCTCCTATAATACATCCTCTTGGAAGAAGTGTAGGGGTATATTTAGGAGTCGAAACTAAATGGGAGTGCATTTGATGTTATGGGATTTTGGGTCCACTCCCCACTTGCAAAGGAAGAGGATTCTTCTTTCAAAGAACCATGCACCCCTTAATAAAATATGATCTACATATTATTGTGTGTTGAGGCGTATCATGAAGAATCCTCTGGACATGGTTAGCAGTTCCAAGAAGCCCCTAGTTTTCTACTTTATCGTTGTCTGGTGATGGAGTGAATCCATATCAGGTCTTCATCCTATAAATTTCCCTATTAGGGAAAAGGAATCGAGGGTAGCATAATATTACATTACTTTTGTCGGACAGAAAGCATCACAGCCCTGGTTTATGAAGGTGTGTTGTGTCACAGATAAGGGTTTAGGTTGTCCCTTGAGCACTTCTATGAATGTTATCGAGATGGTTTTACTATCACCCACCTCTATTTTGTTCAGAGGGTCTTTCCCCCGATGAGTTTCATACCCATCCTTTGATGCCCCAGAAACATTTTTACCTGTTGTTTTTATCTTTGTCTCTTGGCCGGTGAATCCATCTTTGGTGTTGTTGGCATGCACTCGCAATCCACATACATGGGTATTGCTCCTGTCTTTCGGATTCCCTCCTATCACATAATAAAAATTTGGAAATTCACTCTCCATCCTTATTGTTATCTTTTCAAATTATATTTTTAAAAACAACTTTTTTGTTGGTGTTGGTAATGTTTCCATGTGGTGTTTATGTTTGTCTTTTGTGTCCTTTCTTCTAAGTTAAGATGGTTGTTTTGCACTATTTTTTATGAACTATCTTCCATGGGGGAGTTGATGTAAAATATTGAGGGATTCCTTTCAAAACCCTCCTTTCATAATAATACCAAAAAAAAAGTTTATTTCATGTTAAATTATTATCTTATTTATATTTAAATTGAAGTGTCCTAAGAGGGCAACACAAAGGTTCACTTTGGCTCTTATTTGGGAGGTCTGAGATTCAAACCACATGTGTGAGGGGATGGGTTTGTGGTATTTGTGTGTTAAATTCCCTATTGATAAGCATAGATCTCAACTTTACAAGACTTGCTCAACCCTATGCATTGGTCATAGGGGTTTCTCACACTAACCAATTAATATATATATATATATATATATATATATATATATATATATATATATATATATATATATTAAAGTAGTAATTAATTATAATAGTTTCAATATAAATATAAGAAATATTTTTTTATTCATATTTAATTTATATTTATATTTTCAAATGTATTTAATTTTTTTAATTCGAAAAATATATCTTATAATTACTAGTTTTGGTCAATGAGTCCTTGGTTCAATGGTTGAGACATATAAATAATGTAGCCCATACCAAGGTTTAAATTTTGGCAATACCAAATAATTTTTATAATTCAATGTAACTAAGTTAATGTATTAGGGAAAAGACAAACCTTTCAAATCCCTACTTTAAAAAAACAAATAAAATAGTTTTGAAAATATAATTTAATAATTTGATTTTAATTATAAAAATTATTTTTTATATATATATAACAAGGTAAATGTTTAATTCATGTTAAATTAAAATTTATTATATTTCTAATTGGGCTTTTTTTTTAAGATTCAAACGACCATATTATATATATATATATATATATATATATATATATATATATATATATATATATATATAATTTGTTTAATAATTTCTTCTTTTAACCTCATTAGAATTTAAAAACATTTATGTAAGCATAAAACTTGCATAACATAGATTCACATGTTGTAGGTGAGTTGGAAAGGGTAGGACAATCCTCCAAGGAAAGTCCCTAGTTTGAATATGTACCCTAGCAAATGAACATTGAGTAGCCAAAATTCAGTTGATTATGCTGGTACTCAAAATCTAGTTGATTATGTTGGTGCAATCAGGGCCAGGCAAGCGCAACCCCATGATCGTGGTTTCTAGACCAAAGCAGCCCCGTAAAATATTTTTTGCTAAAAAAATTGCCACCTTTAGAATTAGATGCTTGAGCCAGATGGTCCTGACTGTGGTAGGAATGTTCATGGTGTTGGGTCTTTTTTGTGAATTTTTTGAAAGAAGAAAAGTGGACTTCACAAAGAATTGCCCATCATTGGTGCCTTTCCAAAAAATTGTATCTACCATTTGAGTTTTAGGGATTAATTTTACCCTAAGTACAGACTGCAGGGCAAACGTGGCTCTATATAAGACAATATTTATGACTCTAAAATGGAGCTACTTCCACCTACATCTTGATTTTTAGAAAGTAAGTCTACAAATTTAAGTTCAAATATACTATCAATGAGATGTTTAATAGCTGCAATGTCAGGGTCACTGATGAGGAGCTTATCCCTAGCCCAAGGATCATACCATAAGTCGATATCCTTACCATCTCCAAGCTGCCACCTGATCCCTTGCTGAAGAAGGTATTTGGTTTGGGTTATGGACTATAAAAAATGGGACCCAGTGTTGGGAGTCCCTTCATTCCTGAAGGAATGCTATTGCAGATACTTCCTCTTGATGATAGAAATCCATTCCAAGTTTGCATTGGTGATCATATTCCAAGCTTGTTTGGTGAGAAGGGCCTGGTTCATCAAGAAAATCCTATGAAATCCAAGCCCACATTTGTATTTTGGAGTGCAAACTTTATCCCAAACCATGAGATGGAACTTCTTATGATTATCTATCCCTGCCCAAAGGAAGCACTTTGATATTTTCTTTAACAATTCTCCTATATTCATTGGGATTTTGAAAACTGATAGGAAATACATCGAGATGCTTTTAAGTACTGACTTGGCCAATGTGGCTTTACTAGCTTGAGAGAGAAGGGCACCTTTCCAACCTACGAGTTTCTTATGAAATCTCTCAGTGACATTGTTCCACATAGACTTGGCTGGTCTTCCCTAAAATATTGGAAGGCCAAGATATGTGGTCAAGAGAGCAACAATGGTGTAGCCTAAGATGTTCACAATCTTGGATTTTTGCTTCAATGGGGTGTTGATGAAGTAAATTTTGCTCTTGGTGAAGTTGATTATTTGCCCTACGGCTTCCTCATAGATATTGAGTATGGACTTGATGATTTTGGCTTCAGAGACAAAGAGTGCAATAGCTAGCAGTGTGTCATCCACAAACTACTGATGGGTCAAGGGCTGGATATTGGATGTAACCTTAATGTCAGTGATCAGACCTCTCGAGCAAGCATCTTTAATAGCCCTTCCAAGTTTCTCGACTAAGATGATGAAAAGGATGGGAGAGAGGGTCTCCCCTTATATTAGCCCTCTGGTACTAGGGGAATATCCAACCATCAAGCCATTGACAAGAACTAAAAACCATGATGAGGAGATTCATTACGAGATCATCTTAATCCAGTTTTCATGAAATATAAACTTTAGGAGGACTTTGGCCAAAAAATACCATTCTACTCTGTCAAAGGCCTTGTTCATGTCACATTTTAGGAAAAAAGCAATATTTGTTGGATTTGTGGGCCGATTGGATGAGTTCATGAATGGTGATGACTCTATTAACAATATTTTAGCCCTTGATAGTACTTCCTTAGCAGGGATCAATAATGGAAGGGAGGATGCCTTTGAGTCTATTGGCCATGGCTTTGGCTAAGATTTTATAGAAGACATTACACAAGCTAATGGGTCAGTAAATAGATAGTGACTTGGAACTGGGCCCTTTGGGAATAAGAGTGAGGAAGGTGGAATTGACATCTCTAGGGATGGATCCGAAGTGATGCATTTCAAATATAGCTTGGCAAATATTGGAGCCAACAATGTCCCAGTTGGTTTGGAATAACCTCGAGTGAAAACCATTGGGGCCAAGGGCTTTGTCTGGCTATATAGAGAAGAGATCCTAGTGGATTTCCTTAGGGTTTAGGGGGCTAAGTAGCAAGGCATTCATGAAATCAAAGATAGTTTTTGGTATGTTCTCAAGGAAGGAGTCCATGGCATAACTAGAGGAAGAGGTGTGGGATCGAAGGAGGGATTCAAAATGATAAACTGCTTCTTCCTGGATCTGGTGGATATCTGAGGTGAACGAAACATCTTGCTTAATGAGACTTGTAATAATGTTATCTCCTCTATGCCTAAGACTGCAAATGTGAAAAAAAATTATTTGGAGTCTCCTTCCTTAAGTCATAATTGTCTTGATTTTTGGTGCCAGAAAATCTCTTCTTTTCACAGGGTATTGTGGTAATCTGACAGCAAAAATTGCTCCTCAGTTCTTAGATTGTCGTCCCTCTAACCCTGCTAAAATTGGTTCTCAATCTGCTAGAGCATGTTCTTGATGTTCTATTTATTTTTTAAGATGTTTTTGAAGGTTTCTCTATTCCAGACCTTCATATTAGCTTTGATAACCTATAACTTCTAATTTACCTAGTTGGTTATAGTCCTAAGGAACCTTTTCCCTCACCACTTGACAATATGATTTTTAAGGTCTGGATGTTGGGTCCACATTGATTCAAAATTAAAAGGGGTTTTGAACTAGGATCTATTTGCAAATTCAAAAATTAGGGGACTATGATCAAACCCAATATTCGATAGTGCCTGTAGGCCAACATCTCCAAATAGGGGAAGTACTTCATGGGACAACAGAAAATGGTCAAGTATTTCTTGGATAAGATCTTCGCCCATATTTTTATTGATCCAAGTGAACTAGGACCCTCTCAACTAGACATCCATAAGTTCATTTACATCTACAAAATGAGTGAAATTGCCTATGGATTTGGGGGTGATCACATTCCCACCTCTCTTCTCTAAGGGGTGTAATGGGGTATTGAAGTACCCAGCTAGAATCTAGGGTATGTTGTTGAAAGCTTCTCTCATCTGGGTGAGGTTGTTCCACAGGGTCAATCTATCAGGCAGACTATTAGGGGCATACACATTCGTCATAACCCAAGAGTGTTGGATGTTAGAGTCATGGAAGTAGATGTTGGACATATGTCCTTCGCCTGAAATGGTTCTTCCTTCCACCTTGCCTAGGTTCTAGAGACAGAGGAGTCCCCCTGAGGTATTGGAAGCAGGTGTAAAGGTGAACTCACATTTTCTCCAAATAACCTTGGAAACTTTAGGTGACCAGTGCTCACCTAACTTGGTTTCTTGAATAAGAAAAATAGTGGGATTTGATTTCTTTCGCATAGCAGTAGCCAATATTTGTTTGGTTTCCCCATTTATCCCTCTCGCATTCTAGGAGAGGATTCTCATTTAGAACTTTTGGAGGGTTTTTTACCCCTTTGCCTTCCTACATAGGGGGTTTGGATCTCTTATTTTATTCTTTATTAGGCATTTCCAATTCCTAAAATAGGGTTTGTTGGGTGCCATTTTCTATGTCTTCTAATGTGTCTCTGCTCCTCAGGTCATTCCTAGAGAGCCTACCCTTTTTATATCACCTCCCACATCGATTTGGAATTTTTTGAAGCTTTGGGTTTGTTTAGGGCTCCATGCTTCTAAGGATTCATGGGAGGATTTGCCACTGTCAACCTCAACATCGTGAAATTTGAATGGGGAGTGTTGGTGACCCAGTACCATTGGGTGGGAAATATTTGGGCTAGGATTTGGGTGATTGGGGGGGTTTGGAAGGAGGGCTCTAGGACTCAAGACTGGTATCCAGTGGGGAAGTAGGGCATAGGGGTGGGGGAGGGAGATAGGATTTCTAGGGTAGATTTACCTTTGGGTGGGGTTGGTTCATTTGGTTTGTAATAGGGATTTCCTCACAAGGGGCTCCTCATCATAGTTTTTAGCATTAAGACTAAGATTACTGAGTAAACTAAACTTATTAGAGGAGTTAAACTGACTACTTGCCTTGCTCATGTCATTTATTGGAGTAGAGAGGGTTTGTTGCTTGCCTTTGAGATTTTGGCTTTGTCCTGCTTTGATTTTCATCTACTAGGCTTCTTTGTGGACCGAGTGGAGCGATATATGGGATTCATTCTATGCACTTTTTAGATTTAGACACTAGGTTGGGAGATGCCCTTATGAATTGCATTTGGTGCATATTGTGATTTTATTTTCATACTCTAGTGGTTGGATTTGGTTTTCAGACTCGTAAATCAGGTTAACATGGTTCGAGAGGTGGGTATCCAAATTAACATTAACACATATGTGAGCCTATGTCAATCATGATCGAGTACGATTTTCCAAGTTGATAGTAACAAGGTCCCCAACTTCTCGAGCTATCCCTTGCAACACATCCTCCTAGAAGAAGTGTAGGGGTAGATTTGGGAGACGGACCTAAATGGGAGTGGAGTTGATGTTTTGAGATTTTGGGTCCACTCCCTACTTGCGAAGGAAGAGGCTTATTCTTCCGAAGAACCATAGACCCCTTAATAAAATATGATCTGCATCTTATTGTGTGTTGAGGCGTATCATGAAGAATCCTCTGGACATGGTTAGTAGTTCCAAGTAGCCCCTAGTTTTCCACTTTATCGTCACCCAGTGATAGAGTGAGTCCATATCAGGTCTTCGTCCTATAAATTTCCTTACGAGGGAAATGAATTGAGGGTAGCGTAATCTTCCATTACTTTTATTGGACAGAAAACATCAGAGCCTTGGGTTATGAAGGTGTGTGGTGTCACAAGCAAGGGTTTAGGCTTCCCCTTGAGAACTTCTATGAATTTTATCAAGCTATTTTTACTATCGCCCACCTCTATTTTTTTCGGAGCGTCTTTACCCCCATGAGCTTCATTCCCATCCTTTGGTGCCCTTGAAACACTTTTGCCTGTTGTTTTGCTCTCTGTATCTCGGTCGGTGAATCCATCATTGGTGTTGTTGGCATGCATTCATGATCCACATCCTGGGTTATTGCTCCTACCTTTCTACTTCCCTCCTGTCGCATAATCGAAATTCAAAAATTTGCTCTCCATCCTTATTGTTATCTTTTCAAATTCTATTTTTTAAAACAACTTTTTTGTTGGTTTTGGTAATGTTTCCATGTGGTATTTATGTTTGTCTTTTGTGTCCTTTATTATAAGTTAAGATCGTTGTTTTGCACTATGTTTTATGAACTATATTCCATGGGGGAGTTGATGTAAAATGTTGAGGGATTCCTTTCAAAACCCTCCTTTTGTAATAATACCAAGAAAAAAGTTTATTTCATGTTAAATTATTATCTTATTTATATTTAAATTAAAGTGTCCTAGGGGGCAACACAAAGGTTCACATTAGCTCTTCTTTGGGAGGTATAAGATTCAAACCGCGGTATGTGTGAGGGGGTGGGTGTGTGGTGGTTGTGTGTTAAATTCCCTATTGATAAGCATAGTTCTCAACTTTACAAGATTGATCAATCCTATGGATTGAGCGTAGGGGTTTCTCACACTAACCAATTAATATATATATATTAAATTAGTTATTAATTATAATATTTTCAATATAAATATAAAAAATATTTTTTTATTCATATTTAATTTATATTTATATTTTCAAATGTATTTAATTTTTTTAACTCTAAAAATATATCTTATAATTACTAGTTTTGGTCAATGAATCATTGGTTCAATGGTTGAGACATATAAATAAAGTAGCTCATACCAAGGTTTAAATATTGGCAACACCAAATAAGTTTTATAATTCAATGTAACTAAGTTAATGTATTAGGGAAAAGACAACCCTTTCAAATCCCTACTTTAAAAAAACAAATAAAATAGTTTTGCAAATATAATTTAATAATTTGATTTTAATTATAAACTTTATATATATATATATATATATATATATATATATATATATATATATATATATAAAATATGTTTAATAATTTCTTTTTTTTAACCTCATTAGAATTTAAAAACATTTATGTAAAACTTGCATAAACATGGATTCACGTGTTGTAGGTCAGTTGGAGAGGGTAGGACAATCCTCCAAGGAAAGTCCCTAGTTTGAATCTCTACCCTACCAAATGAACATCGAGTAGCCAAAATTCAGTTGATTATGCTTGTACTCAAAATCTAGTTGATTATGCTGGTGCGATGAGGGCCAAGCGAACACAACCCCATGATCGTGGTTTTTAGACCAAAGCAGCCCTGCAAAAGATTTTTTGCTAAAAAAATTGCATAACATATCTTTCATTATACTTAACTACACATTACAATTTTATTTATGCCATTATTACTAGTTCTTTTTTCTATTAAAGTATAGTCAATATTAAAATATTAAGTAATTATAAGAACTAATATTTTCTTTATAGATTTTCTTACAGTCTCTTGTTGAAGAAGAATTGAGAGATACTATTATTATCTTTGGACATAAGGATGAAACTAAAAGAATAAATAAAATTATACATATATTAATTAAGTTATGATCCATAAAAACCAAATGTCATTATTTGAAATATTTAAATTGTTCTAACTTTCCGCATATGGTAATAATATAATACACGAGGGGCCATTTCAATCACGAAAAAAAGAAGTTATTGGTGAAGGCATAAATTTATTTTTTAACAATACCATATATTTTTTTGATAGAAGGGAATTCATAAAGAATTTTTATCATATGACATTTTTGAAGTGGAAAAATTATAAAGTTTTCTTTAGAAATCATATGTTTTTGTTTTAGATATAAATGTAGTTAGTATGGTGAAATGGGTGAAAATAGATTTATGTTATTTTGATGAATTTTTTATATATATATTTACAATTGGTTATATTTAGTGTGAAGGTATGTATGTATATAATTAAATATTGGTGTATGGTGAGAAATTATGAGCGTGTAAATATCAATGTATAAGGATATATAATTTGATACATTATAGGATACGATAAATATATTTAAGAAACCAATACACATATTTTTAATACATAAAGCAAGAAGGCTCAGTGTTTGGGAAGAAGACTTCCCTCGATAATTTATTGCAATTGTTGATCATGAAAAAAAATGGGGTTCACAATGATTAGTCTTTCATTCCTTAATAATTTGTTTGGTTTATTTCATAGAAGGATATAGTGGGATCTTGGAAGCAGTAATATGGAAGATCAATCAATCCTATAAATTGATGTTTGGGAGAATGCTTGAAAATAGAATATGGTACAATTCTTTTGACAGTGGTGTCCCCCATTTTTGCATGATTTTAGAATAAGGAATTGTGGTTATGTTGAATCCTATTTGTACCACTATTTTCATAGAAAATTACCTATATTTGACATAATGATCATTTAGGCATCCTTTTGGTTAACATTTGCTTTCAAATTCATTAGTTTGAATATGTTGTGTGCAAGTGAGTACCTTCCTCAAGTTGTTTTGACCTGGGTATTCCATCCCATTTGGACTGTGT
Organism: Wollemia nobilis; assembly: GCA_028583015.1. Lineage (NCBI taxonomy): Eukaryota > Viridiplantae > Streptophyta > Pinopsida > Araucariales > Araucariaceae > Wollemia > Wollemia nobilis. The sequence continues at coordinate 30,998,124 of JAQPPZ010016892.1, read as the reverse complement.
TAGTGGTTAATGTATGTTGCGGTTCCAAGGATAAAAGGTTGGTGGGGTAGATTAATAGAGTTTTTCCTATAAGAATTATCCATATGTGTTTGTTTGTGTTATCTAGATTGTAACTTATGATCCTTTTTTTTTTATTAGGTAAACTAAGAGGTTTTAAGGATCCCCAAACCTAAGGGTTTTGAGAGGGACCCACAACCCATACAACAAGCTCCAAAGGGTTACCCAACAACTAGCTCTCGAAGGAGGAAACAAAAAAGGGTAACTGACCAGCGAGGAGCAAAACCAAAAAAGACCAGCACCAACCCTCCTACAAATAGTACAACAATGAATACACTCGAGGATTTTAATAGCATGCCCTAGACGAGGAACCCCACCACCCCATAAAACAAGAGTAAAAATAAAAATCACAAAACCGACCAGCTAAAGTATAAAATTTAAACCAAATACAACGGGTTGATAGCATCAAAGTAGGCCCGACGGCTAATCTGGTCCACAAAAATATAACTTAAAATTTAAAATGGTAAAGGCCACTCCAAACTGCATCTTCTCTTCTCAATGCACATCATCCCATCACACGGTACCAAGGATGAAGCACCACTTCAAAATGCAAATAGAAAAAAACAAGAAATTTAATACTAAAAATCATCGAAACTCCATCAAAGCACAGATAGGAAAAACCAACAACAAACCTTTGTGAAATTGTAGACCCATACACCTCCACTAGGATGAAAATGAGGACTCTATGAAATTTCCCAGCCAAACATTTAAAATTGACCATTGAAACCAAAAGTTGAGAAACTCACTCACAAAAATAACTGCTCTGAACTTTAGCGAACCACAAAGGCTAGGCTACCTCCCAGGACCATCCAAAAAAATCCAGAGTGACCCTAGCTAGAGCCAACTAGGAAAAAATGAAATATTATTCTATGTCAAGACAACACATAATCACCCCAATGGGTAAGGGTAGGCAAATGGCCCTGCCTCATGGCCTAATAAAACCAGTGATATTACCATACCCAAAAGAAAAAGTGAAACAAATCCACCCAGGTCCCCCAACAAGCATCCAACTCAAGAAACAAGGCAATGCTCGGCTCCCAACTACAATTTCCACCATTGGAGAACAAACCCTAATGAAAATTGCAGGTCCTTGCAGCTCGACTGTGAGGAAAAAGAGAACTTCATTGAAATTTCCAACCAAATGAACAAAACTGACTGTTGAAACCAGAAGTTGGGAAACTCACTCCAAAAATAATAATTGCTCAAAAATTGAGCAAACCACAGAAGCTAGGGAACCTCCCTAGGACCACACAACAAGAGCCAGAGTAACTCGAGACAAAGTCAACCAGGAAAAAATATAGATTATTCTACAATAATATAATACAACATCACCCTAGTAGGTAAGGGCATGGTAAATGGCCCTACCTCTTGGCAAGATAAATCTAGTGATATTACCACACCCAAAATAAAAGCGGAATAAACCCACCCAGGTCCCCAACAAGCATCCATATCAAGAAACAAGGCTACTCTCCAACCCTGGTCACTGAGAAAGAAACCCTAGCTCTAGAATGCTAAAAAGCAACAATAAAATTGTCAAAATAAGAGAACAACAATAGAGCATCTCGATCCAACATGGACTTCAACGAAAATATCCCGTTGAAGAACTACCTCAAATTGGTTTATTTATCTATCCATCAATAAAATAGAATATTGGGGTTCCTTCAGCTGAACAAACCTCCTTCCCCCGGTCCCTAGGGTTCTAGTTGGCCATCCTTCCACCCTGCAATCCCACAAGCATCAATAGTAAAGAACAAACTATAAAAAAAGCAACTCATAACGACCTAATATAGGAGACTACCCCACAGTACGATGAGATATTTTAGATCCTTCAGCTAACCCAACCTCCTTTCCCTAGTCCTCTTCTAAGGTTCCAACTATCCAACCTTCCTCCCAACAATCTCCCTATAGATGTAGATTTGTTAGCTAACAAGGTTCATGCCCTAAAATGCTTCTGATTTACAAGGCTTTAAAAAATCCCTCTTAGAGTCATGATCTCAGAGTCGTAATCCTCAATCTATTTACTACTAGTATGAAGCCCACATGTTTCACTAGTGGTCTTTTACTGGATGTTTTGCATTGGGATTGACTCCTCCTCAATCTATTTCCTACTAGTATGAAGCCCACATGTTTCACTAATGGTATTTTACTGGATGTTTTGCATTGGGACTATCTCCTATGGGTCAGATACTTTGAGTATATAAAAAAAAATTACCAGGACTTCAAGGTTCACTATCTAAAATAATCTAGAATAAAGTTGCCATAAAACTAAAATTTGATGCTTGTAGCAGTTTGTTCTTTTATTGCTTCAAATTGTTGCAATTTTTGTTGTGTTCAATAGGTGATAACTTTTATTTGATGTGGGCTATTTTTCTAATTTTTTGATGTTTGTATGATATTGAAGGATGCTTGTTTGTAATGTATGTGTTTCTCTTAGAAGCATCTGGGCTTATCTTCTTTTAAAAGTTTGTTAAAAGGTTTAAATAACCTTTCAAAACCCCTTCTTCTATCCTAATTATATATATATATATATATATATATATATATATATATATATATATATTCTTAATACTAGATATAAATTTTTAAATTCAAGTTTGAGATGATGAATATGATGGACGCATGCACAAATATAACATTAATTATAACTTAAAACATTCACAACATTTAATGTTATTCACATAAAAATTATAACTCATTTTTTTTTTATATTTTAAAAATATTATAGAAAATTTATAGACTTTTAAAAAATAGATATAGTTCTTTAAAAATGTTGACATAAAAATAAAATTCTAAATGTATAATTTATTTTTTATGTATATGTTATCTATACCATAAAAATGTGGACTTGAAGTAGGAAATTATTTAATTGCTTAAAAATATTTAAACAAAGGGCTATTTTTATTTTAAAAAATGGTTCGTCAGTTGATTGAGCCATATAAGGGACAACTAACCTATACCAAATAACAAGGTATATTGACTCTACGTATGTGCGTTTACATGCATACGTGTATGAGTGAATATAATTTGAATCCTTTGCTACAATAAGAAGACTCTACATTTAAGACACCCTATTATTTTGGGTCTCATTATTTTTAGAATTACATGTGATTAAATTAGTGTGTTGGTTTAATTTTAGTAATATTTCCATTTCTTTTACAACACTAAAAAAATATAATATTATTTTAATAATAATAGTAATTTTGATAATTTAAATTATTTAATTTATTTAGTCATGTTTTTAATAGGATGATATCATTTTTATTAGCAGTTATGTAATGTAATATTATCACACAAGGACAACATTGTATAAAGTAATATGTGTAATTTTATGAGTAATTATAATATAATTATGTTGCTATCAAGACACTAAATTGGGATATTTTTGGGTATTCATTCAAAAGACCCAAATGTGAATCATGGTCAGGGTGGCACCTGATCTACCCCTAATTGAGTAAATGTGTGGGTACTTTCAAAAAACCATGTAATTACCTTAATCCAAAAAATATATAATATAATTTTTATTAGTTAATGTAATTAGTTTATGGGACCAAGGTTTAACCTTGTCAAGATCAACTTTTAATAACTTTTTTATTATTAAAATGTTATGGAAAAGGGTTTAGTAACTTGTAATTCTATTGAGTATCTTGTATATGTGCCCCTCATCCATTATGTAGGTGCCTAAGGTTATCTTTCATCCTTTATGTATTAATAACTCTTTCCTTTCACTCTCTTAATATCTTACTTTATGATTTGATTTGATGTGTTTATTTTGTTTAGTTAGGAAGAATATTACAAAATCAAACATGATATCAGAGTGGAAATAAAGCATCATTTATTGGCTTGTTATAAACTCTACTCACATAAATGTAAATCATCCATAAATATACTAAAAAAGCAAATATTCTTTTCATAAATAAGAACACATCATACAATAATTCATAGAATGAGATAGCGATAAATAATACCTTCAAGATAGAGCAACATTGATCTCCTAATATTAGATGACTACTTTTTTCATTTAGATTATTACAAGTTGGTATGATTGATGATTTATAATTACAATGACAATATCCTTTCTTTATATAACCCTAGCCCTAGCCAAATCAACCATTAATAAACTTGAATAATATCCCAATACAATAGACCTTTGGTTCTTTGTGGGTCATGCCTATTGGCTCTATACTATTTCTAATATAGCCACATATAACTTGGAGATAAAACATAACTCAACCATCTAGGAAAAGACAAGAAATAGCCTAATTTTAATAAACTCAAACCTCAAATTTTTCATAGACTACAATGCCTTTATAAGATAAAGTCTGGTGACACATGTCACCATACAAATGACACGTGTCATGTAGAAATAACACATGTCAAGTGCAAAAAAATAAAGGTACACATTATAATTTTTAGCATTCCCCCTTAATGTATACTTTCCTTAAAAAATAAGAAAGTCAACATTAGATACATTCCCCTTAATGTTGACTTTCATTACAACATACATAGAGCATTTTGTTAAACTTAGATAATTTGTCAATTCTAAGTGACTTGGTGAATATTTCTACCATTGATCTTGAGTAGGTATATACTACAATTGGACCATTTCTCTAATGAAATGATAATGGATATCAATGTGCTTTGTTCGAGCATGGAATACTGGATTCTTGGTCATCTTAATGGTACTTTTATTGGCATAATATATGTGTGTTGGACCATTATAAGTAGCCCAATATCATTAAGTAGCTACCTCAACCAAATTGCTTCCTTAGTTGCCTCAATAAATACCCTAAACTCTAATTTTGTTGAAGACAAGGAAACTATAAGTTTTTTCTTGGTGCTCCATGATATGGTACCCCGATCCAACTAAAATACATAACCAATAGTTGATATTCTAGTTTTAAGACAACTAGCCCAATATGAATATTTGTTCCTAATAAATGAAAAGTTATTACATTTGTGTATATTATACCATGATGAGGGGTCCCCTTGAGGAATCTCAAAATATTCTTAGCTTCTATCCAGTGACTCTTTTTGGTATCATGCATGAACCTAGAAACAAGGCCCACTAAATAGGTTATATCTGGTCTAGTTGAAGTTAAGTAGATCAAACTTCCAACTAGTTGCCTATAAAGGGTGTCATCAACCCTTTCTTCATCATCACTATTAATTAATTTCAATCAGGTTTCCATGGGAGTGGGGGATGGTTTACACTCCTACATGTGAAACCTCTCCAATAAAGACTAAATATACTTAGTATGGGAGATGAAGATCTTGCCAGGATGTTACCACACTTCAATGCCTAAGCAATAATGAAGAAGACCTAGATAATTCATACCAATTTTTTTGCATAAGTCCTCTTCGAGAAACCTTATTCCATTTGGGTCATCACTTGTAATGAGAATATCATCCACATATAATGTCACCAAAATGATATGGTTCCTCTAATGTTTCACATAGAGAGTATATTCTATTGTAGATCTAGTGAAACCAAGGTTGATGAAATAAGAATCAATTTTGGCATACCAAGCTCTTGGTGCCTACTTCAACCCATATAGAGCTTTCTTCAATTTGAGTAATTTGTTTTCTTGGCCTTTGAATATTTACCCTAATGGTTGATCAACATAAACTTTTTCTTTCAATCCACCATTGAGGAAGGCAACTTTTACATCCATTTGATTAATAGGCCAATGTTTTTGGGTGGCTAAAGCAATATTAGTGTGGATAGTAGTCATTGTTTCCATATGAGCAAAGGTCTCCTTGTAATCAATCCCTTATTATTGCTTATAGACTTTAGCTACTAGGTAAGCCTTGTAGTGATCTAATGAGCCATCCAATTTGTACTTTACCTTGTACAACCATTTTGTTCCAATGGTGGAGTTGCCTAGGGGTAAATCAACTAACTCCCATGTGTGATGTCATTCAATGGAATCCAAATTTTGTTCCATGGAAAGATTCCATTTAGGAACACCAAGTGTTTCTTTGATATTAGAATGTTCTGGTCAGTTGAGGCTTTTGGCCATTAGAGCATAATTCATATTGTGTCTTATAGAAGAATATATTTTACCTATATAAGTGGGTAAGTGGCTTTGGGTTACATCTATGGTAGATTGAACCCACTTAGGTAAAGGATTTGAAGATGTGGAAATATCATTAGATGGAGCTAAATTAGGATGGAAAATAGGACAAGGATCGTGAGTGGGGAGGTCCTCACATTGAATAAGACTTTGACTTGTGATGGAAGAGGGAGGATCATGTTAAGGAGTGGATACCAAGGAGCATTTTTTTCCTTATTTGGTTGAAAAGAAGGGTCCATAGGAGAAGGATTTGGTGGGGAATACTCATTTAAGGTAATATACCTAGGGATACACCTTTTGGGGAATATTATAACCTTAATTTGTAAGTTACCCAATAGAAAGGAGACTCCTTTTGAGGCTAGGTACATACACCACAACTTTGCTAGGTGCATTTTTTCCATTGTGTAAAGAAAGTGATGTATCTCCAACTCCTTCAAAGGGAAGAGCACATTCATCTCCAAAAGTAATGAATTAGTTATGGGTAGGTTGAATCTTTTTCAACCAATACTTCCTTCCTATCATGTGTTTATTTTCCCCTAATTCTATATACCAACAATATTTATATTGAAAATTTACTTGTTTTATTCCATACAATGTATTATTGTTATGATCTTGTTGATCCCTTTGATTTGTATGTCTAATTCTTTGATAGCAATAATTTGTAGAATAAGCCAATTTTTCATAATAGTCACACCCTTGTTGGTTGTTGGTTTGATTTTATTGTTGTTGAGGCTTATAATTTGAGGTCTTCTATTTTGATGACCCTTTTGGGGAGGTCTTGATTGCCATCTTGGCTATTGATGTGGCTACTACTATGGTTTTTGATGGTACTGCTTTGTTTTTTGTTGGTACTGTTATGGCTACTAATGTTGTTGATATGGCTAAGACATCTATTTGTCTCTTTGATGTTGTTGATGTGGATCCTTTTTGGGTATATGCTAAAAATTTACCTTGGTGACAACGATTTTTGTTGTAGAATCAACTAAGGAAGCAATTTGGTTGAGGCAACTACTTAATGATATTGATTTACTTATATATGGTCCAATGCACATATATTGTGATAATAAAAGTACCATTAAGATGGTCCAACACACATATATTGGTCAAGTATGCAGTATTAATGATAACTCCTTAAAAAAAAATTGATAATGCAGCAGCAACTGGCATAAATTTGGCCCTGTTTGTGATGGTCTAATTCATCCTCTAAGATACTCCATCTTGATGAAGTGTATAAGGAGTTGTAAATTCCCTCATTATATCATGACTCTTACAAAGACTAAAAAAATATTTGGAGATGTATTATCCACCTTTATCTATCAATGGTTGAAAAACATGGAGGTAAACCAATTTCTTGATCACGGTGCAACATGCGAGGCATACGCTGATGTTGGCTTCCAAATCAACTAGAATAAAAATATATTGATTGGTTGCAAGCAATGTAACTTTTTACTTATGGTGTTTCTCAATCAACATAAGGCTACTCTCAAGGGGCAACACATGGTTGGGCCATGCAAAAAAAAAAATTAAAAGAACTCTATAAAAAAAGGCTCTATCCTTTTATTTTTTAAATAAAAAACTTTCTAAATAATATTTTCCTTTTCTTTTGTAGGTGACGCCCTCTGCTTTGAGCTATTCTAGGGTAAACATGAAATAAACACACAGGAATATCCGTAATGAGTTGGGGACGATAGCCACAAGGAGAAATCTCCTACTTAGATTTTTTTTAATTTTTTATTAAAAAAAATCAAAATGCAAGCCTACATAAAAAAAAAACATTCTAAAAACAAAACCAACAGATATAGGAAAAAAAAGATAGGTTGAGAGATCAAAAACTTGACCAATAGGACATCAATATTTTATCTAAACTTATTGGGTGAGCTATTGCATTAATAATGGATACTACAAACTCAATGTGTTGATAGAATGACTCATGGAGACTTGATTGTAATATACACAAAATGGGTAAAACTCAAATAACATTCTAAAATAATCTATTGGAAAGATTTCTCATCCCCTATATAAACCTGATTGGCCTGAGGGGAGAGGATACTTTATTTGATTCAACATAACATGGTGTATCTCACTATTCTGATACCAAATGTTGGTTCTAAACTATTTCTAATATAACCACATATAACTTGGAGATAAAACATAACTCAACCATGGAGGCAAAGACAATAGGCAACAAATTGATTTGAATAAACTCAAACCTCAAAGTATTTCACATATTATCATGCCTTTATAATATAAAGACTGGTCATACATGTCACCATACAAATTACATGTTTCATGTGGAAAGAACACATGTCAAGTGCAAAAAAATAAAGGTACACATTATAATTTTTAACAATTCTAGATATCCATAATACTGATATAAATGGAGTAGTATACCTATTCCTACATATCATATCATTCCACTAACTTCAAAAATATTTCATCCTTGAAATGATACAAAACCAAATAGTATGTTCTTTGTTTCATTGATGACAACTAGTACCATTCTTGATAATCCATTTATCTAATTGAAATATTAATTATTGATGGCCACTTATGATACCATGCATTTGTTGTGTCACTCTAATAAATATTAATTCTTCTTTTATTTTATGTGCTTGTTATGTCACTTTAATAGCCAATCTTGATCATTCATCCATCCAAGTAAAATCTTAATTGGTGATGGCCACCTATGATACCATGCATTTGTTGTACCACTATAATATACATTAATCCTTATTTGTTTTTATGTACTTGTTATGCCACTCTAATAGCCATAATGATTGTTGCTTTGATTCCATGTAGCTATTGGACCACTATAATATCCTTAATGATTTTTCCTTTAGTTCAATGTTGTCGGTAGACCAACCTAACTTCTATAATTAAAGATCTATTTTACCATGTATTACTATAGTTTATGTCTTTCTAATTCCATGTAGATCCATTATATTTTTGGTACCTTCATAGTTATTACTTATGGTGGTGTCAATGGCGATATGCTACAACCTTATCTAGATTTTTTGTTTCCTTTGTCTCTTCAACCTTTTATTCATCTATTATTTCTTTTGTATGGTCTTCCTTTGAGTATTCCTAGTGCTATTTTTTATATATCCTTAATTCGGTTCTTTTTTATTTTATAGTGGTACTTCATATTAAAGTTTTCATCACTTAACGACCAAGGCTAACATTGTATGATATACTTTTATGTAATCCTAAGAGCAATCATTGTATAATATATTTGACTATTATTTATTTATGTCATATGTGTCATGGTTAACATTATCAATGATAATCCTTTAATTTATAACGTGTAATCAACCTAAAGCCTACTTCTTATGTTGGCTTAGGTGAACATGATTATGTATTTGAGGTTTTGGTATTGTTATAAATGCCCTCCATTCACTCAATCCATTACATTGGATTGTTGTCATTATTATATATAAATAATACAATAATTATTTGGTACTCAAGGGAACACTTAATTTATGTCTATCATTTTTCTTCTTTATCATTTTTTACTTTTCGTATAAGATTTGAGCAAATGGATTGCTTTTGTTCATTGTTATAAATTGGAGTGAAACTCAACATGGTATCAAAGTTGGCATGAAGCAATAATACTTGGTGGCACAAAATGTTTATTCAAAGCATTTGATTCTTCCTCTAAACTATAGGTCAAATTACTTCTCAAAGGTTCATACACATTTCCTACATAAGTCGCAAAGAGGAATTTTCCATCTATTTTCACTATCTATTATTCCAAATATTATGGATAATTTGTGCCTACTCCACCTTATACTCAATTTTTATTGATAATTATTGATAATTATTGATAATTATTGATAATTATTGATATTTATTATGTACATTAAATTAATATGTAGCGATGACATGACATTGAAGGAATAATTCTCAGCAAACCAATTTTTATATCTTCTCTAGTTGAAATCTTATATGATAATCCCATATATGAAAAAGAAGGAATACACTTTATTTAACATACTAAAGCTTTACCTCTAAGGTATTGTATGTTATGGACTATAGGTTTGAATTTATGCTTGATGTTTTTTTTTCTATTTATTATAGAAAAAGTAGATGAAAATTTTAAAATCTCTCACCTTTGTTCTAGTTTGAAGGCTTGGCAACATGGAAAACTAAGTGGTCATTTATATATTTGTAAATTATTATATTAGGTTTGAGATATATTACCTATTTTTTCCAAATGGTACTCCTCATTATGATAAGATTGAGTAGAATCAAATATAAAGCTATCAACATTTGGGACACCATGGCATGTGTAGCTTAGCAAAACATGCTAAGAAAATAAAGGTGTTAGGACGTAGTAGGTTTTATGCTTAAATAAATTAATAAAATAAGTATTTTTAAGCACATTTTCATTGGGCACTATGGCATCCTAGTATTTCCTCTAAGTAAATATGGGCTAAGCACCTCATAAGAACCATCAACATATTTGCCCGTACCAGATCTCTTATTCATGAAAGACTCAAGTTAAAATACACACACATATTTTGGCACTTAAGGATTGATGATGTGGATTCCTACATGACATGGTTATTAGCATACCATCCCTTCATGTCACCAATAACTTTTTACTTATCCATATATATATATATATATATATCTACATATATATGTGTGCATTTGTAGAACTACTCATCCAATAAAAATTTTATGTGTTAAAACTATTTTTGCTGAAGATATATAGTGACAAATAGATGGAAGATTCTCAGTGGTAAGCATTGATGGATTAGTGAGTGCTAGGTGGAAAATTATTGTTTGATAAAATGGTTATAAGTTTTATGGGGCTAATGTTTTTAATTTTGTAATATTATTAAGATATAATATTTTGATGCCATAATTTTTGCATATAGAAGCATTTTGAGCCCTTCTTTTCAAATCACATGGGTTATTTAGCTCTTCACATTGGTGACATTAATCCAAAGACCTGTTATAGTGTTAAGGGTTGAATTGTGTGAGATGGATCCTCAAGTTTATGTCCCTTGTATCAATTGATGAAATGATCACATATGGTTGACTCAAATGACCAATTTATTACACAATAATAACTAAAGGTGCATCTTCTAAGAGTAGAAATTAGTGACCCTTGAAGATAAAACTTGCTAGCATAAGAAAAAAATTCTTGGTCTATTATCCTTTTTGATTGAACAAACATTATCATTTTACGTTAAATATAAAAATAAAATGATCAAAGTATGATCAAAATTGCATGATTTATTTGAAAATAAAATATAGTTGAATTCATTCACTTGGAACTAAATTTTGCTTCCATAAAATGGATTATTTTAAAATTTCAAGGAGTATATTACAAAATTTAATGTATTATGAGTAGATATTAAAATTTCTAGGTCAATAAATATGATGTAGAATGTGCTAAGTGAAGAGAAATAACACCCTAATAAACAAAATCTAGAAAAGTAGTAAGTGTAGAATCAAAAAGAAAAAAAATAGAGAAGAACACATTACACAAGAATTTATCTTGGGAAACCCTTTTAGGAAAAACCTAGCAAGAATATCTCCTTATTGTATAAACTTGACCATCTCCAATACAATAATATCCTTTCGCTCACTTTTTTCTTGCAATTACATTTCTTGCAAATTCATTACCAAACCCTCATGCAAGTGTTGTTTTATATACCAACAACACAAGAAGAGGTTTTACAATACCATGGGTGCAAAACCATGAGCCAAAATTACATTAACCCAAAAACACCCATATGGATCTAAAAAATAGCTTAAACCCACAACCCAACCCAATCCCAAACCCCAAAAAGGATAGGGGTAGAGCATAAAGTCCTTTTATAGTTAGCCCCACTTGAATAACATGGAAAAAATTACATAAGTCCAAATTTCTCTCACTTGTTGAATAATTTCCATAGGGGATAAAATTTATCATTGTCAACTATCAAGGGCAACCATGCCCATAGATCTTCTACACTAAGAAATTTTTTGAGTAGGAACAACATTTGTTAATGAATCACTAGTATGCTTCTCTATATCAACTTTCTCCAACATCACTTGATTCTCTTCAACCATATCTCTCACAAAATAGTACTTGATATCAATATGTTTTGATTGATCATGAAAACTAGGATTGTTTGCCAAAAATATTACACTCTAATTGTCATTGTCAATTATCACAACCTTCGCCTTAATTCCAACTATTGAACATAGCATCTATAGCCACACTACTTATTTACAAACATGAGTTACTGGAATGTACTCTTCTTTTTTAGTGGACAAAGCAACAATTGATTACTTTTTACTCATCCAACTTATTGCCCCTTCAAATAGCCTGAACACGTAAGCACTCATGGATCTTCTCTTGTCAATATCTTTGGCCCATTCAACATCTACAAATATGTCATCAAAAAAAATTCCCAAACCTAGTTTACCCTAAATCAACCCAATATTTTTTTTGAACTACTATAAATTCATAAGAGTTGACTGAGTTCTTTCTCCAATGAAATATAGACCTAGACTCTAGTAATCCTTTTCTAGAGATGATTAACTCAAGACCCTCATCTATGAGTCACGATGAAGCCTAAGTATGCATCCATCCCTACTTCTCCACATGTCTATTTGTGAGAAGTATTGGTGCAATTCTTTTCCACTTCGACTACCTTGAATCCCTTGCAAGATAGTTGGTTCTCCTTCCATTCCATTGAAAGGAAAAGCCCTAGTATTTACCCTTGCACAAGTCCTTTAGTTCAAGAGTTCTAGGACACTAGTCTTTTCTTTTTATGCAAGTCTTTTAATGTAAGAGATCTATGGACATAGTTCTCTACTCTTTTTCACAAGTATTTTAGTGTAAGAGTTCTGTGGAAATGCACTAATCACTACTCTCTACACAATTCCTTTAGTGTAGGAGTACTAAGCATCGTCTACATCAAATTGACCAACTCTTTTCCCAAAAGGATCCCTTACCTAGTATCTAAAAAAGAGATAGTCAAACTCCCACTAGTTTCCATTCCCAAAAACTATACTCATTAGTGATATTAGTTACACGAGAACGAGTCAGGAAATTTCTTCATTATATCTTCCCATTTTAAAGATATATCCTTTTAACTAAATAATCAACCGATCAACAATTCATATCTAATTAGTGAGTAGTGGATATTCATTGATAATAGACGCCATCCGAATGTGCCTTATAACCAATTGTCCTTATTCAATTACAGGGTAAAGGTTATAACAATTATTCCTACATAACACATCAATAATCTCAGGTGTAATCCTATAACTCAAGCTTCAAAGGATTAAATTAAATGAATTAACTAATCAAGCTAAGTTTCAATTATTCCAGATAAAACCCATATGTCACTCGCGAATGCTCAAAAATAAATCTTTGAGATAATAAACCAAACACCAACATAACATATATACATCATTACACCATGGCCAAGTTAAGCTCAAAATGACATGATCTTGTTTATCATTCTAAAATTGTTCAAGAACTATCCAATCAATGCAAAGGATTCCAAGTCAATATTACTGGCAGTGCATCAATAGACAACCCATAGATATGTATATACAAAATATTCATCCATGAGATGACTCTCTCTATAGAAGAGTTACATTATGGCAATCAAAGTTCAACTGCCATCTACCATTTGAATAGGGCCATTTCATCTTCTAGCTGGTGGTCATCGAGCACCAATATCTCCTCATAGAGATTAAATCCCTCCATAGCTAAGGTCATCCCCATGTTTGCGCCATTACATAGAGCCTCATTGAAACATACTCAAGTTGCACATGAGGTTGTAACCATACCAACACCCATAGTACACTTCGGTTGCAGTTCACCAAAACCAACTGAGAAAATATTATCTTATAAAAGGGGATCAGAGATTACTCCTTAATTTTTCAAGAATTCCCATCATGCATTCATACTAAATCTCAAATTCTATCCATTCTTTCTGATATTCTCAAATAATCATCCAAAATCAATGTACGAATCTCTCTAAATTTTATCAATAGCAATGATAAAACAATGCATTCATTATACACATTTATTTCAAAAATATAATTCCATATATAATAAAATGCAATAGAAGGCAATATTTCTCTTTTCAAACATCTAATAAATTACCATTCTTCAAGAATGCACAGACAAACCTAAAATTTATGATTTGTTTTCAATTCTAGCTACTCAACAAATATAGAAACTGAGCATTTCCAATATAATCATTCAAAATCAAGGATCCAATTCCAATTCAATTGTCTCCTTTTATTCTATCAACAACAATGATAAAACATGCATTCATTATACACATTCCTTACAGACATAGAGTTTTAGGTATAATCAAATGCAACAAAATGTAATCATTCTCTTTTCAAATGACTAAGAAATTACCATTCTTTAGGAATTCACAGACAAACCTAGCCTTTATGATTTGTTTCAATTCTAGCTACTCAACAAAAATAGAACCCGAGCATTACCATGTATCTTTTGTCCTATCTGCTAAGATTACCAAATCATTCATGGCAATGGTAGAACATGAACAAATAAAAATAGATATACTTAATGCCTCCACTATTCCAAATCCTATGCTAACATTGTTGACCACTACCATTTTCTATAGCAAGGAGATCATTAGAAACACTACCCAATGAAAATCAAACATTAGTTCCTTCTCCCAACAGCCATAACATGGCGTCCAATTTCCAATGATGATACCAAGTTCACTACTGGAGACTAGGAAGGACGTATTTACTAATAGGGTTCACTAGGTATGTTCGTATGGTAGCACTAAAAGTTTTGAAACACAGAACGTTCCTATAAAATGAGAGTAAACTATTGGATATATTTTCTATCAATGTATAAGATATAAAACATAGTATTTCTCTTTCATTTAAATAAATGTCAATATTATATCCTAACCACATTTTATCTCACATAAACACATTTTCTAATCATTAATTCATTATAATATTTAGCGGAGTAAGATACAACATTTTATTTACTTACCAAAATCGATCGCTCGATGTATTCATGCCTATGCTACTCAAAACTAATATTCTAGAGCCCCTCCACAATCTAGAAAAATGTTTTTTTTCATGCCAATCCTCCTTATTTCCTTCCTTCATTCCTCTTTTCCTCTGGTGTACCCACTCTAGCCTAACTCTCATGCATTAGCTTCCAACATTCCTTAACAACCCACTTCGTTGCATTTCTCCACAAGAAATCCAACGAGCACACCATTACCAGTTTTCCATATTCTTACAATTAATACTATGAGTTCTAAAATAGTCAAGAGTAAAGCACATACCGAAACAACAAAAGAGAAATCATTTCAAAACTATTCTTTGTTCTTTGTTGTTATTTCCTTATTATCCACTATGGTAATAATATCAACCAACAATTGTTATTTTACCTTATAATATTTCATTATAAGAAAACTATTAACCAACAATTGTTCTTTTAACTTATAAGATTTCATTATAAGAAAACTATTAAGCAACAATTGTTCTTTTACCTTATAATATTTCATTATAAGAAACTACTATATAACACACAAATGCAACTAAGCAATTTTATGATATGCATCTTCATGAAAAGGGACATTCATTCATGTTGCCTCCCCATAATTTTTGATAATTAACCCATCACATCATTTTTCCAAGGTATTCTTTTCTCAGTGATTACTCTTTCTACGAGCATAAATGAACTTTTTCCTATCAAATTGTACTTTTCATTAGCAGCAACATGTTCTCACATAAAATGCATGTTTCTCAAATCCAAACATGAAATTATCCCTCATCGTAAAAAGGATTCACATCTCATATTTCTATAAGAAAAAAGTAATTTGCATAATAAAACTGATATAGTCAGTCATTCCATCCATAAGCAATATAACAAAATATAAATCCATAAAAATAGAAGGTCTACCAAGGGTGGGATCATGAAATCCTTCCCCCTTAGGCTTAACACAATCCTCTATGTATCATCATAGCATAAATATTAAACAAATATTTACATTGCATCCTCAAATAGAAATGGAAAATATTTTTGCATGTCTGCTACTTTCTCTTAAGTAGCATTTCTTTCATAATAATGATCCCATTGGACCTCGCATTGATCCAAGGTTCCTTTCCTTATTGATTTGAATTGAAACTCAAGGATCTTTATTGGTCAAACCCCTATAGCCTCAGGATTCACCATCTACAAAAAAGAAAAATCCCACACATGCTCAACATTAGAAACATACTTCTTAAGCAAGGAAACATGAAAGGTGCTATAAATTTTAGATAGATTGGGTGTTAAGGGAAGTCGATATGCCAAGAATGATATTTTATATGATTTCAAAGGGTCCTACAAAATGAATATCAAGCTTTGTGTACTTGATAGCACTCTTCATCGGTCTCACCCTCAAGAACACTCTATCATCAACAACATACTCTCTGGGTGATCTCTTAATATCAACATAACTTTTATGATGGTTTGCAGGTTCCTTCAATATTTCTCTGATAACCCTTAACTATTGTACCATTTCTTTGACCATGCCTAGTCCAAGTGTAATTCGATCTTATATATTATCACAAGACAATGGTATCCTACACCTTCTACCATACAAAGATTCAAATGGGACCATGCCTAATTTTGAATTATGACCATTATTGTAGGTAAATTCTACTAGATGCAAGTAATCCTTCCAATAAGCTTTTCTATTCATACAGTACATGTGAAGCATGTTCTCTAACACTTGGTTCACCCTTTTAGTTTGTTCATCAATTTATAGGTGATAAGCCAAATTTATGTTCAACTTAGTGCTAATGGCTTGGTATAAGGCTTGCCAAAACTCAAATATGAATCTCGAGTCCCTATCTGATATAATTACCTATGGAAATCCATGAAGGCAAAATATTGTTGGACATTTTGAGTCCCTAAGTCAAAGTTGTCATTGATATCACCATTGATGCCACCATATGGAGTCATCATTAATACCAAGATTTTAGAAGAAAATAAAGACAACAAATACGGTCATTTGATATTCAAAGAAAGCAGAAGTTGGAGTGAAACAATGCAAAAGACAAAAGTTAAAAAGGAGTGGTAATATTTATTTTATAAATTATTTAAATTCAGGATGAATTTAAATTTTATAAATAAATATTATAATGGTTAGAAGTGCCATAGTGAAAACCCAAATAAAATAATTGTAATTTTTATTACAATATTTTATATTGCCAAAGTGGGTTTATAAAGTCTAAAAATATCTAAACCCAAAGGTTGGGTTTAAAGGTTTAAGACCAAATATTATTTTAATAAATCCAAAGGTTGGATTTAGAGTTTTAAACAAGGCAAAGTTTATTTTCGAAGGGAAGCAACGATGTCATAAAATTCAAAGGGAAGCATCAATGTCATAAGCCAAAGGGAAGTGTGGACGCTGTTTGATTTAATTGAAATGCATATTAATACCATGCCAAAGTTGTTTCTAAAATTATCCTTGCTCAAATTTGAAGAGAAGCGCATACAAATGAATGTAGAGCTCGTGTTGAATTTGTGTGAATTTTGTGGTTTGATTTTACAACAAAAGAGACAAAAGATAGTGCATTGTGTTGTTGAATGCCAACAAGGAACCTTGGCCTAGTGGCAAGTGGGCAGCAAGCTTACGTTTTGGTGTGCACGGTGGTTAGTGTTTGAATCCCATGGAAGTCTTTTGTGGATGTGTTGAAGGTGCCAATTCTAAGGTGCATAAGTTTTGCAAGGCAAGGAAGGGGAGTTGAAGCATGTGGTGCTTCTTCCCTCCCAACGAGCTAGTAGCTTGTGTGGTGGTTTGCATCGTGGGCAAAGACTTGTGAAGGTTACGTTGAGAGTTCAAAACTCTTCAAAGGAAAAGGTACATTTTGTGTTTTATTTTATTGATGCCTAAGTTGGAGGTATAAGGTATTTGGTGATTAAATTCTTTGATTTGTGATAAAGGTTTGTAGTTGAGAAATATCATTAGGAGATATAAGGAGAATTTTGTTTTTGATTTTCAAGTCTTAAATTTTGCTATTGTGGAATATTGAAAGGTTAAGACTTTGTGGGTTGTGTGTTATTTCCAATAAAGGGTTTTTGATTATTGTGAGGATATTGCTTATTGTTAAGTTGGAGTGATAAGGTGTAATTGTGATATTATTTTTGTGATATAAAAATTATCCTCTAACCCTTATTGAGTTTTTCAAAGAAGTAATTGTGAGTGTGGCATATTTGTAAGGACTACTCTTAAAGAAAAGGTATGGGTAAAATTATTCTTTGTTGAATTATATGGTTGGCTTGATTGAAAATTAAGTTTGGAGTGAAAATGATTTGATTAGGGTTTCCTTTTCAAAAGTGATTGAGTTAATGCTTCAAGGTTTTTTGGATTGTGAGTTGTGATTAAACCTTGTTTGATAAGCATTGTTGTTTAGACCATTGGTTGAGTGAAGTACTTTGAGTTAATGCTTCAAGGTTTTTTGGATTGTGAGTTGTGATTAAACCTTGTTTTATAAGCATTATTTTTTAGACCATTGGTTGAGTGAAGTACTTTGATTTTATGCTTCAAGGTTTTCTGGATTGTGAGTTGTGATTAAAACTTGTTTGATAAGCATTATTTTTTACACCATTGGTTGAGTGAAGTACTTTGAGTTAATTTTTCAAGGTTTTCTAGATTGTGAGTTGTCATTAAACCTTGTTTGATAAGCATTTTTTTTTAGACCATTGGTTGAGTGAAGTACTTTGAGTTTATGCTTCAAGGTTTTCTAAATTGAGAGTTGTGATTAAAACCTTGTCTTATTAGCATTGTTGTTGAAGCCAATTGGTTATGCAAAGAACTTGAACTTGAGTTAGAAAATAACATGAGTATCATTGCCATGTGAGATTTTGTTGTTGAGCATTGTTGGAAATATTTTGAGTCGGTTGATACATGGTTGGACTAGGGTTTGTGAGAAAGGGTTGTTCCTTGAGGTGATTGGTTGAGTAGAGTTGATCAAGCCTAGTCAAGTGAATGCATGAATTGGTTGAGTAGAGTTGATCAAAATATTCTATATTCTGATTTGAGTTGAGATTGAGCTTTGAGAGTAGAACATATTGAGTCTCTAAAAATTCTCTTTATGCTTCTATGAGATTGAGTTGAGATTGAGAATTGAGTATACAATATATTGAGTCTTTAAAAATTCTCTTTATGATTCTATGAGATTGAGTTGTGAAAGTGATTTAATATTGAGTATATGACATATTGAGTCTCTAATAATTCTCTCTATGATTCTATGTGATTGGACAAGTTCTATGTGGACTTGTTAAGCTGATTTGAGGTAAGTATTTGAGAAGGCTTATGGATTGATTTTCTGTGAGCTTTTGTGGAAGCTTGGAATGCATATTTGAGCAAGTCCTAGAGAGGACTTGTTGAGCATATTTGGACAAGTTCTGAGTGCGCTTGTTGAGAAGATTTGGACAATTTTTGAGTGATCTTGTTGAGAAGATTTGAACAAGTTCTGAGCGATCTTGTTGAGAAGATTTAGATAGGTTCTAAGTGGACCTATTGAGCATATTTGAGCAGGTTTTGAGTGGACCTGTTGAGCATATTTGAGCAAGTTCTGAGTGGACCTGTTGAGCATATTTGAGCAGGTTCTGAGTGGACCTGTTGAGCATATTTGAGAAGATTTTGAGTTGACCTATTGAGCATATTTGAGCAAGTTATGAGTGGACTTGTTGAAAATATTTGAGTAGGTTATGAGTGGATCTATTGAGCATATTTGAGCAGGTTTTGAGTGGAATTGTTGAGAATATTTGAGAAGGTTCTGATTGAACCTATTGAGCAGATCTTTGGAGGTGATAGAGCAGAGAGGACAGATTCTCCAGTGGGTAGAGATCCATCAGCCAGGACATTAAGGATAGGTCTTTTGAGTGAGTACAAGAGTCTTAAAGTGGATAGATATCCATAGTCAGTGCAGTGGAGGAAGTATCTTCTAGAGTTTCACCAACTAGAAAATAGGATAAGGAGTTATCCTATGGAGAGAGATCCACAAACCAAATTTAGGGGATCAACATATCCTTTGGACTAAGGTCCATAAACATTGTAATAGGGAAAGTATTCGTATGAGATTATTGAGAAATATTTAGAAGAAATATTTTCTCTATGGAGGTAGCCCACATTGGGTGAACCACATTAAAATTGGTGTCTCTATTATGTGTGATGATTTATGCATTGCTTTGGTTATTGCTATTGATATTGCCATTGATTATATTGATTAATACTATTTGGGAAAGAAAAGTAAAAAGTGGTCTTATAATTTTCACCTTCTCATCTCAGTATAAGTTGTGTTCTTCAAATATTTCTTTGGAAAATCTATTAGCCACAATCATGACATCATCCTTGGTGCTCTCGGGTATAAAGTGCGCAACCTTGGTCAGTATGTCAACCACTACTAGGATTACATCATGTTGGAACTTGGTCTTAGGCATCCCTACTATGAAATCCATTGAAATCACTTGCCATTTTTACATAGGTCACATCATGTGGGTATAACAAACCAATAGGATGTCTATGTTCTACTTTTACATTTTGGCACTCGAGGCATTGAGTAACAAATTTAGTTATGTATCTCTTCATTCCTAGCCGTAAGAATATATTTTTCATATTCTCCCTCATTTTTTCTCCTCCTGTATGAGTAGAGTAGGGAGATCTATGAGCTTCATTCATGATCATATTCCTCATATAACCACTCCTAGGAATTACTACCCTATCCTTAAAACATAGAAAACCATCCTTGATGCTAAAATATTTGTTTTCATCTAGTTTCCTTTCCATATTTTCTTGGATTTGACTATAGTAAGCATCCTAAATTTGCATTTCCTTGACTTGTTCCATCAAGTCAACATGAATACGAGATAATACTACAATGTGTCTCCTTCTACTCAGAGCATATGTGACCTTATTCTCCTTTCCCTTAATGTATTCAATGCCAAAATCATATTCTATGAGAAATTCCATCCATATTCTCTATCTAGCATTGAGCAAGGGTTGGGTGAACATGTATTGTAGACTCTAATGATCTATCTTTAGCTCAAAGGGTATACCAACTAGATAATATTACCAACTCTTGAGAGAAAAAACTACAACTACTAACTCTAAATCATGGGTTGCATAATTAACCTCATGCTTTTTTAGCTTCCTTGATCCATAGGCTACCACTGCTTATTCTTGTGAGAGCACTCCTCCCAGTCCTTCTAGCGATGCATATGTACATACAAAAAAACTTCCCTGTAGATTAGGTATCTTTAGTATAGGAGGTGTAGTAAGCTTCTACTTAAGTAAATTAAAGGTTATCTCACATTTATCTATCCACTTGAATTCCTTCCCTTTCCTTTGAAGTTTGGTTATTAGTGAAGTGACCTTGGAATAGTCCTTCACATATTTCCTATAGTACCAAATTAAGCCCATGAAACTTTGGATCTTAGTTACATTCATTGGCAATGGCCAATTCAATATGGCTTCTATTTTCTTAGGATCTACAAAGATTCCCTCAATTGAAAAAAATGTGCCCTAAATATTTCACCTCTGACACATAAAACTCACACTTGGATAAATTCCCATACAACTACTTTTCCCTTAACAATTCTAGCACTATTCTAAGGTGTTTATCATGTTTTACCCTGTTTCAGGAATATATCAGAATGTCATCCAAAAACACTAGAACAAATCTATCCAAGTACTTTTTGAAGATACTATTCATCAGATTCATGAATTTTGCTAGAGCATTTATTAGACCAAAAGGTAAGATAGTAAACTCATAATGTCCATATCAAGTTTTAAAAGTTATCTTATGAGTATCCTCCTCTTGGATTCTCAATTGGTGATATCCTGACTTCAAATCAATCTTTGAAAATATTGAGGTATCCTTGAGTTGATCAAAGAGATCTTTAATTCTAGGTAAAGGATATCTATTTTTTATAGTTGCCTTATTTAACATCTAGTAGTCAATACATAATATTAAATATCCATCCTTCTTCTTTACAAACAAAACTAGTGCACCCCATGGTGACACACTTGGTCTAATTAGTCCTTTTTCCAATAATCCTTGAAGTTGTACTTTTAGTTCCTACATTTCTATGGGTTTCATTCTATAAGGAGCCCTATGGATAGGCTCTGTTCTAGGTTCAAGTTTGATAGAGAAGTCAAATTCCCTTTTAGGTGGTAATTTGGGTAAATATTTTAGAAATACATCCCTAAACTCTTGAAGAACAGGGTGTTTCCCAAACACCTCTTCCTTCTTCCCTTCCTCTATCTCATTTATCTTAACAATATATACCATTCCTCTTTTTTCTTATGGATTTATTGAGTTTCATAGCCGAAAGGATTTGAGGTTAGAAAGATCCTTACAGGATATTCACTCTACGAACAAGCCCATCAACATCTGAATATTCAACCCATCGATCCTAAAAATTAATCATTGCTTTATGCTCTTGTAGCCAATCCATTCCCAATACTATGTCAAAGGCATGCAATGGTGCAACATATAAATATCCTAAGGTCATTCCACTAGGTAAGGCAATTTTTGCCATAGGATAACACTGGTTCATAGAGTAGGTTTATCCCGAACCATACTCAACTTTCCACCCATGTGCCAAGATTCTTGGCCTTTCTATTATATCTTTAACTAAACTAGTGGAAATAAAGTTTTCTATAGCTCCACTATCAAATAATATTTTAACACTTTTACCAAAGATCTTACCTTTTATCACTAGTGGCATAGCCTAACCATATATATTTTGGTTTCCTATTGCTATGTAAATATGGTGTGTTGGTTACTTAGGTGCAGTTTCCTTGTACATTAGTTCCTTTCCTTTAGAACCCATCCCTAATTTTTGTGGACAATTGGTGGCATAATGTGATCCCTTACAAATGTAACATCCTTCTTTTGGTCTTGGATGTTCTTTTTGTCTCAACTCCCTTGTTGCTCCTTCTTTTGGTAGGTTAGTCTGTCTTTGTGGTGATCTATTTCCACTATTGCCATAATTATAGCATCTATGATTCCTTCCTCGAAACCTTCTTCTAAATTTTCCTTATTTTTTTCTTCTTTCTCATCCTGTCCTGTAACACTTTTAATTGATTGTTCATGCTCCCACTTCATGAAACCTGGACTATTTCTCTTCCTTAGTGCCTCTTTGCCTTGTTCATTTAACCCCTCATAGTCAAAATAAGGTTTGAGATATGTTTTAACTTTCCTTGCTAACTCATAGGCCTTTTGTAATGTTTTAGGTTCTCGCATGTCCACTTCTTATCCTATCCTAGGATCTACTCCAAGTATGAACTTGTGGACCTTCATTTTCTCAGTGTAAGCGTGCACATACTTCACCAACTTAACAAATTTTTGATAATATTTCTCCATTGTTCTAATTCCCTGATGAAGTTTAGTGAATTCATCAAATTTCTAGGAATAAAAATATTTCGTGAGAAATATTTCTTTGAAAGCTTTTACAAACTCTTCCCATTTTATGTCAACTAAAACCACTAGCTTTCGCTCTTCACTAAGGGTTTACCACCAAGCTAAACCATCTCCTTGAAAATATAATGTAGCATAAGATGTTCGAGTGCCTGAGGAGAAGTTCTTCATGTTACAATATATCTCTATATCCTTCAACCAAGCCTCGACCTTATCCCCATATTCCTCTCCATTAAACTTGGAAGATTTTAGATATTTCATCTCCTTGCCCAACTCAGCCTCCAATCAAACTCTTGCCAATTGTGCCTCTGTAAGAGGTTCATTTTCCTGTTCCCCTCTTGGGTTACCAGATTGTGTTTCTCGACTTAGCACAACATCCAACAACTATTTTTGGGTCTCCACCTGCTCATGAAGTAGAGCCACTATTTTAGTAATATTCTCTCTTTCATTAGGGTTTTTTGAACCATCATTAGGTGCTCTATTCTCTGCATTGGTTCCTCATGTCTGCCTTGTTGTTGGGATAGCAAATTCTCTTCTTCTTTATGGTGGCATTATTCTTGGCCACTCACAGAAGATACAATAGGAATTCATTAGCATTTAGCCCTTCAAATTGCTCTTCCTACTAATAATTGTTTATCCAAAACATCCTAATCAGTTTGGGTAAATTTGCTTCTATTAGTTTTCTTTATTTACTAATGTCTAGTATGTTTTCTATCACACACTAAAAACTAATTCTTGCACAGTGATCCAATTCCACTACGAACCATGCTCTGATACCAAATGTCATCACCCAAAATTCCCAAACCTAATTTACCCTAAATCAACCCAATATTGCTTTGAGCTACTATAAAATTCATAAGAGTTGACTGAGTTCTTTCTCCAATGAAATATAGACCTAGACTCTAGTAATCCTTTTCTAGATATTATTAACTCAATACCCTCATCTATGAGTCACGACAAAGCCTAAGTATGCATCCATCCCTACTTCTCCACATGTCTATTTGTGAGAAGTATTGGTGCAATTCTTTTCCACTCCAACTACCTTGAATTCCTAACAATATAGTTGGTTCTCCTTTCACTCCATTGAAAGGAAAATCCCTAGTCTTTACCCTTGCACAAGTCCTTTAGTTCAAGAGTTCTAGGACACTAGTATTTTCTCTTCATGCAAGTCTTTTAACATAAGAGATCTATGGACATAGTTCTCTACTCTTTTTCACAAGTATTTTAGTGTAAGAGTTTTGTGGAAATGTGCTAATCACTACTCTCTACACAATTCCTTTAGTGTAGGAGTACTAAGCATCATCTACATCAAAATGACCAACTCTTTTCCCAAAAGGATCCCTTACCTAGTATCTAAAAAAGATATAGTCGAACTCCCACTAGTTTCCATTCCCAAAAACTATATGCATTAGTGATATTAGTTACACAAGAATGAGTCAAAAAATTTCTTCATTATATCTTCCCATTTTAAAGATATATCCTTTTAACTAAATAATCAACCGATCCATAATTCATCTCTAATTAGTGAGTAGTGGATATCCATCGATAATAGATGCCATCCAAATGCACCTTATAACCAACTGTCCTTATTCAATTACAGGGTAAAGGTTATAACAATTATTCCTACATAACACATTTATAATATTGGGTGTAACCCCGTAACTCAAGCTTCGAAGGATTAAATTAAATGAATTAACTAATCAAGATAAGTTTTGGTGATTCCAAGTAAAACCCATATGTCACTCATGAATGCTCAAAAATCTATCTCTGAGATAATAAACCAAACACCAACATAACATATACACATCATTACACCATGGCCAAGTTAAGCTCAAAAATGATATGATCTTGTTTATCATTCTAAAATAGTTCGAGAACTATCCAATCAATGCAAAGGATTCCAAGTCAAAATTACTGGTAGTGCATCAATAGATAACCCATAGAGATGTATATACAAAATATTCATCCACTAGATGACTCTCTATAGAAAATTTACATTATGGCAATCAAAGTTCAACTACCATATACCATTTGAATAGGGCTATTTCATCTTCCATCTAGTGATCGTCAAGCACAAATCTCTTCCTCCCACAACTAAGGTGATCCCCATGTTTACGCCATTACATAGAGCCTAATTGAAATAGACTCAAGTTGCACATGCAGAAGTAACCATACTGATGCCCATAGTACACTTCAATCGTAGTTCATCAACACCAACCGAGAAAAGATTACCTAATAAATGAGGATCAAAGATGGCTCCTTACTTTTTCAAGAATGCCCATCATGCATTCATATTGAATCTCAAATTCTATCTATTATTTTTTATATTCTTAAATAATCATTCAAAATCAATGAATGGATCTCTTTAAATTTTATCAACAACAATGATAAAACAATGCATTCATTATACACATTTCTTTCAAAAATAGAATTCCAGATATAATCAAATGCAATAGAAGGCAATCGTTCTCTTTTCAAACATCTAAGAAATTACCATTCTTCAAGAATTCATAGACAAACCTAGCCTTTATGATTTGTTTCAATTCTAGCTACTCAACAAAAATAGAAACTGAGCATTGCCAATATAATCATTCAAAATCAAGGAGCAAATTCCAATTCAATCGTCTCCTTTTATTCTATCAAAAACAATGATAAAACATGCATTCATTATACACATTCCTTACAGACATAGAGTTTTAGGTATAATCAAATGCAATATAAGGCAATCATTCTCTTTTCAAACAACTAAGCAATTACCAAAAAACTTATTAATTACCATTCTTCAGGAATTCACAGACAAACCTAGCCTTTATGATTTTTTTCAATTCTAGCTACTCAATAAAAATAGAACCCGAGCATTACGAGGTATCTTTTTTCCTATCTTCTAATATTACCAAATCATTCATGACAATGGTAGAACATGAAAAAATAAAAATATATATAATTAATGCCTCCATTGTTGCAAATCCCATGCTAACATTATTTCCCACTACCAGTTGCTATAGCGAGGGGATCATTAGAAAAACTACCCAATGACACAAATTTTACTATTGGAGACTAGGCATGACATATTTACTAATAGGGTTCATTGGGTACATTGATATGGCAGCATTGAAATTTATGAAACATAGAATGTTCCTATAAAATGAGAGTAAACTGTTGGATGTGTTTTCTATCAACATACAAGGTATAAAACATAGTCTTTCTCTTTTATTTAACTAACTATCAATGTTATATCCTAACCATAGTTGATCTCACATAAACACATTTTCTAATCATGAATTCATTAGAAGCTTTAGTGCAGCAAGATACAACATTTTCTTTACTTACTAAAATTGATCGCTTGATGTCTTCATTCCTATGATGCACAAAACCAATCTTCCAAAGCCCCTCCACAATCCAACAAAATGCTTTTTCCACACCAATCCTCTTGATGGCCTTCCTTAACTCCTCTTTTCCTTCGGTGTACCCACTCTAGCCTAACTCTTGTGCATTAACTTCCAATGTTCCTTAACAACCCACTCCATTGCATTTCTCCACAAGGAATCCAATGAGCACACCATTACTAGTTTTCCACATTCTTACAATTAATACTATGAGTTCTAAAATATTTAGGAGTAAAGCACATATTGAAACAAAAAAGATAAATCATTTCAAAACTATTATTTATTCTTTGTTGTTCTTTCCTTATTATCCACTATGGTAATAATATCAACCAAAAATTGTTCTTTTACCTTATAATATTTCATCCTAAGAAAACTATTAACCAACAATTTTTCTTTTACCTTATAATATTTCATTATAAGAAACTACTATATAACACAAATGCAACTAAGCAATTTCATGATATGCATATTCATGAAAAAGGATATTCATTCATGTTGCCTCCCCATAATTTTTGATAATTAACCCATCACATAATTTCCCCAAGGTATTCTTTTCTCAGTGGTTACTCTTTCTACCACCGTAAAGAAACCTCTTCTTGAAAAAGTACACTTTTCATTAGCAGCATCATGTTCTCACATAAAATGCATTTTTCTCATATCCAAATATGGAATTATCCTACATCCCACAAAGGATTCACATCTCATATTTTCCATAAGAAACAAGTAATTTGCATAATAAAATTGATATAGTCAGTCATTCCATCCATAAGTAATATAACAAAACATAAATCAATCAAAATAGAAGGTCTGCCAAGGGTGGTGTCATGACAAAATACTTTTATATTTATAATATCATTGTCTCCAAATTTTCCTTCATAACATATAGCATAATATATAGTTCCATGCAAGTATCTAAAGATCCTCTTCATAGAAGTCTAATGTTCCTTTCCTGGATTGGACATATATCTACTAACTACTCCCACTACATGTGCAATATCAGGTCTAGTACAAACCATTGCATACGTCATATTACCCACAAGACTAGCATAAGGAACATGATGCATTTCTCCACTTTCCTCATATGTATTAGGACATTTTTTAGTAGATAACTTTTGACTAATCAGATATGGAGTACATATTGGTTTGCGATCATGCATCCTAAGCCTTTGTATTATCAAATCAACATATTTTATTTTATTTAACCATTAATTTCTATTTGAACGATCCCTTATTATTTCCATACCCAAAATAAATTTTATAGCACCCAAATCCTTCATGTCAAATTCAAAATATAACTGAAATTTTAGTAACTTTATCATCTCCTTATTGTTACCAATTAATAGAATGTCATCCACATATAATACAATAATAACAAAATTATCACCTTCTTTTTTGAAATATACACATAGATCTTCTTTTCTTTTTCCAATCCCAAGTGTCAAAACAAACCTATCAAAATTTTGTTTCCACATCCTTGGAGACTACTTTAACTTGTAAATAGACTTATTTTTATATTCACAAAACCCCTCCCTATGAGTATTCATATGAAAATAAGTTCCCGAGTCAATCATCCATGAGTCATGGTGTTCACTTGAGCATGCTACAACTATGAACATGTCCCCTGAATCTTTATTTGTGGTTTTTATTTTTGCAAATGTTCCTTCATAAACAGTTTTAGATTTGTAGTCTCTTTTATAATGTCCTATTTCACCACACTTCTAACATTTTCTTTTGTCAGGAGCAATAGATTCTCCCCTAGATTTTGATTTTCTTTCTCCCGGTTTATTTTTACTTCTTTCTTAAGAATGACCTCTCACAACCAAGGTATGCTTTTGAAGATAATCCTCATAATATTTTTCTCATTTTATTAGATAGGAATATTCCTACTATATGCTCTACTTTCAATTTAGAAGTAGGATTGGTGATAGCCATTACTAGGTTATCCTAGGAGTCATATAATGAATAAAGTAAAGTAATACACTTTTCCTATTCATCCATGTTTAAATATAAAAAATTTAATTGACTTACCATAGTATTAAAAGTATTTAGATGTTAAACCACAGAGTCACCATCATTCATCCAAAAAGAATACAAATTCTTTCAAAGAAAAAAATTATTTACCAGTGACTTTGTCTAATACAGTGCTCCCAAATTTTTGCATAATAACTTTGTCATGGCCTCTATCAATACATTCAAAAATATCAAATTAGATAAGAACAATCTAATAGAGCTCCTTGCTTTCCTATCAATATTTAGATATTTCTCTTCTATTGTTCCTATTGGTTTTACTCTCGATACAATAACCCAATAATATTTATCCACCAATAGATCCTCCATATTGAGTTTCTATAACTCAAACTCTATCCATTAAAAATTTTAATCTCTACCTGTGTGCTTCCTGTTATTTTTCCTTCACCCAGATTCTTCCATGTACTACTCCCACTCAAGAATTGATTTATTCTAGGGTTGAAACCCTTACTCTTCAAACAATGCTAAAAATAAGCTTTGATACCAAATTAAGAGAAATAACACCCTAATAAATAGAATATAGCAAAGCAATAAGTGCAAAAAAAAAAATAGATAAGAAGAACACATTACACAAGAATTTTTTTTTTGGTAAATAAAAGTCTTCATTAATTACCGGGTTTTGCAGGTTAACCCAAAACCTATTACAATATCCAGCATTCTGCTGAGATTGTATATCCTAGTCATCCTTGAAACTTTATTACCATAAATTGTGTTGAATCCCCTACAACACCTTACTAACAAGGCACACCCATACCTAAACATAATTGTAAACATTACTTACATTGACAGGAAATTGAAGTTTGGAACTTTGCACTTGTGAAACCTGTTGCTTGCCCATTTCCTATTCTCTATCGAAATCCTCCAAGGCTTACACCCTGTTACCTTCATTTCCAATTTGGTATGATTTAGAGGGAAACCCCATAGTTATTACTAGCTCCATGGGGAAATAACACCCATTCATATTTCCCCTTAACGGGTAGGTTTCTTTTCATGACTAATAATTTTTTCCACTTCACGTGGCACACCTTGTTTCCATATCACCAAACTACCAACATCAACACCTATGTTGGCTAATTTTTCAGTTGACCTGTTGGCCTCATGGTACACGTGACGAGCCCTCCTATTTTTTCTTGCCATAAAAAGGATTCTCACTTCATGGATGACTCCCTTGATTCTCCATGGAGGTTTTTTGCCATTGGTTAACAGGTTGATGATGTTCATCGAATCACCTTCAATCATCAAGTTACCTTGAGTTGCTTGGGCTACTTGCAACCCTCTCCAAAGGGCTCTAGCTTCTACTTCGTTATTAGTTCTGATTCCCAATGGTTCAGCAAAGGCCTTGACCAGATTTCCTTGATGATCCCTATTTATTCCTCCAGCTCTAGCTCTTCTCGGGTTCTCCTTGTCTGCACCATCAAAATTTAGTTTAAATCAACCATGGGGGGGTGGCTTCCAATAAATCCCATTTATGGAATTAGGCAAAGGAATGGAAGATTTTTCCTCAATACCTAAGGCCCGATCTAATTTTTTTTCTTGGGGAGGAATTAAGTGGTTCTCATCCACTAATGTGCTAAGGTTTTCTTTCACAAAGACAATAATCCTGTTGAGGATGGTTTTTGGGTTGTGAATGGTATCCTTAAAGGCTCTATGGTTCCTTTCTAGGCAAATATGCCAGATAAAATGATGCCAATAGATTTTCCATAGGTACTTAAGTTTTAGGCTAACAAAGGGTTGAGGCCATTGATGGAACACTTTGAATATAAGAGCAGGCTTAACCCACGAGATCCTAAAGGCTTGTAAAAGTTCATCTAGGATGGACTCCACTACCGAACACTCCAAAAACAAGTGTTGGGTTGTATCCCATCCTGCCTTGCACATGTAGCAATGGTTAGCAATAACTATACCTTTGGATTACATATTGTCCATAGTGAGTATTTTTCCTTGAATCACCAACCATGAAAAAAATGATATTTTAGGAATTAATCCTTTGATCCAAACCAAACTCGGTTGAAATTGTTGACCTTCCACATTGAGAAGCAAATTATAGGCAGACTTAACTATGAAGTCACCACTTTCAGTCTCAGCCCAGACAATGTGATCTTCATCCTCTCTAGAGGGAATAATTTGTTGAGTTAAAATGTTATAAAGCTCTTCAGACTCCACTTCAAAACCCTGTACTCTAATGTGTTTCCACCTGTTGATATTTATATCCTGCTACATATAATTTGAAATCTTCCCAATATGTTGCTCCATATG
This sequence comes from Wollemia nobilis, assembly GCA_028583015.1. Taxonomy (NCBI): domain Eukaryota; kingdom Viridiplantae; phylum Streptophyta; class Pinopsida; order Araucariales; family Araucariaceae; genus Wollemia; species Wollemia nobilis. The sequence continues at coordinate 30,966,887 of JAQPPZ010016892.1, read as the reverse complement.
CTCTTGAATCCTAGACAAACGAGGATTCTGGGATAACTCCTCAGCTCTCACCTGCCGATCCTTCCAAAAGTCTATTGTTTGCCCATTTCCTAGAATCCATCTAAGACCTTTCTTGACAAGGTCCCTTCTCGTGAGGATTGCCTTCCAAAAAGCAAACCCCCTACTTGCTAAGTTGTCATTAAGGAAGTTCACACCTTGGAGGTATTTCCTCCTAACTATGGTAGTCCATTCATTATCGACCTTAGTCAATAACCGCCATGCTTGTTTGGCTAACAGAGCTGTATTGAGATGAGCAACTCTCCTCAATCTTAAACCCCCATCAGCTTTAGGTTTGCAAACCTTGTTCCAACCTACTAATTGGATCCTTTTCTTATCTTCAGTCCCTGACCAGAGAAATTTTTTTTGAAGCTGCTCAATTTTGTGATACACCTTTCTAGGAGCTCTGAACACTGATAGGAAGTAAACGGGTATACTTTGAAGTGAAGCCATAGTTAAAACTACTTTGCCTGCTTGAGATAACAGATGTCATTTCCAACCTGCTAGCTTTTTTTGGATCCTCTCCAGAACTATGTTCCACATTGATCCTTCAGGTTTCCTCGTAAATAAGGGAAGACCTAAATAGGAGGTGGGAAGGGATGCAATCTGACATTCCATGATCCTTGCTATGTTTTTTTTCCTAGGAATGGGGGTATTGATGAAATAAATTTTGCTCTTATTAAAATTCACTTTCTGTCTAGCCGCTTCTTCATACATTATGAGAATATTTTTAATCCTTCTTGCCTCAACCACAGAAGCCAAAGTCAGTAGCAATGTATCATCAACAAATTGCTGATGTGTCACCGGGGTAGTTAGTGATGTGGCCTTGATACCAGATATGAGTCCAGCTATCGTTGTTGCCTTAATGGTTCTTCCCAAGGCCTCAGCTACGATGATGAACAACATAGGACTTATGGGATCTCCTTTTCTTAGACCACATTTGATTTGAAAAAAACCTGTAGTGGACCCATTAACCAAAAATGAAAAACAAGGCTTAGAAATACACTCTCTTATTAACTTGACCCATTTCATGTTGAAGCCAAATTTTAATAAAAATACCTCTAGGAATTCCCAATTTATCTTGTCATAAGCTTTGTTCATGTCTAACTTTAAATCCATGACTGCTTTTTTGGTCTGAGTGGATGTATGAAGAGCCTCATGAATAGTAATAACTCCATCTAAGATTGATCTTCCTTGTACAGAACTTCCTTGACTTGGATCAATGATAACTAGTAGAACTTTCTTCAAACAGTTGGCTAAAACTTTGGAAAGAATTTTATAGGATATATTACATAGGCTAACCGGCCTAAAGTCAGCCATAGTCTTGGGTTTGGGGCCTTTAGGGATCAAAGCAATGAAATTTGAATTGAAACCCCTTGGAATATGATTTGAACTTTGGAACTCCTTGATTGCAGCAATAACTTCTGCTCCAACAATATCCCAACAAACTTGGAAAAACTATGGTGAAAACCCATCTGGCCAGGAGCTTTGTAAGGATCCATGTTAAACAAAGCCTCCTTGATCTCATCATATGAAAAATATGTTGTGACTCGTTAATCATTTCATCAATGAGTTGTGGAATGAATTTAAGGAGAGAGTCCTTTGCTTGGGCATTACAGGCCCGTTCTTCACCCAATAATGAACTAAAAAAATTAACAGCCTTGTCTCTGATATCCTGAATGTTTTGAGTTGAGGATCCATCCATATTAGTTAAATTTCTAATATTATTGTTGCTTCTATTGCTCAATGTGGTAACATGGAAAAAATTTGAATTAGAGTCCCATTCCTTTAGCCATAATGCCCTTGATTTCTGCCTCCAATACATCTCCTCACAAGCTAAAATATTATAAAACTCACAAAGGGTTTCCTTCTCTTCAGTCCTTGTCGCCTCATCATAGGTTCCATTTTGGATTTTGCTTTCTATTATTCTCATTTTTTCCCCCACTGCTCTCTTATTCTCAAAAATATTTCCAAAGACTTCTTTATTCCATATTCTAAGGTTGTTTTTCACCATCTTAAGTTTTTGAGATAGTTTGAAGGAAGCACTTCCCTGGATAGGCTGCTTCCACCATTCCTCCATTTGTTTCTTGAAGTATGGATGTTTAACCCACATTGACAGAAATCTAAATAGCTTTTTAAAGGAGTTAGCCTAAAATGCCTCCCATAGAATAAGATTATGGTCTGAAGTGCATTTAGGAAGGGCTTGTAATGCTGAATCACCAAACATTGTTGTAGCTTCCTTGGATAAAAAAACCTATCCAACCTTTCTTGAATCAGTTGGCTTCCTATCCTCTTGTTACTCCATGTAAATTTGGCTTCTTTTAGTCTTACATCCGTCAATTCATTTGTGTTAATGAATTCATTGAATTCCTCCATGCTCCTTGAGGGTAACCCATATCCTCCCTTCTTATCAGATGGGTAAAGGGGGGTATTGAAATCTCCCCCAATCACCCAAGGAATGTATTTAAAAGCTTGGCTCAAATGCCCCAAAAACTCCCATAATTCAGACCTCCCTTGGACAGAGGTGGGGGCATAAACATTTGACATAATCCAATTATTATTAGTATTAAAATCATGAAATAATACGCTTAAGACTCTTTCATTTACCTGAATAATACTTCCTTCTATTTTAATAGGATCCCATAAGATCACGAGGCCCCCAGATGCTCCTTTCACCTTTTGAAAGGCCACTTCCCCTTGCTTCCAAATCCTTCTAGCTATAAGTGTTGATTGTACCACATCTGTTTTTGTTTCTTGAAGAAAAATGATAGTAGGATTCCAATCCTTCATTATAGACTTCACCATCCTTTGTTTTGGTGGGCCGTTTAGGCCTCTCACATTCCACAAGAGAACCTTAATTTAGACTGTTTGATATTTTTTCCCTGCCCCCTTCCCTGAGCCAAAGGGGGTTTGTCAATTTTGCTATTATCTTGTCCAGGAATAGCTTACTGTAACAATGTTATTTGCTTTTTGTTTGCAATTTTTTCATTGATTCTCATTCTATAGTGCTTTGCTGTAGATATTCTCCCTTTCTTTCTTTCACTTCCATAATCTATCAGAGGCTTGGTGGTGCTTCTAGTCTATTTTAGACTGAAATAAGGGGGCATACACTGTGATAGTCTAGGGCTTGAACCTTCTTCCTCATTTTGGGGGTTTTCAATTCCCTCTTCATCCTCGACCTTGTTTTGGTTCACCTCTCATATCTGGTTCCTAAACAAGGGGCTTTCCTTCAAGGAACCTTTTACCGTTGGGCTCATCTGATAAGGGATAAATTGCTCCACTACCGGATTAGGAGCTACATTCCTGCCTCTTGTTTCCACAACTTCAACTCTTGACTCTATTTTTTCCATGTTTAAACTGAAATGACCTAGAAATTTTTCTTCATTTTGAGCATAGCTTTTGGGGATTTTTTTCATAACTATGGATGGTCCCGATTTGGATGGGGAGTCTAGGGTTTCAGAAAACTTGACACTGATGGTATCATCCTTACTGTTTTATTTTTCAACTTCTAGATTTTCTAGGATATCAAACATGTTCAAGCTAGGATCTTTATTACATACCTTATGATTTTTGCCTCCCTCATTATGTTGCTTTCCTTTCTCCTGGATTTTTGCCAGTTCTGTGTTGGCTTGGTCAGCCTAGTTATTCTTAACTTGTATGTATCCTTCCAAGTTAATACGCGGTCCTTGAAACTTTGGGATCCCTCTCCTATTAGCTTTCCCTAGAAAACTTTCGCTTGTGGCTTCCTTGTTTGTAGTTATTGTCAGACATTGGGCTTGAAGGTGGCCCTGGGTTTTGCACATGCTACAAAATGTCGGCTTATTCTCATACTCCACAGGCTGAATCCTTAGAAACTCTCCATATGCGAGTTCCACCTGATAAGGAAGATCAGAATCCAAGTTTGCATTTACATATATCCTGGCATGCGTTAGTCTAGTCCTTTCCCTAGTTGAATGGTCTATTGCCATGAGCTCTCCTATCATATTTGCTATGCCACTAAGCTAGTACTCATTAAAAAATTGGGCTGGAAGGTTTGGTAAGCAGACCCAAATGGGTGCTATATTATCTTTCTGCTTCTCAGGGTTGAAATCCTCCCCCCACTTCCTCAGAAAGAGGCTACGCCTTCCTAGAAATCAAGATCCTCCTATCAAGATGCACTCTAAATCATCTTTTTTGTTGAGTCATATCATAAAAAAAACTCTTGACATGGCTATGATTTCTAAGCTTCCTGAAGTTTTCCACTTTGTTGCGGCCCATGAGGGAATAGTCTCAATGTACAACCTTCCTCCCAAAAACTTGCCAACTAAGGATGATGCCTCCATATCCAAGAATCTTTCCATAATCTCCACTGGCGCAGTTAACCTGTTATTGTTTTTTATCCTAGAAAACCCTTTCGAGAAAAACCCAGCAAGAATATCTCCTTAGTGTATAAACTTGATCGTCTCCAATATAATAATATCTTTTTTCTCACTTTTCCCTTGCGATTATATTTCTTTTAAATTTATTACCAAATCCTCATGAAAGTATTTTTTATATACCAACAACACAAGAAGGTGTTTTACAATACCATGGGTGCAAAAACCATGGGCTGACATTACATTAATCCAAAAATGCCCATATGGGTCTAAAAAATAGCTTAAACCCCCCAAAACATTCCTTTCAAAGTTAGCCCCACTTGAATAACATGGAAAATATTCAACACAAGTCCAACACTAATGTTTTCCTTTCTAATTTACTTTAACCCTTTAGATTTATTGATAAATAATTCGTATTATTCCTATGATTATAGAAACATGAAAAATCTAACTCTTGATTAATATTGATTTCTTGTAGTTCACTTCTAGTTAGTTAATAAGAAATATGGTGCTTCTTATCAAATATGTGCTCATGAAAAAATTCAAATCTAAGGTGAAAAAGACCCAAGTGTCCAAGGGACAGGCTATATCACTAAATAAGTGAAATGCCATCTAAAGATACTAGAAGAAGGAAGTGCATCAAACTAAGAATTTTCTATTGAAGCTAAAGTGGATTGAAGTTGAATTTATTATGATGGGTAATTGTATTCTAAATAATAAAAAGGAATTTAGGTGAGTCTTATTTATCTATAGAGAACAACTAGAGCATTGATTATGGGGGAAGATATTATTATCACTAATGTCTTCCCTTCTTGGCCTCTTAGTTAAAATTATGAGTGGTTGTTGAAAGTTCTAATCTGACTTAATGGTGAAGGTCAACAATGCATGATCTACTTTTAAGTAAGACTATGGCAAATAATTGTATAATAAATTTTATAATTATTTATTTAAACCCTATGGAACATGGTTAACAATTTTAATGTTAAACCTTTAACTTATAACTTGTAACTAAAATAAATTCTACTTTTTATGTCAAATTAGGTTAACATGATTACGTATTTGGATTTTTATTATTGGTATAAATATCTCCATGTACTCTATCCATTGCTTTGAAGTGTTCTTATTTTTATCTATGGATAATATAATGATTATTTGGTGCTCAACAAAATCCATCATTTGTGTCTATCACTTTTCCTTCTTTTAACCTTTTTTATTTTTTATATAGGATTTTTGTAAATGGATTGATTCGGTTTTTTACTAGAAATTGGTGTGAAACCCAACACTTGGATTTTATTTTTTTTATCCATTTGGATCTAATTTTGCTTCATTCTTGCACTCTACCAATTTTTTTAATGGTTCTTCAATTTTTTCACCTATCACACTTTTTTCTTAGTTCTCTATGAACCTTTCCTCCTTAAGCTAAGAAATATCATACAATATTATCATTTATTTTATCATGCCATAGCTTCATAAACTTTATTTTAAAATCAATATCAATATAGTACGTTACTTATGGATATGTATATAGGGATATGATATTGTATTATATATGGGTTTTAAGGATAGTTTTCATGGGCTACACATAACCCAATATTTATCATATAGGATATTATATTAAATAATAAGTTGATTAATGGTTTAGTAGTTGGCTTGGATTAGGGTTATACCCTCCTCAAATTTATTAAAAATATAAATAGACTTATGGTCAAGGCTAAATTGTATAATTTATTTTTATATAGACCTATGGGCACTCATTACACAATGTATTTAATTATTCATTTATGTAATCCATATGGGTCGTGGTTAACCCATCGTATAAGTTTTAATTAACCTAAATTTATCTTGTTATATCAACTTAGATTAACTTAACTATGTAATTAATTTTTTTGGTATTAGTATAAATACTCTCAACCATTTCATCCATTGCATTAGAGTTGTGTGATCCTTATTAATGGATAATACAATGATTGCATTAGAGTTTTGTATAATATTTGAGTGGAGGAATTGCTTTTATTTGTTTAAATAAATAGTTATAAATGCCAACATGGTACCAAATAGAGTATTAAGTAGCATAATTTGGTTGCATAAGAAGTCATATTGAAGCCTCTAATATTTCTTCTACATTTTAAGGTGAACTATTGTTCAAACCTTTATAAGAATTTTCAACATAAAAGGAAGAGTGTTGGACATTTTGAGTCCTCTATGTCAAAGTTGTCATTGATATCACCTAATAGAGTTGCCACTCATATCAAGGAATTCGGCAAGAAATAAAGTTGTCAAAGGTTGTCACTATCATCCAAGGAAAAGCATCAATAGTGCAAAGGTTAAAGGCAAAAAGGCTCCATAATATTTTAATATTATTGGGAGCACAGGTTAAGCGATTGGTTCATAAAAACCCAAGACGGGTTATTACAAAGGTTAAAAAGGAGGTCTAATATTTATTTATAAATTATTTAAATTCACAAGGAATTTAAATTTTATAAATAAATATTAATTATACCCAAGTTTGTGCAATAAGACAAGGCTCCAAGGTTTAATTAAGCTAAAACCTAAGGTTGGTTTAATTTAATTTATAATATTTAAATTTAATTTTAATTAAATTTAAATACATTATAAACTAATCAACCAAGCCAATGTTGAATTAAATCTATGTGCCGACATGATTGCATTGAATACAAAGGGTACTATATATAATGCCCTTGTATCGCTCCAAATTTTTTGCATCCTTACCTTCAGGCTATAGGATCCGTGCCCGGAAGGAGGATGGGAAAAGGATGGCGCGGTACCTCGGACTGAGAGGCCTTGCGAAGGTCCCGCCTCTCGGGGAGGTGTATTATGGTGATTTTTCGATGGATGGTGGGTTCACCAGGAAACGTTTGAATGGCAGTTTCCACGCCTAGGTTGGGAATGTGTTTAATGTGTTCAGTTTTATCTTTAAACATTCGAGTCCTAGGTTTGGCCAAATGAATCTAAGTTGTTCTATTATGAAAATGCAGACTAAATGAAATACAAAAAACAGATTTGAACAGAAAATAGAGAGAAAAAGCTAAATTAAAGAGCCATACCTGATCCGGATGTCTGATGGAGGTTCTAATTCTTGAAGCAGACAGGATCGTCTAGAATTTGACGGGATCGTCTCCGACCTGCAGGATCGTCTGAGATCTGACGAATTCGTCGAAGACTCATCGAGACACACAAAGAGAAATAGACACAAAATACAAAAAATGCAGCAATGCTAATAGAGGATAATGATGTAAAATGACAATAAGGATGTTAACGCTAATCATGACCTTATTATGCAATTAAACTACATGGGTGAACTCCAAGATGCAAAATAATAAAGAATAATCATAAGATTAACTAAATACAGAATAATGCAACAGAAAATAATGAGGAAATGCAAACTCTGGGCACTGATTGCCCCCAATGCAGACTGCAGTCGAGATCGTCTCGAATTGGTGCGAAATCATCTCGAATTGAACAGGATCGTCCACGACGAACTGAGCTTGCTCCGGCTGAAAAATACTAAGGTTCCTGCAAATAAATTTGGACAAATATGGAGGCAAATAATAATTTAAGACGGTCTAATGCACGTAGAACTTGTGTTACAGGAAATTTCAGCCAGGGGGATGCCAAGGGGGAGTCCTAAGTTTAAATAGGCTTAGGAGGGAGGTTAGGAGGTTGGAGATCATCCCAATTTGGGAGATCTCCAATGGGGAGGGTCTCTAACGGCGCAGACACGCTTCTGCCCGGATTAGAGACGTCGTTGGAACAGAGGCTAATTGTGAAAAATCAGTTTTGGGACAAGATCGTCTGGACGTCCTAGCCCAGACGAAATCGTCCGATCTGAGGCGATATCGTCTGATCGACGACGATATCGTCAAACGGTCAAAACAAACTCTAAAAATGGCACGGGAAAGGAGGAAACGGGTTAAACGACGGTTTGGGAGCGGTTTTGGGGGTTAAAATTTGAATTTGAATATTTACTAGAGTAATTGTAATTATTTAAGGTTTTACTACACCAATTTTAGGGTGCTACATTTTGCCCCCTCTTTAGCGAATTTTTCGAAGAAAATGCGTTAAAGATGAGTTCTTCTCGATCTACGAGAAAGCAAAAATTATTCCCATTTTTAGGCGACGATTCTAGGTCGAATCGTACGACAACTTACTATGGTGCCCCCTCCGTGTTTTTACCCAAATCGAACGTTTGAGGTAAAAACGCGAAAAAGCAAAATTTTAAAATGTTTTTAATTGTTTTTGAATAAAATTAAGAAAAATAGGGTAAAACCCTAATTCATTGTTACTGTTCATTTTCCTAGTTTTTAGAGCTCTGGAGACAAGATGGTCGAGACAGCGCACAGATCAACAGAGGTCCGACGCGGGCTACGGGTAAGGGTCTAAACTGAATTTAGAATGCTTTACTTTAGAATTTCATGCTTTTTAGATTAGATTTGATTGATTTTTGAGCATCGCGGCCGTTTTTGGGCCGTCGACGTCGTCGAGACGAAATCGTCTCGATTTCGTCGAAATCGTCTCGATATCGTCGATTTCGTCTAAGGGCGAAATCGACGATATGGGGACGATTTCATCCAATAAGGGACGATTTCCTCATGCGAAATCGGAGACGAATTTGCTCAAATTGGGGATGATATCGTCCAATTGTGGACGATATCATCATTTATAAAATTGAACTTATTTTGACTTGCATTTTTAATTAATGATTTATTAATGATTTTTATTATTGATTTTGTTTATGTTGCAGAGAGGATTACTAAAGAGCAGAGAATGGAAATATGGTGGGTTGAAGGATGACTTGGCCACTCTATCTCAGGCAGAGCGAGATCAGCTGGCTCAGGTCGGCTTGCAGCATGTGGCAGAGATGCCACAGGTTTCTACAGATATGGGGCTATTGACAGCCCTAGCAGAGAGGTGGTATCCGGGTTCTTCCTATTTTTGGTTATCGACAAGGGAGATGACTCCCACACTAGAGGATGTATGGAGGATTTTGAGGATCCCCATACAAGGATGGCTGATCACTCCCACGGCCAATCAGGGCCACGCGATGATGCGACTATGTGGCGATCCGAGCTTCGCCCTGGAGAAGGGCGGAGTGAATATCGAGTCACCGTGCCAGATGCCTGGGGCATCTAGACTCACACGAGTTTTGGCTGGGGTGGTAGGTGGACTTCTGCTGTGCCACCAGAGTGGATGCAGGGTACCATGGCTACTGACAGATGTGGTCTACGACATGAGAGACCACGGATACAGGTTTGCTTGGGGGAGCTTTGTACTCTGTCGATTGTATAGGATCCTTCATGGGGTCGTATACAAGGGCGGTCGATGTCTGGTTATGACATCACTACTACAGGTTTGGTGCTGGGAGCACATTGCGGTGCGGAGGCCGATAGGGCTCCCACTGATAGGGATTGATGGGGAGAGGCCCCGAGTTTTCTACTGGTGGCTCCGAAGAGGGGCACAACGACGGATAGATCTGCCAGCATCCCGGAGACTACTAGACGACCTTGTCTCCGACCAGATCACCCGGAGGCCTTGGAGAGATCATCCAGGGTGGGCCGAGGATGGACAGGAGCTGGCTCGCATCAGGCGAGTCTTGGCTGAGGATGGAGAGGGGAGAGGTGGAGCTCCACCGGTATGACCGAGTTTTGAGGCAGTTCGGTCTACAGTAGGGGATCCCATCTCTCAGAGACTACGAGTTTTCCTGGACTATCCGGGATAACACTATAGTTAGCGGGGCTCTAGATATGCAACGATTCTAGAGTCAGGACGTAGATGATGCCCCCATTCAGCCAATGGATGGGGACGACGTTGGGGTAGCCGATGACTATGATGCCTGGTACACAAGCATCCGCCCTCCTCGGATGACGAGGGCTCAGGGTCCGATTCATGCAGTTGTGCATCGGATGGGGAGGCGGTGCCAGGCAGCCATTGAGGCAGCACAGGGTCACGACAGGAGAGAGCAGAGGAGACCACAGGCTCAGCAGAGGCCATGATAGCAGGAGAGGAGGGAGGAGAGACCCCCTTCTCCATAGAGAGAGAGGCCACCATCGCCCGATAAGGGCAAGGGTGTGGACACAGGAGAGAGTAGTGAGATGGCTACTCTCTGGGCAGAGACTGTCCGTCTCTAGGCATAGGTGTAGACTTTGCAGGAGGAGGCAGGGAGGCTACTCGAGATGAGGCTGCACGCCTCAGAGCACGGAGCGGAGGAGCGAGCACTCGAGAGCTAGCACGGTCGATTGCTCGGACCATGTTCTACCAGGGTATCTACTTTAGATGGTGCCAGAGGGTCGAGGGTGCCATACCAGCTACATTGCTGACCCGATCAGGATTGGGTCATCGAGGACTTCATCTCGATCGACGACTAGGACTCGTAGTACCACACATACTACGATGGGGCCACCTCGTCCACCTCAGGGCGGGGGAGGAGATGAGGCTGAGAGCTCGAGGGGTTCTCGAGACACTACACAGAGGATATATGATTGAGAGGATTGAGTATGCCAAGATGTAGATTGTGGCATACCAATCTAGTTTTGATATGATGTACATATATTTGATATATATATAGATGAGATATTTTTTGATCATATGACTTGTCTTATGCGTTTGTATGATGCTTTTAATGTTTTGGTGTGATTGATTTGATGATTCATGTAATTATGTCATTGGAAAATATTATGGTTTAAATGTCATGCTTTAAAATTTTAAATGAAATAATCTGATGTAACAAATTGGTTGTTGTGATGATAATTTGATAAAAAATAAAAGGGACCTTTAACAATAATTTCAAAGGACATTGTCGCTGTTATAGACCATTTCATGGAGTCGCCGCTCACTCGGTCGTCAAGCTAATCCCAGTATAGAAATATTGTTAAAAAGTAAAAGAGTGCTTAAGAGACTGTCTTAAGACTTTGGTGTGATGATGCAAATGATGATGATGATGATGATTTGTTTTCAGACTTTTCATGAAAATATTATGCATGAAATATTTTAAAATGATTTTTGCTAGGCATAAATTCCTAAGTGTGATAAAATTTTTGGATAATTCCCTAGGAATTATACCATCATTGCAAATTTGCATATTGACATAATGACATGAAATAGTGATAATGTGCATGCTTGTTTTAAAACATAATTGTATAACATAATGATTTAAGTCATATGTTTTTATGATTTTAAATAAATGGGGAATAAAAATTGGTACAATGGTTTGCGCTAGGCATAGAATATGTAGGTATAGACTTATACCATCATCGCGAAATCCAAAGAAAAAGTTGATATAATAGTTTTATTGTATGGTTGATTTTTAATTGTTGAAAATAAACAGAAAATATGAAGAGGAGGACTTGCGCTAGGCATAAGACTCCCATTTAAGTTCTGGAACTATACCATCGTCACGAAAGTCGACAATATATATATGTGTTTTTATTGTATGGTTTGAAAGAAATTTTGATTTTTGATTATGCATGTAGTTGTCTTTATGCGAGAAAGGAAAAATGAAATTATTCCAGACAATTTGCAAAGATATTTCAAAGTATCTCAAAGACAAAAGTTAGATTTATAAGGAATCCCATGTGCATATGTGAGTTCATTTCCAATCTTGATTTATCATAATGATACACAAAATCTCTCAAATACAAATGTGTGTGCAATTGCTATGTTCATTTACCAGTTTTGAGCAAGATAATTTGATACAAGTGATTTGAATGAACCAAATAAGTGTTCATTAACCATGATTTAGATGCATATAACCATACCGGACTACTATGTAAGTCGGATTATCAAGAGCTAGCTAATCCATAAGCAGACATAGGTCTGTACAAAAGAAGGTCGCTAATGTGACAGACATATCGCCACGCTAGGAGTTACCCAAGGCCAAGCAGGTTGGGCACAAACCACCTGTTATGGGGCTTACCTCACAGTTTTCGAATAATTGAGAATTCCAGGGATTCAAGCTCATCAACCCTTCTTTTCTTTTCAATGGGTAGGGAGAGGGATTTTATTGCTTTTGCTTTTGCTTTCTTTTGCTTTCTTTTGCTTTTCTTTTGTATTTTTGCTTGATTTTTGAGATAATGCTTGAAACATTGTTGTAATGATATAAAATAACATTTTTCTTTTTCTCTTTTTCTTGAACTTTGCTTTTCTTCCTATGCTAGGGATACTTGCTCGGATTAGCTGTAGAGCAAGGGATTTTTATTCCGGGTAGGGGTGAGCTTGTCCTTTTGCCAATTCTCAAAGATTCTAGACCATGTGCATGATAGGATAGCAGGGGAAACTTTTCGCTCAAGAAACCACTTCTACTATGTAGCATAGCATGGACATTACAAATATAATCATTTTATTGTGAAAGGATGTGCTTGGTTTAAGTAAATAACAAGATCAATTCTCTCGTGCTCAAACTTTATTTAATTGAATTTTGTGGACTTTGATATAAGAGAGATTAGTAATCATGCCAGATAAAAATCAAGATATTTATTTTGTGTTTGTGAAAGTGAGGGATTCCAAATAAATGCTAATTTATCCAAAATAATTTGAAATATATAACTGCAACATTTGTAAGAAGAAATATATACAAATACTTTTTGGGAAGTTTGAGAATGTTGACTCTCTCTTTCTTCTTTATTTTGTTTTGGTTTCGAAAGAGTCAAGAATATTGTTGTTTTTATTTTTATTATTTTTGTTTGTTTTTGTTTTTGTGTAAATAGTTTGATATATTTTTAAAATAAGACAACATGCAAAATATGTACAAATGATGAAATGACTAAATTTTATGCGTAATATCGCCTAAGATGCATAATATTCATAGGTTCTTTTAAATCTTTACCATCTAAGGTAGCTAATTTGTATGCTCCCGATTCAAATTTAGCAGTTGATAATGTATGGTCCAAGCCAGTTGGGCTCAAATTTACCTTTAAGGTCTTTAGTTGCATTAGTATTTTTTTATTTTCTTTTAAAACAAGGTCGCCGATCTCAAAGGATCGATGACGAACTTTTTTAGCATATGATCTTTTAAGCTTGTTTTGGTAGGCACGGAGATGCTCCAAAGCATTGATGCATTTTTCATCTAGGAGTTCCAGCTGATTGAGTCTCGCCAACTCGATATTCATCTCCTACTTCGGTATCTTGAAGTAGTAGAGCCAAAGAAGGAACTTCTAATTCAAAGGGAAAAATGGCTTCAACACCATAAACCAAAACAAAAGGTGAAGTTCCAGTGGGGGTTCGAACACTAGTTCGATAGGCCCACAAGGCTGGATATAATTGAATGTGCCAATCACGGCCAGATTTATTGACCAATATTTTGAGAATTTTGATTAAGGTTTTGTTAGATGCTTCTGCTTGACCATTACCCTGAGGATAATAGGGAGTGGACCAACGATGTTGAATCTTATATTTTTGGCATAATTTCTTAACATCTTTATTTTTGAAACAAGTTCCATTATCAGAGATGAGATTTGCAGGAATTCCGAACCTACAAATGATTTGATTAAAAATAAATTTAGAGACTTGAGTGCCAGTGCAGGAAGCTAAAGGCATAGCTTCAACCCACTTCGTGAAATACTCGATGGCGGTTATGATGAATTTGTGTCCATCGGATGACACAGGATTAATTTTGCCAATAATGTCTAAGCCCCATTTTGAAAAGGGCCAAGGAGATGAAATAGCCTATAGCTCTTGTGCAGGGGCATGGACAAGGTCAGCATGTTTCTGGCACTTGTCGCAATGGCGCACATAATCATGTGCATCATTCTCCATGGTAGGCCAAAAGTATCCTATCCTAAGGAGCTTTTTAGCAATGACACTACCACCGAAGTGTCCTCCACAAGATCCATCGTGGGCTTCACTCAAGGCTGATTTGGATTCTTCTAAATTCAAACATCTTAATAGGATACCTTCAAAAGATCTCCTATATAAAGTATTGCCAATTATTACAAATCGACTTGCTCGTCTACGTAATAACCGATGCTGGTTTCTATTAGAATTGGCAGGGAAAGTCCCATTTTGGAGAAAATCAAATATATCCGTATACCAAGGTTCAGGAGTAGTTTCATTGATTAGAAACACATCCAAAGGTTCTAAGCATGACTTATTTGAAGCGGGTTCCTGGAGTCGACGAATAATGATGGTGGCATATTCGTCATCTAACTCCAAGGGCAGAAGAGATGCAACTACGGCCATAGCATCGACCGCACGGTTGCTAGTTCGAGGAATAGCTTCCAAGGTAACTTGATCAAATAGGGATAACAATTGCAAAACATATGCTTTATATGGGCACAATTTATCATCTCTGGTCTGATAAACTTCATTAATTTGGTTTATGACAAGTTGAGAATCACCAAAAACTAACAGATGTTTAATTTTTAGCGCTAAGGTAGCTCGTAATCCAAGGATTAGAGCTTCATATTCAGCAGTATTATTAGTGCAAGCAAATGTTAATTTGAAGGACAAAGGAATAAGATGTTTTTGTGGGGATATTAAAATAATACCCGCACCAGCCCCACTCATGCATCGGGCTCCATCAAAGTATAAGGACCATTGTTCAATATGGTCTGCCTCTAATTGAAGGCATTCATCAGGAAACTCAATGATGAGGGGATGGGTAGACTCTAAGGGTGCAGCAGACTAATTGATCTGCTATGATTTGACCCTTAACAGACTTCTGTCCTATGAACATGAGTTCAAACTCGCTTAGAGCAAGAACCCACTTGGTTGTACGACCCGATAAATAAGGTCGACTCATGAGATACCTCAAGGGATCATATTTAGCAATGACATAGGTTTTCTGACTAAGCATATAATGGCATAATTTTTGCATAGAAAATATGACTGCTAGACATAGTTTTTCTAATGTTGTGTAGCGGGTTTCATAATTGATGAAGGTTCGGCTAATATAATAATTAGCACGTTCTCTCTTCTCATCATCAAGCTGAGCTAACATAGCTCCTAAGGCAGAATCTGAAGCTGAAATATACAGGAGAAATGGGCGATCAGGTCTAGGTGGAGAAAGCATAGGTGGGTTAAGGAGGTATTGTTTGAGAAGTTCAAAAGCTTCTTTACATTCGTCATCCCAATTAAAAGGGACATCCTTCTTAAGGAGCTTAAGAAAGGGACCGGTTTTGTCCGCCAACTTATCGATGAAGCGACGGATAGCTTGAAGTTTACCTTGTAAACTTCGTAATTCGGATATATTGGTAGGTGCGGGCATATCATTGATAGCCGCAATCTTGAGAGGGTCAATTTTGATGCCACGTAAAGAAACTATAACCCCTAATAGTTTACCGGACTTAACTCCAAATATGCATTTGGTCGGATTTAATCGAATAAGATATTCTCTTAATCGATTAAAAACTTTTCTCAAATCATCTAAATGATTATCTTCATTAATAGAGCGAGCTATAATATCATCTACATAATCATGTAGGATATCATGCATCATATCATGAAAAATATAAGTCATAGCTCGTTGATAGGTTGCACCTACGTTCTTTAAGCCGAATGGCATCACTTTCCAACAAAAGGTACCCCAAGGGGTAATAAAGGTTATTTTAGCCTGATCTTCAGGAGCTATCCTGATCTGATTATAACCGGAGAATCCATCCATTAAGGACATCATCCCACTCCCAACAGTAAAATCAATGATTTGGTCCATGTTTGGAAGAGGAAAATCATCTTTAGGGCATGCAGCGTTAATATCTCTAAAATCTGTGCAAACCCTAACTTTGGTAGCTTCTTTCTTGGTGACTGGAACTACATTTGAGATCCATTCAGCATAATCAATAGCTTGTATAAAAACAACATTCAGGAGTTTTTCTAACTCCCCTTTGACTAGTAAGGCCACTTTGGGATGCATTTTTCTAAGTTTCTGTTTAACAGGTTTAGCATCCGGATGGACTACTAGATGATGCATGACTACGAAAGGGTCCAGACCTGGCATATCTTCATATGTCCAAGCGAAGACATCTTCATATTCTTTAAGGAATGCAATGTATTGCTCTTGTTTTTCTTGACTTAATTCTGACCCAATATTGATTATGTGAGGATTATCCTCAGTTCCAATGTTAACTTTAATGACGTTTTCTACTTCCATGTGTAGATCTCTTTCAAAATTAGGTGGGGCGGGTGAGACGCCCAATTCTTGTAATTATTTTAAGGTTAACTTGGATAATTCATCTTGAGGATTAGTGGCCTCAAGTTGGGCTATAGTTGGTATAGAACCATCAAAATAAAACCCATTGTGTAACATCTCTTCAACGGAGACATCATGGAAAATATCTCCTTCCAACTCGTCATCGGATTCAACGATCATTTCAGGGTAAGCTATGGATAGCATGTTACATGTAAATGGCTGATTTTTTAGAGGCAAATCATCACGCCTATCCAAATAATCTTGATAACATATGAGTTGATCATCATCTTCAAAAGGAAAGGGTTGACCCTTACTAGGAAATAGGCCCACACCACAGCAGGCAGGCCACGGTTCTACCTCGAAAGGTTCTTTCATACCATTTTGGAAAGGTCCCAAGCCTTTCCCTTTATATCCCATTTTAAGCATTATAGGTTTAGCTTTAATATACTCATTAGTAAAATAACATCGAGCATATCCATCATGATGAGTTTTGATATTCCGAGGTATTCTTCCCCAATCATATCCTTTATAAATGAAGGCACAACTCCCGACTTGGTAAGTACTTCCCATAGGTTGTGGGAGGCCCAAAGTACGAGGAGATGGCGGCAAGTTATTTAAAAGAATTGAATCTTGCATAAAAGCATTTGTTTTTTCTGATATTAAGATTTTGGATAAATCAGGTAAAAGTTCATCATAAAGAGCATAAGATGTAGAAGGATCATTCCCTATATCTTTAGATGTGGAAGGTATGATAGATGTTGATAATGTGGAAGTGTTAATGAATGGGTCTATAGGTTTTGAAATTATAGGGATAGAACATGAAGGATTGGTTGTGGATTGAAGATCTTTTTGAGGTTCTAGAGTGGTTTGTTTAGAAGATTGTTGATCTATATATGAGGGTGAAATTAATGGAGGAGAAATAGGTGAAGCTATGGGAGTGTGTTTCACAGTTTTAGATGAAAAATAAGAATTAGGATGTGTGGATGACAGAGCAGGGCAAAATTGAACTCCAACAGGTTCCGCCAAAGCACACATATCAAAGGGTCTAGGATCACCATGGATAGTGACCAACTGATTTTTAAATTCGAATTTAACACATTGGTGTAAAGTTGATGGGACAGCCCGCATTGCATTGATCCAAGGATGACCCAAGAGTATATTGTACGATGCAGGGCAATGTACAATAAACACGGTCGTATCTAAGGTTCTAGGACCAACTTGCAATGGGATGGTAATAACTCCACATGTTTCTTGTGTTTCGTCATTGAAAGCTTTGATAATCATGTCAGTTTTCTTCATTTCATCACTTCTAAAGCCAAATCGTTGGTAGAAGTCAAAAGTGCAAATGTTTAGAGATGAACCATTATCAATCAGGACTCTTTTAACAGCTACATCTCCAATTAGAGCAGTAATATATAAGGGATTATCCTTATGTAAACTGTGTTGTGGGATATCTTTATCCCGAAAGTCAATACAATCGACTTCTCTAGTGATGATAGTATTGGCCATGGCTTCAGAGTTGAATGTTTTGTGGTACCATCATTTGGCTTAATGTAAGCATTAATTCATCTCTATGGGTAGGAGAAGATCTTAATAAATCCAAGAGAGAAATTCTGGCTGTAGTATTGGATAATTGCTCATTAATATTGTAAGGGGGTTTAGGTTGAACATTGGGAGCATGATTCCCTTTATTGGGATTTTTCAAAACAAATGGAGTTGATCCATCATTCTGGTTTGGTTCTTGTTGAGAATTTTGAGCTTGTTGTCTGGTAACGACTCCGATGGTACCTACAATGTTATATTGAAGATGCTGAACTGGTCTCGGTTGAGCGTTTATGGCTTGTTCATTAGGGAGGAATTGATTAGAAGAGGGTCGAGTAGTAACTCTTCTAGGAAATGGTTCTTCTGGAACCATAGCATCTGTGATAGGTTGAATAGGATCTGATTCATTTTCAGAACTATTCGATTGGTTTGAAGTGATTTCCATGTCACTTTCAAGTATCTGATTCTATATCACTAGGATCGGGAGTTTGAGTATTATGTAGGGGCCTGGTTGTGACCATGGATAAAGTTGTGTCAAATTTTTGTAAATCATGATTAGGTAAATGTCCGCTAATAGTTCCTACATATCGGGTAGGAGGAGGAACATTATGATGCTCAATTTGATTGGCCACCTCTTTACCATGTCTTGGTAAAGGATGTTGAAATATGTCTAATGATTGATTAGCATTTTGATTTTGATTTTGGGGAATGTTCTTTTGAGCATTATTAGGAGCATTTTGTTTAGGTTGGAAGGCTTGCACCTCCATTTCATTATTATCAATCAGATCTTGTATTTTATGCTTTAACCTTTTACAAGCGTTGGTAGAGTGTCCAGGTCCTCTATGGAAATCACAGTGTAAGTCAACTCTGTATCCGGGTATGGTTGGATCAGGTTCCCGGATAGTCGGTAATTGAATCAAACCTCTTTCGAGTAATTGAGGTAAAATAGTTGATAATGGTTGATTCAATCTAGTAAATTCTCGAGGAGGTTTATCAGGAGGTTTCAATATAAATTTTTTTGTTGTCTTCGTTGCATTGATATTAGCAACATTTCTGCTGTCAGTGACTCCGTCACCTACGACTTGTTTGTTTTTATATTGATTTCTGGATGTTTTCTCATCATCTTTCTTCCTAAGTTGGCCTCTCCTAATGAGGGCATCTTCTACTCTTCGAGCTAAATCTATAGCCTGATCGAAGGTAGTTAAAGTAGCAGTTGATAACTCATAAGATATTTGTTCTTGCAAATTATTAATAAAAATGTCCAACATTTCCCTATAAGGTAGCACAAAGTGCAGTTTTCCTATCAACTGCCTCCATCTAGCTAAGAAATCAGCAAAACATTCATCTTTGTCTTGTTTTAAGTTGTATAAATCTTTAATGGTGACATGCCTCTCGATGTAGGCACTAAATTGATGGACAAAAGATTCAGTTGTTTCTTCAAAATTTCTCAAAGAATGAGTGGGTAATTGATAGTACCACTCTAATGCCATTCCACCTAAACTTTTCGGGAACATTTTTAGTAATAGCAAGTCATCATGTGATATATCATGACATGCTATCCTAAACATGCGAAGATGCTCTATGGGATCTTCAGTTCCTTTATATATAGGCAGGACGGGCATGGGAAAATGCTTAGGGTACGGTTGTGCTACAACTATGGGATCCAAAGGTTGACTACATATCTCTCGATAATTGTACGAGGGACGGTAGGGATCTATCTGGTCCATGCGGGAAGCTAACCGCTTCACCATGGCTTCCAGATTATTGGTTTGCCCACCATATTGGTTCGGTAGGGCATTAATATGGGATTTGTGAGCATATGATGGAGGGACATGGAGATTAGATGCTATATTGCTATTGTGTAAATTGTTGGTAGGAAGGGTGTTATGAAGAAGTTTTGAAGTTATATTATGTTGTATTCCAGATTGTTGGAAATTGGTGTTTGGCTTCATTTTAGGTTTTTGTTGATTTGAAGCATATTGATCAATAGTTTGGCGAAGTAAAGCAGTGAAGGAAGTTTTCTTTTGTGTGGGAATGATTTTAGGCTCAATAACAGGTTCTTTAGGAGGTTGGGTAACCTGTTGTTTTTGCATGTTCTGAATCATAGTGACCATATCTCTATTGGATGGTCCAGCCTTATCACTTTCTTGATCAACAAAGGACAAGGGATTAGTGTGTATATTAAACATATCTTCCATGGCTGCTTGAGTGTCACTAATTTGCCCTTTATCAATACGAATCGCCATATTAAGAGCACCAATGTTATTATTGAAAAATTTCTAGAAATGATCTAAGTTATCAAAAGCAATAGTTCCATCTGGAGTTATTCTAGGGGATGAGGATCCATCCTCTTTAACATTTTCTTCTTGTTCATCTACAACAAGCTCATCGTCTTGCTGGTCTAGAGTTTCTTCTTCCGGGATTGGATCCTCAGGAAGGACATTTGGGTTTCTTGTTTTGTCTCCTAACCAATCTTCTTCTTCTCCTTCAGTTTGTTTACCATTCCTAAGTTTAGGCATTGTGCTTAACTTAGATTTCAGCAAATTATATATATATATATATATATATATATATATATATATATATATGCAACAAGCTTAAGAGGTATATATTAATTATATACCTACTACAATATTTAAAATGAAATGTTTTGGTTTTTGTTATGTTTTTTAGTTTTTCTTGTTTTTTTTTTTGGTTTTAATAACAATATTATAAAGATAACAAACAACACACAAAACACAAGAAATAATAATAATGAAAGCAATGATCTAGTTTTCTATAAACAATTTATAAATATCATTAATGGGCTCAAGTTCTTCAGGAGTCATGAAGTGTTCTTCTTCAAATTGAAAATTTTCTTTCAAGAATTTAATGAAAAGGGCTATAGAAATACCATGTATTTCAGATTCTGGTTGATAATAATAATTCTCATGACAATATTCGCGATATAACATAGCTCTAGGAACTCTATTCCATATTTTTCTTATCATAAGAACGACCTCTTGGGCTTCTATATGAACTAGAAATTGGCGTACCACAGCTGCGTTCTTGAGGTATTCCTCGAAGGTGAAAAATTTTGAAGACACAAGAGCTCTCCTATAAGCTAACCATCTATGGCAAGCTCTCTGTAGTTCATGATAAAAAATGAGTTGATGAGGATCCAGGATTCTATCTAGGACAAGCCTTTTGATTTGTTTAAGTTTTGTTGACCTAGATGAAATGACACCTAGCCTTCTATCAAGTTCTTTCCACAAAAGTTGATTTCTATCTGTTTCAGGCACACTAAGCACATAATTGATTTCTATGGCTGCTAATTGGTTTTCAACATTTATAGTAACTGCTAATATTTTCTTAGGAGCTACCATCTAGACATGATATGCAACTTATTAGTTTTAAATGATTTGAAATGCATCTATATTTTTGTTTTTTTTTTTTTTTTTTCAAAAGGTTTTAAATGCATTCACGTCGGGTTCACCAAAATGTATCGCTCCAAATTTTTTGCATCCTTACCTTCAGGCTATAGGATCCGTGCCCGAAAGGAGGATGGGAAAAGGATGGCGCGGTACCTCGGACTCGAGAGGCCTTGCGAAGGTCCCGCCTCTCGGGGGAGGTGTATTATGGTGATTTTTTGACGGATGGTGGGTTCACCAGGAAACGTTTGAATGGCGGTTTCCACGCCTAGGTTGGGAATGTGTTTAATGTGTTCAGTTTTATCTTTAAACATTCGAGTCCTAGGTTTGGCCAAATGAATCTAAGTTGTTCTATTATGAAAATGTAGACTAAATGAAATACAACAAACAGATTTGAATAGAAAATAGAGAGAAAAAGCTAAATTATAGAGCCATACCTGATCCGGATGTCTGATGGAGGTTCTGATTCTTGAAGTAGACAGGATCATCTGGAATTTGACGGGATCGTCTCCGACCTGCAGGATCGTCTGAGATCTGACGAATTCATCGAAAAATTCGTCGAGACCTGCAAACAGAGAAATAGACACAAAATACAAAAAATGCAGCAATGCTAATAGAGGATAATGATGTAAAATGACAATAAGGATGTTAACAGATAATCCCGAATAGAAATGCAAGTAAGTTGCAACACTTTAATAGCTAATCATGACCTTATTATGCAATTAAACTACATGGGTGAACTCCAAGATGCAAAATAATAAAGAATAATCATAAGATTAACTAAATACAGAATAATGCAATAGAAAATAATGAGGAAATGCAAACTCTGGGCACTGATTGCCCCCAATGCAGACTACAGTCGAGATCATCTCGAATTGGTGCGAAATCATCTCGAATTGAACAGGATCGTCCACGATGAACTGAGCTTGCTCCGACTGAAAAATACTAAGGTTCCTACAAATAAATTTGGACAAATATGGAGGCAAATAATAATTTAAGATGGTCTAATGCACGTAGAACTTGTGTTACAGGAAATTTCAGCCATGGGGATGCCAAGGGGGAGTCCTAAGTTTAAATAGGCTTAGGAGGGAGGTTAGGAGGTTGGAGATCATCCCAATTTGGGAGATCTCCAATGGGGGAGGGTCTCTAACGGCGCAGACACGCTTCTACCTGGATTAGAGACGCCGTTGGAACAGAGGCTAATTGTGAAAAATTAGTTTTGGGACAAGATCGTCTGGACGTCCTAGCCTGCACGAAATCGTCCGATCTGAGGCGATATCGTCTGATCGGCGACGATATCATCAAACGGTCAAAACAAACTCTAAAAATGGCACGGGAAAGGAGGAAACGGGTTAAACGATGGTTTGGGAGCGGTTTTGGGGTTAAAATTTGAATTTGAATATTTACTAGAGTAATTGTAATTATTTAAGGTTTTACTGCACTAATTTTAGGGTGCTACAACCCTAAAAGGTATCAATTATTTTTATCCTTGCTCACAATAAGAAAAGGCATATGAATTGGTGGTTGAGCTCATGAAAAATAGTGAATAGACTTGAAGGACGATGATCAAAATTGCTCATTGAGATCTTCAAGCCAGCTGGGAAGAGTGGCGTAGTGGCAAGAAGACATTGGTTAAGTTTTTTGTGGAGACATTGAGCTACGTTCGAATCCTAACAAGATGTATTTGCATTGGTGTTGGGAACACCAAAGCGCTGCGCATGATTTTTTTTTGCTAGCAGCATAAGGTACATAAAGCACGTGGTGCTCTCAATGCTTCAAGCGAGATCTTAGCTTATGTGGAAATAGCACCATGGCTAAGGCACATGTCATGGGTAGAGTTAAGGGTTTGAATCCCCTCCAAGGCAGAGGTAATATATTTGTGTTAAGCATTTGAATAATATTGCCTAGGTTGATGATTAATTACTTTTAGCAAAGTGGGAGTTAAAAGGTTTTATTATTTGGAAAATTGTTAGTGAGAATTATTGATTGGAAATAAAATTAGGAGGTATAAGGAGTTTAGGTATTATTTTAATTAAAGTCTTAAATAATATATTTTGGATATATTGATAAGGTAAGACTTTAATAGAGTTGATTTTATTTTGAATAGAGATATTTGCCAAGAATATTATTTTGAAAGATATTGAGTGTTATTTTTATAGATGGAGTGATAAGGTGTATTTTAGTTGATATTATTTTTGTGTTGTGAAAATAAATATCCTCTAACCCTTATTGAGTGTGTCAAAGAAGTAATTGTGAGTGTGGCAGATTTTGCAAAGACAACTACTCTTCAAGAAAAGGTATGGGTAAAATTCTTCTTTGTTGAGTTAGGTGATTGGCTTGATTGAAAATTAAGTTTGGAGTGAAAAGGAATTGATTAGGGTTTCCTTTTCAAAAGTGGTTGAGTTAATGCTTCAAGGTTTTCTAGATTTTAGAGTTGTGATTAAACCTTGTTTTATAAGCATTGTTGTTGAAGCCATTGGTTGTGTGAAGAACTTGAGTTAGGGTTTGAAAAGATCATGAGTATCATTGTTATGTGAAGAATGTTTTATGAGCATTGTTGTTGAAGCCAATGGGTTATGCAAAGAACTTGAACTTGAGTTTGAAAAGAACATGAGTATCATTGTTATGTGAGATTTGTGTTGGGCATTGTTGGAAATATTTTGAGTTGGATGATATATGCTTGGACTAGGGTTTGTGAGAAAGGGTTGTTCCTTGAGGTGATTGGTTGAGTAGAGTTGATTGAGCCTAGTCAAGTGATTGTGTGAAGTGGTTGTTCAAGTTCCATAAAATAAACTATTCTATATTCTGATTTGAGTTGAGATTGAGATTTGAGAATAGAACATATTGAGTCTCTAACAATTCTCTTTATGCTTCTAGTGATTTTTGATTTTATTGATTTGAGTTGATTGAGCATTGAGTATAGAACATATTGAGTCTCTAACAATTCTCTTTATGATTCTATGAGATTGGACAAGTTCTGTGTGGACTTGTTAAGCTGATTTGAGGTAAGTCTTTGAGAAGACTTGTGGACTGTTTTGTGTGAGCTTTTGTGGAAGCTTGCAATGCATATTTGAGTAAGTCCTAGAGAGGACTTATTGAGTAGATTTGGACAAGTTCTGAGTGAGCTTGTTGAGCATATTTGGAGAAGGTTTTGAGTGAGCTTGTTGAGCATATTTGAGCAAGTTTTGAGTGGAGCTTGTTGAGTAGATTTGAGCAGGTTTTGAGTGGACTTGTTGAGCATATTTGAGCAGGTTATAAGTGGACCTATTGAGCAGATTTGAGCAGGTTCTGAGTGGACCTATTGAGAATATTTGAGCAGGTTCTGAGTGGACCTATTGAGAATATTTGAGCAGGTTCTGAGTGGACCTATTGAGCAGATTTGAGAAGGTTTTGAGTGAACCTATTGAGCAGAGCTTTGGAGGTGACAGAGCAGAGAGGACAGAGTCTCTAGTGGATAGAGATCCATCATCCAGGACATTGAGGATAGGTCTTCTGAGTGAGGACAAGAGTCTTCAAGTGGAGAGAGATCCATAGTCAGTGCAGTGGAGGCAGTGTCTTCTAGAGGATCACCAACTAGAGCAGAGGAGAAGGAGTTCTCCTATGGATAGAGATCCACAAACCAGATTTAGGGGATCAGCATCTCCTTTGGATAGAGGTCCATAAACATTGTAATTGGGAAGGATTCCCAAAATATTATTTGAGAAATATTTAGAAGAAATATTTTCTCTATGGAGGTAGCCCACATTGGGTGAACCACGTTAAATATGTGTCTCTATTGTGTATGGTGTTTTATGCATTTCTTTGATTACTACTATTGATACTGCTATCTATACACTGCATAATATTGATTTGAAAAGAAAAGTAAAAAGTGGTCTTATATTGTTCACCCCCTCCTCTCAGTATAATCTTGTGTTCTTCAATTGGTATCAGAGCGGGTTCCTTTAGAAGAGTTTGATAGCTTGAAGGAAAAGCGGTCTAAGAACACAATGGATCAAAAGGATCAAAGGGACAGGTCCATCAATAATGTAGTACTAGTATTTTATGGAAGTGACTTCTTGTATTGGTGTGTGCTGATGAGATTTCACCTGATGGCACTTGGCAATGAAGTTTGGGATGCAGTGGAACTTGGATATGATTCAATAGCCAATCCTCCTATAGATAAGGAAGGTAAGCTTCTAATGCATGCAAATTCAAGAGCTATGAATGCAATTATAAAAGGGTTGCGTAGATCATAATATATGAAGGTTATGGAGTGTACAACAACAAAAGATATGTGGGAACTATTGCATACCATATATGAAGGAGATAAAAGTGTCAGGAAATCTAAGATCAGAAATATCAAAGGAGAATTTGAGAACCTAAGAATGCGGGATGATGAAAACATTCATGACTATCTCAACAAGGTTGATGAACTTATACATGAGATGAAAGGTCTTGGAATGAAGGTTGATGAATCTGATGCTTGTGATAAGATCTTGAGAACTCTTCCAAAAAGGTACAGTGAAAATGTTTCTACTATAGAAACATCAATTGATAGTGATTCTCTGACAAGAAATTCTTTTCTTGGCATGCTTACTACTTTTGAGATAAGAACAAAAGATCCTATTCCTCCGAAAGAAGCTGCATTCAAAGTGAACAAGAAGAAAAAGGGTAAGAAGACAAAATCAAGCAGTGAGTCATCTAGTGATGAAGAAGCAAATTATGGTAGAAGAGATAAAGGTTCCAGAAGACCCATAGATCTAAGATATGTTAAGTGTTTTAATTGTGGAAAGTATGGACATTATGCAACAGAGTGCAAAGAGCCAAAGAGCAACAATGATGAAGAAAAATAGGATCACAGGTATAGGGAATCAAAAAGATACAAGCACCAAAAGAAAAGCAAGGATGGACAAAATAGACAAGGAAAGAAGTTCTTCCAAAGGCAAAAGAGAAGCTACTATGCGGATAATGCAAGTAAGTACTCAAATGATAGTGATGCTAGTTTTTCAGACAATGATAGAGATGAAGTCCTATTTATGGTTGAAGAGAAAGATCCAGTTAAGAAAAGGACTCCAGTTATTCTCAAGTGTTTTAGATGTGGTAAATTTGGACATCTTGAAGATGATTGCACAAGGGATGGTTATAGTTTTAGTGATGATGATTTTGAAGATGCACTTGAAAGACCAGATGAAAATATTCTAATGGCATTAGAAGAAGAAGTGAGTGATCCTATAGAAGACAAGCCAAAAGAAAGAAATGATATGGACAAAGGTAAAAAAATAGAGGATTATTCAGTAGAGAATGGTTATGATCTCAAGGGAGAACTTATCTATGCCCTTGACACAGTAAAGAAGGTAAGAAAGCAACACTCTAAGCTTGAAAGTCAGTTTCAAGAATGTGATGAAGAAATATTATTGCTCATAGAGGATTTAGAAAAGTCAAAGGCTAAGGCAAACAAGTTCAAAGATAAGTTAGAAGCAAAGATCTTGGAATGTGAAAAGTTAACACAAGAAGTGGCCCTACTAAAGGAAGATTTAGAGGATTCCAAGAATAAGCTATACAAGTATGTAAATAGTGCAAAGAGTGTGGATAAAATAGTCAAGATACAAATAAGAGCAACAAACAAGATAGGTCTTGGTTCTAAACAGGTTCAAAATAAAAGGGAAGAAGAGTCTACTTCAAGTCTTGAAGAAGAAGAAACTTCAGAAGAAGATACATCAGAAGAAGATAATGTAAGTGGGAGTGAGACATCAGAGGATGAGTTGGACAACAAAGAGTTCAACAAAGATAGGAACAATGCACAAAGAAGATACAGATGGAACAACAATCAGAACAGGAGACCAATGAGGTCAAGACAAGGAAGCTTCAATGGAAGATGTTTTTCATGTCACAGGTTTGGGCACATGGCTTCACAGTGCAGGACACATGAAAGATAGGAATATGGAAAAGGACAACTTTTCCAAGGGTATTGCTACTCATGTAATGAGTTTGGTCACAAGGCAATGAATTGCAAGATTCATGACAGAAGAGGATATGGCTTCACTAGGAGAAATCCTAAGATAGTTGCACCTCCAAGGAATAATAACATTAAGTGTTATAAGTGCAATAATTATGGTCACACAACAAGATGGTGTAGAGCAAATATTCTAGAAATAGGCATGAATAGGAACATAAACATGAACAAAAATAGGAATATGAATAGGAACAGGAACATGGATGAGAACAGGAATAAGAACATGAATGAGAACAAAAATAGGAATAGGAACAGGAATAGGAACATGGATGAGAACAAGAATAGGAACAGAGAAGTGATGATAGGAACAGGGATGATGACTTGGAAAAGAGGATTCAAAAAACTCAGAAAAGAAGAGAAAAAGATAAAGGTAAATAATAGTGCTTTCTGGGAGTAGAAATACTCCCACCCCAGAATTAACCACCTCATGTGGAGGTGGGGGAGGGGCTAAGCTAAGAGGCTCATTCTTAGCCCCGAGCCCCAAAGGTGACCCTTTTCCATTGATGTCAAATGGGGAGAGATTTGTGTATATTGGGGAGAGATTTGATATTTGAGAGAGCATTGAGCCAGGGGGAGCAATGTCCCAGGGGGAGCAAAAGAAAAAGGAAGGTCAAGTTTTAGTAAAAGGATATGGGTTGCCATCAATGACAAAGGGGGAGATTGTTGGACATTTTGAGTCCTCTAAGTCAAAGTTGTCATTGATGTCACCTGATAGAGTTGTCACTCATATCAAGGAATTCGGTAAGAAATAAAGTCATCAAAGGTTGTCACTATCATCCAAGGAAAAGCTTCAATAGTGCAAAGGTTAAAGGCAAAAAGGCTCCATAATATTTTAATATTATTGGGAGCACAAGTTAAGCGATTGGTTCATAAAAACCCAAGATGGGTTATTGCAAAGGTTAAAAAGGAGGTCTAATATTTATTTATAAATTATTTAAATTCACAAGGAATTTAAATTTTATAAATAAATATTCGTTACACCAAGGTTGTGCAATAAGACAAGGCTCCAAGGTTTAATTAAGCTAAAACCTAAGGTTGGTTTAATTTAATTTATAATATTTAAATTTAATTTTAATTAAATTTAAATACATTATAAACTAATCAACCAAGCTGACATCGAATTAAATTGATGCACCGACGTGATTGCATGGAAGACAAAGGGCACTATATATAATGCCCTAAAAGGCATCAATTAATTTTATCCTTGCTCGCAATAAGAAAAGGCATACGAATTGGTGGTTGAGCTCATGAGAAACAATGAACAAAGTTTGAAGGATGGTGATCAAAATAAATGAAATCATATTGAGATCTTCAAGCCAACTGGGAAGCGTGGCGTAGTGGCAAGGAGACATTGGTTAAGTTTTTTGTGGAAACGTTGAGCTGCGTTTGAATCCTAGCAAGACGTATTTCATTGGTGTTGGGAACACCAAAGTGTTGTGCACATTTTGTTTTCACTGGTAGCATAAGGTACTTAGAGCACGTGGTGCTCTCAATGCTTCAAGCGAGCGCTTAGCTCACGTGGATGCCAGCTAAGGCAGTCATGGGCGAGTTAGGTTTGAATCCCCTCCAAGGCAGAGGTAATTTTTGTTGAGCATTTTAATAATATTGCCTAGGTTGATGATTAATTACTTTTAGCAAAGTTGGGAGTTAAAAGGTTTTTATTATTTGGAAAATTGCTAGCTGAGAATTATTGATTGGAAATAAAGTTAGGAGGCATAAGGAGTTTAGGTATTATTTTAATTAAAGTCTTAAATAATAAATTTTGGATATTTGAGAAGTAAGACTTTAATAGAGTTGATTTTATTGTGAAAGAGATATTTTCCAAGGAGATTATTTTTGAAAGATATTGAGCATTGTTTTATAGATGGAGTGATAAGGTGTATTTTGGTTGATATTATTTTTGTGTTGTGATTTATTGAGAAAATAAATATCCTCTAACCCTTATTGAGTTTGTCAAAGAAGTAATTGTGAGTGTGGTAGATTTGCAAAGACAACTACTCTTCAAGAAAAGGTATGGGCAAAATTCTTCTTTGTTGAGTTAGGTGATTGGCTTGATTGAAAATTAAGTTTGGAGTGAAAAGGAATTGATTAGGGTTTCCTTTTCAAAAGTGGTTGGTTTAATGCTTCAAGGTTTTCTGATTTGAGAGTTGTGATTAAACCTTGTTTTATAAGCATTGTTGTTGAAGCCATTGGTTGTATGAAAAACCTGAGTTAGGGTTTGAAAAGATCATGAGTATCATTGTTATGTGAAGAATGTTTTATGAGCATTGTTGTTGAAGCCAATTGGTTATGCAAAGAACTTGAACTTGAGTTAGAAAAGAACATGAGTATCATTGTTATGTGAGATTTGTGTTGGGCATTATTGGAAAATATTTTGAGTTGGATGATACATGCTTGGACTAGGGTTTGTGAGAAAGGGTTGTTCCTTGAAGTGATTGGTTGAGTAGAGTTGATTGAGCCTAGTCAAGTGATTGTGTGAAGTGGTTGTTCAAGTTCCATGAAACAAACTATTCTATATTCTGATTTGAGTTGAGATTGATATTTGAGAATAGAACATATTGAGTCTCTAACAATTCTCTTTATGCTTCTATGAGATTGATTTGAGTTGAGATTGAGATTTGAGAATAGAACATATTGAGTCTCTAAAAATTCTCTTTATGCTTCTATGAGATTGATTTGAGTTGATATTGAGCTTTGAGTATAGAACATATTGAGTCTCTAAAAATTCTCTTTGTGCTTCTATGATATTGATTTGAGTTGAGATTGAGCTTTGAGTATAGAACATATTGATTATCTCTATTGTATGGAGGTAGCCCACATTGGGTGAACCACGTTAAATTTGTGTCTCTATTGTGTATGGTTTTTTGTGCATTGCTTTGATTATTGCTATTGATACTACTATCTATACACTACATAATATTGATTTGAAAAGAAAAGTAAAAAATGGTCTTATATTGTTCACCCCCCTCTCAGTATAAGCTTGTGTTCTTCAAAGAGAAGATATATTCTTTCATAATTTTTATTATTTATGATTCCATTTATTCTAGAGAATTTGTCCCATCACCACATTTATTTCAACCATTATGGAGTATTTTTTGCAAATTTATATTTAGCATTACATCATGATCAATTAAATAATATCTCCCATAGAGACCATGGTGATCTATTTGGAAATGGGTTGGTGATAACTAAATTTACTTTTAAATCTAGGTCATCTCCCACTCAATTTTTTTTTACAATTTTGGTGCCACTCTACAATGCATAAACATAACAAAGGGAATACCTGATTTTTTTTAAAGGACCACTAAATGGATAGTTGGGCATGCTAAAAACATGAAAAGAGTTTGTTATGGGTTGAATTTTGATCCTCCACACTTTTTTCCATCTCTAAATATAAACTTGTTCAAAAAAACTTTTGTCATGTAGTCAACCCATCAATATATATATAATAATCTAGTTAATTGAAATTTACATGGTGTTTACATGGAATGGGGCATAGGATTTGATATTTATGCCTACATAGATTCACATATTACCTTCAAATTTATTATATATTATTCTCTTCAAGGAGGCATGCACAAGCTCAACATGATTGGTCCTCTATCTTTGTTAGCTAGTGTAAGGGTGATATAAATGGAAAGGTCATTGTTCAAATCTTCATGGTTTAGTTACTTTTTACATTATTGTCACCTGAGTTGAAATTTGTATCACAAAATATAGAAATTTCTTTCATGTTTCAACAAGAAGGTTGATGACATTGTTATCATTAAACTATTATCTTTCGATCGACCAAGGATTAAATTTCTATTTTGGAGCTCATAATGTAAAGTAATGAAGCATCAATTGATATGAAAGAATTCAAGACACCCTTGTGTATCACAAAAAATAATATTTTTAATATTTATAACCCTTAAATCAATAAACTTTGTGTAATTTCAAATTCATAAGAATTTTGGTGATTCAATGGTGACTAGATGACATAGAAAAAGTGATAATCATTAGCAAGTTAGCAAACAAGTGGTAGATTGTAATTGGATACTTCATTTCTAAGGTTTGTATGGTTAAATTTTTATTTTTTTTGGTTTATTATGGCAAAGGTTATGGAGGCCATAAATTTTGCATATAGAAGCATTTTGAGTTTTTTCAAGCACTTTACATTGGTGACATTAATTCAATAACCTATTATATTTTTGGAATCTAACTTTATGTAATATGGATCCTCAACCTTATGTTAGTCACCTCAATGGATGGAATTATGACATATGGTCAATGCAAATGATCTAATAACCTATGGTGCATTTTTAAATTATAGAAAGTAGCAATTCTTGATGATGAAACTCACCATCATAAGCAAGAAGAAGCTACTAGTCTACTCTCCTTGTTGATTGAACCAAAATTGCTTTTCTATATCAAGGAAGAGAATGAACCTATCAAGGTATGGCTGAAATTGCATGATTTATTTGTAAAAGTGAATATAACTAAAATTAACCACTTGGAACTAGATTTTCCTTTTGTTAAATTGACTATGTTTATTAACATTTAGGACTATATTATTAGATTCAATGAATTAAGAGTAGATATTGTATATTCTAGAGGAAAAAATAAATATGATATAGAATATGTAAAAAATGTCCTTTCTAATCTCTCTTGTCCATTTTAGATGTTGAATCTCATGACTCATGTGGTTCCTACGTACTTCAAAATAAAAAACTCTCTCTTGATCAACATTTTTCTCTTCTAATTTATTTTTATGTAGCAATGATATATTATGGTGGCACTTATCAAGTATAGGATCATGAAAAGGAATTCTAAAAATGATTTAGAGGCTTCATCAAAGAAAAGTGCATGGAAATTTATCTCTAGAGGTCTGATTGTTCTAACTTGTGGCCCAAAATTTAGGATATTTTGGAGTTCCATTTGGTAAAATAGTTGTATCTTCATTTTTATTAATCTCTTAATGCCTTTTTTTTTATTATATATAGCTTTTTTTTTTCAATACTATTGCCTTTAACACTATTGGTTTACACTTGAAAATTGGTTCTTTTATCATAAAATTATTGGAAATATGTTGAATATTTTACATGTTATTCTGGGGAGGTTAACTCTAAAAGGTATTGGATACTCTCCATGTAACCTTGCTGGGGTTTGGAGCCCAACTAGGCCCTGAGTAGGGGTTCAAGGGTGGTAGCCCTCAAAAAGTAGGGTTCAAGGGGTAGCAGCCCTTAGTGAGAGTTTTGGGGTTTCTTAAGATATTTTTAGACCCATATGGGTTGTTTAGGGTTAAATATTTGAACCCGTGGTTTTTCACCTATGGTATTGTAAAATTTTTTCTTGTGCTATTGTTATTTAATTGCACTTGCATTAGGGTTTGAAGTGAGATGAGAGATGAATATTATTATATTGGAGATAGTTAATTTTATAAAACAAGGAGATATTATTATGTTGGGTTTATTTCTTGTAAGGATTTTCCAAGTGAAGTACTATGTTATGTGTGCATCTATTATCTTCTTCTTCTTTTTTCCTTTAATTCAGTATTAACTATTTTTCTAGATTTAGTTTATTAGGGCCTTTTGCTCTTCATTTTGTATCAAAGCTAGTTTTTTAGCTTTTTTTGAGGAGTAAGGGTTTCAAACCTGTGATAAATTAATTCTTGAGTAGGAGCCATATGCGAAAGAATCTAGACGAAGGAAAATGATGGGAAGCACATGGGTAGAGATTGAAAATTTTAATGGATAAAATTTTAAGTTGTGGAAACTCAAGATGGAGGATTGGCTAAAGGTCAATAGGAAGGCAAGGAGTTGTATCAAATTGCACTTATTTTATTTAGTATTGTTGAATGTATCGAAAAATACCATGACAAAGTCATTATGGGATAAGCTAGGAATTTTGTATCAAATAAAATTGTTGGTAAATAAACTCTTTATCTAGAAGAAGTTGTAATGCTTCATATTAATGATAATGACTCTATGGCTAAACATCTAAATATTTTTAACACTATCGTAAGTCAACTAATATTTGTTGAAGTAAAAATTGACGAAGAGGAAAAGTGTATTACTTTACTTTGTTAATTACTTTATTCATGAGATAACCTAGTTATGGCTATCACTAATACTACTTGTACATTGAAAGTAGAGGATATAGTAGGAACATTGATATCTAAGGAAATGAAAAAAATATTCTAAGTATTATAATCTAAAATATGTTTTGGTTGTGAGAGGTCGTTATCAAGAAATTAGGAGAAATAAATTCAAAATCTAGGGGTAAATTTGTTGCTCCAGAAAAGAGGAAATGTTTGAAATGTGATAAAATAGGGCATTACAAAAAATATTGTAGATCTAAAAAGGTTGATAATAGTCGATCATCTGATGAAGGAACTTCTAGAAAAATGAAGACTATAAATGAAGATTCAGGGGACTAATTCTTAGTTGCAACATGCTCAAGTGAATGCCATAACTCATGGTTGATTATGTTAGGTGCTTCCTTTCATATGACTCCTAATAGGGAGGGGTTATATGAATGTAAAAATATAAATATAGGTGAAATATTCTTGGGAGATAATTCAACATATAAAATAATAATTCGAGGAAGAGTCAAGTTGAGGTTAAAAGAAGGATGAATTAAAACTCTTCATGTGTTGCATATTCTGGGTTTGGTAAGGAATATGATATCCATGAGTAAGATGAATGATACGGGTGTGAATAGGATATTCAATAAGGATAGCTGCAATATGGTTCATGGAGTCTTGGTTTTGGCAAGAAGATTTTGTATAGGAACTCTATTCAAACTTGAGGCTAGCACTATAAGTATTGATTACAATAACTCTTCAGTTGTAGAGGACAAATATGGTATAAGTAGCTTTGAGTATTCCTAGAGTGAATACAATATTGTGGCATCAATGCATGGAGTATATTAGTGAGAAAAGTCTTTGAACATTAAAAATGAAAGATATGGTTAAAGGAATTTTTTTTTGCTAAGTTAAGTTTATATACAAATTGGATTTTTTAAGAGAATTCCAAAACCTTATAAGAAAAAGGGCCATAGCATCGAGATTTTAGGCAATTCCTTAGTACATGGAAATAAACATAAACTAAAAGGGAAGGAACTAGAAAAAATCATTGATCCAACAGAAAGACAAAATTCTAGTACCAACTAGTGAGACAAACTTCACCAAAACACCATCCTCCCATTATTGTTAATCTGGGATCCTCCCAGGGGAGGATACAGTGCACCTACCTAGACCTGAGTAGGGAGAGTGGGAAGGCCAAGAATAGCTTGAAACAAGATATCCTACCTAAAAACTAAAAGCAAGAAATTTTAGAAATTTGGAGAGGATCCTTGCCTAGGAATGACCCGGGATGCACCCCAGGGTGTAGTAGAGCGGCAATAAGGCTTGCGAGTAAAGTAGCAAGTAGAAATGAGATACAGTCTAGGGAACAAAAGTAGGATAGCCTAGGAAATGGCATCAATATCCTTAAATAAAGACAATGGAAAGCCTTCGCTTGATCCTGTAAAGTGGAACAACACTACTAAGGATATCTACAGGCCAAGGTATCCCTATGCATAATAAGGAGAATTACGAGGATGCTAGAATTATCCAAGGACAACAACAATAGGCACAAATAAAGGATCCTCAGAATCCAAAATTGAAGGAGGAATGAGGGACCATAGCTACAAACGCATTGATCTCCAACTCCAAACCAGAAAATGTAGAATAAATCCCCCACCACTCCAACATAAAGGCCCAGGAACCCACCATCCTCACTCACAATAAAATCCAGGGAACTAGAAATGGGACTGGGAACAACTCAGGAATAGGAGGTCCACCCCCAAGGCCAAGAACATGCTCTAAGAGTCCACCGAGAAGTAGGAGCAGAAGGCAGAAGCCCTCAAAAAATAACCAAATGAAAAACCTGTGGATCCCAAGTGAAAGTGGTAGCCGACATAAATATGGGATCCTCGGATGCATAACTTGGGGGAGCCAGGGTATGCATACATTTATCATAGGTCCCCTCCCCAATATCAAGATATACTATAGAAACCCTAAGAACCCTAGCAAAAATAATTAGGAATCCCGCATCCTTGCTCACGAACAACTTTAGGGAGCTAGGACTAGGATTGGTAACAACCCAAGAATAGGAAGAGACCCATACCCAAGGCCAACAAATTCCCTGGACTTCCACCAAGCAACATATCCAGCAAGAAGAATCCTCTGAATAGGAAACCGAAAAGGGCCCTACCCAAAGGGATGGGACTAGCAACAACCAAAGGTATCCTAGAGAGGAGTCATATAAAAAGAGGAAAATGGCCCTCCAGACCAACTCCAAAGTTGTGAGGACCTCATAGGATGCACCAGGAAGCAGTTAAAAATCCAACCTACAACCACTATCGATTGAGGAGACCTTGGGAATCGGATCCAAGCAAAAACTTGCAAAAAACCCTAGGGAAAAGCTTGAGGGAGATCGGGGAAGGAATTCTAGAAACATGTAGGAAACTCTAGAAGAACCCATGGATGCACCAAGCCAAGGACTCAAGTAGAGAAACCCTGAAACTACTGGGAAAGGAGCAAAATTTAAGTAAGGATCTCCCCCCAAGGAGATCATCTACTACAAAGCATTCCTAGAGGGGGATGACCCAAGATGAGCCAGGGACTAGGCTGGTTAAAGGAATTTTTTATCGCCCATTAAAGTTTGATTTTTGTGAGCACTGTATTTTTGGAAAGCAAACCCAAGTCAAGTTTCCTAGTAGTTCTACAATATCTAAAGGAATTTTGCATCTAGTTCATAGTGATGTGTTTGTTGGAAATATGAGCAAGATTTGTTGTCATTGATGTCAAGAGTCAGTTTCAGTGAGCAGTGCAAGAGGAAGGATGTCAAGAGTCAGTTTCAGTAATCAGTGCAAGAGAAAGATTGCTTCTAGACCTAAGGGAAATAATATTATAATATCTCCTATTATAATATTCAAGGTGGTCAGATAAGGTCTACAAGAGAAATAAGAAGGCCCAAGAAAAATAATATTATAATATTTTATTATAATATTAAAGGTCTAATGGTAAGACCTAAAGTAATTAAATTAATTATAATAATTTCATTATAAATTAATTTATAATTTAATTTAATTAACCTTATAGTTATTAAATTAATTATAATAATTTTATTATTAATTAAATTATAATCTAATTTAATTAACCCTAAGGTTAGGGTTATAAGGGCAAAAATTAAATTTATAAGCATCGACATCGATTATATTCTCCATCCACCGACGTGCTAAAGGAGATGGCACAATGGTATAAATACCATGTGCCTTTGGTGAATTTAAACTTACCTTCATTCGAATCACTTAAGAGCCTATGATTTTCATGATTTGCGTGCAAGGAAGAAGAAAATTTTTTTGTTTTATTTGGCACCAACGAAGGAATAAGGCAAGAGAGGCTCTAAGCCTCATAACCAACCAAGGTGGTTGGGCTAGTGGCAAGCGACTGTGACTTAAGGCTTTGGCAAGGTGGGAGGACCCGCGATCGAACCCCGATGGTAGTTTTTGCATGGGTGTTTTTTGTTTAGGTGCCCAACGCTCAATACAAAGCACACGAGGCACTTTTGGAGTTCAAGGTGAGTGCCTAGCTCACGTGGTAGTTGAGCCATGGCTAGGGCATTGGTGGCAGCGCAACGTGGGATCGAATCCCACCGAGGGTAAAAAGGTATTTAATTTTTTAAATTAAATTTGGTCCTAAGGTTTGTTTGGCATGAGGTTTTTATGTTAGGAGGGAGATATAAGGTTTATGAAAATTAAATTTTATATTGTGATTTTGATGATTAGGAGTTGAATGGAGTAATAAGGCTTTAAAGGAGTTTATATGTTATTTTAAAATAAAGTCTTATTGTGTTTAAATATTTGAGAGGAGTAATAAGGTGGTTAATTGAGATTTAATGTTTTGTATGGTGAGAATATTTTTGAGGGAATAATTGAATGAAGTTTTGAGAAGGTTTTTGCTACCTAACCCTTGAGATTGGCAAAGAGAGTAATTGTGATTGAGACAGGTTTTGAGGTCAAAACTTCATCAAACAAAAGGTATGGGCATATCTTCCTTGTGAGTGAAATATTGTTGGATGTTGTGAATGCTAAGTTGGAGTGAAAAGGATTGTTTGATAAGCATTGTTGAGTTTGGTTTTGAGATATCCAATGTTGATTGATGTGGGTTTTTTGGAATGAAAGTTGATACTAGAAACCTTGTTTGATAAGCATTGTTGGAAATATTGAGTAAGCTTTCATATGCTTGATTAGGGTTTGTGAAATATCATGAGTACCATTGTTATGTGAAGTTGAGAACTATCTTGAACTAGGGTTTGTGAAAGATCATGAGTATCATTGTTATGTGAGGTTTGTTTGATAAGCATTGTTGACTAAGCTTTCATTGAGTGATTGGTTGAGTGGAGTTGATTGAGCTTAGTTGATTGGAAGTGTTGGAGTGATAGTTCAAGTTCTGTGAAACAAATTATTCCTTACTAATTTGAGAAAGAGATTGAAAATATGAGTGAGTGAAATATATTGAGTCTCTAACCATTCTCCATATGTTTCTATGGTGAAGTAAGAAATATTGAAAGTGATTGAGCATTGTTGTGAGTGTGAAGCATATTGAGTCTCTAACCATTCTCTATATGTTTCTGTGAGATTAAAACAAGATTCTGTGTGAAACTTGTTTGTGTGATTGAGTTGATTTGAATAAGATTTTGTGAAAGATTGTGAGAATATTTGAGTAAGTCCTAGAGTGGACTTAAGGATATATTTGTGTGAGATTTTGTGGAAGCTTACAATATATTGGACAAGTTCTAGTGAGGACTTGTTGAGCATATTTGAGGTAAGTCTTAGTGAAGACTTGTTGAGTATATTGGACAAGTTCTTGAGAGGACTTGTTGGATAGATTTGAGGTAAGTCTTTGAGAAGACTTGTGAGTAGAGTTGATTGATTGATTTGTTCAAACCTTGAGTTAAGTTTTGGGGTAGATCTAGTATAGTTGATTTGTGATTGGATCAAGCTTTGTGTTAAGGCTTGAGGATAGATTTGAGGATAGATTTTTGTATATATTGAGGATAGATTTGTGCTAGATCGAAGGACTATGTTTAGTGTATATTTGAGATAGATATTGAGCAGATTTGTGCTAGATCAAAGGATTGTGTTTAGTGTAGATTAGAGATAGATATTGGAGATATTTGTGCTAGATGAAGGACTATGTTTAGTGTAGATTTGAGATAGATATTGAGCAGATTTATGCTAGATCAAAGGACTATGTTTAGTGTAGATTTGAGATAGAGTTGAGAGTAAGATTTGGAGGTGATAGAGTAGAGGATAGTAGTCTCTAGTGGATAGAGATCCATTAGCTATGGTAGTGAGGATAGAGGTCTTCTGAGTGAGGATAGGAGTGGAGAGAGATCCACAAGCTAGTGTAGTGGAGGTAGTAGTCTTCTAGAGGATCACTAACCAGAGTAGAGGAGAAGGAGTTCTCCTATGGATAGAGATCCATAAACCAGTTGAGGGGATTGGTGTCTCCTGTGGATAGATATCCATGAACTTGATTAGGGGATTGGTGTCTCCTTTGGACAGAGGTCCATAAACATTGTAATAGGGAAAGGATTCCCAAGAGATTTGTTGAGAAAATTTTAGTGAAATATTTTCTCCATGGAGTAGCCCACATTGGGTGAACCATGTTAAATTGGTGTCTCTATTGTGTGTGGTGATTTGTGCATTGCTTTGATTACTATTATTGATATTGCCATTGATATATTGCATAATATTATTTGGGAAAGAAAAGTAAAAAGTGGTCTTATACTATTCACCCCCTCTCAATATAAGCTTGTGTTCTTCAATTGGTATCAGAGTGGGTTCCTTCAGAAGAGTTTAATAGCTTGAAGGAAAATCTCACAAGAACACAGATGGATTCTTAGAATGGATCTTCAGGGAATTCAACACCATTGTTCGATGGGAACAATTATGCACTTTGGAGTACAAGGATGAAGTTTCATCTAATGGCACTTGGAAATGAAATATGGGAAGCAATTGAAAATGGATACATACCACCAACAACTCCACCTACAGATAAATATGGTAAGCTCCTACATCTATACAATTCAAAGGTAATGAATGGAATTTTAAGAGGCTTATGTGAAACAAAGTTTATAAAGGTTATGCATTGCACATCAGCAAAGGAAATTTGGGATAAGTTGCAAGGCATATATGAAGGAGATAAAAATGTCAAAAGGGTAAAGTTGCAAAACTTCAAGAGAACATTTGAAGACCTAAATATGAAGGAAGAGGAAAATATTGTTGCATATCTACTTTGTGTGGATGAGGTTGTTAACTCCATGCAAGGACTTGGACTTAAGGTTGAAGAAATAGATGTTTGTGATAAGATTTTAAGGTCACTCCCAAAAAGGTTTAGTGAAAATATTTCAGCTATAGAAGAGGCAAAAGATATTGAAATTTTGACAAGGGATGAATTACATGGAATTCTCATAGCTTTTGAGATGAGAATAAAAGAGGAACCTATTCCCTAGAAAGAAGCAACCTTCAAAGTTACTAAGAAGACAAAGGGTAAGAAGTCAGATTCAAGCAATGAGTCATCCAGTGATGAAGAAGCAAATTATGGTAGAAGGAACAAGGACTCAAGAAAATATAAAGGTACAAAATTAGTTAGATGTTTCAATTATGGAAAATATGGTCACTATGCATCTGATTGTCCAGAGGCTGGAAATAGCAATGATGAAGAAAAACAGGATCATAAGAATAGGGAAATAGGAAAACACAGGTACCAAAATAAAAGTAGGGATGGACAAGGCAAGCAAGGAAAGAAGTTTTTCCAAAGGTATAAGAAGAGTTTTTATGCAGACAAGGTAGGTAAGAGTTCAAGTGATAGTGATGAAAGTTCCTCAAATAATGATGAAGATGAAGTTCTATTTCTGGCAAAAGAAAAATAAGTGGTTAGAAACAGGTTACCAATGATTCTCAAGTGTTTTAGATGTGGCAACTTTGGTCATCTTGAAGATAGATGTACAAGGAATGGATTCAGTTTTAGTGATGATGAATATGAAGATACACTTGAAGGACTAGAAGAAAGTCTTCTTATGGCAATAGAAGAAGAAGGAGGTGATCCTATTGAAGACAAATCAGAAAGGAATGAAGATGATCCCAAAGGCAAACAAATAGAGGAAGAATAAAAAAAAGGAGAAGTTGATCTTGAGGGTGAGCTTATTTATGCCCTTGATGCATTAAGGAAGGTAAGAAAGCAGAACTCAAAACTCAAGCTTCAATTTCAAGAATGTGATGAAGAGAAAGGAAAGCTTATAGAGGATCTAACCAACTCAATAGCTAAGACAAGGAAGTTTAAAGAGAAGTTAGAGGCTAAGGTTTTAGAATGTGAAAGGTTAGAGCATGAAGTAGCTTTACTAAGGAAGGAAGTAAAAGAGTCTAAAGACAAGCTACATAAGTTTGGGAGAAGCTCAAAGAAATTGGATAAGATTATCAAGGTACAAAGATCTACATCAAACAAGACAGGTCTTGGTTTTGAATAGGTACAAAAAGAACAAGGAGAGGAGTCAATATCAAGCTTCAAAGAAGAAGAAGCTTCAGAAGAAGAGAGTGAAAGAGAAAGTGAGACTTCTGAGGAAGAGTTGGACAATAGAAGGTTCAACAAGCAAAGGAACAATGCACAAATGAGGAACAGATGGAACATGAAGCAACACAGGGTAGAAGAGACTAAGAGACCAATGGGGTCAAGGCAAGGTTTCTTCAATGGATGATGCTTCTCATGTCATAGGTTTGGGCACAAGGCTACACAATGCAGGACACATGAAATATAGGAATATGGAAATTTTAGAAATAGATATCCTTTTCAAGGGTATTGCTACTCTTGTAATCAGTTTGGTCACAAGGTAGTAAATTGTAGGGTTCATGATAGGAATGGCTTCACCAGGAGAAATCCCAAGATATTTGCACCTCCAAGGAATAACAACATTAAGTGTTATAAGTGCAATAATTATGGGCATACAACAAAGTGGTGTAGAGCAAAAATTCCAGAGACAAGCAGGAATATGAATAGTCAGAGGAATCAGAAGGATCAGTTGAGGAAGAAAGTGGACAAAGGTAAAGATCAGTGCATGCTGGGAGTAGAGATACTCCCACCCTAGAATTAACCACCTCAAGAGGAGGTGGGGGAGGGGCTAAGCTAAGAGTCTCATTCTTAGCCCCAAGCCCCAAAGGTGGCCCTTTGCCATTGATGACAAAGGGGGAGAGATTTGAGTTAGGGGGAGAGCATTCAGTTAGGGGGAGCAGTTTCTCAGGGGAGCAAAACAAGAAAAGGTAAAAGAAATGGTAAAAGGTAAATGGGTTGCCATCAATGACAAAGGGGGAGATTGTTGGAAATATGAGCAAGATTTGTTGTCATTGATGTCAAGAGTCAGTTTCAATGAGTAGTGCAAGAGGAAGGATGTCAAGAGTCAGTTTTAGTAATCAATGCAAGAGAAAGATTGCTTCTAGACCTAAGGGAAATAATATTATAATATCTCCTATTATAATATTCAAGGTGGTCAGATAAGGTCTACAAGAGAAATAAGAAGGCCCAAGAAAAATAATATTATAATATTAAAAGGTCTAATGGTAAGACCTAAAGTAATTAAATTAATTATAAATTAATTTATAATTTAATTTAATTAACCTTATAGTTATTAAATTAATTATAATAATTTTATTATTAATTAAATTATAATCTAATTTAATTAACCCTAAGGTTAGGGTTATAAGGGCAAAAATTAAATTTATAAGTGCCGACATCGATTATATTCTCCATCCATCGACGTGCTAAAGGAGATGGCACAATGGTATAAATACCATGTGCCTTTGGTGAATTTAAACTTACCTTCATTTGAATTACTAAAGAGCCTATGATTTTCATGATTTGCGTGCAAGGAAGAAGAATGTTTTTTTGTTTTATTTGGCACCAATGAAGGAATAAGGCAAGAGAGGCTCTAAGCCTCATAACCAACCAAGGTGGTTGGGCTAGTGGCAAGTGGCTGTGACTTAAGGCTTTGGCAAGGTGGGAGGACCCACGATCGAACCTCGATGGTAGTTTTTGCATGGATGTTTTTGGTTTAGGCACCCAATGCTCAATACAAAGTGCACGAGGTACTTTTGGAGTTCAAGGTGAGCGCCTAGCTCACGTGGTAGTTGAGCCATGGCTAGGGCGCTGGTGGCAGCGCAAGTGGGATCGAATCCCATCGAGGGAAAAAAGGTATTTAATTTTTTAAATTAAATTTGATCCTAAGGTTTGTTTGGCATGAGGTTTTTATGTTAGGAGGGAGATATAAGGTTTATGAAAATTAAATTTTATATTGTGATTTTGATGATTAGGAGTTGAATGGAGTAATAAGGCTTTAAAGGAGTTTATATGTTATTTTAAAATAAAGTCTTATTGTGTTTAAATATTTGAGAGGAGTAATAAGGTGTAATTGAGATTTAATGTTTTGTATGGTGAGAATATTTTTGAGGGAATAATTGAATGAAGTTTTGAGAAGGTTTTTGCTACCTAACCCTTGAGATTGGCAAAGAGAGTAATTGTGATTGAGACAGGTTTTGAGGTCAAATCTTCATCAAACAAAAGGTATGGGCATATCTTCCTTGTGAGTGAAATATTGTTGGATGTTGTGAATGCTAAGTTGGAGTGAAAAGGATTGTTTGATAAGCATTGTTGAGTTTGGTTTTGAGATATCCAATGTTGATTGATGTGGGTTTTTTGGAATGAAAGTTGATACTAGAAACCTTGTTTGATAAGCATTGTTGGAAATATTGAAGTAAGCTTTCATATGCTTGATTAGGGTTTGTGAAAGATCATGAGTACCATTGTTATGTGAAGTTGAGAACTATCTTGAACTAGGGTTTGTGAAATATCATGAGTATCATTGTTATGTGAGGTTTGTTTGATAAGCATTGTTGACTAAGCTTTCATTGAGTGATTGGTTGAGTGGAGTTGATTGAGCTTAGTTGATTGGAAGTGTTGGAGTGATAGTTCAAGTTCTGTGAAATA
This sequence comes from Wollemia nobilis, assembly GCA_028583015.1. Lineage (NCBI taxonomy): Eukaryota > Viridiplantae > Streptophyta > Pinopsida > Araucariales > Araucariaceae > Wollemia > Wollemia nobilis. The sequence continues at coordinate 30,923,347 of JAQPPZ010016892.1, read as the reverse complement.
AATTGTTCCTTACTAATTTGAGAAAGAGATTGAAAGTGATTGAGTGTGAAACATATTGAGTCTCTAACCATTCTCCATATGTTTTTATGGTTAAGTAAGAGATATTGAAAGTGATTGAGCATTTTTGTGAGTGTGAAGCATATTGAGTCTCTAACCATTCTCTATATGTTTCTGTGAGTTAAACAAGATTATAAACTTATTTGTGTTTGAGTGAAATTGTTGTTTGTGATTAAAGAGGTTTTTTGTGATAGATTGAGTTGATTTGAATAAGATTTTGTGAAAGCTTGTGAGCAGATTTGAGTAAGTCCTAGAGTGGACTTAAGGATATATTTGTGTGAGATTTTGTGGAATCTTACAATCATATTGGAAAAGTTCTAGTGAGGACTTGTTGAGAATATTTGAGGTAAGTCTTGGTGAAGACTTGTTGAGCAGATTGGACAAGTTCTTGAGAGGACTTGTTGGATAGATTTGAGGTAAGTCTTTGAGAAGACTTGTGAGTAGAGTTGATTGATTGATTTGTTCAAACCTTGAGTTAAGGTTTGGGGCAGATCTAGTAGAGTTGATTTGTGATTGGATCAAGCTTTGTGTTAAGGCTTGAGGATATATTTGAGGATAGAGTTTGGTGTAAATTTGAGGATATGTTTGTGCTATATTAAGATATATAATTGAGTATATTTGTGCTAGACCGAAGGACTATGTTTAGTGCAGATTTGAGATAGATATTGAGAAAATTTGTGCTAGACTGAAGGACTGTGTTTAGTGCAGATTTGAGATAGATATTGAGTAGATTTGTGCTAGATCGAAGGACTGTGTTTAGTACATATTTGAGATAGAGCTGAGAGTAAGCTTTGGAGGTGATAGAGTAGAGGACATTAGTCTCTAGTGGATAGAGATCCATTAGCTAGGGTAGTGAGGATAGAGGTCTTCTAAGTGAGGATAGATATTTTAGTGGAGAGATATCCACAAGCCAGTGTAGTGGAGGCAGTAGTCTTCTAGAGGATCACCAACTAGAGTAGAGGAGAAGGAGTTCTCCTGTGGATAGAGATCCACAAACTAGCTGAGGGGATTGGTGTCTCCTATGGATAGAGATCCACGAACTTGATTAGGGGATTGGTGTCTCCTTTGGATAGAGGTCCATAAACATTGTAATAGGGAAAGGATTCCCAAGAGATTTGTTGAGAAAATTTTAGTGAAATATTTTCTCCATGGAGTAGCCCACATTGGGTGAACCATGTTAAATTGGTGTCTCTATTGTGTGTGGTGATTTGTGCATTGCTTTGATTACTGTTGTTGATATTGCCATTGATATATTGCATAATATTGTTTGGGAAAGAAAAGTAAAAAGTGGTCTTATACTGTTCACCCCCCTCTCAGTATAAGCTTGTGTTCTTCAATGTTTGGACCTACAAAATTACCATCATTAGGTAAATCTATCTGTTTTGTTACATTTATAGATGACTTTTCAAGAAATAATTGGGTATATTTTTTATGAACAAATATGATTTTTCCAATAAATTTAAAGATTTTAAGGCTCTTGTAGAAAATTAGATAGAGAAAAAGGTAAAGGTTTTGAGAAGTGAAAATGGTGGTGATTATTGTTCTAATGATTTTGATAAATTTTGCAAGGATTGTGGAATAGAAAGGTAGAAAAAAACTATGTATACTCTACAATAGAATGAAGTTGCAGAACATATGAATATAACATTTATGGATAATACGAAAAGCATGCTAAGTGGTGAAGGGTTAGAAAGGAAATTTTGGGTAGAATCCATGTTAACTGCTTGTTACCTCATTAATAGATATCCTACCTAAGCTTTGTGCGACAATACTCCCTAGGAAGTGTGGACTGGTAAGAAACCCTCTCTTAGTCATATAAATTTTTTTGGTTGTGATGCTTATATGTATATCCCAAAAGAGAAAGAATTTAAGCTAGACTATAAATTTGAAAATGCATATTTATGGGTTATAGTATTGGTGTTAAAGGATATATGTTGTGGAACCTAGAAATATGAAAATAAAGTTTACAATCAAATGTGATCTTTATAGAAACAAAAGGGGTTCAAAAATAGGAAATGCAACCAAGCAAAGAACCTAAAATAGTTCAAGTAAAATTGGAATAGGAGGAAGAACATGTGGTAGAATCTAGTGTTATAGAAGAAGATGAACTATAGAGTTTGAAGAGGAAAATTTAAAGGAAGGTGAATTGGAAGCTAAAGATGCAGAACTTGGAACTCCCATTTTAAGGATATTAGATTGAGTGAGAAGACACCTAGAAAGATATATCCCTTCAAATATTTATTTTGTATTTAATATATTAGTTACTGATGAAGAACCCAAGGATGTAAAGGAGGCACTTCAATAAAGTGAGAATAAGTCCTTGAAAGGGCTATAGAGGAAGAAATAGAGTCCTTATATAAAAATAATACATGGGGCATGGTGAAATTACCCCTAGAATCAAATCGATTGGTTGTAAGTGGGTATTCATGAAGAAGTACAATATAGAAGGAAAGTTGGAGAAGTACAAGGCTCACCTAGTAGCAAAAGCATTTTCTCAGGTTGAGGGAATTGAATTTGGTGAGATTTTTTCTGTTGTGGCCAAACTAACTTCAATTAATTTTTTTTTGGCTATTTTTGTTGCTTTTGATATTGAAATAGAATAGATGGATGTAAATACAACATTTCTACATGGTTAATTTGATGAAGACATATATATATATATATATATATATATATATATATATATATATATATATATATATATATCACAACAAGAATTATTTAGGGTGAAAGGTAAGGAGGACTTGGTATGCAAGTTGAAAAAGTCTCTTTATGACTTGAAGCAATCTCCAAGAATGTGGAACCAAAAATTTGATAGTTTTTTTTTTAACTTGGGCTTGGAAAAAGTAAAGTACATATGTGTGTGTATTTGTAACAAGAAGGTGAAAATTTTGTTATCATTGTTTTGTATGTGGATGCCATGTTGTTAATTGGTAACAATAAGGAGATGATAAAGTTTACTACAATATCAGTTATCTTTTGAATTTGACATGAAAAATTTGGGTGCTGTAAAATTTATTTTGGATATGGAAATAATAAGGGATAATGGAAATAGAAATTTTTGGTTAAACCAAAGGAAATATATTGATTTGATACTACAAAGGTTTAGGATGCATGATTGTAAACCAGTATGTACTTCATATCCTGTTGGCCAAAAGTTATCTACTGAATATTATCCTAAAATAGATGAGAAAATTGAAGAAATGCATCTTGTTTCTTATGCTAGTATTTTTGGTAGTCTGATGTATGCAATGGTGTATAATAAATCTAATATTGCACATGTAGTGGGAGTAGTTAGCATATATATGTCCAATATAGGAAAGGAACATTGGACTTCTATGAAAAGGATCTTCAAATGCTTGCGTGGAACTTTAGAATATGTTATTTGTTATCAATGAAATCTAGAGATAGTAATATTGTAAATCTACAAGGTTTTGTGGATGTTGACTAGGCTAGAAATCTGGACAAGATAATATCCATGAGTGCTTATGTGTTTAGAATTTTTGAAGGGACACTAAGTTGAATGAGTAAAAAGCAATCAATGATTGATTTATCCATAATAGAGGTAGAGTACATTACAACACTTCATACCCATAAAGAGGTAATGTGGATATAAAGGTTGTGTTCAAAATTTGGTCTTAAGAAGAAGGTTGTGAGAATTGATAGTGACAGTCAAAGTGCAATATTTTTGGCCAAAAATATTGATATCAAGTACCATTTTGTGAGAGATGGCTGAAGGGAATCAGGTGATGCTCAAGAAAGTTGATATAGAGAATAATGTTGTTGATTCATCAACAAAGGTTATACCTACTCAAAATATTTCTTGGTGTACTAGATCTATGGGCATGGTTGCCCTTGCCAGTTGACAATGACAATTTTTAGCCCCTTTGGAAAGTATTTAGCAAGTGGGAGAATGTTGGAAATATGTTGAATATTTTCCATGTTATTCTGGCAGTGTTAACTCTAAAAGGTACTAGACACTCTCCATGTATCTTGGCTAGGATTCAAGGGTGGTAGCTCTTGATGAAAGTCTTAGGGTTTCTTAAGCTATTTTTAGACCCATATGGGTTGTTTAGGGTTAAATATTTGAATGCATGGTTTTTTACCCATGGTATTGTAAAATTTGTTCTTGTATTGTTATTTAATTACACTTGCATTAGGGTTTGAAGTGAGATGAGAGATGAACATTATTGTATTGGATATGGTTAATTTTATACAATAAGGAGATATTACCGTGCTGGGTTTTTTCCCATAAGGGTTTCCCAGGTGAATTACTATGTTGTGTGTATATGTTATCTTCTTCTTCTTTCCTTTGATTTTGTATTTACTATTTTTCTAGATATAGTTTATCAGGGCCTTTTGCTCTTCAAAAATATTATCTTATCTCTATCCTTATAGATGTACCAAATTATGAATATTGACACTAAATAGTAAATTTTCCTAAAAATATGCTTATCCTTCAATCCCCATTTGTACATTTAGCCTCAAATGATTAGGCAAATTTTTGAATTGAAGGTTCCTGATATTTTTGATCCTAGCTCTTGGGTTATTTCAATCCAAATTTTAACTGCTTTTGTACACTAAAATAATAGATGTGATATTGTTTCATTGTTCTTAAGACACCTATGGAAAATATGAGACCCCATGATATTCTTCTTGATGAGGTTATATCTAGTAAGAATCTTGTATTATTGCACTAACCAAAGAAAGGCTTAAAGTTTGGGAGGAACTTTGTAATTCCATACCTTAGTGATGATTGAGTTCTTTTGGCCCTATTGCTATAATGACACCCCTTAGCTAACTATGTAAATAGTTGAACCACTAATAAATCCCCACATAAGTTTATTCGTAATTTGGAGAAATATTTTAATCCCTTTAGTTTGGATGTGTAATTTTCTCCATGAGTCTTGGTCAAGATGTGGTAGGGGTACTCACCCATTTAATTAAGCTTGCAAGAGAGTTAAAACTTAACTGTTATAGGTCCAATTTTATTTTTGGGGTATAATTTTTAATGATTGGAGTTCCTCCCAAGATTAGATCATTACATATAGTAAATTATTTACCATCCCATGGAATCCAAGAGGTATGATTTAATATAATATATTTATCTTCCATAATATATTTCCAAATTCAGGAGAATCTAGCTATGTTTTTCACACTATTTTAGGAACTAGATCCTATTAGAGTTGTTAAAGTATTCACATTTTAGGATTTGATTCCATGGAGATTCTGGTAGACTAAGAAAATTCTAAAGCAGCTTAGCACTTAGTGCCTTGCTAATAGTTATTTTTTTCCTAATTCTTAGGTGTCCCTACTCCTTTGGATTGATAATGGTATCCTAATTGACCAAATGAAACTTTTTTCCTATCTGGTTGCCTTCCCCCTTACCATAGGAAAGTTCTTAGAATTGCATATAACTTTTGCAAGATATATAAATGTGCATGATACACCAATAGTTGATATATTGTAAGACTTGCTTGTATTGATTTGATAAAAAATAATTCTTCTAGCCAAGCTCAACCAACCATTATTATACCATTGTATTATCCTTGAAATATTTTCTAAAATTGCATTCCAAGTTTTATTTGTATTTTTTTTGTTTCATGGAAGCCTATAGGAACACCTAAGTAGTTAAATGTATTAGTGCCTTTGTGAAATTTCAAAATCTAATAGAAACCTCTATCTTCTAATGTTGAAGTATTTATAGTGTAAAAACTGCTCTTTTGGGTGTTTATATTTTTCCCTATGGCTAAAGAGAAACAATCTAAAACTTCTTTGATCAACCTAAATTTATTTTTATGGCTTTTCCTAGTAAAATGGTGTCATATACAAATTGATCATGAGTTACTATTATATACCCTATAGATTCTCTAATTCCCATGATTTATTTCCTTATAAATTTGGCTAGGGTTCTCCCTAAACTTTTAGCAAGAAGGATATAAAGGTAAGGGGAGAGAGGACACCCTTGCCTTAATCCTCTAGTGGATTTAAATATGATAGCAAGTTTCCATTGATTAGAGGGGATATCCAAGATCCCTCTATGCAATATCCTATCCATTCTATCATTTTAAACTGAAATACAAATTTGGCTAACACTTATTTTGTAAAGCCAATGTCTACTTTGTCAAGGCATTAGCCAAATCAAGTTTTATAGATGTTCATTTATTTTTTGGCTTGGTACTTGAGTGTAGATATTCATGAATAATTATAATATTGTCATGTGTCTATTTCCCTAGAATAAAACCCTTTTCTTCTATCTCTATCAAATAATTAACATTTATTTGAAATCTATTTGCTATTATTTTAATCATTATCTTATAAGAGAAATTACATAGAGAGATGGGCCTAAGTTTATCAAAATAATTGTATTTTTTCTTTTGCATTAAAGCTATAAAAGTGGAGTTGATTTATCCACATAGCTTAACTCTTATCTTTGTCTCTTCAATATTTTTTAATAGGTCATCTCTTATAATTTTATAAAACTACTAATAACAATTATTGGTGAATCCATTTGGTCTTGGAGATCTATCCATGGGCAATGAATGTATAACTTCATCCAAATATTCTCTAGTTACAATTAAAGAGAGATTTTATTTGTCTCTATTTTTATTAAATAAGATATGTTGTTTAGGAGAGTGGCTTGAGCCTATTGATTTATTGTTGTCTATGTGAGAAGGGCCAAGTAATGATCTCTTGCTAGTTCCTTTATGCCTACCTAATCAAAATAAACTTCTTTAGTTTTATAAATTTATTTAATTATATTTTGTTAGTGCCATTGCATTTTTTTATATGTAAGTAATTTGTGTTTCAATCTCCTTTCTTGATCTAGATCACTTTTGATCAAAATTTCCAATGTACCTCTTCTTCTCTAAAAGATTGATTTATTTCTTGATTTAGCTATATTATTCTCTTCCAATTGAGGATTTGGAGGTCGATCACTTATCTCTTGTTCTACTTCCTCCATCTATTATAGCAATATGCTTGATCTCTTTGAACTTTAGTCTTCTTAGAAATCTAGTACTTAATGAATTTCTTAAGATTGGAAATTTTAATTTTCCATACCTCCTAGGGATTTTTTGCATAGACATGCTACTTCCAGGTACTTTCTACTAAAGGTGTAAACTCCTCATGATCCATCCATTTTGGATTGTATTTAAAAGGAATCTACCTATTCTCAAAAGCACTATTGTTTGTGTCTAAATAGATAGGCTTGTGATCTAAGACTAAAATTTGGATTATGCCACTTGATATAAGTGGATACATAAATTGAATATGTTATTGTATCTAGAATATATCTAATCTTTCTATTATTAATTTTGCTAGTTATTTTGTTTTTCCATGTAAATTTTCCATTTTTGGGGATTATGTCCTATAGTTTCTACTTAGTTATAATTTGCGTAACCAGGTCCTTAGAAGGGTATTTTGAGGGAATGCTTCCCTTTTCTCCCATTTTCCTAAAGTCACATTCAAATTACCTAATATGATTATATTTGGGATCCTTTCTAAAAATATCCACTATTGAAGAATATCCTAAGCCTTTTGTTTTAATACTATGTTATTTGGACCATAGAAATCAATTATGGTCCAAGTATGTCCCTATCAAGAGGAGAAATAAGTTATCCAATTTGAGTGTCTCATTTTGTTAATACATAGTAGGGCTTGTAGATACCATGTAAAGAGAATCTCCCCAAAGGCACTTTATGAATTTGTTGCTTCTAGGTCTAATGATATCCATATGTTTTTTCATTATATTCTTACTGACTTCTCTATCAATCTAGTTTCTTGAATGCTAATAACTATTTTCCTTTATTCGGCTATTAATTGAATTAGGTAGTTTTACTCTAGGGGACTACCCAATCCCCTTCCATTCCAAGATAGAACCTTCATTTCTTAAGTGGATTCTTAGCCATGTTAAAATCAAAGGTTATTTATGCTTTTGAATATCTATATATGCTTTTTTTGTTCTTACCTCTTGATTAGATATACTCATTATAGTAGAACATTTGGTGGTTGAGGCACCTCCAAGAATCATTGTTGCTACTAACTGAGTCTCTTCCATTTCTTCAATATCCTCTTCCTAAAGGTTTTATTTGGTATCCTTAGTTTATTCCACTTCACCTTTTGATTGAGGATCTTACGAATCTTCTTTTTTGAATGGCCTTGGATTTCCCTCTTACTCATTTTGTAATAAAATAGAGAACTCATTATTATTTTTCTTTCTGGTTATGGTTGAGGCCTCCTTCTTCTACTTCTAAATATTTTGTATTGTTTTATTCTTACTAGTTGGAAGTCTTGATCTTCATCCTTTGTCTATTGTTGTACCTTGGTGCTATAGTTCCATGAGAAATGACCTTATTTATGATAAGTAATAAATTTAAATGGAATGTGCTCATAATCCAATAGTTTGGTATGGATCTAATATAATATTTTGATACTTATGTTTTCAAGAAACCCTTTTCTTATATTGACTTGAATACACAACCTAGCACAAATTGCATTATCAATCTTCAATGGAGCCTAATATACAATTGTTCCAATAGAGTTACCTATCATCTCAGGATTCATTTTATTCCATAAATGTAGGGGTAAAAATGGTAATATTGTCTAATTTATGACTTATTTTGGTTCTTCCACATATGGGTCAAAACTAACTAATTAGGGGGTCATGTAGAGAGGGATTCATCTAAGGAACCAGTCCCCTCCATGAAATATTGCATCCATTTCCTTTATGAAGGAGAAAATAACTATGAAAAACATTTTCTAGCCATCATGAATATATAGATAGATATTTTATATCCACAAGAAGATGGTATCCATATTTGAATGGTTATTGGGGTGGGCTAAACACCCATAAGTTTGCAAGAAAGAGCTCTCTCAGTTAAGATTATTATCGATATTTAAATATAATCTAGAGGGATATCCACTATTGGAGCAACATACAACTTAGAAATAAATGAGACTTCATTAGTTGGTTAGAATTTGTATGGCCTCCTTACCTTTAGAGCTTTGGTCATATTTTCTAGTTTTGATTGATCAAATAGAATAGGTAGTGAGAATAAGGAAAATGATCCATTATCATTATTCTAGAGTATGGAGGCAACCATCATGGCAACATCTTGGAAAAAGGGTTTTAGGGGCAGGGATATCATGTATCACCATTTATATGATAGGGATTTGAAGGTTATCAAAACCCTAATAAGAGCCAAAATAGAAAAACCTTTGCCAAATCTAATAGATTTTATTTCTAGGCTCACTTTCCTCTATTAAATTCATGGACATGCCATGAAAGCAAACGAAAAACTAGAGGAAGCCAAAAAATGAATAATTTAAATATATTAAGATAAGTAATTGTAAAAAACTACAAATAGTCACAATGCCTACCATATTTGGGCATGAAAAGGATAATGTGTTAGGTGGCATTAACCCTTGTGTAAAAACTAGGTCCAACCATAAATGATTAAAACTAAATTAAATTGCAAGTGTTGTGATCCTTATCCATGGATAATATGATGATTATTTATTATTTCTAAATATGCACATTAATTTTATGACTATCACTTTCTCTTTTACCATAAATAAAGGGATAATTAAATGATGGTAGTATAAACAAGGGATATTATCATCATAATAATGAATCATCAATCATATCAAGTATTACTTTGTAATCATATTTACTAATAAATAGATGTTTGTGGAAAAAAGGGAATATCTCATACAATCACATGAATTAATAAAGGATATACATAAATATTTTAACCAATATTGTCAAGCAACATAAAGAGAAGTAATAATACAACAATTGAGCTAATAATATACTAACCAAAATAGATAATACAAATCTTACTACACTAAGGCCATCCATAAATCACATGTAAGACTAAATCCTAATGTAGAAAACCAAGTACATGATAACCTATGGCATAAAAGTATATATAAATGATAATTGTTGTAGTAATAAGGATAAAAACACTCAATATAAAACCAAAAAAAAAGTATACAAACAAGTATACAATAAGCCAAAACCACTAGAAGCATTTTATTTTTATTTTTTCTACAAAAGTTGGAAAATTGACACACAAAAACCTAGTTTTAATTAAGTATTCAAAAGTATAAATAGAGGGGTATTCTTATAAGCACACCTAACCTTCACACAATAAATATGCTATCATAAGATATCACACTGACATGTTGATATAATTGATGGTGAAAAATGAGGATAGGTGCTAGAGAGGTAGGTCCTTTGACCCACTTTGTCAATTTTGGCTAAAACAAACAAAAACCTAAAACAAAACAAAATGAAAAAATACTTAGGTTGGCTATGAAGTAGCTAGGACAATATGGAAATTTCCATTAGCACTATCACATCATGTAGATTTTGGGATCACGAAGCATGATTAAAAATGGATCAAAAGTACCCTAAAAGACCTACAAATTAAGATAAAACAATATCATCACTTTTTAAAAATTGGAAATCATTGTTAGTGATGTAATGAGCAATGGAAGATAGCAATCACAAGATGCAGAATAATATGAGAGAAAGTAAATCTACAAGATGACTGAAGTATGTTGTGAATAGAAATAATATAAATGAATACAATGTAGCTATGGAGGAAATGAACACTCCATTAATGAATCTACTGAATGACATTGCATCGATCACCAATATATGGTGATCTACACAACACTACACTACTACCTTTGACTATGATATAAGCAAATCTATATATCTATGCCCCCCTTCTCAAATTCGTAGGCCCAAAATGGCTACATAGAAAATTTTTGAAAATATTTTCTAATGCATGAATATGTTCCTAGCTGCTAAACACATAGTGTATTTTCTAGTGATAGTGCAGGATGTTCCACATCACTGGTAGAACAACCAAAATTACATTGTGATCACTTCGACAGAGTGGAATACGATATTTTTTCTAAGGAAATAATATATGTTCTTATACACTTAAAAATTAGTGTATTTTATAGTGGCATAGTAGCATGTTCCATGCCACTGTCAACTCAGGTCAAAGATGAAGTCATCGTTCTCCAATCAGTGGCCCAACGCACATTGCCCTAGCCCAGGTAAAAAAATTACTAAATTTTGATGTATTCTATGTTGTTGAGATTCACGTTCATTTTAGAGCAAATAAGAACACATGTTCCACATCGCTAGTCAAAGAGGTCAAGATGCTCGAAATAAAGCACAAATAAATGACATAGCACAAAATCTCATGAAGGGTTATTTTACATTATTTATTGAATGGCCGATGACATGCTCTATTCTACAGTCAGATTTGGTCAAAACATCAAGGAATAGATTTCAAGGAGATAGATACAAACAAAGTGTTCTTTGCCATGAACACAAAATCAAATTAATAAACTTTAAGAACTAAAGGAAGCAGCTTGGTGATATGCTCTATTATGCTCAGATTGTAGTGTATTTTGTGATGTGCTCCATGCCACTAGTCAAAACAATCAAATCAAGTAATAGGTCTTTCATAAGAGTGGCTCAATGACATGTTCTACATCGCTCATATCCAAGCATTTCTAAGATTTAATCATATCCATTCATGAGTGAATCGACGATTAAGCTTATGCTAAATTTTTCTTAGGCATACAAAATCAAAGTCTTTATAAATGAGAACTAGTCGATTCGAGGAAATAGATGAAGCATCCATGGAGCCAAGAAACAATAACTAAAGTAGTTATATATCTATGACTAGATGAATTTCCCAAGAAAGATAGATAGCTTGGATCTAGAATCTAATAGCTTGGAGCCTAACTGCCATTTTAAAGTGAGCAAGTTGCAGATCCGATCTGCTATGGTGTGCAACATCACACAAATATTTTGGGCTTCAAAGGTGAATGAAATGATGCCACCTCAGCATTTTATCGATCTGGCATGGTTTTCTCCTTGTAATGTTCCATCATATTCTTTCATTGTAAAACTATTAATAGAGGTTGAACCCTCGATTTTTAGGGTCGACTCTAGAGTGTTTGCTTGCCCTACTATGTAATATATTTTGCAAATCAATAGAAGGAACATTAATTGGATTTTTTAATCAAGAATTAGTGTCTTCGATATTTCTTTGAGATATTCAAGCTATGAATTGATTTTCTACTAATATTTTTATGGTTAATTTACTCTAGTGATTTTGAATTACTAGCTTTAGAGTAATTGAAACCTCTTCATAATTGAATCTATGCTTACAATAAGTTCATTTATATTAAATATTTTTTTGGTTAATTAAATATTTTCATTAAACAAGGGCATTTGAAAGGCGCCCCAACGCCTTGCACAACAACATAATAGAAAACCAAAAAAAAAGAATAAGGAGAGGAACCAGAAAAGGATACAGAAGAGGAACAAAAGGCATCCAACCAGTAATAGAAAAGAGGAAATAAGACCACAAACCACAAAATAGAACAACAAGACAAAATCCATAGCCAAGCTAACACCACTTGAAATAACAAAAATATTAAATAGGTACATCAATTTACATTGGAGAAGTGATCACAATATCTAGGTCAACATCCTTGGCATCGTCCTTTAGCACACCCTTTAGGCCTTCATTAAAGACTTTATTCACAATCTCAATGACGTCCTCTTCCTTGACATTGTCCTTGATATCATACATACCTCCAATGTAGAAATAGCAGGTGCTTCATCATACATGCCATAGAAGAAAAGTAGGCTATTATTCTGCTAAATTGTATTATTAGCATTATGGATGTTGAAATAGCTTCTTGGAGTATATATCTATTTTGTGTTTCTTTATGAATATTATTCTATTTTTTGATGTTGTGAATCTTGAGTGTGGGGCACTGGAAATGATTTTTTGAATTATTTTCCATGTGTATGCCTATTTTTTTAGCTCTATATGACCATTATTTCAGCTATAATTCCTTAACCCTAAACCATTTTCTAAACCTATATCTTAAACAATTATTAAACTTAATTGATTCAACACTCTATCAGTTGAAAAGGAACCAACCTACTCTAGAGGTTGTATTAAAGTAATATTTAGTCCATACAATGTTGATTTCTAATTTGTTACTAGCAAGTGCAAGCCTGGATAGAAAGTTGGAAGATAGATAGTCATAATATCAAGTTTTGTTTCATGTCAATTTGGATCCCAATAGTTTTGGCATACCCAGTGGTACCTATTTACTAGAGACCATAGTTAACCTTCCCTTGTTTTATTTTGTATATTTTTTCCAAAGGAATCAAGATTTGGTGAATTGTATTAACCTTGTTAAGTAGTGAGTAGTAAATTCACCTGGTGACTCTAGAAATGCAGAAACTAGAAAGCCTTCCATATAGCTTTTAGTTTATCATGAATAATAGGTTATATGTAAGGAATAACCCTGGTTATTTCATCTACTATGAGCTCCCTTTTAGAGGATCTACTGTCATAATATATTGGAACCACTATTTACATTTAGATGAAACTCCTCCTGAGAAACATATTGTAGGGACCCCAAGGCCACCTCCAATGAGAAATTCCCAAGTAAATGTGGCTCATAATATACCCCCTAATCATCCCCTATATAATATCCCAACTGGAATACAACTAGTCCCCTAAGACTAGCTCATATGCATGATATCCCTCAAGCTATAACTAAAGCCATTCCCACATATGATGGATTAGGTAAGACTGTATATGAATATTTTCAAGATACTCTAAATTCAAAAGCCATCCATAACATAAAGAATGAAGATGTTATCATCAGAATATTGACCCTATCCTTCAGAGGGAAAATTCTACACTAGTTCAATACTTTAGAGGATAATACTATTACATCATCGGTAGCATTAGCATAACCCTTTGTAGAAGAGTTCAATGAGTCCACTGATACCTTCTCCACCCTCAATCAGTTGACATCCATGCAAAATAATTAGCAAGAATATATTTCATATTTTAACCTAATATTTAGTAGGTCCTAGAAAATAATTCCACCTGAAGCCAGTCCAGTTGCAACCCTTGCTTTCATGTACTACATTATAGAACTTGGGTTTGAATTGGTTTTGCAAACTCAATAGTCAAGAATAAATACCTCCCAAGTCTATAATGCAGTTATTCAAGCTGAAAATACTCTTATCCATGTGGAAATATTACCTCCTAAAACTATCATGCCCTATTGTTCATAAATTTCCAATGTTTAGAACCAGGTAGCTACATATTCTTATATGGATCCTCATTCTTTATCTTCCCTACTTTATCAGATGACCCCTATTCCTCATCCCAAAGTATCATATGATATAGTTACTTTCCTACCACTTCCTGTTCAAACATCCCAAGAATCCATTATGCTTCTTGATATAAAAATACCCTCAAAACACTCAGTAACAAGATGAGCTCAATGGAAAAAAAAGAGATAGAGAGATCTCAGAAAAGAGGATTTCTCTATGTCAATAGGGACCAAAAACCTGGTACTATAAATGGCATCAGAATTAGGGTGAATTCAATGCAAGAAGATATGAGATCTTCCTCCAAAACAAGATTGGTAAATGTGTGGTATCTTGTATGAAATGATACCCATGATTCAGAATCATGCATCATGTACCAACACCATGTGCAATAGGCTATGGAAAAGATAGAAAGGATTCAAAAGGGTAATATCAATATGCTTTGGCAACCATATCATGTCATGGTTGGACAAGACCCATATGAAGAAGGGTTGATTTCAATTATGACAAGATTAGGAAAGAAAACCTTGCAGTTTGATCCACAAAAAATTGGTCAGTTTTAAGTTCCTTCCCAAAAGAAGAAATATGCTCCACCTCAAGGTAATGATATTATCCCTATTCCTCAAGAAAAATAAAATAGGGATATGGTGCCAAAGGGCCAAGAAAAGGAATTCAGCTTCCCTAGAATATATGATAAAAAAAAAGACAAAGAAGGGATGAGATCCAAGAGTGAAGCTCAAGAAAAGCTTAGATTCCCCTCCATAACCAAGAGGCAAAGATTGAGGCCACATAGAAATACAAAAGGAAGTATGGTGAGCTAGATATAAGGTTTGAGAGTTCCTCTTCAGTGACATAAAAGTATAATATTGTAGAGGATATGAAAATAATACCCTCAAAGGCTACCTGTATGATACATTATTTATTCCTGGCCAGATAGACCTATTGAAGGTTTCTTTAAGCAAATATCCATAAGAAAAGTAGGCTACTACAATCCTCAGCATGCCCCCCAAAAAATATAGAATGTCCCATGCTACCTAGAAGAACAAACACCCTCCCTTTTATATTTTTTGAGGATGAAGGGTTGGATTGTCTGCAACTGCATGATCAATTCATGGGCTTCCACTATAGTTATGCCCAAGGTAGTTTGGGAAAATATGTGAATGGAGTATACCAGGTCCTGTCTTGGATTTTTGAAATTGTATGGAACCCTAGTGAAGATAGTGGGTGTGATAAAGATTGTTCTAATGAGGTTGCATAGAGATCCAAAGGTAACCATTATGCAATAAATAGTGGTGGTAGACCTAGATCCTTATTTTAGCCTATCTTTTAAGATAATTCACTACCAAATTGAGAGGATGTATGTACATGGATTAATCTAGCATGGTGATTCCCTTTAGGGGAAACTTGAAAGAGAATAAGGATTACTCTTGAGAAGCTAGTGTCTTATCATATTGAAAAAATTGAAGATATGTGTAATCTCACTCCTTTGGATGAGTTCCAACTAGTGGAAAGTTTTGAAGAACTGGAAGTTGAATATGAACTACCTTTCAAAGAGGATTATAGCCAGTTTGGAATTGACATAGGTACATATAGCATTTCCTTATAAATAGAGAAATGATTCCCTACCATATCCAATCAATCATTAAGGGAAGTGTTAGGATTAATTAACAAATACAAGCAATAATATAATGCCAAAATAAACACAAAAGAAATTATGCAATACACAATAGACACAGACATAACATGGTTCACCCAAATTAGGCTATGCCATAAAGAAAATAACCATGCCCTTTGTATTCCATACATAAAACCCCTTTGTACATAGCTGCACACTTCATTACATTTATTAGTCATCGTACAACCTCCTCTTATAATAATGCATTACAATTTTAGGGCAAAAACCCGCCTAAAATCTATCATCTGATCTATGACCTAATATAAAATGGTCCAGATTTACATAGAGGAAAAACATATATTTTTAGATTCGGGGGCACTAGACCATCTCAGGATTCATTTTATTCCATAAATGTAGGGGGGGCATTAGCACCCCCTACTACTGCTGCCCCCCTGGACCCCCCTGACGATAGTAGTAGGGGGGCTAATGCCCCCTACACCCCCCTATTTCACATAGTGGGTACAAGTGCGGTTGAAACAAAGGCCTTTGATTTAATCGGGCTCCATAATTAACAAGAAGAATAGACTTGGACCATATACTTTTATGGTGCGAGATGTAGAAATTAGGGTGGTGTTGGTGTTTTGTTGTAGTCTTAGTCAGAAGGTGCAAAAAGTTTCGCATACAGACTGAATTGATCCTGTACCAAAAATGTTGTATAATATGAGGCTTTATACCTCAAACTAATGCAGGATTATAGTATAGGCATCAAGATATTGAATATATATGGTAATTTTTAACTAATTGTTAATCAGGTAAGATAGAGGTGAAGTAGTAAACACCATAACCTAAAGGCATACAAGAATAGGGTATGGGATTTTATGGAATCCTTTGATGTCCCAAATATTAATTTTATTTCCAAAAAATAGAACACCTTGACTAATTCCTTGGTGGTAAGGGGAGCTAATTTCAACCCTTTCATAGATATAGGAGTCACAAAATACAAAGGTATTTGTAGACACCTAAAACACATCATGTCGAGGGCGACAACTCATATGGACATGCTACAAGACCATATGGAGGATCTTGGATAGACTCCAAGATAGAGCAGTGGTTCTAACCACTCAATTTAGGCACTTTTCCCTAATCAAGTCTAAATCATAGCCCAAACTTGCTGTCTCTAGTCTAAACCATGGTTGACACCTGCGGCCTATAGTGTGGACCACAACTATGACATGCAGTCTTAATTGAAGTTTAGTTAGGCCTTCCATCTGAGAAAAATTGGTTGGAATGACCAAAATATCTAGAAGAAGGTAGTTGAAGGATGAAATATTCCAGAGGATTCCATCCCAACTGTCCTAACCACCCTTCTTGGTCTTGGTTTCTCTATGAAGCCACCCCTAGCCCTAGGGGTATGCTATAAATACCCCTTCCAAATGGGAAGAAAAAGAGAAGTAAGCATTGGAGATTTGAGCAGTGAAGCCCTGGAAAATTGTACACTCAAACTGAGTATGCTAAGAGATAGAGCTATTGCACTTAATCCTCTTCCCTTTTGCCACCATTCATGATGAATTTCATTATGGATGCCCTAGGTGCCTAGGAGGATCAAGAAATGCAAATACCTACAAATGAAGGCCCTTCACATCGAATTGACCACCAAATCAGTCTGAGGACAATGAAGGCGACCCTTGAACATCAATTTGGACAAGGATATTGATCCCACTACCCCTAATTCTAAGGGTAAACTTAACATATGTCAAACCATAGCTATCATCCATGGTTCACAATGCAGACTACTCACCAGAGCTATGGTTTACAATAGGAAGATAGGTACAAGAGGATTCTATGTCATAATCCTTCCTCATTATGAAGAAGGGGGTCAAATCCACCCCAAGGTAGTTTGCGACTAGTCAAAGGGCAATATTAATGTGCCTACCCTATTGAGGGCATTGGCAATTGTATAAACTGTATCATCATTCAAGTGACCCTAAGAGGGGCATATTTGTAATAGAGATTCATCCATAATCAATACAAGAAATATCATTTTTTTGAATTTATGCAATGTGTCAATATTTTACACTTGTATGATGATTATAGACCAATACAGTAGATAGACACACACTTTTTGGTTATGTCAGATGGCGATCACGATGGAACTCCGCATTTGTAGCCCCTGAGTGCTGATATTCTTGTTTTTTATCTCAGGTGCTAACCGCAGCTAACAACTATGGTTATTTTTTGGCCTGTGGTTGTCACTTGCAGTTCACACTACATCCCGTAGACTAGAGCTATAGTTTACAGTAGAAGTAGTAGATAGCATAGAAACCATTTGGCATCATATCAAGAGCTGAGGTAGGCTCTATTTTCATTCTTTGTTCTGCATTTTCTTCTCTGTATTTTTATAGTAAGCGGCAAATCGATGGAAAATTAGGTACATTAAAAGAAAAGGATGAATGAATAGTCCTAATTTGCTTTCACATTCTTTACATTAGAAAGGTTTTGCTAGGAACAGTGGACCTCTTATTGTAGTCCACCCTAGAATATAGTGACCTTGATAAAAATTGTGTGGTCGTTTGCATGCTTGAGGCCCAATTAGAGGCCATGTCATTGTAATTGCATTGTCATAATATCATGTAGGGCATAGCATGCATACCCTTGTGAATTTGAAATGTTTCTTCTTATGCATATCATGTAGGAATGATCATATGAATTCTCTTTTATGCATTTCTCTTTATGCAAAGTAAAACAAACCACACCCAACACATTTCATTTTACACATCAGTGGCGTTGGGCACTCACATCCAACCCATTTGATTGATACTAATAGTGGATGTAATTACCACTTGGTTGGCTCATTTAAAATTGTATTATCGAGACCTGCTTGTTGCCAAGGCTGACCCAAGAATTGTCCTATCCATGCAAAATAGCACGCACTCATCTTTGAAAGAGTGTATCACTACACACGGTGTGCTGGGTGAAGGTTGGTAGTACCTATGCTACCTCATTGAGTATGGACTTCATTCCCATATTCGACTTGTGTGAGTATATAGGTGAAAGCCAATTAAACTAAGAATAAAATCCAACAATTTTGCAAAACATGCAAGAGTTTCTCATACTGATACAACACATTTTGAAACAACATCAAACAGTTTAAGGCTCACTTTAAAATTTAAAAAATATAAGCATCATTGTATACCTTGTTTGATAATAAAAGATACATCTAGACATTAGGTACACTATGGTGGATACATAGGGTGGTCAGCAAAGGTGCAAGCCTAAAGCCGATGACCAAGCCCCAACCGATTCACAATTACATGTGTCTAGTCCTCGACCACATGAGCAAACTAAATGTCATTCGAAAAGCATTAGAGGAGACAAATCGACATGAGGGGATCCCATAGAGCATACCCCTGATAGACTAGCATCAGTGCATTATGTTAGACGTATATTAGAGCATGGAACTTCTCAGCTTGAGGGTGCTCCACTCGAAAGACATTACCAATACCGCATTGCACGTGCATCCACAGGATCAGTCGAAGAGTATGTCATGCAGGGGATGATATTGGTACCCATTCACACTAGGTCTATAGGATGTACTATACCCCCACCTTTTGAATACAGAAGGAATAGATATCCGCCCATTCAGGGGCAAGTATACAGGCTCCCTATTGAGCATAAATCTACCCAAACTCCCATGCATACTATAGCATGCAAGATCACCATTGATATATCAAATGTGGGAGCTAATGGAACACCATCCTATGAGAGGTGGTGGTCTAGAAAGTTAGACAGTTTAGGTATTATGTTAGAGCATCTAGGCTACAAGCCTTCAGCACTACCCACTCGTGCTTCGAGTGAGCATAGTGGAAGCACCATTAGAACTACTAGAGAGCATGGAGAGGCTTCTAAGCAACCACATGTCTCAGGTCCACCATCCATGCATGGTGGCATGTAGCATAGGACACATCATGGCATTGATGTCATATTCATAGATATATGCAAAGGCACAACACATCAGTTCAATGGGTACAAAACCCAAAAGGTCGCTCGTACATAACAAGCATACCAAAGGCCTCCTACGGCTGACCAGGTTGAAAGATCATATCAACTGGCCTCTGAGAAAAAATGCCAAATCCTCCAAGATCAATTAGAGGATGCTCACCTAGAGAGGCAACACATCGAATATGAAGATATTCAAGCATAGATTATTACTAGATAAAGGTTGTATGAGCAGTGCTTGTAAGAGGAGCACATCCTCATCCAGAAGAAGTGTGTAGAGTAGGAAGATAGGTTGGCTAGGTCCAGCATATATTCTTAGGATGAGCATAGAGAGCAGGTCTACAGGAAGGCTTTTTCATAAGCCGACATGCACCATGAGAAGGTAAGCATTCACACTTATATCACTGACCATCAAAGAGAGCGACCACCCTTGGTCAACAATCAGAGGTAGCAAAATTATGAGGTATAAGAGGGGAACAAAGGCAACCAAGAATATCTCGAGAGTTACTGAGCTGAGGAGGAGTAAGAGCAATGCCCTCCACATTGACAAAAGAGGAGTGTACCTCCTAAACCACCTCCACACCAACTTATGGAGGAGGACTTTCTATATTATGAGGATTACAAAGCTTTGGCTGAGAAGGTCAAAGCAATTAAGAAACAAGGCATGACTGTCCAAAATCCAACACTAAGTAAAATGCACAATGAACATTTAGATCCCTCGATGCCTACACCTCCATACCATGAGCATTTTGAGATGCCTAGGTTAGACAAATTCAAGGGTGATGAAGAGGCGCAATAACATGTCACGAGATTTCTGGATGTTTGCTTTCAAATAAAAAACAATGATGCACTATTGTTGTGTACATTTGTCATGACACTCTCTGGGCCAACCCAAGAGTGGTTTAATCAGCTAAAGAAACACAACATAACAAATTTTGAGCAATTAGTTGATGCCTTTATTGAACTCTATTCCTTCAACATGAAGAAACAGGCCAACCTTTATGATTTGGCTATGCTAGCTCAGTGTGACGATGAGCCAATAGAAAAGTATGAGAAGAGGTGGAGGAGATTAATGGTAAAGTTGTCATTATTGATTCCTACCATAGAATTAACTTGAATGTTTACAAAGAGTTGTGCCAAGCATATCTTGCTACTATTGCAGCTACAACAGTATGCCACATTCAAATAAGCTTTGGCGCAAGCCAAGGTAATTGAGGACATCAAGTTGTAGGAAGGCAACTTGAAGCTAAAAACCAGGAAAGAGGGATATAATAAGAGTACCTCAAAGCAATAGGGCAAGTAGGCCCATGTGAATCAGGTGGTACTAAATCTCCAAAATGAGGATAAGGGGCAAAAGAAATAAAATTATCAAGCTCATCCTCCTCCTGCATAATACGACTAGCGCAAAAATAACTACAAGGGCAAGAACAAAGAGCAACACCCACCTCACATATTTACACCATTGATGAAATCAATGACATCAATTTTTCATCAACTCTACGAGGCCAAGGCAATAAGATTGCCCGAATTCAATATGGTTGATCCAAATTAGCCCAAGCCCAAAGACTATCAGGAAGATTTGTTTTACATATTTCATAGAGTGAAGGGCCATGACAACGAGGTGTGTTGATATTTCAAAAATATTGTGCAAAATATGATAGAAAAGGGAGAGCTTGTAGTACCAGGAAATACCTAGACACCAGAAAACCAAAACATGGAGATTTTTAAAAATATGTTAACAAACCATGAGGCACCCCATAACCACACTAACCACGTCAATCAAGTGTGAGTCGAACCACCTACCCAGGGGTTCATAGACATGGTCAATGTTGTTACCAGAAATGGGAGGTACAAAAAATTGAATCAACCTCATGCTACCATTCAGATACAGGCCACACCCCAGTAGTGGCAGACACAAACTATTCCTAGCCCACCATCAAGACCGGTGGTGACCATTAGGAGCAAGCTGGTTCAAAACCTGTATATGACTCTTGCAAAGCTGTTGATATATGAGCTTATACAACAATCCCCTAGGCATAGGGAGACTCTTATGGACATTCTAAGGTCCATTGAGCTATAGTCCCAAGACACACAGACGTTCACAAACTTCATGGGCAATGTACAATAGTACCAAGAACCAATGATCCAATTCTACGATCACAAAGTGAAAATGGTTTATGCAAGCATGGCTGACCCACCACTACATATCATTGCATGTGTTAACCATGTGCCATTCAAAAGGGTCTTTATTGAAATTGGTTCGTCAATTAATATAATCATGACTAAGGCACTTCACCATTTTAAATTGCCTAAATCACTCATCATACCAACCACATTTACATTGATAGCGTTTAACGATGCACTATGCTCTACGGTTGGCATGATTTTCCTACCTATTCAGGTGGGACTAAATATCATTCTCGTAATGTGTCACATGATAGAGGGTAGCTTGCAGTATAACATCCTACTAGGGAGGCCTTGGATTCATGAAATGCATTGTGTTCCCTCGATATTGCATCGATGTGTCAAGTATATACATGAGGGACAAGTTCACGTGGTTTCATCAGATGAAGAACCATTAAATTTTGTGAACTTAGAAAATTTGCTAAGTGGTTTTGTACTCCCATCAATGCACTTGGACATATGGTCCACATTGTCGATAAGGGTTCCAAGAGGCAAACATGTGGTGCATGTTCATCCATCGGTATCTGTATCAAAAATATTTGAACATACCACTACAACTTCTCTGAGACCAAGTGCATCAACAATGCATCAAGATGACAATAAATTAAAGGTGAAAATGGGTAGTAAAGAAGCAAAGAACACACCCGAACAAGTTGCTTTTGAGGTTGCAACTCCCATGGATGTGGAGGAAGCCCAAGATTAAGTTGAGGAGGCACCTCAGCCTACTTCTCCAGCATCATCAGTAGGATCATCCACACCGTGGGTAACTTTTCACCTAGCCAGTATAGGTCTAGGTGAATATCTTGTGCAAAATGTGACCTTTGGTCCTATTTTAGATACTGCACGATACATGGGCCGGTCGATAGCCCATCGATATCCAGTTGGATCTGTAGTGTCATTGGGTGAGACACCCAACCAAAAAAACTTCATTTATGCCAGGTTGGATCAAGTTCCAATGCGAGCACCCATGGAGATGGATGATGAAGAATAGTTCACGGTGAATGCTTGGTACTTGTCCAACCCATAGTATGCCATGCATATTTGTGAGCTCTATCATTGGCATGGATACGGCCTTTGTATTTTCAAACAAGGACAAAGAACCCCTCTTGAACTACGTTATCAGTTGGCAAATGATAGGTTTGGATTGGGATTGCAGAGTTAGGGACATGATGATTTACTCACTGCATCATTGGATCGTTTGTACCTAAGTCTAGGGGATGATGTGGATTTTAATCTGTATCATCCTAACATGTCTAGTATTTGGGGCAACAACCCAATGGTGTCAATCATTACCATTGAGAGACCAAAGCTTGAACATGAAGAGTTCTCAGAGCGGAACCCCAGAGGCAACCTGGGTCATTAAAATCGTATCACGATCGATGATACTAGCATGCAGGGGTGCAACCCTGCTATTCTATGCGATATCGAGTTAGGATATCTATGTAGTGAATATGGAGAGGAGTCCACCTTTGAAATAAGTGGACCAAATTATGATGCAAATGGTGAGTCCTCAAATAATGATCAATCGAAAGAGGAAATTGACCGAGCCTTCGTGGTTTTGGTATTTCTATGCTATTTGCTCCCTAGAGAGCAATTATATGAGATACAAGAGCATTTCATGGTTGATAGTGATTATGAATATGAGATAGAGCAGGCCTACTTAAGGCCTCATCTAGATAATCTCCCAATATTCATGGACATGATAGAGTGGTCTTCTCATAGTAGCAATCATAGCGATGAGGTTGAGATGACCGATCCGAGGCTAGTATATCCACTACATCTATTGCCTACAGAGTCAGAGTATGTTATAGAAGAAGTGCCTCTTAACATTGATCGATTTGAAGAGGAAGCATAGATAGTTTTTGCACTGGTGTTTTATATACAATCATTTTATCTAGTTTATCTGGATAGTGATGATAGCGATCGTAGAATCAGATAGATGGGACCACATCTGGAAAAGTGCCCATTGCATATGGGGGGAAGTGAAGGATTATATATGTATAGTGATGATGAGGATTCATTGGAAATGGCCTATTTGGGGCCTCATCACCTACGTAATAATCAAAATTGTTGGCAATTTTGGGTACTTTGGGTACATTGCCTTTGCTCAAGTGCATAAGTTGTCATTGATGTCAAGAAGCTTTTGAAGGAATTTGATTTGATGTAAAATTATTTGTTTTGATGAAGGTTGCGGCATGACAGGTTTGAAAGAAAGCAAGTTAGAAAAGTGTCACGATATCGCGACATGTCGCATTTTCGTGGCTTAAGCAGGAGAGAGAAATTTAGTTAGAAAAGTGTTACGATATCACGACATGTCACAGTTTTGTGACTCAAAGAGGAGAGAGAATGTTCGAAGTCAAAAATGTCGTTATTTCGTGACATATTGCAAGGAAGGTTGAACGGTCGAAAAAGTGTCGCAATTTCGTGACATAATGCAGGAGAGAGAGTTTGGGAGAAAAAGTGTCACGATATCGTGACATGTCGGGTTTTCGCGACCCAAAGAAAAGAAAAGCGCTAAGGAGAAAAAGTTTCGTGATTTCGTGACAAGTCAGAAGAAAAATTGGAAGCAAGATAAAGTGTTGCAATTTCGTGACATGCTACAGAACTTGAAGTGAGAACTGTCACGATTTCACGACATATAGCAAAGGGAAGAGTCTAAAATGAGAAGCGTCGTGATTTCACGACAGGTTGCAAAGAAGACGTACGAAAGCTGAAAGCGTCACAATTTCATGATAGGTTGAAGAGAAAGCTTACGGATGCAGAAAGTGTCACGATTTCATGACTGATTGAGATGGCAACATACGGTTGGAGAAAGTGTCATGATTTCATGACAGAAATAGAAAGCAGGTCTTCAACAAGAGAAGAGTCATGATTTCATGATAGAAGCAAAATGAAAGAGCTTGGAAGAAGAAGCGTCGCGATTTCATGAAAAATTCAAGAAGGAAGAGCTCAAAGGCGAAAGTGTCACGATTTCATGACATGTCATGTTTTCGCTAGTGCAAGCAGAGAAGAGTGCAAGGAAGTGAAAGTGTCATGATTTCATGACAGAAACCGAAAGCAAGTCTTCTATAGGAGAAGTGTCATGATTTCGTGACAAAAGCATAAAGAAGGTCGATGAAGGGAGAAGTGTCACGATATCACGACAAAAGCAAAATTGATGCTGACAAAGACAAAAGTGTCGCGATATCGTGACAAGAGCTTGGTTGAAGTCGTCAAAGGCTGAAGTGTCACGATATCATGATAAAAGCCAAAAGAAAGTGTACGGTTGCAAAGGTGTCATGATATCGCAACATGTTGTAGTTTCGGGGTAGAAGCTACAGAAGAGTTATAGAGGCAATGAAGCCGACAAAGTTAAATTTTAGCCAATGAAAATTAGGGCTTGCAGTCGACGTAGATTAGGGTTTGTTTTTGGTATAACAGTCGACTAAGATTAAAGTTTTCATTATGAAAAATTTGTTATAAAAGGAGGGCTGTTGGGAGAAGTTAGGGTGTGAATCATATGTTGGAATTGCGACGTTCACAGATAGTGTGCAGAGCAAGAAGTTCGATCGCCAAGAGCAGAGTGCAAAATTCATTTGTAGTGTGCAGAGTGCATTTCGTCGAATCATTCCAAGTGTGAAAGATCACAAAGGAAGCAGAGTGTGTGAAGATGGTGCCGCTGTGATTGCGCAGAGGTGCAAATATTGAAGTTCGATCAAGTGTAGCTATGATTGTGCAAATAATGCAGAAGGTGTAGAGAGCACAAATTGCAAAGACAAATGCGAAGTGCTACTGCTTGAGGATAGAGGTGCATTGGTTCTTTGAGAAGAACCTGAGGACAAAATTGGCAATTCTTTGAGAAGGCTTGTGTGCAGAGGATTGATCTATTCAAGTTTTGGACAGATCTGACAGACAGAGGAAGACTTGTGCTAGACCAACTGACTATGTTTGGTACAGGTTTCTAAGCTACTGTGGACATGATCATAGAAGGCATAGGTCTCTTAGGCTAAGCATTGAGGACAGGAGGTCTTCGGTGGAAAGGAGTTCCACGTGCTGGCAAGAGGGAGAGACAGTTGATCTTCTAAGGGATCATTTCCAGAGCAGAGGGGAAGGTATCTCCTTTGATCAGAGGCTCATAAATTCAGATTGAGGGAAGGTATCTCCTTTGGGCCGAGGCTCATAAACATTATAATTGGGAAGGATTCCCAAAGAACTTTGAGATAAATTTTAGAGAAAAGTTTTGTGGACGTAGCCTAGCCATTCTGGGTGAACCACATAAAAATTGGTGTCACTTTGTGGATGATATTGTGCATTGTTTTGATATTGTTGTGGGTACATTGCTTTACTATTTTGTAATATAAAGAAAAAAGTAAAAATAGGTCTTATACTATTCACCCCCCCTCTCAGTATAAGCTTGTGTTCTTCAATTGGTATCAGAGCGGGTGCCTTCGAAAATTTTAACAACTTGAAGGAAAAGTTAGTAAAGAACACAATGGATTATTCAAGTGGCAATGTAGCACCTATTCTTGATGGGTCATATTTTGGTCTTTGGAGTGCAAGGATGAAGGTTCATCTAATGGCACTTGGTAATGAGGTATGGGAAGTAATTGAATATGAGTACACTATTCTTGTACATGGTCCAAATACTAAAGAAGAAAGGCTCCTACATCATAGCAATTCAAAAGCAATGAATGCAATCCTAAAAGGCTTACAGAAAGCAGATCTCACCAAAGTGATTCACAGCAAGATAGCGAGTGAAATGCGGAAACAATTGTAGGTGGTTCATACAGGTGATACAAATGTCAGAAAGGCCAAGTTGAGACACTTCAAAGGTATGTTTGAACAACTCAAGATGAATGATGATGAAAATATTAGTGACTACATGCTTCGTATGGATGAGGTTATTAACTCCATGAAATACTTAGGTCTTGAGCTTGTTAAAAATGATGTTTGTGATAAGATTTTAAGATCTCTTCCTAATAGATTTAGTGAAAAGATTTATGCTATTAAGGAAGATAAAGATTTGGATAATTTGAAAAAGGATGAGCTCCATAGTATACTTGCTGCATTTGAGTTGAGAACTCATGTGAAGGTTGATGTCAAGAAAGAGATAGCTTTCAAGGCTACCAAGAAATCCAAGGGTAAACAGCTTCAAGAGAGCGATGAGTCTTCTAGTGATGAAGAGGCATATTATAGCAAGAAATGCAAGTTCTCTAGAAAGCACAAAAGCATGAAAAATATAAGATGTTTCAATTGTGGAAAGTTTGGTCATTATGCTACTGACTGTACTATTCCCAAGAATGAAAGTGATGAAGATTCTAAGAGAAAGGATTCTAAAAAGCACAAGCATCATAGGAAGAACAAAGATGAGCACAACAATCAAGGAAAGAGGTATTCTCACAAGCACAAGAAGAGTTTCTACCTAGACAAAGCAAGTAAGTGTTCTAGTAGTGATAGTGAAAGTTCTTCAAGTGGTGATGAAAATGAGATGTTGTTCATATCAGAAAAATAGGAAGAACCGAAACATAGATTCATTATCATGAAATGTCTTAGATGTGGAAATTTTGGTCACCTTGAGGATGATTGTACAAATAATGATTTGGTTTCTAGTATGTATGAGGATGCTTCAAAAAACTATAAGGAAGATGCTTGTATGGTTTTTGAAAAAGGTAGCACCTCTAATGATAAAAAATCTAGAAAAGGCTTTGATGATTCAGAAAGTAAACAAATAAAGGATCATGAAAGTGAACTTAGTAGTGCTCTTAGTGCTTTGAAAAAGGAAAGAAAGAAGAATGCTAGACTCAAGGATAAGTTAGATGAATGTTGTATGGAGAGAGATGATCTTATAGAAAATCTTGATTTCTCTATAGCTAAGACGCAAGAACTCAAGGATGAGTTAGAGTCTAAGGTTCTTGAGTATAGTGAGTTAGAACAGAAAATGGATTCTTTGAAAGAAGAAACTAAATAATACAAGGATAAGCTTTATAGGTTTCAATATAGCTCCAAAAGGGTTAAATCTCTCATCAAAGGTCAAATAAAGACAACAGATAAAACAAGTCTTGGTTTTGGTAAGAAACGCAAGGAACAGGTTGGGGAATCTAGTAAGAGATTCCAAAAGGAAGAGAGTTCTGATGAGGAAAGTATTTCAGATCATGAGTCCTTGAATGATAGATGCGTAGAAATAGAAAACAAAATTCAGAATGAGAAGAAGAAGTTTTTAGGACCCAAGAGGTCGAATAAAGGAAAATTTCATGGCAGATGTTTTGTGTGTCACAAGTTTGGTCACATGGCTTCACATTGCATGGCTCAAGTGAAGAAGGTAAATGAAAATTTCAGAAGTGCTAGTTACTTTCAAGGGTATTGCTACTCTTGTCAATAGTTTGGGCATAAGGCAGTTTATTACGAGGTAAATAACAGGAATAGGTTTGATCAAAACAAGTTCGGCCAGAACAGGTTTGGTCAGAATAGGTTTGGGCAGAACAGGTGGATTCAAAGAACAGGTATGCCTCAAAGAAATAACATTGTTACTTGTTATAAGTGCAACAATGAAGGTCACATAGCTAGACAGTGTAGAGCTGAACTTCCAAGGTATAGGAATAGAAACAGTGGCATGATCAGGTCCAAGGATCAAGGCATGAACAAGAATAGGGATGAGAACAAGAACAAGAACAATGACAAGAACAAGAATACGGGCAAAGGGTTCAAGAGAAGGCCCGGCAAGGAAATTATAGACGCTGATGATGATCAGTGCCTAATGGGAGTTTTACTCCCACCCTATAATTAATCACCTCATCAGGAGGTGGGGGAGGGACTAAGCTAAGAGGCTCATTCTTAGTCCCAAGCCCCAAAGGTGACCCTTTGCCATTGATGACAAAGGGGGATAGATATGAGTAAGGGGGAGAGGTTCAAGTGAAGAGGAAAGCTTCAAGTTAGGGGGAGCAAAACTTCAAAGGAATATTCTCAGTTGTGGGCACAGTTTCTCGGCTTGTTAGCACAGCTTGGTTTCAGTTTTGGTTCCTGAGATGTGTTTTCAGTAAAGGTTTGCCATCAATGACAAAGGGGGAGATTGTTGGAAATTTTAGCTACTTTGGGTACATTGCCTTTGCTCAAGTGTATAAGTTGTCATTAATGTCAAGAATCTTTTGAAGGAATTTTATTTGATGTAAAATTATTTATTTTGATGAAGGTTGCGGCTTGACAGGTTCGAAAGAAAGCATGTTAGAAAAGTGTCGCGATATCGTGACATGTCACATTTTCATGGCTTAAGCAGGAGAGAGAAAGCTAGTTAGAAAAATGTCGTGATACCGCGACATGTCGTAGTTTTGCAAATCAAATATGAGAGAGAATGTTTGGAGTCAGAAATGTCACAATTTTGTGACATATTGCAAGGAAGGTTGAACGATCGAAAAAGTGTCACGATTTCATGACATAATGTAGGAGAGAGAGTCTGGGAGAAAAAGTGTCGTGATATCATGACATGTCGGGTTTTTGTGACCCAAAGAAAAGAAAAGCGCTAAGGAGAAAAAGTGTCACGATTTTGTGACAAGTCAGAAGACAAAGTGGAAGCAAGATAAAGTGTCACAATTTCACGACATGCTACAGAACTCGAAGTGAGAACTGTCATGATTTTGTGACATACAGCAAAGGGAAGAGTCTGAAATGAGAAGCGTCATAATTTTGTGACAGGTTGCAAAGAAGATGTACGAAAGCTGAAAGCATCACGATTTCACGACAGGTTGAAGAGAAAGCTTACGGATGTAGAAAGTGTCACAATTTCATGACTGATTGAGATGACAACATACGGTTGGAGAAAGTGTCACGATTTCATGAAAGAAACAGAAAGTAGGTATTCAACAGGAGAAGAGTCTCGATTTCGTGACAAAAGAAAAATGAAAGAGCTTGGAAGAAGAAGCATCATGATTTCATGAAAAATTCAAGAAGGAAGAGCTCAAAGGCGTAAGTGTCACGATTTCGTGATATGTCATGTTTTCACTAGTGCAAGAAGAGAAGAGTGCAAGGAAGCGAAAGTGTCACGATTTCATGACATAAACCGAAAGCAGGTCTTCTATAGGAGAAGTGTCACCATTTTATGACAAAAGCAAAAAGAAGGTCGACGAAGGGAGAAGTGTCATGATATCGCGACAAAAGCAAAATTGATGCTGACAAAGACAAAAGTGTTGCGATATCACGACAAGAGCTTGGTTGAAGTTGTCAAAGGCTGAAGTGTCGCGATATCACGACAAAAGCCAAAAGAAAGTGTACGGTTGCAAAGGTGTCATGATATCGTGACATGTAGTTTCACGACAGAAGCTACAAAAGAGTTACAGAGGTAGTGAAGCCAACAAAGTTAAATTTTAGCCGACAAAAATTAGGGCTTGTAGCCAACGTAGATTAGGGTTTATTTTTGGTATAACAGCCGACTAAGATTAAAGTTTTCATTATGAATTTTTTTTTATAAAATGAGGGTTGTTGGGAGAAGTTAGGGTGTGAATCATATGTTGGAATTGCGACGTTCGTAGATAGTGTGCAGAGTAAGAAGTTCGATCACTGAGAGTAGAGTGCAAAATTCATTCGTAGTGTGCAGAGTGCATTTCATCGAATCATTCCAAGTGTGAAAGATTACAAAGGAAGCAGAGTGTGCGAAGACGATGCTGCTATGATTGCGCAGAGGTGCAAAGATTGAATTTCGATCATGTGCGGCTATGATTGCGCAAAGAATGCAGAAGGCATAGAGAGAACAAAGGGCAAATACAAATGCGAAGTGCTACTACTTGAGGACAGAGGTGCATTGGTTCTTTGAGAAGAACTTGAGGAAATAATTGGCAAGTCTTTGAGAAGGCTTGTGTGCAGAGGATTGATTTGTTCAAGTGTTGGAAAGATCTTACAAACAGAGGAAGACTTGTGCTAGACCGACTGACTATGTTTGGTACAGGTTGCTGAGCTACTGTGGACGTGATCATAGAAAGCAGAGGTCTCTTAGGCTAAGCATTGAGGATAGGAGGTCTTTGGTGGAAAGGATTTCCACGTGCTGGCAAGAGGGAGAGACAGTTGATCTTCTGAGGGATCATTTCTAGAGCAGAGGGGAAGGTATCTCCTTTGATCAGAGGCTCATAAATTCAGATTGGGGGAAGGTATCTCCTTTGGGCCGAGGCTCATAAACATTGTAATTGGGAAGGATTCCCAAATAACTTTGAGATAACTTTTAGAGAAAATTTTTGTGGACGTAGCCCAACCATTCTGGGTGAACCACATAAAAATTGGT
Organism: Wollemia nobilis; assembly: GCA_028583015.1. NCBI lineage: Eukaryota > Viridiplantae > Streptophyta > Pinopsida > Araucariales > Araucariaceae > Wollemia > Wollemia nobilis. The sequence continues at coordinate 30,892,069 of JAQPPZ010016892.1, read as the reverse complement.
GTCACTTTGTGGATGATATTGTGCATTGTTTTGATATTGTTGTGGGTATATTGCTTTACTATTTTGTAATATAAAGGAAAAAGTAAAAAGAGGTCTTATACTGTTCACCCCCCCTCTTAGTATAAGCTTGTGTTCTTCAGGGAAGTGAAGGATTATATATGTACAATGATGATGAGGATTCATTAGAGATGGCCTATTTGGGGCCTCAGCACCTACGTAATTGAAATTCACCTTGGGGTCCGCCACCTATTATAGCTACGAGTTTGCATCGAGAGATTAATCTCTAGTGCCACCTCAGGGAGAGAATAAATCTGGAAGAGGAATATCAAAGACTCTTTTCCCATCCGCCTACTTATGCCAAGATCCTTGAGTCGAGAGATCCCATTTTACAGTAAGTGCACAGAGTGGATCCAGTTATTTGAGCATCCCATAAGGAGGACCCGTTCATCCCCATACCATTCGAGCCAGATATTATGTACGAAATCTACATAGATGATGTAGAGTTTAGTCTATGTGGTCCTGGAGATCAATTCCATTCCATGAACATGGTATCCATTGATTTTACCACTCCACTGCAATCTAGTAGATCCATCCAAACCATTGCATCTGAACATGGATGCTATTTATTGGGATCATGTTGATTTGTCAGTAGAGCCTAAAGATTTCTTCCCAAACAAAGAGATGCTACAACCATTTCATTTTGGACCAAGCTGTGCTTATGATGTCTATCATGCTAAACATGCTTCCAATGAAGAACATATAAATCCAGTTGATGACATCCATTTGATCCCTACACCTCATTAGCTTGATGAGGGATCCCATATGTTAGTAGAGGAAACCTTCAAAGTGGATATCGGTAACGACCCCACCAATCCAATGAAGGTTAAATTTAGAATGAGTCTCACTCCATATGAGCACGCTAGCATCATCCCTCTACTGAAAGAGAGACCTAACATTTTTACTTGGACATACAAATATATGCCTGGTCTAGACCCAAAGTTGGTTACTCATAACCTTTCACTAGACCCATCCAAGAAGCCCATCAAGAAGAATCTCAGAAATATGCATGCAAAAGTAGCCTTATGGTGAAAGACGAATTGTAGAAATTATTGGATGTAGAATTTTTTATTTCCATCGACTATCCATAATGGGTATCCAATATGGTGCCTATAGGAAAACCATATGGAAGGATCCGTATTTGTACGAATTTTAGAGATATCAATAAGGCAACACCCAAAGATTCATTTTCATTGCACAATATCGATGCTCTAGTAGACTCTACTTCCGGTCATGAAATGCTCTCCTTAATGGATGGTTTTAGTGGTTACAATAAAATTTGGATTACGCCTAAAGACCAGCACAAAACCACATTTACAACACTATGGGGAACATTTTGCTACAAAGTTATGCCATTTGGTCTCAAAAATGCTGGTGCCACATACCAACGGGCCATGACATACATTTTTCATGACTATATGCACAAAATTTTGGAATATTATATCGATGATTTTCTATCCAAGTCATTGCTACGAGAAGAGCATGAAGAGGTCTTGAGAAAAGTCTTTGATCGCCTGATATAGCACAATGTCAGTATGAATCCTAAGAAGTGCATATTTGGCGCAACTTCTGGAAAATTGCTAGGGTTCATTGTCTCCAAGAGAGGCATCGAAGTAGACCCAGTGAAGGTCAAGGCCATTTTGGAAATGCATCCTCCCACCAATATTAAGTAATTAAGAAGCCTTCAAGGCAAGGTAGCCTCGATAAAGTGATTTATCACCCAAATATCGGATAAATTTTGACCCATAAATCAACTACTACATAATGGTGTCCCATTCAACTAGGACAAGGACTACAAGGCAACCTTCACTGAGATAAAGCAATACCTAGCGATGCCACCAGTATTAGCTCCACCAAGGCTAGAAGAGCCTTTTATACTATATATATTGGCAACAGACTTTGCGTTAGGGACCATGTTGGCCCAAAAGAACATACAAGGCAAAGAGCAAGCCATATATTACATTAGCTGAACCTTGGTGAGTTACGAGCTAGGATATGCATATGTGGAAAAACTATATTTAGTAGTAGTGTTTGCTACCAAGAAATTATGGCACTACATGTTAAGTCACATGACATATGTGATATCAAAACAAAATCCTTTGCAGTATATGATGAGCAAGACATATCATAATACACGTACTGCAAAGTGGATCATGCTATTGACATAATTTGATCTAGAACTCATAAGCTAGAAGTCCGTTAAGGGACAAGTCATAGTAGATCAGTTAGCTGAGGCACCACTGTCCAACAGAAGACCTCTAACAATTGATCTTTTGGATGATGCAGTGTTTGTAGTATCCAAAGCTCCCAAACCCGAAGGACCAGAGAACAATTCTAATATGACTCTGTTCTTTGATGTTTCGAAGTGCGAGCAAGGATCTGGAATATGGATAGTGTTTTTCCTATCACAAGGACCTCCAATGCCCTCGTCATTCAAACTAGATTTCACATGCACCAACAATAATTTTTTATATGAAGCCCTACTTTTGGGCCTCCATACAGCCATCGCCATGAATATCAATAGAATAAAAATATTTGGTGATTCCTTGCTCATAATTAACCAAGTGAAGGGATTATTTTAGTTTTGATGTTTGGTATTGAAATCCTACAAAGATCTTGTTGCCACATATCTGGCTAAACTAGAATGGTACGACATCGAGGCGGTCCCTCGTTCATCAAATAGGTTCATAGACACCATGGCATCTATGGGATACTTGATCCCTTAGAATATGTCTACCGAATTCACTACCATCCATGTCAAGATGCTCTCACATCCTATAGCAGAGCCTGTAGCCTTTGATAACAAAGAATCATTCAACATGATTAGTGTGGAACCAAAAGCTGATTGGTTCTGTAAATCTGAAGACTTTCTCAAGAAAGCAACCTGGGGGTCTTTAACCTCCCAGAGTCCTACGGGGAGTGGCACCACCATTCACCACCAGGTTGTTTCCTATACTGCATTTGTAAAAGTAAATACGTAGGGGGTACAAGTTGTCTTAGCAGTCAAAGATGAGGCTCATCAGAATTGGATGTCACAGATCCAAGACTTCCTAAGACTTGGTTTTGTCCCGAAGGTACTGTCGCATGTCGTAATATACACATTTAAATAAAAATCAACTAAATATGTCTTGGTAGGAGATATTTTGTATCGCGAAAGTTATGATGGAGTCCTCCTTCATTGTATTGATCCCCAAGAGTCATCTTGGGAAATTTCAAAAACTCATGATGGTACGTGTAGTGGATATTTTAGTGGTATGGCCATTGTCAAGCGCATCTTTAAAATTTGTTATTATTGGCCCACTATGGAGAAGGATTGCAATCTATATGTCAAGAAATGCTTAAAATTTCAGCATCACGCTAATCTTACATACCTGCCATCACAGGCCTTATAGCCCATCCAAGTGGCTTGGACATTTGCTCTGTGGGGGTTTGATCTAATTGGAAAGATCACTGCTTTGTCATCAAGCCAACATACATTCATTATTATGGCTACTGAGTATTTTTCAAAGTGGGTGGAAGCCATTCCCTTAACAACAACCAATGGAGCTCGCATAGAAGAGTTCATAATGTAGCACATCATAAGTCATTTTGGAATACCATCCAAAATTGTTTTGAATAATGAAACTTCTTTAAGAACAAAACTGTGTGAGATTTAACATCTAATTACGGCATCAAACATAGTTTTGCAACTCCATACTATCCATAGGCAAATGGGCAAGCTGAGGCCTCAAACAAGACTGTGGTAGCCATCTTGAAAAATATAGTGCAAGAACACCACAAGGATTGGCATATACAGCTACCCCTTGCATTATGGGCTTATAGGACTAGCATTCAGACTCCCATTGGGGTGACTCCATTTTCACTAGTATATGGCACTGAGGTCATTATGCCCTTAGAGTTGGAAATTCCAACTCTACACATCACATTGAAATATTTCATCGATGATGACACTATGCAAAAAGCTTGAATAGACCAATTGACGCTACTGGATGAATGTCACGTGAATACCCTGGAGCATCTCCGCATCTATCAGGAAAATTTGAAATGAGCTTACAATATGAAAGCCCACAAGAGAGGCTTTGAATTTGGGGATATTGTGCTAAAAAAAAACTAATAGAACTCGAATTTGCCACCCGATATGTGAGACAAATTTGCAGCTAATTGGCTATGACCCTATATCATATATGAAAATATTGGTCCAAGTACCTATCGCTTGACATCGCTAGGGGGTGTTGAAGAGCCTGAACCTCTCAACATCATCCTTATTAAGGCATTCTATGCTTAGAGAGTGTAGCATAAAAATCTCCAAAGGCATCTATAAGCCCTTTGGTCAGTCAAAAGGCACCAAGGATTTCTAAAAATCGCTTGGTCAACCCAAAGGCTCTGAGAGTTCCTATAACTACTCGGTCATCCCAAAAGGCTCCAAGCTCTCATTCGAGTGATTTGGTCATGTAAAAAAAAGCTCCAAAGGCATCTGTAAGCCCTTTGGTCAGTTAAAAAGGTACCAAGGATTTCTAAAAATTTCTTGGTCAACCCAAAGGCTCCGAGGGTTGCTTAAAGCCACTCGATCATCCCAAAAAGGCACCAAAGATTTCTAAAAATCACTTGGTCAACCCAAAGGCTCCGAGATTTCCTATAGCTTCTTGGTCATACTAAAAGGCTCCACTCTCTCTCATTGAGAGTTTGGTCAACTAAAGGGCTCCAAAGGCATTTGTAAGACCCTTGGTCAACCCCAAAAAGCTACAAAGACATATATACTCGTTGTTTGGTCAAATATGAAAGCTCAAAAATTCATAAAAATTTGAAAATATATAAAGTTAAAAAAAAATGGTAAAGCATAAAATCCAAAAACATTTATTTTTATAGTTTGCATTTTCATACATGCATTCACATCATCCTAATAGTAATTTTATTTCCAAAAAATAGAACACCTTGACTAATTCCTTGGTGGTAAGGGGAGATAATTTCAACCCTTTCATAGATATATGAGTCACAAAAGACAAAGGTATCAAAATTATTTTTAGGCCTACAATACCAAACAAGCAGATCTTTTGGCAGTTTTTTGAAAGCAATGAACATATCATTAATTTCATAGTAAGGGAAGCTTGCCTATTAACTATTCAAGAGGAAAATATAGAATATATAGACCAACAAGATGTCATCCAACTAAAAAACAATCATAATGGAGAGTTTTTTTTATAATGAAGATAGGAAGAAGATAAAATCTATGGAAATCAATGAAAATATCTACAATAAAATTGATATCGAAAATAAAAAGAAGCTCAAAGTTGAAATCCGATGTTCTCTAGAAGAAGAGGAGGATATCAAAGTTCTTTTTCTAAAATACATGACTTTGTGTCTTGGTCATATGAAGATCTTAAAGTATATGTTAATAAAGTGATCCAAAATACAATTGAGCTAGAACCAAATGTAAAATCCTTCAGGCAAAAATAGAGGCTTGTAAACCCTAGAATCAAGGCCATAATGAGATAAGAATTATTAAAATTGTTGAAGGCTAAAATCATATATCCAATCAAGCATTCTACCCAGGTAGCTAACTTGGTCCTAGTAAGTAAAAATAATGGTGACATATGCTTTTGTGTGGATTTTAGGAATCTCAATCAAGCATCATTAAAATACCACTATCCACTCCCTAAAATTGATCAGATCTTGTAGATTATTGCAAGATCATAGAGGTTATCACTATTAGATAGCTTATCTGGATACAACCAAATTTGTGTTAAATATAAGGATCAATTCAAAATAGCATTCACCACCAAGTGGGGTAATTTTGCCTATCAGAGAATTTCTTTTGGTCTATCCAAAGTAGGAGCCACATTCCAAAGAGCAATGGATTATGCCTTTGGTAAGCTGATCAAAAAAGTATTTCTAATCTAATTGGATGACATGACTATATTTTCTCATGAAAAGCAAGATCACCTGGCACATTTAGAGCAAGTTTTTAAAAAGTGTAGGGAATTTAGCATCTCTCTTAATCCAAAGAAGTCATTTTTTGCAGTCCATGAGGAAAATTTATTAGGCCATGTGGTATCTAAAGAAGGTATGGCTATTGATCAAGATAGATTCAAATCAATCCTTGCTCTTCCATTTCCCATGAATCTTTGCAGTCCTTCAGTCAGATCAATTTTATTAAAAAAATCATCTCTGATTTCATCCAAAAGGTGAAATATATCTCAAAACTACTGAAGAAAATGCAGATTTCAAATGGACCGAGGTGAGAAAATAAGCTTTTGAGATCATAAAATAGTCCATTTCCACTTCTCCAGTTGTAGTGAACCTTGATTTTAGAAAATACTTCATTTTGTATGCTTATGGAGTTGAAGAGAGCTATACATTTGTGCTCACTCAAAAAAAATGATGAGGGAGAAGAACACCCCATATTCTTTTGGAGTCAAACTCTCCACGAATATCAGGTCAAGTGTAATTTTATTTAGAAACAAGTGTTTGCAGTGATGAAGTCATTGAAGAAATTTAGGCAATACTTGGTCCAAAGTAAAACACTAGTATACGTAGTTCATCCATATGTTAAAAATTTCATTATACAAGGTGAAGTAGGAGATAAAAGAACCGATTGGATTACTAAAATCCAAGAATATGATATGGAAATTAATCCTACCATGCTTGTCAGAGGTAGAGCACTATGCCAAGGTTTGACATAAGTAGCAGTTATAGTATAAGCGATAGCCTATCAATTAGTAGTAGAAGATCATATTGAAGAATTGTAGTTAGGAGAATTAAATTGTATGGAATAGATGATACAATATTTTTAGATAGGAGTCTATCCCCATAATATTAATCCATCACAAATGAGAAGATATAGACTTCAAGCCTTAAAATATGTCTTACTACGAGAGGGACTATACAAGAAAAATCTTGATGGAGTCCTCTTATAATTTTTGAAATAATATAAGAAGCTAATGGTCATTGAGGAATTCCATGGAGTATTATTTGGAGGATACTTTTCAGGAAGGGTCACAAATTTGAAGATAAATAGGGTAGGCTATTACTGGCCTACCATTTTTTTTGATACCTTCAAAGTTACAAGATCCTGCGATGAATGCCAGTGGTATGTGGGAAGAACTAGGAATGCATAATTCCCCCTCAAGCTAGTTTAGGTTGAAGAACCTTTTCAGCAATGAGATCTAGACTTCATTGGGGTAATTAATCCAAATTCCTTAGTAGGACATAAATACATTTTTACTACCATATATTACCTTACCATATGGGTAGATGCCATTCCTACAAAGAAATAAGGTTAAAAGGTGGTAATAGACTTCATGGAAAGCTTAATCACAAGGTTTGGTGTCCTAGAAACTATAGTAAGTGAAAATGGCCCAGATTTTATAGGAGCTAAGCACATTGAGTTTGCTAGAAAGTATGGCATTACTATAAAAAATACCTCCAACTACTATCTCCAGAAAAATGGTTTAGTAGAATCAACTAACAAAAATATGCTAAGGATATTGAGTAGATCATTAGAGGGTAATAAAAGATGTTGCCACCTACTTTTAGAACAAGCTCTGTGGGTAGATAGGATCACTATCAAAAAATCCATTAAGACCTCTCCTTATGCTCTGGTGTATGGTAAATAAGTAGTATTACCTATTCACTTGGAAATTCCAACTCTCAAGTTGATAGATACAAAAGAAGAGTCTAAGAAAAATCCATTTGAAAGCAGGTTAACACATTTACTTTATCTAGAAAAAATGACCCAAGCATATGAATACTTCTAGAAGCACTCTTTTGATGTTAAGGAATGGTTTGAAAAGAAATGCAGGTTCATAAATTTCAAGGTGGGAGACTCTATTCTAAGATGGAATGTGGAAAGAGCTAAGCTAGGGCACCACTAGAAGTTTGATTCTTTCTGGGATGGTCCTTTCAAATAAGCAGAGGTTAAAGAGAGCAATATTTTACAGCTTGAATATCTATAAGGAAACATGTAGATGATCTAGATCAATGGTTTTCATCTAAAACTCTACTTTAATTGAGATACACATTTGTTGTAACATATGTACATACTTGTAGACACTAAAATATGGTCAATCTGATTATGCTACCATAAGCAATGACTTCATGACACACCAAAGCCCCTAGGGTAGCCCTCAAGAGGCATATAGTGGTTCTAACCACTTTGAACAAGGTTTTGAAAGGTTCTAGGCCACTTTTGGGACCTTTTGGACACCCTGCTACTATTCATTCCACCCTAGAATGAATACATAACCTATTCGTCCCACCCTGGGACAAATAGTAGCATTCATTCCAGGGTGGGGTGAATAGTAGGTTTGATTGACAAAAAGTCAAATATGGACAAATGGCACCCAGAAACGGTTACTTTTTATATCTATAAATGCCTACAAGTCAGAGCACACAACATATTAATGCTCCATCCCATGAGGGAGACCAAATTGGGAGATTCTCTTCCCCCTCCAATGCATGTCACCCTGGTGGCCAAGTGGCACCTCTTACCTCACATGCATTTTGACCCATGATCCTCCTTGGGCTATAAAGTGTTAGAAATATGGTGTAATTATATTAATCAATCAAAAAATAAATAGAACACATTAGGCCCTTAATTAGCCCATTGGTTACAGAGCTAACAAGTCATGAATAGGAATAGTTACAACAATACTAACAAGATGCTAATAATGTAATAAACCTAACATATATGCTAACATCCCCATTATTACATTATTTGGGTAATAATATAACTACTAGCTACACTATCATTCCCCCATATAAAAATATTTGGGTAAAATATACAACTGCCCCAATACAATGAAGAAGAAGAGAAATGAAAGAATGGTGGCTCGTGCTTTATCTTCAACTCTGGCTCTGGCTCTAGCTCTAAGCATACCTATGGATCTATACCTCTACATCTATCTCTAGATATGCCAGTGAATCTACCTCTGGATCATTGCCTTTGGATCTAGCTATAGATCTGCCTCTGGAAATTTGTCTCTAGGTCTATCTTTAGGTTTATCTCTGGGTCATTATCTCTGGGACTGCCATTCAGTCTATCACTGGATTTGCCTCAGGGTATACCATAGGGTTTAACTTTTTGGTAGAAGCCATACAACATTTCTTTCATCATGGTCCATTGTGTGAGACCTGTCCATCCATAATTAATATGAACCTTGTTGGCCATTTTTATTTTATACCAACAACTAGAAGAAGAGTGATTCGTACATCCACATGAATCACAAGGATGTAATATCCAACACTTAGTTGCAACATGTCCTATCTTTCCACAGTGACTCCAATAATACTTTTTAGGAGATGTAGGAGATTTAGGTTTTACAAACATAGAATTACTGGTACTTGCATGTCTAGTATAGCCAAGGCTTTCATGATTTACCCTGACATTTAGCATTATAAGAGTTTTAATGCCTTGTTCCTATTTACCTAATATCTCACCATTGAATCCCATTTTCTTCATCATTTTGGATCCAAATCCTTTGGTGTGTTTTTCAAAACACCCAATTTCATCTCATCAATGCTTTTAACAATATGGTATTTGTCATTATTGTGAGATTATGGATTTTATTTTTAGGAGGTTCAGTTTTTAAGTCACTAGTGTCACAAGCAAAATATGTTACTATGATGAGATCACCTGTGCTACAAATGATATCTACCATAGAAGGTAGGAGGTCACCTGTATCACAACAAGCATTGGCCATCATGGGTTCAAGGTCACATGTGTCACAACAAGCATTCACCACCATGGGCTGAAGGTCACTTGTGTCACTACAAGCATCGAAAATTAGGGGTTTGACCTCTTTTTCCTCACTAATTTCCCTTTTCACTTTACGTTGTGCAATATCAAGAGCATAAAATGACATGTATATTCCCATTACAATGCCAATAGGGATTAGAACACCATTTTTTTGCATGTCTTCACAAGATGCAAAATCATTGATTATGGCATCTACACCATTCCGTAGTGTGAGAAATGTTCCATCTTCATAAAAATCCATACCATCCATGTGTGGGGAAAAGTATGGGACTTTAACTGATTTTGCATCATCATTTCATTTTGGGATAGTTTTCTTCTTTGATCTACCCATTCTTAAGGTATCGGTCTAATCTGACTAAGGTGTCGGTCACTGCCAAAAATGCACCCTTATATTTCTTCCCCCATTTTTTTTGCAAAATTATATCCCCACTTAGGCAGAAAAATGCAACAATGAAGCCTAAAAAGGCTCTTACAAAGCTTGCATCGTAGGCAAATTATGTCACCAAAAAAAATCCCCCCTATGTGAAGTACTTCAAACAAAAAAATGTTTGCTATTTATGAAGCCTAAAAAAATAGGTTTTGAGGTTTGATGATTGTATGCCTTATTGATAGCTTTTGAAGAATTGCTCAATGAGGAAAAAAAATCCCCCTTCGCTTATGCAACAAAACAATGCCCGCCCATTTTGAGTTTGAAAAAAATTCCTTCCAATTTTTTAAAAAAATATTTAAATTTTAATTAAATTACTTTTCCAAAAAGAAATATTTAAAAAACAATAATTCTTTTTAAATAAAATAATTATAAATTTAATTAAACTAAAAATAAATTTTAAACATTAAAATGAAAAATTTAAACAAACAAAAAAATTGTATTACCTCAAGGATATCGAAGGGGTTTGAACCCCTGACCTCGAGCTGCTAAGGTGCGGCCGATAGCCAACCGAGCTACTACCTCGACAGGATTATAAAGGCTAGGAGCTTTTATTTACACCTTATCGTGTGGGCCTTTCCCTAGAAGCAACATTGCTCTGGTGGTGCCGATCTTGTGGCTGTAGGGCATGACTCGAGGGCTGCTATAACTAGAACTGTCGCATCAAGAACTATGGTAGCAACACCTCTTCTATAGAAACACTAACCCTACTGCAAATCTCCTCCTCTACAAACACAAATGGATATTATATGCACATAATCGAACCTCCACAACTGTCAACGATCCTCCTCTGCAACTTTGCAACTCTATCTATGACATCTAGTGAGGATGAGAATGAGTTTTTTTGGCCAATCTAAGGGCTAAGAGGAAATTTTAATCTAGCCAAATTCACTACAATGGCCTGAAATGTTGATCCAATGCTTTAGATTTTTTATCTAGATTCTTAGGAGGTAACAAAAAATAGGTCTCTGTGCACAAATGTGACACTTGGTTTTGCAGTTGATGCCTAGTTTTACACCAACAGGCCACCATTGTGGTTTAGTGTGGTCGATATGTCCACACACGATTGAATATTATGATTGATGCCTTTTTTTTTTTGGTGCCTAGTTTTTGGTGAAGGTAATCACGTAACCCTCTTGTTGGTGATAGCTTTGCGTATTTACCTCAGTAATGATCGTCTGTCATGGCAGATGTCATAAAATATTGTAGGTCTTCTACCTGATTGCAATAAGAGATCATCTTCAAGGTGCCAGAGAACATTCAACATAATATTTTAGTCCCAGTTTCACATGATAGTCAATCACCGCATACGATCGTGTTTCAGAGGACAAAATTAAAATGTTCAAATACGATTATTCCACATGGGGGAGGGAATTGCATATAAGGTGTTTAAAAATATGAGTAATCACATACACCTTCAATTACCTTCAGGTAATCGATCTCCCTCAACTAGATCTCGCGTGATCTAATAATGCTGCGACAGATGCCATGGCTTAACCCCTGCTTAAATGTCCTTCTCAGGTAGGGCTTCCTCTATCATCTTCCCAATCAATTGATGTCATGTGTCCAATGATTGTCATGTCATCAATTTGGTATGCTTCCTCTATCATCTGCCCAATTAACTAGTATCATGTGTATAGTGATTGTGTGTCCCTCTGATGTGGATGTCCATGATCCACATGTCGCTATGTGACAGGTTGTATACGCTATCACAAGTAAGGTGAATTCATTAGTCCGATTGTAGTATCTGCAGGTCATCCACCTGTGCTATCAAGTCACCCCCTGTCCATTCTAGAGACCACATTGTAGATCGGATCCTTCATCCAGGTATGTCCATAGGTAGTGGTCCTGCATCCAAGTCTGTCTGTGTTCATCCCCAGATCTAAGTCCTAGGAGTTTCCTCAGTCTACAATACAATCCCAGAGATCATATGTATATGATACCATGTTATAAATATGGTGTAATTATATTAATCAATCAAAAAATAAATAGAACACATTAGGCCCTTAATTAGCCCATTGGTTACGTAGCTAACAAGTCGCGAATAGGAATAGTTACAACAATACTAACAAGATGCTAATAATGTAATAAACCTAACACATACGCTAACATAAAGTGGATGCATTTTCCACACAAAGAGAGATGATATTTTAAGGACAATGCTGTGGAGTGCTGCCAAGATTTCCTTCCCCCCTTTTGTGCCCATTTTTCCCTCGAAATATCTACCTAGCGAAGGAGGTTCGCGAGTGAACTATGAGGCACAATTCGTTATAAATCCGAACCATATGAGTAATTTCCCTCACCAAATTTTATTAAAATACATCCCATATGGTTTTTGTATCATTCCCAGTGGAAATGGTGGCCATATTTAGGCAAAAACGGTGGGCGTCCCACCCTCGGGCACCCCCCAATTTGTGACAGTCCTATTCATTTCACCCTATTATGAATAGAAATAAGTGCATTATTTTATTAATTTTTTTAATTATTTATATTATGCATTACCACACTATGATTCATTTCAAATTTTTGGTCTTTCTGAGCTATATTTGCCGAGATATTGCAATTTTAGTGTCTTGCAGGGTCTCATGCAGGTATCCAACGGTCATTTGATAGAACACCTAAACTATAACTGATATTTCAAATATTATCAAATGGGTTTTCTTATATAGTTATTTCATGTATTCTATCCAATTTTCATGTATTTTGGATATGCGTAGGGTCAAAAATTTCTTATTTTGGGTTTTGTAGGTTGCAAACGGTCATTAGAATTGTGAAGCCCCATCCAATGTAATTTTGGTGCAATTTCTAGTTATATCTTCCCAAAACCACTCATTTTACATACCCATTTCATTTCTAGTCATTTGGAGTTGGTTTGATGCATTTTATCATTACTAGCCATTTGGCCCCTGTGGGGATTGCATGCTTTTTATCACACACACTCGCTATTTGATGTTTATGGTCTCTTTGTGTGCTAGCACAGGTAATTATAGTATATTGGAAAGGATCATAAGACATTTGTATCAAATAAACAAGCAGCGTAAACCTTGGCCCGCCCACCTCGATTGTGGGTATGAGGAATGACATTGGATGTGCACCCAAATTTATTGAAGGATTTCGATCCTTGGGCACCCAAGTTGTAAACATTTGTATCATCCATTTTGAGCCCTCAAATGGGACATTTCGTAACCTATATTTTATCTATATTATTAATAATAAATCTATTTTCTTTGCTTCATTTCTTGTTATTCTTTATCTTTCCATTTTACTGGCATGCTTTTGTTTGATGCTCATAAGTGATAGGACATAGATACGCACATTGTTTATATTTATTTGGTGCACCATTTTTCCCTACTTCAAATAAGCAAAGGTTAAAGAGAGTAATATTTTCTAGCTTGAATATCTAGAAGGAAACATGCAGATGATCTCGATCAATGGTTTTCATCTAAAACTCTACGTTAATTGAGATATACGTTCATTGTAACATATGTACACACTTTATATTATATTGTTTTTCCTTTGTTAAAGTTTTATTTTTGTAAATTAAAAAATATATATTTACTTTAAGAGTGCAAAGTTGTAAAATAAACTAAGGGTGGCTATGGAATACAACATGTGTTCTATACTGCTCTCCAATAATCTAAGGGTGATAGTAGAATGCAACATGTGCTCTGCGTCACAAAAATTCATGTTCATTCTAGAGTGGATCAAGACACAAGTTCTACATCACTCTTCAATGAATAAAAGGAGCCTTGGACTACCACGACTGACCTCCACTACTCTAAGAAAAGGAAAGTGATGAAAACACCATGAGTTTAGCAAGTGCTTCATGCCATAACCAATCAATGATGGACATAATGATTTTGGCTGCCAATATGCGTATCTTTGAATTGAGAAGCATGGAATGGCTAGATTATCACACTAACTACATTAATGGTGGAAGGTACAAATGTGGGAGAATTTAGACACTCGAAATGCAAAGTCCTTTCATTTCACAAAGTGGAACTTACCTAGCAAGAAGAGCCAAAGAGTAGAGAGATGAATCTCATGAAGGAGAAAGGGAAAAATGCTCCAAATATTTTCAAATAAAATGGCTCCCAAAGTAGTAAAACCAATGCCATCGATAAATGATGAGTTGGGTAGCTACATTGATAAAGCAAAAGTAGTGGCTGACATCAAATTGGTTCTCATAGAAAGAACTAAACTCAGAAATAACATCAATGAAAAATATCGAAGAGGTAAAAAAATGACAACCCAAGGTCATTGTGTTGTCTATTCCTTATTATATTTTTATATCTATGATTCAGTCCATCATTTTCTAGAGTTATCATTAATTTTTATGATCCTAATACAAGGGCAGTAAAAATAGTGGATGGCATAACCTTATTTACAATTACTACCAAAGCTTGTAATGATCTATTTGATGTAGTTGTAGACCCAACTCTAGAACCTTGTAAAAATATAATTTCTGATTCTTAATCCAACAGTTTGAGAATTGTGCAAATTGGAGCTATAACAAAAAAAATTATTTTGGTTTTGTGATTACTCTATTTTCAAAGTCAAAAATAGAGAAAAACTACACTAAAACTGTCATAAAATGGTCTAGACAACTCCAAAAACTACCAATTTTTTTTTGTTGTCTTAGTTAGCCCCCTATGTACCTCTCACATAAATTTTGAGTCCTAAATCTTCATGATTCAAATTTTCCCAAAAAATCCTAAAAGTGGGCATTTCCCAGCGCCCCGATTGGCCAAATATTACAAAAATACAAATTTTTGGTCCAAAAGTTAGATTTTGGAGCCCTAGCCCATTATTATCAGATTATTGCACTTATTGTTTTGATATATAACACTTATAATTTTTTTTTGAAAAGTCAATTTTTTCTAAAAATGGCCGGTGGACCTCCCTTTTACAGGTTTGGTCCAAATGTGGTTAAGAAAAAGATCTCCAATTTAGAGAGAGATTCAAGCTCCATAGCTAGTGAATATCTCCACATAATTCTAGAGGACATTCCCATATCTAAATGGAATCCTAGGTCCTATCATAATAACAATATCATCCCTATGGGAGCAAACCTTCGAGATACCCCTACTAGGGTAGCACCCATAGATCCTCTAGGGAAACTTCCTAATTTGGATACCTTAATAGAATTATATATAGAAAATAATCTGCCCATTAAGGGGTATAATAGATCAATATTACGGGTTTACACCAAGCTTGATCTATACATCAATCAGAATGTGAACATGAGAGTACACCATGGCCCAGCTTGGATGACCAAACCACCTTGTCTGATCGAGCAAGTCACCCCCATACTCCTCACAGAGAGCTCAACATCCACACATCGTGCTCTTGTGCATCCTAAATATATAGAGCCTACATCCAAAACTGAATATGAGTCTTTCCTCATAGATTAAGAAGACCCAAGTCATCTTTCTACTCCTCGTGAAGAGTACTTGGTGCAACCACATGATGGCTCTACATCATCGAACTACACGGAGCCGATTAAAAAATTAGAGTATCAGGACAATGCAACCTTTAGGGAGCATGGAAGACAAGTGATATATCCTACTAGGGATGAAAGACATGATAAACCCATCCATATTTCAAATATGAGGGCATAAAAACCCCATAAAAAGGAGCAACAAAATCCTTTTCATCAGGAAATTGGGCCAAATCCTAATAGAAAACAATATACGGGTCAACTCTAGTTGGATCAACAACAATGAAATAAAAAATGGGTGGACTCACAATGAGCACACCTACAAAGGTTGTATCAATGAAAGATACAAGAACAACAAAATATACAACAAGAGCAATTGCAAAGTGCATTACATGAATTAGTGCTTACACCTAGCACCTATAAGATGCAACAACATGCAAGGTTTCTAATACAATCTCTAAGGTCACCTCATTGACCTCCTAGGCCTAATAAGGACTTGCCTTCTAGACCAAACATAGGGCACCCCTCTCTCTATAGGCCAACTCAAGAGACACCTTATGGGGCTTACATTGAGCATGATTAAGAAGTAGAATATCTTGATATACTTTATCAAAGCAAGAGGGGTGATATTTCATCGCTGCATGATAGGCCTGATGTTCCTCGCCCTCCACCATAAGATCAAAGCAAAGAGAGGATATCAAATTCTTCGATGCATATAGGGCATTGCTAGAGTGCCTAGAGTCAATGGAGAACAAGACCTTTGGGTATAGGACCCAGAATTCCACTCTATGCCAGTTACATAGTCAACTGCTCTATCCTTCTGTGCCTACCCCTTTCTATCCAAAATAGTTCAAAATGCCCCAGTTGGCTAATTTTACAAGGGAGGAAGATGCGCAGGAACATGTCACCAAATTCTTGACTCAATGCTTTGGAATTCAAGATAATGATGCTTTACTCTTGTGAACATTCATGACTACCCTCTCTGGCCTAGCCATGGAGTGCTTTATCCAACTAGCGAAGCATAACATCTACGATCTTGACCAATTCATAGATGAATTCCTAGAACGCTTCACATTCAAAACTAAGAGGAAGGCAACACTGGCTGACCTCGCAAGGTTGAAGCAATATGACAATGAGTCAATCATCGATTATGGAAATATGATGCAAACACTTATTACTAAGCTACCATACATACTGCCCATGTATGAGTTGACCGACATGTTTTCTAAGAGTTGTCTGAAGCATATCTCCTTATTATTGCAACTCCAAAATTATCCCACTCTTGAAGATGCTCTAGCACAAGCTAGAATAATCAAGGATATCAAGATTCAAGAGGAAAAAATTGTGAAGCCACACAAGGAGTGGACAAAGGATTCAAAAAATAACTTGGAACAACCAAATATAGCATCAATTAGTCAGTTTTCCATTAGTGTTCTAGGACCTATGCATCCTATGCCACCTCAAAAGCCCAACCATCAAGCCACACCTGGAAACTATGACAACAACAATCCAAAAAGCCAAAGATAAGGAAAATAACATCAACCACTGTTGCAGTATACTCATTTATCAAAGCCCTTAGCATTGATCATCAATCTATTGTATGAGGTACAAGAAATCACGCTCCCTGAGACCCACCCATTGAAACCTAATAACCATAGATCAAAGGTGCATAGGAAAGATCTATATTGTGTTTATTATCAACAAAGAGGCCATGACATCCAAACATGTTATCTCTTTAGATATGTAGTTAAGGATATGATTGATAGGAAAGATCTTCTGATGGGCAATCATCTTGCTTCAAACAACCAACCAATAGGAGACTTACAAAACCTCTGGCCCATACATGAAGCAAACACAGCATCTGCCAACCACTTTGAGCAACCCAAAAATAGCATACCTTCCCCACCATCCACACCAAAACCAATGAATCATAGTGATAAATCTATAGGTATCACACATTTCTCACTTTTATTGAGTAGCACACACACTAGGGGTGCCTAAGGTATCATGTCTTCCCCCTCACAAAACATTCAAAATTCAAAAATAATTTAAAACATTAAAATTTCAAACAAATTGAAAAGCAATAAAATCTAAAAAAAAAACATTGCAATATATTAAAACAGAAAAACATTTTGCATACTGGGGGTACATAAGGTATTGCACCTTCCTCCTAAAAGCACAAAATAATCAAAGTTACAAAAATCTTCAAGGGTGTCTACACCCCTCTTGGTCATCCTAAAATGCTCCTAGGTAGTCTATGAGTGTTTAGGTCACCCAAAAGGCTCCAAGGGTGCCTACATCCCACTTGGTCAACCTAAAATGCTCCTAGGTGGTCTATGACCATCTAGGTCACCCCCAAATGCTCCAAGGGTGCCTACATCCTTCTTGGTCAATCTAAAATGTTCCAAGGGTGCCTACATCCTTCTTGGTCAATCTAAAATGCTCCTAGGTGGCCTATGACCATCTAGGTCATCCCAAAATGCTCCAAGGGTGCCTACATCCTTCTTGGTCAACTTAAAATACTCCTAGGTGGCCTATGACCATATAGGTCATCCCAAAATGCTCCAAGGGTGCCTACATCCCACTTGGTCAATCTAAAATGCTCCTAGATGACCTATGACTATCTAGGTCACCCCAAAATGCTCCAAGGATGCTTGCATCCTGCTTGGTCAACCTAAAATTCTCCTAGGCAGCCTATGACCATCTAGGTCACCCCAAAATTCTCCAAGGGTACCTACATCCCACTTGGTCAACCTAAAATACTGCTAGGTAGCCTATGATAGTCTAGGTCACCCCAAAATGCTCCAATGGTGCCTACATACGACTTGGTCAACTTAAAATTCTCCTAGGTGGCCTATGACCATCTAGGTCACTTCAAAATGCTCCAAGGATGCCTACATCCTGCTTGGTCAGCCTAAAATGATCCTAGGTGGTCTAGAACCATCTAGGTCACCCGAAAATGCTCCAAGGGTGCCTACAAACCACTTGGTCAACTTAAAATATTCCTAGGTGACCTATGACCGTCTAGGTCATC
This sequence comes from Wollemia nobilis, assembly GCA_028583015.1. Taxonomy (NCBI): domain Eukaryota; kingdom Viridiplantae; phylum Streptophyta; class Pinopsida; order Araucariales; family Araucariaceae; genus Wollemia; species Wollemia nobilis. Next base: position 30,873,357 of record JAQPPZ010016892.1, on the reverse strand, counting down.
CAAAAAGCCCCAAAGGCATTCATAAGATCTTTTATCACCCCAAATACCCCAATGGCCCCCAATAAACCCATTGGTCAATTGTACAGACATCTATATCAATCCAAAATACAAAAACATCATCAAAACATCAACAATACAAAAACATTGCATCGCATTGCATTTAAAAAATATCAACAACACAAAAATATTGCATCACATTGCATTTCAAAAACATCATCAAAATTACAAAAATATTGTATTTTATCACATCGCCTTCGATTGCATTTTATCATCGCTTTCATTATGTATACTCATCATTTGCACTTTACATTTTAGAGTTGCTCATACATGTCCAACACCATGACGGTACACTAGTTATCGCTCAAAATCAATGTAGTGAAAGTAATCATAGTTCAATGTTGCAATTATCATATTCACCCACATTTTCCATTTTCCACATTTTTGTCCACCCCTTCACCTAGTCATTGGTTTTCGAATGACATTAGGATTTTTGGTCACTCAACCATTTCTAGATTCTCTTCATGTTTTGTAGAAAGCTATCTTGATTTTTAGGAGGTAGAGTCTTGCTCAGATTATGCCTTATGTACATCAGATCCCAAACACAGTTAAACATTAATAATCCAATTTTTGCACAAAGAAATATTAAATCCATGAAGTGGTCTAGGTTACCTTAAGCGAAAAGGTCATCCTGCTCATCCCCCTATTCGATTGGTTCAATAATTATGAGAGTTGGTAAAAGGACAAGATCTTCCCTACCCAATTCCCAAAAATAAATAGTGTTTCTCACCACTATCAAAACCCTTGCACATACAGGGATATGAAGGACCTTGGTTGTCCTAGCAGATTTAGACCTTGTCAAAAAGTCTTGCATAGTCAGTAAAAAAAATTGATCAAGTTAATTAGAGTGTTTGAGTCTCATAAAAACCTCACCTACATTATTTACACATCTCATTTCATTTACTTCATTTCACCACATCGCAATAATACATTTCCACATTTCCATTACTCAAAAAACAATACATACATAAAAGAAGAAACAAAAAATAATTGATGAATTTTATATGGTCTATGGTGCTAACATAGTATGTCCTATAGTTTTAATATTCCATAAATACATATCAATAGATCATCCATTTCATCATGCATACATACATTGCATATCATCAAATAATATCATAGTACAACACATGCATCCATTAATGCATCCTTAAATAATAACACATAATGTGTCTAACGCTCTAAAATATCAAAATTCAAAATCAAGCAAACATTTTTTTACACATCAACATACCTCCCCTAATAAGCAGTCAAATAGTCAAGTAATCCAACTCCAAAAAGCCCCAAAGGTATCCATAAACCCTTTGGTCACCCAAAAAGCACCAAAGGTATCCATAATCCCTTTGGTCAACACAAAAAGCCCCAAAGGTATCCATAAACCCTTTGGTCACCAAAAAGGCACCAAAGGTATCCATAAACCCTTTGGTCACCCAAAATACCCAAAGGTATCCATAAAACCTTTTGTCACCCAAAATACCCACAGGTATCCATAAACCCTTTGGTCACCCAAAAAACACCAAAGGTATCCGTAAACCCTTTGGTCATCCAAAAAGCCCCAAAGGTATCCATAAACCCTTTGGTCAATATAAAAGGCCCCAAAGGTATCCATAAACCCTTTGGTCACCCAAGACATCCCAATGGCATCCACTAAGCCCATTGGTCATAATAATAGCATATATAATCCAAATCAACAATTGATAACTTAATCAAGTTGATTGTGTTCATATTACGAATCATTACCGAAGACAATCAGCCACCCTCCTTGCTTGGGGTAAATAAGTAAAATATCAAAATCAAATTCAAGCAAACTAGTAAGCTTGTCTCCTATCGCCATCAAGGCTAGGATTTGATTTAATATTATCTCCTAATCACCATCAAGGCTAGGAGTTTATTTAAGCTTGTCTCTTATCGCCATCAAGGCTAGGATTTGATTTAATCTTATCTCCTAATCGCCATCAAGGCTAGGATTTGATTTAAGCTTATCTCCTAATCTCCATTAAGGCTAAAGTGTATGCTTGAGATCGTCTTCCAATTTCCACCAAGGCTAAAGTGTAGACTTGAGATCATCTTCCAATTCCCACCAAGGCTAGGATTAGACTTAAGCTTGTTTTCCAATATGCCAAAGATTACCAAAATTAAGTTCCTTAACTTGTTAGAGGAAATGACTCTAAGATGCGCACCCTTTCCATGATTGGGGTATCTAACGTTGATGAGGTATTATCCTATGAAATATCACAAAAAATAAAAAATCTAAAAACAATTAAAACAATCAAAATATCAAAAAAAATAAAAAAAAATCATTAGAAAAGGGTCCAAAACCCACCATAAACAAGTCAAATCTGATGGAACTCACTCAATATCAAGGAGCAATCCAAATAAAATGTATCTAGGTCAAGTGAATCGTCGCTTTTCTCATGAGTCATTCCCTCATAGACTCGTCTCTTTAGGGGATAGTCATACTCAATTAGAATCAACAATCACACACTCAATCATGCAAATTGTGTTCATCCAATGAATATTTGACAAATACAATAATGCCCCTGCTTGGGGCAGCAAACAAGCAACAATTTAAATTAAGCACATAATAGTGTAGATGAACCTGCCTATTGGTACATATTAAAAGTGACCAAAATACTTGGTATTTTCTAACGCATAGGGTTATAAGTCCCCTGACAATACCTGGAAGTTGAAGAGAAACCAAGACCAATGTCTTTACTGAGTCAGAAGCAAATATTCAAGAATGCATGCTCTTTCCATGATTGTGGCATCTAAAGTTTTTTAGGTTACTTAAAAACCTTAATAATTGAACATCATAGTCATCTTTTTTTGCTCAGCACTATGCTGGAAAAAACACATTTAAAAAAGGGGCATCTGTGTACATTAAAATATGGCCAATCCAATTATGCTACCATAAGCAACAACTTCATGACACACCAATGCCCCTAGGGCAACCCTCAGGAGGCATATAGTGGTTCTAAAAAAATTGGACAAGGTTTTGAAATGTTTTAGGCCACTTTTGGGACATTTTGGACACCCTACTACTATTCATTCCACCCTGGGATGAATATAAAACCTATTTGTCCCACCCTAGGACAAATAGTAGCATTCATCCCAAGTTGGGGCGAATAGCAGGTTTGACTAGCAAAAATTCAAACATGGACAAATGGCACTTGGAAATGGATACATTTTCTATCTGCCAATGCCTACAAGTCAGAGCATGCAACATATTAATGCTCCAACCCATGAGGGAGACCAAATTGGGAGATTATCTTCCCCCTCCAACGATTATCTTGCCTCGCATGCATTTTGAACCATGAGCCTCCCTGGGATATAAAATGGATGCATTTTCCATATAAATAGAAAGTATATTTTAAGTACAAAGTGAAGGAGTGCTGCCAAGATTTCCTTCCACCCTTTTGTGCCCATTTTTCCCTCAGAATATTTACCTAGCGAAGGAGGTTCGCGAGTGAAATAGGAGGCGCAATTCATTATAAAGCTAAACCATCTATGTAATTTCCCTCACTAAATTTTATGACAATACATCCCATAGGATTTTTCATCATTCCCCTATGGAATTGGTGGTAAAATTTAGGTAAAAACGGTGGGAATCCCACCCCCAAGCGTCCCCCAATTTGTGATAGTCCTATTCATCCCTCCCTATGATGAATAGAAATTTGTACATGATTTTGTTACTATTTTTAATTATTTATTTTCTAAATTACAATACTATTCTATAGTTAAAATTTTAGGTCTTTTTGAGCTATATTGACCGAGATATTGCAATTTTAGTGTCTTGCAAGGTCTCATGCAGGTATCCAGTAGTCATTTGAGATAACACCTAAACTGTAATTTATCTTGAAAATATGATCAAATGGGTTTTCTTAGAATAGCATTTTATGTATTCTTTCCAATTTTCACGCATTTTGGATATGCATAGGTTTGGAAATTGCTTGTTTTGGATTTTGCAGGTTATGAACAGTCATTGGAATTGTGAAGCCCCATCCGATGCAATTTTGGTTCAATTTTTGGTTATATATTCCTAAAACCACTCATTTTACATACCCATTTCATTTCTAGTAATTTTGAGTTTGTTTGATGCATTTTATCATTACTAGCCATTTGGCCCCTGTGGGGATTATATGCTTTTTATCACACGCACTCACTATTTGACATTTCTAGTTTCTTTGTGTGTAGGTGCAGGTAATTACAGTGTATTGGGAAGAAGTATAAGACATTTGGATCAAATACACAAGTGGCAGCAACCTTGGCCTGCCAACCTCGATTATGGGTACGAGGAAAGACATTGGATGTGCACCCAAATTTCTTGAAGGATTTCGATCCTTGGGCACCCGAGTTGTAAAAATTTGTATCATCTATTTTGAGCCCTCAAAGGGGAAAATTTGTAACCTGGATTTGATCTATTTTATTAATAATAAATCTATTTGCTTTGCTTCATTTCTTGTTATTCATTATTTTTCCATTTTACTGGCATGCTTTCATTTGATGCTCATAAGCGATAGGACATAGATAAGAAAATTGTTTATCTTCATTTGGTGCATCATTTTTCCCTACTTCAAAGAAGTAGAGGTTAAAGAGAGCAATATTTTCCAGCTTGAATATCATGAAGGAAACATGCATATGATCTCGATCAATGGTTTTCACCTAAAAATCTACTTTAAATGAGATATACGTTCATTGTAACATATGTACATAATTTATATTATATTGTTTTTACTTTGTTAAAGTTTTATTTTTGTAAATTAAATATATATATATATATATACATTAAGAGTGCAAAGTTGTAAAATAAACTAAGGGTGGTTGTGGAATACAACATGTGTTCCATACTACTCTCCAATAATCTAAGGGTGATAGTAGAATGCAACATGTGCTCTACGTCGCTAAAGTTCATGATCATTTTAGAGTGGATCAAGACACAATTTCTATGTCACTCTTAAATGAATAAAATGAGTCTTGGACTACCATGTCTGACCTCCTCTAATCTAATAAAAGTAAAGTGATGAAAACACCATGAGTTTAGCAACTGCTTCATGCCATAACCAATCAACGATGGACATAATAATTTTGGTTGCCAAGATACGTATCTTTGAATTGAGAAGCATGCAATGGATATATTCTCACATTGACTACATTAATGGTGGAAGGTACAAATGTGAGAGCATTTAAACACTCAAAATTCAAAGTCCATTCATTTCATGAAGTGGCACTTACCTAGCAAGAAGAGCCAAAGAGTAGAGATATGAAGCTCACGAAGGAGAAAGGGAAAAATGCTCCAAATATTTTCAAAGAAAATGGCTCCCAAAGTAGCAAAACCAATGCTATTGGTAAATTATGAGTTGGGTGGCTACATTGATAAAACAAAAGTAGTGGCTGACACTAAATTTGTTCTCACAGAAAGAACTAAGCTCATAAATAACATCAATGACAAATATTGAAGAGGAAAAATAATGACAATCCAAGGTAATTGTGTTGTCTATTCCTTTTTGTCTTTTTATATCTATGATTCAGTCCATCATTTCCTAGAGTTATCATTAATTTTTATGATCCTAATACAAGGGTAGTAAAAATAGTTGATGGCATAACCTTATTTATCATTACTGCCAAAGCTTGTCATGATCTATTTGATGTAGTTGTAGACCCAGCTCTAGAACCTTGTAAAAATATACTTTTTGATTTTGAATACAATAGTTCAATAATCATGCAAATAAGAGCTATAACGAAAAATTTGTTTTGGTTTTGTGATTACTTTATTTTTGAAGCTAAAAATAGGGAAAACTGCACTAAAACGGTCATAAAATGGTCTAGACAACTTCAAAAACTACCAAATTTGTTTTTTTGTCTTATTTAGTCCCCTCTGCACCTCTCATAGAAATTTTGAATCCTAACTCTTTACGGTTCAAAATTTTCCAAAAAATCCTAAAAGTGGGCATTTCCCCACGGGCCCCGGTTGGCCAAATATTCCAAAAATACAAAATTTTAACCCAAAAATTAGATTTTGAAGCCCTATCCCATTGTAATCAGCTCGTTGCACTTATTATTTTATATATAACACTTATAACATTTTTTTGAAAAGTCATTTTTTTTCTAAAAATGGCTAGTGGACCCCCCTTTTATGGGTTTTGTCCAAATGCAGTTAAAAACAAGATATCCAATTTAGAGAGAGATTCAAGCTCCATATCTAGTTAATATCTCCAAATAAGTCTAGAGGACATGCCCATATATGAATGGCATCCTAGATCCTATCATAATAACAATATCATCCCTTGGCGGGAAAATCTTCAAGATACCCCTACTAGGGTAGCACCCATAGATCCTCTAGGGAAACTTCCTGATTTGGATACCTTGATAGAATTCTATATAGAAAATAATCTACCCATTGAGGGGTCTAATAGATCAATATTACGGGTTCACACCCCAGCTTTCTCTATACATCAATCAAAATGTGAACATGAGAATACACCATGGCCCAGCTTGGATGACCAAACCACATCGTCAAATCAAGCTAGTCGCCCCCATACTCCTCACAGAGAGCACTCAAAATCCACACATTGTGCTCTTGTGCATCCTGAATATATAGAGCCTACATACAAAACTGAATATAAGTATTTCCTCATAGATGAATAAGAAGACCCAAGTCATCTTCCTACTTCTTGTGAAGAGTACTTGGAGCAACCACATGAAGGCTCTACATCATCAAACTACACGGAGATGATTAAAAAATCAGAGTATCGGGACAATGAAACCTTTAGGAAGCATGGAAGACAAGTGATAGATCCTACTAGGGATAAAATACATGATAAACCCATCCATATTTCAAATATGAGGGCACAAATACCTCATACAAAGGAGCAACAAAATCTTATTCATCAGGCAATTGGGCCAAATCTTAATAGACAACAATATATGGATAAAATCCAGTTGGATCAACAACAAAGAAATAAACAATGGGTGGACTCACAATGAGCACACCTACAAAGGTTGTATCAAAAAAAGATATAAGAACAACAAAATATACAACAAGAGAAATTGCAAAGTGCATTACATGAAGTGGTGCTTACACCTAGCACCTATAAGATGCAACGACATGCAAGGTGTCCAATACAATATCTAATGTCACCTCATAGACCTCCTAGGCCTAATCAGGACTTGCCTCCTAGACCAAACATAGGGTGCCCACCATAGGTAGTTACCTCTCTCTATAGGCCAGGTCAAGAGACACCTTATGGGGCTTAGACCGAGCATGATTCAGAAGTAGAATATCTTGGTATACTTTATCAAAGTGGGAGGGGTGATGTTTCACCGCCATGTGATAGTCCTAAGGTTCCTCACCCTCCACCATGAGATCGAAGCAAATAGGAGGATATAAAATCCTCCTATGCATATAGGGCATTGTTAGAGCACCTAGAGTCAGTGGAGAACAAGACCTCTGGGTCTAGGACCAAGAAGTCCACTCTACGCCAGTTACATAGTCAATCGCTTCATCCTTTCATACCCACACATTTCTATCCAAAATAGTTCAAAATGAACTAGTTGGCTAATTTTATAGGGGAGGAAGATGCGTAGGAACATGTCACCAAATTCCTTAGTAAATTATTTGGCATTCAGGATAATGATGCTTTACTCTTGCGAACATTCATGACTACCCTCTGTGACCCAGCCATGGAGTGGTTTACCCAAATATCGAAGCATAGCATCTATGATCTTGACCAATTCATAGATGCATTCCTAGAACGCTTCACATTCAACACTGAGAGGAAGGCAACATTGTCTGACCTCACAAGGTTGAAGCAATATGATGATTATTCAATCATTTATTATGGAAATAGGTGGAAAACACTTCTTGATAAGCTACCATACATACTACCCATGTATGAGTTGGCTAGCATGTTTTCTAAGAGTTTTTTGAAGCCCATCTCCTTGTTATTGCAACTCCAACAGTATCCCACTCTTGAAGATGCTCTAGCACAAGCTAGCATAATCAAGGACATCAAGATTCAAGAGGGATAAATTGTGAAGCCACACAAGGAGTGGATAAAGGATGCCAAAAAAAACTTGGCACAACCAAAGCTAACATCAATTAGTCAGTTTTCCTTTAGTGTTCTAGGACCTGCGCAGCCTGTGGCACTTCAGAAGCCCAACCATCAAGCTACACCTGGAAACCATGACAAAAAAAATCCAACAAACCAAATACAAGGAAAATGATTTCAAACACTATGGCAGTTGTAGACACTAAAATGTGGTAAACCCGATTAAGCATCCACAAGCAATGATCAAATTGACATAATATGGCCCCTTGGGCAGCCCTCAGGAGGCTCACAGTGGTTCTAGCCACTCCGAAAAGGGTTTTGGAGGCTACCGACCCAATTTTGGGAGGTTTTAGCCCAAAATTCACCACCGTCCCACCCTGGGATGATGGTAGATGCTCCTCATCCCACCCTGGGATGGTGGTGAGCCCTCATCCCAGGGTGGGACGGTGGTGAAGTTTGACCCAAAAAAAGTCAAAATTTGGCCAAATGGCACCCAAAAACTGCCATTTGACCACCCAAATAGAGCATGCGAGGTAGAGGATAGGGAATCCTTATGACATCCATCTTTATGAGGGCCAAATTGGGAGATCCTCTTCCACACCCTATGCATGCCTCCCATTTGACAAGTGGCACCTCCTGCCATGCATGCCCTTGCATGCCTTTTTGCACATGAGCCCCTTTGGGCTATAAAATGGGTTCCATATCCACACAAAATAATAGATAGGAGTTCTAGGATATGCAATGGAGTGCTTCCAAGATTTCCCCTCACCTTATTGCACCTTTTTGCCCTCGTAATCTCCCTTTTGCCAAGGAGGTTACCGGGTGACTTCAAGAAGGTAATCCGAGCATAACTTTTCCATCCGGGTGAATTTCTTCATTCACCAAATTCAAAACACACCTTAGGTTTTTTAGGAACATCTTCTAATGGTTTTGTAACAAAAAGTGACCGGATTTGGTGGGTATCCCCTCCTAGGGTGCCCCCAAATAGTTGTAGTCACCATCGCCCCCGGGATGAGGGTAAATTATTAAGAAATTTCTTTACTATTTTTAATTTTTTATTTTCTAAATTATTCCATGATTCTACAGTCCAAATTTCAGGTCATTTGGAGTTAAAATGAATTAGTTATGCTATTTTTAAGTTTTCGTAGGCTCGTAGGGCCCATCCGGGCACCCCAGTTTGATGCAGGTGGATCCGGGATCCAATTGGAAAATATGACCATATGGGTTGTCTTGAAATGCCAATTTATGCATACTAACCAAATTTCATGAGTTTTGGATGAGTGCAGGTTCGATATTTTGTTGTCCTCCTTTTCATAGGTTGTAGGCAGGCGACGCTTAATCGAGGGGTCTACGGGTGCAATTTACTATATTTTTTGGGTGATATCCTCCCAAAACCTCCTCTTTAACATCTCTAAAAATTTTCAAGTCATTTGGATATCATTTGATGCACTTTTAATTCATATGCCATTTTGCCCCTGTGGGGATTGCATGTTTTCACCATACACCCTTGCTATTTGACCCCTTTTTGCTTCCTTGTGTGTAGGTGCAGGTCCTCAGAAGGCTTTGGGAAGCAATATCAGACATCATAGAACCTAGATACAAGCAGCGGTGGCATTGGCTCACCCACCTCGATTGTGGGTACGCGGAGAAACATTGGATGTGCACCCGGATTCCATGAAAGACTTGGTATTTGGGCACCCAATATTGTAAAAATTGTATCACCATTTTGAGCCCTCAAGGGGACTATTGTAACCTTGGATTGGATCCAACAAATTAATGAGAAAATACTTGCTTTAGATTCATTTCCTTTTGTTTGGTATTGTTTCCTTTTGCATGCATGCTTCCTTTTTGATGCTCATTAGCGATATGGGGTAGATACACTTATTTTTCCACATAATTTGGTGCACTATTTTTCCCTAATTCAGTGGTGATCATGGTGGGACCCTTGTCCCTTTTTATTTGGGTAAAAATCTGACTTCTTTCTTGCATTTTTGCCCTTTTTGTGTTGCAGGTGCTCCCCTCCCCACCCTGGAACGGTGGCAGAGGCTTTATCTAGCACACCCTAGGATGGTGGCTTCACCATCCCACCCTGGGATGGTGGTGGAGCTGCTACTCGCCCCACCCTGGAGCGGTGGTGAAACAGAGAGATTTCTGCCCAAAATTTTAGAATTTGGAGGCTTCAAAGTGGACAAGGTAAGTGCCTAAACCCTCTGATTTTCTGCTATATTTTTAGAGACTATCAAAAATCAGTTTCCTTCTTCACTTGCTTGCATAGAAAGGTTAAAATTTGTATTTTTTATTTTCTTATAACATCACATAGCAAAAGGTAGAAGGAAAATAAAAAAGAACTTGTAGTAGCAATGCATCTGTTTGGCTTGATTGCTTGTGGCCTGCCCATTGGGTAGGTTAGCATGTAGGATTTGCATTCATAAAGTCAATTTGTAGGTTCCTTATCTTATTATTCTGAAATTAAAATGCACCTATTGCATGCATTTAGTGAATAGTCATTGATTGCTTCTTTGCTTACTTTCTTGGATAATAATGAACCACACACACCACGATTCATGTAAACGCTAGTGAGGTGGACTTCATTACCATCCACTAGTAGAGTGCAAGTGATGGTGGGTTTCATCTCCATCCACTTGGCTCAAATCCCATGAACCCGATCCATCTTGCCAAGGCCGGTTCCAAGATCCATCATAGCCCATGGGTTATAGCATGCATCACCCTTCGGGGAGGTGTATCGTAGACTATGGGTGAACTGGGTGAGGAACTGGTAGGACCTATGCTCCCTAGCCATGTGTGGACCTCATCACCACACATTATAGGTGGGATAATGCAACCTGGAGTTCATAGCCGGGTTGTCGAGCTATGAGTATACAGGTGAAATCCAATTGAACATGAGATTACAATCCAACAATATTTCAAACACGTGACACAAGGTCATTCTTTACAAACAACACATCTGAAACACACGAAATAGTTTAGGGATTCACACTTAAAACTTAAAAGAGATAATCATCTATCTTATTGAGTGTTTCTTTCTTGTATACTATTTCATTAAAGAATTTGTAAAGAAGATAATCACTTTGGGGTACTACAATAGAGGAGCGCAATGGTCACCGCATCCAAGCCCAATCATGGGTGGAAAGCTATGGAGAGTGGATTAGGAGACACGAATCATCTCCGATATAGCCCTAGGGACTTGGTTATACCTCCCTGGTGAGCTTCCACTCCACCTAGCCCCAAGATAGTAGGGCATGAGCCTCATCTCCGAAGGGATCCTCTCCAGGACACCCCGAGGGATGATGAGCATTACTTGGGAGAGTGTTCCCGATATGTAGATATCTCATAGGCCTTCCTTGGTGAAAGGCAACTGTGCACTGAGGTGCTAATAGATAGAGTGGTGCCATACATCCATGTACCCACTAGGGCTGACATGCCTAAGCAGAGGTAGGAGTATGACTTCACACATTGGCCAAAGCAAGTCGACATGACTCTACCTCCATGCCACCTTGATAGGATACAATAGCTCTTGCAGCCTGATGGGAATGACACCCATCGGTCTGGGTGAGCCAACTCAGCCCTACCTTTCCTCGTCTAGGAGGGAAGACATGAGGAGATCCTAGATTTTCCTCAGGAACAATATATCATGCATGCCCGATGTGCCTCTATGCCAGCTGAATGTAATGAACACATGTTCCAGCCTGAGCCTCAAGTCAATGTGGCGAACCTCGAGAGAGGCAAGCACCCTATGGAGAACATAGAGTACCTTGGACAAGGTCGACCCTAGGGTGAGACTCCTAGGCCTCCTAGGCCTCACACTATGGATCAAATTAGGCAAGCAGTTGTGAGATACATAGAATGCCAAGCTCAGTTCAAGCAGCTTCGATGGGATAAAGAGCAACTAGATCACTTGCACCAGCTTGAGAAAGAAAGGATCGAACAACAGACCAATGAGCTATTCCAAAAAACTTTGAGAGAGAGGGTCCCTACCCCTAAGACACATAGGTAGGAGGTCCATCCGAGGCAACCCATGCTCATTCGAGAGAGGTCCCCGAGACCTTATCAAATGTTGCTTCCATGACCTCCTAGGCTAGATCGGGAGATGCCTCCTAGGCCAAACATAGGGCACCCACCATGGGTAGATACCCCCATTCATAGGCCAGCTTGAGAGATGCCTTACGAGGCTTATACTGAGCATGAGCCAGAAATAGAATATGTTGAGATGCCTTACCGAGGTAGGGGGTGACTTACCACCACCTCACCCTAGGTTGGAGGAGCCTAGACCTCCACCACAAGATGTGAACAAAGATGAGGAGATCAAGTCCTCAGGTCCTTACAAAGCATTGTTAGAATGCTTGGAGTTAGTAGAGAACAAGACCTCTGGGTCGGGATCTCAAAAGCCCACTATGCATCAATTGCATAGTCAACCTATCCATCCATCAGTACCTATGCCTCCCTATCTAGAACAATTTAAGTTGCCTCAGTTGGCTACCTTTAAGGGAGAAGAGGATGCGCAAGAACATGTCACTAGGTTCTTAGGCCAATGCTTCGACATTCATGATGATGATGCTTTGCTTTTGAGGACATTTGTGACTACCCTCATCGGCCCTGCCTCTAAGTGGTTTTACCAACTCCCTAAGCATAGCATCCATAATTTGGACCAACTTGCGAATGCATTCCTGGAGTGCTTTGCCTTCAATACCAAGAGGAAGGCAACGTTGGCCGATGTAGCTAGGTTAAAACAATATGATGATGAGTCAATAACAAATTATGGCAATAGATGGTGAACCTTGCTCGCCAAGCTACCTTATCTTCTCCCCATGTCGGAGTTGACTCAGATGTTCTCCAAAAGTTTCTTAAATCCAATCTCTTTGTTGCTACAGTTGCAACAATACCCCACTCTTGAAGATGCCTTAGCATAGGCTAGGATCATCGAAGAAATCAAGATTCAAGAGGGTGAGATTGTGAAGCCTCGCAAGAAAGAGTGGAGCAAGAACACTAAGAACACCCTAGTACAACCTAAGTCAGTAATGGTAAATCAGGTTGCCATTAGTGTCCCGAGGCCAGTGCCAATCGTACCACCTCAAAAGCCTAATTATCAGGCCACCCCCAGGAACTATGCCAAGGATAACCAGAATGGTCAAGGGCAAAATCAATAGCATCACCCCAAGCGATAATTTACGCCCATTGTAGAGTCTATGGATTCAGTGTTTGATCACCTCTTGGTGGCTAATGCGATCCATCTACCTGATAGTCGACCTATCGACCCTAATGCACCTAAGCCCAAAGGATACAGAGAAGACCTATATTACAAATTTCATAGGCAAAATGGGCATGATGTGCAAATGTGCTATAAATTCAAACATCTAGTGCAAGACCTGATTGATAGGAATGCCCTCTAGGTAGATAACCCTATCACACCGAACAACCAATATATGGGGGTCTTTAAAGACCCCTTGCCTGCCCACATGGAGTAGGCCAAACCAGTGCCCCAAGTGAACGAGGTTCACCATGCCCCTCCTAAGCAAGGATATGTTGGCATGGTAAGTATTGTGACAAGAAATAGGTGGTATCCAAGTCCAGCCACACCACCTATGGCTCAGAGTGATGTCCCTTCGACATCATAGCCTATACCACCTCCTGGACCGAGCCTCCCACCTAGGCCTATAGTCACCATTAAGAGCAAGCTCACTCAGAGCTTAAGAACAACATCTGCCTAGCTCTCCATCTATGAGCTCATCCAACAATCACAACCTCATAGAGAAGCCTTGATGGAGATCCTTAAGGCAATTGAGCTTCAGCCCCAGGAGTCTAACTCCTTCAACAACTTTGTGGGGCATGTGCGGCAATGCATGGAACCGGTAATTACTTTTCGAGAAGATGAACTTAAACCGGTTCCACATGATATGGTGGATCCCCCTTTACACATTGTCGCACGTGTGAATGGAACACCATACAAAAGAGTCTTGATAGATACTAGGTCTTCGAGCAACATTATAACTACAACAGTTCTAAAGCACCTGAAGCTTCCAGCATCTCATATTGTCACATCTACCTACACCCTCCGAGCATTCAATGATGCCATATGCTCAATGGTTGGTACAATCATCTTACCTATTCAAGTAGGGGAAAAGATCATCTCGACGATGTGCCACATCCTGGAGGGTGAGATGGCATACAACATTTTGTTAGGAAGACCATGGATCAGGGACATGAAGTGCATCCCTTCCATCACTCACCAGTGCCTCAAGTACACTCACGAAGGGCAAGTTCATGTCATCCCCATGGACCTAGAGCCCTTCAAGTACTGCAACATGGTGCAATAATTACCCGAGTCGACCTTGCCATCGATACATCTAGATTTTCAACCGAATAAATCTAGCCGAGGTTTGACCCCACCGCTATAGCATACCATGCCCTCCTCATCATCGGCCCCACCCCAGATGCCTAATACATCAGTGGATCCTTTGCCTAGGAACCCAGAGAAGTGGCCCATTGAGGAGGACCAACCAATCATATCCACCATCTCTACAGAGGAGATACTTAGCCCGGATGATGAAGAGACACCACACGAGGCAAACAATGAGCTTGATCAAGTCTCACTCTCATCCCTCTTCTATCTACAGCCCTAGGTTATAGTACATCTAGCTTCTACTAGATTGGGAGAGTACATGGTTAGGAATGTTACCACTACTCCCACTTTAGAGTCGATGCAAGACATGGGTAGACCCCATCTTCCCATAGGCACTATCGTGCCTCTTGGTATTCCCCCTAATCAAATGAACTTTATCTATGGGGGCCTTGACTATGGCATCGAACCTTACCAATAGTAGGAGGAAGATGAGGAACCTTTTGGAGAGGATATCAACTACTTGTCTAACCCTGACTTCACCTTGAAGTACCTTGACCTATGCAACTGGCATGGTTATGGGTTAGGCATGTATGAGCAGGGCACTAGAATCCCTTGTCAACCACAATATCAAATGCCCTATGACAAGTCGGGAGTGGGATGCAACAATCCATTGCCTCTAGATGTCCTCTTAGATAACCTAAATCACTTGAATATAGGCTACGAGGGTGGGTTGGCCCAAGACCCTTATGCCAATCCCAATACAGTCTACTCCCTGGGGGATTACTTTCCATGGCTAGATGGGAACCCCATGATCCCTAGTGACATTCCCCCACATTTTGAGAGAGGGGAAGGGTCACGGAGTTGTCCCCATGTCTGTGATGAGTCAGATCCAGGCACCTCATATGAGTGGACCTCAGAGGATGAGTCGGGTTATGAGGTAGCACCATATGACCCTTTTGAGTCGAATAGTGATCATTCACAAATTGTCCCCATTAATGACCAATAAGAAAGCCTCATACATTTGTTCCCTTTCCCTGATCCTATTTGGTGGTAGCTCCTTCCTCCTGAAGAGTCGGTTCATCCATAGGAAGATAGACCTCTTAGGGGAGGAGCAGTTAATTTACTTGAGCAGTTGGGCCCTCGGGAGCCTGAGGCACTACAATATGAGAATGAAGGAATCCTCATCCATGATGATGATTATGAGGAATTAGCATATATGGGACCACACCTACCTGATCGCCCGATCCCAAGGGGCAACAATGAGGTTCCCATATATGATAGTGACTATGAGGATGAGATAGAGAGGGCATACCTAGGTCCTCATTATTTGTGACATCATCACGAGAATATTGACATAGATGAAGTCTATCATCAGTTACATGTTGGCCCATGCTTGAGGGCAAGGCCTATCAATCTAGGCCAGATTCATCATGAGGTCTTCCCTGACCCACCCACACACATGGAGCTCCTTGAGCCTAATGATCCCATCCTACAGTCTATTCCCAGATAGGATCCAAAGATCCCAATCCCCCAGAGCCACATCTAGGGGTGAGAGATAACACCAATACATAGTCACATGCACGTGGTCCTAGAGAGCAAACACATTTCATCAATATGATCTCCATTGATTTGACCACACCACTCCACAACCTAGTCAATCCTTCCAAACCACTCCATCTAGACCTAGATGCGATTGATTGGGATCATGTTGATTCACCCCCATCACCCTCTGAGTATTGGGCCTACGGTGGATTGTTTCACTTCTCCGTAGGACCAACTCATGATGTCTTCCATGCTGAGGAGGAACCCGAGGTTCCCATCAAAGATTTAAATCTAGCTAATGACATCCATTTGATACCTACTCCCCATCAGTTGGAGGAGGGGTCTCATATGTCAATCGAGCCTACGGTTGATAGAGATATCGGCTCAGATCCTAAAAACCCATAATATATCAAGCTAGGGGAAAGCCTATCCCCCAAAGAGCAAGCCGATTATATAGCCCTTCTCACAAAAAATAAGGCAGCTTTTGCATGGTCTTACAAAGACATGCCGGGACTAGATCCAAATCTGGTCACCCATAATCTCATGCTTGACCCCACAGTCAAACCTGTCAAGCAAAAGCTGAGAAAGATGCACCCAACAGTGGCCTTGATGGTCAAATATGAGCTACAAAAACTGTTGGATGCCCAGTTTGTCATTTCTGTAGACTATCCACCATGGTTGTCCAACATGGTTCCCATCAAGAAGCTTGATGGGAGGATTCACATTTGCACCAACTTTTGAGACCTAAACAAAGTGAGTCCTAAGGATGATTTTCCTTTGCCAAGCATAGATGCCTTGGTAGATGCCATCGTAGGACATGAAATGCTCTCCCTTATGGATGGCTTCTCTGGGTATAATCAGATTCGTATCAACCTGGAAGACTAGACTCAAAATGGTGTTCACAATGCCTTGGGGGACATTTTGTTACAAGGTCATGCCATTTGGCCTTAAGAATGTCGATGCCACCTACCAGCGTGCCATGACATATATCTTCCATGACTACATGCATAAAATTTTGGAAGATTACATGGATGACTTATTGGCAAAATATTTATTACGTCATGAGCACCTAGATGTCTTGCGCAAAGTCCTCGATCACCTAATTGAACATAATGTGAGACTGAATCCCAAGAAGTGCATCTTTGGTGTCACATCTGGAAAGCTCTTGGGATTTATAGTTTCCAAATGAGGCATCGAAGTGGACCCTAACAAAGTCAAGGCAATCCTTGAAATGCCTCCCCCGACTACCATCAAGCAGCTTCGTAGCTTGTAGGGGAGGATTGCATCCATCAAATGCTTTATAGCACAACTGTCGGACAAGTGTAGACCCATGAACAAACTTTTACACAAGGGGGTCACATTCCACTAGGACAATGAATGTCAGGATGCCTTTGACACAATTAAACAATACCTGGCTTCACCACCAGTGTTAGCTCCACCTAGACCAGGGGTGTCATTCCGATTATACATCTCAGCTATTGAGGTCGCATTGGGTGCCATGTTAGCCCAAAATAATGAATTTCATAAGGAATAGGCCACATATTATCTCAGTCGCACCCTGGTGAGCTATGAGATTAAGTATGCATACGTAGAAAAGTTATGTCTAGCGATGGTTTTTGCTACCAAGAAGCTACGACACTATATGCTCAATCACACTACGTATGTTGTATCTAAAGAGAATCCATTGTGATACATGATGAGTCATACTTATCATAGTAGTCGCATGGTGAAATGGATCATGTTGTTGATATAATTTGACCTAGAGTTCATAGGACAAAAGTCAATCAAAGGATAGGTCATTGTTGATCAACTTGTAGAGGCTCCTCTCTAGGAGGACCAACCTCTTAGCATGGAGCTTCCCGATGATGGAGTCTTCCAAATATCAGAATCGCCTAATTCTGATGAGCTTGAGTCATAGGTGGATATGACTCTCTTCTTCGATGGCTCCAAATGCGAGCAAGGGGGTGGCATGGGAATCATGTTTTTCACACCGCATGGGGCTCCCATACCCCTATCATTTAAACTCGATTTCCCCTACACCAACAATAATGTCGAGTATGAAGCCTTACTCATAGGGCTTAAAATGGCTATCACCATGAAAATCACCAAGCTCAATATTTTTGGTGACTCCTTGCTCATTGTCAACCAGGTCAAGGGAATCTTCCAGTGCAAGTGCCCAGTTTTGCAAGCCTACAAAGCCCTTGTGGACAAATCCCTAGAAAATTTTGAATGGTATGACATCGAGGCACTCCCTCGATCATCTAATCATTTTGTAGATACAATGGCCTCTTTAGGATCCTTGATTCCACAAGACCCCATAGGGGAGATGACAACCATTCAAGTCAAGATGCTATCACAATCAGCGGTTGAGCGTGAGAGCACTCAAGCCATGCCAGAAGTCCACTTGATTCAAATAGAACCTCATCAAGAGAGATTCTCACACATTCATGAGCACTTGAATCATGCCGCTTGGGGGACTCTATTCCCCCAAACCCCTTTTGATAGCAACACAATGCTATTCTTACAAGTTCTATCCCAATCTGCATTTTCTCGGGATGAACTTCATGAGGGATAGGTGATTCATGCAATCGAGGCTTCCACATAGTAGGACTGGTCCACACCAATTAGAGAGTACCTAAAGCTTGGTAACCTCCCTCCTGGATTATCGCACATTACCAAAAGGACATTTAAATGGAAGGCAACAAAGTTTGTCTTGTTAGGAGACATCCTATACCATCGAAGCTATGAAGGAATCCTCCTTCATTGCTTAGAATATCAAGAATCGACTTGGGCAATGGCCCAAGCACATGATGGTACTTGTGGTGGCCATTTTAGTGGCATGGCCATCGCAAAGTGCATTCTTCACATGGGCTATTATTGGCCAAATTTAGAGCGAGATTGTTGCGCATATGTGAGGAAGTGCATGAAATGTCAACACCATGCTAACTTGACACATGTACCTTCCTAGGCCTTACAACCGATCCAATCGGCTTGGCCATTTTCACAATGGGGGTTGGATTTAATCGGGAAAATCTCCCCTGCATCCTCGGGCCACCACACATTTATCATCATGGCTACCGAGTATTTTACAAAGTGGGTGGAAGCAATTCCCCTTACCACTACGATAGGACCCCGCATAGCGGAGTTCATATTGCATAATATCATTTGTCATTTTGGTATTCCATCCAAGATCATTTTGGATAATGGGACATCATTCAAGAATAAATATGTGCATGCTTTGACAACAAAGTATAACATCCAACACAACTTTTTGACACCCTATTATCCACAAGCAAATGGGCAAGCAGAAGCATCAAACAAGACATTAATTGCCATATTGAAGAAAATAGTCAAAGAGAATCATACCGATTGGCATACGCAAATGCCGCTTGCCCTTTGGGCTTACCGCACTAGCATTCGGACACCCACTGGGGCAACTCCATTTTCGCTAGTGTATGGTGCTGAGGCGGTCATGCCTCTAGAGTTGGAAATCCCATCACTGTGCATATCCATGCAAGAATTTATTGATGATGATATTGCATGACAAGCTCACCTAGATCAACTTATGTTGTTGGATGAGCATCACATTAATGCACTTGAGCATCTACGTGTGTATCAAGAGTGGCTCAAAAGAGCCTACAATATGAAAGTCCATCTCAGAGACTTTTAGGTTGGTGATCTTATCCTAAAAGAGAACCAACAGAATTCTAGCTTGCCGCCCCACCTACGGGACAAATTTATGGTAAACTGGTTAGGTCCCTTTGTCATCACTAGTCAAATAGGGCCTAGAACTTATCACCTAGCTTCACTTGAAGGTGTCGAGGATCCTGAACCTTTGAACATCCTTCACTTGTGGCCATTTCATGCTTAGAGAGCACCCAAAAGGCTCCTAGTGGGTTCTCACCATCTAGGTCAAGTAAAAATGCTCCTAGACTATCTACGATCATCTAGGTCAACCCTAAAAGCCCCAAAGGCATCCATAAGCCCTTTGGTCATAGCCAAATGCCCCTAGGTAGTCGTAGACACTTTTTAAGTGTTGTTGCATGTCTAGGTCACCCAAAAGGCTCCTAGCGGGTTCTCACCATCTAGGTCAAGTAAAAATGCTCCTAGACTATCTACGATCATCTAGGTCAACCCTAAAAGCCCCAAAGGCATCCATAAGCCCTTTGGTCATAGCCAAATGCCCCTAGGTAGTCGTAGACACTTTTTAAGTGTCGTTGCACGTCTAGGTCACCCAAAAGGCTCCTAGTGGGTTCTCACCATCTAGGTCAAGTAAAAATGCTCCTAGACTATCTATGATCATCTAGGTCAACCCTAAAAGCCCCAAAGGCATCCATAAGCCCTTTGGTCATAGCCAAATACCCCTAGGTAGTCGTAGACACTTTTTAAGTGTCGTTGCACGTCTAGGTCACCCAAAAGGCTCCTAGCAGGTTCTCACCATCTAGGTCAAGTAAAAATGCTCCTAGACTATCTACGATCATCTAGGTCAACCCTAAAATCCCCAAAGGCATCCATAAGCCCTTTGGTCATAGCCAAATGCCCCTAGGTAGTCGTAGACACTTTTTAAGTGTCGTTGCACGTCTAGGTCACCCAAAAGGCTCCTAGTGGGTTCTCACCATCTAGGTCAAGTAAAAATGCTCCTAGACTATCTACGATCATCTAGGTCAACCCTAAAAGCCCCAAAGGCATCCATAAGCCCTTTGGTCATAGCCAAATGCCCCTAGGTAGTCGTAGACACTTTTTAAGTGTCGTTACATGTCTAGGTCACCCAAAAGGCTCCTAGTGGGTTCTCACCATCTAGGTCAAGTAAAAATGCTCCTAGACTATCTATGATCATCTAGGTCAACCCTAAAAGCCCCAAAGGCATCCATAAGCCCTTTGGTCATAGCCAAATGCCCCTAGGTAGTCGTAGACACTTTTTAAGTGTCGTTGCACGTCTAGGTCACCCAAAAGGCTCCTAGTGGGTTCTCACCATCTAGGTCAAGTAAAAATGCTCCTAGACTATCTATGATCATCTAGGTCAACCCTAAAATCCCCAAAGGCATCCATAAGCCCTTTGGTCATAGCCAAATACCCCTAGGTAGTCGTAGACACTTTTTAAGTGTCGTTGCACGTCTAGGTCACCCAAAAGGCTCCTAGCGGGTTCTCACCATCTAGGTCAAGTAAAAATGCTCTTAGACTATCTACGATCATCTAGGTCAACCCTAAAATCCCCAAAGGCATCCATAAGCCCTTTGGTCATAGCCAAATGCCCCTAGGTAGTCGTAGACACTTTTTAAGTGTCATTGCATGTCTAGGTCACCCAAAAGGCTCCTAGTGGGTTCTCACCATCTAGGTCAAGTAAAAATGCTCCTAGACTATCTACGATCATCTAGGTCAACCCTAAAATCCCCAAAGGCATCCCTAAGCCCTTTGGTCATAGCCAAATGCCCCTAGGTAGTCGTAGACACTTTTTAAGTGTCGTTGCACGTCTAGGTCACCCAAAAGGCTCCTAGCGGGTTCTCACCATCTAGGTCAAGTAAAAATGCTCCTGGACTATCTACGATCATCTAGGTCAAACCTAAAAGCCCCAAAGGCATCCATAAGCCCTTTGGTCCCCCAAAATGCCCCAATGGCTCCCAAGTAAGCCCGTTGGTCACATGTGTATACATATCAATCAAAAATTCAAAAAAAATCATCAAAACATCAAAATACAAAAACATTTGCATCGCATTGCACTTTCATACATACATATCCATCAAAGTTTCAAAAATTCAAAAATATTGCATCACACCACATTGCATTTTATCATCACTTGCATCTAGGCATATTCATCATTAGCACTTTACATTTTAGAGTTGCTCATACATGTCTAGCACCATGATGGTACATTACTTACCACTCAAAATCAATGTCATGAAAGTACTCATAGTTCAAATACCACAATTAGCATTTTCACCCACATTTTTCACATTTTCATAATCGTGTCTATTCCCTTCACTTAGCCATTTGTTTTAAAGAATGTCAGTAGGGTTTTCGGTCACTCAGCCATATCTAGTCTCTACTCAGATTTTGTAGAAGGCTAGCTTGATTTTTAGGAGGTAGAGTCTTGCATTGATTATGCCTTGTGTACATCATATCCCAAACACAATTAATCATTAACAATCTAAGTTTTGCACAAAGATAGATGAAATCCATGAAGTGGTCTAGGTTACCTTAAGCGAAAAGGTCATCCTGCTCATCCCCCTGTGTGAATGGTTCAAGAATGTTGAGAGTTGGCAAAAGGACAAGCTCTTCCCCACCCAATTCCTCAAAATCAATAGTGGTTTTCACCACTATCAAAATTTCCAAACACCCTTGATCCCTAAAGTCATAAGGATTCATACTACACGTCCCCATGAAGGATGGGTAGTCATCCCCAAGGCCTAAAATATCAACACCACTCCACAACAAAATCCCAAAAGCTTCCCATCAACATTTCCAAACACCTTTGATCCCTAAAGTCATAAGGATTCATACTACACGTCCCTATGAAGGATGGGTAGTCATCCCCAAGGCCTAAAGGATCAATGCCATCCACAAGCCAAAAATCCCACAAGTTCAACTTTGAAATCAAAATCCTCAAAAAGCAACAATAAAAAATAATAGTGGTTATCACCACTACTCAAACCCCTTGCTCAAGAGAAAAAAAGAAAAACTCAAAATAAATAGTGATTATAGTCACTAAAAAGAGAAAAATAAATAGTGATTTTCATCACTATATATGAGAGCAAGTAATCCCAATCAAAGTGAATAACCAAAAAACACCTGAGCTTGAATCCCTGGAACTCTCAGCATTTGGAAAACCATCAGGTGATCCTCATTACGGGTTTGGTGGATAGCCTATCCATCAATGGCGGTAGCCTCATGCATGATGATATGTCTATCACATTAGCTTTCGAGCGTATGTGTAGACCAATGTTTGCATGTGGATGAGCTAGCTTTGGTAACCTAGATTGCCTAGTGGTCTAGTCATACTTAGTACAAAACCTATGATGGTGGCATTCATTTGGTGATCCTCAGTACAGGTTTGGTTGAGAGCCTACTTGGCACTGGTGGTATCCTTATGCATCTCACAGGAATGAACTCACTTGCACACACATGGATATGAAGTACCTTGGTCATCCTAGCAGATTCATACCTTGTCAAAAAGTCTTGCATGGTTAGTATACAACTTTTGATAAGTTGACTAGAGTGTTTGAGTCTCATGAAAACCTAATGAGCATTTCCTAAGCAGCATATCATTCATATCACTTCACCTCATTCATTTCAATTACATTATTCACAAATCCATTATATAAAGTCTCATGACAACATTACATATGAGTTGGTGCAAAATACATCATCTATGGTGCTAGCATAATACAACATGTAGTCTACACATTGCATCCTCTAGATCAAGAAATCATCCATCTCAATATACATCCATGCATGTACAAAATAAAATCAAATCACAATCACAAAATATGCATACATAGGCATTCATCATCATTACATAAATCAAATTACATACATTTGCATACATCTCATAAAATAATAAACACATGATGATAAACCACATAAAAAGCTCATATATATATATGTGTGTGTGTGTGTATATGTATGGGACAAAAAAGATACATCATGTTGCCCATCGGCTACAATAAAGTGAGTCCTCAGACTTCACACTGCTAAAACATCCAAAAACATAAAAAGAGTCATGCGAGCCACTACCATGGTCACGTAGGATCGGTACTATGACTCGCACTCCCACCTATAGTAGGAGTCCTCTATGAACTCCCATATCTGCTACCACCTACCCTATCAGCTCTCCACCTAGACCCTGGTGCCTCCCACCTAGAGGAGGACTACCCTATCCTATTGTGGTGACTCTGGTATGACCCACTGGCACCTCCATCATCTCGTATATGCCCACCAAGGTATACTACCTCAGTCTCTAGCTCATCCGCATAAGCCTACCCCCGTCGACACCATGCCTGGTAAGTCTCCACCATAGAATGGAGTCATGTCACCTCTGCCTATAGCCTAGTCACCTCCCCACTACTAGAATCCTCCCGTGTAGGGCTTCGAGATCATAGCTATGCTCGAAGAGATGCTATCTCAGCTTGAGCCACCTGTACCTTGGCTCACTGGGCTGCTAGCTCTACCTATACATCATGCACCTATGTCCATAGGAGATCTCTCTCCTACCTCACCCTGAGTAGCTCATCTCGTAGCTCTACCTCTGTATCCCCTGATGCCATCGGTGGTGCCTGCACCTCCTCATCCCCAACATCATCATCCCCCAAGTCACCTCGATCTCCTAAGTCTAGGAGATCCACATGCTCCCCTACCCTGTGTCCCTACCAATCACCTGCCTCACCCTGGTCCTCACCAAAAACATCCTGATGTGCCTCCCTAGCTACACCCCTCCTTAGTGGCCCCTCTCCACACCCCTGGCCTATCACCCACCAAGCATCATACTCCGTTATAGTCTCGACATCATCCACATCTAGAATGTCCACTATAGGATCTGTATCCCATGCCACTACCTCTACCATCGGCCATGCCAATGTCCTCTCATCCTCGTGATGTTGATAAGGCATCGACTCACTAGGCACCCCTTGGCATAGCCCAAACTATCGCATCACCCAAGCAAAATGGAAGTACTCCCACTCTGTGCCATGTCATCCAACTAACCATCTACCTCATCGCACCCTATGAAGTTGTACAATAGCATCTACCCACTCTGGACAATCTCTGTATGGCCTCCAAAATACCTGACCTACCCCAAGTCAAGAAAATAGATCTGCATAGTAGGCCACCTCACCTATGAATCATCGACTCTATCCCCTCTCCTGAGCCCTCTACCATAGGATACCATATCCTATCTCCCTGTCTGCTAGCTATGCCCGAGTCATCCAAGGTAGCCCCTATGGTCACCCCACAACTATGTGCTACCATCCCCAACACTGTAGCAAAAATCTACACCCAATACCCTTTCATCGATGATATCGGATCTCGTACAACTCATCATAGAGTTGTGCCAATAGTGTAGTACCCCATGCCATCACCAGTGGCTCCACCATAGTAGACCTCACCAATGCAAACACTATCTCCACTAGGTTCCATGGGAACCTCACTCCAGAAGAATCTGGTAGTAGCATATTGGAGATGAGCATCATGAGTAGTGTATGCCTCACCCCCAATACCTTCACCTCATGCTAGAATCCTACCAGCATACCACCCTTCAAGCAATCCAGCTCTATCATCTCTAGATCATAACTGAAGTACCTCTCGAGCACTGTCTGCCTTCGGTCTCGTGGTGTCATGCGGATTCGCTATCCTTATATTGAAATCCAAAGAATCTTATAGATATCCTCTAACATCATCATCATCTCCCCAGTGGGTAGGTGGAAGGTATTGGTGCATGGATCCCATAGATCAATTAGGGTAGTCAGATATGCATGGTCTCCTATGATAGCCTCTAATCGGGTCACCTGCTTGAGGCCGATGGCATCCAACCACTCCCAGTCCTCTATGGTCAAGGCATCCCTCATGGAATCAAAGAGATTAGGTACTCGATACCGACTCCTCACCACCTGATAGGGATAAGCAACTCAATAATACACCACCAAAATGGCCTCGCATGGCCCCAAAAACATTCAAAAGAAAAGACTCAAAATGGCCCCTCTTTGAGGCTTGTTTGTGGCCATTCCTCCCAGGAATGGCCCCCAACCCTATGGCCAACCCATCAAGGGATGGCCTATGACCAGCCCACACTAGCCATCCCACCTAGGGATGACTCCAAAAAAATTGGGCTCAAAAAGGCCTTTCATGCCATCAAAAATAGCAAAAACAATGCAAAATTGATCTACAAAATGCAATCTAATTGCACAAAAACATGGGTAAAACACAAAATTTGGTACATATCTCATAAATTAGGTTTAATTACCTACAATTTAGTGTGATATGCTTCCAAGCCAAAAACATACCATAAAAGCAAGAAAATCAACTCCTAACACTAGGAAAATGCAATAAGAGAGACTTGGCATACCTGTCTCGCACCGGCTCCTCCACTGGCTGAGTCCACCCACTGACTCATGGTGATTGTGGGATGAATTTGATAGTTCTCCACTACTCATAATCACTCTCCTACTCCTCACCTCTCAAACTGCCAAAGAAAGCATGCAAAAATGAGCCTAACCTTCATATTTTGGGTTTATATAAATATGCAGGGGTCACCACCATCCTAGGGTGGGATGAGCACACATTTGGCTGATTTTGCCACCCTGGTATGGTGGTAGAACATGCCCTCATCCCACCCTAGGATGGTGGTAGCAAAAATAGGCCAAAACAACCCAAAATGACCCAAAATAGGTCCAAAACTGCACCAAAATAGCTCAAATTGGGTCCAAATTTCACATAGATCAAAATGCAACCCTGAGGATCCTAGGAGGGATGGAAAATTTGTTAATTCATGCCCTAATAAGGCCATTGTGTCTGGAACACCCCCTGACATGCATTTTTTAGCTCCTTTCCTCCAGGAAAACTCAACAAAGTCACCAAAATCCTCTCCAAATTGCCCTATTTTTCAAGGGACAAAATTGAAGGTAAGCATAACACAAGTCAATTGGGTCAAGCGACTCATCACTTTTCTCACTATTTTTTTTTTTCTCATTCATTCAATGAGTCAGAAGCAAGTATTCAAGAACACACGCCCTTTTCATGATTGGGGCATCTAAAGTTGGTTAGGTTATCGAGTAACCTTAATCATTCTACATTTTGGTCATCTATTTTTGCTCAGCACTGTGCTGCACACAATGCATCTCAAAAAGGGGCATCTGTAGACACTAAAATATGGTAAACCCGATTAAGCATCCACAAGCAATGATCAAATTGACATAATATGGCCCCTTGGGCAGCCCTCAGGAGGCTCACAGTGGTTCTAGCCACTCCAAAAAGGGTTTTGGAGGCTACCGACCCAATTTTGGGAGGTTTTAGCCCAAAATTCACCACCTTCCCACCCTGGGATGATGGTATATTCTCCTCATCCCACCCTGGGATGGTGGTGAGCCCTCATCCCAGGGTGGGACGGTGGTGAAGTTTGACCCAAAAAAAGTCAAAATTTGGCCAAATGGCACCCAAAAACTGCCATTTGACCACCCAAATAGAGCATGCGAGGTAGAGGATAGGGAATCCTTATGACATCCATCTTTATGAGGGCCAAATTGGGAGATTCTCTTCCACACCCTGTGCATGCCTCCCATTTGACAAGTGGCACCTCCTACCATGCATGCCCTTGCATGCCTTTTTGCACATGAGCCCCTTTGGGCTATAAAATGGATTCCATGGTCCACACAAAATAATAGATAGGAGTTCTAGGATATGCAATGGAGTGCTTCCGAGATTTCCCCTCACCTTATTGCACCTTTTTGCCCTCGTAATCTCCCTTTTGCCAAGGAGGTTACCGGGTGACTTCAAGAAGGTAATCCGAGCGTAACTTTTCCATCCAGGTGAATTTCTTCACCAAATTCGATGAAAACACACCTTAGGTTTTTTAGGAACATCTTATAGTGGTTTTGTAACAAAAAGTGACCGTATTTGGTGGGTATCCCCTCCTAGGGTGCCCCCAAATAGTTGTAGTCACCATCACCCACCCAGGATGAGGGTAAATTATTAAGAAATTTCTTTACTATTTTTAATTTTTTATTTTCTAAATTATTCCATGATTCTACAGTCCAAATTTCAGGTCATTTGGAGTTAAAATGAATTAGTTATGCTATTTTTAAGTTTTCACGGGCTCGTAGGGCCCATCCTGGGCACCCCAGTTTGATGCAGGTGGATCCGGGATCCAATTGGAAAATATGACCATATGGGTTGTCTTGAAATGCCAATTTATGCATACTGACCAAATTTCATGAGTTTTGGATGAGTGCAGGTTCGAGATTTTGTTGTCCTCCTTTTCGTAGGTTGCAGGCAGGTGGTGCTAAATCGAGGGGTCTACGGGTGCAATTTCCGATATTTTTTGGGTGATATCCTCCCAAAACCTCCTCTTTAACATCTCTAAAAATTTTCAAGTCATTTGGATATCATTTGATGCACTTTTAATTCATATGCCATTTTGCCCCTGTGGGGATTGCATGTTTTCACCATACACCCTTGCTATTTGACCCCTTTTTGCTTCCTTGTGTGTAGGTGCAGGTCCTCAGAAGGCTTTGGGAAGCAATATAAGACATCAGAGAACCTAGATACAAGCAGCGGTGGCATTGGCTCACCCACCTCGATTGTGGGTACGCGGAGAAACATTGGATGTGCACCCGGATTCCGTGAAAGACTTGGTCTTTGGGCACCCAATATTGTAAAAATTGTATCACAATTTTGAGCCCTCAAGGGGACTTCTGTAACCTTGGATTGGATCCAACAAATTAATGAGAAAAGACTTGCTTTGATTCATTTCCTTTTGTTTGGTATTCTTTCCTTTTTGCATGCATGCTTCCTTTTTTATGCTCATTAGCGAGATGGGGTAGATACGCTTATTGTTCCACATAATTTGGTGCACCATTTTTCCCTACTTCATCAGTATACTCATTTATTAGAGCCCTTAGCATCGATATTCAATTTATTGTATGAGGTACAAGAAATCATTCTCCTTGAGACCCGCCCATTGAAACCTAATAAGCGTAGATCAAAGGCACACAAGAAAGGTATATATTGTGTTTACCATCAACAAAGAGGCCATGACATCCAAACATGTTATCCCTTTAGATATGTAGTTCAAGATATGATTGATAGGCAAGAGCTTCCGATGGGAAATCCTCTTGCTTCAAACAACCAACCAATAGGAGACTTCCAAAACCTCTAGCCCATATAAGAAGCAAACACAACATATGCCAACCATTTTGAGCAACCCAAATACAACATGCCTTCCCCACCATCCACATGAAAACCAATGAATCATAGTGATAAATTTATAGGTATCACACCTTTCTCACTTTCATTAATGAGCACACACACTCGGGGTGCCTAAGGTATCGTGCCTTTCCTCTCACAAAACATTCAAAATTCAAAAACAATTTAGAACATTAAAATTTCAAACAAATCAAAAAGCAATAAAATCCAAAAAAAAAAATTGCAATATATTAAAACGCAAAAATATTTTTCATACTGGGGGTACATAAGGTATTGAACCTTCTTCCTAAAAGCACAAAATAATCAAAGTTACAAAAATCTCCAAGGGTGTCGACATCCCGCTTGGTCAACCTAAAATGCCCCTAGGAAGTTTACGACAGTCTGGTTCATCCAAAATGCTCCAAGGGTGCCTACATCCCACTTGGTCAACCTAAAATTCTCCTAGGTGGTCTATAACCGTCTAGGTCACCCCAAAATGCTCCAAGGATGCCTACATCCTGCTTGGTCAACCTAAAATGCTCCTAGGTGATCTATGACCATCTAGATCACTCCAAAATGCTCCAAGGGTGCCTACATCCCACTTGGTCAACCTAAAACACTCCTAGGTGGCCTATGACCATCTAGGTCACACCAAAATGCTCCAAGGGTTCCTACATCCTGCTTGGTCAACCTAAAATGCTCCTAGGTGGCCTATGATCATCTAGGTCACCCCAAAATTCTCCAAGGGTGCCTACATCCTACTTGGTCAAACTAAAATGCTCCTAGATCACCTATGACCATCTAGGTCACCCCAAAATGCTCCAAGGGTGCCTACATCCCATTTGGTCAACTTAAAATACTTCTAGGTGGCCTATGACCGTCTAGGTCAGCCCAAAATGCTCCAAGGGTGCCTACATCTCGCTTGGTCAACTTAAAAAGCTCCTAGGTAGCCTATGACCATCTAGGTCACCCTAAAATGCTCCAAGGGTGACTACATCCCTCTTGGTCAACCTAAAATGATCCTAGGAAGTCTAGAACCGTCTAGGTCACCCCAAAATGCTCCAAGGGTGCCTACAACCCATTTAGTCAACTTAAAACACTATTACGCGGCCTATGACCATCTAGGTCACCCAAAAATCCCCAAAGGCATCCATAAGATATTTGGTCATCCTAAATACCCCAATGGCCCCCAATAAGCCCGTTGGTCACTTGTACATACATCTATATCAATCCAAAATACAAAAACATCATAAAAATATCAACAATACAAAAACATTGCATCACATTGCATTTCAAAAACATCATCAAAATATCAATAATACAAAAAAATTGCATCGCATTGCATTTCAAAAACATCATCAAAATATCAAAATTACAAAAATATTGCATTTTATCACATCGCCTCCCATTGCATTTTATCATCACTTGCATTAGGCATACTCATCATTTGCACTTTACATTTTAGAGTTGCTCATACATGTCCAACACCATGATGGTACACTACTTATCTCTCAAAATCAAAGTCATGAAAGTAATCATAGTTCATTGTTGCAATTATCATATTCATCCACATTTTCTATTTTCCACATTTGTGTCCATGCCTTCACCTAGTCATTGGTTTTCGAATGTCATTAGGGTTTTTGGTCACTCAACCATTTCTAGCTTCTCTTTAGGTTTTATAGAAATCTATCTTGATTTTTATGAGGTAGAGTCTTGCTCATATTATGCCTTGTGTACATCAGATCCCAAACACACTTAAACATTAATAATCCAAGTTTTGTACAAAGAAATATGAAATCCATGAAGTGGTCTAGGTTACCTTAAACAAAAAGGTCATCATGCTCATCCCCATGTACGACTGGTTCAATAATTCTGAGAGTTGGAAAAATGAAAAGCTCTTCCCTACCCAATTCCCCAAAATAAATAGTGGTTCTCACCACTATCAAAAACCCCAATACCCACAAATACCCATCCCAAAAATATAAAAATATCAAAAAAATCACAAAAATCAAAGAAATCAAAAGTCAAAAATCAAACTCCCAAAATTTCAATATCAAAATTATCAAAAAGCAAAAAGCAAAAGAAAAATAAACAATGGTTCTCATCACTATCCCAAATCCTAAATACCTTGCTCAAAGAAAACAAAATACAAAATAAATAGTGATTTTCATCACTACATATGAGCAAGTATCCCAATAAATTTGAAGAAAATAAGGGATTCAGACTTGAATCCCTAGAAATATCAGAATTTGGAAAACCATAAGATGATCCTCATTATGGGTTTGGTGGATAGCCTATCAGGCAATGGTGGTATCCTTACGCATGATGATATGTCTGCCACATTAGCTTCTGGCTTGTGTGCAAACCAATGTTTGCATGTGGATGAGCTCGCATTGGTAACTTAGATTGCCTAGTGGTCTAGTCCAACTACGTACAAACCCAGGATTGTGATATTCATAGAGTGATCCTCATTGTAGGTTTGGTGGATATCCTATCTAGTAATGGTGGTATCTTTATGCATCTCATAGGAATGAACTCATTTGCACACACAGGGATATGAAGTACCTTGGTCATCCTAGCAGATTCATACCTTGTCAAAAAGTCTTTCATAGTCAGTAAACAACTTTGATCAAGTTAATTAGTGTTTTAGTCTCATAAAAACCTCACCTAAATTCTTTACGCATCTAATTTTATTTGCTCCATTTCACCACATCGCAATAATACATTTCCACATTTCCATTACACAAAAAACAATACATACAAAAAAAGAGAAACAAAAAAAAATTGATGAATTTCATACGGTCTATGGTGCTAACATAGTATGTCCTATAGTTTTCATATTCCATCAATACATATCAATATATCATCCATTTAATTATGCATACATACATTGCATATCATCAAATAACATCATAGTACAACACATGCATCCATAAATAATAACACATAATGCGTCTAACGCTCCAAAATATCAAAATTAAAAATCAAGCAAACATTTTTGTACACATCAACTGGGGCATTATTGGTATCATACCTCCCTTAATCAGCAATCAAATTGTCAAGAAATCAACCTCCAAAAAGCCCCAAAGGTATTCATAAACCCTTTGGTCGCCCAAAAAGCACCAAAGGTATCCATAATCTCTTTTGTCAACCCAAAAATCCCCAAAGGTATCCATAAACCCTTTGGTCACCCAAAAAGCACCAAAGGTATCCATAAACTCGTAGGT
Organism: Wollemia nobilis; assembly: GCA_028583015.1. Taxonomy (NCBI): domain Eukaryota; kingdom Viridiplantae; phylum Streptophyta; class Pinopsida; order Araucariales; family Araucariaceae; genus Wollemia; species Wollemia nobilis. The sequence continues at coordinate 30,841,237 of JAQPPZ010016892.1, read as the reverse complement.
CATCCAAAAGCCCCAAAGGTATCCATAAACCCTTTGGTCACCCAAAAGCCCCACAGGTATTCATAAACCCTTTGGTCACCCAAAAAACACCAAAGGTATCCGTAAACCCTTTGGTCACCCAAAAATCCCCAAAGGTATCCATAAACCCTTTGGTCAATCTAAAAGGCCCCAAAGGTATCCATAAACCATTTGGTCACCCAAGATACCCCAATGGAATCCACTAAGCCCATTGGTCATAATAAAAACATATATAATCCAAATCAACAATTGATAACTTAATCAATTTGATCACGTTCATCTTACGAATCATTGCCGAAGACAATCAGCCACCCTCCTTGCTTGGGGAAAATAAGCAAAAGATCAAAAGAAAATTCAAGCAAACTAGTAAGCTTATATCCTATCACCATCAAGGCTAGGATTTGATTTAATCTTATCTCCTAATTGCCATCAAGGCTAGGATTTTATTTAAGCTTGTCTCCTATTGTTATCAAGACTAGGATTTGATTTAAGCTTATCTCCTAATTGCCATCAAGGCTAGGATTTTATTTAAGCTTATCTCCTAATCACCATCAAGGCTAAAGTGTAGACTTGAGCTCATATTCCAATTGCCACCAAGGCTAAAGTGTAAACTTGAGATCATATTACAATTGCCACCAAGGCTAGGATTAGACTTAAGTCTATTTGCCAATATGCCAAAGATTACCAAAATTAAGCTCCTTAACTTGTTAGAGGAAATGACTCTAAGATGCACATCCTTTCCATTATTGGGATATCTAATGTTGATGAGGTATTATCCTATGAAATCTAACCAAAAATAAAAAATCTAAAAATAATTAAAACAATAAAAACATCAAAAACTACAAAAAAAAGCATTAGAAAAGGGTCCAAATTCCACCAAAAACAAGTCAAATCTTATGGAACTCACTCAGGATCAATAAGGAACCCTGTTGAGTGGTGTTTTAACCCGATTGTGAAAACACACTCTCCTGTAGGATCCGAGTCCTAAATCCTCTGCTTGCAAAGAAAAATGATTTCTCCAAGGTTCTTATTATGCTAATTATTGATTATCAAGGATGTTGTTTAAAATGAAATGCTAAGAACACCTTAGGGTTTGCAAGTGGATGTTAACAAGGGGCACTGTGGTTTATTAATTTTGAACTTTCAATGGACTCAAAATGAATAAAATCTGTTTTAACCTTTAATTTTGATGGATTTTCAGTGATTTATTCAAACACAGTAATTAAACTGCTTGAAAATAAAATATGGGTTTGAAAAGCAAAGACAAAAGTAAACAAAAGTAACAATAAGAATAGATTACAGTCAGAAAGCTGTCATTAATCTGATGAAACCGAAGATACTGAGGCTTTCTACATGCAACCTAACCTAATGAACCTGCACTTTCACACAATCCAAATAGGCTAGGTGCGGGTCTCGAGGGTTTCTACTATAATTCCAGATTCAGGCATTCGCATGAAGCAACCAAGAGATCTTGCATTAAACTTCACCTAGAAACCTAAGAAATATGGAAAGGAAAGATAGACATTAAATCATGCATGCAGAAGTAACTCCTTCTTTCTCATCCAAAAGATGCCAACTCTCTGTATTTTGTATTAAAGAATATTTCGATTACATCAAAAAAATGTTCCAGGTGTAAAATTCCAGAACAAAAAGAAGGAAATTGCCCAAGTACGGGCCTAGAATAGCACAAAGCTCTCGTCTCTGCAACTCCGTATTCGACAATTTCCAACCCCCTCTTCGATTTGCAATTCTGGTCTTATAATGTTTGACGCGGCTCTTCGATCTTCTCTGTCGCTTCATTTCACCTTCCTGCACATGACCCCTCAAATTCTTGCTTTTTCCTACTTTGATTCACGCTCAAATTTGAAAACGCCTCGAAATTCATCTCTGTATGTAACGCCTCTGCAAGTTTGACACCTGTGCGCCACGTGTCCTGCTTTTCCTGCGTCCTGTGTAACGCTTTCCTACGAAAGAACCCGACAAAACTGCAAGTCCGCCTGTTCACCTTCCCGGTCGCGAAATCGTGACATGTCGCGATATCGCGACGTCTTTCTCGTCCGTACGCGTCCAACGGCTTTTCATAGCGATATCGCTACTGTTTTCAGCTTCGAGTCTTCTTTCCAAATATGGCAGCGATATCGCTACCGTTTCGGCCTTTAACTTTCTTTTAAAACATAGTAGCGATATCGCTACCACCTTCGGCCTTTGGTTTTCTTTTTTTAAAACATGGTAGCGATATCGCTACCAACCTCCCGGTCGTACATCCCTGGAAACCCTTGGTAGCGATATCCCTACCACTTTTTCTCTGTGCCTTCTATTTTATGAAGTGGTAGCGATATCGCTACCACTTTTGGCCTTGAGCTTCCTTTTCATGAAATGGTAGCGATATCGCTACCACTTTGACTTTGAGCCTGCCTTCGCGGAATTTGTAGCGATATCGCTACCGTTTTGAACTTTGAGTCTTCTTTCCGCAAGGCATAGCGAAATCGCTACCGTTTCTCCGTCGGGCCTCCTTGGCAACTTTACGTCGCGACATCGCGACCATTATCATCCTCTTGCCCTCTTTCGACAAACCGTCGCGATATCGCTACCGCTTCTCTGCTTCGAGCCTGATTTTCATTTTCGTCGCGATTTCGTGACATCTTCCTTGTACCGTACAACTTTGCCAAAATGCATCGCGAAATCGCGACACCTTTCATCATCCGTACGTCTTGGCAAAACCTGTCGCGATATCGCGACGTTTTTCCCCCTCGGACCTTCATGCAGCTTTTTGTCGCGATATCGCTACCGCTTTTTCTTTCCGTACGCCTCCCCGAAACACGTCGCGAAATCGCGACCATTTTTCTATTCGTACACCTTTGCTGCAATCGATCACGAAATCGCGACGTCTCTCCTCTTCGAGTCCTTTAGCTATTTCCTGTCATGATATTGCAATGTTTTTCTGCTTCCGTACACCTTTCCAAAACACGTCGCGAAATCGTGACACTTTTCATCACCCGTACGCTTTGGCAAAACACGTCGCGAAATCGCGACCATTCTCATCCTTTTCCAACGGCGTGTCGCGATTTCGCGACATCATTTATTTTCTTCTCAACGACATGTCGCGATTTCGCGACATCCTTTTCATCCTGGTCACCGACACGTCGCGATTTCGTGACACTTTTTCTGTTTTGTTGCCGTTGACCGCGTTGACCGCGATTTTCCGACATGTCACGATTTCGCGACAATTTTTCGGCTTCGGTCGCGATTTCGCGACATGTCGCGATTTCGCTACCTGTCGCGATTTCGCGACCCCTTTCTACACTTGTGCATTTTCTCTTTTTCTTCAATTCTGGCATCTGGGTCACTGAGATCCTTCCTTGTAAGCCTGCAAAAAGGTGGGTCCCCAATTTTGGGGTGTGTTGTGGATCAACCACAACAAATGGCGACTTCTATTTGTCAAATGCTCTTGAGCATTTTAGTAAGAACCCAACTTGAAACATATCACAAACTCGTAAATACATGTTAGCACATAAGCAAAATAACAAATTCCCAAAGATCAAAAGTACATGAATCATCAGAATCATCAAGTATTAGCTCAGTGTGTGCAATGTGTTTTCATTCCCTATCGTTTGAAATTGATCAACATTCCATTATCTGTTTTGCATGAATGCATATATGGGATGGTGAATGATTTGTGTACCCTAATGAATGTGCAAGGAGATTTGCTTCCATAAAGGGCATGGTACTTCTTCTAATACTATGTACAAGCATTCAAGATTGCCAAACCCTCTTAGGATCCACTAGTTCATTTCCTTATTGTATCCCAAAGTTGGTTATGAGTCCCTACTATCTAAAACCCATGTGCAAGTGAATGTGAAATCAGAACTTTGGGGAATCAGACTCCCACCCAACCAAGATGAGAGCTTAACCTTATCCTTACTATTCTTATTTAGAGTTCATTACCTCACTTTAAACAAAATAATTAAACCAGTTATGGAAGAAATGGTCATGCTAGTCTAACCCTCTAGACAATCAGTGGTCTTGCTTTTTTTTAGGCAAGACATGATGCCATGCATGGGCATATCTAACCCCACAATCCAAAAATTATCTCCATTTCTTTGGACCTTGGGGATGACTACCCATCCCTTGCAGAGGACAAGTAGTACGATCCTTACAATCCAAAATAAAGATGAGATGGGAAAAATTTATTTATTTATTTATTTCTTGGACCTTGGGGATGACTACCCATCCTGGTTAGGGACAAGTAGTACGATCCTTACAATCCAAACCTTAGATATAAATCATTAATTCTGTTGCTTAAACCTTGGGGATGACTACCCATCCTTTGCAGAGGACAAGTAGTACGATCCTTACAATCCAAGACCGATGAGAATGGAAAATATTAATTTTATTACTTAGACCTTGGGGATGACTACCCATCCTTTGCGAGAGGACAAATAGTACGATCCTTACAATCCAAGACTAATTATGAAATGAAAACATAGGAGCTTTGGGGAATCGGATTCTCAACCAACCGAGATGAGAATTTACACCCTATCCTTACTACTCCATGTGGGCTTTAAGTTCTATGGAAGTGGTCAAAACCACTGTTTTTAGGATCATGTTGCATAATAGGATAGACATGAAAACCACTTTCGCTCAACCTTTTCCTCCAAGCTAGGTTTTGATCATTTTGCTCAAGATCCTTTTTAATTTATGAGACGTGCTTGGTTCTAGATATCTCAAGACTCAGTTTCCAACCTTAGGAGCTACTTACATATATGTTATAACACAACCCTAAGAGGATTTGACATACTTTCATGGCTTGTACATAAGATGCATATGTAACTAAAATGAAATGTATGTGAGGTGAGATGGAATATGAATGCCTTATCTATGCAAATGAAATGATATGTCATGCAAAACCGATTCTTTCATGTATCACAAAATCAAACAATATAACTTAAAAAAAATTTATGCTACTTGTGGAGCTTTTACAAGACAATTCCAATATTTCATATTCTCCTAATCCTAAGCATAAGTTAGCATCTCAATTTTTTATTTTTTTATTTTATTATTATTATTTTTTTTTAAAGAAAAACATGACAATTGAAATCAAATTCAGAATCAAAATCCTAACTAGGTTAGCAATCCTAAATAAAAACCAAAATCTGAAAATCTCCACCAAAATCAGGATATCAAAATCTAGCAAACAAAATCCTAGCTAAACCAGCAATCATAAATAAAACACAGTTTGAAAATCCCCTTGTTAAAGCCAAAAGAATAAAATGAAAACTTCCACAACCTAAGGGCTAAAATAATGTTTTAGAATCTGCCCATTAACCGGCAACATGAAATCTTTCCCTTCTAAGGTTTTTAGCTCGAAGGTGTTCTTCCCAAGGATCTCTGAAATCTGATATGGGCCCAACCAAAGACAATCAAACTTTTGATGATTCCCTTTTTCCTCATGTCTTTTGTCCCATAGTAACACCAAATCTGAAATTCTGAATGATTTAACTTTGGCCCTTCTATCAAACCATCTCTTGATGACTTCCTGGTGTTTGTTCATGTGATTCATGGCTTCTTCTCTCTTTTCATCCAGGTGCAATAACCGGCTCAATCTAGCTTCAACTTGATCATCTGTCCCCATGTACTCTTGTATGAAATGTAAGGTCTGTAGCTTCAAATTTGCTGGAAATATCGGGTCTTGCCCATAGACCAAATGATAAGGAGTATTACCTATAGCTTCTTTCATTCTGGTCCTATCTGCCCATAGGGCAAACTTTAATTGACTATGCCAGTCCTGAGGATTCTTTTCCAACAACTTCTTAATAGTATTCAACAAATTCTTATTTGAAGATTCGGCCAACCCATTTCCTTGAGGATAGTAATTGGATGCAAATTTCAAGCTCACTTTATTATCATATGCCCACTCTACAAATTGTGTGGAAATGAAAGCTTTACCATTGTCACTGACAATAGAATCGGGCATTCCATATCTTGTGATAATTTGATCCTCAAGGAATTTAATCACAACGTCTGTGGTGGCATGTTTAGTGGGAATCGCTTCTGTCCACCTTGTACAGTAGTCTGTAGCTGTCAAAATAAATTTGTGAGAGTCAAAAGAATTTGGGTTAATAACCCCGATAAAATCCAGTCCCCACTGTGCAAACGGTCTCATTTCGACTATAGGCTGCAACGGCATGGCTGCATTTCTTTCTCTATTTGCAGCCACTTGACAGATGTGACAAGATCGTACATGGGTATGCGCATCCTTGAAAATATGAGGCCAGTAGTATCCTGCTCTTAGGATTTGATGTGCTGTAGCATTGGCTGCACCATGACCAGTTCCATGCTTGCCATGAAATTCTTGCAACACCCTAGCGGCTTCATCTTTGCTCAAGCATCTCAGGTAGATACCTTCATGATTTTTCCTGTAAAGCACACCAGACTTTATCAGATAGTTAACAGATTTAAGCCTTAAAGCTCTCCTCTGTGTTGAATTCAAATTAGAAGGGCACTTACCAGTCAATAAAAATTGCACAATATCAACATACCAGTCCTCCTTAGCCATGTATTATGTATTTGAGCATTGACCTGTTATTTGCGGATCATTTTCTGCGATCGCCTTTGCCAGTCCTTGTCCTCGAACTAGTTTCATTGGTTGGATTTCGAGATCAAATTCTTGGATGGTTGCAATCCACTTTCCTCTCTTTTCACCTAGTTCATTCTGTAAAAACATGGTCTTGACAGCAGAATCGGGCACAATGGCAATAATTCTGCTGTGTACGATGTAATGCCTAAATTTTTTCATAGTTTTAAAAAGTGCATACATTTTCTTATCAAGGATTGAATACCTTAATTGGGCATCTTTTAGGGGGGCACTTAAAAACGCAATGGGTTTTTCGGCATTATCTTCGCCTTTTTGGGTTAATACACTCGCCAAGGAGTGCTCCGATGCAAAAGCATAAATGTAAAAAGGCTTGGAATAGTCTGGGCTTATCAAGACCGGGGCTTTGGAAATGGCATCTTTGATATTCGGAAAGCCACTCTACTTTCCTTGTTCCACCTTACGTCCACCTCTTTCTTGAGCATCTGGTTTAGAGGTTTAGCTATCTCAACAAAGCTAGAAATGAACTTCCTCACAAAATTGACTTGCCCAAAGAAAGACCTCAATTCTTTTTTACTGCTCGTGAGAGGTAGGTCTTGGATAGCTTGTATCCTTTTCGGGTCGATGGATATTCCCTCCTTTGAAATAATGTGACCTAGCAGTTTCCCTTCTGTCACTCCAAAAATGCATTTCTTGGGATTTAATGAAATTCCATGTTCCCTGCATCTTTGAAGCACCTTCTTTAAGTCTTTAACATGATCCTCTCTCTTCTTCGAGAAAACTGGGATATCATCCACATACACGATGATGCATTTGCCTATTAGCCCTTTGAATGCGTAATCCATGGCGCGTTGAAAAGTTGCACCAGCATTTAATAGTCCGAATGGCATTCTCTTATATGCAAATGTCCCCCACTTGGTAGTGAAGGTTGTTTTCATCCTGTCATCTGGATGTATAAGAACTTGGTTGTACCCAGAATATCCATCGAGAAAGGACATCATTTCTGATCCATTTACCATTTGCAAGATTTCATCGATTGATGGCAATGGATAATTATCTTTTTGGGAGGCTTTATTAAGATTTCGAAAATCTATGCATAGCCTAATCTCTCCACTCTTTTTTCTCACTGGAACGAGGTTAGCCACCCAGGTTGAGTGCCTAACGGGAAAAATGATTTTCGCCTCCAATAGTATTTTAACCTCCTTTTCGATCAAAGGCTCCAATAGCGGGTTAACAACTCGTTGTCTTTGCCTAAAAGGCTTGGAGTCTGGCTTCAAAGGGATGGTATGCGTGATAATGTTCTGGTTGTAAGTCTTGACTCATTGTAGTTCCAAGCAATACAATCTATGTAATGCTTCAAAGCCCGTATTATATTACTCCTTTCTTCCTCTGTACATGCCTTTGCTATGTACACCTCCTTTGGATTGTCTGCACTTCCCAGATTAATTGAATCACATGCATCTTTGGGGAGCGGGACTCTTTTTCTTTTCTTGTTCTTGCATTCCATGTCGAACATCTTTTCTAATGAAACCACGTCTTTAGGAATTTTGTTGGATTGATACGCAGTTTCACTTTCTTCTGTTTCATCCTCGCCACCTTTGTTCCTCATCGATCACCTGATTTTCAAAAATACCCGAGTTTGTGACAAACTTGAAGATGTGCCTGTCACACTCAAAAACCTGGAAATTCTTCACATTATCAGGTATTGATGGACAAGGAACCAGCTCAATGGAAAACTTTTTACATCTTTTTATATCCACCGGGTTTAACATGCCCGTGGCGACTGCAAGAGAGTCTGCTATTCGATTTCCTCTCCTAGAAATAAGGGCTATGTTGAATGCATCAAACTCCTCCATGAGGTCCATAACCCTAGTCCTATAAAGGCTCAGTATTTTGTCGCGGCATGTATACTGTCCTTTGATTTGCTTGACAACCAACTCAGAATCTCCCAAAACCTTCAAGCATTTAACATGTTTGCTCAATGCTAGACGTAAACCGTAGATCAATGCTTCGTATTCCGCCACATTGTTTGTGCAAGGGAATTGCGGTCTGTAGGCGGCCAATAATGGTTTACCTCCTGGACCAATGAGCTCGACTCCAGCTCCTGCTCCCTGTCTAGATTTTTATCCATCAAACTTGAGCAACCACGTGTGATCCTTTTCCTCAGAAGAACTACCATGACACACTTCTTCTTTAAGTTCATCAGCAGACTTTCTCAACATCAAGAGCATAGACCCCTAGGTCTGGCTCAGAAAACTGAACCTCATTCGGCTTGTTAAAATCCGTTATAATCTCCTTAAGCCTCGGTTTGTTTTCCACTCTGATTTGGTTAGCAATGCCCTTCCATGGCAGCCACATATGCGAGCAGTCTATTGCAAAATAGCCATTCAGCATTTTCATCCAATCTCTCACAAGTAACATTCCATACCTACTTGGGATGTTAACCACAAAAATTTCTACAACCTGCTGGACCCTGGGTTCAGAATTTAATTGAATCTTGACATCATATAAGGTCCCTACTACATTTACCTCTGAACGGTCCAACTGCAAGATCGTGCATTTGGATGAAACCGGTTGTAGACCCAGCATTTGACATATCTCCGTAGGCATGAGGTTGCTCGTGGCTCCTGTGTCTACCAAACAGTTATGCAAGTTCTTACCCGCAATTCTCAGAGTTAATAAGAATTGCGGGACATCCCTTCTCTCCTTTCGCAAAATTAGATGGGATTCAACTCTTTTTTCCTTCCACATCGGATCAGGTGAGTTCAAAGCTCTTATCAATGCCTCCTTTTGACCAGGCAATTTAGCTGCATCCAGGAATGAAAGGCTAGATTTGGACTTCTTCATATCCTCCACTACGTCATAATTTGGTTTTTTGAATTTGACTGTCTTCTGGACGTCATTAGACATTTCTCTTCTGAGTGGAGGGGGAGGGTTGTTACTTGCCTTTGTATCTGGAGGAAGAATAGAGCTGTTTGGAGGTGTTGATGAGGTTTTAGGGGCTTTAGAATTACTCCTCAAATGGTACCCATGAGTCCCCTTTCTGAAATCTCGAAAAGCTTGCACCTCCTGTTCCAAAACTTCGTCTTCTTCCTCCTCGCTCTCACCCTCTTGGTGATATACTGTTTCCATCACCATAATATTTTCATCTTGCTGATACGATGGATCCTCATTTGATACCAGTTCCAAATCATCAACTTGTGCCTGAAGACAATGAGTGTATCTAGCAATCTCAGGACAATTCCTCTCATTGTGTTCTTTTGTGTTATGTAACCTGCACCCTCTTTCCCATGCCAAATCTGAAATATTCAAAAGATAATTGGATTGGCTAGGGCCTGCAGAAGCATCTAATTGATTAGCAATGGTAGCAGGAACTCCCCCATTGTTTGGCTTAGTGTTCCAATGTCTCCCTCTATTGTTAAAATTCTGACTTGGGTGAGGGGCACGGGACTCATGCTTCTATTGTTGAACCCTGTCATTACTTAGTTTATGCACTAGTTTCTTGAGCTCTTCGACTTCCGAAAAGACATCCTTCGGTGGAACCACATTGTTGTTAACCCCCATTGGATTTGCATAATTGATGGGGTCTTGATTCCACATTTGGGTGGGGTTCGAGGAATTGGATTCCCATATGGATTGATACCTTGAATTGGGATTGGATTCGGAACAGGAACTATGGCTTGAGGATTGACTTGACTAGTTTCCTGCGTAGTTGATTGACTATTCTGCAAGAATGCGAGGAACAGTGGAATGGTCTGTGATTGGTTGGATTGGAATGGGTGCATATGCGGGTCTTGGTGGATACGATCGCTGATATGGGAAGGCGCTCATACTTGGCATTTGTGGTGCCATGAGTTGATTTGCTCGGGGAACTTGACCATATGGAGCACCTTGTCCCAACATAGGCATCTGGGTAAACCCGTAGCCTTGCGGTGTCAATTGCTGCTCAATAGTCATGGCTTCATTATAGGCCAAAGCCAGTGTGGTGACCTGAGGATTACGCCTTGCAAACATGGTTGTCATGGGGTCCAATGCCCCAAAATATATCTGCAAAGCTACTGCAGGATCGATGGCAAAATGTCTAATTGCTCTGTTATAGTTCTTTTGGAATCTCTGATTAAACATTCGGATTGGTTCCCCTTGGCCCCGTTTGCATGTAATAAATTGATTGTAAATAGTTGCGGGATCTAAGGGCGACCTAAATTGATTGAAAAATGTATTTTCCATTTGTGTCCAAGAGGTGATTGAACCAGTTGGCAAGCATATATACCATTCATATGCTATTGGATCCAAGCTCATGGGGAAAAGTCTGCAAGCTACATCTTCATGCTGAACTTGCAGCCTAATTAAAACATCTCTATAGGCTTGGATATGTTCTTCTACTGTTCTTAGGCCATCTGGCTTGTATTTAGGCAGAAATATTTCAATGTTCTTGGGGATTTCATGGATATCCCCAGCAATATTCAAAGGAGTATTGTTAGCTCCATACCAAGGAGCTACTGGAGCTTGAGCCATTTGACTCAGAATTGATGTAGACAGACCTACAATAGCAGAATAAATATTACAAACTATAGGCACACTAGGGGCAATGGATATTACTAGCATAGGTCCACTCGAAGTTCCTGGAGAAAATAGGCCTTTTGCTACTGGAGTGCTTACGACTTGCTTGACTTTACCCTTGGGAGTACCAGTAAGGTCGTGAAAAATGGTTTCTCCGGTTGTTTGAGACCTGGTCGCAATACGGCGTGGTGGGTCCAGCCTGCCTGAGGAAACCCTTGGCTAGTTCGAAGAAAACCTGCAACAAACACAAAAATAGTGTTGCAATTTAGCCGTAAATAATTTCAGAATTAAATCAAGAACAAAACATTCAGATATAAAAATTGAAATAGATAAACCGATTCGGGCCCTCCTTCTAGCGCCAATCTGTTGAGTGGTGTTTTAACCCGATTGTGAAAAGAAACCAATACCAATGTATTTATTGGGATATCTAATGTTGATGAGGTATTATCCTATGAAATCTAACCAAAAATAAAAAATCTAAAAATAATTAAAACAATAAAAACATCAAAAACAACAAAAAAAAGCATTAGAAAAGGGTCCAAATTCCACCAAAAACAAGTCAAATCTTATGGAACTCACTCAAGATCAATAAGGAACCCAAAAAAAAGTCATCTGGGTCAAGTGACTCATAACTTTTCTCTTGAGTCATTCCCTCATCGAATTGTTGCTTGAGGAGGTAGTCATACTCAGTCATAATAAAAAATCACACACTCAATCATGCAAATTGCATTCGTTCAACAAATATTAGACAAAGACAATCATGCCCCTACTTGAGGTAGAAAATAAGCAACAATTTAAATTAAGAATATAATAGTGCAGATGAACCTACCTATTGGTACACCTTAAAAGTGACCAAAATACTTGGTATTCTCTAACACCTAGGGTTATAAGTCCCCCGAGCATACCTGGAAGCTGAAGAGAAACCAATACCAATGTATTTATTGAATCAGAAGAAAATATTCAAGAACACATGCTCTTTCCATGATTGGGGCGTCTAAAGTTGGTTAGGTTACTGAACAACCTTAATCATTTAATATTTTAGTCATCTATTTTTGCTCAGTGTAATGCTGCACACAATGCATCTCAAAAAGAGGTATATGTAGAAACTAAAATATGGTCAATTCGATTATGCTACCATAAGCAATGACTTCATGACACACCAAAGCCCCTAGGACAGCCATCAGGAGGCATACAGTGGTTCTAACCACTTTGGACAAGGTTTTGAAAGGTTCTAGGCCACGTTTGGGACCTTTTGGACACCCTACTGCTATTCATTCCACCTTGGGATGAATACAAAACCTATTCATCCCATCCTGGGATGAATAGCAACATTTGTCCTAGGGTGGGGCGAATAGCAATTTTGACTGGAAAAAATTCAAATATTGACAAATGGCACCTGGAAATGGTTATTTTTTCTGTCTTCCACTGCTTACAAGTCAAAGCATGCAATATCTTAATGTTCTAGCCCATGAGGGAGACCAAATTGGGAGATTCTCTTCCTCCTCCAACACATGTCACCGTGGTGGCCAAGTGGCACCTCTTGCCTCACATGCATTTTGACCCATGAGCCTCCTTGGGCTATAAAGTGGATGTATTTTCCACAAAAAGAGGATATTTTGAGGACAAAGCGATGTAGTGCTACCAAGATTTCCTTCCACCCTTTTGTGCCCATTTTTCCCTCGAAATCTGTACCTAGCGAAGGAGATTCACGAGTGAACTAGGAGGCACAATTCATTATAAATCCTAATCATCTAAGTAATTTCCCTCATCAAATTTGATGACAATACATCCCATATGGTTTTGCATCATTCCCCATTATAATTGGTGGAAAAATTTAGGCAAAAACGGTGGGCATCCCACTCGGGGGTACCCCCAAATTTGTGACAGTCCTATTGGTCCCACCCTATGATGAATATAAATATGTGCATAATTTTATTACTTTTTTAATTATTTATTTTCTACATTTTTGGACTATGCTACGGTTCAAATTTCAGGCCTTTCTAAGCTATATTGGCTGAGATATTGCAATTTTAGTGTCTTGTAGGGTCTCATGTAGGTATCCGACGGTTATTTGATAGAACACCTAAAATGTAATTTATATTGCAAATATGATAAAATGGGTTTTCTTATAATAGTATTTCTTGTATTCTATCCTATTTTCATACGTTTTGGATATACGTAGGGTAAAAAATTGCTTGTTTTGGGTTTTACAGGTTGCGAATGGTCATTGGAATTGTGAAGCCCCATCCAATGTAAATTTGGTGTAATTTCTAGTTATATCTTCCTAAAACCACTCATTTTACATACCCATTTCATTTCTAGTCATTTGGAGTTGGTTTGATGCATTTTCTCATTACTAGTCGTTTGGCCCCTATGGGCATTACATGCTTTTTATCACATGCACTCACTATTTGATGTTTCTGGTTTTTTTGTGTGAAAGTTTAGGTCATTACAATGCATTGAGAAGGATCATAAGACATTTGGATCAAAGATACAATAAGCAGCAACCTTGGCCCACCCACATCAATTATGGGTACGAGGAAGGACATTAGATGTGCACCCGAATTTCTTGAAGGATTTTGATCCTTGGGCACCCAAGTTGTAAACATTTGTATCATCCATTTTGAGCCCTCAAAGGGGAAATTTTTTAACCTATATTTTATCTATATTATTAATAAGAAATCTATTTTCTTTGATTCATTTCTTGTTATTCATTATCTTTCCATTTTACTGGCATGCTTCCGTTTGATGCTCATAAGTGATAGGACATAGATACGCACATTGTTTATCTTTATTTGGTGCACCATTTTTCCCTAATTCAAATAAGTAGATGTTAAAGAGAGCAATATTTTCCACCTTTAATATCTGTAAGGAAACATGCAGATGATCTCGATCAATGGTTTTCATCTAAAACTCTACTTTAATTGAGATATACGTTCATTGTAACATATGTACATACTTTATATTATATTTTTTTTCCTTTTTTAAAGTTTTATTTTTGTAAAGTAAAAAATATATATTTCCTTTAAGAGTTCAAAGTTGTAAAATAAACTAAGGGTGGCAGTGGAATACAACATGTGTTCCATACTAATCTCCAATAATATAAGGGTGATATTAGAATGCAACATGTGATCTACATCACTAAAGTTCACATTCATTCTAGAGTGGATCAAGACACAAGTTCTACATCGTTCTTAAAGGAATAAAAGGATTATTGGACTACCAAAACTGACCTCTACTCTAATAAAATGAAAGTGATGAAAACACCATGAGTTTAGCAAGCGCTTCATTCCATAACCAATCAACGATGGACATAATGATTTTGGTTGCCAAGATGCGTATATTTGAATTGAGAAACATGCAATGGATAGATTCTCACACTGGCTGCATTAGTGGTGTAAGGTGCAAGTGTGGGAGCATTTAAAGCTTGAAATGCAAATTCCATTTATTTCATGAAGTGGCACTTACCTAGCAAGAAGATCCAAAGAGTAGAGAGATGAAGCTCACGAAGGAGAAAGGGAAAAATGCTCCAAAGATTTTTGAAGAAAATGGCTCCCAAAGTAGCAAAACTAATGCTATTGGTAAATGATGATTTGGGTGGCTACATTGATAAAGTAAAAGTAGTGGCTAACACCAAATTGGTTCTCACAGAATGAACTAAGATTAGAAATAACATCAATGACATATATTGAAGAGGCAAACCAATGACAATCCAAGGTAATTGTGTTGTCCATTTCTTCTTGTCTTTATATATCTGTTATTAGTCCATCATTTCCTAGAGTTATCATTAATTTTTATGATCCTAATAAAAGGGCAGTAAAAATAGTTGATGGCATAACCTTATTTACCATTACTTCCAAATTTTGTCATGATCTATTTGATGTAGTTGTAGACCCAGCTCTAGAACCTAAACCATTTGATATAGCAGAGCAAGTTAGGTCTTACCCTTCACTGTTGACCTATGATGAGAGGGGAGTTTTTGAAAAGTGGCTTAGCTTCTAATTTAAGTGTATAAAAAATGAGGATGAACTCCCCAAAACCCTAATTCCAATTGAGTAATTCACTAACCCTGAGCACTTTTTCATGTTAGCCTACTTAGAGGGTTTAGATTCTGACTAGTTGGTAAGATATTGGCAAATAACTATTGTATACTACATTTCAAATAAGAGAATATACAGACCTAAAGTAGAGGAAGAGGGTGTCAAGGTGATTTATTTTGACTAGCTAGCCTTTCTCGCTAAGCGAATGCATGAGTAGTTGGCTAGAGCAAAAAAGAGTTTAGAATCCCCTTATTTCTAGCACTGTCCAAATTTGGTTTGGATGTTCTACGCCATTGCAAGGCACATGATGCCCTAGATTCTAGTAAAATAAAATAATGACAAAGGAGACCCTATCCTTGTGTATTATTGGACCAATCATTTGATGAGAACATAGTCATTTTATAGGTTTAATTTGGAATTCCTAGGGCCAACATTGAAAATCATGTATGGGAAATGCCCTAGATTGCTATATTTGGCTAGAGAATTACTGAGAGTAATAGACGCTGAAGAGGAAGACTAGTATTTTCTCCTAGAGGGCATTGTTATCAGGCTCTATGGTTACACTAGAAAACCTTTTCTACTATCACAATTATTGACTAATATATTGTTGGCATTAGAGTACTTAAGGTAGGCAAAATTCCTCAACATGAATTATGGCTCTAGAAAAGAAAGGAATAATTTTTTGACCTAATAATATAACGTTTATGATATAACAATTATTATAAGGGGTCAATGTGAAAAAATAACCCAATATTTGTATATGCTGGGTCTATTTTACATCCCACAGAGGTGGAGGTATGACCCTAATGACAAATTCTCAAAGAGAATATCAATATTAATGGATAAAAAGCCCTCAATTTTGAGAAGACTTTGAGGCCTCACTTTGAAAATGGGAGGAATAACAAAGAAAGTGCTTCATTGGATTGGAATGTTGCTAAAATGAAACAACTACCCCCACGGTTAGACTTCTATGAGTAGATAGTTTATTTTGATCCTACTAACAATGAAGGCCATCGTTTGAAGGAGTCCAAAATTAAAGATGTTGAAAAGAAAAATAAATGGGATGAAGGTAAAATTGTATATTGGTGGAGGATGAGAGTAGAAACTGGTACAAAAAATTCTATATTTGGTTGAACAATAGATGATGAGTTTTCTTATTGATATGACAAGCATATTAATACCTAGAAAGCTAAAGATCCTAAGAATCTAGGATTGATTTACAATAAGACTCAAGAAGAGATATATTCTCCTTCCCCACCTTCATAAGAGGAAACATAAGAAGTAGAGACTAACATCCCACGTATTACTGAAGAAGTCCCTAAGATATTTGAGCCCTTAGAGGAAAAAGTGAATAAATATTCTAAATGGGCCCAAATTATGAGTAAAATAAATTATTCATAGATAGGGCAGTGAATATAGAATTTTTCCAGACACCAAGTAGACCCAAATGTCTAGCCCTAGATAAATAGCCTCCTAAGGCCAAGATAGCTTGGAGGAAAAAGGATAAGGACTTTGAATTCACACCTATGAGTTTCACTACTATAGCTACAATTGAGTCAAACCCTACTACTAAAGATGCATTACAGAAGGAGCAATCTGAAGAGGATACAAAGAGTGATAAGACAAAAATGTATCAATTTGTAAATATATAGGCTAAATATACATTGGAATAAACTTGAAAGGAGTTTTTTAAGAATATGAAATAGGATAAGATATAGATTATTGAAAATACCCCTATTTCAATCGTAGATTTATCAATACAACAAGTACAATACCAAGGAGTAGAGGATATTATTAAAAACCCTACTTCTATAGGCAAAGGTACTATTTCTATCCCTTCTTCTCCTTCTCTTTCCTCCAAGGAATCCCCTTCCTTTCTCAAGATTTTTTTTGTCAAAAGGTACCATCTCATCCTCATACTCACCACCTATTTCAGTAGTTGATATATAGGGTCAATCCAATCCATCCCTTCCATATTCATATAAAATCCTAGTCACATCATCTCCTATAATTTCATATCCACTTTCAAAAACCCCAATATCATCAGAAGAACAAGTAGTTTCATCCCCACCAGCTCATTCCATGAATTTAGCTTCCATACCCATGTCTCTCCCAAGTGCAACTCTAGCAATAAGAATGGATTCAACTGTTGTCACTACTACTTTGCTACCATAAATATTTGAGTCTGTCTTCCCTTATTTTATAACTTCCCCTCTCCTATAATTCATACCACCTTCTATTATCTACAAAAAGGTAAAGAGGTTTCACAAAAAATCTAGGATTTTTGGGTAGAGACTCTCTAAGTCTTCCAAGAGAACGACTGCAAAAAGAAATACAATGAGTGTTGATCCAATGACAAGGCAAAGGGCATCCAAATCTATCACTCCTTTGGTAAATAAAACTAAAGAAGATATGATTATTAAAGATTACCAACTCGAGGATTATGTAGAAGACATTGAGCAGCTGCTTGTAGAATATGATTTAGTCATAGCAAAATCTCATCTGGAGACTTTCTATATCAAAATTGATATCTATAGGGTGAAAGTTAGAAAGTTGGAGGAGAAAATAGAGAAGCTGGATAAGATAGTCAACAATCAAAAGTAGGTAGAAAAGGCTATAAGGAATGAAGTTAAGAGCTATAAAAATAAATATCAAGAGGCCATCAAGCTTAAATACCAATTTTAGGAGTAGAAAAAGAAGAATGAATATCGGGCCAATGAAATACAATATTTGAAGCACCAGCTTCATATTGAGAAAGGTAAGACCTCAGGTTTCTCAAAGGTAGTAGTAAAAAATATCAAAAAAGAGTTATGGTATTTAGTCCTTGATAACTGCTCTGAAATATAGTTCATAATAGATTATATGGATGATGCTATTCATCTACTCCAAAACATCAAAGAATACTTGGATAAGTTCACTTAGGATCTGCAACCTATGGTGATTCCAACAAAACAAATTTATAAGTTGGATTATAGCAAGTTCAATGAGGCTACTAAGCCAATTCCTAATAAGGCATGGAATATTTCTAGACTGCTTGATAGAGTGGTAGTCAAGAAGAACATATTTTTACAAAAGGGCTAGTTGATATATGATAAATTGAATGGAATGATCCAAGATATAGTTGATATAAACCAAGATATTACTCAGTATGGTTTTTAAGGACTCTAGGTTGCAAGCAACACTTTATTATCTAATAAAGAGATCAAAAATAATTTAGCTACAATAATCTAGGATGAGTCTAAGGTAGATGCTTGGGAGGAGCCAATTGATCAAGAACAGGGCTCCCAGATAATAAAAATTTAACTAGGCTCAAGGATTTGATGGAGGACCTAGTGAACAAAGGAAGCTCTACAACTTATGAGGAGACCTTTAAGTTGGATTTCATACATAAATAGCTTAAGGAGACTTCCAAACCTTCTGATGTAGTTTGGAGTCAAGCTTTGTAGACTATAAAATTGATGATTCAACTTTTTGGAACTAATGCAGAGCCTAATGATCGACAAGAAGTTTCACCAGAAGAAGAAGTTGATCAAGAAGAAGAAGCTTCCCAAGAAAAATAATCTGATCAAGAGCATGAAGGTAATGATGAAGAATCAATTGATAATTAAGAAGAATAATAATATAAGGTTACCAAATACTCTAAGGAAATGCAAAAATAACATCTCAATGGTAAAAATTCAGTGAAAAAATAATTGAATTTGAAAGTCTTGTAATATACTCATTTTTTTTGTATTTATGTAAAAAATGTTGTGTATTATTTTTTACTATAGTCAAAGAACATTTATAAAAGCATGAAGTGAAAGAGCAAAAAATTAATATTTCATGAAGATATTTTTATCATGTCGGTTGGTCTTATAAGGGAAAGCATAGCTTTGTTTTTCTTGACATGGAGTAGTTTTCAATAGAAAACAGTGGTGAATATCATTGTTTCCAGTATGATCTCCATGTGAACTGTTATCCTCTAAATGAATTCACAGTTTCCAGAGAGTGATGGTCATATATAAATTATTCTATGAAGCATTGCTCATGGACTTTATTTTCTGACTCTTGATACCCAATGGATAAGATTCTGAGTCTACCCAAGAGGCACAAAAATGTAGACCCAAAATGACTACATCCTTAGAAATTTTTTTAAAATGTTTTCTAAGGCATGAAGATATTCCCAGTCACTCAACACATAGTGTATTTTCCAATGGCATAGCATAGTATGTTCCACACCATTGGTGGAATAGCCAAACTTGCATTACAGTCACTTCAATAGAGTGGAATACGGTATTTTTGCTAAGAAGATATGTTCTCATCCACTCAAAAATTAGTGTATTTTATATTGGTATAGTAGTACGTTCCACATCATTATAAACTCGGGTCGAAATTGACATCATCATTCTTTTATCAGTGACCCAACACATATTTCCCTAGCCCATGCAATAAAATGACTAGCTTTTGATGTGTTCTACACCACTGAGATTCACATTCATTTTAGAGTAGATCAGAATACATGATCCACACCACTAGTCAAAAAGGTCAATATGCTCAAAATAAAGCATAAAGTAATGGTGTAGTGCAAAATATCATGAAGGTTTATGAGGAATATAATAGTGCAAATAAATCTAATAGAATTTTTTTTAATGAACTAATAATTTCACCTTATCACTCCAATAAAATATTAAATTTATGCACTTAATCAAATTTACTGCAACTAATCAAGAATAATATGAAATGAATCTTCAATATTTATTCTATAATTTCACTACAATTAATATTGTAGGACTTAGTCTTCTTTTTATTTTTCCAAAGTAGATAATAGGTAGTTGATAGAAGCAATTATAATATATAATCAGCTCCTAATTAATGTGCAAATGAAATTTAAAAAGAACCTTTCTTTTTGCACTTTTGAAGACTATAATCCAATTTTGCAACTTTAATCCAAATTCATGTGCTCTAAAAAATCTGACAAGTAATCCAATTAAGGAATCTAATTGCACCACAAGTTGCTTACCTTTTTGAAAATTTCCATAGCTATTTTTCCGCTTCTATAGAGGATGTATATCTTTGTGTCTAGGATCACCAAGTTGCTACTTTGAGTATGATCTTGTAGCTCTTTGTAGGCTATCCTGAATAGTTACTTCTTCACAAAATGATGGTCTCGAACTTTCTTTCATGAGCCTAGGATTTGGTGGCTTGTTCTCTTCTTGTGTTCTCCTCCTATTGTATATTTGGAGAATTATTTATCTCTAAAGTAGTGCCTTCTTGATATGAGAGGTAATCTTTAAATATCCATGATTTGGTGAGCTTCTTCTATCTTCAAGTATTTTTATTGAATTTTGACTTCAAGTAGGATATTATTCTAGGATTTGGAACTCCTTGCCAAATTCTTCTTCATGGATTTAGCACTCCTTGAAAAATTATACTTCTTAGATTTGGTACTCCTTTCCAAATTCTCCTTCTCTTGGGCTTGTTGTTGGATGGCAAAAAATTGTCCCAATTTCGTCACTATCAGGGGATTCTCCTTGGTAGTGGATTTCTCCAATGAGTTCTCCTTTGAGAATTTATTTATTAAGGATCTCCTAGCATTTTTATAGATGCTTGAGGAGACCTTCTCAAGGTATTTGATATTGTAGCTTTTTATGGTCTTCCTTGAAACCTTATCTTCAATATTCTACTCCTAGAAGTGTTGGTGGTGAGATCTTCTGGATCTCTAATTCTGCTACTTCAATATTTGAGCAAGACCCACCTAGTCCTTCTTATTCTTATTCTTCCTTGAATGGAAGTTCTTCATTGAGATCTTCTCCTGATATCTTCAATTTTTCTTCAGGTTCTAAATTTATTCTTAATAAGATACTCTTCCTAACTTTCTTGTAGGAAGTTTACCAACTCCCTGAATCTTATTTCCCTGCAATAAAGGATTCTATGGTCTTTTTTAGTATCAAGGCTTTTGTGGAATTTTCGGTACCAAGGCTTCTATGCCTTTTTCATTATCAAGCCTTTTGTGGCCTTTTTTACTACCAAGGCTTCTATGGCATTTTTAGTATCAAGGCTTCTATGGAATTTTTAGTATCAAGACTTCTGTGGCCTTTTTTAGTATCAAGGCTTCTATGGCCTTTTAAGTATCAAGACTTCTATGGCTTCTCCTTCAAGGCTTCTATGGCATTTTCTTCAAGGCTTATATGGTTCTTTTGTATCAATACTTCTATGTCCTATTCTTCAACTTGTGAAGTTATTCAATTCAAAAATGGATAGCTTTAGTCTCCTAACTTCACCATGACTCATCACCAAAAATCTTCTTTCGTAGTATTCTTCTCTTGTACAAGGAACTAATCTCTACACTATGAAGACATGTTGACATTTGAGCAATGAAGTTGGAGTATCCTAGATTTATATTGTAGGAGGAGTCCAAATCCTCTAAGAATTATTTTTTTGTAACAAAATAAACTTTAGGCAATAGTTAATATAATTCAAATATCCTAAATGATCTTAACTAGATTATTTGGCAATCTAGTGGAGTGAATGTTGAGTCCTAGTCTTCACAAGTTATTTCTACAACTCTGTGGAAAGAATCCAATCAAATGTAATATTAGTATATCTAGAGCTAAGATTTCTTTAAGTCCTAACTTTGTGACTCTCCCTACCACCTAGACTCTTATAAGATCTTTTGATAGTGGCTGGTCTAGCAGTGTGTCAAGTTGAAAAAATACTCAAGCTCAATGATAATGTTGGTTTTCCTATTGACCTACATAGACTAGATATACCGTGGCTCTAATACCATTATTATATTTTGATATAATGAGCAATGGGAGATAGTAATCACAAGATGCTAAATAATATAAGAGAAAGTAAATCTACAAGATGACTAAAGTATGTTGTAAATAGAAATAATATAAATGAATACAATGTAGCTATAGAGAAAATGAACACTCCATTAATGAATATATTGAACTAAATTGTACCCATCACCAATATATGGTGATCTAAATAAGACTACACTACTACCTATGACTATGCTATAAGCAACTCTATCTATCTATGTTCCCCTTCTCATATCTATCTAACAATGAGGTCTTTCTTATATAGGAAGATAAATTCCTTGGCCAACACTCTACTTAGGTGTACAAGGGACAACTTGCACATTTAACTTACACATATATAGCTTACACATTGATACTTGTGCATTTACTACATTGCATGAAGTAACTAGATAAATTCCCCTTAAAGTAATATAATATCCTGAGTATGTACCTTGGAAGATACATTTACATAACCCAAATGATATATTAGACTCTATTTCTAACAATCATAATCACAACTAATATTATGTACAAATAGAAAAAAATGAGTCAATCCTAATCAAAACTAAAAATTGTATAAAAATGTGGTGATCATGGACATATGTAAAAATATGTGATCATGGTTCTATCTAAAGAAGGATGTTGTTGGCCCTAATCAATGATCTTGATCAAAAACTAATGATCATGGTCATCATGAAAAAAATAAATTTTAAGAGTTATTTTTCTCTAATAATGGCCAATAGGGAGACACTGTAATGGGGAGGCTCCAACATTGATGATGTGGCCCAAGTTGACACAATGTTAAGGCTAATACAAGTAGGATGGCCAAGGAATGAAGAAACAACATAGTGGGAGATGAAAGCATTTAGATAGGAAGGAATCCCCCATGGATGTTGGGGTGGTTATAACAACACATGATAGTCAAGGAAAGATGACTCCTAAAAAATATAGGAATGATACATCTATTGGATATGTATTGTATATTTTTGCATTGGGTAATCTATTATGATTTTATGATCTTCTTGTGCATGATAACCAACATATTCCTATGGCATGCTACTCAAAATAAGAATATTCAGATCATTGTCACCCTAGAGGATGCATATTTCATTACCAAACTTCTAATCACTAGATAAATACCATGGATCACTAGAACATAGAAGACTTAGCTAATGCTAGATGGGTCAAAAAATAGTTAGAGGAGGCTAGATATGTAGTGGATTATTTTTATAGATCACATATTCAATGTGATTCAAATACCTTTTTTTAGAAACATGGGTATCCTCCTATTTTTCTTTGTGTATTGTCATAAAGGCATGAACAAGATCCCAACCACTTTCCTATTTCTACTCTACTTGTCTTTGGAAAAGGACAAAAAAGTAGTATATAAGGATTTTAATTGAGGAGAAGCACTATTGGTGCTATCCTACCATGAAGTATATCATATCTAGAACCAAAGGGCATGAAGGATTGAGCTATTTTACTTACTATATGCCTAGATTTAGGAGCATTTCAATATGTACTATCCACTTAGCTTGTAACTAGATACATGACTCGATGATATTTATACTTGGATATGGTTGGTTGCACATGTAGGGGTAATGATGACCATATGTACCTTCCATGATGCACATACCATGTAATTAGATCCTATAGACACCATACCACCATCTATGCCAAACTAGATACTTAGAATTTTATTAGTTAGATATAGTATGGTAAATTGTGGCATTGTCAAACCATCATTGTGAGGAGAAAAATACACATGGAATGAAGTAGATTTCAATGTAGTTTGGGAACCTACATCTAAATGGGGAACTCTCTCAATCACACAATAAAAAAATAGAAATGAGATGTTAGTAGAAAGATCCAATAGACCATCCATTGCACACATGTGCCTAAGAACTTGATGCCAAAAAAAGGAAGGAGAAAAGGGAAAAGATATTGTAGTATATAAATATAGATTGGGATTAGAGAGGATATAATTAAAATCCCCTTATGATGGATCCCAACAAGTTGGATACCCATAGATATAGACTCACCACCCATAGTACTATTGTGGGAGATGTATGAGTTATTGGTAGTATCAAATGCCTAAAGTACCAATTATGAGTATCTAGGGGATGAGGAGGAGAATATAAAGGAGGAAGAAATTGGGGGGCACCACTTTAGATTAGGAGGTAACATTAGAGAAGGTAGAGATGTTATTAGTGAAGGGCATGTCCATGAAGGAGATATTTATGTGTAAGGTCAACATGGATACCATCAACTTGGAGAGCTCATCCTCTAAGGAGAAGGGCCACACAAGATGACCTAAAAATATAGGTATACCCTATAGATCAATCTAAAATTTTGTTCAACATTTATTTTATTTTAGTTTTTGTAAATTTAGATTTACTTTAGCATGTTTATATTATGATTTTGAATATGACACATGATAATCTAGAAATTTGATTTCCATGTATCTATAGAGACAACATAAGGATGACAAAATCTCATCAAATGAATTCATAGATTCATCTAGATATCCTAGGATATTTTAAAACCCTACCATAAATATCACCTTTATTTGTTGATCCTTTTGAGTAGCCAGTATATTTGTAAATTTAGGTCTACCACCTTGACATTATTTTAACTCAAGTGTCAAGGGGAGATCACACTGACTACTAGCTTCATGTGATAGAACTAAAGCTTAGGTGTAATCCATAAGAGGTAGATAAATATGCTCAATATAGATATTTATCCTTACAATAGTAGCTACTATAGGTACAAATAGATATAGTATTATTGTAAGGAGATTTGATAGGGCTTAGGATATCCCTATGATGCTAATATTTCTTAATCACAACCTACACTAATGCATAGAAATTAAACACATGATTAGACATATCTATAGATTGTTTTGTAAGCAATTCCCCTACATATTATATCTGTGGACACCATGAAACCTCTAGTACATGTGCATAGGACTCTTTGGAGCATGGGGTTATATATTGTGGATATAAGATAGCCTAGGATTATAACACTTAGTGAACACTCTATCATGGTGTGCCTTGTCCATGTACCATCATCTAAATATATATGAGATGATATTTTTTGAGTACATGTGTCTACATTGCTATGATAGTTATATCATTTAGTTTATTATTTCATAATTTTTTAATATTATTTCCATTTTCACTTAGATGTTTACATGATTTAACTTTTTTGACACTCAAAATCTAAAACTATAGAAATATTTTACATGACATATTCATGATAGATACATATAACATGTTAGTTAAAACTTGGCATACAATTTTTAGTATTTTAGATATGCCTCAAAAAGTAAGTAATTGTAAGATGAGGGATAAAATAATACCACCAATAAGAGATATAGGTGATTTATATCTCTTCCTAGAATAACTCCATATAGTATTTGACACACATGTTGTGTAAAAATCCCAATGTAGTAGCTATACAACATATTATATTATCTAATAAATATAGTGTGTCAACAAGCACGCCCACCAATATATTTGGAAGAATGAACCACATGTATTATTTAATGAGCATGGTGTGTCAATAAGCACAATCATCACTGCAGTGAGGGTAGAAAAAAATGACACTATAAAAAAGGAATGAAGGTGATCTATACCTTGAACCTATAATATTGGACAACTATAATGTGTCAACAATCATGATCACCACTATAGGGGAGGAAAAAAAACTATAGTATCTAACTAACATGATGTGTCAACAAGCACATTGATCACTATAGCAAAAAAAAACTATTGCATGACTATATCCAACAAATATGATGTCTCAACAAGAATGCTTACACCTTATATAGAAAAAAAAAACTTCAAAATAATATTTTATGAACATGATGTACCAAAAATAATATCTACTAATTTCTATAGGGTAGACCAAGAGTATGTCACCAATACATAAATATGTAGTTGATCTATATCTTTATTTGTCTCATGATATAGAATATCCAATATGATAATGTGTCAATAAGATATATGCAACATGACAAAGGGAGAATAAAACTAAAACAAACATATAGGTGAGATATGCATTGTAGCACACCCAAAGGAAGAAGTTCCTATACAAGGAGAACCTACTCACCCCTACTACAATCATATAATTCTTATAAGCTATAGCATTTAGTAAAGCATGATGTGTCTACAAGTACACTCATTACTTCAATGGGATACAACTATAATAAATTGGACTGATTTTGACCATTTTTTACTATGCACAAACTTTTAAAATTTTGCCTTGGTGTTCCAACCACATACTATATATAAGATAGCATGGTTTGAACTAAGGTGAATACTTTATGGCACTTAAAGTAGGGCATTGTTGGAAGTTTTACAACTTTGCCACATTACAATTTTATTGAATGATTGATTGTAAAATTTTAATGCATTTTCTAATGAAGGTGCTATAGTTTTAATGCATTTTCTAATGAAGGCACTATAGTTTTAATGCATATAGTTTTGATGCATATTTAATTAGTGTTTCTTGCTTTTTTTATATAATAGCACATTACTGTAAATAACCTGGAAATCATCAATGTAAGGAAGAATTTTGTTTAAATATTGTTAAGATATAAATATGTCATAAAAGAATTGATTTTAAAGGGAGAAGTGCTTTAAGGAGGAAGGGCAACAAAGTTGTGCGCTTTTGTCCCAAGAATTTTTGCCTCAAAAAATATTAAGATCATGTTCAACTTTCAAGAAGAGAGTGGAAAAACATTTTTTCCCCAATTGAGGGATGAATATCTTTGTCGCCCCTCTTGGAGGTGAAACAAATATTAAAGAAGTAGATTTTCCCGATGGGAAGGAACAAAGATTTCAAGAGCAAAATAAAGGAGTAAGGCACTTTTGCCCCAATTGAGGGGCAAAACCTCTTGTCGCCCCTCTTTGGGGTGAAAGTCATTTTAAGTGTTGGCCACATCAAAGATAGATTAAAAGGTGCTATGTAAAAAATGTTGAAGGTATTTTAACCCCAACAGAGGGGTGAAACTCCTTGGTGCCCCTCTTTGGGATGAAACATATTATAATATATATATATATATATATATATATATATATATATAAAGCAGTGCCATGAGGGCCGAACACCCATGAATCAAAGTGGAATTTTAAAAGGTGCTTTCACCCCAAGAGAGGGGTGAAAGTCTTTGTTGCCTCTCTTTGGGGCAAAAACATGCAGCCAAATTAGATGAGCATATTTTATTGAAAGACTTCTTGCCTACCTTAGAAAAGGATGGAATGTAAGTGAAAGTGTTAACTTCACAACCTACCACTACACAAGTGTAGATTGAAATAAAATAATAGACAAAGGAGAGACCTAAATACCCATATTTGACCAAGCATCAGAGAGTGGAGGCTAGATATTAGTACCAAAGTAGATATGAAGTTGTTGGTGAATCAAAGGAATCCAATGCACAATCTTATAATATCATTGAAGAACTGATGAATATTACCACCAAGGTGAGTCTCTACGATGTGTTACAGCTGCCTAGACAAGTATATCTATTGCAATAATCATTGAAATTCATGAAGAATAAAAATAAAAATCCTACATAGATAGTGTTGGCCCAAATGTTGCCCACTTCAGCCACTAAAAAAAATAGACCTCCCCCATTCTATCTATATCTTAGGATGGAGGGTTAGATCGTACATAATTGGATGATTGACTCTAGTGTAGCAATGACTATCATGGCAAAGGCAGTATGCAAAGTCATAAGAATGGAGTATACAAGAAGTAGCCTAGGTGTTTTGCAGTTGGATGGTACTCCTATCAAGATAGTAGGAGTAATCAAGGATATCCCAATTGTTCTACACAACATACCATAGATTACTATCATACAATAGGTCATTGTAGTAGACTTGGAGCCATAATTTAGTACGTGTTTATCTAAAGAATTTATGGCCAAGTTGGGAGGTTACATTTCGTTGGACTATTCTCACCTAGAGATTCCATTCAAAGGGAATAGAATAAAAATTTATAATGAGAAGCCCTCCACATACCATATAAAAAATATGGAATATGAACAAAATGTTGTAGAATTAGTGAACCTGGTAACTGAAGAACTAGAGGAAATGGATCTAATGAAGGAAGATTTGATGAGCTTCGATTGGAGGACAAGTTTTCTATGCTTGATTTTAATACAATGATGGAGACTGAGATTGGTTGCTATACCATAACTAAACCTGAGAAGGATGAAGAGAAGGTGACTGATGGTCGAGGTTCTTATCCTGACCAATTGTAGAAAATGTACTTTGATGGTGCTTGATGTAAGAATGTTGTTGGATATGGAGTAGTATTCATCTCTCCTTCAATAATCTAAAAAATATATTTGTACCAGATGACTTGAAGCTATGCAAACAATGTGATCGAGTATGAAGTACTATGCTTAGGCATAAAGAAAGTGGAGAAGCTCGAGATTAAATAGTTGTATATTTTTGGCGATTCCAAATTTATTGTGAACCAGGTGACCAAAAAGTGGATTTCAAAGTAACACTACCTAAAGGTATATCGCAATATGGTATGGGATCTTTTTAAATTATTTTATGCATTAAAAATTCAAGAATTTTTGTGAGAATGAAATAAGCATGTGGATATCTTTGCATCCCTTGGTGCAAATTTATCTCCTATTGAGAGTGTGGTGCAAAAATCCAAAACTATAAGGTTGATTTATAGACCTTCAGTCCTTGATAATAACATATACTGGCAAGTTTTTGATAATGATGAGTAGATCGTAAACTTTCTAATTAAAGAAGATAGTAGTATGGAGGGAAGAATTCTAGATGAAGATGAAGCTAAAGGCTTGATCCAACTCAGAAATAATCATATCTCAAAAGGATTAATTACATTAAAAAGTCTCTTTGATCATAATGATAAAGTGGAAAAGCAGTGAATCAATGTGGATGAAAAGGAATACACTAAGCTAAATTTAGAACCTGACAAAGTCATACAAGTTGGGATATATTATTCTTCGGGTGAGATTGAAGAAATAAAATAACTATTCCATGAGTTTCCTCACATTGTTGCATGGAGATATCATGATCTGAAAGGATATGACAAAGATGTGATCCAACACACCATCGAGTTGCAAGAAGAGGTGAAGCCTTTTTGGCAAAAGTAGAGGCCTACTAATTCAAATATTGAGGTGCTCATAAAGGTAGAGCTACTAAAAATGTTGGAGGTGAAAATAATTTACTCTATAAGGAACTAGACTTAGGTAGCAAACTTGGTTTAGGACACAAGAAGAATAGATATATTCACCTGTGCATAGATTTTCATAATCTAAACCAAGTATATTTGAAATATCACTACCCCTACCACATATTGATTAGATTATTCACATTGTCACTAGGGTACAAATATTTTTACTACTTGATGGTTTCTTTGGCTACAACCAGATCTGGGTAAAATATGAGGATCAACACAAATCGACATTTAGTACCAAGTGGGGCACTTTCGCCTATCAAAAAATACCTTTCGATCTTTCTAATGTTTGTGCCATATTTCAAAGAGCCATAGATGTTGCCTTTGGTGAGTTGTTGAATCAAATTATTGTTATATACCTCGATTATATGACTATTTTCTCACATTATAGCAAATAGCATTGCTCTCATCTTAGAAAAAGTGTTCAAAAAGTTCCAAGAGTTTAGTATTTCCATCAAACTGAAGAAATCCATTTTTTTTGTTAGATAAGGAAATCTCTTGGGACATGTGATATCAAAGGAGGAACTAGCCATTGACCCTATGAGAGTTGAAGCTCTCCTAAAACTACCACTGCCAGCTAACAAAAAGACCTACAGTCATTTTTTGACCAAATTAACTTTATCCAAAAATTCATCACCAACTTTGCTCAGGTGGTGAAACTGATGACTGAGCTCCTAAATAAAAATATGGATTTCAAATGGATATAAAAGAGGAGGTAGGTATTCTAAGAAATTAAAGAGAGGATAGTCCAAAGCACCTATATTGATCAATACAGACTATTCCAAGTATTTTATCCTTTACGTAGTGGGTGAGCAGGAGATTTATACCATTTTTATTACACAAAAGTGATATAATGGAGAGGAACAACCTATCACTTTCCTAATAAAAGTTATTAAATTGCACCAAGATAAGTAAAAATTTATTGAAAAATAGGTGTATGCGGTTATGAAGTCTCTTAAAAAATTCTAGCATTTCATATCTCAAAGCAAAATGATTGTCTATGTCATTCATTCGAATGTCAGAAATTTTATTATTCAAGGAGATCTTGGTGATAAAATAGCAGGCTAGGTTTCTAAAATTCAAGTGTATGACGTGGATATTCGACTGACCAAGTTAGTTGGTGGTCAGAAACTTTTTCAAGAGCTAGCTAAGAGCGTAGTTTCTCAATCACTAGTACCATTACATGATGAGGTTATCAATGAGAGTAATATTGCCAACCAAGTACTAGATGATTCTAACTGGATGAAGGACCTTGTCAATTTTTTTTTACGTCTTTAATATGTCCCCTTCACCTCAAATCTTCTCAAAGGTGAATATTTAGACTAAAGGTTCTCAAATACATCTTGTTGCCAATTGGATTATTCCACAAAAATATAGATGGAGTACTCCTCAAATGTGTGAAAGAGTCAGATAAGTAGAAAATATTGGAGGAATTCCACTCTGGATTGTCTAGTGGATATTACGTAGGAAGGCCTATGGCCTTGAATATCATCCAAGCTAGATATTTTTGGCCCACCCTCTTCTTAAATACACATAAGGTGAGTCAAAGTTGTGAAAATTATTAGAGGTATGTTGGTGAGAGTAAGAAGGTATCCTTACCTCTAAATATGATTTAGGTAGAAGCTCTAATTAAATAGTAGGGCTTAAACTTCATTGGGGTCATTGATCCCAACTCTTTTGCTGAGCACAAATACATTTTGATAAAAATGGATTACTATACTCAATGGGCAAAGGCTATTCCAATGAAGAAAGTAGACCAAGAAACAATCATTTCAGTCCTTGAGGGGTTGATTACCCATTTTGGTGTGCTAGATACCATTATGACTGATAACATGACTCCCTTCACTAGAGTGAAGATTACTGAGTGCATGAGCAGATATAAGATTTACCTAAAAGTAAATTCTAATTATTACTTGCAGGTAAGTGGCTTAGTTGAGTCACCAAACAAGAATCTACTTTGGATACTAAAAATAACACTTGGGAGCAATAAGATAAATTGGCACCTACTACTGGATCAAGCTCTATGGTCAGATCACATATTAGTGAATAAGTTGATTAAAACTTGTCCCTATTCCCTAGTGTATGGCAAGGAGGCAATATTGCCTACCCATACTGAACTTTAGGTCCTCTAGACTTTGTAATTATTTCATGATGAGAGTGATGAAATTGATCCCATGAGCATGAGAATAGCACAAATATTACATATTTAATAAGAAATATAAAAAGCATATAACACTTTAATGGAACACGCCAGAACAACACATAAGTGGTTCAGGAAAAAGACACTAAAAGGGTATTTAAAGTCGATGAGTTGGTGTTGAAGTCGAACTTAGATAAATCAAAGTTGAAAAAGTACCATAAGTTTGAGGTAATATGGGAGGGTCCATTCTAGATCTCAGGGGAAAATTTTGTTAATGCTTATTATCTTTAGGACATGGATGACTAAGAGCTGCTGATCCTAGTAAATGGTCTTCATCTGAAGACTTACCACCACTAAAACTATTGGGACTCAAGTATGTATATATGTATAGTTTTCTCCTTTTATTTTTCTTTAGAATTTTACGCTCAGATATAAAATATATATATAGAGAGAGAGAGGAGGATGATCTTATTTTGTATCCCCTTGAAAATATGTCTTTAGGGTAAAATTTGATTTCATCCCAGGAAAGATTTTTATGTTTAGTTTTAGTGACATAGTTGGAGTATATATGAAAAAGTATGTTTTTATTTAAAAATAAATAAGAAAAGAATAGGGGGAACATGCTTTCACCCGAATTAAGGGACGAAAGTCGTAGTCGCTCTATTTTGGGGCACCAGACTATTAAAAGGTGATTTCACCCCAATTGGGGTGAAAGTCGTGAGCGCCTTGTTTGAAAAAATATTCTATTTTAAAAAATAAAAAAAGAGATAAAATATTTAAATATAAAAAAAAATAATTAAAAACACTTTTACCCCAAGTTAGGGGTGAAAGTCATCTTCACCTTCTCCTAAGATGAAAATAGAAGAAAGAAAAAAAAAGGGCAAGCAATATTTTTTTTTTTTGCCTTAAGCTTTCTATCATGCAGTTCTCTAAAAGTAGGGTGGAATTTTATTTTTGAAGCACAACTCAAAAAAAATAAAAGAGATAAAGGAAAATCGCATGCAAAGGAGAAAAGACGTCAGTTAAAAAAGCCTAATTCTAGAAAAATGGTGAAACTGATTTTACTTGTTTTTTTAGAAAAGCAAAAGTAAAGAAAGATTGATTTTTTAAAGAAGGCACTTTTGAAGCTAAATCTAGGAGAAATAATAGTTTAAAAATACATTCAGGCTATTATCTTCACCAAGCTATAGGAAGAAAGACTTTGGGAGCATAGCTGATTGGAAAAGAGCAAAGTGTGAATTGATTTCACTTGAAGATGTTTTTTATAAAGCGAAGCATGCTTGTTGAAGATATTTTTCATTGAGGAATGCTTTCGGAAGTGCCTTTATGTCATTTTGAAATTAAAAGTGCCTGAAGAGTTTTAAACTTTACTTGTTTTGCTCCTAAATAAGATTGAGATAAATTTGAGCTATGAAAATGATTTTTTTTTATCCTAAGGTGCACCCTGTGTAGACACCTGGGAATTTTCATTTCCAAGGTTGCACCTTGAGGTCTAAAAAGTATTTTTCAATACTAAAGGTGGCCAAAGCACATCAATCGAGGAATATTTTGTGTGAAATGACTTTGAAGACAATTAAAAAATCATTAAAAATTGTGTCATGTGCAAATATCAAAACACATGATTTGCTCCACTCCTTTAAAAATTAGCATGTGCATTTAATTCGCTTGGTGAGCCGCAATTATAAATTTGGTGCTCTCATAAGAAGAAGGTAATTTTTTTTCTATTTTTCTAAGGCATTGTTGCATTGTGATGATATTGTTGTAGAAGCTACTCAAGGCTTGAGCATTGTAGAAAATGGGAAAGAGAACTGTTGAATCTGCTTGCACTGAAGATCCAAATAAGGTGAAGAAGAAGACCGAGGGAGGAAATAAATCCAAGAAAGAAATACACCATGAAAATTATGACTTGGACTCATACTATGATATGCTGGATAAGGTGGGAGACTACATTATTACCAACAAGGACATTGAAAAATTTTGCCCGGATGTTGACACTGCAGTTTGACAAGGGTTAACGTTAGAGATTCCTATTACAATAGCATACCATGACCATCTCTTCTGGTACTTGTGCACTCTAATCCACTATTTCCCAAAATTTGTGGAGGCCATTTCGAGGTTTTATAATACAAAGACCAAGATGGTGCAAAATGCAAAATGTGATGTGTTGTTCACCATATCAGCTGAAGACATCTGGGAATAATTCATCTATTTAATGACACCGCCCTTAGACTTTATTTTTAGGAAATTTCATATTTGTGAACAAGAAGAAAGATATCAGTCGACTATGGCATTGCACTAGTTTATGTAGACACAATTTATTAAGCATGACGAGTTGCCAGTGTTACCAAAATTATTGTCAGATTTAAGAGTCTTCATTTTTTTCTCTATGGTGGCTTAGGTCATAGGTCTCTCATAAGATTCATGGTGCACAAGTGGCAAGTAGTGTTGGTGTAATGTATATCTCAAATTGAGTTCTACACTTCCGTGGCAATGATAGAAAGGATGAATTCCATTTTCTTTGATTGGGCCGATCATATTTCTAGAAGAATGCATTCCCAGTTAGAGAAGATGCAGAGCAAATAAATGAAGGTATTCAAGCACACATCCTTTCTGATTTGGTATTTCTTCTTCCACCTGAACAATAAGTTTTCTTTCATTACAAGTAGGCAGGTTGATAAAGAAAATAGAAAATTTCCGGTGTATATGTGGACTTCTAGTTTGTCAAGGTAGGAGTCTTTATATAATTTCAATCATATGTTTGTGGGTCCTGTCCTGGAGATGATTCTCTATAAAAGTGAGAGGGTACCGAGGGTAATTAGGGAAGAAATAATCTCAAAGCAAAGAGGTGATATATTTTTATTGACACAAGGGGTTGTATTACATTATTTTGGCTATACCGACAAGCTATTTTTACTCTCATACTTCGCAAAAGGGCATTTGTTTGCTATGGAGGTTGTTCAGAAATGTTATTATATTAATGACATGTATGGGATAGGTCATGGGAAGAAAACCATGTGTGATATGCCTTTTCACTTTGGAGGTATCAAGGTGAGCCAAGTGGGCCAAAAATGATTGATAACGGAGGCCTTTTACAATATGAAAATGGTGGAGTTGCCACAATGATGGAAGTATGATCCTTTATGTCACTTTGTTGAGCATATCAAGATCAAAAGATTTCAATGTTGTTCAAGAGAGGATATTGAAAAGCACCAAAATAATTTGAAGGGACATGACTTAGAGTGGCATGTGGAAAACATGATGTCACTTCTACCTTGGCATGATTTCTATGAAATGGAGGCCGAATATAATCCTGCAATGCATAAAAATCATATTCCTCCACCAGAGTTATTTAGCCAAATGAAAGAGTAGCTTTTGGGCTGGTCCAAAGAGAAAATTACAAACTGGTGGATCATGCGAGCTCATCTAAGGAAAATCGGGTCACCGTATGGTATAGTAATGGATAGAATATTTTTGAACACTTATGATGAGTTCTAATCTAGTTATCAACTGATTAATTTCACTTGCATTGTTCCTCAAAGTTTTCAAAAGTCAAGCAGTGAGGAAGACATGGCTTAAGAATAGCATCCTATGGTCCATGAAGCACCACTTGTTCCTGAGGAATAAGAACAAGTGTCAGAAGATCCATTGTAGTAGAAGGAGAAAAGTAAGTGGGAAAATGTACTGGTTATAAATTTTTTGAAGAAGTGAAGAACCAAAGCAATTTCATCAAACCCTCCTTCTATGGTTTTGGCTAAGAAGATATAATTACTAGAAGTCATTTATTTGTTTTGAGAAAAGTTTAGAGTGTTGACATTATCAATATTAAGGAGGATGTTGCAGCAAAACCAAAGGACCAGGCAAAGAAAGGTTTGGCATCACAAATACCTTCATTCCTACTGGTTCAAAAGGCATTAGAGTCCGAAGGTACATTTTCTTCTCTTTATCCTCCCTCTGAGCGAGTGGTGATTGCTATTTCAATTCCTTTGGTTTCTCCTTCTATATTACCTCCATTTGGTATACCTTCCACTTCATTTTTACCTTTTATTTCCTAGCTGCAAGTCACCATCGCTCTCACTCCTATTCCCACTTCTTTTACTTCCCTTTATTTTAGTTCTTTCACCTCCACTCTGAATCCATTTTCATTTTCCATATCATCCACCCAAATAACTTTTATTATAGCTATGATTACACAAGCTTCCCCTCGAGTGAGTGTGACTATGTCTGAACCCCTTGCTGCCATTTCTACCACCGGTTCCATTCTCACCATCGTTTCCACTATATTGGTTTGCACTTCCCTTGAGCCAAATCCACAACCAGCTCATTTCCTACTCACCCCATTTTTTGAGCTATAGGTGGTACCATAATTAGTGATAAAAACTGTAATAGTACATTCCATTATCGCAAAAATCAGCCAAGATTTCTTAAGTTCATCACAGTGGCTAAAGAGTAAGAAGATAAAAGAATCCATGATACCAACGAAGCCTTTGATGTAGGTTTATTTTAATCCCAACACCATGTAGACCCATACAATGAATATGATTCCCTAGGTTTATGCTTAGGATGAGATGACTCCAAATGATTATAATTATGATATCATCACCAAGGATATCATGAAGCTCGACACCACAGAAATAGTGGGAAACATTCAAGTAGATATGAGCTTCTTGTTCTTGCATGGAGAAAATTATAAGAATAATTTCTTTGATTCTTTGGTGAAAAGTCAAGCGCAATTGTAGTATGCACAGTTAGAGGTGAATCGATGGTAGAAAAGGGTAGAAGAGTTGGAGATAATGCTATAGAAGCATCAATAGGCCATAGGAGTAGTATAAAAATAGGTTGAGGCATTGAATATCCAACTCCAGAATATGCAGGATCAACTAGCCATGAAAGCAACATAGGACATAGATCTAACAAAGAAAAATTCAAGGAGGCACGCAGCCAATTGCTTGTTCATTGTAAGAGCATGGAAAAAAAGGTGACACAAGTTCTCATGTACCTCCAAGAAATATAGACTATCATCTACTATGGCTAGTACATAGCAGATAATGGTGAAGAACACATGGAGCCTCTCTTGGTAAAAGTAACACAAATGTAGACATTGGCTATATTGAATCTCCAATTTTACTCCATGAGTGATATGGCCAAAGCTTGGGCAAGCACCAAAGTTGTACTGCACCAGTATTTCTTTAGGCTAGATCATGTTAAGGAGGACTACAAGTTGCTTGATATGTTTGAGCAAGAGATAAGAATTTCGACTACTCATTTCAATGCAATGCTCAAGAATGGTTTCCCTTGTTTCACTAATGGTAGGGAAAATAATCTTTCAAAGGAAAACTTGGAAGAAACTTAGGTAGAATTTGTTGATGTAGCCTCTAAAATTGATGATTGTGAGGAGCCACTTACTGAATACAATGTGTTGCCACTGATGAGAAGGCTCATATGCATCGATTCTGGTTTACTGGAGCTTAGTCATTGGATTAATTACATTGATATGGGGTAGGTGGATATTTTTAGGTACCTGGTGGATTCTCTTAACAACCCAAAGATAATCGATACAGAAGCTTGGTCTAATGCTATTGTAGTGTATGAGGCTATAGTTATATTTATCTCTGAAAAATAAGCTACTAAAAAAGAGGTCAAGAAGCGAGATGTAAGAGAAATTAGCAAGTAGCCTGATGCACATGGTGGAGCTAAATCTTAATCCCAATGGATGAAGGCTTGGGGTCGATTGCATCCATGTGAGTTGGATACCCTGTAAGCCACCAAGAATGTTGATAGTTTTGCAACTTTGCTACATTATAGTTTTGTTGAATGATTGATTGTAAATTTTTAATGCATTTTATAATGAAGGCACTATAGTTTTAATGCATATAGTTTTGATGCATATTTAATTATATGTTTTGTTTTTTTATATAATAGCACATTACTGTAAATAACCTGGAAATCATCAATGCAAGGAAGAATTTTTTTTTAAATTATTAAGGAATGAAGGCACCAACAAATAATTGATTTTAAAGGGAGAAGCACTTTAAGGAGGAAGGGCAACAAATTTGGGTGCTTTCACCCCAAGAAGTTTCACCTCAAAAATATTAAGATCGTGTTTGAATTTCAAGAAGAGAGTGGAAAAGCATTTTTACCCCAATTGATGAAAAAGCATTTTTACCCCAATTGAGGGGTGAATATCTCTGTTGCCCCTCTTGGAGGTGAAACAAGTCTTAAAGAAGTAGATTCACCCGATGGGAAGGAACAAATATTTCAAGAGAAAAATAAAGGAGTAAGGCACTTTCACCCCAATTGAGGGGTGAAACCTCTTGTCGCCCCTCTTTGGAGCTAAAGTAATTTTAAGTGTTGGCCACATAAAATATAGATTAAAAGGTGCTATGTAAAAAATGTTAAAGGCATTTTCACCCCAACAGAGGGGAAAAACCCCTTGGCACCCCTCTTTGAGGTGAAACGTATTATAAAAGTATATATATAAAGCAACACCACGAGGGCCAAATATGATGAGGCCCAAGAATGCCTCATTATTGCACAATGTTTGAATAATTATTGCACAATGTTTGACTACCATATGATAGGTTAATTTTCCAAATAGTTGACTAGAATATACTATTTTTTAAGTGTTTGCATGATTTTATGTTAGGAATACTATATCTCTGTTTTTGACTATTTTCAGCATTTTATGACTGATTTTGCTTGATTAAGTAGCAAGTAATAACATGCATTTCAATTAACCAAATGTGGTATGCTGATATCCATTAACTTCTCAATGGTTTTTGAATGTTTTCCTACCATTAAATTTGTTTCAAATCCACATTGAAGCCAAAAGTTTAGGACTGTCATAAATCTGAAAATCTGAGAAAAACAACCATATAAAAATCAGCAAGCTGTCACTTTATAGGAACACCTTGAAGTTGTCAAGAAAAGCATGAGGATATGGATGGAATGAGTTCAGAAGGACTATATAAGACATCTGACCTATTTAGAAGCATTCCCACATGATCTAAATATGCAGCAACCGGGTATAATAGAGCAGGGACAATTGTGCAGCATTGTTGCACTATTTTAGCATGGTTACTTGGTGAATGAAGTGTATAAATTCAGTAGCAACTTGATGTACTCCTCATGTTGATACTTGAATAATTTTTCCATGTTCTAATTTGTTTGAATTTGCAAGAAATGCCAATATTTTACAACTGTGCAGCTGAACTGGAAAATGCAGTAATTTACCATGTAAATTCCAGCAAGCTACAAATGAATGGCAAGGAATGGAATTCACACATGGAGAGGAATGAAGGCTATTGCAATATGATATTGAGGGATAATACACCTGAGAAATGTAGCCAAAACCATTTGGAGTCAACACAGTTGGTCATTCTAAAGATCTTCGAAATGAACACAGTGTCTTCGAAATGAACAGATATCTTCAGAATGAGAAAACATAGTCTTCGGAATGAACAAATATCTTCGGAATGAGAAAACATAGTGTCTTCGAAATGAGTAGATATTCGGAATGAGAATTGCATTATCTTCGAAATGAGCGGATCTTCGGAATGAGAATTGCATTATCTTCAGAATGAGAATTGCATTATCTTCGAAATGAGCCACTTATCTTCGGAATGAAAATAGAATGTGCTTTTTGACTTGTTGACTGACTTTTGACGGTGGAAAAATGGAAATAATGTTGAGAAGGTTAAGGGAAAATATCTCTAATATGATTTTGCCGTCCTTGTCGTCCAAATTCACCATTTATGGAAAAGATCAATTTTGATCCTCTTCTAGGATTAACACAGAAATAACTGCAACATAATAGGAAGTTGTTTGCAAAGATAGAAATGGAATATTATGAAGTGGAGAAATATGTGTGAGATATTTCTAGACTCCTCCCACGTACTTCCACCACTGAAGATGCTTTCTAAGGGCCAATGACTACTACTGCAACACAAACTATCCAGATTTATATTTATTTCAGATCCAGAATTATTGGCAAATGATTGTAAAA
The DNA here is from genome assembly GCA_028583015.1 of Wollemia nobilis. Classification (NCBI taxonomy): domain Eukaryota; kingdom Viridiplantae; phylum Streptophyta; class Pinopsida; order Araucariales; family Araucariaceae; genus Wollemia; species Wollemia nobilis. The sequence continues at coordinate 30,801,873 of JAQPPZ010016892.1, read as the reverse complement.
TAGCACATAGGCTGATTTGAGCATGGGATATATTGTAAATATTTATATAAATAACACAGCTCCCTCCTTGGTTGAGCCAGTTAGGAATTAGAATATAGGAGAGTTTTCAGTAGCAGCAATTAGGACTGTACAGTGATTTTCTGTAATAGTTTTTAGCATGTTTTTTCATCAATAAAAGTGTAGTATTTTATCATTTTATGTGTAGAGTGTTAATTAGTTAAGGAGTGTTTTTCACCTCCTTCTAGATCAGGAAGTATGGGCCCACTTTCAGATCTAGAAGGAGGGATTTTATGGCAGGTTTTAATCTGTAATTTTGCTGATAGCAGAATTAATAGATTGCTTGCCAGATTTCATTTTCTTATTTTTATTTTGTATTATGTGATTTATGTTTTCTATTATGTTTTTGTACAACATTTGTGTGTATGTCAGATAACAAATTATATTACACATTTTTCCTTTGCTTTCCATGTTTTCTCTGCTTTAGCAACTTTCTATTTTTAACATATTTCATTTTGCTGTCAATTCCTGTAGCAGAAGCTTGACAACCTTTTGTGGCAGGGCATTGACAGGTGTTTTAGAATAAGTTTCAATTTAGCAATTTCAATTCTGCAAGAGTAATTAGATTTCAATTCTGCAAAAGTAGATTAGATTTCAATTTAGTAATTTCAATTCTGCAAGAGTAATTAGATTTCAATTCTGCAAAAGTAGATTAGATTTCAATTTAGCAATTTCAATTCATGCAATTGTAGTTAATTGTTAAATTTTGTAATTTAGATTTAGTTTTCAATTCTTGTAATTTATTTCAGTTTCTATTCTTCAGACTAGGTTTAGTGTGACACCAAAAGGCTAAACCAAAATTTGCTTCACCAATAAATGCTTGAAATCTGAATGCTTGAATTGTACTCTGCCCTAGCCTTCTATCGTAGACAACCTTGGACACCACCCCAGATTGATAAATAATTGAGATTAAATGATGATACTCAATGACACTCATCATTTTGGCATCGTTGCTGGGGAACATGGTGTTGTTAAAGGGTAAAAGCAGTCAAATAATTATTATTATGCTAAGTTATGAAGTTCAACGTTAAATCTGAATGTAATAGTTGGTATAAATAATAATTATTGATAGTTGCATTTCAGTCCATTTAGAAAACAAGCAACCACCACCTTCAACCCAACCTAGACAGGCAACCCCTGTCTATGTAAGCTAAATCTATTAAAAAAAAAAATCACAAAAATTTTTGCACAATAAAAATAGGAGTTTACAACTTAATGATGATCCTAGAGTTTTCCATTATTACTTAAAGATTTTTAGGATTTTACCGCGCTAAACCGCAACCTAACAATTCTTAGCCTACACAAACAATAGTTGATCTCATTAGAGGTGATCCTACCTGACAAGTAGTTGATCTGCTAAAGTTGTACACTTCTTGTCTTATTGTGAAAACCAAAAATATTTTTTTTAGCCCAACCTATGATCAGTCTGAATAATACAGGATAGGCAACCCCCGTCTATGTAGTCGAATCGGTATAAAAAAAAAAAACACTGCAAGAAATGTTATTGACTGCAGCAACATCCAACTGTGCTCAAACAAGAACTTACCTGAGCTTGAAGAGACAAAAATCAATGGAGATATATAGAAAAATTTTAGTCCAAACACATAGAAATTAGCCTTGGATAAAAGAGAAAAACTAAAAAAACTACACAGAAAATTTACTTCCATTGAACTCCTTAGTAAGAAATTACAAAGGGGTAAATTCTGTCCTCCTAGGAATGAAACAAATTGAAGTGCAGCCAAGAAAATACTTAAACATTATTAGCTGGCTGAATTATAAACAAAAAGCAAAATTGTTGCTATTTTGAAACAATATTTCAATCCTTTTACATAGAATTACAAAGGTATATCAAGATTTTATCTTGATGTAAGCACTTAACATCTTTTGGGAATTGGTATTTAATTGTTTCAAGAATAGATTGACAAGATTTTGTAGACTAGAAGGCATGGACAACACTTGATTGAAGAAGTTTTCAGATATGGAGCAGTGCTTCTTTCTCCCATTGGTAATTCATAGAGGATGTTAGTGGTGAATGGACATTGCCTTCGGGTATACCATGCACCATTAACTAAGAAGGAGTTTTTGAAGGAGATTCCGTTGGATGTACACATAATGGAAGATAATTTCTCTTCAATATCAAATTTAGAGTGATGATAAAAAGTCTAAAAAAAAGAAGAAAAATATATATATACAAGAAAAGCAAAAAGAAGAATAGTCTTGTTTGTGAACTTCCTTCTTGGGTACAAGCAAGACAAGAAAAATTGAAAAAAAAAAGAAGAATAGTCTTGTTTGTGAACTTCCTTCTTGGGTACAAGCAAGACAAGAAAAATTGAAAAAAAAAAAAAGAATAAAGAGAGAAAATTTTTTGTAGCAAAGGCGTGTCCACAAAATAGGGATACATGAGGACAAGCATCAATTTTAGCAATAAAGAGGAACAATGGAGCCAATACTTCATTTCCAACAATAAGGAGGCAATGATGATGTAAGAAGATTCTTACTGCTCATCTAGTAAGGAAGGTTGCATTAATGTTATAGGTTTCAACAGAAAGAGATGGTGTTTTCATACAACAATTGACATGTTTTTGCAAAATAAGGATTAGTCTTATCCAAATAAGAGTGAGAGATGTTCTCTCTGATTGAAGCACTTGAAAAAAAAAATGGACAGAAGCTAGTTGAAAACCAAAAATGTTAGCCTCTTCTGATGAAAAAAATGAAAAAAAGAGATGAAAAAAAATGAAAAAAACAATGATGAAAATAAAAATAAAAAAATGAATAATTCAGTAGTGAAAACCTTCTTGGAGGCGCTATTGAGTTGGCGTGCATGAAAACTGATTTTTCGGCATGCATTGCCTTGTTGATCTACCCATCATTGTTCCACCATTGTACAAATCTCATACTGCACATGTGTTATGTTTGTTTATGTTTTCAGATAGCCTACTAAAAATCATCAAAAGCAGCTTGTAAGGTGCATGACCAATTTTCAGGACAGTAAGGTATGTGTTTCTTGCATATAATTCATAGTAAACATTTAGCATTTAGTGTATGATAGTCGGTATTTGACATAAACTATTCATACAATAGTGACAAGTTGAAAAAAGAACATGTTCAAGATGTCAAGAAACACCCCCTTATGCCCTTAATTGCATGGAAATTCCAAAACTGTGCAAAAACCTGATTTTGGGACAGACATAGCAGCAATTCTATTTCAATTTATAGGGCAAATTTTAGAAGGAGAATTGCAAGTTTATATCTCACAATTTTCTGATAAATTGAAGGAGGATAATCAAAAAAATGCACCTGAAGGTTGTATTTTAGTACTACTGAAATAAAACACCAACATACAAAACAAAGAATAGCATCTAAAAAAAAGGATGAAGAAGGGATTTTTGATGTTATGGAAGGCTTATACACTTTAGAGATGGACCCACAATAGAATCTGTAGCTAACTTTTGCATAGGAGGTCATTTTTGTATTTTTTGAAGATCTTCAAAATGAGAAATGCAGTCTCTTCGGAATGAACAAACATCTTCGAAATGAGAAATGCAGTCTCTTCGGAATGAGCAGACATCTTCGGAATGAGAAATGCAGTATCTTCGAAATGAGCAGAAACTATACCAGAATTGCTGAAAATGCTACAAAATAGCAAAAAGAGTAGGGTACATCAAATATTGAGGTTTATAAGGATCTACCACAAGTAAGTACATCTCTCAAGAATTTCAAATCAAATATTTTATCAATTTTGTTCAAAAGGTGCAAACAACAAAAATAAGCATTCAGGCTGAAATGTTGTTAAGAACAGAAAATTCCATCAGTAGTAGTGCATCTGCAAAATACGATTCCACAATAAGACTATTGCAAGATGAATCATATGATATCAAGCCTTTAAGAGGTACCTTGTAGCACTAAAACTTGTAGAAAAATAGAAAAAAATTCATACATGTGCTTAATTGCAAAATACTTGATATAGTGCAGCAAGGAGGAATTTCTCAGTTAGTAGGTAGCAAAGGATGTTGTTCACAAGAATAAAACCTGCATATTACTATGGCCTACTAAGATGCATGAGAGCATGGATCAGTTCAAGTTGGGGGGGATGATGAGGCCCAAGAATGCCTCATTATTGCACAATGTTTGAATCATTATTGCATAATGTTTGACTACCATATGATAGGTTAATTGCCAAATAATTGACTAGAATATACTATTTGTTAAGTGTTTGCACGATTTTATGTTAGGAATACTATATCTCTGTTTTTTACTATTTTCAGCATTTTATGACTGATTTTTCTTGACTAAGTAGCAAGTAATAACATGCATTTCAATTAACCAAATGTGGTATGCTGATATCCATTAACTTCTCAATGGTTTTTGAATGTTTTTGTACCCTTAAATTTGTTTCAAATCCACATTGAAGCCAAAAGTTTAGGACTGTCATAAATTTGAAAATCTGAGAAAAACAACCATATAAAAATCAGCAAGCTGTCACTTTATAGGAACACATTGAAGTTGTCAAGAAAAGCATGAGGATATGGATGGAATGAGTTCAGAAGGACTACATAAGACATATGACCTATTTAGAAGCATTCCCACATGATCTAAATAGGCAGCAACAGGGTATAACAAAGCAGAGACAATTGTGTAGCATTGTTGCACTATTTCAGCATGGTTACTTGGTGAATGAAGTGTATAAATTTAGTAGCAACTTGATGTACTCCTTCATGTTGATACTTGAATAATTTTTCCATGTTCTAATTTGTTTGAATTTGCAATAAATGCCAATATTTTACAACTGTGCAGCAGAACTAGAAAATGCAGTAATTTACCATGTAAATTCTAGCAAGCTACAAATGAATGGCAAGGCATGGAATTCACACATGGAGAGGAATGAAGACTATTGCAAATTGGTATCAGAGCAAGGTTCCTTCAAAAAGTTTGACAGCTTGAAGGAAGATCTTACAAGAACACAAATGGCAAGGAAAGGCAAAAGCAAAACCATAAGACACAAGAAGAAGAAATCTCACAAGGGCACAAAAGAAAATGAAGATGATCTCAATGTTGCTGCTTTGGGAATGAAAATAGATTCAAGAGATGAATCAAACAGTGGAGAACAAGCCAGATTAATAAAGTTTTGCACCAGATGTGGGAAGAACGGTCACTTTGCAGCTGATTGCTCACAAGGTAGAGAATGTTTTGTTTGTGGTCAACTCGGTCATAATGAACGTCAGTGCCATGGGTTTAGTAGCAGTGAAGATGAAGATGATCCGTTCAAAATTGGTAAAGAAACAGATTCAGAACAAGAGTGTGATGAAGAAGGAAGTGATGCAGAAACAAATTGGGAACAAAAACTGATTTCAGACCTGAATAAAAAGGTTGAGGATGCAGAAGATATAATCACTAGCTTGAAAGTCCAAGCAGAAGATTACAAGAAAATTTATGAAGATCTCGAAATACAATCTTCTAGGAAAATAGAGTATTGCAGCAAGCTAGAAAAAGAAATTGACAGTTTAAGAATGCAGACAGAAGAAATGAGTAATAAAGTTGGTATATACAGCAAACATGAAGAGGAATCTAACAAAGTTGTTAACAATCTGGAGCTAAAAATAGAAGAGTTCAAAAAGAGTGAAGAAACTCTCAGGTATCAAATCAATGAGAAAGAGACTGTTTGTCGCAAACAAAAAGAAGAGATTGTTTCATTGAAGAAACAACTAGAAGAGGCCAATACAACTCTTAAAATCAAAGATGAGCACAACAATCAAGAAAAGAAGAGCGTCTACCTTGACAAAGCAAGTAAGTGTTTTAGTAGTGATAGTGAAAGTTCTTCAGGTGATTATAAAAATGAGATTTTGTTCATATCAAAAAGGGAGGAAGAACCGAAATGTCTTAGATATGGAAAGTGTTGGCACCTTGAGGATAATTGCAAAAATAATGATTTGGTTGCTAGTTTGTATGAGGATGCTTCAAAAAGTGATAAGGAAGATGCATGTATGGTTTTTGAAAAAGGTAGCACCTCTAGTGATAAGAAATCTGAAAAAGGCCTTGATAATTCAAAGTGCAATCAAATAGAGGATCTTGAATGTGAACTTACTAATGCTCTTAGTGTCTTGAAAAAGGAAAGAAAGAAGAATGTTGAACTCAAGAATGAGTTAGAATCTAAGGCACTTGAGTATAGTGAATTAGATCAGAAAATGGCTTCATTGAAAGAGGAAAATAAAGAGTACAAGGATAAGCTGTACAAGTTTCAAGATAGCTCCAAAAGGGTTAAGTCTCTCATCCAAAGTCAAAGAAATCCAACAGATAAAACAGGTCTTGGTTTTGTTAAGCCTCACAAGGAACAAGTTGGAGAGTCTAGTAAGAGACTCCAAAAGGAAGAGAGTTCTGATGAGAAAAGTATTTCAGATCATGAGTCCTTGAAAAATAGATGCACAGAAATAGAAAACACAATTCGAAATGAGAAGAAAAGGTTTTCAGAACCTAAGAGGTCAAACAATGGAAAGTTTCAAGGTAGATGTTTTGCGTGTCACAGATTTGGCCACATGGCTGTACATTGCATGGCTCAAGTGAAGAAGGTAAATAACAGTTTTAGAAGTAGTAATTTATTTCATGGGTATTGCTACTCTTGCAATCAGTTTGGGCATAAGGCAGTTTGTTGCAAGGCAAATAACAGGAACTGGGTTAGTCAGAACAGGCTTGGTCAAAACAGGTTTGGTCAGAACTTGTGGATTCAAAGAATAGGTATGCCTAAAAGAAATAACATTGTTACTTGCTATAAGTGCAACAATGAAGGTCACACAGTCAGACAGTGTAGAGTTGAAATTCCAGGATACAGGAACAGGAACAGTGGCATGATCAGGTCCAAGGATCAGAACAATGACAGGAACAAGAATATGGACAAAGAGTTCAAGAGAAGACTCGGCAAGGAAGTTATAGACGCTGATGATGATCAGTGCCTAATGGGAGTTTTACTCCCACCCCAGAATTAATCACCTCATCAGGAGGTGGGGGAGGGACTAAGCTAAGAGGCTCATTCTTAGTTCTGAGGCCCAAAGGTGGCCCTTTGCCATTGATGACAAAGGGGGAGAAATATGAGTCAGGGGGAGCAAAACTTCAAAGAGAGTGATTTCAGTTTTGGCTCTTGAAGATGTGTTTTTAGTAAATTTTTGCCATCAATGACAAAGGGGGAGATTGTTGGCAATTTTGGGTACCTTGGGTACATTGCCTTTGCTCAAGTGTTTGATGTTGTCATTGATGTCAAGAAGCGGAAGGGTTTTTGTGAAAACCAAGGCAGTCAAAATAAAAGGTTTTATTTAAAACCATGGACAACAGATTTGAAATGGGTTTTTCTTAAAACCCTAGTTGGCTCTTCGTTTCGTTGAAAAAGGTGCCCCGATGATGAAGATATTTAATTTTAAATATTTAGTTTAAATTTTATTTAAAATTTAAATTAATATTTTAAAATTAAATTAAAGTTTTTTTCCCGTCGTGTTTGGAATTGCCGACGTGTTTAGTAATGCATCGTAGTGCTTATAAAAGGGAGCAATGGAACTCTTTAATGTAATAGTGAACAATTCGATATTGATCGGCGAGCATTTCTTGATTTCATTTTCAAAGCTCCGATGCCAGCGAGAGGAGTTTATGCTTTTAGGAAATCGATCGAACGAGGCGACACAGGTGATATTTCAAAGAAGGAAACAGTTCGTGTTGTGCGCAGCGGACGCCTGTGGTCACAGGTGTGGTGGTGAAGTAATAAATGGTGAGCTTCCGATCGACGCATTTCATCGAAGATACAAAACTTTATTAAAAAGATATCTGCGTGCTTAAAAATCCTTGTATACTCGATTATTTACCGAAGACAGAAGATAACCAAATGACGCGAAAAAATTGAGGATATCAACTACCTCGTTCACGAGATTGGAGCGAATGAAAATTAATGACGTGACAATATTTTCTTGAAACCTTTGGTGAAAGAACCCTCTGAAAATAACGTCGAATAGCATGGAGGGAGTCATGGTATATTGCAAATAGCGATAAGCAGGGTCTCAAAATCGATCAAGTCGTTGGAGAGAAATCACCGTCGAGAAACATTGAGAGCGAATCACAGGCAGAGCTGAGTTTGAGCGGCAGCAAACGATGACTGCATGTTCGAAGTAGGTCTGAGCACATTTTTTGAGGGTTTGGATTCAGCGCCAATGTGAGAAGGTGACTAGCCTATGTGGCGCTCGTTTGTTCGTTGAGAGCGTGTGACCATTGAAGCAATGCGGGTCGTCCACAACGCATAAGCCAGAATCAATATTAAAGTAAGCCTTTTATATGGTGTATTCGGGGAGCTATAAGGCTTGCATTATTATAGGAGTTATAAGGTCTCAGGAGGTCTTATGTTAGTGTGAAGAGATATAGGAGCTTGCGTGTGATTGAGACACGTGGTTGAGGTTAAATCTTCCTCAAACAAGAGGTAAGGGCACATTATCCTTAAGAGTAATGTTGATTATCTACTAACCCTTGTGAAGATTGGCAAAAGAATGTTGTGATGGTGGCAGATTTCCAAAGGGGTTCCTTCACTTCAATAAGGTATGGGCACATTCTTCTTATGAGTATGAGTGGTGTATGTTATTCCTGAAATAATATTGGAGTGAAAAGGTTTTCAACAAGGTTTCCTTTGGTTGAGTGTAAATCCTATTTTCTGGTTTGTTGAAGACTACTTATGCATTGTTATCATTGATAAGAGTTTTGATGAATGCATAATTCTGGTTTGGGGTAGTGGAAGCTTTGTGCACTAGAGTTCATGTTTGTAAGTCTTGTTACTTGCATTGAGATGGTGAAACCTTTAGTTGGCTGTTTTGATATTGATGGATGAGTTGCTTCCATAGAGTTTGTTTGATCAAGTTATTGCTTCTACTTGATTCATGATATTGGGCTTACTCCATTGAGTTGATTTGAACAAGTTATTCATTGCATTTGGTGATATTGTGTTGGTGGCTATTTTGTTCAAATATCCTTGGAGGGAAAAGGATTTCTACTTGTTTCCTTTTCTAGTGATGATTGGTTGAATGCTTCAAGGTTGATGTTGAGTTGAATATTGTTGGTTAAACCTTGTCTATGAGCATTGTTGTTGAAAGCCCAAATTGGTTGAGAAAAGATATTGGTTTTGGAAAGAACATGAGTATCATTGTTATATGAGATATTGCATGGTTGGCAATTGTTGGGTTGTGTTTCATGTTCTTGAGAAAAACATACTACATCTATCTTATTCTTTTGAGATTTAAAATTGAGTTGAGAGTGAGATTGGGAGTTAAGTATAGAACATATTGAGTCTCTAACAATTCTCTTTATGCTTCTATGAGGTTGATGAATCATATTGAGTCTCTAACAATTCTCTCTATGCTTCTATGAGGTGGATGAATCACATTGGGTCTCTAACCATTCTCTTTGTGGGTTCATGTCAAGCAAGTGTTTCTTGTTAATCTTGTGAGCAGGTTTTGGACAGGTTCCATTGGGGACTTGTGAGCAGATTTGGACAGGTCCTATCAGAGGACTTGTGAAGCTGAGTTTGATAGTTCTATCAGAGAACTTGAGGATAGAGGTCTCCAGCCAGAGCAGGGAAGACAGGTGTCTTCTGTGGATAGAGTTTCATTTGCTAAGGGCAGCGGAGGCAGAGGTCATCTTGAGGATCACCAGCCAGAGCAGAGCTAGGAGATTGGTGTCTCCTGTGGGTTGGTGCCCATGAACTTGAACTAGGGGATTGGTGTCTCCTGTGGGTCGGTGCCCACGAACTTGAGATTAGGGGATTGGTGTCTCCTTTGGGTTGGTGCCCATAAAAATTGTAATTGGGAAGGTTTCCCAAAGAAATTTGAGATATCTTTTAGAGAAAAGTTTTGTGGACGTAGCCCAGGATTTCTGGGTGAACCACGTTAAAATTGGTGTCTCTTTGTGGATGATCTTGTGCATTATTTTGATATTGCTTTGGATATATTACTTTTCTATTTTGAAGTATAAAGGAAAAGTAAAAAGAGGTCTTATAATGTTCGCATCCCCCTCTCAGTATAAGCTTCTGTTCAACAATATGATCCTGAGGGCTAATACACCTGAGAAATGCAGCCAAAACCATTTGGAGTCAACATAGTTGGTCATTCTAAAGATCTTCAAAATGAACACAGTGTCTTCGGAATGAACAGATATCTTCGGAATGAGAAAACATAGTGTCTTCGAAATGAACAGATATCTTTAGAATGAGAAAACACAGTGTCTTCAAAATGAGCAGATCTTCGGAATGAGAATTGCATTATCTTCGAAATGAGAATTGCATTATCTTCGAAATGAGCCACTTATCTTCGGAATGAAAATAGAATGTGCTTTTTGAATTGTTGACTGATTTTTGATGGTGGAAAAAGGGAAAGAAGGTTGAGAAGGTTAAGGGAAAATATATCCAATATGATTTTTCCATCCTTGCCATCCAAAGCCACCATTTATGGAAAAGATCAATTTTGATCTTCTTCTAGGATTAACACAGAAATAACTGTAGCATAATAGGAAGTTGTTTGCAAAGATAGAAATGGAATATTATGAAGTGAAGAAATATGTGTGAGATATTTTTGGACTCCTCCCACATACTTCCACCACTGAATATGCTTTCTAAGGGACTGCAACACAAACTGTCCAGATTTATATTTATTTCAGATCCAGAATTATTGGCAAATGACTGTAAAATAACACATAGGTTGATTTGAGCATGGGATATATTGTAAATATTTATATAAATAACATAGCTCCCTCCTTGGTTGAGCCAGTTAGGAATTAGAATAGAGGAGAGTTTTCAGTAGCAGCAATTAGGACTGTATAGTGATTTTCTATAACAGTTTTTAGCATGTTTTGTCATCAATAAAAGTGTAGTATTTTATCATTTTATGTGTTGAGTGTTAATTAGTTGAGTGTTTTTCACCTCCTTCTAGATCAGGAAGTATGGGCCCACTTTCAGATCTAGAAGGAGGGATTTTATGGTAGGTTTTAATCTATAATTTTGCTACAATGAGAATTAATAGATTGCTTGCCAGATTTCATTTTCTTATTTTTATTTTGTATTATGTGATTTATGTTTTCTATTATGTTTTTGTACAACATTTGTGTGTATGTCAGCTGGCAAATTATATTACGCATTTTTCCTTTGCTTTCCATGTTTTCTCTGCTTTAGCAACTTTCCATTTTCAGCATATTTCATTTTGCTGTCAATTCCTGTAGCAGAAGCTTGACGACCTTTTGTGGCAGGGCATTGACAGGTGTTTTAGAATAAGTTTCAATTTAGCATTTTCAATTCTGCAAGAGTAATTAGATTTCAATTCTACAAAAGTATATTATATTTCAATTTAGCAATTTCAATTCTATAAGAGTAATTAGATTTCAATTCTGCAAAAGTAGATTAGATTTCAATTTAGCAATTTCAATTCATTCAATTGTAGTTAATTGTTAAATTCTGCAATTTAGATTTAGTTTTCAATTCTTGTAATTTATTTCAGTTTCCATTCTTCAGACTAGGTTTAGTGTGACACCAAAAGGCTAAACCAAAATTTGCTTCACCAATAAATGCTTGAAATCTGAATGCTTGAATTGTACTATGCCCTAGCCTTCTATCGTAGACAGCCTTGGACACCACCCCGGATTGATAAATCATTGAGATTAAATGATGAGACTCAACGACACTCATCAAAATGCCCACGAATCGAAGTAAATTTTTAAAAGGTGCTTTCACCCCAAGAGAGAGGTAAAAGTCTTTGTCACCTCTCTTTGGGGTAAAAACATAACATAAAATAAAATTTATGAGCTAGGCGCTAAAGTATGAGCACAAAAAATAAGAGGTGCTTTCACCCCAAGTGAGGGGCGAAACTCTCTATCGCCCCTCCTTGGGGTGAAACATATCTGAAGAAGGTTTTAAAACATGGTGGGCCCAACATGGGTAATTCAAGGTAGCGCTTTCACCCCAAGTGAGGGGTGAAGCTTATTTTTGCCCCTCCTTGGGGTGAAAGAGTATTTCCAAGATTTTGAAGGCCAAAAATGAGGTTGACATTGTAAAGGCCCCGTTTTAATACAATTGATGATTTTGTCCATGACTGAGTAAAAGTAAAATATGGCGCCTGGTGTAAGTTTGAAGTGCAATAAATTAAAGTTACCTCTATGGAGAGGCACCATGTAGTTTTACCTTTCCAAGGGGTAAATGGAGTTTGAAGGTTTAATTTTGGGCAAAAGTCATTGCACAACACTCCATGTCAAATTAGCAAATGATGTCATCCTATTTCGATGCAATAGCAAAAAAGATAGTTATAAGGAGAAAATTGAAGGGTGAAATTGCTCAAATATCAAGCCTAGCTATGATGTCACTCGTTGCTACCCCGAAAAGGCTATTTTACCCCATATTTGGGTGAAATCAATTCTTCGATAGAAATATAACTTCTAAAGGCATGATTTTATTAATTTTCTAGGAAAAGGGCAAGGAGGGGTAGCATTTAATTCCTAGGGCAATGCAATGCAAGCACTTTTAGAATGTCCACTTCAATATTGAGAGATCAGAGGTTATTCTTGCTCATTTCCAATGTACTTACTATCAACCTTTCCAATTTTCAAAGTATATTTAATGCTCGATGGACTTTTCTAGTGAAAGTGAATTTTCGAGGCACAAGGTGAAGAAAATTCATGCCTAGTTATCAAGTGATTTTGTTGCATCGCGGTGCACCGATGTCTAAGGTTTCTTCAAGAATTTACTCTTGTTGATTTATTTGTGCGATTCTCCCATAAAATCCAGATCATGGTTTTCTTGCAGAATATTTTGACTGAAATGCCACTAATGTCGAGGAGAAAAATATGCATGCTGGTTTTTGATCTACCAATATTTTGTTGTATATGCATTAAATTATAGAGGTGAAATTCCTTTATAAAATACTAATTATTTTTCATTGTGAAGGATGGAAGGATGGAAACTCTACAAAAAAATACTCCAATTTTTTTGCATTAATAAAAAAAATTCAGTTTTTGGTTCTTCAAATGATTCCACACTTTATAGTTTTCTGTGTGTGAATTCTAAAGGGTTTTAATCCCATTATTTACTGTGAGTGAATTTTTCTTATGAATTTAGTCTTTGCTTGTGTGGGAGTGAATACTAAAATGCACTCTGAGGGTTATTTTATTGTATAATTAAAATTTTTTGTGCTTGTGTTTTCTATTGAATGTTGCTAATTGCTTGGTGGAAATTCGATCGTTAGTCTATCCCCATCCTATTCTACTGGTTTATAGATATATTTCCCATTTATTTCTATCATTTCCCATTTATTTCTTGTTTATCTAATCTTATACCCAATGCAGGATTATTAAGGGAGCCAACTCTTTCTACAGATTTACCTAGAGGACATTTGTTTCCTCTGGCATTTCAATGTTGTCTAGGTCTAGGGCACACAAGGCATAGATCTTGTTACTAGGTAGATTCGTAACCAAAAAGCACCAACACAAAGCAACGAGGATGACCTTGAATACATCATGGTGCCCATAACTAGTAGCAATGACACCAAGATATAGGAGTTCAAATAGTGTGTAAATTAAGTCAACAAAAATAAATGCAAATAAAAAAGAATAATAAACATCAAACAAGGAAAACACAACACAACTCTAAGAAATAGAATAAAGTAAGATTGATAGACCTAAGTTGTGAAGGAACCAATATCATCACTCAAAGTGGCAATCATGGTCAACAAAATAAAAACATAATAAAATATAAGAAGACAATTATGAATATATAGGACTAATGTAGATACAGACTCAAAAGGTAAAGTAATCAAAATACAAAATCTAGAAAAAAAAATCAATAAAAAATCCAAAAAAATACAAAGACTACAATAAATATAAAAGAGGTACACATAAAATCATTTAACATGCATGGTATTTTTCTATTCTTCCAACTCAACTACATCCATTGATTGTAATTCCATTTATATAGACACATAAATATCTTTCGAAGTATATAGACCAAGCTATTTTTTTATGAACTTGACCTTGTGCATTTTACATACATGATCAATATTGAACACAAGGTCCATGAAATTAAAATCATGATGACAAAATTTCTTATTATACTTGTTGAAAATATTATTCTTGTAGGTTTTATTGTGCTTAATAGGATGAATGTGCCTCTCATCAAGACTAGTGAGTTTGATAAGTTTCTCAAGAGGATGAAGGTACTACTCTTGATAATATTCATCATGACTCAAAAAATTATTTAAAGAAATATGTAAGGAATGCAATTTAACCTCAAGTGGAAAAACAACTTTAATGCCAAAAAACAAACAAAAGGGCTTAACCCTATGGATATAACTTTAAGTGCTAGTCTTTCTTTAATTCCCTATATTTTTCAAAATATTAATCAAAAATTTATTGTTCTATTTAGCTTCATCATTCTCTTATGGATAAATAGGAGTAATAATTATTGCTTACATTTTGAGCAACTAATATTGTAAGTTGTGCTCCATTCTTTGTACATGTATGATTCGGGATATTTATATTTATTAGTGAATGTTAGTTGATATGTTATAAGCCTTGATATACATATTAGTTTGTTCAAATTATTATGTTTACATCATTACCTTTTTTTTGTTGGATAATAAAGGGTTGTACTCAGGTCCCCCACCCTTGAAAAATTAAAAATATCTTCTTTAGAGCTTGAGATTTTACAAATAGATACACTTATCATCTCAATTGAGATGCTATATCTATAAATCTACATCATTTTACATAAAATGTTTGAATTCTAGATTTTCATTTTTTGGATCTTGTCAATTTTCTATATGAACACAAATATTCTAGAATTTAACTTCCTTCTTGAAATTTTTCTATAGCAACCTTCACAATACCAAAATTTCACCTCTACTATATATGCCTTGCATCTTAGTAGAGAAATATTTCCAAAACATTGCATTATCATAGTCTACTTTATCAAATCTGGATTGCTAGTTTCCTTCCTAAAAAACAAGTGCAACCACAAAAATGATAATAAATAGTCTATATTAAAACATAAAACTATTATAAAATAAAGTAGATATTACCAATGGAAAATATTAAATTAAAACTTAATCATCTATTGATTCAGGCAATCAATATTTTCTTGTCAGCTTCAACTAAACTTACAACTTCCTCTAACCATTGAAAGGATAATTTAACTTCATGATCCTCAATGAAAACCCATCTATTGGCTAGCCTATCCACACAATTGTTATCTTACCTTAATGTATGTGTAAACCTGATTTATTCAAACTCTTTAACAAGATCTTGAATTTCCATAATTATCTCTCATAAGTTCCATAAAACCTTTATTTTTCTCAAAATTACATTTATTACTATGAGAGTCACCTTTCATCCATACTCTATTCCATTTCCTTTGTTTGCATATTTTAAACCTTCTAAAGCCACCCAATATTCAACTTCATTATTTGTCATAAATCCACTATTGAAAGTGTAATGAGACAAAATCTCACCTCTATTATTTCTAATTATTCCTCCTCCTATTGGTCTTGTATTTCCTTTAGATGCTCCATAAAAATTCAATATAACCCACACCACATCTGGTGGTTTCCACCTTATATTATTTGCCTTCTTTTTGCTTCTCTTGTACCCAACATCATAATTCCATTTAATGAATTGAATCCATCTATCAAGACTCTATATTTCCAGATTAGGGACTAGGTGAGTTGATAAGTTGGTTTAGACACCTTTATTGATAAACATATCTTCCTTTTCATTACCTCTAAATTTTTTTCCTTTCCTTTAAATATTATTCTATTCCTTTCTAGCCATACAGTCCAAAGTATTGTATCTTTTGATATATCCCATATTGTCTGTAAAGACTCACTTTTATATGTACTCTATCATTACTTTAACCAATCTTCATTTTCTCTATTCATCATCATGCATTTACCAAACATATTAAGAATCCATTGCCATAGATTCTAAACTATTGAGCAATATTCCAAGAGATGATTTATACTCTCCTCCATTTTTACAAAAAAATACATTAAGAGGGGTCATGAAAACCCCTCTTTCATAAGGTTATCCTTGGATAAAATTCTTCTATGACCTACTAGCCAAACAAAAATTTTAACTTTAGGAATGCTTGGGCTAACCCAAATATCTCTCCATATTCTAGTGATATTATTTTTCTGTTGTTGTACAATATATCTACTTCTTGTTGTGTATTCTTCTGAGCTATTCAAATACCAAATCAATTTATCATTGGATCCCCTCAGAATAATCATAGTTTTTATATTTCTACTCAAATGTATCCTAGCATTAATGTCTTGTATACTCATAAAAAAATATTATTTCCATTTGTATCTTCCTTCCTGATATTTGTACAAAATGTTTGAAACCCTATCACCATATTTGTCTTGAAGCAATCCCATCCAAGGTTTCAAAATTGAATTTAAATTGAGTGGTTTTTTATCACACTAAGTATCCATCCAAATAGATTTTTTTTCTCCAATTCCCACCATCCATCTTAAACCTTTAATCATAAGACCAATATATTTTTTAAACCATTCTAAATATTAGAACCATTTGGTAGAGAGAAAGTAGTAAATATTAAACTTGGGTTATTAAGATCAACATACTTACTTAGAAGAGTTCTTGCCCATTGTATTTGAATCTCTTTGTACATTCTCTAGATAAATTTTCCCCTAAGAGCTAAGTTTACATCTATAAGAACTCTTAAACCAAGACATCCCCTAGTTTTATCATTACACATGTTAATCCATTTTACCAAAGAAAATTTCCTTTTATCATGTAAACCTGACCATACAAAGGATCACATAATTTTTTTTTTTTGGTAAATTAATTTATATTATTTCAAAAAGGGCATTTGAAAGGTGCCCTATCACCTTTTACATCAAGAAACCAAGAGGAACGCAATAGAGATAAACGAGTCCTCTTCAACAAAACAAAACCCGAAAAAAATGAAATACTAAGAACAAAAATTCTAAAATCCATCACAATCCTTCGGCACAAGGGAATGTAAAGGAACACCACAAAAAAAGAGAAATGCAAAGGTGAGCTGGAACAAAACATCTTGCACACTAACAGACCAGAGGAAGAGCAATGCAATCAAGAGAAAAACTAGTAGCAAGCCATGGATGTTGTCAAGGAAGGGCATCGGGTTGCATAAGGTTGTGAACATCAATTTCTAGAACATTGTCCTTCACTTCCTCCTTCAGTGTTTCTTTATCCTTTGAAGTTTCCTTCAGATTTTACAGGAAAGCATCTTGAGAAATTTTGACTACATCATCTTCATTAGCACCCCATTTTACATCGAAATGGTGTTCAGTAGTAGAGATTATGGAGGAACCATTGAAATTTTCATAGAAGAAAAAAAGGCTAAGATTATGCCTTTGTTCCTTAAGGCTAGCAATGGCCTTACCAATGTTGATGTAATCCGTATCCAGATGGATGATTGATGCAGTAGTAGCATGGATAACTAATTTATGAAGGAACTTATCAACAAGATCAGGTGAAGGATATTGAGCTTTAGGAGTTTTTCCAGTGATGTACAATGGAGTTTCAACTACTTCCTTAAGCTTTAGTCGTTGAGAGCTACTAACAGAAGGATCACATAATATAGAATATAGATCTAACTTTTTTCAACTAATTTTGACATAGAATACAATAACATATAATATGTTTGGATGGACTGAAATAATGACTAATTAACTGCACTCTTCCCACTAATGATAACCATCTACCTTTCCAATATGGAAGTTTATTCTAAACTATACTAATAACTAGATTCCATAATTATTTCCTCATTCTCCCCTCAAATAAAGTCATCCCTAGATAAGTTGCAGATAAATTTTCCTCCTCCATTTGAAGCAACTTTGAAATTCTTGCTTTGATATTAGCAAGAGTGTTAAGGAAGTGAATTTTAGATTTTGTCTTATTTACATTTTGACCTGATGATCTTTCATATTCCTTTAAAAAGTTATTAAAAGCTCTAGCCTCATTAATCCTTGACCTTCCAAAAAGAGTTGTATCATCTATAAACTATTTATGGGTGATGTTGTCGATGTTATTACTAACCTTAAGACCACTTATAAGCCCATATTTTTAAGCCTTATTTAAGTTCTTACTCAAAACCTCTATCAATAATGAACAAATAAGGAGATAGAGGATATCTTTGTCTAAGGGATATCTTCACTTTAAAATATTTTGTTACTATCCCATTGACCAACAAAGAATAAAAAACTTTAGAGATACAAGATTTAATCCATATAACCCATTTCTTCTTGAATCCAAAATTTTCTAAAACCATAAAAATATAATCCCATTTAAACCTATCATAGGATTTACTCATATCAAGTTTTAAGATCATTTATTTCTCTTTTATTGAATATGTTGAATGTAAAACTTAATGAGCTACTATGATACCATCCAAAATTTGTCTCCCTTTCACAAATCCTCCTTGCTCTTTAGAAATGATTTTATCTAACAATGGTATTAATCGGTTTGCCATATTACATAGGCTTATTGGTCTAAAAGAATAAAATAATTCATCATCCTTCTTTTTTGGAATTAGGGTAAGATATGTTGCATTTATCTTATAAGGTATGTATTGTTTTACCCTAGACTGCTCCACTACCACCAATAAATAATCCTTCACTATATCCCAATTATGTTGGTAAAAAGATACAAAGAGCCCATCTGGACCTGGGGATTTGTCCTTATTAAAAGATAAAATAGCTAAATGAACTTCTTCTAGAGTAATGTTAGGGTCATATCCTAACATTAATTAATAATAATAATAGTAATAATGTATTTCATATCCTATAGTTATAATAATAAAATAATATAATAATAAATAATATAATAATTAATATAATTAATTATTATATTATTATTATAATATTAGGGTTAGGAAGCATTGCAACCTTTCACCTATAACCCTAGAGTGGGTATAAAATATTGTAAGAACTTATCATTCCAATATCCATGAAATATTATATAAAACATTTATTAAAACATTGAAGGGACTTCCCAACAATCCAAAAGCAATTCTTTTAGTTTTAGGTTATTATTTATTTATTTATCAATTTATGTGCTAGGAACCCTAGGTTCCTACCATATGGTATTAGAGTCGTATGGATCCAACCATATGGGACATAAATATCAAAGGAATAAAAAATGACATTGCAGAAATTAGAAGAATGATTGAACGAAAACAAAATAAACAAATGGAACGTTATGATCGTATTATACAATATTTAAGGGGAATGCAAGAGGAGACCCTAGCCATGGAATCTCAGGTAGATGAGGAAGAACCCATAACCAAAGAACTTTCATAAATACCCATTGCACTTTCAAAGGAAGAAGATAATTCAAACCCTAAATTTTTTTTCTCGGAAGAAACCAAAACCATAGAACTTCAAAAAGTACTTATTGAATTTCCGAAAAAAAAATCGAAACCCTAAACATGCAAATTTTTTTATAGATATGGAAAGTAAGATTCATAAAATTGCACTGGATGTTTATATTTCCAAAATTGGAGATATAATTTGTGCTGACCTTGGTGCATTTGATATTAATATAGATGATGCTAAGAACCATGAAAATAAAACCATCATAAAAGAAATCCAAAATTTTTATTATCTACTGAATGTATTGAATAGTATGAGTCTTTCATCTACAAGACCCCCATATTTGCCACCACCATTATTCAAAGAAGCTATCAAGATATGCCCTTCCCAATAGCTAGTACACCTGCAATTTTTATTATTTAATCTCCACAAGATACTGAGATATTGAATCTAGGTTCCTACCTGCAATTTTTGGCTGAATCTAGGTTCCTACCATGTACTGTCATGTCTCTTGTTTAATGGTTGTACCTGGGTACATATGAACTGATGTAGAAGTAATCATAGATTCCCAGAAATCAAAAGCCTCCACCAATAAGTAGCAACTCGAAGAATGACGACATAAATTGGTTTTGTCAAAGGCAATCCTGAAGTGCAAACTTATGAACATCAGGCTATGTGACAATATTTATGATCCTAATGGCAATTTTTTTTCCCAACTTCACTAGACCTGATATCATATGGCACTATTTTTGAACAAAAACCTTAGCGTATTCATGCTGATGAAACAGGCTATTTTAAACGAATTGATAAAGAGTTTTAAATACTTCCCAGCTGGAAGATAATTTTGTTATTTTTCCATTCGTAAGCACAATAGGAGAATGGCAAATAGCATGAGTTTAGAACATATTTTATAGGGGATCAACTAGATATTATTATTATTTTAATACAAGGCACATAAAAAATTGTGCACTCCAACAATGTGAGACTTATCTCCAACATACTTATTTGAGATACTAGGATGCCTGGAAAGGAAAGGGTTGCGCCTATCAAGAATTTGCATTGTCAAATATAGTTCGTGAAACCATTTTTGCTTTCTCCGTACAAAAAAATAAAAAATAAAATTGTGGTCTGTTAAAGGGCAAGACGTATCCCTTACCAGAAAAATTTCAACATCACAGTGTTGTCGATGCACAAATTATAGTTCATGGGCATGGTCTCCTCGTCATTTGAAATATTTACTTTAAGCTTCAGAAGATATCATAACACAAAGAATTTTCCCATTTGGTAAAGCTAAATTCTTTCAATGGTGATTACTCTTTGATACTGAGTACATTTTACTGCAATGGTGTAATGTACTTACCCTTTATTAGAGTTAGAGCACAAATTGAACAGAGACATAAAGCACAAATTAGATCATACTGCAATGGTTTAATGAAATTACCCTTTATTAAAGCATGAATTGAAGAGATACATCAAGCACAAATTAGATCATATTGAATAGAACATTGTTGATATTGTTGATGGATTGTATTGGTAGTCTTCCAAAGCATAAGGATTTGATGCATCTATCAGCAGGTTACTGGCCTTCAAGTGTGTGTTTTGAACCAAGTTTCTTCAGTACTTAAAGAAAATATTTGACATGAGAAAAGTTGGAGACAGAGACTCTTCAGCCCCTAATGATATTCCTTCAAATAAGAAAATAAATAAATTAAAATTGTTAATTCATGTGAGACAAAATGAAAGGACCAGTTCGTTTCGATGCTGAGAAGAATTGGCAATGGTAGCCCAGCAATGGGGCTTTTCCAAATTCAAATAATTCGTATACATATACATACCCACCATGGGGATTGAACCCGGGTCACATAACAAATAATGCAAGTGGTTGGCTTACCAGATGGCTTTTCCAAATTATTAATCACATAATCTCCATTTATCTCATCCAATGCCTACAGGTCATGGGTAGAGAGTTTTTTGAACTTCCACAAGAGGAAAAGGAGGCCTACACTAGCAACGCAGCAACGAGAGTTATGGAGGGTTACAACACCAAGTTGGCTCACCAGATTGATGGAAACCTAGAGTGTATTGATTACTATTTCTATATGCTATGGCCTCCTTTCTCTAGATATTTGAACAGCTAGCTCAAACACGCTATCTCTTACATAGAAGTGAACGATGAATATGCACGAGCACTTGTGGGGGTAGTGAATACGCTTTTATCGGCTCTTTCCGTAAATTTTGGGTTGGTAGATTCGGCGATGAAGGAAGCACTCAGCAACAAAGATATGGAAATGGAATTGAAAATAAATTACTACCTGCCTTATCCACAGCCAGAGCTCACTCTCTGGGTGGAATCCCACATCGACATGAGCGCTTTGAATCTTTTGGTACCCAAAAAAGTTCCAGGACTCCAAGTTTTCAATGATGGTTGCTGGGTTTCTACCGATTATGTTACAAACGCCATCATCGTCCAGAGACCAGCTTGAGATATTGAGTAACAACAAGTACAAGAGAGTTCTACACTGAGTTTGGTGAGCAAGGACAAAGTGAGAATATCATGGCTGGTATTCTGCACTTCCCTTGCAAATAAAGTCATCGGTCTCATGAAAGGAATGGTGAATGAATAGAATCCTTTCCACTTCAATGCCAAAACATATGCGGAGTTCAAACATCGCAAGATTAATAAGCTTCCCAAGGAGGTGGAATATTTGAAGAGCATATACTTACACACTACAATTCCAATCTTTGAGGACAAATCTTGTTTAAAGGAGGGTGGAATGTTAGGGTCCTATCCTAACATTAATTAATAATAATAATAGTAATAATGTATTTCATATCCTATAGTTATAATAATAAAATAATATAATAATAAATAATATAATAATTAATATAATTAATTATTATATTATTATTATTATATTAGGGTTAGGAAGCATTGCAACCTTTCACCTATAACCCTAGAGTGGGTATAAAATATTGTAAGAACTTATCATTCCAATATCCATGAAATATTATATAAAACATTTATTAAAACATTGAAGGGACTTCCCGACAATCCAAAAGCGATTCTTTTAGTTTTAGGTTATTATTTATTTATTTATCAATTTATGTGCTAGGAACCCTAGGTTCCTACCAAGTAATAGGCTCCATTAGTTTCCTATTGTATTCATTCATTATAATTGAAGGAACATATTGAATAAGTTTATCATTAATAACTTCAGTATCCTATGATCCTAGAATATTATAATAAAAATACTTATCCTCTTTTCTAATTTCACTTTGGTATTCAATCCAAACCCCTTCTATTGATTTAATTCTACTAATTATGGATGTTGATATCTGTACTATAGCCATACTATGAAAAACTTTTTATTTTTATCTCCTTCGTTTAACCAAGTCTATCTTGATTTTAATATCCAAAATTTTTCTTCCATACTAAAAATATTATGATATTCACTAAGCAACTCCCTTTCCTCTGAGCTTGGATTATTATGTTCACCTTTTTGGAATTTTAAAATTTTATCTTTTAGTTCTTATTTCTTCTCAAAAATGTTTCCAAAAGTGTTCTTGTTTCATTCTTTTAATCTAGATTTCATAGATTTAATTTGATTTGGAATAGCATACAATCCACCATTACCTAAAGAATTCCACTTTTGAGCTATTATATTAGAAAATTGAGGATTTCCTTCCCACATATGCTCATATTTAAAATATGATCTTTTCTGAATTCACTAACCACCATTTTAACTCTTATTGGTCGGTGATTTGAACCAATCCTTGTTAAGGTATTAATTTTAGCACAAGTTCCTTCATCTAGCCAATGATCTAAGAGAATACATCTATCTATTTTTTTTTCTATTAGGTTCTAGCCTCTCCTATTGTTGGTCCAAGTATAGTTGTCTTCTTCAAACTCAACCTCCCATAGATTATTGTTTTGAATAAAATATAAAAAATCTTTCATACTTTGGGTTAGTTTCCTAATTTTACCAAAATTTTCATCCAACTTGGTTATGACATTAAAATATCCTATGGTCATGAATCAGGTTTTTTGGTATTTACTTCTTATAAAGTATTCAATCCCACTCCAGACTTCTAATATACCTAATTGAGTTGTAGGTCCATAGGAATTGATAAGGATAAAACAAATATCTATAAAGTAACAAGTGACTAAAGAGGCTAACCAATGCCTAGTTTTATGAATGGTTACATAGGAGGTTCTAGAAGGATTCGAACAAGTTATAATTCTTTCTACTGCTCCTTCAAAATCCATAACATACCATTCACATCTTACCCATACTACTTTCATAATTTTTTAAACTTCTTTTGTCATTTTAGTTTCTTGGATACAAAGAATATCATACTTATTACTTAAACATAGGTCCCTAATACACCTCTACTTTGATGGGGTATTAGCACCCCTTATATTCCACGAGATGATAATCATGTCTCATTAGGGACTTTTGAACCTGACTATGTATTACTAATATAATTTTGTTGTTTGGTAAAGATAAGTTCAACCAACTTAGTTTGTGTTCCTTTCTCTACGTTTTCTCTTGTTTCCCTGGATCTTGCTTGATATTATGAGGGTTTTCCTATTTTTGCCTTGCCTATATTAGGAGTAGGTCTTATTATTCTATTCATAAATATTATTTCATAGTTTTGTTTTTCATCATATTTATCCTTGCTTGGCTCTATTATAGAGGCTTTTGACTTACCTTGCTCATTTTCTAGTATTTTATTATTAATGGTAGAGGTATTAACTTCTAAAATTGCATTTTATTTACCATTTTTTTTCTTGAATGGTGCATGGCACTTCAAGAGTCTTCAAAATATGATGATATAAATTCCTTAGGTTCATCAAGAATGTTATTTCTTAAGTCAGGCTCATACTAAATAGATGATTCTTTTTTAATATGTTGAAACTATTGTACAGTGTCCTCCAAGATTTGATAAAATTTTTATTCATAGGCTAAATACTCAAAAGAGTTGGTATTTCTTCCAATATCCTTCCTTACTGGTCTACACTATTTATTTTCTTTCATTTTTCTAGATCTATTTTTTGGAAGTTGAAAACCATCTTCATCCATAATAATTTGTAAGTTTCTCTTGAATTTTTCTACAAATGATTTTGTTGGGCTCTTCTTAGGGCATGATATCTCAATATGCCCCACCTCATGACATATTCTACATCTAAAATATATGTTTTCATAATCTATGGTTTGGATCCACATCTTATTCCCATACTTAAGAATGGTTGATTTTGGTAAAGCTTTACTTATATCAATAATGACCAATATCCAATCATAAATAGCTAAGAATCCATATTTTGTTGTATATAAAATCTCAAGGAATTATCCTAGAGTGTTTCCTATTTCCTTGAAGGTATCTATTTCCCAAAATTCAATGGACAACCCAAACATCCTAACCCAAATGGTACTAGAGAGAGATTTACATTTTTAGGTGAAAAGACTTCATACCAGTAGGTAAGGAAGAGTCCTATTCTTCCCATAAACCAAGGACCACCTTTTAGGATTTTTTTTCCTTTATTCCATAGAACAAAAAATAGCTAGAAATAAACCTTTGGGAATAAAGGATATAATCACTCTTGGAGACTTATAACTCATATAAATCCATTTTATCAAGGCTAAAGTCCTTGAACAATACCCATTAAATATACCAAAAATTATCTTATCTTGGAGTAATGAGGATCTCTCTAAGGTGTGCTCACTAACCTATACCACTAGAGATGATTATAAGGATTTAACTATAAATTGGTCCATGGAAAGTGTAGGCCCAAAATGGCCACATCCTTAGAAAGCATTGAAAATTTTATTCTAAGGTATGAAGTTTCCATTCCACACATTTTCTAGTGTATTTTGGAGTGGATCCGCAACATGAGTTTCCTAATCCACCCAACACTTAGTGCATTTTTTGCCTTGAGCAATTCTACTCAGTTTATAGTGTATTTGGAAGTGGATTGGCGATGGGTCTCGATTCTACAAAATTTTTTGGCAATGATGACATCAGCGTAAGAAGTGTGGAATGGCGATCGCGTGTAATTTTTACATGCTCCGAGTGGCTAAGTGTCGGTAAGATCAATTCCATCGAGTTTCAAGAGTATCTTGGTGCGGATTGGTGACAAAGAGGTAAAAATAACTACATAAGGTGTGGAATGGTGACAAGGAGTATTTTACACTGCACATAGTGCAAAATGAAGATAAAATCTAGTTTACACTGCAGGTGGTGCGAAATGACAACAAAGGATGATTTGCACTTGCCAAAGTGCGGATTGATGTTTTTGCATATTAACAAAGCAAATATGACATCAACATTCTTTATGGTGCAGATTTCGATTTCTTTGAAGCCAAAGAAGAGAAAAGGAAGGTTAATGAGCGGATTCCATCCCGCTCACCTCTTAATGCATTTTATGTTAGAATTCGATTTTACATAGTTGAAGCCACAGATGATGACGTCAATAATTAAAAGGAGTGGAATGGTGCTTTGGTTTTTCCCCACCAATTTACAGAGTATATTCCAAGGTTTAATCATAGCCATTCATGGGGAAGATCGATGGTTAAGATTTTTCTAACAGTATTGAAGTATTTAAAAGCATTTTCTCACCAAATCAAAATACAATCAGTTGGAGGGTAGGAAGATGAAGTGTCAAAGGGTTTCAAGAACAAGAACCAGAGGTAGTTGCAGATCAATGGTGGAGTGAGCTTTCAAGAAGAGTCTACGGATTAGATGTGGTCTCTAATGGCCTAAATACCAACTGCCATCAACGAACCAACAAGTTGCAGAGGACCTAAGCTGCCATGGCGATTTACTCACAGCGAATTTTCTAGAGGTCGAACCAATAAGATAATGCCAACAAAAACTCTCTGTTGAGCTATAAATATGAAATATTTGTAATGTCTCCTTAATATTATTTCATTTACAAACTATAAATAGAGGTCGAACCCTCATTTTTTAGGGTCGAATCTAGTGCATTTTCTTGCCCTACTGTAAATATTCTTGTGAGCTAATGGAAGGAGCATTACTCTGATTTTTGACTCAAATTTGTCATCTTCATCATCTTGTGCAAGAGGTTCGAAGCCTTGAGCTGCATTTCTATTAATACTTGAATGGTTAGTTCATTCCAGCTTATTGGATTACTAGTTGTGAGAGTAGTTGAAATTTGTTCATGGTTAGATCTGTATTGTTAGAAAGTTTATTTATGTTAAATCTAACTATTGGTCTATTCTTCTATTTGGATTATCAATATTGGATGTTGGAATTGCTTTCTACAATATATCTTTGTTTATGCTTTAATGTGTGAAGGTTTCATTGATTTGGGTGATGTTAATATTGAGTGATGGGACACTAGAAATAGCTTGTGGGAGCTTTTTGCTATAGTTGCCTATGTTGTTAGCCTATCTAGCCACTATTTTTTATAATACCTCTAACCCTAAAACCTTTTCTAACCCTTATCTCAAAACCCTATTTGAGCTTTAATTGAGTCAACACCATTTTAAGTTGACAAGGAACCAACCTACTCTAGAGGTTGGATTGAAGTTGTCTTTGGTCCATCCAATGCTTGAGTGTCGAGCTGCGACTATCGAGTGCATGCCTGGATAGAAAATTAGAAGATAGATAGTTGCAGTGTTAAGTAAAACTTGATGTCAATTCGATATCCAACAGTTTTTGGCATGCCCGGTGGGACCAGTTCACAAGGAACATAAAAACCCATCATATGAGTTATTATTTTATCTCTACCTAGAGGAATCAAGATTTGGTGAATTATCTTGACCTTGCTAAGTGGAGAATAGCAAATTCACCTAGTGACTCCCTAGTCTTTGAACCTAGAAAAGAATTACCCCTATAGACTAGTGTCCTTTCATGTATACCAGGTCTTTCAAAAGGAATAACCTTGACTCATATTTTTATTGTGAGCTACCTTATAGAGGGTCTACTATTATCAAAAGTTTGAATCAATATTTCCTCTCAGAAGAAGAGCTTCCTAAGGAAAATCTTACAGTTAATCCAACAACCCCTCCAACAGGACCTACACCTAGAAACATGGCAGGAAATGCAACCCAAAATCAGGGAAATGTACCCCCAAATTAGCCATTACAGAAATACCCTAGCTGGAACACAATTGGTCCCCTTAGATTAGCCCATATGAATACCATTCCCCAGGTTGTGTCCAAGGCTATTCCCACTTATGATGGATCTAGAAAGACGAAATATGAGCACTGACACGATATTTTTAATATGACAACAATCCACAACATAAAGAAGGAGGATGTTATTGTGAGGATCCTAGCCCTGTCCTTCAAAGGAAATATTTTACATTGGTTTAGGACTCTTGAAGATAACACCATCACTTCATGGGCAGCATTGGATGAGCCTTTTGTGGAAGAATTTAATGAATCTACTAACCCTTTCTCCTTGCTTAATTAGTTTATATCCATGCAAAAATCTCAACAAGAGACTATCTCATATTTCAATTTGAGGTTTAGCAGAACATGGAAGAGAATTCCCCCTACAGCTAGACCAACTGCATGCCTTGCTTATATGTATTATATTAGAGCTCTTGGATCAGATCTAGGCTTGCAAACCCAACAATCTAGAGTGGAAACCTTTCCACAAGTTTATAATGCAACAGTTCATGCCAAGAATATCCTAATTAATGTGGGGATATTACCTCCCAAAGTTGTGCTACCTTATAGTTTAGAAACCACTAATGGCCAAAGCCAAGCTACTAATTCATCTTACATGGATCCCCTTTTCTTATCATCCCCATCTCCACAAATGAATCCCATTCCTCACCCAAAAGCACCATCCACTGTAGTTCCTTTCCCTCCCCTTCCTTCTCAAACTCCTCAAGAGTTTTCTATCATTCTTGATATACAAAATACTCTGAAAATTTTGAGTAACAGAATGAATTCAATGGAAAAAAGAGATCAGGAGAGGTCTCAACAGAGGAGATTTCCATATGTGAACAAAGATCAAAGACTTGGTCCTAGTAATAGTATTGGGGTTAGAGTAAATGTAGCATATGAAGAGCCTGAGTGTTCTTTAGAGATAAGTCTGGTTAATGTCTAGTGTTTGGTGTGTAATAATCCTCATGATTCATAGTCTTGTGTCATGTACCAATACCATGTTTAACAAGCTATGGATCAAGCAGAGAGGAATCAAAAGGGAAGAGTAAATATGTTATGGCAACCTGACCAAATCATGGTTGGGAAAGAGTTGGATGAAGATGGCCCAATTGCTGTTATGACAAGGTCAGGGAAGAAAACCTTACAAGTAGATCCACAAAATATGGGACAATTCTAGGTTCCTTCTCAGAAAAAGAATGACCCACCTCCCCAAAGCAGTGATACTTTTCCTATTCCCCAGGCTAAAGGGAAAGAGAAGATAGACAGTCTCCCCAAAATATTTGAAAAGGAAACTAAGGGAGACAAAATGAGGTCTAAATATGAGGCTCAAGAGAGGCTTAGATTCCCTTCTATTACCAAAAGATAAATAATAGAAGCCACTCAGCAATATAAAAGGAAATATGGTGAGCCAAAAAGAAGGCCTGAGAGGACCACCTTGGCTAAGTCTGAATACAACATTGTGGAAGAGATGAAAAGGATTCCATAAAAATCTAGTTTATATGATACTCTTTTCATTCCTAGCTAGATAGACTTGCTTAAGGATTCTCTCAACAAGTATCCACAGGATAGGCAGGCCACCACAATCCTTAGTATGCCCTCAGAAAAGAAAGAAATATCCCCTATTGTTTTAAAGAATAAACCCCCTCCTTTCTATATCTCTTTAAGGATGGAAGGTTGGGTAGTTTGAAATTGTATGATAGATTCAAGAGCATCAACTACAATTATGCCTAAAGTAGTCTGTGAAGAGATGGGTATGGAATATACCCGATCTTGCCCTGGAGTACTACAATTGGATGGAACACCTATAAAAATAGTGGGAGTAATAAAGGATGTTTTAATGAGGTTACATAGATCCCTTGAGGTGACAATAGTACAAGAAATAGTAGTGGTTGACCTAGAGCCCTACTTTGGTTTATGCCTCTCAAGGGAGTTCACTATAAAATTAGGTGGATGCATGTATATGGATTATTCTAGCATGGTCATTCCCTTCAAAGGGAAGAGGATAAGGATAACACCTAAAAAGCCTGTGTCTTATCACATAGAAAAAATTGAAGAAGACATGTGCAATCTCACTCCTCTTGAAGAGTTTGAAATTGTGGATAATTTTGAAGAA
Organism: Wollemia nobilis; assembly: GCA_028583015.1. NCBI lineage: Eukaryota > Viridiplantae > Streptophyta > Pinopsida > Araucariales > Araucariaceae > Wollemia > Wollemia nobilis. Next base: position 30,772,201 of record JAQPPZ010016892.1, on the reverse strand, counting down.
CTGGAATTAGAGGATGAATTACCTTTTAGAGAGGATTACAGTCAGTTTGGGATAGGCATGGGCACATATAGTATTTTTACAGAATCAGAGAAGAAAATTCCTACTATATCTAATCAGTCTCTAAGAGAGATAGAGGTATGGACCATGCACTTTGATGGTGCTAGATGCAGAAATGGTGCTGGTGTTGGTGTGGTACTACAATCCCAATCAGAAGGGACAAAGAGTTTTGCCTACAAATTAACATGGTCATGTACCAATAATGCTACAGAATATGAGGCTCTATGCCTCGAAATGATGCAAGAAAAAATATGGGCATTAAGGTCCTAAACATATATGGCAACTCTAAGTTAATCATCCATCAGGTAAGAGAAAGGTGTAATAGTAAGCACCATTACCTAAAAGCATACAAAAATAGGGTATGAGATCTGATGGAATCCTTTGATGCCCTAAATATAAACTTTATTTCCTAGAGAAAATAATACTTTGGTAGACTCCTTAGCAGCAAGGGGAGCTAAATTCAACCCTTCTGTAGACATTGGAGTCAAGAAAGACAAGGGAATCAAAATGATTTTTAGGCTTGCAATGCCAGATAAGCAGATTTTCTGGCAGGTTTTTGAAAGTGATGAACAAATAATTGATTTTTTGGTAAGAGAAGTCTATCTCTCCACTATCCAAGAAGAAAATCCAGAGGAAATTGATCAACAAGATGTTATTCAACTTAGGAATAATCACATACCTAGAGGTTTGGTCACCTTAGAAAGCCTATTTGATAATGAAGATAGAAAAAGGACCAGAGCCATGGAAGTCAATGAAAAAATTTATAAAGAAGTTGAAGTTGGTACTAAAAAGAAGCTCAATGTTGGAATTCAATGTTCACCAGAGGAAGAAGAGGATATCAAGGCTTTATGCCTAAAGTACCCAGATATCATAGCTTGGTCATATGAAGACCTCAAGGTATATGACAAAAGGATTATCCAACACACTATTGAGCTAGAGCCTGATGCAAAGCCTTTTAGGTAGAAGCAAAGGCCTATAAATCTAAGGATCAAAGCCATTATGAGAGAAGAGCTCTTAAAGTTGTTAAAGGCTAATATCATCTATCCAATAAAATATTCAACCTGGGTAGCCAACTTGGTACCTGTGAGAAAAAAGAATGGCGATATTCGCTTGTGTGTTGATTTTAGAAATCTTAACCAAGCATCTCTTAAAGATCACTACCCCCTTCCATAGATTGATCAAATATTACAAATAGTGGTAGGGGAAGAAATATTCTCACTATTGGATGGCTTCTCTGGATATAACAAAATTTGGGTGAAGAATGAAGATCAATATAAAACAACATTCACCACAAAATGGGGCACATTTGCCTACCAGAGAATGCCTTTTGGGCTATCCAATGTGGGAGCCACATTTCAGAGAGCCATGGACTATGCCTTTGGGGAACTTATTAATAAGGTCATTCTGATCTATTTGGATGACATGACAGTGTTTTCCCACAACAAGCATGACCACTTAGCACACCTTGAGCAAGTTTTTCAAAAGTGCAAGGAATTTGGCATTTCCCTCAATCCTAAGAAATCATTCTTTGTAGTCCATGAGGGAAAGTTGCTAGGTCATGTGGTCTCAAAATAAGGTATGGCCATAGATCCAGATAGAATCAAGTCCATTCTAACCCTTCCATTGCCTATGAATAAGAAAGCCTTGCAATATTTTTTGGGTCAAATAAACTTTGTCAAGAAATTCATTTCTGACTTTGCACAGAAGGTGAGGCCCATATCTAAACTACTCAAGAAAAATGTCGAGTTCAAATGGACTGAAGTCAGGAAATAAGCCTTTGAGATTATCAAGCAGTCCATTGCAACAGCCCTAGTACTAGTAAATCCATATTTTAGTAAGGATTTTATCCTTTATGCTTATGGATCTGAAGAGAGTTATGCCTCAATGCTCACTCAAAAGGATGATCAAGGTGAAGAGCATCCCATATTATTTTGGAGCTAGACTCTCCATGATTACTAGGTTAAGTATAATTTTATTGAGAAACAAGTATTTGTTGTGATGAAGTCATTGAAGAAGTTTAGGCAGTATTTGGTTCAAAGTAAGACCTTGGTATATGTTGTTCACCCGGATGTAAGAAGCTTTATTATGCAAGGTGAACTAGGAGATAAGAGAGTTGGTTGGATCACCAAAATATAGGAATATGATATGGAGATACATCCCACCAAATTGGTGAGAGGTAGGACCCTATGCCAAGGTCTAACAGAGGTAGCAGCATCAACAGAAATAATAGCTTTCCAGGTAGCAGATGAGGATCAAATTGAAGGAATGCAGCCAGGTGACTCTGATTGGGTAGACCAGATGATCAAATACTTTCAAACTGGAGTATGCCCTCCTAATATTAATGCATCACAAAGAAGAAGATATAGACTTTAATCTTTGAAGTATGTCTTACTACCATAAGGGCTATACAAAAGAAACTTAGATGGAGTCCTCCTTAAGTGCTTAAAATATGATCAACAATAAAAGGTCATTGAGGAATTCCATGGAGGGCCATCTAGAGGATATTTCTTAGGTAGAGTTACAACTTTGAAAATCATAAGAGTAGGCTACTACTGGCCTACTATATTTTTTGACACCTTCAAAGTCACTAGAGCTTGTGACAAATACCAACGACATGTAGGGAGGACAAGGAATGATCCATTTCCCATCAAGCCAATACAAGTTGAAGATCCATTTCAACAATGGGGGTTATACTTTATAGGGCTCATCAACCCTCATTCTTCAGTAGAGAATAAGTACATTCTAACTACCACAGACTACCTCACCATATGGGTAGAGGCTATTCCTACTAATAAATCAGATCAAAAATTTGTGATCAATTTTATGGAAAGTTTGATTTCAAGGTTTGGAGTTTCGAAAGCCTTGGTGAGTGATAATGGGCTAGCCTTTATAGGAGCCAAATATATTGAATTTTCCAGTAAGTATGGCATAACCATTAAGAATACTTTAAATTATTACCCTCAAGGGAATGGACTTGTAGAGTCTACCAACAAAATCCTATTAAGGATTTTGAGGAGATCACTAGAGGATAATAAGAGAAGTTGGCACCTAATACTAGAGAAATCTCTATGGGTAGACAAGATTACTATAAAGAAGTCCATCAAGACTTCTCCTTATGATTTGATATATAGCAAGGAAGTAGTATTACCTATCCATTTGGAAATTCTAGCACTCAAACTGATAAATGCAGAAGAGGAATCAAAGTAAAATTTAGTGGAAACAAGGTTGATGCACTTGCTATAGTTAGAAGAGAAAAGAGCTTAGGCCAATGAAAACATTCAAAAGAATTCTATGGACATAAAGGTATGGTTCAATAAAATGGTAAGGTTTAGAAAATTCTAGGTTGGAGACTCAGTTCTCATGTGGAATTTTGAGAGAGCAAAACCAGGACATCATAAGAAGTTTGACTCCTTCTAGGATGGCCCTTTCAAGATAGTAGAGGTCAAAGAGACCAATGTTTTCTAACTTGAATATCTATAGGGGAACATACAACTGATTCTTATTAATGGTTTTCATCTTAAACTCTACTTTGATTGAAATATAAGCTCATTGTAATATATGTATATACATTGTATCATATTTCCTTTTTGCACTTTGTATCAAGTTTTGTTTTAACAACATGTTGTATAAAAATAAAAATAAAAAAGAGAAAATTTTGCAAAATTGCCTAAGTGTTCCTAAAGGATCCAGTGGATTCCAATCTGCACTTAAATGGACCATAATGCCAGTGTTATGACAAGAATATTCTAATACACCAGGCTTCGAGACTTATGATGTGTAGAATGAGGGAGGTCCTAATTGACTGAAATTCAGAGTTATGTCATGTGGAATACAATAATTTTATAATCCACCGGTTTCAAGCTTATTTTGAAGCGAGATATAAATTTTACATTGCACCACTTGGCAAAAGGTAAAAGTTCCATAATAAATGCTAAGTTTTCCATGCTCGAAAGAGAGGATTGACAAAGCAATACCACAAGGGTATGAGCATGTTTGAATTTCAGCCAATCATAATTTAGTATGCCACCTTCAAGCTGCCAAAGTGAAAGAGTGCTAGTTGAGAAGCACGCCAGCAAGTAAGCCATGCAACAACCACATTAATGGCAAAATACATGCATGAACCAAAAATTAAAGAGGCTGAAGTACAAAATTTTGCTCATTTGACATAAAGTAGTTTTCACTGAGTGAAGAAGAGCAGAACAATAACTGAAATAATTGCCTGTGATTTCTAGAGAAAATCTAAAATTGTTGCTGATGAAAATAGCTCCAAAGAAAGTGCTTATAGAAGTACAAATAATAGGAGCATAATTAGATAGACATGTGGACTAGACTAGACAATTGGCTGACACAATAATGACACAAGTGAGGAGAACCTTTTTGATAAGGAACTTCGAATTCAGATACTTAGATGGGAGGTTGATTCAACCATAAGGTATCATAGTTGTAAAATATTTATTATTTTCTTACATCTACAATTTTTTTCACCATTGCCCTAAGTTGGTTTCTAAAATGATTAAAATTTATGACCCTGAGAAGAGAATGATGAACACCCCTAATGGTATTCCTCTATTCACTATTACCAAAGAGTTTTATCGTGAGTTGTTTTCCATAGGGGAAGGCCCTCCTTTAGAGCTAAAACCATTTGATATACTGAAATAAGCAAGGGTTTATGCCTCATTAATGGATTAAGAAGAGAAATAATCCATAGAAATATGGCTTTGCTTCAATTTTAGAAGGATAAGAAAGGAGCATGAAATACCTGAAGTTCCAATACCCATTAAAGAATTTACTAACCCAAAGCTATTTTCAATGTTAGCCTATATGGAGGGTTTGGACTCTAATAAAATGGTGCACGATTGGAAAATAGCCACTACGTATTGCATTTCCAATGAAAGGATGTATGAGGAAGGTGTAGAGTGAAGAACACAAGCTTATACTGAGAGGGGGGTGGTGAACAGTATAAGACCTCTTTTTATTTTTTCCTTTATACTTTAAAATAGTAAAGCAATATAACCAAAGCAATATCAAAGCAATGCACAATATCATCCATAAAATGACACCAATTTTAATGTGGTTCACCCAAAATGGCTGGGCTACGTCCACAAAACTTTTCTCTAAAAGTTATCTCAAATTTCTTTGGGAATCCTTCCCAATTAAAATGTTTATGAGCCTCGGCCCAAAGGAGATACCTTCCCCAAATAAGAATTTATGAGCCTCTGCTCAAAGGATATACCTTCCCCTCTGCTCTGGAAATGATCCCTCAGAAGATCAATCGCCTCTACCTCTTGCTAGCACGTGGAACTCCTTTCCACCGAAGACCTCCTGTCCTCAATGCTTAGCCTAAGAGACCTCTACCTTCTATGATCACGTCCATAGCAGCTCAACAACCTGTACCAAACACAGTCAGTCAGTCTAGTACAATTCTTCCTCTGTCTATCAGATTTGTCCAATGCTTGAACAAATCAATCCTTTGTACACAAGCCTTCTCAAAGACTTGCCAAATCTGTCCTCAGGTTCTCAAAGAACCAGTGCACCTCTGTCCTCAAGTTCTTTGATAGAATTATCAAACTCAGCTCACAAGTCCTCTGCTAGGACCTGTCCAAATCTGCTCACAAGTCCCCACCGGAACCTATCCAAAACTGCTCACAAGTCCCCATCGGAACCTGTCCAAAACTCAGCAAGCTCACCAAGAAAAAAAAACTTTCTTAGTAGGAAATCACAAGGTGAATTTTTAGAGACCTAATGTGATTTGTCAAACTCATAGAAGCATAAAGAGAATTGTTAGAGACTCAATATGTTCTATACTCAACTCCCAATCTCAAAACTCAACTCAAATCAACTCAGCTCAAACTCAATCTCAAATCTGAAAACTCAACTCAATATCTGAAATGGATAGGATAGAATTTCTTTCAAGAACATGAAACCCCAACAATTGCCAACTATGCAAAGAATCACATAACAATGATACTCATGTTATTTTCACCATCAATTAGGGCTTCAACAACAATGCTCATCAAACAAGGTTCAATCAACACCATTCAGCTCAAAACACAACCTTGAAGCATTTCACAATCAACATTAGAAAAGGAAACAAGTAGAACTCCTTTTCTCTCCAATATTGTTTGAACAAAAAGCATCCACCAACTCAACTCAACAAGAGCACACACAACTTTTCAAATCATCAACAAAGGAGTAAGCCCAACACTTTAACCAAGCAAAGAATAGCTTGATTATTACCAATTTAATGAAATCAAATGTCAATCTCAAAGCTGCCCACTTAAGGTTTCACAACTTCACACAAGAAGCAATTTTAACCTTAAAACATCATGCTTTCATTTCCATAATCAACCAAAAGCACTCTCAACATGACAAGAAAAATTTTATCCCTTATACACCTTATTTCTCCCTTATAGTCTTATCAAAAATAAAATTTATCTCTCATAAGAATGCAATAAGATATTTCAAACAACACCTTCAAAAGAATCTTTTATCAAAAATAAAACAAGCTTTAAACTCCTTATAACTCCTAAGCTGTTTTTTCCTCTAATAAACTTCCTATATCCGCAAAATACACTTAGCAAAAATTAATTTCGAAAATACCTTGGCCAACATCAAAAATTGCGCTATGGAGAAATTGTGCACGAATTCTAACACCACCCGCTACGTCCACTTCACGATGAAAAACCCTTTCGCGTTATTCGAATGCGGAACCTCCCGTTCGGGTAGCGTGCCAATAGCCTAGCCGCTATCGGTGCGCCAAAGGCGCTCGGTGAGGTTTAAACCTCATGCTGTTAGCCTTGTTCCTTCTACGCTAGGGATTAAATAAAAAAATAGTGCCTCCCTTTCTTCTAACGTGAACACGAAGACAAAAACCTTACGACGGATTTACGACAAACGATGAGTACAAAAAAATGAATAGCAGATTCACAAAAATGGTGAAGACATAGTCGAATAGTAGGTTTACAAAAATAGCGAAGACACAATAGAACGACGGGTTTATGAAAATGGCAAAGACACAATCGGAGAAGAAATCTGAACAGCGGATCACGAAATCATAGTGAGCAACTCTTTTCAAAAATGCGGATAGGATGATTCTTGATTTTCATCGAGGGAGATTTATATGCATTTTTACCATAAGCTCTTGATGTCTGCGAGGAGTTTAACATGTCAGCGGAGGTCTTGGCTAGCGCCCACAATCTTAAAACATAATGCCCACATAGTTAAGACATTTGCTCCATGGGTTAGGAGAACCCATTGCAAACAATAATTTAATATTTGTTTAAAAATAATTAAAGGGAACCTTAACAAGGTTTTTAATTATTTAAATAAATACTTCCTCCTAGACCCAAATGCATTAAACTAATGCATCCACCTGTAATCTTTAAACCTGCCAACTTGGGGTTTACAAAATACCTTTGAAACTATCATGTCGTAACCTTCATCAAAACAAATTATTTGACATCAAATCAAATTCCTTCAAGAGCTTCTTGACATCAATGACAACTTATACACTTGAGCAAAGGCAATGTACCCAAAGTACCCAAAATTGCCAACATAGAGAAGAAGGGTATTAGGGTTATCTATTTTTACTAGCCAAAATTATTCACTCAAAGAATGCATGAGAAATTAGTGAGAATGAAAAGAAGCCTTGATGCACCTTGTTTTAGGCATTGCTGAAGCCTGGTTTGGATGTTTTATGTTTCTATAAGAGATATGATGCCCTGGATTCTATTCAGGGACAAGACCAGTGAAGGAGAACACATGTTGATTTATTATTGGACTTTTTATTTAAGAAGCATTGAGTCTGTGTATAGATTTAACCTAGAATTCTTAGGTCTAACATTGAAAATAATGTTCGGGACTCTGGTTATCCACTCCCCAGCCCAGCCGGTTATCAAAGATGTTTCCATGGGAATTGCAGAAAAGCTCAGAGAAAGACCAGCTCTTGGAATTTCCCAGGTGGAGAAGAGGTCGAAAAACAAGAATTCCCAAGGGGTGGGCAGTAAATCCAATAAGGATCTAATTGCAGTGCAAGGGGATAAGCTAATCAATGGAGGATTGGCAAGAACAATTGATTCGTATTGCTCCCAAGGTTTCCAATGATTATAAAATCTTGGAATGTGAGGGGTTTAAATAGTAGAACCCATCAATCTGTTGTTCAAAGACTTTTAGAAAGAAGTAAAACAGACTTTCTGCTCATTCAGGAAACAAAAATGTCATTAGACCTCATGAGTAAAACTGTCGGCCGAATCTGGAGGGGTGCTGGCCATATGGCAGTGGCTGCTCTTGGTGCCTCGGGAGGGATTGCTACTCTTTGGAATCCTTTGTCATGGATAGCAATAGATCATATAGCCTGGAGAGGGGTCCTAACATCTCTTTTCAAGAATATAGTTACAGCTGAACAAGTCTTAATTACAAATTTCTATGGGGCTCAGAATACCGAAGGTCAGCGGTTTCAATGGAAAGCTGTTCAAAACATGAGGTCCTCCCGAGAAGATCTTGATTGGATTTTAGCTGGGGACTTCAATGCTAAATTATCCGCTAGAGATCAGGAAGGTGGCATCCCTGTTCTGGATACAGGGGATCGGCTGTTTATTGCCCACGTCCAGGCCTTTAACCTTGTTGACATCAAAGGCCCTGGTACAAACTTTACCTGGACTAATAAGAGAAGAGAGCCATACAGTAGGAGGGTTAAGCTTGACAGGTTTTTGGTCTTGGAGGAAGCTTATGTTAGATGGAATATCAAATTCTAGATCTTGGAGGGCCCAGTTTCTGATCACTCTCCCATTTTGCTGGAGGGAGGGACTATGTCAGGAAAATATTACAAACCTTTTAAATTTGAAAATTTTTGGTTGCAAAAAGAGGACCTACGAAGGAAAATTCCACAGTGGTGGGAAGAAGGCCATCCCCCTTTTGGAACAGCTATGTTCAAATTTCATAAATAGCTTCTCTATGTTAAGAGTAAACTGAAACAGTGGAAGCAAACTAACTAATCTGATTTCCAGCTCCAACGGGCTCCCTTGCTGGACAGATGGAATGAGGTGCAAAAACAATTCAGAGAAGGAAATATTTTTGAGCATCTTAAATTTGAGGATGACGCTTTACGCAAAGCAGTTGAGGACATTGATAATCAAGAAGAGATCTACTGGAGACAGAGAGCTAGAAATACTTGGCTATTAGAAGGAGACAGAAATACTAAATTTTTCCATCGCTCTGCCTGTGCTAGAAGGCAATTGAATAACATGGAGTTCCTTCAAGATGAGTTTGGAAACTCTTTTGACACTCTTCCTGATATGCATTCCCTATCTATGGAGTACTTCTCAAACCTCTTCAAGGAAAGTATGCAGCATGATGTGGAAGCTCAAAATGAAGTCATTGAGGGAATTCCCTCTATTATTTCTCATGAAGAGAATCAGTCCCTTCTTAAGCCCATTGATCGTGATGAACTCAAGAAGGTGGTCTTTGGGATGTGCACAGGAAAGTCGCCTGGCCCGGACGGTTTCCCTATTGAGTTCTTTCAGGCCTTCTGGGATATCTTGGAGGAGGACGTGTTGGCTGTCATTGAGGAATCCCGAATTAACAAAAGAATGCTCAAGGCTCTAAATCACACCTTTATCACTTTAATTCCTAAAGGAGAGGGGGGGCTCACATTTCTGATTTCAGACCTATTGCTTTATGTAATGTGATCTACAAAATTATTACTAAACTTATGGATGAAAGACTAAAACCCCTTCTTCAAAATTTAATTTCCCCTGAGCAAGGGGGTTTTGTTGAAGGAAGACAGATCTTGGATGGAGTGATCTTGGCTCAGGAGGCTATCCATTCTATGCATAATTCAGGTAACAAGGGAATGTTCATCAAATTGGATATGTCTAAGGCTTATGACAGAGTAGAGTGGGGTTTCTTGGTCAAGATGTTGGCAGCCTTTGGTTTTTCTCAGGACTGGATTGCCTGGGTCATGAGTTGTATCTCTACGCCTTCATACTTTGTTTTAATTAAGGGGCTTCCCTCGCCACCTTTTGGAGCCTCTCGGGGTCTCCGTCAAGGAGATACCTGCTCTCCATATCTCTTTCTTATCTTGGCTGAAGGTCTAGGCAGACTCCTCTTGAGAAGAAGACGTCAAGGACAGATTACAGGAATTAAAATCGAAGTCGAAGTTTTGACTCATTTACAGTTTGTGGATGATACGAGCTTGGTGGGAGTTGCCAACCTCAGAGAAGCAAGAGGAATCAAAGATACTCTTAACGTCTACCTTCGAGCTTCTAATCAAGTCATCAATGATTCAAAATCAAAAGTGGTCTTCTTCAACCTTGATCAAAGGTCGCAAGAGAGAGTTATGGAGATTCTGGGTTTCACTCGGACCTCCCTTCCTGTTGTTTATTTGGGGGTTCCTCTGCATTACAAAAAACTGACAGCTAATTTTTGGAAGGACCTGCTAGATGGCATAAAATATAGAATGAATCACTGGTATCATAGATTGTTAAGCTATGGGGGCCGACTAAATTTTCTGAAGTCTGTTATTCAGGCTATGCCTATTTACAAATTCTCAATTCTGGTCGCCCCTCCCTCAATCTGGAAAGAGTTGGACAAAGCAGCTAGAAGTTTTCTTTGGGAAGGTGCCAATGGAGAGAGGAAATGGGCCTTGGTTTGTTGGGATAAGGTCACCCAGCCCAAGGAAAAAGGTGGGCTGGGCTTAAGAAGTTCCAAGTTTAACAATCGGGCCTCGGTCGGGAAATCGTATTGGAGGTGGATTTCACAGCCTTCGTCCCTCTGCAGCAGAATCCTTTCTAGAAAATACTTGGGTCTTGTTCCTCCCAACGACTTGGGCCGCTATCCTCTGGAAGGTAATGGTTCTCTTGTGTGGCAGGATCTCAAGCTTGGATCTTGCATTATCAAAGATCAATTGTTCTGGAAAGTTGGGAGAGGGGAGAAGTCCCGGTTCTGGACTGACTCTTGGGATCAGACATCCTCCTATCCTTGCTGTGTTTCCTGATTTGCTTTCGTTAAAAAAAGCTCTTGAAGATAAAGGTTGGATTAATATTCAGACCTACTTCACTACCAGCCAATTGGGGGAGTATAAGGTTAAAAAATTTAAGCGGCTGGGTGAATGGCCTATTCCAATCCCTCCGGAGCAGGCCCCAACTCTGGAAAAAATTTTGGCTGAAAGGTTTCTATTTGGGGGAGATGAGGAGGATGAGCTTGCTTGGGGCTTTGGGAACCTTGGGTTTTATTCTGTGAAGGAGGGCTATGCTTCGATCCTACCTGAGCCCCCCCCACACTCTTTTCCTATTCATGAATGGAGGAAGATATGGCATCCCAAGGGCTGGCCGAAAGTGAAATTCTTTGCTTGGCAACTGATGCATAATGGTATCTTGAACTTTGACAACCTTAGAATTAGAGGCATCACTGGCCCTTCCCAGTGTGTTTTATGTTATAGGAATGAGGAAACTGTGGATCATCTTCTGTTTGATTGCTCTTTCACACAGCAGATTTGGCACCATTGGTTCTCCCACTTTAAACTTCAGGTGCTTGGAGATTTGTCCCGGACCAATTTATGGGAAAGCTGGAAGAGAGGTAGATTTATTTCTAAAGCTCTTCGTACTGGCTGGGATCTTGGTTTCCTTTTTATTTGGTGGCAGGTTTGGTTGGAAAGAAATGCTCGTATTTTTCGTGAAACCTTCTCTTCGGTGGAGGGGATTTGGCAGGTCATCTGGAGCAAAGTTGTGGAAACCGTTGCCATCTATGCTGAGAAGGAAAACCAGTCAGCTTCTAAGCCTTTGAGTGGGAGAGGTGCTGATCTTGAGAGACAGCTAAGAAGTTGTTGGAAACCTCCCCCAGAAGGCTGGGTCAAAATCAATACTGATGGAGCTGCTAAAGGTAATCCGGGCAATGCTGGCAGTGGTGTTATCTGCCGTGATCATGCTGGGACTGTGCTATATTGGGAATTGCAAGGTCTAGGATATGCCACAAACAATGAAGCTGAGGCCTTTGCTATTAAATCTGCCTCCATCTGGGCCGTCAAACATGGTCACAGAAAGATAATCATTGAGTCTGATTCCCAAATCTTGGTTGGTGCTCTTGATTGCCTGAGGAACTTTGCCTTAAAATCTTGGAGGCTTTGGATTTTGGTTTCCCAAATTTTAGAGCTCTGGAAGGAAATTGAGGATGTGATTCCTGTTTATGCTAGTAGATCTCTCAATAAAGCGGCCGATTTCCTTGCTAAGTTGGGTGCTGAGAGAGAGGTTGGGATTCTTCTGCATAGCAATTTGTCTGTGGAGAATGCCGAGATCAGACAAGGCCTTGAACAATTTCTGAAATAATGTGCAAAATGTTTTTTGCTAAGGGTCCTTTTTGTCGTGATTTCGCGACATGTTGTCCTGTCATGGCCTTTGGCTGGTTACTGTCGCGATATCACGACAGGTTGAGCCTCTGCAGTCTCCGGCTGGTTTCTGTCGCGATATCGCGACATGTCGCGTTATCACGGGTCGCGATTCCGCGACATGTTGCGATATCACGACATGTCGCGTTATTGCGTGATGTGATTCCGTGTCTTGTCGCGCTATCGTGACATGTCGTGATATCGCGACATATCGCGTTTTCGCGACTCGCGATTCCGCGACATGTTGCGATATCGCGACAGGTCCCACTTTCTAGGTTCGATTGGTGTTTTTACCGCACTCTCATTCCCTTCTTGAAGTTGAATAGCAATGTAAATATTTCGTCACGTTTTCGTGACAAGTTTGAGTTTTGGAAGCAGCATGGTTCTTCTGTCGCGATTTCGTGACACTTTTGGCACTTCGGCGGCTGGGTGGAAAATTGTCGCGATATCGCAACCTGTAGTGATGATGTGACAATGAGCTGGTTTTTGTCGCGATTTCACGACAGGTTGTGCCTTCCTGGTCTCTGGCGTATTTCTTGCGCGATTTTGCGGCATGTTTGGCTCCTTTGCGACTGGGTGGTTTTTCGTCACGATTTCGTGACCTTCATGAGGCTTGACTGCTGTTTTCTATTTCTGTCGCGCTTTCGCGACGCTTTCTACGGGTGGCTGTCGAGGGCCCTTCCTGTCGCGATTTCGCGACATGTGATTTCGTGACATGTCGCGATTTTGCGACATGTCGCGTTATCGCGCCTGTTGGTGCCGAAGTGGCCATGACGGGTTTTCCAATCACGATTTCGTGACATGTCATGTTTTTGCGACATGTCATTGTTTCGTGCCTTCCGTTCTCTGTGCCTTGAGGTTCCTAGTGTTGCCTTTGTGCGCTTTCCTTGCTGTTTTGCTAGTGGCTCTGGCTCGGGATGTGTTCTCTCCCGCTTGTATCTGGTTCTTGTATTAATACAATTTTTCATTTTTTTCAAAAAAAAAACATTGAAAATAATGTATGGAGAAAGCCCTAGGCTATCACTTCTAAACAAGAAAATACTGAGAATAGAAGGTGCATAGGAAGGATATTGGTATCTCCTAATAGAGGGCACAGTCATTAGACTATATGGTTTTATGGGTAAGCCTTTTTTTTTTCCTTATTTTATTACTGATAGGCTATTCACCTTAGAATACTTAAGGTAGGTAGAATTCATAGATTTGAACTATGGAACTGGGAGAAATAAGATATCTATGTCGACCTACCAAAGTGTTGATGATATAACTATTACTAAGAAGTGACAGGGTGAAAAAATTGACTAATACCTAGATAGGTTAGGTTTGTTCTACATTCCTCAAAGATGGAGTTATGATCTAGATGATATATTCTATAAAATGAATATAGCCTTAAATGGATAAAAGGCCTATAAATTTGAGAAGAGATACAAACCCTAGTTTGAACAAGGCAAAAATAACAAAGAAACTACTCTTTTAGAGTGGAATGTTTCTAAGATGGGCCAACTTCCTCCATGGTTAGACTTTTATGAAACAATTATGGATTTTTATCTAGACAACAATACAAAACATCAATTGAAAGAGTCTACCATCAAAGATATTGAGGAAAAAATAGAACAAAAAGAGGATCCTCAGTCTCAATAACCTACTAGTAATGAAGCAGAGAAAAAGGATAAATGGAATGAGACCAAAATATCATACTGGTGGAGAATGAGAATTGAGATTGGTAAAGAAAAATCTAGGTTTGGATTGAATATTTATGGTGAATTTTCTAAAAGGTATGATGATAACGCCAAAAATTGGAAGCCCAAAGACCTAAGGAATATAGTGCTATTATATAGTAAGTTACAAACAGGGTTAGATTCTCCATCCCCACCTTTAGAAGAAGACGTTCAAGAAGAGGGAACTAATACTCCATTGACTGCTACCAAATTTTTGAAGACTTTTCAACCTTCAACTAAGAAAATAGAGCAATTTCCAAAAGGAACACAGTTTATGTGTAAAATGCACTACTCTAATCAGAGGGTTGTTAGTACACCAGTCATAGATATAGTAAATAGGCCTAAGTAACTAGTCCTGGGTGGATAACCTCTAGATACAGGCATAGACTAGAATGAAAAATATGAGAACTTTAGGTTCACACCTCTGAGTTTTACCACTGTAGCAACAGTGGAATTAAATCCCATTTTTCAATAGATATTATTGGAGGAAACTATATAGGAAGGATTATCTAAAGAAGAGATAGAAATTGAGAAGGTTACCTTTCAAGTTTTTAGAGAAACCCAAAATGGCACCAGAAAGAATCGAGAAAGAGATTTAAAATAAGTAGAGGTTGGATAAAGAGTATATTATTAAAGAAACAATTTTTTTAGCTACGAAAAAATTGATACAAAAAGAAGAGTAGTAAATCAAAGAGACAACTCCACAACACCCTACATTAGTAGGTGAAGGTATGGTATCTAATCCCTCTTGTCATTTTCCTCCTCCAAATTCCCCAAGTAAATCTCCCTCTCTTTATGAGTAATAAATTGTAACAAAGGTACCTTATCCACCTCATAGTGCACCTCCTATTTCATCAGTTAATACTGAGGTATAAACTAACCCATATCCTCTAAGGTCACCATAAATTCCACCTTCATCATCTGAGAATTCCATTTCATCATATTCCATAGTTCCATCATCGCCATTACAACATCCACTCTCATATGATAAGCCAACTTTTTTAATTACACTCCCTCACCCATCTATGAGTCTCACCTCAGTTTCCATGACTCTTCCAATTGTAACAACAATCATGGTCATAGATTCTATTGTGAAAACTCCCCCACAGCTATCATAAACTATTGATTCTATTCTTGCATACCTTGTGTCTTCTTCTCCTCTTGCTACAAGTTACCTTGGTAAGGAAATTTTGTAAAAAAAGTAGGAAGCTACACATAAAATCAATGAATTTTGGGTAGAAAAGTTGTCCAAGCCTTCTAATAGGATGGCCACAAAGAGAAGAAGCATATGTTTTTATCCAAATTCAAGGTAAAGGACATCTAGATCCATGATTCCCCTTGTAAGTAATCATGAAATTAAGATGATTACTCAAGATTATATTATAGAAGAGTTCACAGAAGATATTGGGAAGCTACCTGAAGAATATGAATTGGTCATAGCCAAAGCCCGCTTGGAAACTTTTTATGTAAAATATGATATACTCAAATAGAAGGTGGGTAAGTTGGAAAAGCAAATAGAAAGGCTTCAAAAAACTATCAACAATCAGAAAGAAGTGGAGAAAGCTTTGAGAAAAGAAGCTAATATATGAAAAGAAAAATTTCAAGAAGCTAATAAGTTCAAGGAGCAGATTGAAGAGCACCAAAAAAATAATGAGGAGCAATCCAAAGAGATACAAAGTTTGAAGAAACAAATTTAGATTGAAAAGGTTGGTTTTTCAAATGTTGGACTAAATAAAGTAAGAAAGGAATTGCTCTATGAAGTTCTATATTAGTGCTCAGGGCTACAACTTATTATTGTTTAGATAATGTTAGCCACCTACTCCAAAGCATTTAGGTGGATCTAGATAAAATCACTGGAGAGCTACAACCTATGGTAATTCCAGTTGAGAAAATTCATAGGCTAGTGGATAGTAGACTCAGTGATTTTGCTAGGCCAATCCCTAATAAGGAGTGGAATATTTCTAGAGTTGTTACCAGAATTATAGTGAAGAAGTACATAGCACTCCAAAAGGCCTGAGATTGAAGGACTAATCAAGTATGTAGTGGATTTTAATAAGGAAATAATCCAAATTGGTTTTAGAGGATTATGTATGGAAGATAACAACTTATTGTCAGTTGAATAAATTAACAAAATTATTAATGAGAGCTTACAATATGAGTCTAAAATTGATGCTCTAGAAGAACCAATTGACCAAGAGCAAGCTTCAAAAATAATTATTGATTTTACAAAAATCAAAGACCTCATGGAGGGCCTGGTAAATAGAGGAAGTGATGCTAATTATGAAGATATTGGTGAACTATAGTACATTTACAAGTAGCTAAAAGAAACTTCCAACCCCTCTGAAGCAACGTGGAAACAAGCCCTACAAATTTTGAAACTTATGGTGCAACTGTTTGGTGATAATGCTAAAGAGGAAAATAAAGAGAAATCTTCTCTAGAGAAAGAAGTTGAGTAATAAGCTGAAGAAGATGTCCAACAAGGAGAAGAGCTAGATAGAACTACTACAAACCCAAAAGGGGCACAAGCTTAACAATTTTTGCTTTGTACATATTTAGTCATAAATTTTGTATTTTATTTGATTAATTTTTACTATGACATGGTTAGAAAGAAATAATAAAATCATGAGTCCAAAAAGACACAAAATAGTAAGTTTTATGTGAAGGCATTTATATCATGTATTGTAAGAAGGCTTTATAAGGAGAACATAGTTGTTTTTTGCTAGAGCAATGAAGCAGTTTTGCTAGAATGGCATAGATATTAATGTTTATGGCATAGTCTCCATGTGAACAATTATCCTCTTGGATGTATGAAGCATGGTCTCGATATGAACGTTTATCCTCGAAGATGACCATAAAAGTTTTCAAAGGGTAGTGTTCATATGGAAATTATTCTTTAAAATATTTTATAAAATAAGCATTTTTGACTCCTAATGCCCAATGGATAAGACTCTGAGTTCGATGGCTTTGCAAGAAAATCCACCCGAGAGGCACCAAAATGTAGGCCCAAAATGACCATATCCTTAGAAAGCATTGAAAAATTTATTCTAAGGTATGAAGTTTCTATTTTGTACATTTTCTAGTGTTTTTTGAAGCAGATCCACAACATGAGTTTCCTAATCTGTCCAACACTTAGTAAATTTTTCACCTTGAGCAATTTTGCTTATTTTATAATGTATTTGGAAGTGGATTGATGACAAGTCTTGATTTCATAAAAGTTTTTGGTGATGATGACATCAGCATAAGAAGAAGTGTGGAATGGTGACTACGTGTAATTTTACATTCTCAGAGTGGCTAAGTGTCAGTAAGATCAATTCCATCAAGTTTCAAGAGTATCTTGGTGCGGATTGGCAAAAAAGAGGCATAAATCACTACATAAGGTGCATATTTGTGACAAAAGCTCTTTTAAACTACACAAAGTGCAAAAAGAAGAT
The DNA here is from genome assembly GCA_028583015.1 of Wollemia nobilis. Lineage (NCBI taxonomy): Eukaryota > Viridiplantae > Streptophyta > Pinopsida > Araucariales > Araucariaceae > Wollemia > Wollemia nobilis. Next base: position 30,754,619 of record JAQPPZ010016892.1, on the reverse strand, counting down.
AAAAGCTATTTTACACTATGGTCAGTGTGGAATGACAACAAAGGATGATTTACACTTGCTCAAGTTTAGATTGGCATTTATGCATATTAACAAAGAAAATATGACATCAACATTCTTTATAGTGCATATTTCAGTTGCTTTGAAACCAAAGAAGAGAAAAGGAAGGTTAATGAGAAGATTCCATCCTGCTCACCTCTTAATACATTTTATGTTGAACTTTTATCCTACATAGTTGAAGCCAAATATAATGACATCAGTGACTAAAAGGAACAGAATGGTGCTTTGGTTTTTCTTGACCAATTTATAGAGTATGTTATGAGGTTTAATCATAGTCGTTCATGGGGAAGATCGACGAATGAGATTTTTCTAATAGTATTGAATTATTTAAAAGTATTTTCTCATCAAATCAGAACAGAATTAGTTGGAAGGTAGGAAGACAAAGTGTCGAAGGGTTTCAAGAAACAAGAACCAGAGGTAGTTGCAGATCAAATGTGGAGCGAGCTTCCAAGAATGGTTTGCGGATCAGATATGGTATCTAATGGCTTGAATACCAACTACCATCAACAAACCACAGGTTGTAGAGGACATAAGATGCCATGGTGATTTACTCATAGTGGAATTTTTTAGAGGCCGAACTAGTAAGATAATGCTAGCAAAAACTCTCTACTGATCTATAAATATGAAATCTTTATATTGTCTCCTTAATATTCTTTCATTTAAAAACTATAAATATAGGTAAAACCCTCATTTTTTAGGGTTGGATCTAGTGTGTTTGCTTTCGCTACTATAAATATTATTGTAAGCTAATGGAAGGAGCATTACTCTGATTTTTGACTCAAATTTGTCATCTTCATCATCTTGTGCAAGAAGTTCGAAGCCTTGAGTTGCATTAATGTTAATACTTGAATGGTTAGTTCATTCCAACTTATTGGATTACAAGTTGTGAGAGTAGTTGATATATATTCTTGGTTAGATCGATATTTTTAGAAAGTTTATTTTTGTTAATTATATCTATTGGTCTATTCTGCTATTTGGATTATCAATATTGGATGTTGGAATTGCTTTTTTCTTTAATGTGTGAATGTTTCATTGATTTGGATGATGTTAATTTAGAGTGATGGGACACTGGAAATAGCTTGTAAGATATTTTTTTTGTAGTTTCCTATGTTTTTAGCCTATCCAACCACTATTTTTAATACACCTCTAACCCTAAAACCTTTTCTAATCCTTATCTCAAAACCCTACTTGAGCTTTAATTTATTCAACACCATTTTAAGTTGACAAGGAACCAGCCTACTCTAGAGGTTGGATTGAAGTTGTCTGTGCTCCATCCAATGCTTGAGTGCTGAGATATGACTATCAGGTGTATGCTTGAATAGAAAATTAGAAGATGGATATTTGTAGTGTCGAGTAAAAATTGATATCAATTCGATGCCCAATAGAAAGGAAACTAAAACTCAAAATCTATTAAAATTTATCTAAATGTCATATTGCAATTTTTTTTTGGTATATTGAAAAGTGGGTTTTGAAAGGACCCCAAAACCTTATTACAATACGTGTAAAATTACAACTAGAAGACCAAAAAAAATGTCAAAGGAAATGTCCCAAAATAATGATCCCAGTCACCAAGGGAAAACAAACCATGAAATCCTTAACAAAAAATAAAAAATAGAGAATTAGGCACAACAAAGAAGGAAATTAACTTTCAATGATTTCCATGTGATCACCAGGGATGCCATATTAATTCTTGAAAATTTGTTTGAGCTACACATGAATATCCTCCATGGTTTTTATGGCTTGATTATATATTTTCCAAGCAACCCTCATAGCATTAGCAGTAGCATAAAGGTTGACCATGGTGTTTAAAACAAGAGTCAGAATAGAATTCTATAGCACGATGGTAGAATTAACCTCCAACAAGTTATCATCATAAAAAATTTGGGTAGGGGTAAAATTTGAGGGATTCCCCTAAGTTTTCACCTTTTTGGAACTTCCAAAACCACAAGCCTTGCTGGCACATTCATTTTTGTTAAGTTTCCTTAGTGATAATTTCCTTAGTTCAAACATTGAGAAGTCAGATTCATACTTCACAAAACTAGGGGTTCTAGACTTAGGTTCAGGGGAAACAAAATTGGGATCATCATCCTTGTTGGGCTCCTAGATGACAATGGTGATACAACTAGAGATTTTCAAAGGAGATTTAGGATGGTTACTAGTAATTACAGCTTTCTTAGTGTACTCTTCTAGGGTATGCTTATAAAGTATCAAGTGCAAACCCTGGTGGGTCGGATGGGTAGAATTATGTTTCATGACTCTATAAATAGAAATTTCAATGGAGAAATGTAGGTAATAATGAATATTAACAAGCTTAAAATCCCTAAGGTCGTTTAGGAATCCTAAATAGAAATTTCTTAACAGGAGTTTAATGTTGTCAATCGTTAGATACAACAAAATAGTTATCATCACCCAGTCCTAGGGTGAGGGAAGAGAGGTCCTAACTATAACACCATTTTCCCAAATCAAATTCTTACCTTTATCCATAAAATAGTTAGTTTACATATGGAAGTTATGTTTGTACTATAGCAAATATAATATTTGATAAAAACTTTATAAAAATTTGCATGCACAATTTCTAAGATAAAGAAAGGAAACAAAAAATTAACTAAAAAAAATATTTCTCTAGATAGAATGTCTTTCCTCATTGAAGTCCTAGCCCTTCATTGCTCTTCCCATCATCTGAATCCTAGCTGACAAATATTTGCAATTTAATTTTTTATGACTTGAAAATTTATTATTACCCTTGTTTTGGATGGTTGACTTCATAGGGTCATACCTTCGTCAATATTGTTTATATTATTTCATATGACCATATATTTTAAATTTATTCAAATTCTGCACAAGTTGTTACAAGAATCAACTAAATCAAATAATCGTTAGCAAAGATATGACTTCTAAAATATGAGATGTTTTTTAGAAAAAAACCCTAATGCTTCACAAAGTTTACATCATTATCTTGACCTTACTATATTATGGCTATCTTATATTTGATCATGTGAAATATATCTTGAGTTTATAGTATTAAGGCTCTGAAAACCATCAAATTAGACACCAAAGCGATACACGATCTGAATGAGAATAAATTGGACACAATGAAGTCTATATAACTTGTAAAAAACATAGCTTCCACCTACTTTGTAAAATATTCTATGGATATTATGATGAAATTATGACCATGATGTAATAGGATAGATAGTTCCTATAAGATCAATACCCCAAAAGGAAAACAACTATGAAGGCTCAATTAGATGAACCTTTGTAGGGCATAAATTTCATATTTATGAAATTAGCATTTATCACATGGTTTAACATAAGTGTTGGTATAATCTACCATTATAGGTAAAAATTAACCCATTCTTAGAAGTTTAAAAGCTATGGAATGATAGCTAAAGTATCTTTCACAATCACCATAATGAATATCAAAGAGATCTTTTGGTAATTTGAGTTTTGCAATGCATAATAGGATAATACCATAAGTTATTTGATAGTATAACACCCTTCTTGAAAGCACATCAAAAATCTATCCTAAAAATTTCATTGTGCTACTTAGCATTAACCATAGGTGGATAAATTTTATTGTTAAGGAAATGCAAAATGTCACCATACCAAGGATTATTGAAAGGTATTTGGTAATCAATAACATTACCCTTCCACTAGAATTTATTGATAGAAATAACAAGTTCATTATCAACTTTTATTATAAGATTTTTTCCAATAATGTTCTGATGTGGTATGAATTTGTCAGCCAAAGTGGTTAGAGAGTTGGCCTCAATATTTACCCCCTTGGGGAATGCCTAATGGAAAAGGAATAAAAAGCATTGTTTATTTTTTTAGCCACTTTATGATAAGGGATTAGATCTGGTGCTTTGATAAAATATTCACGTGAGATTTTATGGATCAAAATTTAGAAATATCCTAGCACTTTGACGTGTTTAACATTCATAAGTTTAGTAATCAGGATCCTTAGAATTAAATCCTCATATTTTACAACATTTTTTGTAATGCCAAAAAATTTAAGTGGAATGCCATAAAAGCAACTAGGATAGTCATAGACTTGAGAAATATGTTGAATTCTACCCCAAATTCATTCTTTGCACCATCAAATTAAAGGATCCAAGCATTAGATTGATGGTCCTCTTTTGATTCTATTGTAAGAGGGTGTGTGTCTATCTTGTCCTTATCCTTGCATTCATACTATATTTCAACATCCTCTCAATACTCCAAGAGACTCTTAGATTATTTAATAAGGTCATATGCACTAGACTCCTAAATTAGTCTAAAGTTAATTGAGAAAAACGTGAAAATGTCTTGAGGATAACAAGAAATGACCATTATTTACTAAGTCATAATGCCTCATTTAATGGTCGTTGGGTTGGGTTTAGATTATTCACTAATAAACCAACCATAAGTTAAGCTTTCATGACCATTTAGATGATATAAAGATCACGTTATTGCATCACTGTAATCCACTTTCTATATTAGGTGTCCCTAGGGATGTATGTATTTTGAAGCAAGTATCTCAAGGGATATATTTTTATAACAACATAAGTTGTTTGATACATGTAATTTTTGATATTCTCACAAGAAAAATAAATAGCCACACAATCCTTCTACGTAGGAGTGTATCTAGTTTCTATTGACAATATTTTTCAATTGATGTAATACATGATATACTCATTGTTATCATTTTATTGGGAAAGGTATGCTCTCAAGAATATCTAGGTATATGATGTATATAAAACAAAGGTATTACCTATGTTGAGTGGGGAAACATTGGTGGATGTACAATAAATTTTTTAAATTCAATGAAGACTTTATTATAACTTTCACCCTATTTGAAATTGACATATTTATTAAGTAATTTATTTAGTGGATAAGCTTTGAATGCTAGCTCAGAAATAAATTGTAGGATAGATCCAAGCTTGCTCAAGAATGATTTGATATATTTTATAGTATCAATGGGAGGCATAGCATCAATATTTTTTTATTTTGTCATGGTCTACATCTATTCCCCTATGAGACATTATAAAAACTAGCACTTTAAAATTGGAACTCTAAACACTCAATTCTTTGGGTTAAGTCTAAATATTTAATGATGAAATCATTTAAATATTACATGAAGGTTAGAGGGATAGTTAGCTCATTTATTTTACTTATCCAATAGATCATCAACATAGGAATCCACTATATTCTCTATTAAATCATGAAATATGGTTGTCATAACATGTTGATAATTTGATCTCATATTCTTCAATCCAAATGGCATGTCAAAATAGAAAAATATGCATCACATTATAATAAAAATTATTTTAGTTTAATCCTTAGGGGAATTTTAAATTTGGTTATATCATGAATAGAAATCCATAAGGTACAACATATCATACACTATGGCAGAGTCAAAAATAGCATCTATGGAATGTAAAAAAAAATTATCCTTAGGATAGGTCAGGTTGATGTTTCTAAAATAACAAAAAATCTAGATAGCATTATTTTCTTTATTTTTAAATGAATGATATTAGACATCCATCTTGAATAATAAAGTAGTTAGATAATTTTTGCATCTATTAGTTTTTAAATTTTTATCTTGTAAAGGTATTGAATTAGAGGAGAGAACCTCCTCTCTTTTTTTTAAATGGGATCTACATCCTCATAAGTGACAATGTTGTGGACAATAAGATCCTCATCCATTCTGAGCATGTTAGAATATTCCTAGGTGAAAACATCTTTGTACTCCTTAACGAAAGCAATAATATATGTCATTGTTCATTAGATAGAGTAGAATAAATTTTAATCATGTATGGTTACTTGGGGGCTATGCTAATTTTTGTAATTAGTTTAATAATAGTGGCATTGCCTTATTCAAAGTGATCTAGAGTAGGAGGAAGGTTTGCTAGTTTAGAATTAATATTGACCTAGCAAACATAACCAAAACATGTATACCTTTCTCACAAGATTAAGAATTTTTAGAAACCCATTATTCTGATACTATCAAGGTATTATTTTCTCTCTATCATATAAAATTTTAAAAATGTATTCACTATTGTATAGGGCATGAATTAAGAGAGTGTTACCTAAAATTTCAAGTATAAATTTTATCTCATGCCCCTTAAGTTTTAACCAAGAGAGGATTTAACTATGTGATTGAATATTGTAAAATATAGAAATATGATGGCTAGGGTATGGCTCTAATTGATTATAAAAATTCATCAAGGAAGCCATGATAATCCTAGAATTAATCTCAAGATGAAACTATTATTCAATTAAATATCTAGTTGAATATGAGGGTGTTAGGTAAACTAATTTATTAATCCACTCGTTTGATGGCTTGTATAAGTAGGATAACATTTCTAAGCATAAAATAGGGTTAGCTAATATAGATATATATACATGTGCATCCAATATATTGTAAAAAATGAATAAAATTGAAATTACCTAATTAAGAGGAAATCTCAATTAGAGAGAATTTGGCTTAGAAATATTAGAAAATTCTAGCACAAGAGAAGATTCTAGGCTAAGATAGTCCTCAATGACTATTGATTTAGTAGGAACTATCTTAGGAAATATGGTAAGGCATACAATAACTAGAGCTTCTATTTAAATGACAATCTTGGTTCCTCATGACAAGTATCTACTTTTGGTAAGCTAATAGTAAATTATATCACATAATAGTTTTCAAGGATAGGAAAAATATAAGGATTGTATTTATCAAAATTAAAACAACCAACATGACTATCCTAATATTTTTTTGCAATTGATAAATTTTTACATTTTTTAAATACCTAGTTAAATGGATTATTGTTATTTTATTTATATTTTTTAAGGTTTTGTTGTAAATATAAAAGGATAATAATATTTTATGGATATATATCTTAGTTTTACAGATAATACACTCAAAATTTGTATACATATGGTAAAAAAATAAATTAATTCTATATCTATCAAAACTTCATGAATATTTACATCAACATAATATTAATCATCACTTAAAATAGAAACTTTCTATTGTGAAATGTCACTACACTAGGCAAATCTAACCTAAAAGAGGAATTTTGATCCAAAAATGATATCTAGAGTTGAACGATATGAGAGGACCTAGAGCTTATTCCATATATAAAGTATTTTATTCTAATAAAATGCTAAGGATGTCAACAAGATAATACCTAAACCAAAATCTACTATAAAATTCACAATTCCATATGCCACGAGGTAACACTGACCACCGAGACTAGATACACAAAATAATATAGTCTTTTTAGTGGTAGTTAAGCCAAAAATCAAAATAATAAGTAAGCTAATAGCCTTTGTGGTGGTAGCTAAAAGAGCTCCATTATTAGTAGGGTTTCCATTACATCATATACAAAGTGGATAGATTTGGTAAATGAGCCATCCTATTTTGGTAATGGGGTTTGCAATACATTATATACCCAAATGTAGTTACAAAATAGCAGCAACAAGATCCTAAGGAAATAAAAACCAATAAGAAGAAAAGAAGGGGTACAAGGTGTTCAGACAAGGATTCGGTAAGATTATCTAAGCTTACTAGTCCATAAGAAGTTCATCCCAAAGATCCATGGAAAAAAGAGTAAAAGGGATCAAATTTGCCAAAATTAGACAAAGGGGATAGCTCCAACACACTCATCAAGTGAATAAGTTTGATAATCCCTATATGAAACCAACTTTGAAGCATAAAAAATAAATCAACAAGAATTGTGTAAACAAATATGACATTCACTATATTGGGAGATAATTGATAAAGTGACAACTAGAAATCTGGTTGATATTCAAGCTTGAAGAACTTGTTTGGAGTCATTATTATTATAAGAATGTTGGTTTGGAAGATTAAAAAATTATTTCATGTTTAAAATTTCTTAAGGTTTGTGTAGTGAACTTCTCACTATGCATAGGATCCAAAGATAACCCTCTACCCAAATAAGAGTTCTACAATAAGTCCAGTGTAAAGGAAATATTACTAGAGAAATTAGGTCCCTAAAAGGATCCTCAATCCAAAGGCTTACCACTAAAGTTTGGTAATTGATTCCTACGAGATGAGAGATAGTGGTATAGAGAATAAAATAAAGGGTAGTGGCATCTCAAAACCTATGTCATTCACAAGGCCTTGGTCACCAAAGACTTGAGAAAGGATCAATAAATGTATGCACCAATTAGATCTAATGAAAGGTCAAGTAAGATAATGACATGGTAACCAAGTAAACATGGGGATGGGGCCCATGCTATCTTGAGATGGATAATAAGAAATTCTCAAAAATCAAAGGTTAAAACTACTTTATATTGGGTTTCCATGAAGAAAAGATACCTATTAATGACACCTTTAAAGGGCATCACTCTATCTACAAGATATTTATGGTGATTATACCCTAGATCATATATGAATCTACCAAGAATAAATACAACATAATACCTCAAACTCGACAATCAATAAATAAAAGTTTCCTACTAAGGACATTTGGAGGGAAGTTTTGAATTTAGAGTTAGATTGTATATATATTTAGTCTTGTATCTACAAAATAGGAGGGAGAAAAATATTTTGTGCCTAGTATCTAGCCTTAGATAAAGTTTCTCTCACATCTCTTGTGTATTGATATGGACTTTAGCCTTGAGTTAATTGATGTACAGGCCTTCGAGTATTTTCATTTTTAATATTTGTATATGAATTATTTTAACATATATATAAATAGTTGTGACTGTTTGCTTTTTATCTTAGCCTTTGTATATGTGTAAATTTGTATGAGATATGACTAGTAGTTGTTTTGGTCCATGTGCAAGTTTTATAAGTAATAAATATACTCTTATGGAATCATGTTCATTATTTCTAGAATGATTCATGAATGTATTAATTCATACCATCAATATAAAAAGGACCCCTATAATTCTTGATGTGTAACCACCCATAGCTTATGCTAGTTAGTTTTACTACTTTCTCTCTTATCCCTTTTCTTAGATCAAACTCGATAGGGTAGGCTAGATTAGGAAGTGTGCATCAAGATTAAATATAAAAATGGGTCCAACCTTGATAAAATATCATAGGTCATCCTTTAAGTTGCATCCCATGCTCCCTCGACTTCTTGATTGTATGTTCCACATGAGGCATAAGCACTGAATGCATCTAGAAATTGCAAGAGGTGGTCATTGTTCATAGAGCATAAAACTAAAATTTGTCTTGCCTAGTTTTAGATTCCAATAGTTTCATTGGCACACATAGTGGGACCAATCCCAACTTTTATATTGCTATTTATATAATATTTTGGTGAAAACCTTAGCCTATCCACTTATTTAAGCATATTTAACTTTCACCTGATAAGTCCACTATTTGAACTTATCAAGTTGTGACTTCGATATTTGAAGGCAAACCCAATGATTTATGAGCTTTGAACCTATCATGGGGTCCAATATAGGAGTGACCCCATAGTTTCTATTACCACTACTAAACCATATGCATATAAGGAGAGGTTAATATAAGAACATGGCTACAGTATAGAACCCATAACAAAGGAGGCTACCAACATGTAATGATAAAGGTATGTTGTAGCCATCAATCCCACTAGCTACATGGGATTATATATTGATGTCAATATTAAATTATTTGTCATTTTCATGATGGAAGATAAAACTCCAATGGAACAACTCCAACACATGGTCAATATGTGTGCACTATACAATATTGGATATCAAAATGTGGTGCTTAAGCTATTGATATATTATTTTATAGGGAAGGAAAGAGAATGGTATATTTCACTTACCCCACATTCCATTATCAACTAAAACCATCTTGCTAACCTCTTTGTAGAAATATTTGGAGAAAATATGGATGGGGTATCCCTCTTAGAGAAGTTATCAACCATAAAAAAATCCCCTATAGAGTCCATGGATAACTTTAATGATAGATTATATAAAATCTAGTTTAAAATCATTAACAAAAATTGAACACATATAATTATAGTCTTCATTTATTATCTAAAATCTTTCAATTCAGACATAGCTATGATGGTAAAATCTAAAGGGAGTAGCTATGATAGTAAAATCTAGAGGGAGAATGCCTTGGCAATGACCTATGAAATAGCCACTCAAGTTGAAAACCTAATCCAAATAGGAAGGCTAGATCCTAGACCCCTGATTCTCTTCTTCATCAACAATCATTTGCTATACCAACCTTCACCTACTATACAACCTACTATCTTCTAGTCATATCCTATCTTAAACCTAGTTCTGGTACAAACTCCCTCTCTACCTCCAAATCAACCTTTTACTAATACACAACTACAAATATGGAAGAGATGAGGAATACAATGAGGGATATATCCAATAATATTATAGCACTTAAATAATATTAGAATTCTAAAAGTTTCCCTTACTAGAGCTACCTAAACTCCCCTTCCAACAAAAAATCTAGGGTTATCGATCTCCACCAAATGGATATCAAAATTAGCCACCATGGATCTTCTAAAAATTCAGCCAACCCCAAGACTTAGAGTGACAAATTATGCCTATTTTTTCCCACTATAAAATTCACCACATAACCCATTCAGGGATGTCATACTAGCTCAGAACAACTATGTTGAGGATCCCTATGTTTGACAATACCCATAGTTAGATCATTACTATTATACCTATGATAAATCTCAATAGGTTATGTATGCTACAACTTAGACCATCTACTCCCAATACTACACAAAATTTAGGGAAGGTTATTCAAAGTTTTATATTAGATGTGGCCCCAAGCCTAGGTGTTAGACCATAAAAAAAAATCTAGTGACTTGGGATGAAGTCAAGGTCTCTACTATTGTCGATAGGATTAATGTTCTAGTGGATGGAAAACCACAAGAACAATCAAATATCCTCACAAAAAATAAAGGAAAAGAATCCACTTAGCAATATCAAAGGTTTAAAATTTTTTATTTTATGATGGAAGGATGCTAGAACATCCAAATTTAGCATTATTGAAGACCTAAAGAGAACTCCATCAACAATCAATAGGTATGCTGCTTTGTTGATCCTTGAGTAGATTGATTTTGTTAAGGAACCCAAAAGAATGTATTTCCAAGTAGATTTGGATGTTCAGATCTAAGTCTATCTCAATACAAACAAATACTCAAAATAGGTAAGATTAAGCCTTCACTCTTTTATATGTGCGTATGCATAGAAATCCAGATTGTTCATAATTGCATGGTGTATTTTGAGCTACCACAATAGCCATGCCTAAGGCTATTTGTTATAAAATGGGTATGGAATACACCCATACTAGTTTCAATTTATTACAACTAGACAAAACCCTAGTCTAAATTATGGGAGCAATGAAGAACATATTGATGGTATTGCACAAGATTTTGGATATCTTAGTAATTTATGAGGTCATAGTGGTAGATCATCCACTACTATTTGGATTATGCTTATCAAGGGACTTCACAAAAAATATTTTGGGGTACCTATCCCTAAATTATACTCACATGGTGATTCCCCATAATGTAATAAGGATTTCACTCTATGTAGAGAAGTCTAACCCTTATCATGTAGAAAGGTTTAAAGAGAAAAGTGTCTATTTGGATGAAGGTGATCCTGAACACCTCTAAGTGATGATTGAACAACAACTAGAATACCTAGAGTTTCTAATAGAAGAGACTTATGAGATATGAATTTTCCATGCTTGATTTCAATGCAACAATCCACATAGACTTAGGAACTCATTACTTTCTAGAGTCAACTATCTATCATCTTTTGGTTGTAACAAGTCACATATTCTAGACAATATACAAGCATGAGCAGCAAAATTTTGGATCACTTTGATATTAGATATTGCAAATTCTAATGAATGAGATCCATGTAAAATATTCAACATGCAAAAGCATGTTGAAACCATGTATAATATTGTAAATAAGTAGTATTTAAAATACAGTTGATAAAAGATAAGTGTTGAATAGCTCTTAGCTAAAGTAGATAGTGGTGTGTAAAAGGAGGAAGTAAATCAAATCTCTCACATAATTGTTTTTTGAAAGTGCACAAAGTAGTTAACATGTATGTTTGAAGGAGGGTTGAATACATCAAGAGGTCTAAAAATTAGCAAAATAACCAATAAAGAACATTCACTCAATTACAATTAATGATAATTAAAATGTGAAAGTTATATGTAATATTATTATGATTTTTAGATGTAAATTTGATGATTATAACCATGCTTTGCTAATCAATTTGCATAGTTTGTATGATTTTTGATGAATTTGATTCATGAAGTATTATGTGATAAATTATTGATAATATAATGAATATCATGTAAGAATTTTGTGCTTTTATAGATATGAGTTGTAGGTACTTGCAGGAGAATGCTACAGCCAAAATATCTCATGGTAAAACACATCATAACAAGTCACAAAGCCATATATGGCTACCACCTACAAAAATGTGTTACGAAAAGGTATTATGGAAAGGTATTACAAAAAGGTGTTACAAAAGATGATTGACTGTGTGAACCTATTTGGTATGAAAAATATTGCCACGTATGCTAACAAATTAGCTAGCATAATGCATAATGCATAGTCAACCTGGTCATTGTTGCATTGACATTATTATTTGGGATATAATCCAATAACTGTTATGCAATTTATTATTAATATGTAATTTGTTAATTGTTCAAGATTTATGTAATCCACATGAAATCTGACTTTGTCCTCCTTGAGAAAAGGAAAAAAGAGTCATTTTAATTTGATTAAGATTTTTGTTAGTAAGTTATAGATTTTAGTTATGTGTATCTATTGTTATGACATTTGGACAAATATGTAATTTTAGAATTTAGTTTGAGTCCATTCAATATGTAACAAAAAGAAGTTGAATACTTTTATTGAAAGAGTGATGTAAAAGTTATATATTATAAGGTAAGGACCTTGGAAAGGGTTTGAATTGTCTTCCATCTAAATAGTTTGTTGTCTGCATAATCTATCATTTACATTATATGAATGAATATTGAATTCAATCAATAAAATAGCAACATTTTCTTCAATGAATTTGGTAATCGTATCTTGTAATTTCTTCATGTTTTACTTGTTACTATAACTTCCATTTTATTTTCCTACACACATGAATTAAATAGCATTAAGTTAGTTTAAATGAATATTATTTATTGAAGTAAATTAGAGTAGAAAGGATAAGAGAATAACACTAACCTCTAAGAGGCAGGTGCCACTCTAAATAGTTAGTCCCTTGCTCTCTTCCTCCTAAATTATAGTAGGATTAGTTAGAATATAGAATAAGTATTAGAGAATAGAATTAATTAAAATTGCGTAAGATAGAATTATAAAATATATTAAATAATTTCTACATTATTAGATCATACGTGGATCCACACACATAGACTTAGTCTAAATCATAAATTTCATATTTTGAACTAAGAATCAATTCATTTCAATTTCATTTATTGCAAACTTTCATTTCCTACAAATGAACTAAGAAAACACAATAAATTCAAATATTAAGAATTGGGAAATAATCTATACGAGATTTATATTATTTAAACCTAACCTAGATTAATAAATTAAATGTGAACATCACAACTCAACATTTTGGCACCGTTTCTAGAGATAACAATATCATAATTTTTTATCAAAAGACTATTGGATCGATAGGGAGGCTTACCTGCATGAGTGGCACAAGAAGTTCCAACATGCATGCAGGTTAGAATTGGCACAAGGAGTTCCAACAAGTGTATTCATCTCAAGACTTCTAGGTTCCATTTTCTTAGGTTCAAATTTTATTGCTTTCTAGTTAGCATTTAAATTCTAGCAAGATATTTTTTATTATCACATACTTAGGTTTGGAAGCTTTGACTTGTAAAGGGAGTAGGTGCGACAAGATCATACCGACGTGCTTCTTAAAATCAAGTAGTGATAACAATTTAGCTTTTATTTAGTTTTCAATCAATTTAATTTCAAGCATTGAATTGATTATTACCTACTTAGGTCTAGGTTATTCAATTTGTGAAAACAAGCAGTAGGTGCAACAAGATCATACCAGAGTGTTCCTTAAAATGAAGTAGTAACAAAAATTCAAACCTTTATTTCAGCATTTATGTTTTCAATAAATTTACTTTTTAGCATAGTGTGGTTGTTACATACTTAGGTTTGGGTTCTTTTGTTGGAAATTTTGAGTTAGTTGTGTTGTCATTGATGTCAAGAGTAAGTTTCAGTGATCAGTGCAGGACTTGGAAAAATAAGGGTTAAAATATTTATATTTTAAGCCCAAGAGATTTGGTTTAAGGGCTTCACATGATTAGTCAAAAGGATGGTTAAATACCCTGAAGGAAAGGCCTAAAGGAAATAATACTATAATATTTATTATTATAATACTAAAGGAGGTCATAAAAGGTCTAAGGGTGAAAGAGAAAAATACCTAGGCCCAAAGGAAATAATATTATAATATTTTTATTATAATATTAAAGGTTAAAATTAAAGCCTAAGGTAATTTATTGATTATTTATAATATTTATATTATAAATTAATTTATAAAATAATATTATTTAAACCTTAAAGTAGGGTTGGGCACAAATTCGATTTAATTTTTTCTTCCCCCATGAAGGAAAGTAGCATATGGTATAAATACCATAAGAATTGCCTCACAAAAGCAAGTCTCCAAATATTAATGCACAAGCGATTATTGAAAGTGGAATGCGAAATTTTATGAGAAAATAAGACGAAGATATTATTATTTTTATTGCAGCCAAAAATGTGAAAGCAAAGTGACCAAGGCACAAAGCCTTGTCACCAACCAATAGGTTGGTCTAGTGGCAAGTTTTTGGTGTGTAAGGTGCAGGTTATGTGGAAGTTCTATGTTCGATTCATAGGGGCTACAAAGATACAAAGCCTTTTGTTTGGATTTGGTGTTGGTGGCAGAAACAAAGTGCTCAAAGTGTTTTAGATCCCACATGAGTACCTAGATCACATGATAGTGTGGTCGTTGCTAGGGCACATGTGGCAGCTTGACCTAGGATTGAATCCCACTGAGGAGTGTGCAAAGATAATTTAATTAATTTTTGTAAATATGCATGTGGTCTAAGGTTGTATTGTGAGTATATTGGGAGATATTAAAGAAATTTTATTTTAGTTAAAGTTTGTGAATGATTTAATTGCAGTTTAAAAGTGAATTGCATCATTTTTGTATAAGAGGTGTTAATTATTTTGAAATACAATTTTAAAGTTGGGAGTTATAAGGTGATTAAGATATATTTTACTTTTGTCTTAGTTGAATATTGAGGAGGATTTAATTTTGGCTTCAAAGTGAATTGAATTATTTCTGGAAAGGTGTGTTGATTATTTGATAATGCATTTTGAGTAGGGAGATATAAGGGAGTTATTTTGATTATTTTATGCATTAAAATTTTGAAGTGAATTATTGTGAAAGTGAGTTAATTGAACCTTTGCTAGTTATATTTTTAAAATATTGGAGATTATAAGGTGTACTTGAGACTTGTTATTTTTGTATGGTGAAATAAATATTGAGGAGAATTTTGAGTGGAGATTTTGAGATAGATTATTTTTACCTAACCTTGGAATTGGCAAAGAGGTTTTTATTGTGATTAAGATAGGTTTTGATTGTGATTAAGATAGGTTTTGAAGACATATCTCCATAAAAAAAAAAGGTATGGGCACATCTTCCTTATGAGTGAAATATTGTTGGATTGAGTGTTGTGAAATGCAAAGTTGGAGTGAAAAGGATTATTTGATAAGCATTGTTGGAAATGTTTGAGTAAGCCTTCATGTGCATGATTAAGGATTTGTGAAATAACATGAGTATCATTGTTATATGAGATTGTTTGATAAGTATTGCTCAAAATATTTGAGTAATATTTCATGTGCATGATTAGGGTTTGTGAAAGAAAATGAGTATCATTGTTATGTGAAGTTGAGAACTATCTTGAACTAGGATTTGTGAAAAGATCATGAGTATCATTGTTATGTGAAGTTGAGAACTATCTTGAACTAGGATTTGTGAAAATATCATGAGTATCATTGTTATGTGAATTTATAATCATCTTGAGTCAAGGGTTGAGATTCATAGTGTGATTTGTTGGAAGTAAAGTGAAAAACTTGGTTAGTATTTGTAAGCAAGTTGTTTTCTATTGAGTGAATGGCTAAGTGAAGTTGGATGAGCATTACTGATTAACAACATTGGAGTATTAGCTCAAGATTTTTGAAACAAATTATTCTTTATTTCTTAAATGATTTGAAAGTGAGTTTGAAAGTGATAGAGTGTTTTGTGATTGTGAAAAATATTGAGTCTCTTACCATTATCTATATGTTTCTATGATTAAACAAGATTCTGAGTGAAAATTTTTAGTGTGATTTAAGAGGTTTTCAATAATATATTGAGTTGAGTTATGTATGCAAGTTTTGCAATTGATTTGAATAAGCTTTTGTGAAAGCTTGTGAGCATATTTGAGCAAGTACTAGAGTGGACTTAAGGACAAAGTTTAGAAAGCTTTTGTGAAAGCTTGTGAAAAAAATTGAGCAAGTCCTAGAGTGGACTTAAGGATAGATTTTAGCAAGCTTTTGTGAAATCTTGTGAGTAGATTTGAGTAAGTCATAGAATAAAATTAAGGACAAAATTGAGGAAAATTTTGTGAAATCTTAAGGATAGATTTGTACATGATTTTGTGGAATATTACAAGTAGAGTTGTACAAGTTCTAGAGAGAACTTGTTGAGCAGATTTGAGGTAAGTCTTAATGAAGACTTATGGACATATTATAGGTAAGTATTAGAAAATACTTGAGAGCAGATTGAGCAAGTTATTGAAAGGACTTGTGGATAGATTTGAGGTAAGTATTGATGAAGATTTGGTGAGCATATTGGACAAGTTATAGGTAGAACTTGTTGGACAGATTAGAGGTAAGTCTTATAGAAGACTTGAGAGAAGATTGAACAAGTTCTTGAGAGGACTTGTGGATAAATTTCATGCAAGTCTTTGAGAAGACTTTAGAGTAGACTTTATTGATTGATTTGTTCAAGCTTTGTGTTAAGGCTTGGGAAAAATCTAGCAGAGCTTATTTGTAATTAGATCAAGCTTTGTGTTAAGGCTTGAGGACATATTTGATATAGATATTGAGCAGATTTGTGCTAGACCGAAGGATAATTTTTAGTGCATATTTGAGGTAGATATTGAGAAAATTTGTGCTAGATCAAAGGATAGTATTTAGTGTAGATTTGAGATAGAGATTGAAAAAAAATTTGCTAGACCAAAGGACAATGTTTAGTGTAGACTTGAGATAGATATTGAGAAGAGATAAGAGCAAGATTTGGAGGTGATAGAGTAGAGTATAGTAGTATCTAGTGGATAGATATCCATTAGCCGGGGTATTGAGGATAGAGGTGTTATGAGTGAGGATAAAGTCTTGTGTGGAGATAGATCCACAAACCAGTGTAGTGGAGGTAGTAGTCTTCTAGAGGATCACCAACTAGAGCAGAGGAGAAGGAGATCTTCTATGGATAGAGATTCACAAAATAGTTGAGGGGATTGGTGTCTCCTATGGATAGGTATCCACAAAATTTATTAGGGGATTGGTGTCTCATTTGGATAGAGGTTCATAAACATTGTAATAGGGAAGGATTCCCAAGAGATTTGTTGAGAAAATTTTAGTGAAATATTTTCTCCGTGGAGTAGCCCACATTGGGTGAGCCACGTTAAATTGGTGTCTCTATTGTGTATGATGATTTGTGTATTACTTTGGTTACTATTGTTGATATTGCCATTGATTATATTGGATAATAATTTTTAGGAAATAAAAGTAAAAAGTGATCTTATACGGTTCACCCCCCTCTTAGTATAAGCTTGTGTTCTTAAATTGGTATCAGATTTGGTTCCTTTAGAAAATGTCTAACAACTTGAAGGAATATCTTACAAGAACACACATGGTAAAAAAAGGCAAAAGTAGAACCATGAGACCTAAAAATAAAAGAACACACATGGTCATGAAAGAAAAGAAGATGAATTTGATTTTGTTTTCAAATAGATTGTTTCTCTAATAGGAGAAGTGGAAATAGATTCAAGAGATGAATCAAGCAATGGAGAAGAGGCTAAATTGATAAAATTTTATACCAGATGTAGGAAGATAGGTCACCATACAGATTATTATCCACAATATGGTGAAGAGTATTTTTTTTGTGGTTCACTCAATCATGATGCAGGTTATTGCAATGGGTTTAGTAGTAGTGAATATGAAATAGAACTCAAGGATAACAGGGACAGTCAAAATAGGTATAAAGAAGAAAATCTATTTTTTGAAAATAGAATAAAAAGGTGATGTTTCTATTAAATATGAAAGAAAAGAGAAAATTTTTGAAAATCAAGAAAAGAAAGAAGAGGAAGATTCAAAAAAGGATAGGAAGACACACTTAAGGAACTTGTTGAGTTGAAAAGGGAGAACTTAGAATTAAAATTTCAAATACAAGAGGATGAGAAAAGTAAGAAAAAGCTTCTAAAATATCTCTTTGACTTAAAATATAAGGTTGAAAAGACAAGAAAAGTTGAAAAAGGTATGGTTGAATAGTTAAAGGTAAAAGAACTAGAATATGAAATACTTGTTGTTGATCTTGAAGAATTAAAAAGGGAGAACTCAAGATTGAAATTCCAATAACAATAGTATGAGTAAATAAAGGCAAAGTTTCTACAAGAGCTCACCAAATTCAATATTAAGGTTGAATAGGCAAGGAAAATTTAAGAAGGTATGGCTAAAAGTTTAAATATAAAAGATCTAGAGTGTGAAATATTATAACATGAGGTAATTTTAATAAGGATGGAAGTGAAAGACTCTAAGGACAAGCTACACAATTTTGGGAAAAATTCAAAGACCTTGGACAGGATTATCAATGCACAAATATCATCAGTCATCAAAACAAGACTTGTTTTTTAATAAGAACAAGGTAAATAGGAAGCAGAAAAAGGAGAGTCAAGCTCAAGCACCAAAGAAGAAGAAGCTTCAAAAGAAGAGAGTGAAATATAAAGTGAGACTTCTAAGGATAATTTTGAAAATAGAAATTTTAACACGGAAAGGAAAAATGCACAAATGAGGAATAGATGGAACAAGAAACAACACATGGAAGAAGAAACTAAGAGACCAATGGGGTCAAGACAAGGTTTATTCAATGGATGTTGCTTCTCATGTCATAGGTTTGGATACAAGGCTACACAATAAAGGACACATGAAATACAGGGATATGGTTTCACCAATAGAAATTTCAGAAATGGACATCTCTTTCAAGGGTATTGTTACTCTTGTAATAAGTTTGGTCATACGACAGTTAATTGTAGGGTTCATGATAGGAAAGGATATGGCTTCACCAGGAGGAACTACAAGATATTTTCACATTCAAGGAATCACACCATTAAGTGTTATAAGTGCAATAATTTTGGGCATATGGCTATGTGATGTAGAGAAAAAAATCCAGAGACAAGCAGGAATAGAAACATTCAAAGGAATCGGAATGATCACTTGAGAAAGAAGGTGGACAAAGGTAAATATCAGTGTATGCTAGGAGTAGAGATACTCCCACCCCAAAATTAACCACCTCAAGAGAGGAGGTGGGGTGGGGCTAATATAAGAGTCTTATTCATAGCCCCAAGCCCCAAAGGTGTCCCTTTACCACTGATGTCAAAGGGGGAGAGATTTGAGTTAGGGGGAGAGCATTTAGTTAAGGGGAGCAGTTTCTCAAGAGGAGCAATTTTTGAAAAAGGAAAAAAGTTTGGTTACTAAAAAATGGTTGCCATCAATGACAAAAGGGAAGATTGTTAGAAATTTTGAGTTATTTGTGTTGTCATTGATGTCAAGAGTAAGTGTTATTTATTAGTGCAGGACTTGGCAAAATAAGGGTTAAAATATTTATATTTTAAGACCAAGATATTTGGTTTAGGGGCTTCATATGATTGGTCAAAAGGATGGTTAAATACCCTTAAGGAAAGGCCTAAAGGAAATAATATTATAATATTTTATTATAATATTAAAGGTTAAAATTGGAATCAATATGGGGAGGATTAGACGTTTTTCGTAGGACTGCCCAAACTTCCGAACTCGTTTCGGCCATATCTCACTCATCCGAACTCGGATTGAGCTAAAATTTTGAGGGTAGATGCCTGAAAAACCCTAGAACGTCTCCACCAATTTTCATATCATTTGGAGCAACACAGATCCTAGCACATCCCTATGTGTGAATGATATATTTGGCAAGCGGCTATGCGAGGGTTTCATCCGGGTTGAGTGCAAGCAGTTCCAGAGGTTGGTTTTTAGGGCCTTCGGGCCCTAGCGGCCAATATTTTTGTGGTTTATGCTCAATATTTTAGCAGGAAATGTTGCAGGGGATACAAGATGGGTTAGAAATTTGTCTTTCAACAGATCATACTATGAACTTGAGTGACAACGACTTCCAATTTGCTGCACAAAAGAAAAGTGAAAACCATACCTTTCCACGACGTCTAGGGCAAGGATTAAAGAGATCACGAAATAAGTTTCAAGCAGTTGATCAAAAAATGGCTCATATCTCAAGTGAATCTGGTGCTAAGGTGCACCCACAAAATAATTCTACTATGAAAACCCCTGTCAAGGGTAAGAATTTTGAAGACTCGGTCCCAAAAATGAATTTTAGGGATGCCCTTCATGGTGGACAGCCTCAGCCCAATGCTAATATCAATATTAGGGCTTCCCATAAACCTCTAAGAATGCCTAAGATTGATCCCAGGAAAACGGAGTCAGAATGTCTTAAAGCGCTGATGGAACTCCTATTGTTAAGCTTGATATGGGTAACATTCAGACTGGCATTGAAGATTTGGAAAAAAGAGGACTAATTTGTCGGTTCGTGGGTTTTCGTTCGAGTCTATCTGCTTTCAAAGTCTGGGCTACAAAAATCTGGAAAACTAAAGGTGAGTTACAAATCTCTATTTATCCAAATGGTTATTTTCTTGTTTTATTTGCTAATAATGAAGATAGAGAGAAAAATTTTCAAGGGGGTCCTTGGTTTTTTGGAAGGGCGGGGCTTTTCATGAAGCCCTGGCATACTAAATTTAAAGTCGAAGAAGAGATGCCTTCTATAGCTCCCGTGTGGGTTAGACTCTTTGGCCTCCCTATTGAATTTTGGAATCCTACTATTTTTTCTTCAATTGGAAACTCTTTAGGAACTTTTATGATGATTGCTGATTGTACTCAAAATTTTGAACATATTATTTATGCTCGAATTTGTGTTTTAATGGATTTTGACAAACCCCTACCTAAAAATATCACATTACAATTTGGGGAAGACACTTGGGAGCAAGTAGTGGACTATGAGAACATTCCTTTTCATTGTAGAATTTGCCATGAATATGGTCATTTGGCCGGTGCTTGCCCAAATAAAATTCCTGATCAAAAGAAAGAAGATATAAACTCAGCAGGTTTCCAAATACCTAAGAAGAAGAACACTAAAAAAAAAACCAGTTATGAAGGATCAATCAAAGTCATTTGCTAATATGTTTGAAATCCTTTCCACAAATGATGTCCCAAGTGAGGAAGAGGAAATAATGGAAACTGAAATCTTAGAAACACAATTTAAATATGAAGGGAAGAACTCGAGAGACAAACCAACAAATCAAAGGTTTTCAACAAAAAAAAAAGGAGAAAATTTACACAAGAAAAACAATATTTCAAATGTCAAAACTTCAAATAATGGAGGTCCCAATATAGACTCCATTGAACCATCTAGTAAAATTTTGGTTGTGTATGAGCATTCTTCAAGGTTAGAAGCCATCTCAGATTCAATTGGAATAAGTCAAGAAACAAGGGAAAAAAAATTGAAGATGGATTCTAATCAAAAAGTAGGTCGCAAGACCAATCAATATCATATGGTAAAAGAAGGTGAAAAGCTTGTAGAGGAAGGTAAGATTAATGCCCTTCCCAACATTTTTAGCCCTGGTATTAATGAAGATCATCACTTGGAATATTAGAGGACTCAAAGGGAGTCTTTCAAAACAAAATGAAATTAGAAGAATGATTCGAGATAAATCATCCACATCTTGTTTTCCTTCAAGAAACAAAGATGTCAATGGAGGATATGGACTTAATTGCCGATAAAATTTGGCCAGTTGGAAAAGTGGTTTCCCTCGGTTCCCAAGGGACTTCGGGTGGCATTGCTTGTCTTTGGGACCCAAAAGAGGTAGTTATTCACCATATGGTTGGCGAGTTGGGGTTTGTTGGCTATAGCTATTCAAAGTAGACATTCCAACCAGATTATGCTCTGCATTATTGTTTATGCCCCGACTTCTTTGGAGGAAAAAAGAAGACAGTGGAAGGATATTACTCATATTATCTCTCATTTTCCTAAATCTTGGATCTTGATCGGAGGAGATTTCAATACCATCCTCTCTCTGGATGAGAAAAGGGGGGAAATAGAAATTTGGACAAAAGCACTGACCTCATGAGCGAATATATTGCAAACCTCCATCTTGTGGATATCCAACGAGATAATGGCCTTATGACTTGGTCTAATAGAAGGCAAGGCTTAGCTTGTATAATGGAGAGATTGGATAGGTTTTTGCTCTCTAAAAATTTCTTAATCCATGGTCACATTCCTAAAGTGAAGACTCTTAATAATGTTGGTTCGGATCATTGGCCGAGTCATGGTGGAAATGTGGAAAACCAATGTGAGTTTCTCTCCTTTTCGTTTTCAATTAATGTGGCTTAGAGACATTTCCTTGAGACCTCGTGTGCAACAATGGTGGAAGGAAGGTAAACCTAGGCATGGGACTAAGATGTTCTATTTTGCCAAAATACTGCAATACATTAAATCCAAAATCAAGACTTGGAGCTGGAAAGAGTTTGGGGATGTTCATAAAAAAAAACATGAAGTTATTGCTCATATTGAAAATTTGAATAAGAAAATCCATTTAGATGGCCTCACAGATAAGAGAAGTGCGGATGAAATTAAACTCACAACTCGGTTAGAGGAATGGGAAAAAAGAGAAGAAATCTTATGGAAGCAAAAATCTAGAATTCAATGGCTCAAAGAAGGAGATCGAAACACAAATTTCTTCCACAAATATCTTCTAGCTCGAAGATCTCACAACTTTATTTCTTCCTTAAAATCAGATTCTGGAGATGTTGTTTATACTTGGGATGGCATGAACTCTATTGTTGTTGATTACTTTTCCAATATTTTTGTTGCTACTCCTCTTGACTCAGCTTCACAACAAAATGTTCTTCAAGCAATCCCTTCTCTTATCACTTCTAAGGAGAACTCTATTTTGACTTCTCCTGTTACTATCAATGAGCTTCAACAAGTAGTTTTTAAAATGCAAAAAGGGAAAACCCCAGGTCCTGATGGTTTTCCTATTGAGTTCTACCAAGAGTTTTGGGATATCCTTCATGTTGATTTATTAGAGGTGGTGGAAGAAGCCAGGAAAGCCAAAGAAATTTTGAAGGTTATCAATAAAACTTATATTACTCTTGTTCCAAAAGCTCAAGAGGTTGATCATATCTCAGCTTTTAGACCTATTGCTTTATGTAATGTTCTTCTCAAAATCATTACTAAAATCATGGCAGAAAGGTTGAAGCCTCTTTTGCATAAGATTATTTCCCCAGAGCAAGGGGGATATGTGGAAGGACGTCAAATAGTAGATGAGATAGTTCTTGCTCGGGAAGCCATCCATTCCATGGATATGCAAAATTCTCCTTCTATGTTCATTCGGTTAGACTTATCCAAAGCTTATGGCAGAGTGGATTGGCACTTCCTTATCAAAGTTTTGAGGCAATTTGGTTTCTCTAAGGATTGGATGGATTGGATTATGGGATGTATCTCTTCAGTTTCCTACTTAGTTCTTATCAATGGCAGGCCTTCTCGGTCTTTCCCAGCTTCCAGAGGTATTAGGCAAGGTGACCCGCTATCCCCTTATTTATTCATCATTCTTGTTGAATGCTTGGGTAGGACTATAACCAAAAAGAGGGAAAACAAAACCCTTGAGGGAGTTACCATTGCTCATGGAGCTAGACCTATCTCTCATCTTCAATTTGTGGATGACTCTACTCTTTTAGGTAAAGCTACGATTAAGGAAGCTTCTAATATTAAGCAAATCATTAGCTATTTTTCTAAGGCTCTTGGGCAGTTGATCAATGAAGACAAATCTAAAGTTATTTTCTTTCAACTGCTCTGCTAGACAGGAATCCATGGTCTTGGATAAATTAAGATATAAGAAGACCTCTCTTCCAATCACTTATTTAGGTATTCCCATAAATATTCAAAGGCAGAAAAATAAATATTGGAATTGGTTGTTGGACAAAGTCAAGAAGAAAATTGGAAAGTGGACCAACAAGTGGCTTTCTTATGGGGGTAGAATCACCTTGGTAAAATCAGTCCTTCAAGCTATTCCTATTTATGTTTCTTCCATTTTGAATATCCCAAAGGTTGTTCTTCGAGAATTGGATCAAATCAGTCATCGTTTCCTTTGGAGTGGTACTAAGGAGAAAAGAAAATGGGCCTTGGTGAAATGGGATACTTTATGTCTTCCTAAGAGTGAAGGGGGGTTAGGATTCCGGTCTTCAATTAATAACAACAAAGCTTTAGCTGCTAAATTATATTGGAGGATGTTGCATAACCCCAATGCTCTTTGGGCCAATAATCTTCGTGCTAAATATGCTGAGAACAAAAGTCTTGAAGACCTTGTTCGCTATCAACTTCCTACCAAAGGTTCTCCCATTTTAGCAGTTCTTAAGACTGGTGAGGATTTGATAAAGAAAAAATTATTTTGGATCATTCATAATGGTCAACATGCAAATTTTTGGACAGATTCTTGGGATGGTCACAAGCCTTTGATAACTCAGTTTCCCGATTGGAGGCCTTGGATGGAGGAGCTTCATCGAGCTAATTGGATAAAGGTGGCTAATTACTGTCGGTACCATATTGGTAATTCAAAGGTTGGTAGATATTGGATCCCTATTGAGGACTGGCCTATTCAAATCCCAGAAAGGCAAAGACAAGATATCCAAGGCATCCTTCATATGAGATCCCTCTCTTGGTCCCATGAAAAATATTGTTTTGGATGGAACAACACTACTAAGGGTGAGTATTCGGTTGCTCAAGGTTATTTGACCTTATGCCATAATAATCCCAACCATTCTTCTGACATATTTTCTCAATTGTGGGCTCAAAAGCTCTGGCCTAAGGTGAGGTTCTTTAATTGGCTTTTATTGCATCGTAGGGTGCTTACTTGGTGAGCAACTTATGAAGCATGGTTTTCATGGCCCTTTTAGATGTGAAATGTGTGAAGAGAATGTAGAAAATATCAACCATATTTTTATTGAGTGTACTTTAGCCTCTGAGCTATGGAGGAGAATGGCCACTTTACTTGGCTTACAGTGGTCCAATTTTTTTACTTTTGAACAGCTTTGGAGGGATTGGCCTAATCAAGAGGGTGTTGATCATTTTATTAGGCGGTTAGTTTGGATGGGTTCTACCATTCTTCTTTGGAATATTTGGAATGAAAGGAACAGCCAGAATTTTTAATCAAGATAGGAAGGATATTCACTATATTTGGCAAAAGACCATAGCCAACTTAGTTGAATCAGTCCATCAACTCCTTAATCACCCCCAAAACTCCCACCAAATATGGGATCAAGTGATGCAAAGATTGAAGATTAAACCTTCTAAGGGCAACCAACTTAAAGGGAATGTGAGTATTAGTAAGATGGATAGGACTAGAAATTGGCAACCTCCTCCTAAGGATTTTGGAAAAGTCAATCCTGATGGAGCCTCTAGAGGGAACCCTGGAAAAGCCGGTGTGGGAGGAATTGGTAGACTTTCAGATGGCTCCCTGGTTTTTACTTTTGCTTGAGAATTTGGGTATTCTTTCCAATAACCTTGCTTGAGGGGTATGGTATCCTCAGAGGCCTTCAGGAGGCTACTAAGGTTGGATGGGAAAAGGTGTTAGTTGAGTCTGACTCTCAACTTATGATTAATCTCTTGAAGACTCCTTCTAAGAATCATAAGGTGGATTGGAGAATAAAAAGAATTATTGAGAAGATTCGGTTAATCCGGATGGGATTTTTGAAAGTTGATTACAATCATGTGGTCGAGAGATCAAAACAAGAGTGCTTGATGCTTTAGCTAATTGGGCTTTGGACAAAGGTGATCTTACTTGTTATGGCCACCCTCCTATATGGTGGGCTTCTCAAATTAGGGAAGCTCTTCTTTCTATCATTTCTTTGGATGGCTCGAGTTCTGAAGGTACCTAGTTTCTTCTTGTTTTTTTTTTTTGCTTCTCTTTGGTTCATTCAGTTTTTTTTAGTTCCCTAGCTCATTCTATTCTTTATTTTGTTTCCTCTGTTGATTCTTGCCTTAATAGTCTTCTGGTCTAGATAGGTCATTGTTTTGTTCATTTTTTTTTCTTTTGTCTTCTTTGTTTTTTTGTTTAGTTTTTTAAGGTGGGTGGGTTCTTTTGTTTTGTTTTGTTTTTGTGTTCTTTGTGTTGTTTTTTGTTGTTCTTGTGTTTTTGTTGTTTTGTTTTTTTTATGTTTTTTGTTATTGTTCTTGTGTTTTTTTCGTTCTTGTTCTTGGGTTTCTCTTTGTTTGTGTTATTTCATGTTTTTATGTGTGAGTGTTTTCTATGTTTTTTGTTTTTGTTTATTGTCTGTTGTTGGTTGTTTTTATTTTTATTTTTTTATTTTTTTTAGGTTTTGGTTGTGTTTATTTTTCATGTTTTTTTTGGGTTATGTCTTTGTAGTGTTCTGTTGTTTTTGTCTTGTTTGTGTTTTGTTATGTGGTTCTTGTGTTTTTCTATGTGGTTTGTGTTGTGGTTTCTTTTATCTTATTGTGCGTGTTTGGTTGTGCTTTTGGTTTTGACACACTCAAGGAGCATGTTTTTTATTTTATTTTATTATTTTTGTTGTTATTTACTTATTTTTAAATTGGTTTTGTGTGTTTGTTTGCTCCTTGAGTATGTCAAAGGTGGTAGGCCAGGTCCGAGTCCTGGGCGTTTTTGGCGGAATGGATACCCCTGCCTCCTTGGGTCTTACCCAAAAGTGGCATCCCTTTTGGGATGTTTTCCACAAATAAAAAAAAAAAGGTTAAAATTAAAGCAGGTAATTTATAAATTATTTATAATATTCATATTATAAATTTATTTATAAAATAATATTTTTTAAACCCCAAAGTAGGGTTGGGCGTAAATTCGATTTAATTTTTTCTTCTCCCACCGTAAGACTTGCCTCACAAAAGCAAGTCTCCGAATATTAATGTACATGCGATTATTGAAAGTGGAATGCAAAAGTTCATGAGCAAATAAGACAAGAGGATATTATTTTTTTATTACAGCTAAAAACATGAAGGACAAAGTGACCAAGGCATAAAGACTTATCACCAACCAATCGGTTGGGCTAGTGGCAATTTGTTGGTGTGTAAGGTGCAAGGTACACGAAGGTTCCGCGTTTGAGTCTCAATGGCTCCGAAGGGACAAAGCCTTTTGTTTGGCTTTGGTGCTGGTGGTAGAAAAAAATTGTTCAAAGTGCTTTTACGTCCCACATGAGCGCCTAGCTCACACAACAGTGTGGTTGCGGCTAGGGCATAGATAGTAGCTTAACTTGGGATCGAATCCCATCGAGGAGTGTGCAAAGGTACTTTAAGTTTTTTTTGTAACTGTGCATGTGGTCTAAGGTTGTATTGTGAGCATGTTGTGAGATATAAGGTGATTAAAGAAATTTTATTTTAGTTAAAAATTTTGACGGATTTAATTGTGGTTTGAAAGTGAATTGCATCATTTCTGGATCAGAGGTGGTAATTATTTTGAAATACAGTTTTTAAGTTGGGAGTTATAAGGTTATTAAGATATATTTTATTTTTGTCTTCGTTGAAGATTGAGGAGAATTTAATTTTGGCTTTAAAGTGAATTGAATTATTTTTGGAAAGGTGTGGTGATTATTTGATAATGCATTTTGATTAGGGATATATAACGGAGTTATTTTGATTATTTTATGCATTAAAAATCTGAAGTGAATTATTGTGAAAGTGAGTTAATTGAACCTTTTCTAGTTATATTTTGAAAATATTGGAGATTATAAGGTGTACTTGAGACTTCTTATTTTTTTATGGTTAAATAAATATTGAGGAGAATTTTGAGTGGAGATTTTGAGATAGATTGTTGTTACCTAATCTTGGAATTGGCAAAGAGGTTTTAATTGTGATTAAGATAGGTTTTGAAGACATGTCTTAATCAAAACAAAAGGTATGGGCACATCTTCATTATGAGTGAAATATTGTTGGATTGAGTGTTGTGAAATGCAAATTTGGAGTGAAAATGATTGTTTGATAAGCATTGTTGGAAATGTTTGAGTAAGCCTTCATGTGCATGATTAAGGTTTGTGAAAGAACATGAGTATCATTGTTATGTGAGATTGTTTGATAAGCATTGTTGGAAATATTTGAGTAAGATTTTATGTGCATGATTAGTATTTATGAAAGAACATGAGTATCATTGTTATGTGAAGTTGAGAACTATATTGAACTAGGGTTTGTAAAAAAATCATGAGTATCATTGTTATGTGAATTTGGAATCATATTGAGTCAAGGGTTGATGTTCATAGTGTGAGTTATTGGAAGTAAAGTGAAAAACTTGGTTAGGGTTTGTAAGAAAGTTGTGTTATGTTGAGTGAATGGTTAAGTGAAGTTGTATGAGCATTATTTATTGAGAGCATTGGAGTGTTAGTTCAATATTTGTGAAATAAATTATTCTTTATTTCTAAATTGATTTGAAAGTGAGTTTGAAAATGATAGAGTGTTTTTTGAGTGTGAAACATATTGAGTCTCTTACCATTATCCAAATGTTTCTATGATTAAACAATATTCAGAGTGAAACTTGTTAGTGTGATTGAAGAGTTTTTCTATAAGAGATTGAGTAGATTTGTGTATGCAAGTTTTGCAATTTATTTGAATAATATTTTGTGAAAGCTTGTGAGTAGATTTGAGTAATTACTAGAGTGGACTTAAGGATAGAGTTTAGAAAGGTTTTGTGAAATCTTGTGAGAATATTTGAGCAAGTACTAGAGTGGACTTAAGGATAGAGTTTAGAAATATTTTATGAAAGCTTGTGAGTAGATTTGAGTAAGTCCTAGAAGAGACTTAAGAAAAGAATTGAGGAAAATTTTGTGAAAGCTTAAGGACAGATTTGTGTGAGCTCTTGTGGAAGCTTACAAGAAGATTTGGACAAGTTATAGAGAGAACATGTTGAGCATATTTGAGGTAAGTTTTGGTGAAGACTTGTGGATATATTAGAGGTAAGTCTTAGAGAAGACTTTAGAGCATATTGAGCAAGTTCTTGAAAGGACTTGTGGACATATTTGAGATAAGTCTTGGTGAGAAAATTGGACAAGTTCTAGATAGAAATTATTGGATAGATTGGAGGTAAGTCTTAGAAAAGACTTGAGAATAGATTGAGAAAGTTCTTGAGAGGACTTGTGGATAGATATGAGGCAAGTCTTTGAGAATACTTGAGAGCAGACTTGATTGATTGATTTGTTCAAGATTTGTGTTAAGGCTTGGTGTATATCTAGTAAAGTTGATTTGTGATTAGATAAAGCTTTGTGTTAAGGCTTGAGGATAGATTTGAGATAGATATTGATCAGATTTGTGTTAGATTGAAGGAAAATATTTAGTTTATATTTGAGGTAGAGATTGATCATATTTGTGGTATATTGAAGGATAGCTTTTAGTGCAAATTTTAGATAGATATTGATCAGATTTGTGCTATATTGAAGGATAGTGTTTAGTGCAGACTTGAGACTAAGATTGAGGAGATCTAAGAGTAAGCTTTAAATATGACAAAGAATAGGACAATAGTATCCAATGGATAGAGATACATTAGCCATGGTAGTGAGGATTGAGGTATTTTGAATGAGGACAAAGTCTTTTGTGGAGAGAGATCCACAAGCCATTGCATTGGAGGTAGTAGTATTTTAGTGGATCACTAGCCACAGTAAAGGAGAAGGAGTTATCGTGTGGATAGATATCCATAAACCAATTGAAGGGATTGGTATCTCTTGTATATAGGTATCCATGAACATTATTAGGGTATTGGTGTCTCCTTTGGATAGAGGTCCATAAACATTGTAATATGGAAGGATTCCCAAGATATTTGTTGAGAAAATTTTAGTGAGATTTTCTCTGTAGAGTAGCCCACATTGGATGAACTGCATTAAATTAGTGTCTCTATTGTGCATGATAATTTATGCATTACTTTGGTTACTACTGTTGATATTGCAATTGATTATATTGGATAATATTATTTGGGAAAGAAAAGTAAAAAGTGGTCTTATACTGTTCACCCCCCATCTCAGTATAAGCTTGTGTTCATCTTTAACTTGTGAAAACGAGTAGTAGGTGTGAAAATATCATACTGAAGTGTTCCTTAAATTCAAGTAGTAACAAAAACACTTTAATTTCCCTTTATATGTTAATATTGACTATTTTATTTCAATTTTTGTCTTAATAATAGTAAATATTGTTTTGTTTGAAAAAAAATGTTTGTAAAAATTGCATTCTGATAAAAAAACAAAAAGAAAAAAGAGAGAAAACAAAATTGTGAAAAAAATAAAAGTAAAAGTTGCTAATTGTGGAAAGTTACATTTAGGATGCATTAATAAACCTTAGAAAACTATTCCTAGAACAATAAATTAACCTAATTTTTTAAAAAATATACAAGCATATAGGAAAGAGTGGAACCATCTGTGTGAACATATTGATATCATTAGGGAGAGATCAGAAGAGTTGGGTAATATTAAGAGGATCAACATAGCTAAAGATATAGGGCCAAATTATCATTCACCCTATATTGAC
Source organism: Wollemia nobilis (assembly GCA_028583015.1). Taxonomy (NCBI): domain Eukaryota; kingdom Viridiplantae; phylum Streptophyta; class Pinopsida; order Araucariales; family Araucariaceae; genus Wollemia; species Wollemia nobilis. The sequence continues at coordinate 30,723,731 of JAQPPZ010016892.1, read as the reverse complement.
CTTGTTAGGAGTTGTGAATGTTTTCTAGGAGATAGGATACCACGTGTAAACCCAACTATATATACTTGGGATCATTATTTCAATTATTTCCTTGCTATCCATAATTTCTTAGTAGATATAAAAAATAGAGAAGTTAACCTAGAGTACAACAAAAGATATCACAAAGCACCTAGATTTGTGCACTTTAGAGAGTTGTGTCACGATTTATGTTACGATTTACAGTTTGAAAGTCCTATCTTAATTCAAATATAATATTTTATTGTTCAATTGATTCTTCTTGTGAAATAATATTTTGAATTTGAAGAACAATACATGACCACTGAATAGTTGGAACTAATTAATGGTATTCATAAACTATTTAAGAAAGAATGAATGATTTTTTTTGTATAAATTAAGATCTTTGTAAAATTATGAGTAGACCTAAAGATTCAAAAGGAATATTCATCAAAGTCTGCAAAGAAAAACAAGAGAAAAACTCTAGTGAAAAGCTTGATGTTTCTATATTTAAGGAGACTGATATTTTTAGCAATTAAGGATTATCCAAAAGAGCCAATTGAACTACCATTGAATCTACTAGATTAAAATCCTAAAACATTTATGTTGCTGGAAACTGAATCTGATAATCATATAGATCCTTCAACTATCTTTTTTGAACCTATACCAAGTCCAATCTTAGAATTCCTTTAATAAGTCATGGATGACCATATTAGTGAACATGGGGAAGTAGATGCAAACCAAAGAGGGAGTATTAAAAGGAATAGTGATCATGGAGAAGTAGAATAAAATCAAATAAGAAGTAGGCAAGAAAAAACTTTTGCCTTTCCAATTTCTTCTCTAGGTAGACAGGCTAACAAAAGAACCAAAACTGGTCTTCATTGTTATTTTGTCTACATTCCATGGAAAATCACATGAAGAAACTGATGCATTTATTTTTGAGTTTTAAGTCGTATGCCAAGCCTATTTTTATACCATCGATGAACAAAAACTAAGACTGTTTCTCGCTACACTTAAGGATGCAACTTTATGGTGGTTCATGGGTTTAGGTGAAAGTGTTTGTAATTGATGGGATGGAGATCATGGATTAAAATATATATTCCTTGAAGGATATTAAGATTACTTTAGATTTAGGGATAATAAATTTTAGCTAACTCATATGAACCAATGAGAATAAGCATCCCTTGAAGACTATCTTGAAATATTTCTATTTATTGTATCTAGAATGAATATTGATCTAGATGAGGAAATATTAAAATAAATTTTTCTAAAAGGATTAAAAGAAGATGTGCTTGATGTACTAAACCTTATGACTAAAGGTGATATTTATCTAATGGAATTTGAAAATATTGTGAATATTTACAAAAAATATTCAAGGAATAAACCTCTTAGGAACAAAAAATAATCATCTACAGGAGGAGTGACAAGAGCAAAAATTGGTAACATGTTGGAGAGCCTAAATACTGATTTGTTAAGAACATTAACCACATATTTTTTAGCTTTTGATGTATTATGCAATGGGATATGGCAATCATAAGATGCAAAAATAATATGAAAAAAGTAAATCTACAATATGACTAAAATATGCTATAAATAGAAATGAAGAAAATTAATGCAATGTAGCTATGGAAGAAATGAAAAATCCATGAATAATGCTATTGGACTACATTGCACCCATATCCATATGGGTGAATTTATCTAAGATATGATCTACGATGCTATATATGATGCTCAATATGATGCTCTCTGATATATGACAATGAGGCCATTATATAGGAAGATAAGTTCCTTGGCCAACACTCTATCTAGTTGTGTAAGAGATAACATGCACATATACAACTTGCCCATTGACACTTGTGCATTTACTACATTGCATGAAGAAACTAGGTAACTTACTCCTATAGTAATATAATGTCCTAAGTATGTACCTTGGAAGGTACATTTACATGACCCAAATAATGTAATATAATCTATTTCTAACACCCCATATATTACATTATTTGGTTATTGAAGACTTTAGTCTTCAATGTGGATCTTCTTCTTCCATTGAATGATCTTTGGCTTGTTCAGGTCCTTCTTCTTTGTATTCTATCCAACCATATTTATTGTAGTATTTGTGAGTATCTTCATTTCATTATTATTATTGATGATTGAGTAGAGCATGGTGTAATTGTCCTCTCATATTATTGATTTTTCTATGCTTACCTTTGTGGTGTATTGGTTCTTCATTTTCTTCAACTTGTTCCTTTGAAAAATGTTAGTATCATTTTGAAACATCACAATATCTTGTGAAATTTCCATTGAATCCAGGATATATGTATTTCCATGGATTGATCATGTTGCTTTTATTTCACCTTCATTCATTATGAGACATGTATTGACTCCACCCATATATCCAAATTTGATCATATAGTTATCTTCTACTAATTTTCTCATAGAGATGAGATTGAATGTTAATCCTAGAACATACAATAGTAGTAAACGATTTGGAAATGATCTGCTAGGTGTTACACATCCATATACATGTATGGGGATAAGTTTGGCTATATGCAATTCTTAGTATATATCCTTTAGCATCTTCAAGATAGTCAAACCATTGTATATTTCCTATCATATGATGACTGGTTTCTAAGTCAATGTACCACATGTTTTCATGTTTTGTGAATTGGTTGATGCAAATTTCACATTCATTGTATGACAATCCTTTTCCCAATTGAATAAGTAGAATTGAAGAAATGAGATAAGACTTTATTTGTAGTCAACTTTGAAATTTGAAATATATAAGCTTATTTTTGATCAAATATTTATTGATCCTTAGATTTGTAGGCTTCCTTATGTCTCTCTAGTAATGAGACTTTATACACCTAATGAAATTTTAGGTATTGTAAAAATATTATATTTTCCCAATGGATTTGCAACTTGATAATCTATGATAAATGCTGATATTACCAAGTTTTTTAGAATCCCTTATGAATCCCTAGGGATATAATTTAGTGCTCTTGAAAATATAGTTCAATTTTTGGTTGATTTTTTAAGGTTTTTTAATTATCAAAAATCAACTTTTTTTTATCCATTATTGCTCCTATTGAACTAAGCACTTTTCCAATTTGAAGAGGTTTTAATGTTGGATTTATTTTGTCATTTTTTTATTTTTTTGAGACAAGAATAATATAAACTTCCAACCTTAGCAAAAATATTTAAATAACCTCTTTTAATATCCCTTTAGTATTTTAATTGTAGTGTGTCTAATTTCCAATAAGTCAATTTGATGTAGCAACCCTTATAACTCCCAAAATTTGAAAAAACTAGAACACAATAATATATGTAAATATTTTATAAATAATTCCAATAGAAATCCTTATTGCTCCTATGTTTAATATTGCAAATATTATATTGATATGATATATTATTCCCCTTTAAGATATAGCTTTCACTTATAGTTATATTCCTCTAAATTTAAACTTATAACTCCCAATAAATGAAATCATATTATAGTGCGAATAGAACTTACCTTATATCATTCAATAGTTGATGTTGTTTTCACTGTGCATGGGCTGCAATATAGATATTGTTGATTTGGCTATTCCTCCAATGATATTGTTTGGAATATTCATAAGATTTGATGTTCTAAATATGGAATCATTAATATCTTCCTTTGACCTTCCTTGACTAGAGCATTTAAGGTTATTTCTCACCTTGCTTCCATGATGTCGCTTGACCCTGTGTGTGCAGACCCCAAATGTAAAATGCTTACTGATTGCCTTGGTCATTGATTCTATTAAAATGGAGTAGAATATTGGTTTGAGTGCCAAGTGGCACATCTATTTTCTTCTTGAGCACTTGAGGAGTAGAAGGTTCTATAGAACACTCATTTCTCTCTTTAAGTAATGTATGGACGTTATGTTCTTTAATGGAGCACTAGGCTTTCCTTAAAACAAGTGTTCCTCATATATTCATTGCACCAACCTATAGCTTGTAACTCCTTTGATGATGAATACAAGCACTCACGTGAGGAATGTTAGGATATTTTATCAAGTGATACATGTCATTTCCTCCTTGTGCATGGTCATATTCTATAACACTTCTCTGATGTATCCTTTTTAGAGGTTATTTAAACCCTATAACATTCACAGCTCCTTTGTAGATTTATTTTAGGTTGAGTTGAGAAGCATCAATTTGGAGGCTTGTGCACTAATTTTTAGCTTTGAATATGTGGATATGGAATGCTCTAATGGTGATTTTATCTTCCTCTTCTCTCACATGTTATAAATTCTCCTTATAGACAATCTTGTAGACAATGTTGCTCCTGATTATAACATTGTTTTCTCCCTTTGATTTTTTGTCTTGTCTCTTGCAGGTTCGACCATCCAAGATGAGGGAGTAAGAACCCTTAAAGTGTCTCCTTTGATGTGCTTTAAAGATGCTAGTTAATGACTACCTTCTACTGGTTTTTACAGCATATTTTGTACCTTTGAGACACCTTCAAATCTACCTCTTTTTTATGTATAAACTAGATTAGGATATTGCAGTGCAATGTAATATATTCATGTATAAAATAGACTTTATTGCACCTTATTTTGCACCCCTTTTTAGGTCTGAATTTTTGGTTTTGTGGAAAAATTTTGAACGCAGTATAAGGAGTTTTGAGGTTGTTTCTTTGATTATACACCTTCCCCTTTTTTCTTGTATATTTTACAAATGAATCCAGGATTTTTTTTTTTTTAAAGCAAAAAAATCCCTTGCGGGGCTGCCTTGGTCTAAGAGACCATGAACAGGGGGTTCTACACTGTCAAAGTCACCCGGGGGTCGCACCTAGCCCTACCCACACTAACATTATCAATTGGATTTTGGGTACCCAATTCAGCTTTTTGGTAGGGTGGAGATTCGAACCTGGGACCTCCCTTGGAGGATTGCCCTCTCCTCTCCAACTCACCTACAACACCGGGTAATCCAGGATTTTAAACACTTGATAAGAGATCTCTTTTTGCTATATTTTTCTGCACTATTTATTTGTAGTTGTGATTTGAACTTGAGACTCATCAAGTATCGTTCGAGGCTTTATTTTATGATCTTTTGTGGCTACTTTCTTCTCCAATGCTTGAAGGATTGAGCTGATTTTATGGCTTCTCTAGGCCACTCAATATATTGTAGATATCTATGCACGAATAGTGTCTTTAGACACTTTGACAAATTTTATTTGTGTGCCTTTCTCAAGAACACAAATAACAATCTTTTGAGAGCAATAGAGTAGTGTAAATTAATCTAATAAAATTTCACTTTTAATGCACTAACAATTTCACCTTATCACTCTAATTTAACACTCAAAATTAATGCACTTAATCAATTTACTGAAACTAATCAAGAATAATATGAAATGAATATTTAGAAATTAATTTTACAATTTCCTTAAAAATAAAGTTGTAGGAACTTAGTCTTCTTTTGATTTACAAAGTAGATGATAGGTTGTTAGATAGATGTAATGCATAAATATAATAAAATGTGAATGTGCAAATGAACCTTAAAAGGAATTGTTCTCTTTTTGCACTTTTTAAGACTGTAATCCAATGTTTCTTGTTGCAACTTTGATCCAAATTAAGGTTCTTTAATAAACATGATAAGTAAATTAATGAATCTACTCGCACCAATAGTTGCATACCTTTTTGAAAGTTTTTGTAGCTCTTCTACTTCTTCTGTGGAGGATGTAGACTTTTCTAATTTCCATAAACTATCCTAAATAATTCCTTCTTCACCAATAAATGGTCTTGAACTTTATCTTCATGAGCTTGTGATTTGGTGGCTTGTTATCCTTTTGCATTATCCTCCTTTTGTTGTATATTTGAAGAAGTCATTATCTCTAAAATGGTGTCTTCCTGCTGTAAGAGGTAATCTTCAAATATCTTGGATCTTGTGGGCTTCTCTTGTCTTCAAGTCTTCTTTTTGAATTCTAGCTTCAAGTAGGATCTTCTTCTCAAGATTTTGAATATCTTGAGGTCTTCACTGGATTCGTCTTCTAGGATTTGGTAATCCTTTCCAAATTATTATTCTGTTGGGATTTTTATCAAATGGTGACGATTGTTCCAAGTCCTTCACTATTAGGGGCTTCTCCTTGGTAGTGGATTATCCAATGGGTTCTTCTTTGATGACTTATTCAATAAGGCTCTCCAAGACTTTTACTAGATGCTCATTGATACCTCCCCAAGGTATTTGATTTTACAACTTCTTTTGGTCTTCCTTGCAAACTTTTATTCAACCTTCTACTACTAGAAGTGTTGGTGGTGAGATATTTTTCTAGATCTTTGATTTTGTTGCTTATGTATTTGAGCAGAACTCTCCCAGTCCTTATTATTCCAATAATGGAAGTTCCTCAATGAGATATCCTCCTGATATCTTTGCCTTTAGTTTTGTTTTAGGTGCTAGATTGATTCTAAAGAAGATACCCTTCCTAGATTTCTTGTAGGAAGTTTCTTGACTCCCTGAATCTCCTTTCCCTACTACAAAGTATTAGTACTAAAATCTTAGTCTCCTTTTGAATCATATACTCAATTCTATATTCTTCTTTAGGATCAATGCTTCTATGGCCTTATTTTAGTATCAAGGCTTATCTGGCCTTTTCTTCAATATCAAGGCTTCTGTGGTCTTATTTTAGTATGAAGGATTATCTAGCCTTTTCTTCAATATCAAGGCTTCTTTGGCATTTTTTAGGAGTAGTTCTTACGTGGCCTTATTATAGTATCAAGGCTTCTATGGCCTTTTCTTCAAGATCAAGGCTGCTATGGCCTTTTTCTTCTAGATTTAGGCTACTATGGCCTTTTCTTCTAGATCAAGGCTTCTATGGCCTTTTCTTCTTGATAAAGGCTACTATGGTTTTTTATTCTTATGTGAAGTTCTCAATTTTGTAATGGATGTCTCCTATCTCCTAACTTCACCACATCTCTTCTCCAAAAGTCTTCTTCCACCATATTATTTTCTTGGGCAAGAAACTAATCTCTGCACTATGAAGATACACCGACCTTTATATAATGAAGTTGAAGTCTCCTAGCTTTCTATTGTAGGAGGAGTCCCAATATTATAGGAATTATATTTCTAAAACAAAATAAACTTTGGAAAATGGTTAATAAATTCTATATATCCTAAACTATCTTCACTAGTTGACTTGTCTATCTAGTGGATTGAATGATGAGTCCTAGTCTTCACAAGTTTTTTTGCAACTCTATGGAAAGACTCTAGCCAAATACAATCTTAGTATTTATAAATTTGAGATTTATTTCAGTCCTAACTTATGGATCTCCCTAATTCTACCACCTAGGCTCTTCTCAGAGTTTTTTATAGTGACTGGTCCAAGGGTGAGCCAGGTTGACAAAAAACTTAGTCTCATTGATAATGGTGGTTTTTGTATGGCTAGATTTATTATAGCTCTGATGCCAATATTAGCTTTTGATGTAGTATGCAATGGGATATGGCAATCACAAGATGTAGAAATAATATAAAAGAAAGTAATTCTGTGATCTGACTAAAATAGACTATAAATAATAATAGTGAAAATGAATACAATATAGCTATGGAGGAAATGAACACTCCATGAATAATTCTATTGGACTATACTACACCCATATCTATATGGGTAAATTTATCTAAGCTATGCTCTATGATACTATATATTATGCTCAATGTGATGCTCGTTGATCCATGATAACGAGGCCATTATATAGGAAGATAAGTTCCTTGGTAAACACTCTATATAGTTGTGCAAGGGATAACATACACATATACAACTTGCACATTGGCACGTGTGCACTTATTACATTGCATAAAGAAACTAGGTAACTTCCCCCTAAAGTAATATAATATCCTATGTATGTACCTTAGAAGGTACATTTACATGACCCAAATGATGTATATAATATATTTCTAACAATCTCTTGACCTCATGGATAAGAAACCAAAAGAGCAAGATATTGGGAAGATATATTTTCATATATGTAGGAAAAGAATCAATATAAGAGAATTCCCCATTAACATCACAAATATCTCTAGCATTTTTGCTAGTTGTAAAATCTATGACAAAGAGTCATAGTATTGAAAACTATAAGTATATTTCATCTGTGAAATATGCTATAAAAGAACCTAAAGTTGTTTATTTTGTATCTCAAAGAAGAAGTGGACCATTCAATGGTCAATCTAATAGGTCAAATTCTAGCCATAAAATACCTAACTAGTGGTCAAATGCATCAAATTCAATAAATTGAAACCCATAGCCAAGAAATCAAGAATGGAATATGCCTTCATGGGCTCAATTTATGGCTAAATCATATGGGATTCCACCTCCATGGACTTAAGAAATGTCAGGTCAAAACATGTCTAATTAAAATATGAATGGACAATATAATCAAGGAGGACCTAGCTGGTCTCAAGGATTACCCCAACAAAAAAAAATTCAAAATCAATTTAGGGAACAAGCCCCTCAAAATCAGCCTCAAAATCGACTTTTTCCACCTCCAATTAATATGAACAACCCTCCTAAGAAACCACCCTTACTAGCTCAACTAGTACCTAATATTAATAACAACAAAATAGTTCAATAAGTCTATGAAACTAAGGAAACATGTTAAATATCTATGGTACCTTGCCAAAAGATCCATCTAAGGTCTGGAAAGACATTGAAAAATAGTAAAGTAACTTTCAAAAAAATTGAGGAACCCACCCAATTTTTTTTTTTTTAAATAGAAAAATATGAAAACCTAAATATGAGGTAGAAACCTCACCAAAAAATGTTCTAGAAAATAAAAAAGAGATTCATATCCCTCAAAGGAAAGAAATGGAAATATTATTTCTTGAGATACTAGTAATACCTAAAGAACCCTCCAAACCAGCTTTTAATTTTCTTCAAGAAATAGAAAATATTACCATTAAAATTTTTCTTTTGCAACCTATCAAGTGTATTTCTATTTATTATAAATTAATAAAGAGTATGTGCACAACAAATTCAGGAAGGAAAAATAATAATTAATCTCAAACCATCCAAGTTATTGGACAATTATTCGAGATAATGACTGGAGGAAAGGTATTGCCAAAATACACATATCTTGGAATACCTATACTTATAGCTCATATTGGTAATAAAACCTTACATAATGTCTTAGTAGATTTAGGGGCTACCATCAGTGTTATAACCAAGTAAAAAAACAAATATTTAGGGGTACACAAATTACAACCAACCTCTATAGTTCTTCCACTTGCATATAGATCTAGCATTAAACCATAAGGAAAGTTAGAGGATATTATTGTTTCTATACTGTATCGTTCCAAATTTTTTTCACCCTTACCTTCAGGCTAAAGGATCCGCGCCCGAAAGGGGGATGCGATAAGGATGGTACAATACCTCGGACTGAGAGGCCCTTTGAAGGTCCCGCCTCTCGGGGGAGATGTATAAGGGTGATTTTTTGACGGATGGTGGGGTTCACCAGGAAACATTTAGTGGCAGTCTCCACACCTAGGTTGGGAATGTGTTTGATGTGTTCAATTTTATCTTTAATCATTCAAATCCTAGGTTTGGCCAAATGAATCTAAACTGTTCTATATGAAATGCAGATTTAAATGAAGACAGAAAATAGATTTAAACAGAAAACATAGAGAACAAGCTAAGTGAGAAAAACCATACCTGATTTCGGATGTTTGATGGAGGTTTTGATTTTTGAAGCAGTCTAGATCACCTCTGATCTGACAGGATCGTCTGAAATCAAATAGGATCGTCTGAGATCTGACAAATTTGTTAGAGACCTGCAATCAAAGAAATAGACATAGAATATAGAAAATGCAGATATGCTAATAAAGGAAAATGATATGAAATGATAATAATGATGTTAATAAGATAATCCCAAATAGAAATGCAAGTAAATTATCATGCTTTAATAGCTAATCATGATTTTATTATGTACTTAAGCTACATGGGTGAACTCCAAGATGTAGAATAATAGGAAATAATAATAAAACTAACTAGATGCAGAATAAAATAGCAGAAAGGTATAGGAAAAGTGTAAACTCTAGGCACTGATTGCCCCCAATGTCGGCTACAGTAGAAATCTTCTAGTGAAGACGAAATCGTCTCGAATTATGGAGTGATCGTCTGAGATTGTACAGGATCGTTTGTGACAATCTGAGCTTGATTCGACTGAAAAACAATGAAGTTCCTGCAAACAAACTTGGAAAAATATGAAGGCAAATGGTGATTTAAGATGGTCTAATGCAAATAGAACTCGTGTTACAGGAAATTTCAACTAGGGGAATGTCAATGGGAGGTCCTAAGATTAAATAGGCATATGAAGGAGGTTGGAAGGTTGGAGATCATCCCAATTTTGGAGATCTCCAACAGGGGAAGTCTCTAACCGCGCAGGCACGCTTTTGCCCACGTTAGAGACGTCGTTGAAACATAAGCTAATTATGAAAAATCAATTTTGGGATGAAATCGTCTGGACGTTTTGCTCCAGACGAATTCATCTTATCTGAGGCGATATCGTCTGATCGACGACGATATCGTCCAACGATCAAAACAAACTCTAAAAATGGCATGGAAAACGGGGAAAGCGGTTTAACAGGCGGTTCGAGGTTAAAATTTGAATTTGAATTATTTACTAAGGTAATTTTAATTATTTGCTAAGGTTTACTATGCCAATTTTAGGGTGCTACATTTTTCCCCCTCTTTAGCGAATTTTTTGAAGAAAATGTGTTAAATATGAGTTCTTCTCGATCTACGAGAAAGCAAAAATTATTCCCATTTTTAGGTGATGATTCTAGGTTGAATCGTATGACAGCTTACTATGGTGCCCCCTCCGTGTTTTTACCCAAATCGAACGTTTGAGGTAAAAACACAAAAAAACAAAATTTTAAAATGTTTTTAATTGTTTTTGAATAAAATTAAGAAAAATAGGGTAAAATTTTAATTCATTGTTACTGTTCATTTTTCTGGTTTCTAGAGCTCTGCAGACAAGATGGTTGAGACAGCACACAGATCGACAGAGGTCCAGCGCGGGCTACGGGTAAGGTTCCAAAATTAATTTAGAAGGCTTTAATTTTAAATTTCATGCTTTTTAGATTAATTTTGAATGATTATTGAGCATCGCGGCCATTTTTGGGCCATCGACATCATCGGGACGAAATCGTCTCAATTTCGTCAAAATCGTCTCAATTTCATCGAAATCGTCTCGATATCGTCGATTTCGTCCAAGGGCGAAATCGGTGATATGGGGACGATTGCATACAATAAGGGACGATTCCCTCTTGCGAAATCGAAGACGAATTTGCTCAAATTTTGGATGATATCATCCAATAGTGGACGATATCATCAATTGAACTTGTTTTACTTACATTTTTAATCACTGTTTTATTAATGATTTTTATTGTTTTGTTGTTTATGTTGCAGATATGATTACTAAAGAGCCAAGAATGGAAATACGGTGGCCTGAGGGATGACTTGGCCGCTCTATCTCAGGCAGAGTGAGATCAGTTGGCTCAAGTCGGCTTGCAACATGTGGCAGATATGCCATAGGTTTCTATAGATATGGGGCTATTGATAGCCCTAGCAGAGAGGTGGTATCCGGGTTCTTCTTGTTTTCGATTACCGATAGGGGAGATGACTCCCACATTGGAGGATGTATGGAGGATTTTGAGGATCCCTATACAAGGACGGCTAATAACTCCAATGACCAATCAGGGCCATGTGATGATGCGACTATGCAGAGATCCGAGCTTTCCCTTGGAGAAGGGTGGAGTGAACATCGAGTTGCTACGCTAGATGCCTGGGGCATCTAGACTGACACAGGTTTTGGCTGGGGTGGTAGGTGGTCTGCTGCTATGCCATCAGAGTGGATGCAGACTACCATGGCTACTAAAATATGTGGTCTGCAACATGAGAGACCACGGGTATAGGTTTGCTTGGGGGAGCTTTGTACTATGTCGATTGTATAGGATCCTGCATGGGGTTGTATACAAGGGCGACCAATGTCTGGTCATGACATCACTACTGTAGGTTTGGTGTTAGGAGCACATCACGGTGCAGAGGCCGGTAGGGCTCCCACTGACAGAGATTGATAGGGAGAGGCCCCGAGTTTTCTACTAGTGGCTCTAAAGAGGGTCACAACGATGGATAGATCTTCCAATGTCTCGGAGACTACTTGACGACCTTATCTCTGACCAGATCACCTGGAGGCCTTGGAGAGATCATCCAGGGTGGGCCGATGATGGACAGGAGCTGGCTCGTGTTAGGAAAACCTATTGGCTGAGGATGGAGAGGGGAGAGGTGGAGCTCCACCACTACGACCAATTTTTGAGGTAGTTCGGTCTACAGCAGGGGATCCCATCTCTCAGAGACTATGAGTTTTCTTGGATTGTCCGGGATAACACTATAGTCAACGGGGCTCCAGATATGCAGCGCTTCTAGAGTGAGGATGCGGATGATGCCCCCATTAAGCCAGTGGATGGGGATGATGTAGGGGTTATCGACGGCTATGATGCCTAGTATGCAGGCATCTGCCCTCCTCGGATGACGAGGGATCAGGGTCTGATTCATGCAGTTGTACATCAGATGGGGAGGTGGTGCCAGGTGACCATTGAGGTGGCACAGGGTCATGGCAAGAGAGAGCAGAGGAGGCCACAGGCGTAGTAGAGGTCGTGGCAGCGGGAGAGGAGGGAGGAGAGACCCCCTTCTCCATGGAGAGAGAGGCCACCATCACCCGATAAGGGCAAGGGTGTCAAGGTAGGAGAGAGTAGCGAGATGGCTACTCTCCAGGTGGAGACTATTCATCTCTAGGCTCAGGTGTAGTCCTTGTAGGATGAGGCTACACGACATCGAGAGGAGGCCACACAACTCAAAGATGAGGTCACGCACCTCAGAGCACAGAGCGAAGGGGCGAGCACTCGAGACCTAGCATGGGCTATTGCCCAGATCACATTATATCAGATGCTATACCACCATATGGTGCTAGAGGAGTAGAGGTTACCGCTGCTAGCCCCCATTATAGATCCTGTCATGATGAGGTCATCAAGGACATCATCACGATTAGAGTCTAGGACTCATAGCACCACACGAACTGTGATGGGGCCACCTCATCCACCTCGGGGTAGGGGAGGAGATGAGGCTGAGAGCTCGAGGGGTTCTCGAGGCTAGCTGCTATAGACTGCACTACACAGATTGATACATAGTGTTTATTATTTTTGATAGGGGATTGAGTATGCCAAGGTACAAATTGTGGCATACCGATCCAGTTTTGAGATGATGTATATATTGTTGATATATATATATATATATATATATATATATATATATATGAGATATTTTTGATCATATGACTTGTCTTATGTGTTTGTATGATGCTTTAATGTTTTGATGTGATTGATTTGATGATTCATATAATTATGTCGTTTGGAAATATTATGGTTTTAATGTCATGCTTGTAAAATTTAAATGAAATAATCTAATATAAACAATTGGTTGTTTGTGGTGTGATTTGATAAAAAATAAAAGGGACTTCTAACAATAATTTCAAAGGACATTGTCGCTATTATAGACCATTTTATGGAGTTGCCGCTCACTCGATCGTCAAGCTAATCCCAGTATATAAATATTGCTAAAAGTAAAAGAGTGCTTAAGAGACTGTCTTAAGACTTTGTTGTGATGATGCAAATGATGATGATGATGGTGATTTGTTTTCATATTTCCAATGCATGAAATATATATTTAAAAAAAAAATGATTTTTGCTAGGCATAAATTCCTAAGTGTGATGAAATTTTTGAATAATTCCCTAAGAATTATACCATCATTGCAAAATTGAAGTTTGACATAATGACATGAAATAGAATAAGTGTTTGTTTGTTTGTAAAGCATAATTGTGTAACATAATGATGCAAGTCACATGTTTTTTATGATTTGAAATAAATGGGAAATAAAATTAGTTCAATGGTTTGTGCTAGGCATAGAATATTTAGGTATAGACTTATACCATCATCGCGAAATCCAAAGAAAAAGATAATAGTTTTATTGCATGGTTGATTTTTAATTTTTGAAAATGAACAGAAAATATGAAGATGAGGACTTGCGCTAGGCATAAAATTCCAATTTTGGTTTTGGAACTATACCATAGTCGCAAAAGGCAAAAGTTATATATAAATGTAACTTTATTGCATGTTTTTTGAAAATGATTTTGATTTTTTTGATAATGCATGTAGTTGTCTTTATACTAAACAACTGTGCTCAGATAAGAAAATGAAATTATTCTAGACAATTTGCAAAAATATTTCAAAGTATCTTAAAGACAAAATTTAGATTTATAAGGAATCCCATGTGCGTATGTGAGTTCATTACCGATCTTTATTTATCATAATGATACACAAAATCTCTCAAATACAAATGTGTATGCGATTGTATTGTTCATTTACCAGTTTTGAGCAAGATAATTTGATACAAGTGATTTGAATTAACCAAATAAGTGTTCATTAACCATGATGTAGATGCATATAACCGTACCAGACTACTATGTAAGTCGGGTTACCAAGAGCTAGCTAATCCATAAGCAGACATAGGTCTGTACAAAAGAAGGTCGCTAATGTAACAAACATATCACCACGCTAGGAGTTACTTAAGGCCAAGCGGGTTGGGCACAAACCACCTGTTATGGGGCTTACCTCACAATTTTTGAATAATTGAGAATTCTAGGGATTCAAGCTCATCAACCCTTCTTTTCTTTTCAATGGGTAGGGAAAGGGATTTTATTGCTTTTGCTTTTGCTTGTTTCTTTTGCTTCTTTTTTTTTTTTGTATTTTTCTTTTTCGTATCTTTTGCTTTGATATTTGAGATAATGCTGAAATAGTGCTAAGAGAGTAAAAAATGATTCTGAAATAATGCTTCTTTTTCTCATGATTTTGCTTGATTTTTCTTTTTATTTTGCTTCCTATTCTAGGGATACTTGCTCGGATTAGCTGTAGAGCAAGGGATTTTTATTCTGGGTAGGGGTGAGCTTGTCCTTTTGTCAATTCTCAAAGATTCTAGACCATGTTAATGATAGGATAGCAGGGGAAACTTTTCGCTCAAGAAATCACTTCTACTATGTAGCATAGCATGGACATTACAAATATAATCATTTTATTGTGAAAGGATATGCTTGGTTTAAGTAAATAACAAGATCAATTCTCTGTGCTCAAACTTTATTTAATTGAATTTTGTGGACTTTGATATGAGAGAGATTAGTAATCATGCCAGATAAAATCAAGATATTTATTTTTGTGTTTGCAAAAAGTGAGAGATTCCAAATAAATGCTAATTTATCCAAAATAATTTGAAAATATAACTGCAATACTTTAAGAAGAAATATATACAACAAATATTTTTGAGGAGTTTGATAATTTTGACTCTCTCTTTCTTCTCTTTATTTTTTATTTTTGGTTTCGAAAAAGTCAATAATATTGTTGTTTTTGTTTAAACAGTTTTATATATATTTTTAAAATGAGACAACATGCAAAATATATACAAATGATGAAATGACCAAATTTTATGCGTAATATCGCTTAAGATGCATAATATTCATAGGTTCTTTTAAATCTTTACCATCTAAGGTAGCTAATTTGTATGCTTCAAATTCAAATTTAACAGTGATAATATATGGTCCAAGCCAGTTGGGCTCAAATTTACCTTTAAGGTCTTTAGTTGCATTAGTATTTTTTTGATTTTCTTTTAAAACAAGGTCACCGATATTAAAGGATCGATGACGAAATTTCTTAGCATATGATCTTTTAAGCTTGTTTTGGTAGGCACGAAGATGCTCCAAAGCATTGATGCACTTTTCATCTAGGAGTTCCAATTGGTCGAGTCTCGCGACTCGATATTCATCTCCTACTTCGGTATCTTGAAGTAGTAGAGCCAAAGAAGGAACTTCTAATTCAAATGGAAAAACAACTTCAGTGCCATAAACCAAAACAAAAGGTGAAGTACCTATGGGAGTACGAACACTAGTGCGATATGCCCACAAAGCTGGATATAATTGAATATGCCAGTCGTGACCAGATTTATTGGCCAATCTTTTAAGGATTTTAATTAATGTTTTATTGGATGCTTCTGCTTGGCCATTACCTTAAGGATAATAGGGAGTGGACTAGCGATGTTGAATCTTATATTTTTGGCATAATTTCTTAACATATTTATTTTTGAAACAAGTTCCATTGTTTGAGATGAGATTGGTAGGAATTCTGAACCTACAAATGATTTGATTAAAAATAAATTTATAGACTTGTGTTCCTGTTGGTCACGAATCTGCCACAGGAAAGGATTTTACAAGTGCGCCATAGACCCGGCCAACATTGAAAGGCTGGAAGCAAGAAATTGCTCCCAGACCAATATCCAGAGTGGGATGGTTCCCTCTACTATTCTAAAATTGGTTTAAGATAAGGGTTGCTGGAAAGGGATTGAAAAGTTGCAAAAAGAAATGGGAAATATGGCCACAGGCCGAAGTGATGGGATCGAAAAAACAACAACAGGAAACTACAAACGCAACAACAACAAGTAACATAAGAAATCAGCTTAATCCTCACACAATCACATGCAACAAATCCCTCCAAACCCACATTCCAGAAATCGTACCCTGATCGCAATATTTAAATCCAGAAACAGAATTTAAATGTAACAACAATGCAGGAGTATGAATGCTATTAGAAATGCAGAAAAATAGAAAAGAAATTAATCCATGCAATGCTTGAAAAATTAGAAGTGATCCTTTTATTCTCGCAAATACGATTCCAGTCTCTAGCAGCAAGTTTTTCCAACCACTTGAAATGAGAATTACATTGGTTTTTATAGAGGTCCGTCCTCTTTGCAGTATTAAAAATGCGCCACCACCCCTCTCATGATCTACAATTGTGCATTGGAAATTACATACACGATCCCTTGATTACAACAAAAATTAAATGCGATGAAACGTTCGCGGTCCTTCATTAAATTTGTTTTTGACAATATGCATGAAACCCGTTGAATTAATCCACGAACAACAGCTTTGAATAAATAAAACTTTAATTTTGGTGGCCTGGGTGCTTCTTCGACCTTGACTGCTTTGGAAATCCACAAAATATTTAATTCGGGTCAGCATTAAATCATCGGAAACCAAAAATATCTCCTCGGCCGTTCATACTGCACTTGGCGGGAAAACAGTTGCAGGTCACGAAAACGTGACGGGTCAAGAAATCGTGACGTCTTTTATGTCGTACACCCTGGCCGCTGTTAACCCGTGAAAATGGGACCTATAGCGATATCGCTACGTCTTCGGCTTCCTTTTCTCCATCGCTAGCTTGTTCCGCGAAAATGGAACATGTAGCGATTTCGCTACATGTTTCTGTCGTTGGCTCTTCCCTGCGCTCTGCCCCACGAAAACGGAACATGTAGCGATTTCACTACATGTTTTGAGCACCTTGTACGGCCTTGCTGATGGTCCGTGAAAACGAAACATTTCTTGCCCTTTGCATGCCAATAACCGCGCGATTTCGAAACGTCAGCGAATCGCTACACTTTTTGCACCTTAGCCTTTTGAAACAACTGCATCGCAAAAATAAGACATCAGCGCGTCGCTGCAATTTTTGCACCTTAGTCCTCGAAGCTCCCGACGTCGCGATTCTGGAACCTGTCAGCGATGCGTTGCAAGTTTTCAACTTGAGTATTTGAAGCCGACCGACGCGCGATTCTGGAACACGTCACGATATCGCGACGGTTCCGCCCAACCTGCCTGCGTTGACTGCGTTGACCGCAATTTCATGACATGTCAGCGAATCGTTGCAGTTTTTAGACTTAGTCATTTTTTGCTCATTTTTTCTCCTTTTTTTGCCAAAGCTGCATCAAAGGTCAGATCTGCAACAACATAAGCATTAATACTTTAATCAAAATCAAATGTGGCAAAAATGCCAACATTCTTGGCGGCTCGCGGGGTATACAGCTTGCTGTATGCAAGAATCCAGGCCTTAGTCCATTGGGCACAGAGTCATATCCGAACAGAAGGCGGGCTGCTGCAATACATGTTCTGCTGAAAAATTGAAACTGGAAAAACCTGCATATAACTGATTATGAAATGACTAATGGAACGCGATGATGGAGTGAGCTCTTGCGATTGCGCAAGCGATGACTGCAATGGAATGATGAAATGAAAATGAACGAAGTTATGGAGTGGGAATAAAAGTATGAATGCTGTGAAATGAAATGAACTAGACTACGAAATAAATGCATAAAAGACTGAACTTAGAGGAAAGGGATAAGAAGGGACGGGGAAAAACAGAAAAGGGAAAAGAAACAACAGCTGTGGCTCATTTTGTTTTAATACAGAGGAAAAAGAAGAAAGAAGATGAAGAAAGGAAAGAGAGGAAACGGGGAAGGGAAAAGAAGAATTTTCTGAGAGCCACCAACTGCCGGGAAAGGAAGAGACAAAAGAAAGAAAAAAAACAAGCACCTACAGCTCGCAGACAACAAAAGAGCTGAGATGAACAGTACTAACCATACCTCTTTTTTTTTTTTCTTTTTTCTATATATATATATTTTTTTGTTTTTTCAAAATACTATATACAATAGTTCACGACATGATTGGCATGTCGCCACCAGACACCCAATCTCAGAATGTTATCCGGTAAATCTGCAATGTCCCGACCAGATCTGATCATACTTAAGTCGGTCCTTGAAATTGGGTTGGCTCCTTCCTGAAGTTCTCCATGGTGCGAATAGGATGCAATGCGATAGATTATCCTTCTTACTAGTACCCATATGGAGGACTTCTTCAGGTACCGGATGTAGTGGCTGGAACCAACACCACCACTTTGCAGACTTTACTGGTTGTGGGTTCAGTACAGGCTCCTCTAACTCCTTGATGTGATCACGGGGCTCTTCAAGTGATAAATCTAATTCTGGGATCTCCTCAGGCTCTGGAATTTGAACTTGTTCTTCTACTTGGCCCATCTCTTGATGAAAACTGCAAGCAACCATATTGTTCATTGCTAGAAAAGTGCTTGCATGTTCCAATCCTTGAATTTGGACGAGATCTGTCCCTTGAACTCCACAT
This sequence comes from Wollemia nobilis, assembly GCA_028583015.1. Classification (NCBI taxonomy): domain Eukaryota; kingdom Viridiplantae; phylum Streptophyta; class Pinopsida; order Araucariales; family Araucariaceae; genus Wollemia; species Wollemia nobilis. The sequence goes on along the minus strand of JAQPPZ010016892.1, from coordinate 30,704,666 downwards.
GACTACATCTCAAGTTTCTGCTCAGTATAAGGGATCTGGCATGAAAATTACTGTGCAGGGTAGACAGGAGCAGCAACCACCGGAGAAGGTAATGGAGTTTCTCCCCACGGTAACTTTCTTGATAAGAGCAACAGCTGTTCCGCTCGCACTGCTTCCTCAAAGATTTATGGGAACCGTTGTTCACCTGACTGCAGCAAAAAGAGACCTATGTCAAAATTAAAAGATCAAAAATAAAAGAGGTGAGCTTGGGTGGGTGATGGACGGATCTTCTCTGGAATTCTCTTCCAACTTATCAAGAATCAGACATTGAAGTCCGTGATGCTCTCTTGATGTACATGAAAAATTGGTAGAGATCCAAAGAACTGTAGAAAGGACCTTCGTCAAATCTTTTGATCAGTGCCCCCGCTAAATCGTTCCATGAGCTGATGCTTTGACATTTGAGCAATTTGTACCACTGCAATGCTCTTCCTTCCAAATACTGAACCAGAAGTCGGATCATGACATCTTCGTGTTCTATGACATGGATCATGGACAGAGTAGCAATATCTTCAACATGCTCCAGAGCCATGCCTTTGGTACCATCATATTTTGCTAGATTCTTCAAGGCACCTTCGGGAATTTCATGCCGAACTTGGAGATTCAGAGGGCCAGGATCATCCCATCTAGAAAAAACCCTCGCCTTTGTGGCAGTGGTCTGCGGGATCATGGCCATCGCCATTAAGTCAGAGTCGCCAGATGAACATTCTTTGAATTTTTTTTTTTTAAAAAAAAATAGGCGTCCACGAATAGATCTTCAACTCAGCAAAGTCGCCAGATGAACTTCCAAATCTCCGCTGTGAGGCCAAGACAGCTCATCAAATCTTGAGACCTCTGGGTGTTAAAAGCGTGCCAAAACTGTTGGCACCGGTGGGGTTATCACTTTGTAAAATTATGCATATCCCACCGATTATGAATTCTTGGAGACAGAAACAGTCTGTCCCACCGGGCGTGCCAAAAACTGTTGGTCACGAATCTGCCACAGGAAAGGATTTTACAAGTGCGCCCTAGACCCGGCCAACATTGAAATGCTGGAAGCAAGAAATGGCTCCCAGACCAATCTCCAGAGTGGGCTGGTTCCATCTACTATTCTAAAATTGGTTTAAGATAAGGGTTGCTGGAAAGGGATTGAAAAGTTGCAAAAAGAAATGGGAAATATGGCCACAGGCCGAAGTGATGGGATCGGAAAAACAACAGCAGGAAACTACAAACGCAACAACAACAAGTAACATAAGAAATCAGCTTAATCCTCGCACAATCACATGCAGCAAATCCCTCCAAACCCACATTCCAAAAATTGTACCCTGACCACAATATTTAAATCCAGAAACATAATTTAAATGTAACAGCAATGCAGGAGTATGAATGCTATTAGAAATGCAGAAAAATAGAAAAGAAATTAATCCATGCAACGCTTGAAAAATTAGAAGTGATCCTTTTATTCCCGCAAATACGATTCCAGTCTCTAGCAGCAAGTTTTTCCAACCCTTTGAAATGAGAATTACATTGGTTTTTATAGAGGTCCGTCCTCTTTGCAGTATTAAAAATGCGCCACCACCCCTCTCGTGATCTACAATTGTGCATTGGAAATTACATACACGATCCCTTGATTACAGCAAAAATTAAATGCGATGAAACGTTCGCGGTCCTTCATTAAATTTGTTTTTGACAATATGCATGAAACCCGTTGAATTAATCCACGAACAGCAGCTTTGAATAAATAAAACTTTAATTTTGGTGGCCTGGGTGCTTCTTCGACCTTGACTGCTTTGGAAATCCACAAAATATTTAATTCGGGTCAGCATTAAATCATCGAAAACCAAAAATATCTCCTCGGCCGTTCATACTGCACTTGGCGGGAAAATAGTTGCAGGTCACGAAAACGTGACTGGTCGCGAAATCGTGACGTCTTTTACGCCATACACCCTGGCCGCTGTTAACCCACGAAAATGGGACCTGTAGCGATATCGCTACGTCTTCGGCTTCCTTTTATCCATCGCTAGCTTGTTCCATGAAAACGGAACATGTAGTGATTTCGCTACATGTTTCTGTCGTTGGCTCTTCCCTGCGCTCTGCCCCGCAAAAATGGAGCATGTAGCGATTTCGCTACATGTTTCAGGCACCTTGTACGACCTTGCTGACGGTCCACGAAAATGGAACACTTCTTGCCCTTTGCATGCCAATCACCGCGCGATTTCGGAACGTCAGCGAATCGCTGCACTTTTTGCACCTTAGCCTTTTGAAACAACTGCATCGCGAAAATAAGACGTCAGCGCGTCGCTGCAATTTTTGCACCTTAGTCCTCGAAGCTCCCGACGTCGCGATTCTGGAACCTGTCAGCGATGCGCTGCAAGTTTTCAACTTGAGTCTTTGAAGCCGACCGACGCGCGATTCTGGAACACGTCATGATATCACGACGGTTCCGCCCAACCTGCCTGCGTTGACTGTGTTGACCGCGATTTCGCGACATGTCAGCGAATCGCTACAGTTTTTAGACTTAGTCATTTTTTGCTCATTTTTTCTCCTTTTTTCTCCAAAGCTGCATCAAAGCTAGTATCAAAGTGAGATCTGCAACAACATAAGCATTAATACTTTAATCAAAATCAAATGTGGCAAAAATGCCAACAGTTCCAGTGCAGGAAGCTAAAGGCATAGCTTCAACCCACTTCGTAAAATACTCAATGGCGGTTATGATGAATTTGTGTCCATCAGATGACACATGATTAATTTTTCCAATAATGTCTAAGCCCCATTTTGAAAAGGGCCAAGGAGATGAAATAGCCTGTAGTTCTTGTGTAGGGGCATGGACAAGGTCAGCATGTTTCTGGCACTTGTTGCAATGGTGCACATAATCATGTGCATCAGTTTCCATGGTAGTCCAAAAGTAGCCTATCCTAAGGAGCTTTTTAGCAATGACACTACCACTGAAGTGTCCTCCACAAGATACATCATGGGTTTCACTCAAAGCTGATTTGGATTCTTCTAGATTCAAACATCTCAATAGGATACCTTCAAAAGATCTCCTATATAAAATATTGCCAATTATTACAAATCGACTTGCTCGTCTACGTAATAACCGATGCTGGTTTCTATTAGAACTGGCAAGGAAAGTCCCATTGTGAAGAAAATCAAATATATCCGTATACCAAGGTTCAGGAGTAGTTTCATTGATTAGAAACACATCGAAAGGTTCTAAGCATGACCTATTTGAAGCGGGTTCCTATAGTCAATGAATAATGATGGTGGCATATTCGTCATCTAACTCCAAGGGTAGAAGAGATGCAGCTGTGGCCATAGCGTCAGCCGCATGGTTGCTAGTTCGAGGAATAGCTTCCAAGGTAACTTTATCAAACAAGGACAACAACTACAAAACATATGCTTTATATGGCCATAATTTATCATCTTTGGTCTGATAAACTTCATTAATTTGGTTTATAACAAGTTTAGAATCATAAAAAACTAGCAGATGTTTAATTTTTAGCACCAAGGAAGCTCGTAATCCAAGGATTAGAGCTTCATATTCAGCAATATTATTGGTGCAAGCAAATTTTAATTTAAAGGACAAAGGTATAATGTGTTTTTGTGGAGATATTAAAATAATACTTGCACCAGCCCCACTCATGCATCGGACTCCATCAAAGTATAAGGACCATTGTTCAACATGGTCTGTGTCTAATTGAAGGCATTCATCAGGAAACTCAATGATGATGGGATGGGTAGACTCTAAGGGTGCAGCAGCTAATTGATCTGCTATGATTTGACCCTTAATAGACTTCTATCCTATAAACGTGAGTTCAAACTCACTTAGAGAAAGAACCCACTTTGCTGTATGACCCGATAAATAAGGTCGACTCATGAGATACCGCAAGGGATCATATTTAGCAATGACATATGTTTTCTGACTGAGCATATAATGGCGTAATTTCTACGTAGAAAATATGATTGCTAGACATAGTTTTTCTAATGATGTGTAGCGGGTTTCATAACTAATTAAATTTTGGCTAATATAATAATTAGCACGTTCTCTTTTCTCATCATCAAGTTGAGCTAACATAGCTCCTAAAGCAAAATCAAAAGTAGAAATATACAAGATAAATGGGCGATCAGATCTAGGCGGTGAAAGCACAGGTGGGTTAAGGAGGTATTGTTTGAGAAGTTCAAAGGCTTCCTTACATTCGTCGTCCCAATTAAAAGGGACATCCTTCTTAAGGAGCTTAAGAAAGGGATCGGTTTTGTCCGCCAGCTTATCGATGAAGCGACGGATGGCTTGAAACTTACCTTGTAAGCTTCGTAACTCAGATATATTGGTAGGTACGGGCATATTAGTGATAGCCACAATCTTGAGAGGGCAAATTTTGATACCATGTAAAGAAACTAAAACCCCTAATAGTTTACCGGACTTGACTCCGAATATACATTTGGTTGGATTTAATCGAATAAGATATTCTCTTAACCGATTAAATACATTTCTCAAATCATCTAAATGATCATCTTCATTAATAGAGCGAGCTATAATATCATCTACATAATCATGTAGGATATCATGCATCATATCATGAAATATATAAGTCATGGCTCGTTGATATGTTGCGCCTACATTATTTAAACCAAATGGCATCACTTTCCAACAAAAGGTACCCCAAGGGGTAATAAAGGTTGTTTTAGCTTGATCTTCAAGAGCTATCCTGATTTGATTATAACAGGAAAATCCATCCATTAGGGACATAATTCCACTCCCCGTAGTAAAATCAATGATTTTATCCATGTTTGGAAGAGGAAAATCATCTTTAGGGCATGCGGCGTTAATATCTCTAAAGTCTGTGCAAACCCTAACTTTGGTAGCTTCTTTCTTGGTGACTGGAACTACATTCGAGATCCATTCGGCATAATCAAGAGCTTGTATAAAAATAACATTCAGGAGTTTTTCTAACTCCCCTTTGAATAGCAAGGCCACTTTGGGATGCATTTTTCTAAGTTTTTGTTTAATAGGTTTAGCATCTGGATGGACTACTAGGTGATGCATGACTACAAAAGGGTCTAAACCTAGCATATCTTCATATGTCCAAGCGAAGACATATTCATATTCTTTAAGGAATGCAATGTATTGCTCTTGTTTTTCTTGACTTAATTTTGATCCAATACTGATGATGTGAGGATTATCCTCAGTTCCAATGTTAACCTTAATGACGTTTTCTACTTCCATGTGTAGATCTCTTTCAAAATTAGGTGGGGCAGGTGAAACACCCAATTCTTGTAATTACTTTAAGGTTAACTTGGATAATTCATCTTGAGGAGTCGTGGCCTCAAGCTGGGCTATAGTAGGTATAGAACCATCAAAATAAAATTCATTATATAAAAATTCCTCAATGGAAATATCATGGAATATATCTCCCTCCAACTCATTGTCGAATTCAGCAATCATTTCAGGGTAGGTTATGGATAGCATATTGCAGGTAAAATTATTCTTTGGATACAAAGAATCTTGTTTATCTAGATAATATTGATAACATATGAGATGGTCATCATCCTCAAATGGAAAGGGCTAACCTTTACTAGGAAATAGGCCCACACCACAGCGGGCAGGCCACGGTTCTACCTTGAAAGGTTCTTTCATACCATTTTGGAAAGGTCCCAAACCTTTCCCTTTATAGCCCAATTTAAGCATTATGGGTTTAGCTTTAATATATTCATTAGCAAAATAGCATCGAGCATATCCATAACAATGCGTCTTGATGTTTCAGGGTATTCTTCCCCAATCATATCCTTTATAAACAAAAGCACAACTTTCGACTTGGTAGATACTTCCCATAGGTTGTGGGAGGCCCAAGGTATGAGGAGAAGGTGGGAGTTTATTTAAAAGGAGGGAAGTTTGCATGGCAGTATTGATCTCTTCTGATATAAGAATTTTAGATAAATCAGGTAAGAGTTCATCAGAAAGAGCATAAGAGGTAGAAGGAACATTTACTTGATCTTCTGATGTGGGAAGGATGCCTGTAGTGGATGATGATGTTATAGGGATACCGATGGATGAGTCTATGGGTATGGAAGATATAGGAGTAAAATTGGAAGCATTGGGTGTAGTTTTAGGATCTTTTCGAGGTCCTAATGTGGTTTGTTCAGAAGATGGTTGAGTTAAATGTATAGGTGTAGTTGATGGGGTAGATGATGTTATGGGTGTGTGTTTCACACGTTTGGACGAATGATAAGAACTAGGATGTGTGGATGACAGGGCGGGGCAAAATTGCACTCCAACAGGTTTTGCCAAAGCACACATATCAAAGGGTCTGGAATCACCATGAATGGTAACCAACTGGTTTTTAAATTCAAATTTAACACACTAATGTAAAGTGGAAGGGACCGCTCGCATCGCATTGATACAAGGGCGACCCAAAAGTATATTGCACGATGTAGGGCAATGCACAATAAACATGGTTGTATCTAGGGTTATAGGACCAAATTTCAAGGGTATAGTAATGACTCCACATGTTTCTTGTGTCTCGTCATTGAAGGCTTTGATAATCATATCCGTTCTTTTCATTTCATCACTCCTAAATCCAAATCTTTGGTAGAAGTCAAAAGTGCATATGTTTAAAGATGAACCATTATCAATCAAGACTCATTTAACAACTACATCTCCAATTAGGGCAGTAATATATAAGGGGTTATCCTTATGTAAACTATGTTGTGGGATATCTTTATCTTGAAAGTCAATACAATCGACTTCTCGAGTGATGATAGTATTGGACATGGCTTCAAGTTGAATATTTTGAGGTACCATCATTTGGCTTAATGTGAGCATTAACTCATCCCTATGGGTAGGAGAAGATCTCAACAAGTCCAAAAGGGAAATTCTAGCTGTAGTATTGGATAATTGTTCATTAATATTGTAAGGAGGCTTAGGTTGAACATTAGACATATGATTCCCTTTATTGGGATTTTTCAAAATAAATGGAGCTGATCCATCATTCTGAGTTTGATCCTGTTGAGAGTTTTGAGCCTATTTTCTGGTAACGACTCTGATGGTACCTACAATTTTATATTGAAGATGTTGAATTAGTCTCGGTCTAGCGTTTATGGCTTGTTCATTAGGAAGGAACTGATTAGAAGAAGGTCAAGTAGTAACTCTTCTAGGAAATGGTTCTTCCAGAACCATAGCATCTATGATAGGTTGAATCGGATCTGATTCATTTTTAGAACTATTCGATTGGTTTGAGGTGATGTCTATTTCACTTTTAGTATCTGATTCTACATCACTAGGATCCAGTGTTTGAGTATTATATAGGGGTCTAGACGTAACCATGGAGAAAGTTGTGCCAAATATTTGAGGATCCTAAACAGATAATTGTCTGCTAATAGTTCCTACATATCGAGTAGGAGGGGGAACATTATGATGTTCGATTTGATTAGCCACCTCTTTACCATGCTACGGTAAAGGATGTTGAAGTTGGCATTCTGATTCTAATTTTGGGAAATGTTCTTTTGAGCATTATTAGGAGGATTTTGTTTAGGTTGAAACGCTTGCACCTCCATTTCATTATTATCAATCAAGTCTTGTATTTTATGTTTTAATATTTTGCAAGAGTTTGTAGCATGTCCAGGTCCTCTATGAAAATCACAATGTAAATCATCTTTGTATTCGAGTATAGTTGGATCAGGTTCTCGGATAGCTGGTAATTGAATCAAGTCTCGTGCTAGTAATTGAGGAAGAATGGTTGATAAAGGTTGATTCAATCTAGTAAATTCTCGGGGTGGTTTATCAAGAGGTTTTAATATAAACTTCTTCGTTGTTTTCATAGTATTGACATTAGCATTGTTTCTACTATCAGTGACTCCATCACCTACAACTTGTTTGTTTTTATATTGATTTTTGGATGTTTTCTCATCATCTTTCTTTTTGAGCTGACCTCTTCTAATGAGAGCATATTCCACCCTTCGACCTAAGTCTATAGCTTGATCGAAGGTGGTCAAGGTAGCAGTTGATAATTCATAGGATATTTGTTCTTCCAAATTATTAATAAAAATGTCCAACATTTCCCTATAAGGTAGCACAAAGTGTAGTTTTCCTGTCAACTGCCTCCATCTAGCTAAGAAATCAGCAAAACATTCATCTTTGTCTTGTTTTAAGTTGTACAAATATTTAATGGTTACATGCCTTTCGATATAGGGATTGAATTGATGCATAAAAGATTCAGCGGTCTCTTCAAAATTTCTCAAAGAATGAGTGGGAAATTGATAGTACCACTCTAATGCCATTCCTCCTAAACTTTTTGGGAACATTTTTAGTAATAACAAGTCATCATGTGATATATCATGACATGCTATCCTAAACATGCGAAGATGCTCTATGGGATCTTCAGTTCCTTTATATATAGGCAGGACATGCATGGGAAAGTTTTTAGGGTATGGTTGTGCTACAACTATGGGATCCAAAGTTTGACTACACATCTCTCGATAATTGTACGAGGGATGGTAGGGATCTATCTGGTCCATGCGAGAAGCTAATTGTTTCACCATGGCTTCCAGATTACTGGTTTGCCCACCATATTGGTTCGGTAGGGCATTAATATGGGATTTGTGAGCATATGATGGAGGGACATGAAGATTAGATGCTATATTGCTATTGTGTAAATTGTTGGTAGGAAGGGTGTTATGAAGAAGTTTTGAAGTTGTATTATGTTGTATCCCAAATTGTTGAAAATTGGTGTTTGGCTTCATTTTAGGTTTTTGTCGATTTGAAGCATATTGATCTATAGTTTGGTGAAATAAAGTAGTGAATGAAGGTCTATTTTGTGTGGGAATGATTTTAGGCTCAATAACAGGTTCCTTAGGGGGTTGGGTAACCTGTTGCTGTTGCATGTTCTGAATCATAGTGACCATATCTCTATTGGATGGTCCAACTTTATCACTTTATTGATCAACAAAGGACAAGGGATTAGTGTGTATGTTAAACATATCTTCCATGGCTGCTTGAGTGTCACTAATTTGGCCTCTATCAATACGAATCGCCATATTAAGAGCACCAATATTATTATTGAAAAATTTCCAAAAATGATCTATGTTATCAAAAGTAACAGTTCCATCCGGAGCCATTCTAGGGGATGAGGATCCTTCCTCTTTAACATTTTCTTCTTGTTCATCTACAACCAACTCATCTTCTGGCTGTTCTAGAGTTTCTCCTTATGGAATTGGATCTTCAGGAAGGGCATTTGATTTTTTTGTTTTCTTTCCTAACCAATATTCTTCTTCTTCTTTAGTTTGTTTACCATTCCTAAGTCTAGGCATTGTGCTTAAACTTAGATTTCAACAAATATATATCTATATATATATATATATATATATATATATATATATATATATATATATATATATATATATATATATATATATATGCAACAAGATTAAGAGGTATATATTTTAATTATATACCTACTATAGTATTTAAAATAAAATGTTTTGGTTTTGTTATGTTTTTGGTTTTTCTTTTTTTTTCATAACAATATTATAAAGATAACAAACAACACACCAAATGCAAGAAATAATAATAATGAAAGCAATGATCTAGTTTTCTATAAAAAATTTATAAATATCATTAACTGGCTCAAGTTCTTCAGGAGTCATGAAATGTTCTTCTTCAAATTAAAAATTTTCTTTCAAGAATTTGACAAAAAGTGCTATAGTGATGTTATATGTCTCAAACTCTGGTTGGTAGAAATAAAGCTCGTGGCAATACTCTCGATATAACACAACTCTAGGAACTCTCCTCCACATTTCCCTATCCGTAAGAACGACCTCTTGGTCTTCTACACGACCTAGGAATTGGTGTATAACAGTTGCGTTCTCGAGGTATTCCTCGAAGGTGAACAATTCTGAAGACACAAGAGCTCTCCTATAAGCTAACCACCTATGGCAAGCTCTCTGAAGTTCATGATAAAAAATGAGTTGATGAGGATCCAAGATTCTATCTAGGGAAAACCTCTTAATTTGCCTAAGTTCGGTTGATCTAGATGAAATAATACCCAATCTCCTATTAAGTTCATCCCACAAAGGTGGAACTCTGTATGTTTGAGATAGTCTAAGAAAAGAATTAAACTATATGGCTATTATTTGATTTTCAAAATTAATTGTGACAACTAGTCTTTTCTTAGGAGCTACAATCTAAACATGATATGCAACTTAGTAGTTTTAAATGCATCTATGTTTTTTTTTTTTTCAAAAGGTTTTAGTTTCACGTCGGGTTCACCAAAATGTATCGTTCCAAATTTTTTGCACCCTTACCTTCAGGCTAAAGGATCCACGCCCGGAAGGGGGATGCGAGAAGGATGGGACAATACCTTGGACTGAGAGGCCCTTTGAAGGTCCCGCCTCTCGGGGGATGTGTATAAGGGTGATTTTTTGATGGATGGTGGGGTTCACCAGGAAACGTTTAGTGGCAGTCTCCACGCCTAGGTTGGGATTGTGTTTGATGTGTTCAATTTTATCTTTAATCATTCAAATCCTAGGTTTGGCCAAATGAATCTAAACTGTTCTATATGAAATGCATATTTAAATGAAGATAGAAAATATATTTAAACAGAAAACACAGAGAACAAGCTAAGTGAGAAAAAACATACCTAATTTTGGATGTCTAATGGAGGTTCTGATTTTTGAAGCAGTCCAGATCGCCTCTGATCTGATAGGATCGTCTAAAATCAGACAGGATCGTCTGAGATCTGATGAATTCGTCAGAGACCTGTAATCAGAGAAATAGACACAGAATATAGAAAATGCAGATATGCTTGATAAAGGAAAATGATATGAAATGATAATAATGATGTTAATAAGATAATCCCAAATAGAAATGCAAGTAAATTATCATGTTTTAATAGCTAATCATGATTTTATTATGTACTTAAGCTACATGGGTGAACTCCAAGATGCAGAATAACAGGAAATAATAATAAAAATAACTAGATGCAAAATAAAATAGCAGAAAGGTATAGGAAAATCACAAACTCTGGGCACTGATTGCCCCCAATGTCAGCTAGAGTCGAAATCTTCTAGAGAAGACAAAATCATCTCGAATTGTGGAGTGATTGTTCGAGATTGTACAGGATCGTCTGCAACGATCTAAGCTTGCTCCGAATAAAAAACAATGAAGTTACTGCAAACAAACTTGGAAAAATACGAAGGCAAATGGTGATTTAAGATGGTCTAATGCAAATAGAACTCGTGTTACAAGAAATTTCAGCCAGGGGAATGTCAAGGGGAGGGCCTAAGATTAAATAGGCATATGAAGGAGGTTGGGAGGTTGGAGATCATCCCAATTTGGGAGATCTCCAACAGGGAAAGTATCTAACCGCACAGACACGCTTTTGCCCAGGTTAGAGATGTCGTTGAAACAAAAGCTAATTATGAAAAATTAGTTTTGGGATGAAATCATCTAGACGTTCTGTTCCAGATGAATTCGTATGATCTAAGGCGATATCATCTGATCGGCGAAGATATCGTCCAACAGTCAAAACAAACTCTAAAAATGGCATGGAAAATGGGGAAAGCGGTTTAACAGGCGGTTCGGGGTTAAAATTTGAATTTGAATTATTTACTAAGGTAATTTTAATTATTTGCTAAGGTTTACTGCACCAATTTTAGGGTGCTACATATACGTTCATGAGAGTATCTTGTAGACTTTGTAGTCTTACAAATAAAGAAGAAGTTAAGGGAACATACCTTGATTCTAGGATTTCCATGGCTTGCAATAGATGATGCCTACATTAGTTGTAGATCTAGAAATATGACTATTTCCAATGGCTTGTTTCCTGAGTCAACATTAGATGAAGGTTTTTCAAAGTAACTTTGGTATGATTTTCCAAATGACTTGGATGATATTTAGACTATATCAGTCAATGTATTAAGTGAATATTTACAATAAGAGATTGAAGGACCATTATCACTACTATTAGATGATCAAGAGGAATATCAAAAAACTAGTTGTCTACTTAAATTTTCCATGTCTAATAGTAATGATGAAGCAAGTACAAGTTAATCTCATCAATTGGTACCTCATAACTATCAATTAAATGTTCTTGAACATGAAATAATGGGAATATATGCAAATACTAAAAATTGCAAGTAGATAGATATCACACCTGGAAAGACTCTAAACATCAATAATGCACTCACAAGCATGAAATAATCACAATTGATAGATGTTCTTGAGAAAAATCAAACAACATTTGCATGGAACTATGAGGATATGAAAGGAATACATCCAAACATTAGTACCCATTGTATATTCATCGAAGAATATTATCATCAAGTAAGACAACCTCAAATAAGAATAAATCTAGCTATGAAAGACATAGTTCAATATAAAATTATTAAGCTATTGAATTCAATATTTATATATCCAATTTTTGATAGCCAATGGGTGTCACCACTTGTGATAGTTCCAAAAAGGAATGGAAAATGCAGAATTTGTGTAGATCATAGGGAGCTAAACAAGGTAACAAAGAAGGATTATTTTTCTTTACCCTTTATTTATCAAGTTCTTGATACTTTGGTTGGAAAAAAATATTTTTTCTTTTTGGATGGTTTTAGCAGGTACAATCGGGTCTCAATAGCAAAAGAAGATCAAGAAAATATAACTTTCACATGTCATCTAGGTACATATGCTTACAAATTTTTATCTTTTGGATTATGCAATGCACTTTCTACTTTTCAAAGGGTTGTTTTAGCTATTTTTTCTGATTTAATTAATGAATATGTAGAAGTCTATATGGACAACTTCACACTCTATGGTAACACCTTTGAAGAAATCGTGTTGAGCTGACAAAAATTTCTTGTTAGATGTCAAGAGCAAAATATTTTCTTGATTCATGAAAAGTGTTTCATGATGATGAGAGGAGGAATGATCTTAGGCCATTATATATATGAGGAAGGTGTTAAAGTAGATCCTGTAAAGATCCAAGTTATTCAATCTCTTCAACCTCCAAATACACAAACTAAGGTAAGAAGCTTTTTGGGACATGCAGGGTATTACCATAGATTCATTAAGGATTTCAATAAAGTTACCTCTCCTATGCTTAAGCTCTTAACATTAATTTAATTGGATAAAAGGATGTCAAAAAGCATTTGAAATTATAAAATATAAATTGACTACCGCTCCCATTTTAAGGGGGAAAATTTGGGAATTGTCCTTTCATATATATTGTGATGCTTCAGGTTATGCAATAGGAGCAGTACATTAGAAAATTGAGAACAAAATACCTTATTCTATCTATTATGTGAAAATTTGCATAGGGTAGAACTTAACTATACACTTACTAAAAAAATAATTTTTAGTTGTAGTTCATGCCATTAATAAGTTCAAACATTATATAATAGGGTATGAATTATTAGTTCACACTGATGACTCTATCATTAAATATTTTATGAATAAAGCTACAGTAGGAGGAAGAGTGGTTAGATGGCTTCTCTTATTGCAAGAATTTAATGTAACAATTGTAGATAAATCAGGTAAATATAATATCATTGTAGATAATTTGTATCGTATGCATATATTTGATTATGATGAGTTAATTCCTAATAATTTTCCATATAGAAATTTGTTTGCTCTTTATATTTTTACTCCCTAGTATGATTATATTGTAAAATATTTAGTAATAATAAAAATACCACAAAATTTCACACCGTATTAGCGTAGAAAGTTAGTTCATCAAAGTACCCTTTATCCATGGATTAATGGATTTTTGTTTAAGTCTTGCCCTGATCATATAATTTGGATATGTGTGCAAGAAGATGATTTATATGACATCATTCATGTAGCACATGAACCTTGAGGAGGTCATTATGCTTCCCAAAGAATAGTTAGTAAAATATTTAAAACATGTTATTTTTGGCCTATCCTACGTAACAATGCCCATATGTTTGTTGATATATGTGATGTTTGTCAAAGGGACAATAAACCTACACTTACCATGGAGATGCCTTTGGTACCACAAATAATGTGTGTACTATTTGACAAATGCATAATTGATTTTATGGGGCCAATATATCCTCAAAGAAAATGTAATAAACATATACTTATATGACAAACTATGTCACCAAGTAGGCTAAAGTGAAAGCCTTACCATGAGAACAAGTTGAGCTTGTAGCTGATTTTCTTTACACACAAATCATGCAATGCTTTGGAGTAGCTAGAGAATTAGTTTCAGACCATGGAACTCAATTTCTCTCCAAAGTGATTGAACATTTTGTTAAAATATATGAAATAAAACATAGGAAAACATCACCACCCTTAAGCTAATGGACACTTAGAAGTTACAAATAGATAACTTGAAAATATTATATCAAAATCCATAGTTGTTAATAAGGTTGATTGGGTAGAAATACTGAACGAAGCTACATGGGCATATAATAAAACTTGGAAAACTACCACATGACTATCACCTTATGAGAAGGTTTATGGGAAGCAAGTTATCATGCCCATTGAATTTGAGATAGAGACTTTGCATAGTGATATAACTTGATATGAATTTGGATCATGTAAAAAATTTAGATTGGAACAATTAAACATTATAGATGAAATAAGACTAGAGGAATTACATAGGAATGAACTAAAATAATTACAAAGGGGAAAATGGCAATATAAACATATTGTACCATGAAAATTTCAACGAGGGGATTGGGCTTTGCTATTTGACTCCCTCTACCAAGACTTCCAAGGAAAGCTAAGGACGCGATGGCTTGGACCCTATGAGATTGAAGAAATATTTAGGAAGGGTACAATTAAACTTAAGCCTATTGATGATTAAATAAGAATATTATTAGTTAATGGACATAGGCTTAATATCTATAGGAAGCCATTATGTAAAGAAGAATTTATAAACCATCTTAAACAACAAGTTGATTTGCAATGCATTTTTGAAATGCAATCAACTTCTATTAAATAAGAACTTATCTTTTATATCTTAAGCATCAAAACACCTACCTACTAAATAATTTTTTTGTTTGTAATCTAATATATATTAAAACAAGTAAGTGTAGTCTTGTTTGGATGTATAATTACCAGTAAATAATATGGATGACAAAAATATTTACACTACTTGACCAATGAAAGAAGGTTATTATGGACTAATAATATTTCTTGAAAATAAACTAGATAATATCACTCAATTTTCTTTAAAATATGCTTCCTTTATTTCATGATGGGGTTCTATCATACAATGTTTTATTCATCTTATTATTCATCATATTTCTATCACAATATCAGGTTCAGGGAATAAGTCAAATTTGGTGTGGGAAGACATATTTTTACCCCAAGGAAAGGAAATTATATAGTCATGATGGTATCACAAAATTAATAAAGCAAGGAAGTAAAATACTTTATTTCATATGATCCCACAAGCAATAAAAGGAAGGAAATGATAGTAAGGATAGGATTACATTTCCATACAGATGGTTATGTAGTCCTAATCCCCAAAGTTCTAATTTCTTCCCCAAATGAAAGAGAGGGTAGTAAGGATAAAATTACATTTTCATCCAAATGGTTATGTAGTTTGATTCCCCAAAGCCTTAAATATTCTTACTTAAAAGGACAAAGTAGTAAGTATAGGTTTATATTTCCATATAGATGGTTACATAGTTTGACTCCCCAAATATTTGCACCCCTTAAAACTTAAAGTTTTATATATATATATATATCTGTATGTGAGATAAATGGGCAATAAAATGATGAAACAAAATGATACCAAAATTACTATCTTAATTTTTTCTTCCAAAACATGTTTAATTATGTCCAACCATTTATGAGACCTATTTCTACAAACCAAAGTATTGTTGATTGATATCTATTTAAGATCATTATGATTTTTCTCTCACAAAGGACTCCTCAATGATGCCAAGGGAAGTAGAACAAAGAAATCGATCTCTCCATAATATTAGAAATATTTATTATGAAATCCATGGAATTATTATTAAAAAAGTCAATGAAGACATCAATAATTTTACATAACATTTTTGCTACTGGGAACAGATAATTCCATTCTAAAGAAGATTTATTAGCTTGCAATATAATTTGATGACGTAGCTTAATAGTAAATAATTGATATAAATAAGTAAAAACCCCCATATTCCATATATATATATAATAATAATAATAAAATTTATAAAAATAAAATATATACATTTTTATAAAGACCTTCATGAATAAAAACTTCTCTCCTTAGTCTTATTTTGGCTATATAGCCAAAAATTCAGTTTGGAGGGAGAAGAAAATGATTAATACAATAATTTATATAATATAGTTTGGGGGAGAGAAAAAAAAAGGAATAGAAAAGAAATCAAGTAAAGTATTCCTATGTTTCTAAAGAAAACAAGATATAACTAGTTTTCTATAGTTGTTTTCTATAGTTACTTTCTATAGTTTTTTTTGTAGTTTTTTTCTACAGTTACTTTATATAGTTAGTTTTCATAATATATTTCCGTATCTAGTTTCTATATATATTTTCTATTGTCATATTCTATAATATATTTTCGTACGCAGGATTTCATGAATTTTTTTTTTTTTTTGGTAGATAAGATACTATAGCATTAATACCGGGTTTTACAGGTTGACCCAAAACCTTTTACAAAAATCAGCCCAGGGTTGTTGATGAACATGTCCTTACTAAGGATCCTATATATGTAAAATCTACATGCCGCCAAAGCCATTACATCCGGTAAGGCACATAGCCTGTTATCAAAAAGAAACTTCCCATACAACATTTTGGGTATACCCCGAGAAAACACACCTGCATCATAATTACAAAAAAGAAACAGACACGGATCCCTTCCTTGAAATAGTGGAGAAACAAAAAGCTGTAGACACACATAGCAGAGTACTGAAAAAAACTCCCACAAGCTCTGTATTGACAATTACTCTTAATAATTCTTTGGTAATTGCTTTCTTCCGTATATGACATGCTTTGGGACCACATCCCGTCTTGGCCAATCAGCCTTGGAGAAGTGAACCTGTTGGCTAGATTTATGGCGGTGGCTATCTAGTGGTCCACGTGGCTCTGGTTCGAAGTCTTATATTGTCATTTCTTTCTTGCCCTATGATTATCAACCAACCTCAAATTACTAAGATGACTAGGAGCCATGTTATCTGACATGTGACTGTCCCCATTAGTCTTTGTGGTATTTCCAAGCAGCATCCACCAAGACTGACAGCTCGGATAATTTTTATTGTGAGTCCATTTCAAAAAAGAGATGGGAATACTCATAGCCTTCGAACTTACAGTGCCTTCCCTGTTGGTAAATTTGACTATCATTCTTGGCATTCTTGTTGAATAAGCTCCTCTACTTCGCTCGGGACACCGTGTTCCCATTTGAAAAGTCCGTCACCATCGACACCCAAATTGGCCAACTTATCAACAACTTTGTTAGCTTCTCGAAAGACATGTTGGGCTTTTCTGTCCTGTCTTCCCTGGAAAAGGATCCTAGCCTCTTCAACAATTGTTTTAATCCTCCAAGGAGGTGTTTTCCAATTATTGAGGAGATTTATAACATGCATAGAGTCTCCTTCTATGATCAAATTGCCTTCTAAGTCTTGAGTCATTTGAAGGCCTCTCCACATAGCTCTAGCTTCAGCTTCATTGTTCGTCCTTGTTCCCAAATATTCAGAAAATGCAAGCATCATATTCCCATTATGATCTCGCACAATGCCGCCAATGCCTGCTCTGCCAGGATTGTCCTTAGCCGCTCCATCAAAATTAAGCTTAAACCAACCCGTAGGAGGTGGGGACCACTTAACATTGGCTCTGGGGTTGACTACCCTAGGCACAGACTCATCTAACAAGGTTAAGCTTAAATATTGAGCAATCGTGGTCTCCTGCAGATGAGGTTTACGACTATCAAAAGGGATAAGGTTCACATTCTCGTTGGCAAAGGATAGGATCCTGGCAATGATAGTTTGATGATCATGGATAGACTCATTAAAGACTCTATGGTTCCTTTCTAACCACACCTGCCAAAGATAGTGATTGAGACAAATTTTCCACATGTATCTAAGTCTTTGGCTTGAAAAGGGGCAAGGCCACTGGATGAACAAATCAAGTACGATGGTTGGTTTAACCCAAGAAATATTGAAGGCCTAAAAAACCCCACTTAGGATAGTCAAGGAAAAAGGGCACTCAAGGAAAATGTGATAAATGGTCTCCCAATTAGCCCTGCATAGATAACAATGATTAGTGATACAAATACCTTTACGCATCATATTATCAATGGTTAGAATTCTTCCTTGGATAACCAACCATGAAAAGACTACAATTTTTGGAATTAAATTTTTTATCCAAACTAAGTCCTTTTGGAGGACAAAATCCTCGTCATCAAGCGAGAAGCTTGTAAGCTGATTTAATAGTGAACTGCCCATTTTCCGTAGGAGCCCAGGTCACTTGATCTTCCTTGGGTCTCATGGGGATAAACTGTTGCTCGAGAATGTTACAAAGATCATTTGATTCCGCTTGAAATCCCTGAATCCTTATTTGTTTCCACTTCATTCTGCCTCTGTCCTCAACCATATAATCGAAGACTTTTCTGCCAATGAGTTCTTCCGTGATATCTCTGATTCGGGCTAAGTTAGGATATTGCGTCAGTGGTTCATCCTTAGCCCACCTGTCATTCCAACAATTTATCCTCTCACCATTGCCTAAAACCCATCTTAAACCTTTTTTGATGATTTCCTTACAATTGAGAATTGCTTTCCAAAAAGCAGAACCTCTGATTGGAACTGAGTCACTTAGAAATTCCATATTTTGAAGATACTTTCGTTTGATGATAGTTGTCCATTCATTTTCTTCACCAGAAATGAGGTGCCACACCTGCTTAGCTAGTAAAGCTAAATTCATATGAGCAATTCTCCTCAGACCTAAGCCCCCATTTTCCCTGGGTCTACACACTTTGGTCCATCCTACAAGGTGTATCCTTTTTTTCTCCTCTGATCCAGTCCATAAAAATTCTTTTTGGAGTTTCTCAATTTTCTGGAAAACCTTCACAAGGGCTTTGAAAATGGAGAGGAAATAGACTGGAATGCTCTGAAGAGAGGCCTTAGTGAGGGTCAACTTTCCTGCTTGAGATAGAAGATGACCTTTCCATCCAACAAGTTTTTTTGAATTCTTTCAATAACCCTGTCCCACATTGACTCTCTCGGAGAACCAATGAAAAGAGGGAGACCAAGATACGAAGTGGGGAGGTTTGCTATATCACACCCTAAAATTTTTGCAATCCTTCCTTGCCTCTGAATGGGGGTGTTCAAGAAATATAACTTGCTTTTACTGAAATTAACTTTCTGACCAGCAACATCCTCGTAGAGTTGCAGGATGTATTTAATTCTTTTGGCCTCAACCATCGACGCCTTAGTCAATAGAAGGGTATCATCGATGAATTGTTGGTGAGAAACAACCCTAGTGAGAGATGTTGCCTTGATTCCTGATATTAGCCTTGAACTGCAAGCATTTTTTATGGTTCTGCCTAAAGCTTCTACCATAATGATGAATAACATGGGGCTGATAGGGTCCCCCTATCGAATTCCTCTACGACTTTGAAAGTAACTAGCAGTTGTTCCATTAACCAGAATCGAGAACCATGCTTTAGAAATGCATTCTTTGATCAAATTAACCCATTGGTGGTGAAAACCAAACTTAAGGAGGACAACAATCAGAAAGTCCCAATTTAGCCTGTCAAATGCTTTGTTCATATCAAGCTTGAGGGCAAAAATAGACCTGTTAGTCTTATGAGCAGAGTGCAGAGCTTCATGAACTATGATAACTCCATCCAAGATTGACCTGCCCTGGATAGAGCTTCCCTAGCATGGATCTATGATGCGGGGCAGAACATCTCTCATTCTATTTGCAATGGCTTTAGTTAGGATCTTGTAAGAAACATTGCACAGACTGATTGGCTTGAAGTCAACCATAGATTCAGGGGTTTGCTTCTTAGGAATTAGAGAAATAAAAGTAGAGTTGAGACCTTTTGGGATATGATTGCTTGCTTGGAATTCTCTGACAATAGAAATTACATCCTCACTTACGATGTCCCAAAAATCTTGATAGAAACGATGGGGAAAGCCATCGGGTCCCGGGGCTTTGTCTGGCTCCATGCTAAACAAGGCTTCCTTAATTTCCTCATCAGAAAAGGGAGCTAGAAGCTTAAGGTTTATATCCTCATTTATTATGCTAGGAATGGATTGCAAGAGAATATCTTTGGCCTCCTCATTGCACTATGATTCCTGACCAAGGATAGAATTGAAATAAGTTACTACCTCCTTTCTGATTTTTGTTAAGTCCTGAGTAATAGAACCATCTATTTTTTTTAAATTTTTATCTTGTTATTGCTTCTGTTTCTAAGCGTGGTGACGTGAAAAAACTTGGAATTTGAATCTCCATATTTCAACCAAAGAGCCCTTGATTTTTGCCTCCAATAGATTTCCTCACAGGCCAAAATGTTATGAAACTCTGCTAGTTTTGTTCGTTCCTCCTGCCTAGTAGTTTCATCAGCATCACCATGTTGAATCCTCTGATCAATTATCTTCAAACTTTCAACAACCTATTTTTTATTTTCAAAGAGGTTCCCAAAGACCTCTTTGTTCCAAGTTCGAAGCTTTTCCTTAACAAACTTTAATTTGCCAGCAAGTTTAAAAGTTGCACTACCCTTGACAGGCTGCTGCCACCATTGAATTAAGTTATCTCTAAAACTGGAATGTTTGATCCACATAGATTGAAATCTGAAAGGTTTCTTGAAGGATAGAGAGTTAGGGATCTCCAAAAAAATGGGATTATGATCAGAGGCAATTTTAGGAAGGGCTTGCAGGGTAGAATCACCGAACAGAGTTGTAGCCTCCTTTGATAGAAAAAACCTGTCAAGCCTTTCTTGAATGAGATGACACCCTATCCACTGATTGCTCCAGGTATAATTCGCTCCTCTAAGTTTTACATCCATCAACATGTTGGAGTTCACAAAGTCATTGAACTCATCCATGCTCCTGATAGGTGGTCCATTTCCACCCATTTTGTCTGAAGGGTAAAGAGGAGTGTTAAAATCCCTAGCCAGAATCCAGGGGACATTATGGAAGATTTCACTCAGATTGCCTAAGTACTCCCATAGTAGAGCTCTCCCTTGAATTGAAGTTGGGGCATAAATATTTGAAAGGATCCACGACCTATTGTTGTTTATTTCCTTAAATAAAACACTAAGAACCCTATCATATTTCTAAATAATGGTGCCTTCTACTATCCGGGGATCCCACAAAGTCATAAGGCCTCCAGAAACTCCTCTGGCTGATTTGCAAACCATCTCCCCTTGATTCCATATTTTTTTGCTACTTTTTTTGACTGAATCTCATCAGTTTTTGTTTCTTGCAACATGATAATAGTTGGATTCACTTGATTTCTTATTGCACTGACTTCCCTGTGTTTGGGTAGGCCATTGAGGCCTCTCACATTCCATGAGAGGAACTTCATTTAGATTGTTTGGGATTTCTTCCTCTCCCCCTCCCTTGAGGGGGTTTTCCTAATTTGTTGTCTTCAGAACCCGGAATAACCTGTTGAAACAAGGTTCTCTATTTTCCATTGGCAATGTCATTATCAGTTTTAATTTTTTGATGCTCAACATTTGATATTCTCCCTCTTCTTTTTTCACTACCAAAATATATAGGAGACTTCACAGTGCTCCTGGTTTGTTTAGGACTAAACTGGGGGGAGGCAATTTGTTGCAGAACCGAACTGCCATATTCCTCAGTCTGAAGAGTTTCACATATCTCCACCCCTACATCCAAATCTTCTCCTTTTTTCCTGTATTCCCCTGGTCTATGGGATGGCCCCTTAGTAGGATTCACCTGGCTCCTAGTGATGATGTTAGGGAGATGAGATTTTTTATTTTCCAATGCCTCAAATTTCTTCCTAAGTTCTTCAGCATTAGGGTTTGGCTTTGGGATGCCCACTGGGCTTGAAGTATTTTTAGCATTGGGGTTTAAGGATCCCAACTTGGATGGGGATTCTAGAGATCGAGCATTAGGGTTTGGCTTTGTGATGCCCATGGGGCTTACAGTAATTTCAGCATTAGGGTTTGAGGATCCTGACTTGGATGGGGATTCTAGAGAGTCAAAAAGGTTAGCTTGAAGGTTTTGGGCTTCCATGTCTTTCGATAATCCTCCTACTCCCATATTGGATAGAATTGAAAATTTATTTGAAACTAGAGGATTGGAACTTACCTGAGTATTTTGGTTGCCAACAACTTTGTTGTTTTCCTTTGTCTTGTTGGGACCCTGCACCCTCTCTTTTCTTTTTTTGGTAGACATAGTTTGCCTGATTGAAATCACCTCTACCAGGGAAACTCCTCAAATTTCCTCTATCTAGCATTCCCTACTTCTACTTTTCTCTATTCATTGCCAGGTTAGGGCACTGATTGCATAGATGTCCTTGATTTTTGCATTCTACATAGAATGTCGATCTGTTCTCGTATTCTACCAGCTATTTTTGATAGTATTCTCCATACTCTAGCTCCACAAACCTTGGCAATTCATTATCCAAATTAGCATTTATGCAGATTCGTGCATGAGTCATCCTTGTCTTGGCCAAGGTCGCATGGTCAATGGAGATCAGGTCCCCTATAGTTCTGGCTATGCCCTGTAGCCAATATTCATTGAAGAACTGGGTAGGTAGACTTGGGAGACAAATAAAAATAGGGGCAATGTTAATATTTTTCTTTTCAGGTTCGAAATATTCACCCCATCATCTAATAAAAAGGCTCCTTTTGCCCAGAAACCAAGGACCTCTTGTTAAAATGTGATTTGCATCCTCCATATTGTTAAAAAGGATAATGAAGAACCCTAGAGTTAGAGCTACCAACTCCAAGCTACCTACCAGTAGCCATTTACCCATCACCCAAGCCCTGATAGTCTCCATGTCCGGCCTACCTCCCAAAAACTTTCCTACCAGGGAGAATTCTTCCATTGAAAGAAAAGGGCTCATGGAACTTGTTGGGGCCGAAATTTTATTATATACTGGAACTAGGGACGGAAGAGAGAGAACCTCCTTTATTTTTTCTCTAAGAGTCTCAGCAAAAGACAATCACTTCTTGGGCCCCGCATTGTACTTCGTATTTTTTTTATTGGGGTCTTTCTGAGGGGGGTCGGGCTCCTACGTGATGCCCGCCTCCAAATATATCGTAGCCTAACCACCTTGCTCCAGATCCTTTCTTAATCCATGCTTGAGGTTCCCACCCACCCCTTTTATACCTGCTCTACCTCTGCTACCTTGGCTAAGATTCCTACCCAAAAAATTCAAACCCTCATTCCTGTCGCACCTGCTAAACCTTAGCTCACTCATTCCTCTTGGTAGATTTTTTAATCATCTTATCATAAAATAACAATATAATGAGTATTTCATGAAAATTTTCTAAGTGTATAATTGATATCTGATTCACACATGTCTAAGGACACGTTTCAAGGTAGGATAAAATGTTACAAGGTGATTATCACCGAGCCTTTATTAATAAATCTTGGCATAAAGTAAAATTCACATGAATATTTAAATCGCATGAATATTTTAACCTCATGAGCCATGACATGAAAGTCAAATCAAAGGTTCAACCTTAAAAACCATGCGCAATGGACTTAGGCACCAGACGAGCATGGGTTGGCAAGTTGATGAGAAGTAATCCACATGTGAAGTTGATATGGTGACCATCAAAAGCATAACCATAGTATGGGGAGATTATGTGGATGCTTTTGTATGGTAGATGCACATATGAATTCTTGTAAATTTCTATGCATGCTATCGAAAATGTACTACGAGTATGAGGATTGCATGAGTGCACATAATTTGAGAAGAGGTTGGCCTATTGATGGGAGTAGAAAATATTTGATATTGTAACCTCCTCATACAAGTATGCAATTGGAAAATACATGAAAGCATGATGCACTGCAAGTCAAACAATAATTCTATAAGAATTATGCAATGGTTTTCAATCTAGAGAGAGGAAGCTAGATTGAATCATGCTTGGATTGCAAGGATGATCAGGATTTGATGTCATATGAGAAGAGCACATGTGAGCATACAAAACCAAAAAGGAAGCATAGCAAAGGTGGATTAAAAGGAACACAAATATTTTTATTTTAAATCAAATATCGTAGTAAACGAATTAAAATTTTTAAAAATCACCTATCGACGCAATTGCAAAATAAACTTACCTAAGTACATTAAATATAAATAAAAGGAGGATATTAAAAATTGAAAGTTTCATCATACGCCTAGTATAAACTTAAGCTAACCATCAGTTGAAGGTGATTAAAATTAAAATTTGAATAAAAATTTATCTAGTGGATGATGTAACGTGAAATTAGCATAACTTTTCATGTGGATCAAGGAAAGTTGGCATACCTCGATTAACTTGTCATGATTAGAATAAAGGCAAACAACTCATGTGAACATTGATTACTAACACTTGGCCATATGTGTAATAAAATCAAATTTCATGGATCGATCACAAAGGTCGTTGATCATATCGGGATCAAGGGTTGAGACTTATTCAACCATTAACAAAATAAAAAAATAAGAAAAAACCTAAACTTTGGTATTCCATATACAATTCAATTAGGGTAATACAATGGTTGATCTCCTACATAACCCAGTTGTGAATGCAGCCAGAGAATGCTGCATAGGTGATGAAGCTGAAGCTAGTGGTGGTTTCGATCCGAGAAAATGGTGAATTACAATCAAGTGCTAAAGAAATATTGGTAAAGTTAAATTGGTAGTAAAATCTAAAAAGTAGAGGTAAAAAATAGTAAAATAATTATTTGAATTATAAATAAATTGTAATGGATGCTTTACAAGGGAAATGTACCAAATTTTAAAATATAATGAGTATTTTTCTACGGTGAATGTATGGATTTTTTTTTCAATTTTATATGATGAAATGAAAATTTTATTATGCTATATATATGGAGTGTTTAAAATTCGCAAACAATTATATGAAATATCATGAAATTTAATGAGAAAAATTTGTGATTTCCCTCCATGAATTCAAAGTCTATTCTCTGTGAATGAAATTAAAGCATCAGATTATTTTTTTAATAAGTATTATATATTGTTTTTGTTGCATAATAATAATAATCGATTCATGGTGTGTTTAATTCATTTTGCAATAGAAACCCATTGTCCTAAAAATTATCCTACCTCTCTATCCATTAAAACCCTATCATCATGCAAAAACCTACCATCCATAAGAATAGTGAGCTATCTTCTATAAACACCCATAAACCTAGTGATTTTGTCAAGAAATTATTTCAAAATGCTAGGTAGTGGAAAGCCCTGATGCAATTTCAAGGGCATGACCAAGGGGTGGTCCAACAGTTCATTTTGAATTGTTACCCCACAACCATTGTCACCAATGTGGGTGCGGTAAATTTTGAAGTCACCTTGAGCCTAGTCTCTAAGGTCTTGAGTCTTCTTGAAGTCTACCAAAAGTACTTTAAGACCACAAAAAAATAAATCACCCAGTTGGTTGACAAACTAGAGGAAAAATGCTCCATTGTAAGAGATTGTGAGGGTTGGATCAAGGGAGTTACAACCATATCTCTCAATTTGAAGTGGAAAGATGCTACTACCATAATTATAAAAAAATTTATATTGAAATAATTACTATCAATGTGTGGGGGTATCATTTAAAGATGTTGCTCAATCTCAAATTCACTGAATGGGAGGACAATATCATTAACCTCCCATATTTTCTCTACAAATATATAAAAGTTGTAGTAGATAGAGTTCAAACTAATAGGACCGAACCTAAGTTACATTTATTCATCCATCATGGTCTTATAAAATTTCTTATCTTACCCAAAGCCTCATAAACCAAAATTGCATGGGAAAAACTCATGAAGGAGGTAAACCTATCAGTGCAATCTTTCAAACCAAGTGAATTTGAGTCTAGTGAGGCCATTGCATCAGAGAAGAGTGTTGAATCTGATAGCTAGGAAGTAAAGGAGTCTCTTATGCATAAGAGGTCCACCCAAACAAAATATACTAAAACATCCAAGCCCCCATCACCTACAAGGAAAACTCAATTAGAAGAATATAGTCCTTAAAAAAAAAAAAAAAAAATGTCTAGTCCTTAGATAAATTCACCTACCCCAAATCCTTTTGCTAAAATATTAGCCTAGATTCAAATGCAATAGTTTTTACTATAGAATTAGGTGGATAACTTCAAAATATTTTTTTTTGATCATGCAACATTGGTGAAAAAATCTCTTTCCACCCAAACTGATCTGCTAAGGCAAATAGTAGTGGAAAGGGAGGTTAAACTGATTGAGCCAACTCCTCGACCACCGATCTCCAGTGCATCACTCTATAAGAGTTCAATGGGTGGGAGGAAAATGAATAAATTATTAGCTTTTGGAGCCTTAAACTTAAAGGAAATGTGATCACAAGTATACAAATAAGCTTACAATATTATAACTATAATAAAGGAAACGTAACATATGATAGAAAACTTGATACAATGCTCAAGAAATGCTCATATAAGAAATCTCAAGAAAATTGCAATGCTCCTCTCATAGAGTTTGCAACTCCTCCATGATATATGAATATTGTGTATATGCACTGCAACTATGCTCAACCTAATATTGCACTCCAAAAATTCTCTACATTGTTTCTAACTCAATGTGGTTATGAATTCAGGTTCCTGGTATGTCTTTCATGCCATTTTGTAACCATAAATGGAAGTGATTATTTTTTTTAACACTTTCTCCACCTATAACTTTTATGTGCACTTGATAGTGATAGCATATAATTCAATGATCTCTATTATCGAAATGTGAGCTGCATGGTAAAATATTGCAAAGATAAGAAGCATTTATAAGTTTATTTTGTGATGCCTTCACCAAAGGCTTCCAACTATCAGGTGTACCTTGCTTTGCCTTCACCAAAGGCTACTTCGATGCTATATATCCTTGCTATAGCTATATATTCTACATAATTCTTTCACCTTTATTGTTATATTTTTTTTATAGGTAATATCTTATATGCTTGGGTGAATATGTAGGTTAATGCTACTAAAACTATCTCCCTTTCCTTGTAGATACTTTACTATTAGAGATCTCTGGAATAACTTTAATGAGATGTGCTTTGCAAATGTAGAATGTAGATGTTTTCCCCTCAATGGTCTTGAACTTTTTCTCTCTCCTTCTTGAAATGCTGCCTTCATCTCTTTTGTTTGGCTGAGATGAAACTGATATTACTATTGCCTTTAAACCTTAGACAATATTCTTTTTGCTTGGTTACTTTTATGCTTACTAATCCAAGATTTCTAGTGATGTTTTGCACTATTGTATATGCAAAATTGTAAGGTATTATTTTACTTAGAATAAACAATAGAATGTTGATACATTTATTTATCTCAAAATATACCTAACTTCTATTTTCTTCTATGTGCAAGTTTTAACTTTGTAGACTATAAATTTTGCACTAACTTTGAAGACTTGAAATGAAACTTTTGAAGCAAACTTTAAAAATTTGTGACTAGAACTTTAAAAAATTTAATAGAAATCCAAATGTAAAAAGATCAACTAATAAAATTTTGCACCTTTTTGTTGCATACCTTTTTATTGTAGATGATTAAGATGATGATAGTGACTTTGGTCACTCGAATTTTCTGCCTTTTGTAGATGTTATTGCATCTCTTCTAGACTGTCGAAAACAGCTCACTTTCTCACCTTTTTTGCAGCTTTAATACTTGACTAATATATTACCCAATACTATAAATTAGTGTTTTAAATGCTCCTTCAGAATGTACCTATGAAATCTGATCTTTAGCAGTCTCTAACGTTGTTCAAATTGCTATTCTTTTTTCTGTCCTAAAATCTGAAAATTTTCAGATTGTAAATCTGTCAATACCTTCACTGAAAAGTTATCCTTGAATCCCAAAAATTTTATAGGATCCTCATCCAAATCATATCTAAGAGGTTCACTCAATAAACCTTCAATTATGACCCCGAAATCTCTCATATTTGGTGGTTTTTCTATCTCCTTTTCCTTGTCAAATTCTGACTTCAAAGTAGATCTCCTTCTCAAACAATCTATCAATATTGATATCTATTCCAAACCACCTTGTGATTTGATAATATTCTTACCAAACCTTCTCCTTTTGTCTTGTTGTCAAATGGCGACAATTATCCCAATTCTTTAGCTTCTTATTTACTAGTAATTTCTCTAATGAGTTATTCTAGGAACTCCTTCAATAAGGCTCACCAATCCTTCTTCTTGTTTCTTCTTGAGACCTCTCCAAGGTTCTCAATATTGCAACTTCAAAATATTCAATGAGACCTTCCTTGGCCTCTTCAATATTCAACTATGGAAGTTACATAGTGATATATTCTTCTAGGATCTCCTGAATCTACTGCTACTAAAATCTATAATAGAACATTTCAAAATTTCTTCTCAATACTCAATATTCCAATATATAAGTTCTTCAATAAAGACTTCAATGGAACTCTTCTTCAATGTGAAGATTTTAGTATTCAATGTAGATCACCAGTCTCCAATTTTTTTTAGGACTCTTCTACTTGAGTTTGTTCAATATTCAACAGGGTCTTCTTTCTAGGACTTGCTTCCTAGATTTGCAATCTTCAATGTGGTTTCCTTGGACACTAAATATTCTCCTCAATATTTCAACTAGGAGTCTTCAATATACAAATATCTCAATGGGACCTTTCTTATTAGGCCTCCAAATATTCAATCATTATTTTTTTACAATAAAGAATTAAAACCCTGCATAAGGAAAGTAATGTTGACCTTGAAGATGAAGTTCTTATCTATCTATTGTAGGAAGCTTCCCACATTTCAAGAGTTAATTTTATACAACAAGAAAAAATTAGATGATAGTAACCAATGGTTCTCCTCAAAACTTATTTTCTATCTTTACAATGAAATATTAGAGATAATAAAAAATTCCTATGACTCTATGAAAAATAATCTTCACTAGTTGGATTGCCAATCTAGTGGATGCAATGTTGAGTTCTAGTCTTCACAAGTTATTACAAATTTGTGGGAAAAATCTAGCCAAATCAATCATGTGGCTTTCTCTACTTTCTATTTTTCTATATAGAGCTACTTCTATCAAAAATATATTGTGATGGTATTTGCATGCATCAGCGCACTATGGATGGTTCGGTTTGCAAATACTCAACAATAGCAATGGTGATCATTTTGAGATTTCCTTTGATCCACTATGGATTTGATACCATTTTTAGTTTTTAGAGCCTTAAAATTAAAGGAAATGTGATCACAAGTATAAAAATAAGCATGCAATGTTATAAATATAATAAATAAAACTTAACATGCATGAAAATATGATAGAAAATTTGATACAATGCTCTAGAAAAGCTCATATAATAAAGTTCATAAAAATCACAATGCTCCTCTCCTGGAGTTTGCAAATCCTCCATGATATTAAAATGGAGCTACATTGTGACTACTACTACACTACTGTATGCACTCCACAACTCTCCTCTACACTTACAATGATGCCTTTATATAGAAATATAGTTTCCTTGCTTCTTACTTAACCCTAAGACTTATGTACATGTGGACTCCATGCACAATTATATCATTACACATTCTAACACTTGTGCATTTATTAAATTACTCTAATAAACTATTTATCTCCTAATATAAACCTAATCTAAATATGTACCCATGAAGGTACATTAGTAAAAAACTAAATTATGTAATATATTCCAATAGAAATTAGTGAATTTTTCTTAGCATTTCACCTTAGCACAAACATTTGGTGAGGAAAAATCACCCACATTTTGTGAGTTTAGGTTTCATAGGTGTTAGACACAACACTAAAGATGTGGAACCATCAGTTGAACTGGAGATTTCTTTAGGGGTAGACAAGGTGATCAACTAGATTACCGAATCTATAAGACAATTTTTCCCACTAGCCAAGCAAAGGACATCGCATGGCATAAAGGACATAGGATGTGTATTAGAAGAAGTTTTATACTTGAATACCATGGCTATTGAGAATCCACCAAGCCAAGGTGTGGGTGAAAATTTGTACCCGTTCACCCACTCTTTTTTGTAAAGATGAAGATCTATTGAATTGGATAAATTTTTAAGCATTTGTGGTTGGGTAGAGGATGAAGGAAGGTAACATTGGTAGGTAGATATAAATAGCATATGGGTGGAAGATCTAGGGGTAGCCAAATAAGTGGAAGTTTTGAAGGTATGACACTCAAGTTGAATATTTTTTCTAAAAGGAGGGTAGATAACTGGATGAGCAAAGAATAAATCGAGTGGAGACTCAAGACCTACCTTAGGGCAGAGTTATTTTAAAGCCCCATCCATAAGGAAGGTAAGTTATTGTAAATTCCCACCCATAAATTGAATGAAAATTTGGGAAGTCAATAGGGAGGAACTATCAAAAGGTCAAATAGTTCAAAAGGAGAAAATTTTATTACACTAGACATTTTTCGTAGGACTGCCCAAACTATCGAACTTGTTTTGGCCATATCTCACTCATCCGGACTCGGATTGAGCTAAAATTTTGAGGGTAGATGCCTGAAAAACCCTAGAACGTCTCCACCAATTTTCATATCATTTGGAGCAACACAGATCCTAGCACATCCCTATGTGTGAACGAGATTTTTGGCAAGCGGCTATGCGAGGGTTTCATCTGGGTTGAGTGCAAGCAGCTCCAGAGGTTGGTTTTTAGGGCCTTCGGGCCCTAGCGGCCAATATTTTTGTGGTTTATGCTCAATATTTTAGTAGGAAATGTTGTAGGGGATCCAATATGGGTTAGAAATTTATCTTTCAATAGATCATACTATGAACTTGAGTGACAATCGACTTCCAATTTGCTGCACAAAAGAAAAGTGAAAACCATACCTTTCCACGACGTCTAGGGCAAGGATTAAAGAGATCACGAAACAAGTTTCAAGCAGTTGATCAAAAAATGGCTCATATCTCAAGTGAATCTGGTGCTAAGGTGCACCCACAAAATAATTCTACTATGAAAACCCCTGTCAAGGGTAAGAATTTCGAAGACTCAGCCCCAAAAATGAATTTTAGGGATGCCCTCCATGGTGGACAGCCTCAGCCCAATGCTAATATCAATCTTAGGGCTTCCCATAAACCTCTAAGAATGCCTAATATTGATCCCAGGAAAATGGAGTCAGGATGTCTTAAAGCAGCTGATGGAACTCCTATTGTTAAGCTTGATATGGGTAACATTCAGACTGGCATTGAAGATTTGGAAAAAAGAGGACTAATTTGTCGGTTCATGGGTTTTCATCCGAGCCTATCTGCTTTCAAAGTCTGGGCTACAAAAAGCTGGAAAACTAAAGGTGAGTTACAAATCTCTATTTATCCAAATGGTTATTTTCTTGTTTTATTTGCTAATAATGAAGATAGAGAGAAAACTTTTCAAGGGGGTCCTTGGTTTTTTGGAAGGGCAGGGCTTTTCATGAAGCCCTGGCATACTAAATTTAAAGCCGAAGAAGAGATGCCTTCTATAGCTCCCGTGTGGGTTAGACTCTTTGGCCTCCCTATTGAATTTTGGAATCCTACTATTTTTTCTTCAATTGGAAACTCTTTAGGAACTTTTATGATGACTGTTGATTGTACTCAAAATTTTGAACATATTATTTATGCTCGGATTTGTGTTTTAATGGATTTTGACAAACCCCTACCTAAAAATATCACATTACAATTTGGGGAAGACACTTGGGAGCAAGTAGTGGACTATGAGAACATTCCTTTTCATTGTAGAATTTGCCATGAATATGGTCATTTGGCCAGTGCTTGCCCAAATAAAATTCCTGATCAAAAGAAAGAAGATATAAACTCAGCAAGTTTCCAAATGCCTAAGAAGAAGAACACTAAAAAAAACCAGTTATGAAGGATCAATCAAAGTCATCTGCTAATATGTTTGAAATCCTTTCCACAAATGATGTCCCAAGTGAGGAAGAGGAAATAATGGAAACAAAAATCTTAGAAACACAATTTAAATATGAAGGGAAGAACTCAGAGACAAACCAACAAATCAAAGGTTTTCAACAGAAAAAAAGGGAGAAAATTTACACAAGAAAAACAATCTTTTAAATGTCAAAACTTCAAATAATACAGGTCCCAATATAGACTCCGTTGAACCCTCTAGTAAAATTTTGGTTGTGTACGAGCATTCTTCAAGGTTAGAAGCCATCTCAGATTCAATTGGAATAAGTCAAGAAATAGGGAAAAAAATTGAAGATGGATTCTAATAAAAAAGTAGGTCGCAAGACCAATCAATATCATATGGTAAAAGAAGGTGAAAAGCTTGTAGAGGAAGGTAAGATTAATGCCCTTCCCAAATTTTTTAGCCCTGGTATTAATGAAGATCATCACTTGGAATATTAGAGGACTCAAAGGGAGTCTTTCAAAACAAAATGAAATTAGAAGAATGATTCGGATAAATCATCCACATCTTGTTTTCCTTCAAGAAACAAAGATGTCAATGGAGGATATGGACTCAATTGCCAGTAAAATTTGGCCAGCTGGAAAAGTGGTTTCCCTCAGTTCCCAGGGGACTTCTGGTGGCATTGCTTGTCTTTGGGACCCAAAAGAGGTAGTTATTCACCATATGGTTGGCAGTTGGGGTCTGTTGGCTATAGCTATTCAAAGTAGACATTCCAACCAAATTATGCTCTGCATTACTATTTATGCTTCGACTGCTTTGGAGGAAAAAAGAAGACAGTGGAAGGATATAACTCATATTATCTCTCATTTTCCTGAAGCTTGGATCTTGATCGGAGGAGATTTCAATACCATCCTCTCTCTGGATGAGAAAAGGGGGGAAATAGAAATTTGGACAAAAGCACCGACCTCATGAGCGAATATATTGCAAACCTCCATCTTGTGGACATCCAACCGAGATAATGGCCTTATGACTTGGTCTAACATAAGGCAAGGCTTAGCTTGTATAATGGAGAGATTGGATAGGTTTTTGCTCTCTAAAAATTTCTTAATCCATGGTCACATTCCTAAAGTGAAGACTCTTAATAATGTTGGTTCGGATCATTGGCGAGTCATGGTGGAAATGTGGAAAACCAATGTGAGTTTCTCTCCTTTTCATTTTCAATTAATGTGGCTTAGAGACATTTCCTTTAGACCTCATGTGCAACAATGGTGGAAGGAAGGTAAACCTAGGCATGGGACTAAGATGTTCTATTTTGCCAAAATATTGCAATACATTAAATCCAAAATCAAGACTTGGAACTGGAAAGAGTTTGGGGATGTTCATAAAAAAAACATGAAGTTATTGCTCATATTGAAAATTTGAATAAGAAAATCCGTTTAGATGGCCTCACAGAGAAGAGAAGTGCAGATGAAATTAAACTCACAACTCGGTTAGAGGAATGGGAAAAAAGAGAAGAAATCTTATGGAAGCAAAAATCTAGAATTCAATGGCTCAAAGAAGGAGATCGAAACACAAATTTCTTCCACAAATATCTTCTAGCTCGAAGATCTCACAACTTTATTTCTTCCCTAAAATCAGATTCTGGAGATGTTGTTTATACTTGGGATGGCATGAACTCTATTGTTGTTGATTACTTTTCCAATATTTTTGCTGCTACTCCTCTTGACTCAACTTCTCAACAAAATGTTCTTCAAGCAATCCCTTCTCTTATCACTTATGAGGAGAACTCTATTTTGACTGCTCCTATTACTATCAATGAGCTTCAACAAGTAGTTTTTAAAATGCAAAAAGGGAAAACCCCAGGTCCTGATGGTTTTCCCATTGAGTTCTACCAAGAGTTCTGGGATATCCTTCATGTTGATTTATTAGAGGTGGTGGAAGAAGCCAGGAAAGCCAAAGAAATTTTGAAGGTTATCAATAAAACTTATATTACTCTTGTTCCAAAAGCTCAAGAGGTTGATCATATCTCAGCTTTTAGACCTATTGCTTTATGTAATGTTCTTCTCAAAATCATTACTAAAATCATGGCAGAAAGGTTGAAGCCTCTTTTGCATAAGATTATTTCCCCAGAGCAAGGGGGTTATGTGGAAGGGCGTCAAATAGTAGATGAGATAGTTCTTGCTCAGGAAGCCATCCATTCCATGGATATGCAAAAATATCCTTCCATGTTCATTCGGTTAGACTTATCCAAAGCTTATGACAGAGTGGATTGGCACTTCCTTATCAAAGTTTTGAGGCAATTTGGTTTCTCTAAGGATTGGATGGATTGGATTATGGGATGTATCTCTTCAGTTTCCTACTTAGTTCTTATCAATGGCAGGCCTTCTCAGTCATTCCCAGCTTCCAGAGGTATTAGGCAAGGTGACCCGCTATCCCCTTATTTATTCATCATTCTTGTTGAATGCTTGGGTAGGACTATAACCAAAAAGAGGGAAAACAAAACCCTTGAGGGAGTTACCATTGCTCATGGAGCTAGACCTATCTCTCATCTTCAATTTGTGGATGACTCTACTCTTTTAGGTAAAGCTACGAGTTAAGGAAGCTTCTAATATTAAGCAAATCATTAGCTATTTTTCTAAGGCTATTGGGCAGTTGATCAATGAAGACAAATCTAAAGTTATTTTCTTTCTTGCTCTGCTAGACAGGAATCCATGGTCTTGGATAAATTAAGATATAAGAAGACCTCCCTTCCAATCACTTATTTAGGTATTCCCATAAATATTCAAAGGCAAAAAAATAAATATTGGAATTGGTTGTTGGACAAAGTCAAGAAGAAAATTGGAAAGTGGACCAACAGGTGGCTTTCTTCAGGGGTAGAATCACCTTGGTAAAATCAGTCCTTCAAGCTATTCCTATTTATGTATCTTCCATGTTGAATATCCCAAAGGTTGTTCTTCGAGAACTGGATCAAATCAGTCATCGTTTCCTTTGGAGTGGTACTAAGGAGAAAATAAAATGGGCCTTGGTGAAATGGGACACTTTATGTCTTCCTAAGAATGAAGGGGGTTAGGATTCTGGTCTTCTATTAATAACAACAAAGCTTTAGCTGCTAAATTATATTGGAGGATGTTGCATAACCCCAATGCTCTTTGGGCCAATAATCTTCGTGCTAAATATCCTGAGAACAAAAGTCCTGAAGACCTTGTTCGCTATCAACTTCCTACCAAAGGTTCTCCCATTTTAGCAGTTCTTAAGACTGGTGAGGATTTGATAAAGAAAAATTTATTTTGGATCATTCATAATGGTCAACAGGTAAATTTTTGGATAGATTCTTGGGATGGTCACAAGCCTTTGATAACTCAGTTTCCCGATTGGAGGCCTTGGATGGAGGAGCTTCACCGAGCTAACTGGATAAAGGTGGCTAATTACTATCGGTACCATATTGGTAATTCAAAGGTTGGTAGATATTGGATCCCTATTGAGGACTGGCCTATTCAAATCCTAGAAAGGCAAAGACAAGATATCCAAGGCATCCTTCATATGAGATCTCTCTCTTGGTCCCATGAAAAAGATTGTTTTGGATGGAACAACACTACTAAGGGTGAGTATTCAGTTGCTCAAGGTTATTTGACCTTATGCCATAATAATCCCAACCATTCTTCTGACATATTTTCTCAATTGTGGGCTCAAAATCTCTGGCCTAAGGTGAGGTTCTTTAATTGGCTTTTATTGCATCGTAGGGTGCTTACTGGTGAGCAACTTATGAAGCATGGTTTTCATGGCCCTTTTAGATGTGAAATGTGTGAAGAGAATGTAGAAACTCTCAACCATATTTTTATTGAGTGTACTTTAGCCTCTGAGCTATGGAGGAGAATGGCCACTTTACTTGGCTTACAGTGGTCCAATTTTTTTACTTTTGAACAACTTTGGAGGGATTGGCCTAATCAAGAGGGTGTTGATCATTTTATTAGGCAGTTAGTTTGGATGGGTTCTACCATTCTTCTTTGGAATATTTGGAATGAAAGGAACAACTAAATTTTTAATCAAGATAGGAAGGATATTCACTATATTTGGCAAAAGACCATAGCCAACTTAGTTGAATCAGTCCATCAACTCCTTAATCACCCCCAAAACTCCCACCAAATATGGGATCAAGTGATGCAAATATTGAAGATTAAATCTTCTAAGGGCAACCAACTTAAAGGGAATGTGAGTATTAGTAAGATGGATAGGACAAGAAATTGGCAACCTCCTCCTAAGGATTTTGGAAAAGTCAATACTGATGGAGCCTCTAGAGGGAACCCTAGAAAAGCCAGTGTGGGAGGAATTGGTAGACTTTCAGATGGCTCCCTGGTTTTTACTTTTGCTGAGAATTTGGGTATTCTTTCCAATAACCTTGTTGAGGGGTATGGTATCCTCAGAGGCCTTCAGGAGGCTACTAAGGTTGGATGGGAAAAGGTGTTAGTTGAGTCTGACTCTCAACTTATGATTAATATTTTGAAGACTCCTTCCAAGAATCATAAGGTTGATTGGAGAATAAAAAGAATTATTGAGAAGATTCAATTAATCCGGATGGGATTTTTGAAAGTTGATTACAATCATGTGGTCAGAGATCAAAACAAGAGTGTTGATGCTTTAGCTAATTGGGCTTTGGACAAAGGTGATCTTACTTGTTATGGCCACCCTCCTAGATGGTGGGCTTCACAAATTAGGGAAGCTCTTCTTTCTATCATTTCTTTGGATGGCTCCAGTTCTGAAGGTACCTAGTTTCTTCTTGTTTTTTTTGCTTCTCTTTGGTTCATTCAGGTTTTTTTAGTTCCCTAGCTCACTCTATTCTTTCTTTTGTTTCCTCTGTTGATTCTTGCCTTAATAGTCTTCTGGTCTAGATAGGTCATTGTTATGTTCAATTTTTTTTCTTTTTTTTTTTTTTTTTTTGTTTAGTTTTTTAAGGTGTGTGTGTTCTTTTGTTTTGTTTTGTTTTTGTGTTCTTTGTGTTGTTTTTTGTTGTTTTGTGTTTTTTTATGTTTTTTGTTATTGTTCTTGTGTTTTTGTCGTTCTTGTTCTTGTGTTTCTCTTTGTTTGTGTTAATTCATGTTTTTATGTGTGAGTGTTTTCTATGTTTTTTGTTTTTGTTTATTGTTGGTTGTTTTTTATTTTTATTTTTATTTTTTTTAATATTTTAGGTTTTGGTTGTGTTTATTTTTCATGTTTTTTTTGGGTTATGTCTTTGTAGTGTTCTGTTGTTTTTGTCTTGTTTGTGTTTTGTTATGTGGTTCTTGTGTTTTTCTATGTGGTTCGTGTTGTGGTTTCTTTTATCTTATTGTGTGTGTTTGGTTGTGCTTTTGTTTTTGACACACTCAAGGAGCATGTTTTTTATTTTATTTTATTATTTTTGTTGTTATTTACTTATTTTTAAATTGGTTTTGTGTGTTTGTTTGCTCCTTGAGTATGTCAAAGGTGGTAGGCCAGGTCCGAGTCCTGGGTATTTTTGGTGGAATGGATACCCCTGCCTCCTTGGGTCTTACCCGAAAGTGGCATCCCTTTTGGGATGTTTTCCACAAATAAAAAAAATAGGGAGGAACTATCGTAAACACTTTCCTATTAGTAGGGTAAAACTTTGGGGCATCATCAAGGCAAAATTATCTTGAAACCTCACCTCGCCATAAATAAAGTACTAGGATGAAGTTTAGTAAAATGATAGACCCTAAGGGACCATCCTACATTAGAATTTATTGACTACCAAGGCACTATGTATATGGAAAAGCGAGCCTTCTAGTGAGAAGATGAAGTTTTTGAAATTTGGATCCTAGAGTAATTTTAGTATGTTGCCTATATGAAGGGGGTAGATTAGGTGAGAAAGTTATGGCATAATAAAATTTAGATCTATGCAAAATCACCTACCTTTCCCTAATAGCCATATCCAATCATATATTTAGGGATGCACAGTACAAGTCAAAGGCTTTTCCATATCGGTCTTATATTTCCACCTAACACCATTAATGCATGTAATTTAAATTCATTGTAAATGTTTATATAAATAATAGAATGTTAGCTACTCTAGAGGGAAATTTTTTAGCTATTATAGTTCACATGTAAAGTTTTCACTATTGTGTAAATACAAGTGTGCTATTTTTTGGTCTCCAATATGGTCTTTACATATTTGTGTTGAGTTTATAATATTTATTTCTACTATGGCTATCTAAGTAATCTCATTAAATTTTGCTATCTAGATTTCACGGGCTTTACTTGGTGGTTTTAGAATTTGCATTCATATTGGGTTGGATTTTATTTTTAATTTGGCTAGTCAGGTGGATGTGCTCTAATTTTACATCCTATATTTCACGTGTTGTGCTTGCTAGTTTTGGAATTTGCCTATGATGCTTTGCACTAAGTGATATGTAGGGACCAGGTTGGCTGATATATTAGGTAGTCTACCTAAATTTTTAGTCCTGGTGTTGGCTTCCCGTGCATGTGTCTTGATGTAACTATAAACATTCCTTGTGAGTTTTTGCTATGGCATCATTTTATTTTCCTTCCTTTTTCCATTTTCCTATTTCCTTATTAGGCATAGGTAGCTAGGACTTGAGAAACCACATTTATCTAGAGATAAATCACCCTACCTCTCTAGGCCCGATGGATGTTTAATGTTTGTGCAGGTTCATAGGTGCATTAGTCTCTAACCAAATCCCACCTTCTTGTTAGGTGCTAAATCTCCACCCAATGACTTTTTAGCACACTCGATGGGATCAAAAGGTTCCATCCTTATAAATTTTAGTGAAAATATGCTTTGCAATATCCATTTAATTACCTGGTGACTATACTACATAAAAAATCTAGTTCCCTATAATCAGTTGTCTTTGAGTGAAGCAATTTTGGGTAAATTTGGTAGGGACTCAAAATGTCTCAGTTGTTCTAAGAAACCAGAGTTTGGTGATACTATGGTTTACAAAAATTTGATCAAATCACCTAGAAATTCCTCTAAGAAAGAAGGATCTAGATATGAATATCAGTTGACTCTTCAATGCTCTAAAAGATTCAAATATCCCAGAGGACTCAATATTTAATGAGTAGTATTGACCTCATAGGCAAAGAAAGTATGATAATTTGGTGGTTTCAACTCCAAATAAATAACTAATACTTCTAAATAACAACATTGTGCTATCCCCAATGGGATGATACTGGTCCAATAAAACTACAATGCTAGCACAAGATTCCTAAAAGTGCCCTAAAATCCTTAAAGAAATATTATAGAACTAAAATAATTGCTTGAGAGAACCTTGAAGATATTACTTCTCTGGCGACCCTCCATGGCATTTGGTATGAAACTAAATGGTGCGAGAAGCAAGATCATTTTTACATTGAATCGCTTTTTGATTGTAAGGTAGAAAACCCACAATAGACTTAATTTATATATTTGTTCGATGATGCCTTATTATCATAGTTGGATTGCATTTAAATACCTAGTCTAATAGTTGTAAGAGTGAAGGGTTGTGACCCTAGAATATAATTAATAAATAATATAAGTATTAGGACATGTTAGGAGGGTCCTAACATGCCACCCCCCTTAAAGGAGCTTTGTCCTCAAAGCTGGAAATTTGGAAATTGCTGCTGGATATCTTGAAAATTTTCCCACGTTGCGTCTTCTAAAGGTAGACCTTTCCAATGGATTAAAACTTCCGTGATATCGTGAGTACAAAGGTGACACGAGCGGCAATCCAAGATAGCTTCTGACTCGACTAGAAGTACTCCATTATCGGAGAATTCAGGGAGAGTGGTTTGTGTCAT
Organism: Wollemia nobilis; assembly: GCA_028583015.1. Lineage (NCBI taxonomy): Eukaryota > Viridiplantae > Streptophyta > Pinopsida > Araucariales > Araucariaceae > Wollemia > Wollemia nobilis. The sequence goes on along the minus strand of JAQPPZ010016892.1, from coordinate 30,664,934 downwards.
GATATGGGCTCCAACTACGAGCTTAAGGCAAGATACATGAAATACGGGGTGAAGTTTGGAAGAGGGAGGAAGCTCTAGTTTGTAAGAAACGGTCCCAATACGTTGGAGAACTTTATACGGCCCGTAAAATTTTGGTGCTAACTTGTGAGAACCTTTTTATTTAAGAGAGTACTGACGGTAAGGTTGGAGACGTAAGAAAACCATATCACCCTCGTGGAAACTACATTCGCTTCTATGTTGATTGGCCTGCTAATTCATGCGATACTGGGCGGTGTGTAGGTTCTCTTTTAGGATCCGTAGTATGTCATCTCTATTAGAAAGTTCTATTTCCATCACATGGAATTTTGTAGTCCCTGGAATATAGAAAGTGAGGGATGGTGGTGTTTGACCATATAGTGCTTCATAAGGTGTTGGCAATTTTGGGTACTTTGGGTACATTGCCTTTGCTCAAGTGTATAAGTTGTCATTGATGTCAAGAAGCTCTTGAAGGAATTTGATTTGATGTCAAATAATTTGTTTTGATGAAGGTTATGGCATGACAGTTTCAAAGGTCTTTTGTAAACCCCAAGTTGGCAGGTTTAAATATTACAGGTGGATGCATTAGTTTAATGCATTTGGGTCCAGGAGGAAGTATTTATTTAAATAATTAAAAACCTTGTTAAGGTTCCCTTTAATTATTTTTAAATAAATATTAAATTATTGTTTGCAATGGGTTATCCTAACCCATGGCGCTATGTTTTAAGATTGTGGGCGCTAGCCAAGACCTCCGTCGACGTGTTAAACTCCTCGCCGACGTCAAGAGCTTATGGTAAAAATGCATATAAATCTCCCTCGATGAAAATCAAGAATTATCCCATCCGCATTTTTGAAAAGAGTTGCTCGCTGTGAATTCGTGATCTGCTGTTCGATTTCTTCCTCGCTGTGATTTCATGATCCATTGTTCGGATTTCTTCTTCGATTGTGTCTTCGCCATTTTCGTAAACCCGTCGTTCGATTGTGTCTTCGCCATTTTCGTAAACCTGTTGTTCGACTGTGTCTTCGCCATTTTCGTGAATCCACTGTTCATTTTTTTTGTACTCGCCGTTTGTCGTAAATCCGTCGTAAGGTTTTCGTCTTCGTGTTCACGTCAGAAGAAAGGGAGGCACTGTTGTTTTATTTAATCCCTAGCGCAGAAGGAACAAGGCTAACAGCGTGAGGTTTAAACCTCATCGAGCGCCTTTGGCGCACCGGTAGCGGCTAGGCTGTTGGCGCGCTACCCGAACGGGAGGTTCCACGTTCGAATAACGTGAAAGGGTTTTTCATCGTGAAGTGGACGCAATGGGTGGTGTTAGAATTCGTGCGCAATTTCTCCATAGCACGATTTTTGATGTTGGCCAAGGTATTTTCGAAATTAATTTTTGCTAAGTGTATTTTGCGGATGGAGGAAGTTTATTAGAGGGAAAAAAAGCTTAGGAGTTATAAGGAGTTTAAAGCTTGTTTTATTTTGATAAAAGATTCTTTTGAAGGTGTTGTTTGAAATATCTTATTGCATTCTTATGAGAGATAAATTTTATTTTTGATAAGACTATAAGGGAGAAATAAGGTGTATAAGGGATAAATTTTTCTTGTAATGTTGAGAGTGCTTTTGGTTGATTATGGAAATGAAAGCATGATGTTTTAAGGTTAAAATTGCTTCTTGTGTGAAGTTGTGAAACCTTAAGTGGGCAGCTTTGAGATTGACATTTGCTTTCATTAAATTGGTAATAATCAAGCTATTCTTTACTTGGTTAAAGTGTTGGGCTTACTCCTTTGTTGATGATTTGAAAAGTTGTTTTGTGCTATTGTGATTTGAGTTGGTGGATGCTTTTTGTTCAAACAATATTGGAGAGAAAAGGAGTTCTACTTGTTTCCTTTTCTAATGTTGATTGTGAAATGCTTCAAGGTTGTGTTTTGAGTTGAATGGTGTTGATTGAACCTTGTTTGATGAGCATTGTTGTTGAAGCCCTAATTGATGGTGAAAAGAACATGAGTATCATTGTTATGTGATTCTTTGCATAGTTGGCAATTGTTGGGGTTTCATGTTCTTGAAAGAAAGTCTATCCTATCCATTTCAGATATTGAGTTGAGTTTTCAGATTTGAGATTGAGTTTGAGCTGAGTTGATTTGAGTTGAGTTTTGAGATTGGGAGTTGAGTATAGAACATATTGAGTCTCTAACAATTCTCTTTATGCTTCTATGAGTTTGACAAATCACATTGGGTCTCTAACAATTCACCTTGTGATTTCCTACTAAGAAAGTTTTTTTTTTTGGTGAGCTTGCTGAGTTTTGGACAGGTTTCGGTGGGGACTTGTGAGCAGTTTTGGACAGGTTTCGATGGGGACTTGTGAGCAGATTTGGACAGGTCCTAGCAGAGGACTTGTGAGCTGAGTTTGATAGTTCTATCAAAGAACTTGAGGATAGAGGTGCACTGGTTCTTTGAGAAGAACTTGAGGACAGATTTGGCAAGTCTTTGAGAAGGCTTGTGTGCAGAGGATTGATTTGTTCAAGCATTGGACAGATCTGACGAACAGAGGAAGACTTGTACTAGACCGACTGACTGTGTTTGGTACAGGTTGCTGAGCTGCTATGGACGTGATCATAGAAGGCAGAGGTCTCTTAGGCTAAGCATTGAGGACAGGAGGTCTTCGGTGGAAAGGAGTTCCACGTGCTGGCAAGAGGTAGAGGCAGTTGATCTTCTGAGGGATCATTTCCAGAGTAGAGGGGAAGGTATCTCCTTTGAGCAGAGGCTCATAAATTCTGATTGGGGGAAGGTATCTCCTTTGGTCCGAGGCTCATAAACATTGTAATTGGGAAGGATTCCCAAAGAACTTTGAGATAACTTTTAGAGAAAAGTTTTGTGGACGTAGCCCAGCCATTTTGGGTGAACCACGTTAAAATTGGTGTCACTTTGTGGATGATATTGTGCATTGCTTTGATATTGCTTTGGGTATATTGCTTTACTATTTTGAAGTATAAAGGAAAAAATAAAAAGAGGTCTTATACTGTTCACCCCCCCTCTCAGTATAAGCTTGTGTTCTTCAATTGGTATCAGAGCGGGTGCCTTCGAAAAGTTTAACAGCTTGAAGGAAAAGCTAGTAAAGAACACAATGGATCATTCAAGTGGCAATGCAACACCTATTCTTGATGGGTCAGATTTTGGTCTTTGGAGTGCAAGGATGAAGGTTCATCTAATGGCACTTGGTAATGAGGTTTGGGAAGTGATTGAAGATGAGTACACTATTCCTGTACATGGTCCTATTACTAAGGAAGAAAGGCTCCTACATCACAACAATTCAAATGCAATGAATGCAATCCTGAAAGGCTTACGTAAAGCAGATCTCACCAAGGTGATTCACTGCAAGACAGCTAGTGAAATGTGGAAACAGTTGAAGGTGGTTCATACAGATGATACAAATGTCAGAAAGGCCAAGTTGAGACACTTCAAAGGTATGTTTGAACAACTCAAGATGAATGATGATGAAAATATTAGTGACTACATGCTTCGTATGGATGAGGTTGTTAACTCCATGAAAGACTTAGGTCTTGAGCTTGCTGAAAATGATGTTTGTGATAAGATTTTAAGATCTCTTCCTAATAGATTTAGTGAAAATATTTCTGCTATTGAGGAAGCTAAAGATTTGGATAAGTTGAAAAAGGATGAGCTCCATAGTATACTTGCAGCATTTGAGTTGAGAACTCAAGTGAAGGTTGATGTCAAGAAAGAGGCGACTTTCAAGGCTACCAAGAAATCCAAGGGTAAACAACTTCAAGATAGTGATGAGTCTTCTAGTGATGAAGAGGCATATTACAACAAGAAAGGCAAGTTCTCTAGAAAGCACAAAAGTATGAAAAATATAAGATGTTTCAATTGTGGAAAGTTTGGTCATTATGCTACCGATCGTAACTGTTCCCAAGAATGAAAGTGATGAAGATAAACAGGATTCTAAGAGCAAGGATTCTAAAAAGCACAAGCATCACAGGAAGAACAAATATGAGCACAACAATCAAGGAAAGAGGTATTCTCACAAGCACAAGAAGAGTTTCTACCTAGACAAAGCAAGTAAGTGTTCTAGTAGTGATAGTGAAAGTTCTTCAAGTGATGATGAAAATGAGATGTTGTTCATATCAAAAAGAGGAAGAACCGAAACATAGATTCATTATCATGAAATGTCTTAGATGTGGAAACTTTGGTCACCTTGAGGATGATTGCACAAATAATGATTTGGTTTCTAGTATGTATGAGGATGCTTCAAAAACTATAAGGAAGATGCATGTATGGTTTTTGAAAAGGGTAGCACCTCTAGTGATAAGAAATCTGAAAAAGGCTTTGATGATTCAAAAAGCAAACAAATAGAGGAAGATATAGAGGAAGGTGAAGTAGATCTTGAAGGTGAACTTATTAGTGCTCTTAGTGCTTTGAAAAAGGAAAGAAAGAAGAATGCTAGACTCAAGGATAAGTTAGATGAATGTTGTATGGAGAGAGATGATCTTATAGAAAGTCTTGACTTCTCTATAGCTAAGACACAAGAACTCAAGGATGAGTTAGAGTCTAAGGTTCTTGAGTATAGTGAGTTAGAACAGAAAATGGCTTCTTTGAAAGAGGAAACTAAAGAGTACAAGGATAAGCTTTACAAGTTTCAAGATAGCTCCAAAAAGGTTAAGTCACTCATCAAAGGTCAAAGAAAGACAACAGATAAAACAGGCCTTGGTTTTGTTAAGCCACACAAGGAACAAGTTGGAGAGTCTAGTAAGAGACTCCAAAAGGAAGAGAGTTCTGATGAGGAAAGTATTTCAGAAAAGGAGTCCTTGAATGATAGATGCACAGAAATAAAAAACAGAATTCAGAATGAGAAGAAGAAGTTTTCAGAACCCAAGAGGTCAAATAAAGGAAAGTTTCAAGGTAGATGTTTTGCTTGTCATAGGTTTGGTCACATGGCTTCACATTGCATGGCTCAAGTGAAGAAGGTAAATGACAATTTTAGAAGTGCTAGTTACTTTCAAGGGTATTGCTACTCTTGTCAATAGTTTGGGCACAAGGCAGTCTATTGCAAGGTAAATAACAGGAACAGGTTTGATCAAAATAGGTTTGGTCAGAATAGGTTTGGTCAGAATAGGTTTGGTCAAAACAGGTTTGGTCAGAACAGGTTTGGCTAGAACAGGTTTGGTCAGAACAGGTTTGGTCAGAACAGGTTTGGCCAGAACAGGTTTGGTCAGAATAGGTTTGGTCAGAACAGGTGGATTCAAAGATCAGGTTTACCTCAGAGAAACAACATCGTCAAGTGTTTCAAGTGCAACAATGAAGGTCACATAATCAGACAATGTAGAGCTGAAATTCTAGAATACAGGAACAAGAACAGTGGCATGATCAGGTCCAAGGATCAAGGCATGGACAAGAATAGGGATGAGAACAAGAACAAGAACAATGACAAGAACAGGAATATGGACAAAGAGTTCAAGAGAAGGCCCGACAAGGAAGTTATAGACACTGATGATGATCGATGCCTAATGGGAGTTTTACTCCCACCCCAGAATTAATCACCTCATCGGAGGTGGGGGAGGGACTAAGCTAAGAGGCTCATTCTTAGTCCCGAGCCCCAAAGGTGACCCTTTGCCATTGATGACAAAGGGGGAGAGATATGAGTAAGGGGGAGAGCTTCAAAGTGAAGAGGAGAGCTTCAAGTCATGGGGAGCAAAACTTCAAAGGAAGATTCTCAGTTGTTAGCACAGTTGGTTTCAGTTTTTGCTCTTGAGAAGTGTTTTCAGTAAAGGTTTGCCATCAATGACAAAGGGGGAGATTGTTGGCAATTTTGGGTACTTTGGGTACATTGCCTTTGCTCAAGTGTATAAGTTGTCATTGATGTCAAGAAGCTCTTGAAGGAATTTGATTTGATGTCAAATAATTTGTTTTGATGAAGGTTACGACATGAAAGTTTCAAAGGTCTTTTGTAAACCCCAAGTTGGTAGGTTTAAATATTACATGTGGATGCATTAGTTTAATGCATTTGGGTCCAGGAGGAAGTATTTATTTAAATAATTAAAAACCTTGTTAAGGTTCCCTTTAATTATTTTTAAATAAATATTAAATTATTGTTTGCAATGGGTTATCCTAACCCATGGCGCTATGTTTTAAGATTGTGGGCACTAGCCAAGACCTCCGCCGACGTGTTAAACTCCTCGCCGACATCAAGAGCTTATGGTAAAAATGCATATAAATCTCCCTCGATGAAAATCAAGAATTATCCCATCCGCATTTTGAAAAGAGTTGCTCGCTGTGAATTCGTGATCTGCTGTTCGATTTCTTCCTCGCTGTGATTTCGTGATCCGCTGTTCGGATTTCTTCTCCGATTGTGTCTTCGCCGTTTTCGTAAACCCGTCGTTCGATTGTGTCTTCGCCATTTTCGTAAACCTGTTGTTCGACTGTGTCTTCGCCATTTTCGTGAATCCGCTGTTCATTTTTTTGTACTCGTCGTTTGTCGTAAATCCGCCGTAAGGTTTTCGTCTTCGTGTTCATGTCGAAGAAAGGGAGGCACTGTTGTTTTATTTAATCCCTGGCATAGAAGGAACAAGGCTAACAGCATGAGGTTTAAACCTCATCGGGTGCCTTTGGCGCACCGATAGCGGCTAGGTTGTTGGCGCGCTACCCGAACGGGAGGTTTCGCGTTCGAATAACGTGAAAGGGTTTTTCATCGTGAAGTGGACGCAGTGGGTGGTGTTAGAATTCGTGCGCAATTTCTCCATAGCATGATTTTTGATGTTGGCCAAGGTATTTTCGAAATTAATTTTTGCTAAGTGTATTTTGCGGATGGAGGAAGTTTATTAGAGGGAAAAATAGCTTAGGAGTTATAAGGAGTTTAAAGCTTGTTTTATTTTGATAAAATATTCTTTTGAAGGTGTTGTTTGAAATATCTTATTGCATTCTTATGAGAGATAAATTTTATTTTTGATAAGACTATAAGGGAGAAATAAGGTGTATAAGGGATAAATTTTTCTTGTAATGTTGAGAGTGCTTTTGGTTGATTATGGAAATGAAAGCATGATGTTTTAAGGTTAAAATTGCTTCTTGTGTGAAGTTGTGAAACCTTAAGTGGGCAGCTTTGAGATTGACATTTGCTTTCATTAAATTGGTAATAATCAAGCTATTCTTTACTTGGTTAAAGTGTTGGGCTTACTCCTTTGTTGATGATTTGAAAATTTGTTTTGTGCTATTGTGATTTGAGTTGGTGGATGCTTTTTGTTCAAACAATATTGGAGAGAAAAGGAGTTCTACTTGTTTCCTTTTCTAATGTTGATTGTGAAATGCTTCAAGGTTGTGTTTTGAGCTGAATGGTGTTGATTGAACCTTGTTTGATGAGCATTGTTGTTGAAGCCCTAATTGATGGTGAAAAGAACATGAGTATCATTGTTATGTGATTCTTTGCATAGTTGGCAATTGTTGGGGTTTCATGTTCTTGAAAGAAAGTCTATCCTATCCATTTCAGATATTGAGTTGAGTTTTCAGATTTGAGATTGAGTTTGAGCTGAGTTGATTTGAGTTGAGTTTTGAGATTGGGAGTTGAGTATAGAACATATTGAGTCTCTAACAATTCTCTTTATGCTTCTATGAGTTTGACAAATCACATTGGGTCTCTAACAATTCACCTTGTGATTTCCTACTAAGAAAGTTTTTTTTTCTTGGTGAGCTTGCTGAATTTTTGGACAGGTTTCGGTGGGGACTTGTGAGCAGTTTTGGATAGGTTCCGGTGGGGACTTGTGAGCAGATTTGGACAGGTCCTAGCAGAGGACTTGTGAGCTGAGTTTGATAGTTCTATCAGAGAACTTGAGGACAGAGGTGCACTCGGTTCTTTGAGAAGAACCTGAGGACAGATTTGGCAAGTCTTTGAGAAGGCTTGTGTGCAGAGGATTGATTTGTTCAAGCATTGGACAGATCTGACAGACAGAGGAAGACTTGTACTAGACCGACTGACTGTGTTTGGTATAGGTTGCTGAGCTGCTATGGACGTGATCATAGAAGGCAGAGGTCTCTTAGGCTAAGCATTGAGGACAGGAGGTCTTCGGTGGAAAGGAGTTCCACGTGTTGGCAAGAGGTAGAGGCAGTTGATCTTCTGAGGGATCATTTCCAGAGTAGAGGGGAAGGTATCTCCTTTGAGCAGAGGCTCATAAATTCTGATTGGGGGAAGGTATCTCCTTTGGGCCGAGGCTCATAAACATTGTAATTGGGAAGGATTCCCAAAGAACTTTGAGATAACTTTTAGAGAAAAGTTTTGTGGACGTAGCCCAACCATTTTGGGTGAACCACGTTAAAATTGGTGTCACTTTGTGGATGATATTGTGCATTGCTTTGATATTGCTTTGGGTATATTGCTTTACTGTTTTGAAGTATAAAGGAAAAAATAAAAAGAGGTCTTATACTGTTCACCCCCCCTCTCAGTATAAGCTTGTGTTCTTCATAAGGAGTCATTTTGATGGACGTATGGTATGAAGTGTTATAACACCATTCCGCTAGTGAAAGCCACTTTACCCAATGGAGTGGTTGAGTAGAAACAAAACATCGAAGGTATGTTTCCAAGCATTTATTTACAACTTTTGTTTGGTCATCGGTTTGAGGATGGTAAGCGAAGCTCATACGAAGTTGAGTACCTTGTAATTTGAACAATTCCTTCCAAAAGGTGCTAGTGAAAGTTGGGTCATGGTCACTAACAATTATGGAGGGCATACCATGTAATTTAAAGATGTTATCTAGGAAGATGTGGGATATAGTGCTAGCGGTATAAGGATGAGCCATGGAACAAAAATGGGCATATTTAGATAAATTATCAACGACTACGAAAATGGTTGTTTTTCCTCCTGATTTTGGTAATCCCTCAATAAAGTCCATAGAAATATCTTCCCATGTTTTTGTGGGTATAGGAAGAGGTTGAATTAATCATAGAATAGAGAGGGTCTCCCCCTTTTGTATTTGGCAAACTTCACATTCTTTTACAAAGTTTTTGATGTAATTTTTCATTCCTACCCAATAGAAGGAGGTAGTGGCTCTTTTATAGGTTTTTAAGAACCCTGAGTGGCCTATAGTGGGTGAGGTATGTAACTCATGAAGAAGTTTTTCATGATAAGTTGAATTGGGGGTGAGGACCATCCTCCCTTTGTATCTTAATATATTGTCCTTCCAAGTGTATGGAGTTTTGATACTAGGATTATGTTGAAGTTGTTGAATTAATGCGTGGATAGTAGGATCATTTATCCATTCTTCATGCACCTCATCTACTCATTTAGGAATAAGGGATGAAAGAGCATGGACATGATGCATTTCTTCAAATTTTTGAGAAAGTGCATCAGCTGCCATGTTGTCCTTTCCATTTTTATATGTAATTTCATAATCATAGCCAAGAAGTTTAGTAACCCATTTTTTTTGTTTCGGGGTACTAGTCCTTTGTTCCAAAAAATACTTCAAGCTATGATGGTCAGTGCGTATAATGAAATGTTGACCAATAAGGTAATGCCTCCAATTTTGAATAGCATGGAAAATCGCCAACATCTCTTTTTCATACGTAGAGCGAGCTAAATTCTTAGGAGAAAATGCTTTGCTTATAAAAGCTAGAGGCCTTTCATCCTGCATGAGTATGGCTCCCATTCCTATTCTTGAAGCATCACTTTCAATGACGAACGGTTTAGAAAAGTTGGGCATGGCTAGAACAGGGGTGGTACACATTGCAATTTTCAAGGTGATAAAGGCCTCATCTGCTTTAGATGACCATTTGAAAGCATTTTTCTTAAGTAATGCTATTAGAGGAGCAGCGATTTTACCATAATTTTGGACAAATTTTCTATAATATCTCATTAGTCCAAGAAACCCACGTAGAGATTTTAAGGTTTTTGGAATAGGCCAATTTTTCACCTCCTCGATTTTGGAAGGATCTACCATAACTCCTTCCTTTGAGACAATATGCCCTAAGTATTCAATTTCTTGTTTTCCAAAGGAACACTTTGATATTTTTGCATAAAGTTGATTTTCCTCCAAGATTTGGAACACTTGTCTAACATGGTCCAAATGTTCTTCCCATGTTTTGCTATAAATCAAAATGTCATCAAAGAAAAATAATATAAATTTATGAATAAAAGGGTGAAATACCTTATTCATTAGACTTTGAAAGGTAGAAGGGGTGTTGGTCAGGACAAATGGCATCACCAAGAATTTGTAGTGCCCTTCATGAGTGCGAAAGGTCGTATTAGGAATATCCTTTTCATTGACTCGTATTTGGTGGTAGCCTGACCGTAAGTCTAACTTGGAAAAATAAGCTACCCCATGGAGTTCATCTAATAGCTCGTCTATGACCGAAATAGGAAATTTATCTTTGATGGTCATTTTATTAAGCGCTCAAAAATCAACACATAAACGCCACGAGCCATCCTTTTTTCTAACTAAAATAATTGGAGAGGAGTAAGGGCTTTTACTAGGTCTAATGACTCCTGCCTTAAGAAGCTCTTGTACTAATTTCTCTATTTTAGTTTTTTGGAGGTATGGATAATGATAAGGTCTAATATTAGGAGGGTGATGCCCTGGAAATAGTGGAATAGTGTGATCATGACTTCATTGTGGAGGTAGTCCTTTTGGTTCATTGAATACCGCCTTATGGTGGTCTAAAATATTTTGTAACTCTGGTGTCTCATCTTCTTTGTGACTATGTTGAATTGAAAATAATTGGGCGACCATTCCTTTGTTTCCTCTTCAAATAATTTTCTCCATTCTATGCGAGCTGACGATTTGGGAAGGTCCTAATTTCAGGCCTTGGATAATATAGGTTTGGTTCTTTGCTATGAATTTCATCCATAGTTCATCAAATTCCCATTGGACTACGCCCAAGGTTTGTAACCATTGTATGCCTAGTACAATGTCGCACCCACCTAGGGGTAGGATGTACATGTCGCCTTTCATGTTATAAACCCCCATAGTTAGTTTTATATTTCTACATTTTCCTTTGCATGCAATTTTTTTGCCGTTTCCAATCATCACTTCAAAGTTATTGCAAGGGTATATAAAACAATTTGCTTGTTTAGCCACATTTGGATCGATAAAATTATGTGTGCTACCAGAATCTAAGAGCACGGTAAAGTTTTGTTTCTTAAAATACCCTTTAACTCGCATTGTTTGAGGGGCAGAATATCTTGCAAGGGCATTGAAGGAAACCTTTGGTGCATTTTCTTCATCACTTTCAAGTGTGTTGGATAATACCTCTACTTCGAGTTCAGGTTCCTCTTTAGTAGAATTCCCTTCCTCTGTGGCATCTAGAATATATAATTTCTATGAGGCACATTTATGATTTTTGTCAAATTTCTCATCGCAATGGTAGCAAAGACCCTTAGCTTGTCTTTCCTTCATTTCATCGAAACTCGGACGCTTAATCGGTAGAGTGGGGTTATTTTTTGGGGCTGTGTAGGTGTTTTGGGTTTGTCCATTTTGTATTGGTTTGGGGTTGGTATAAGTGTTTGATGGTTTCCCCCAAGTTTGTTTTGTGAACCGATTCCGTGCCTTGATTTTGTCCTCCGCTAATTTCACCAAGACGATGGTCTCTAACATGTTTGTAGGGTTATACATTTGCACCTCTATTCAAATTTCTTCTTTTAATCCACTGACAAAACATTCTTGAAATAAGGAAGCGTCTAATCTGGATGTTCGATTAGCTAGCCTTTCAAATTTTGCTTGGTATTCGCTTACCGAAGTGGTTTGGCATAATTTAGTGAGGGCCCCTGTAAAGCTTTGAAACTTGCTAGGGCCAAATCACACTAATATATTTTATGTAAAGGTTGACCACATCGGAGTGCTGTTAGTTTTCTCGAACCATTAGTACCATTGGATGGCATCATTTTCCAAGTGGAAGGACGCGATATGCACTTTTTGCATTTCTAGAATTTTATTTAGTGAAAAATATTGCTCTGCTCGGTAGATCCAGTTTGTAGGGTCTCCTCCTTCAAATTTTGGGAAGTCTAATTTGGTCTTCTATGGTAGAATGGAAGTTTGTGGACCTCCTAACATTTCTCGGTTTGATGACTCGTGGTTGGGTGAATTTGCATGTGTTGTTGCCTTATTTTTACTGATGGCATCAAGTTTAACATCCATTGCAAATATTTTCTCGAAGAGTTATCTTATGGTATGGGTATTCTTCTCTCTTTCCTGTTGAACTTCTTCAATGAGCCTTTCGTGTTTCTCATGAATGGAATCTAGTGATCGTCGTCCTTCAACCATTGTGGTTGGTGTAGGTAATGATCAATATGACTTGGTACAGGTGAGCAATAAAAAAAATAAAAAAATAATTTTAATTTTTTTCCTTTGAATTTTGGACGTCAAAAACCTTGATGTTGTGTTGAAGATTTTAGCTTTTTCAAAATAGCCACCGGTCACCACACGAAAGGTCGAGCAATTTGGGTGTAATACAACTTAATTCATACCTTAGGAGAAGGTTTAATTTTTTGCGAGGATTTTGACACGGATCCGTGAAGCGTGAATGTTGTTTGCGTCCTCACGAATGTGGACTGGCTGAAATGTGCGATGGGAAAAAAATTTTAATGGTGAATTTGCTCCTTGATCTAGCTCTGATCCAGATGGTATGAAACTAAATGGTGTGGGAAGTAGGATCATTTTTATATTGAATCGCTTTTTGATTGTAAGGTAGAAAACCCATAATAGACTTAATTTATATATTTGTTCGATGATGCCTTATTATCATATTTGGATTGCATTTAAATACCTAGTCTAATAGTTGTAAGAGTGAAGGGTTGTGACCCTAGAATATAATTAATAAATAATATAAGGATTAGGACATGTTAGGAGGGTCCTAAAAACATTACTCATGAACATGTGATGATCGATCTCTTGGTCTTGTCTCTTGATGGGAGGGTGTTATGGTGGTACCAATACCTTGAGAAGAAAAGTATTTGCTCATGGGTAGATTTTATGGGAGCTCTTGTTGACATATTTGATGGCTTTAGGGATCCCTTATAGCTCTTGATGCACCTCTCATTCATCAAGAGGGCTCCTTTTGAGCGCAACATAGACTTTAATATCCAATTCAAGATGAGCTAGAAAATAAATCTTCATGAATATCAGTCATCCCCCACCAAGGATAACTTGTATTATGTTCAAGCTTTTAGTTCGAACATAAGCCTCCTCCTACATAAATTTGGGAAAAATATATTCCTTCAAGTAATTCAAGAGGTTTTACAGGGTGAGCAAATCCTACTTCAAGCAATAAATATATCTTCAAGAGACTCAAACCTCCCATACCCTTCCCCAATTGATATTGATCCCCTTTTGACTACACAGTGTCTGCAATGGATACTATTTGAAGTTGTAAAGGATCTAGAGCTAAAACTAGGCAGAGCACAAAGAGTAGATTCCTTATCAGGATTGCACAAAGAAAATGTAAGTGCATTCTCTACAATGAATATCTTCATTACTTGCAATTTTCTCCAACAATCAAAGGAAATAGACAAACAGAAGGCCAAACAATGGATCCCACCTAAAAAAAGGTACAAATTTGTACCCCTTTTATATTTGGGAGCACACTATGCAGGAGCCGAGCCATATCCCAAAGAGCTTATCCAATTAGAAGTTAGGTTCTAAGGAGATTCCGATAGTAGGGTTGCTACTAAATGAGACCTGCTATAAAAATTGTGCAAGGACATCGAAGGAGCATGTGGTAGAGATATCACAGGAGGTGGATCCTAAATAATGGTGATACTATAGCCTATTGCCATATGAACCAGTACCTAAGAAGAGCTCCCACATGGAAATATTTTCACATTGATCATTGATTGTACAAGTACTGGTATACAATTGGAAATTCTTGGGGCAATGTCAACCAGACTACAAAGAATACCTCAAATTTATTATAATTTGGTCTAGCTATTGCAGACTCATTGGATGATTTCTAGAGTGAGTCATTGGTTACGGTATGTCAATCACATCGTAATTTTATGTAAATAACCCAATAGCTAAATAAAAGTGTAGAAAGAACATGGACATGCAATAAATAAAATCATACTACACCAAGGTGACCTAGGATGGAAAATGCAAGAGGATCTTCCAAAATGTGCATTATTTTTGAAGCACTCCCCCTAATTTTTTGTGTCTTTCATTTTTTTTTTTTCGTGATCCCATTTTATAATGGATCAAAGCTCAATATTTAGATATCATTTTGTGTAATATCTAGAAAGGACATCCATTGCATGTACCAACAACAAGCATGATATTGCATGATTAAAAAATATATGGGCAAGCTATGAATTCACCTGAATCACTTACGTCAAACTAAATATTTTGGAAGTAGTGTCCACTCCTTGATTGAATGGGAAACCTGATCTATAAATAGCACCCCAATAGGTGATGGTAGCATTTGTTGTGTAATATGAATCTTATAATGATGCTACGACTGAAGATTCCCTAGAGGAGTGGTAATGAGCAAATGAATTTTTGACTTGATTGTGTTAGAAAGAAGTGTTGCATCAAGACTGTAAAATGCTCCTGGAATTTTGTCTATTCTTGAATAGACCTTGGTATTTGGTGGGTTATGTTGATAGAAGTGCAATATGTGGGGTGTCCCATGGACCACCTTCCATTTTGTCATTTGTACTTTTTTGCATACTTCCCTTCTTCTTTCTCTCCTTAGTGTTTGTTGTCACTAACTTCTTCTATTAGTGGTCATCATATTATTGCCTCTTCTATTTCCTTTATTTCCCTCCCTCTCCCCATGTCCTCTTGTTATCTTTCCCTAGTTTTGCTTATTGTTTTTGCTTTTGGTATCCCTTATTTTCTTCCCTTATACCCTATTCGACCTTGTTTTCCTTTCACCCTTGGCTGCCCCTTTGTCTTGTAGCCTTTTTTGGTTGCTTTCATTTGTGCCCTCTCTATCCCCTTCCTCTTCCTTTTTTGTGAGTGTTTCATGGCATAGATTTCTATGTTCATATTTTTTACGAGTGAAAAGTCCCTGAGTTGTATAGACACCTAAAACATGTCATGTCGAGGTGACTACTCATATGGGACATGCTAGAAGACCATATGGAAGACCTTTGGATAGATCCAAGGTATAGCAGTGGTGTTTACCACTCAATTGGGCACCTTTGCCTAGTCAATGCTAGCCACTACTGACACCCACAGTTAGCAGTTCTACTCGCGCTTGTCATCCATGGTCAGGACTGAGAGTCAGTTGGCCTTCATCCGACCCAAAGTTGGTTGCAATGGCCAATTGGTTGCAGATTAGAGTGGTTTGAGTGAGGAAGGTTCTGGATCCTTCCATCCAACAAGCTCAACCACCCAATATTGATCTTGGCTTCATGAGGAAGCCATCCCTAGCCCTAGGCCAATGCTATAAGATCCCCCTCCAAATTGGGGAAAAGTTTATAGAAACATTTATCAATTGAGCAATGAAGCCCTATCAAATTGCATAGCCATCTACATGCATTGAGAGGGACACTTTTGCTACCCAATTGGAGATCGAATTGCAATGGAGGTCCTAGGAGCCTAGGAGAGCCAAGAAATGCTAATCCATGCAATTGGTGCACAATATGAACAATTCAACTACCAAACCTATCAGAGGACACAGAGGCAACCCTTGGACATCAATTTGACAAGGTGGATCAAAGAGAAAGCCCTAATTTTGAGGGTAAGTTTACTCAGAGCTCCACCATGGCTGTCAATTGGTGAACAGTGCCACCCATGCATCAGACCCGTAGTGAGCAAATAAGGACAGATCCCTTTGTTTTCTCTTTTGTAGATTATTTAGCTAGGTTAGATTAGTCTTATTATCAATTTAATTAGCATTTTAGAGACTCTAACCAGTAGATTTAGTCTATTTAGATTAATGTTGTTCATTTTAGTCATTTAGATATTAATGGCTAACCTTCATGTTTCCATTCTTCATTTCATATAATTAGGCCATTAAATAGTTAGATATGTTCTCTATTTACATGCTTCAAGGAATATTTATCAGTTTCTCATAGATCTAACATGTTTTATGCATTTTCTTGATTCCATGTATGTTATAGTATCTTCTTGCACAATTTCCTCAAAATGCCTCATCAAGAGAGGCTACCTTTGCTTTTAACAAGTTTTTGTTGTTTCTTGACCGTAGGGAATATGTATCAAAGGAGATAAAGCTTTCCATTCCCTCCAATCATGGAGAAGAGGGTCATCGACACCCTAGAGCATCTCGTGTCATCCTGAAAGGCATTTGGAATATCGCACCTACCCTTGAGAGGGATCATAAACTCTCCACTATTGTAATTATTGTATCAAATGGGTATCCCTAAGAGGGACGAATCTGTAATTTGACTCCATTGAAATTAATAAAGGATCCCTTGTATTCATTTTATTTCTTTTTTTCAATTTATGCATTGCTTATTTGTGTATCTATCTTCAATTTCAATAGTTAGACCCAGTGTGAGCCTTTTTGGTGGTTACAGAAGGCGATCACGACAGAACCCTACATATCTAGCCATGATTAACTGACTGTGTTTGTGTTTTTTATGGTAGGTGCTCCCCGTGGTTGACAACCATAGTCAAAAATTTGGCCCATGGTTGATAGGCATGGGCAATAGTCGCAGTTGCGCATAATATCCATGATTTAGCAATAGACATAGCAGACAGTAGGAATTTAAAGCTCAATCAAATGAGGATTTAAGGTAGGCCCTTCTGAACTATTTTGTTTTTGTTTTATGTCCCTGTGTTTTTCCAGAACCTAAAAATGAAAGTTAAGTAGGATAACCATGAAATAGGGATAAAATGAATTAGGTCCTTAGGGTTGTCATTTTTTTAATTTTCTCTAGGCGCTGCTAGGAACAATGGACCTCTGATTGCAGTTCACCCTAGAATCCAGCGTGCTAGAATAAGTTGTGTGGTAGTTTTGCATGCTTGAGGCCAAATCATAGGCCATTTCCATCGTAAAGTTGCATTGTCAAAAGGTCATGTAGGATGTAGCATGCATACTTTTTGAATATCAAACATTATTTTTATGCATATCATGTAGGAAATGATCATGTGAGTGTTGTATTATGCATATTTCCTTTTATGCAAATTAAAAATAACCACACACACCACATTTCAAAGTAAACGCTAGTGAGTTGGAAGTCACATCCAACCACTAGTAGGGTTTCAATGACGGTGGAGGTGATTTCCATCCGTTGGCCCAAATCCCATGTACCTTATGTTCTAGACCAATACCGGATCCAAGAACCTTTCGTAGCCTAGAAAATTTGCATATACTCCTCTTCGGAGGGTATGACACTGACCAGGTGAAAATGGGTGAGGATCTAGGAGGACCTATGCTCCCTTCCTGGGTGTGGACTTTCATTGCCACACTTTGGGGGGATTACGTGACCTAGAGTTCATAGCCAGGTTTTCGAGCTATGAGTATATAGGTGAAAGCCCTTAAACTAAGAATATCATCAACTATTGAAAACATGATGAGAGTTTCAAACTGATACAACACATTTTCAAACACACCAAATAGTTTAGGGTTCACAAGAAAAATTTAAAATAAGATAATCATTACTGTTTACTTTGCTTGCTCTAGAATAATAATTTACTAAAAATATAATTCAATGGTGCAAACACGGAGGGGCTGATCCGGGCAAAGACCCAAGATCGAAGCCCAAGCTCCACCTACTACACAACACAATGTAGAACCTTCTCAACCACAGAATCCTCCCGAACGTCGTTCGACGAGCATTAGAGGAGATAACTCTACATGAGGGGATTCCATCGAGAATACCCCAATTAGAGGGAGTGCTAGACATTCTTCTAGGCATAGATCAGAGCTTGGGGCTTCCCATCATGGGGGTCCCCAATATCATAGCATGTACCATGATCGCATTCCTCATGCATCCATGGGGTCTACCAAAGAGTATGTCATCGAGGGATCCAGATTGGTACCCCTTCGACCTATAGCTAGGGGAGGCTCATGACCTCCACCCTCAGAGTATAGATAGGCTCTAGATCTACCCATTCAGGGGTAATTGGATAGGGGCACTTTCGAGCGTATACCCAAGTAGACTCCCCACAAAGGTGAACCATGCAAGATCACCATAGATATATCCAAAGTGGGAGCTAAAGGCATGCCACCTCATGAGCCATGGCATAGTAGTCAGTTAGATGGTTTAGAAAGAGTCCTAGGTCATCTAGGATACAAGCCTACACCTGCACCCTCTCATCCTATGAGTGTGTGCAGCGGAAGCACTATTAGGACCATCCGAGAACTTGGAGAGTGCTCCAAGCATTCTCATGACATGCATGCTCCTGCATCCCATGCAGACATCAAGTATGTTAGATAGCCTGACATGAATGCCATCTTCATAGACAAGGGTAGAAGCATGGCACACTAGTCCATTGTGGGACACACACACAAAGCCGCTCGCATAGAGCACACATATTAGAGGCCTCACATGACCAATCATATAGACTTAGCACATAGACTAGTGTCGGAGCAAAGATGTCAGATCCTCCAAGATCAATTGGAGGATGTTCACGTAGAATGAGAATGCCTCGAGCATGAGAGCATCCAGGGGCAGAGGCTCTTGAGACAATGCTTATATGAGCAGCGTATGCATGAACAATGCATCCTTGACCAAAAGGAGTGCATTGAGAGGGAGGATCGATTAGCTAGCATCGGTTTGCATCCTCGTAATGAGACTAGGGAGTGTGTTGAGATACGATGGGTTTCATTGCTTGATATACACCTTGAGTATGTGATTCCACCTACTCACCATGCATCACCACAATGAAATTGATGCCCAACGCTCGAACATCATGAGCATAGGTAGTATGAGGAGGAAGTGGGGGAGAAATTAGACCAAGAATATCCTGAAGATCTCCCTAGTTGAGGAGGAGGATGAGCCTAGTCCCCCACCTCAACAGAATAGGAATCTACCTTCGAAGCCACCTCCAAGGTGATCTCGAGAGGAGGAGATCCTTTCTTCACAAGCCTTCAAAGCCTTGGCAGAGAAAGTCCAAGCCATAGAGAAGCAAGGGATGACTTACCAAAAGTTGACCTTGAACAAAATTCATAATGAACCTCTATGCACGTTAGTGCCTATTCCAACATACCCTGAGCATTTCAAGATGCCTAGGTTGGAGATATTTCAAGGAGAGGAAGACGCACAAGAGCATGTGACTAGTTTCTTAGATATGTGCTTTCATATTGAAAGCAATGATACCTTGCTCTTGCGCACCTTCATCATGACCCTCTCAGGCCCAGCTCAAGAGTGGTTCAACCAATTACAGAGGCACAACATCACTAGTTTTAGTCAACTAGCTGATGCATTTCTTGAACGCTTCTCCTTTGGCATCAAGAAAAAGGCTAATCTATCAGACCTGGCAGCTTTAATACAACGCGATGATGAGCTAGTGATGGATTATGAAAAGCGATGGAGGAGAATGATGGTAAAGTTGCCATTCCCCATCCCATCCTCAGAATTGACCCGAATGTTCACAAAGAGTTGTGCAAAGCATATTTCATTATTGTTGCAGCTACAACAATACCAGACATTTGAGGAGGCTTTGGTGTAGCACAAGGTAATCGAGGACATCAAGTTATAGGAGGGTAACTTGAAGTTAAGGAACAAAAAGGAGTGGAACAAGAAAGGTTCTGAGCGACAACATGTCAAGCCGACCCACATCAATCAGGTAGTGTTGAACCTCTAGAAAGGGGATAAGGGGCAACAAAAGCAAAACTATCAGGCCCAACCTCCTCTTGCATAGTATGAAAAGTGCAACAACAACTACAAGGGTAAAAACAAGGAGCAACACCCACCTCATATTTTCACGCCATTATCAGAGTCATTGGCTTCGATTTTTCATCAGCTATGCGAGGTGAAGGCCATACATTTACCCGAGGTCCCATTAGTAGATCCTAATCAGCCTAAGCCAAAAGGCTATAAAGATGATCAGTATTGCATATTCCATAGAATGAAGGGTCACGACATCGAAGTATGTTGGTCCTTCAAACACCTTGTGCAAAACATGATCGAGAGGGGTACACTTCTCGTTGACAACCCACAAGTGCCTGATAACCAAAATATGGGGATTTATAAGAATCCTCTACCTAATCATGAGGTACCGAGGAATAATGTTGGTCAGGTCAACCAAGTGTGCATCGAACCACCTACCCATGGGTTCATTGGCATGGTCAACGTTGTCATGAGGAATGTGAGGTATGAACGTCCTGCTCAACCTCCTGTACCTATTAGGGTCCAAGTTGCACCTCCTCCAAGGCCAGCCCAGAATGTGCCTATACCCACCAACTAGACCGGTGGTGACCATCAGAAGCAAGTTGGTTCAAAACCTATAGATAACTCCAACAAAGTTGTCAATCTATGAGCTTATTCAACAGTCTCCTAAGCATAGGGAGATGCTTATGGACATCCTAAGGTCCATTGAAGTTCAGTCCCAAGATCCCAAAGCATTTACACATTTTGTGGGACATGTGCAGTAGTGCCAGGAGTCGATCATTCAATTTCATGACCATGAAGTCAAGATGGTCTCCACTATTATAGTAGACCCACCACTTCATATTATCGCATGTGTAAACCACATACCATTTAAGTGGGTATTGATTGACATGGGGTCATCAATCAACATTATAACAACCAAGGCATTAACTTACCTAAAGCTACCTAAGATGCATATTATACCTTCGACCTTCATGTTGAGAGCATTCAATGATGCATTATGCTCGACTGTAGGTACTATAGTTCTACCTATTCAGGTAGGATTGAAGACCATCTTCATGATGTGTCATGTCCTCGAAGGTGCTATGCAATACAACATACTTTTGGGTAGGCCTTGGATTAGAGAAATGCATTGCATCCCTTCTATTTTGCATCAATGTATCAAATATGTGCATGAGGGACAGGTTCATGTAGTGCCTTCGGATGAAGAACCTTTTAAATATGTGAATCTAGCTGATTTGCTAGGGGATTTCATACTCCCTTCAATGCACCTGGATGTACGACCAATGTTGCCAATTCAAATACCAGGAGGTAAAATCAAAGAGGTGTGTGCTAAGCCTACAATGTCTATATCTCAAATATCAGAGCACACAACTACTTCCACTAGACCGACTACATCCATGATGCAATGGGATGATAGGAAGTTGAAAGCTAAAATGGGTAAAAAAGAGATCGAGCTAGCACCCAAGCCAGTTGTCATTGAGGCCCCTACTCCCATGGAAGTAGAGGAAGCTCAAGCAGAAGTCGAAGAGGCACCTCAGCCTGCTTCGCCTACATCTTCAGTAGGGTCATCTGCACCGTAGGTGACCATCCATTTGGTTAATCTCGACTTAGGGGAATACATTGTGCAGAATGTGATGTTCACACCGATCATTGAGACTGCATAGGACATGGGCTGACCATGAGCCCATCACTTTCCCATAGGGACTGTGGTACAACTAGGGGTGCCACCTAACCAAATGAACTTCATCTATGGAGGTCTTGACCAGATAACACCTCGCATGCCCATGGATGAAGATGATGATGAACCTTTTGCTATAAATGTTCATTATCTTTCCAACCTTGAGTACGCCATGCGATATTTTGAGCATCACCATTGGAATGGTTACGGCCTTGGACTATTCGAGCAGGGGCACATGATACCTATTGAACCACGATATCAGTTACCTACTGATAGGTTCGATGTAGGGTTTTACAGTGGAGGACAGGATGAACTCCTTGTGGCATCTCTAGACCACCTGTACCTCAGTCTAGGGGATGATGTTGATTACAATCCTTATCACCCTATTCCTTCCACTTTTCGAAGGGATAACCAGCTAGTGTCCTATGTCACTATTGAACCACCCAAAATATACCATGAAAACATCTTGGTGGGAACCGGTCTAGAACACATTCCAAGAGCCAACTTGGACAATCAAATCTATGGAGCTACCGATGATATAGGTATGCATATTCAGAGTCTAGATACAATTATGGACACTAAATCAAAAGTTTCTTCTGAGGACGTGCATGCAGTATCCATCACCAAAAGTGATGGACCAGACTATGATTCTAGAATAGATGACATTGAGACATCCTCAAACAATGAGTCATATGAGGATGAGACTGAGTTGGCTTATTTAGGCCCACTTAACTTACGTCATCTGCTACCCATGGAACAATTGGATGAGATCGAAGAGCGCTTCATAGTTGAGAGTGATTATGAGGATGAGATAGAGTGGGCCTACCTAGGGCCTCATCTCATTGATCTCCCAATGCTTGTGGATAGGGTAGAGAGATCCATGTACATAGATCTGATGATGGATGAGTTGTTATCTAGGTCCTCTCAATTTACATAATTTATTACCTTCAAATCAATGAATATGAGTAAGACCCTCATGAATGATGGTTATCAAGAGATAGCCTACATGGGGCCTCATTTGGAGCATTTTTGATTTTGATAGGTAGTGGTGAAGGATTGTATTATGATAGTGATGATGAGGATGAGATGGAGAGAGCCTATTTAGGACCTCCTTACTTACGTCACCGTAATGCACCATATACGATCGAGGATATGCATAGAGAGATCAATATCCATCCTCGCCTTAGGGGAAGACCACCAAACTTTGATGTGATTTATCATATGGTATTTCTTGACCCACCTACTTATATGGAGCTCCTCGAGCCCAATGATCCCATCTGATATTCTATTTATGGACCGGATCCAGAGATCCCCATACCCCTAGAACCTCATCTCGAGGATGGAAATGTTATTAATGTTGAGTCACTCATGCGTGGTCCTGGAGACATCATCCATTCCATCAATATGATCTCCATAGATTTGACCACTCCACTCCACAATCCAACTGATCCTTCCAAACCATTGTATCTTAATGTAGATGCTATTGATTGGGATCATGCTGATTCACCCCTAGAGCCTGAAGATTTCTTCCCTAATGAAGAAATGCTGCAACCATTCCACTTTGCACCAGGCTGTGCTTATGATGTCTATCATGCTGAGGATGCTTCCAATGCGGAACCTATAAACCCAGCAGATGACATCCATTTGATCCCTACGCCTCATCATCTTGAGGAGGGATCACATATGTCAGTAGAGGAAACCTTCGATGTGGATATCAGTAATGATCCCACCAATCCAAGGAAGGTTAAATTTGGAGAGAGTCTCACTCCCGATGAGCGTGCCACCCTCATCCCTCTACTAAAAGAGAGACCCAATATTTTTTCTTGGACTTACAAAGATATGCCTGGTCTAGATCCAAAATTGGTTACCCATAACCTTTCTCTAGATCTTTCAAAGAAGCCAGTCAAGAAAAAACTTAGAAAGATGCATCCAATAGTAGCCTTAATGGTTAAGGATGAATTGCAAAAGTTTTTGGATGTAGAATTTGTCATTTCCATCGACTATCTAGAATGGGTATCCAATATGGTGCCTATAGGAAAACCTAATGGAAGGATCCATATTTGTATAGATTTCAGAGACCTCAATAAGGCAACACCAAAGGATTCATTTCCATTTCTGAATATTGATGCTCTTGTAGATGCAACTATAGGTCATGAGATGCTCTCCCTAATGGATGATTTTTCTGGATACAATCAAATTCGGATTAAGCCCGAAGACCAACATAAAACCATGTTTATAATGCCATGGGGGACATTCTATTACAAATTTATGCCATTTGGCCTTAAAAATGTTGGTGCTACATATCAACGGGCTATGACATATATTTTTCATGACTACATGCACAAGATCCTAGAGGATTATATCGATGACTTGTTGGCTAAGTCATTGCTACGTGCAGAGCATGCTGAGGTCCTGAGAAAGGTCTTCGATCACTTGATAGAGCATAATGTCAGGTTGAATCCTAAGAAGTGCGTATTTGGTATAACTTCAGGAAAGCTCTTAGGATTCATCATTTCAAAATGAGGCATCAAAGTTGACCCAACAAAGGTCAAGGCTATTCTAGAAATGCATCCTCCCTCAAACATCAAGGAATTAAGAAGCCTTCAGGGCAAAGTAGCATCCATAAAGTGATTCATCACTCAATTATCAGATAAATGTCGACCCATGAATCAACTTCTACACAAGGGGGTCCCATTTAATTGGGATGAGGACTATCAAGCAGCCTTTGCTGAAATCAAGCACTACCTAGTGACGCCACCAGTGCTAGCTCCACCAAGGCCAGATGTGCCATTTTTTTATATATATCGGCAATCGACTTTGCACTAGGGACCATGTTAGCCCAAAAGAATATGCAAGACAAAGAGTAGGCCATATATTATATTAGCCAAACCTTGGTGAGCTATGAGCTAGGATATGCATACATGGAGAAGTTATGTTTAGCAGTAGTGTTCACTATAAAGAAATTGTGGCACTATATGTTAAGTCATACGATGTATGTCATATCAAAATAAAATCCTTTGTAGTATATGATGAGCAAGACATATCATAATACACGTACTGCAAAGTGGATCATGCTATTGATAGAATTTGATCTAGAATTCATTAGCCAAAATTCCATTAAGGGACAAGTCATAGTTGATCAACTGGTTGAGGCACCTCTCAAGAATAGTAGGCCCCTCACCATAGAGCTTCTTGATGATGTAGTATTTGCCTTATCAGAAGTGCCTAGACCCGAAGAACTAGATAACAAAGCCGATATGACCTTGTTCTTCGATGGTTCAAAGTGTGAGCAAGGGGGTGGTCTAGGAATAGTGTTGTTCATGCTACAAGGTGCTCCAATGCCCTTGTCATTCAAGTTGGACTTTCCTTGCACCAATAATAATGCTGAATATGAAGCCCTAATTTTGGGTCTCCAAATAGTGGTCACCATGAAGATTAAGAGGTTAAATATCTTTGGTGATTCCCTTCTCATTGTTAATCAAGTTAAGGGACTATTTCAATGTCGATGCTCGATATTGAAAGCTTACAAGGATCTTGTTGACACATATCTAGCTCGACTGGAGTGGTATGACATCGAGGCAATCCCTCATTCATCTAATAGATTCATAGACATAATGGCATCTTTGGGATCCTTAATCCCTCAGAATCCATCTGTCAAATTTACTACCATCCATGTAAATATGTTGTCACATGCAATTGTGCAGCGCAAAGCATTGGATAACAAAGAGTCAATCAACATGATTCATGTAGAACCAAACCATGAATGGTTCTACAGAGCCAGAGACTTTCTGAAGAGAGCATCCTGGGGGTCTTTGATCTCATAGGATCCGATAGGGAATGGTACTACCATTCACCATAGGGTTGTTTCCCAGTCTGCATTTTCCAATGTAGAATCGTAGGGGGAGCATGTTGTCTTATCAGTCAAGGCTGAAGCTTACCAAAATTAGACATCACAGATACATGACTTCCTTAGACTTGGTATAATCCCTCAGGGATTGTCATGTGTCGCAAGATGCACATTCAAATAGAAAGTGACTAAGTATGTCTTGTTAGCAGACATCCTATACCGCAGAAGCTATGATGGAGTTCTCCTTCATTGTCTTGAGCCCCAAGAGTCATCTTGGGAAATTTTAGAAGCTCACGATGGTACGTGTGGTGGCCATTTCAGCGGCATGGCTATCATCAAGCGCATCCTTCGCATGGGTTATTATTGGCCCACAATGGAGAAGGATTGCAATGTGTATGTCAGGAAATGCATTAAATGTCAGCATCATGCTAATATTACGCACTTGCCATCACAGGCCTTACAACCCATCCAAGCGGCTTGGCCATTTTCTCAGTGGGGATTAGATCTTATAGGTAAGATCTCTCCTCCATCATCGGGTCAACATACATTCATTATTATGGCTACTGAGTATTTTACAAAGTGGGTGGAAGCCATTCCCTTAACAATGACAACTAGAGCACGTATTGCTGAGTTCATACTCACCAATATCATTAGTCATTTTGGGATACCATCCAAGATCATTTCGGATAATGGAACTTCTTTTAAGAACAAAACTGTGAGAGCTTTGACATCCAAGTATAGGATCAAGCACAGTTTTGCAACTCCATATTATCTGTAGGCAAATGGGCAAGTTGAGGCCTCAAACAAGATAGTGGTTTCCATCTTGAAAAATATGGTACAAGAACACCATAAGGATTGGCATATCCAGCTACCCCTTGCATTATGGGCTTATAGAACTAGCATTCGGACACCCACTAGGGCAACTCCATTTTCACTAGTATATGGCACTGAGGCCTTTATGCCCCTAGAGTTGGAAATTCCAATGTTGCATGTCGCATTGAAAGAGTTCATTGATGACGACACTACACGACAAGCTCACCTAGATCAATTGATGCTACTTGA
This sequence comes from Wollemia nobilis, assembly GCA_028583015.1. NCBI lineage: Eukaryota > Viridiplantae > Streptophyta > Pinopsida > Araucariales > Araucariaceae > Wollemia > Wollemia nobilis. The sequence continues at coordinate 30,638,613 of JAQPPZ010016892.1, read as the reverse complement.
TGAACGTCATGTGAATGCCCTTGAGCATCTCCATGTTTATCAGGAGTACTTAAAATGAGCTTACAATACCAAAGTCCATCTGAGAGACTTTGAGGTTGGTGATCTTGTGCTGAAAGAGAACCAACATAACTCAAATTTATCACCAAAAATGTGAGACAAATTCATGGCTAATTGGTTGGGTCCTTATATGATCTCTGAGAAGATTGGACCTGGCACATATCACTTGACATCGTTGGAAGGATTTGAAGAGCTTGAACCTCTCAACATCCTTCATATTAAAGCGTTTTATGCCTAAAAACCATAAAAAGGCTCCAAAGGCATCTGTAAGCCCTTTGGTCAAGTTCAAAAATCCCCAAAGGCATCTATAAGCCCTTTGGTCAAGTTCAAAAAGGCTCCAAAGGCATCTGTAAGCCCTTTGGTCAATTCAAAAAGGCTCCAAAGGCATATGTAAGCCCTTTGGTCAAGTTCAAAAAGGCTCCAAAGGTATCTGTAACCCCTTTGGTCAAAGCAAAAGGCTCCAATGGTTTTTAAAATCCCTTGGTCAAAAATATGGAAAATCCAAAAAATAAATATATATATAAAGCAATAAAATCCAAAAATATTGCAAAACATCAAAAATCAAAAAAACATTTGCATCATTGCATTTCATTTACATCATGCATTTCATTTTGCATTCCACTCATGTAATTGCATTGCATAGGCATTTCCATCCGTCACATTGCATTAGGTGAGGTTATGTTTACAATTATACAAATGACACCACGTTTGTGTTTCAATCATGCATCTATGCATTATTATTATCATATGTCACCCTTGTGAGTAAATGTGTTTTTCAACACAATCATGTTGCTATGAAGAATATAATATGGGCTTTTCGGTCACTCAACCATACCTAGTGGTCATCTCATGAGTTTAGTGGAAAGCTTACTTTGCTTTTGTGGATGAGGTCTAGTTAGTATAGCCCTTAGCATATCAGAAGCCTATCACTAATCAACAAATTAAACAATCCTAATAAGGACTAGGGGAAGATGAATGCCATGAAGCGGGACCAAGTATCCTGAGGTGAAAATATTTATTCTTGCTTATCCCCTTATGCGAACGGTATGGGAAATGTTGGCAATTGGCAAAAGGATAGGCTTATTCCCTACCTAGAATCCCTTGCTTATGTTAAAATGAGCAATATCCTAGAGTGATATCCTAGATCAATCCTCCATATTGATACCCTAGATCGATATCATAGATCGACATCCTATATTGATATCCCATATTGATATCATAAGATCGATATCCTAGATCGATATCCTAGAAACAGTTCCCCCAAAGCAAAATCCCCAAAGGAAGTTTTTGAAGCAAATTATCAAATGTAAATGCCAGAAAGACAAGTCAAATGAAGACAAAATTGTACAAAGAAAGTCAAATTAGTATCAAATCCCTTGCTCAAAAGAAATAAAAAGAGTACAAAATAAATAGTGATTTTTATCACTACATATGAGCAAGTATCCCAAAAAATTGAAGAAAAGAAGGGAGCGAGCCTGAATCCTTGGAATTGTCAGCACTATTGTACCTTACGCATGATGATATGTCTGATACATTAGCATTTTGCTTGTGTGCAGACCAATGTTTGAATGTGGAAGAGCTAGCTTCAGGTGTCTTGTATCGCCTAGTGGTCTAGTCCAGCTGAAATTTAAACCTAGGATTGGATAGACATATGAGGATCCCCAATCTTAGCAATGGGCTGAAAGAATCTCGCCTGACATCGGGGTATGCTTATGCCTTATCTTAATATACTCATTTGCACACACAGGGATAATGAACAGTTAGGGCCTATCCTAGCAAAAGCCTTATATTTCAGAAGTCTAGTATAGTAAGTATGCAACTTTTGATAAGTCAACTAGGGTGTTTGAGTTTCATGGAAAGCCTCAAAAATTCCCAAAAAGCAACAATCAAATTTTCAAATGCAATCATTAAATATCAAATTTCGTTTATGAGAGTTTGTTTATTAGAACTATTTGTGATATATGTTAGATATCGGATGGATGTCATAAATGATATTTAAATGACCACTGACTATGTTATGCATATATTTTAATTTACAAAAACTTATAAATAGAAACAGTGCATTGCAGCTCACATATGAGTGTCAAATCAATAAAGATTCATAACCAAATATAGCAATTATCATGCATGATTGTTATACATTCTATGGTGTCATCCATTAGATTGTTAACCTCATATCATATTGCATACATTGTGTTTTAAGTGATTAAAACATACATGTCCATTTACAATAAATCAATATCATCAAATATACATGCAATACAAACATGGCATGAATCATGTCATAAGCAACATAAAGTAAATGCATACAAGTGAAGTAGATCAAAATTGCATTTAACATCAAATATTGCATTCGTATACATAACATCATAAAGTAGTCCATCTACACATGTATATCATTGCATCCACATCATATAGCTAGTGCATGTCATCCATACATCACATCATATAGCAATAAATCAAATATATGCATTGCATCCATGTGCATAACATAAACATAAAATACCAAAAATAAAGTACACATATAATGAGATGAACTGTCATATCATATATATATATATATGTGTGTGTGTGTGTGTGTGTCAAGAGTACATAGTATCAGGGTATATAAAAATACCCGTAGGCTACAACTATGTAGGTCCTCGACCTTACACTCAAAATTGGTACAAAAAGCAAAATTTATGCCAAAACAATGAGCTAGCTCTGGCCTGCACCCCCTGATCAACCTATGCTGGAGTCCTCTCTGCCTCCTATAGCCCCATACCTAAGAGCCTACTCTGGAACCTACTATAAAGCCTATTGTGGTACCTACTTTAGATCTTGTGCTCAGCCCAAACCGAAGACGCCTAGTGCATGGGACATAACTCCCTTTGTATGGTGAGTCCTATGGCTAGAGTTGGCAAAAGACTACCCTATCTCCCTGGTCCTGGTCCTGGATTCGCTCCTATGGGTACCTATGGTGCGAGTATCCTCTAGTACCTCCCCATCTATCATCCTAATGTAGCCCTCTAGGTAGGAGACGTGAGCTGCACGTGTTGTATCTCACTCATTACCCTCCTCCATGAGGGAATGAAGCCTCTTGATCTCTGCCATGGGGTCACGACCTACTGGTAGTAAATAATATGGTGCTATCGGAGGCACCATGATAGCTTGTGTAGATGAGGAGCCCTCATCGCTGCCCTTAGTAGATCCCTCTCAATGGTCATGGAAGATAGTTGTGCCTACGCTAGATCATGCTCGCCAGTGATCTTCCTAATCTCTATATTTGCTATAGCTACCCATGCCTAGAGAGCTACCCTCTCCTCCTCATATCCACACCACTATCATTGACCATAAGTGATTTTTGCCTCTGTAATGGTGATGGTAGTATCCTTGTGCAAAATTTGAGTCTACAGTATCCCAACCTGGCTCTGAAGGTTGACAATATGGGCTCTCAACTACCCAATATTACTGTCTGGAGGTGTCTTGCCCTCCTCTAATGCCTCATCCTATGCATCTATTTGATTCTAACATGCACGGTTAGAAAAATGTATTTAATGCTCCAAATTCCCATCATGGAGAGCCTTAAAAGGTCAAAACAATGATGTTAATCAGACCAAAAAATTCGAAAAATTAAAAATTAACAAAAATATCAAATAAATCAAAATCCAAATGCACTTTGTATTCAGTCATTTACCCTATACACTTGGCGGTTGCAACAACTTGTGATCCATGCAATCTAGCAAGATGAGTAAATTAACATAAGGACATTTGGGGCAAATTAATAATTTCTAAATTTCTATGCTTCATTTCAATCCCCAAGAAGGCCTACATAGCTGGACTGCTCCACGAAAATGAGATATTCATCACAATTCTCCTATGACACTTTTAAGAATATCATCGACATTATGATTCACTACAAGCCTAATGGACATTGCTATCATTTTGATTCCCTAAGAAGGCCTTCATGGTTGGACCGCTCCATGGGATAGGAATATGCAATTACTCTAAACGGTGTAATCGTAGTTGATTAGGCCTTTCCAAGTATTCAAATGCTAAATCTTAATTTTTTCAATATCATTCATAGTGTTCAAGCGACCTCGTCACTTCGTTTAATTGTCATTACCCTCATCGAATCATCGCTTAAGGGGGTAGTCATAATATAAAATCATAATCAAAGTCAACAATAGATCTCTTGATCTTGTCAAAATTGTGTTCATCCTTGCGAATCATTGCTAAAGACTATCATAAGCTTACCCTTTTGCTTGGGGAAAAATAGCAAATATGATAGTTTTTAACTCTCTTCCTTTCAGATTGATAGGTGCGAAAGCTTACTTGGCATTGATGCTATCCAAATGTCTGATGATGAGTGAATTTTTTTTTAAAACTTAAGCCTTTCAACTAGTTGAAAGCAGTGATTCAAGGATGCACATCCTTTTGCTGGACTCGAGGTATCTAATTTTGATCATATCAATGATCATCATCCAACCTAAAAAATCATTTTAGGAGGTCTATTTTTGCTCAATGTTGTTCAATCTCATAATGCATCTCAAAAGGGACATTTGTAGACACCTAAAATGAGTCATGTTGAGGCGAATACTCATATGGTACATGTTAGAAGACATATGGAAGACCTTTGGACAGATCTAAGGTATAGCAGTGGTGTTTACCACTCAGTTGGGCACCTTTGCCTAGTCAATCCTAGATGCTATTGACACCCATGGTTATCAATTCTACCCATGCTTGTTAGCCACGGTTAGGACTAAGAGTCAGTTGTCCTTCATCCAAACCAAAGTTAGTTGCAACAAAAAATTGGTTGCAGATTGGAGAGGTTTGAGTGAGGAAGGTTGTGGATCCTTCCATCCAACAAACTTAACCACCCAATATTGATCTCGGCTTCATGAGGAAGCCATCCCTAGCCCTGGGCCAATGCTATAAGATCCCCCTTTTAATTGGAAAAAAGCATGGAGATTTTTTTTTCAATTGAGCATTGAAGCCCTATCAAATTACATAGCCATTTACATGCATTGAGAGGGACAATTTTTCTACCTAATTGAAGATCGAATTGCAATGGAGGTCCTAGGATCCTAGGAGAGCCAAGAAACACCAATCCATGCAATCGATGCACAATATAAACAATTCAATCACCAAATCTATTAGAGGACACAAAGGCGACCCTTGGACATCAATTTGACAAGGTGGATCGAAGAGAAAGCCCTAATTTTGAGGGAAAGTTTATTTAGAGCTCCACTGTGACTATCAGTTGCAATGAATAGTGCCACCCGTGCATCAGACCCGTGGTGAGAAAATAAGGATAGATCCCTTTGTTTTCCCTTTTGTAGATTATTTAGCTAGGTTAGGTTAGTCTTGTTATCGATTCAATTAGCATTTTAGAGACTCTGACCAGTAGATTTAGTCTATTTAGATTAATGTTGTTCATTTTAGTCATTTAGATATTAATGGCTAATCTTCATGTTTCCATGCTTCATTTCATATAATTAGGCCATTAAATAGTTGGATATGTTCTCTATTTACATGCTTCAAGGAATATTTATCAGTTTCTCATAGATCTAACATGTTTTACGTGCTTTATTTATTCCATGTATGTTATAGTATCTTCTTTCACAATTTCCTCAAAAGGCCTCATCAAGAGAGGCTATCTTTGCTTTTAACAAGTTTATGTTTTTTCTTCATCGTAGGGAATAGGAATAAAAGAAGATAAAGCTATCCATTCCCTCCAATCACGAAGAAGAGGGTCATCGAAACCCTAGAGCATCCTGTGTCATCCTGAAAGGTATTTGGAATATCGCACCTACCCTTGAGAGGGATCATAAACTCTCTACTATTGTACTTGTTGTATCAAATGGGTATTCGTAAGAGGGACAAATATGTAATTTTACTCCATTGAAATTAATAAAGGATACCTTGTATTTGTTTTATTTCTTTTTGTCAATTTATGCATTTCTTATTTGTATATCTATCTTCAATTTCAATAGTTAGACCCGGGTGCGAGCCTATTTGGTCGTACAAGTTGCTAAAACTGTGGGTAAAATTTTGTATCCCTTCATCCACTCTTTTTTACAAAGATGAAGATCCATTGAATTGTTCAAATTTTGAAGCATTTTTTGTTGGACATTTTGAGTTCCTAAGCCAAAGTTATCATTGATATCAAGATGCTAGTGATAGTTCTTCTTCAATTCAAGAGTAAAGTTTAAAGGAAGTTTATAATGGGTTAAAATATTTTTATTTTACACCCAAAAGAATGGGTCAAAAAATGGTTTCAGTTATCCTTTGGAAGCAAATATATCTAAAGCAATGGAAGGATATAATATTATAATAATTATTATATTTATCCAAGGTGGTGAAAAACACAAATAAATTATTATAATATTATTTGGTTTACAAAGGACAATTAATTATTTTTTATAAAACCCTAAGGTTGGGTTTTGGAGGGAAAAATATTTCAAAGTGCAAAGTTTAAAGTAAATTAAACCCAAAGGTTGGGTTTAATAAAAGGCATTCTAAGAATTTACCGCCAACATCATGGAAGGAAGCACGTGAGCACCGACATCGTTAATGCAATGGAGCATATAAATATGCCCAACAAACCTAAGTTTTATTTACCCTTGCTCGAATTAAGAATTGGTGGCATGCGAAAAGAGAGCTTGTGCATTTACGAAAATGTGACAATGAAGGGAATAAAGGAGGAAGTTTCATCCTCAAGTTTCATTGGGCAAGCGTGGCCTAGTGGCAGTTGGGAAAGCACAAAGGCGATGGCAGCAAGGTGGTTGAAATTTTGAATCCCTGCGTGCATTGTTTGGTGAGTTTTTTGAGGCACCCAAGGCACACAACATTTTACCCTTGGTGGAAGGTGACGTGAGATTAAGAAGCACATGGTGCTTCTTTAATCTCAAGCGAGTGCTTGGATCGTGCGACAACTTTGGCCGTGGTTAAGGCGATTGTGGTGAGACGAGGTTGAGGGTTCAATTCCCTCCGAAGACAAGGTATTTAATTTTGATTTAAATTTTGTTAGTTGCCTAATGTTGGAGGAATAAGGGTGCATAATTTATTATTATTTTTATACATTAAGGCATGAAGTTTATGGTGAATGTTTGTTGAGGATTATTGTGGAAGGTTTGATATTTGAAGTTTATGGTGAATGTTTGTTGAGGATTATTTTGGAAGGATTGGTGTTTGAGATTTATTTTTTTAGGAGTAATAAGGAGTTTGAGTAAAATTTTAATTAAATTACTTTTAAGATTTTTGAGCATTATTTGAGTATAAGGATTTTTCTTTTAAAAGAATACTATGGTGAATGTTATTTTGAGTTGGAATAATAAGGTGTATTTTGGGTCATTATTTTATATTGTGATTTTATTGAAGTCTTCTAACCCTTATTGATATTGGAAAAGAGAAATTTGTGAGTGTTGCAGATTTGTGAGATCAACTCCTTGTCAAGCAAAAAAGTATGGGCAAATTCTTCTTTGGTGAAGTTGGTTGATTGGCTTACTTGAAAATTAAGTTTAGAGTGAAAAGGATTTGATTAGGGTTTACTTTTTGAAAGTGTTTGATTTGATGCTTCAAGGTTTTCTAAATTGAGAGTTGTGATAAAAACCTTGTTTTATAAGCATTATTTTTTAGATCACTGATTGAGTGAAGTGTTTGAGTTAATGCTTCAAGGTTTTCTAAAATTGAAAGTTGTGTTTAAAACCTTGTTTGATAAGCATGGTTGTTGAAGTGATTTGTTAAGAAAATAAATTGAACTAGGGTTTGAAAAGATCATGAGTATCATTATTATGTGAGATTTTTTGTTGAGCATTGTTGGGAATATTGATTTGGATGATACATGCTTGGACTAGGGTTTGTGAGCAAGAGTTATTTCTTGAGTGATTGGTTGAGTAGATTTGATTGGGCCTAGTCAAGTGGATGTATGAAGTGATTGATCAAGTTCCATAAGACAAACTATTATATATTCTGATTTGAGTTGAGATTGAGCTTTGAGTATAGAACATATTGAGTCTCTAACAATTCTCTTTATGCTTCTATGAGATTGAGTTGAGAAAGTGATTAAGCTTTGAGTATAGAACATATTGAGTATCTAACAATTATCTTTATGCTTCTATGAGATTGAGTTGAGAAAGTGATTAAGCATTGAATAAAGAACATATTGAGTCTCTAATAATTCTCTTTATGTTTCTATGAGATTGGACAAGTTCTGTGTGGACTTGTTAAGCAGATTTGAGGTAAGTCTTTGAGAAGACTTGTGGACAAATTTTGTGTGAACTTTTGTGGAAGCTTACAATACAAATTTGAGTAAGTCATAGAGAGGAATTATTGAGCAGATTTGGACAAGTTCTTTGTGATCTTGTTGAGCATATTTGGATAGGTTCTGTGTGAGTTTGTTGAGCAGATTTGGACAGGTTCTATGTGGACCTATTGAGCAGATTTGGACAAGTTTTGTGTGAGCTTGTTGAGTATATTTAGATAGGTTCTGAGTGGACCTATTGAGTACAGTTGTGTAGGTTTTGTGTGGACCTATTGAGCATATTTGAGCAGTTTCTAAGTGGACCTATTGAGCAGAGTTGAGAAGGTTCTGAGTGGACCTGTTGAGCAGATTTGAGTAGGTTCTGAGTGGACCTGTTGAGTAGATTTGAATAGGTTCTAAGTGGACCTATTGAGCAGATTTATGCTAGGCCGACTGGACTGTGTTTAGTAAATATTTGAGTGGACATGTGCTAGACCAAATGGATTGTGTTTAGTGCAAGAGTTGAGCAAATTTGTGCTAGACCGAATGGACTATGTTTTGTGAAGATTTAAGTGAGCTTATTGAGTAGACTTATGCTATAATTACTGGATTGAGTTTAGTGCAAGAAATTGAGCAGAGCTATGCTAGATTTACTGGACTATGTTTAGTATAGAAGTGAGATAGATCTTTGGAGGTGACAGAGCATAGAGGATAAAGTATTTAGTGGATAGAGATCCATCAACTAGGGTAGTGAGGGTAGGTTTTTTAAGTTAGGACAAGAGTCTTTAGTGGAGAGAGATCCACAACCCAGTGCATTGGAGATAACCATATTCTAGAGGATCACTAGCTAGAGCATAGGAGAATGAGTTCTCATGTGTATAGATATCCACAAATTAGATTTAGGGGATCAACATATTATTTGGATAGAGGTCCATAAAAAATGTAATTGGGAAGGATTCCCAAGAGATTATTTGAGAAATATTTAGAAGAAATATTTTCTTCGTGGAGGTAGCCATCTTTGGGTGAACCATGTTAAATATGTGTCTCTATTGTATCTGGTGTTTTATGCATTGCTTTGATAACTTATATTGATATTTATATCTATACAATGCATAATATTTATTTGAAAAGAAAAGTTAAAAGTGCTCTTATAATGTTCACCCCCCCTCTTTGATGCAGGAGCATTCGATGGTGAAGCTGCAATATTGCATCACCCAAAATGTATTTTTTTTGTTAAGTACTAAAACTGTCACGATATCACGACGCTTTTTGAAGAAGGGCGCCAGCGGGCCAAACTGTCGCGATATCGCGACGCTTTTTGATGAAAAGGGCCAAGGTGCAAAACTGTCGTGAAATCGTGACATTTTTGAGGCAACGCAGCCGTGATGCGAAATGGTCATGAAATCACGACATTTTTGGGTTGGAGAGGTCAAGGTGCCAAACGGTCGCGAAATCGTGATAGTTTCGAAGAAAAGCAGTTCGAGCGCCAATTAGTCGTGAAATCACGACAACTCCGAGGCAAAGTCACTTGAGTGCCAAATGGTCGCGAAATCATGACACATCCAGGAAGCAAGATTTGAAAGCACAGGAACATCTTTGGCAAAAAGTTCTAAGGCACAAGAATCGTCACAAAATCGTGACACCTTCGAAGACAAAGTTCAAGGACGTCGCAAAATCGTGACACCTTCGAAGACAAAGTTCAAGGACGTCGTGAAATCGTGACACCTTCGAGGACAAGGCTCAAATATGTCACGAAATCGTGACATATCCGGAGGCAAGGTTCCAAAACGCAAAGTGGTCAGGAAATCACGACACTTCCGGTGTGAAGACTCAATAGTGCAAGGTGGTCGCAAAATCGTGACACTTTCGAGACAAAGACTCAAGGGCGTGAAATGGTCATGAAATCACGACATGTCGTGGTTTCACGGCCCGAAATGAAGCAGCCAGTACGGAATGCAAAGATGTCACGAAATCGTGACATGTCGCGGTTTCGCAGCCCAAAGGAGGAAAGTGAGTAAGAAAGGCATAGACGTCATGATTTCGTGACGTGTCATAGAATCGCGGTCCCAAGGAGGAGAGAGAAGCCTAACACCAAAAATGTTGCGATATCATGACCAAATAGGAGAGAGAAAGTATTGGAGCAAAAACATCGCGATATCGCGACCAGAGCTCTCACGATGTTGACCAACCGACGATTGCAGAGACCAGTGCAGAGGGACACGTGGCGTGAAGTTACAGGTGGCCCGAGAGTATGGAGCGATTACAGGGACTCTGGAAAGGGGACGCATGGCATCAAATTACAAGCGACTGTGATGCATCCCTTTGAATGATGAATTGGCGAAAGGATTGATAGGCGACCGCAGCGCACTCCGCCACCCCAGACCATGATAATACGGGGCACCTGGTAGCATGTTGCAGGCGGTCACAAGACATTTGTGCGAAGGGTTATAGGGAATCCTGCACTTGATGTAATTATGGAAAGAAGTTGGGGCGGGTGATATAAAATACCGTGCATGCATTGTATTGGGGACTCCTGGCCATTTATTTTGGAATTGCTTGTATTCAAAGAAAGACCTCTGTTTAATGAAACTTGCTAGAATTTTGTCCTGTGCATTGTTGATCTCGACACTCTTGCTGTGTGTTGTTTATATCCCTATATCAAGTGGTATCAGAGCAGGTTGGTTCTGAGAGTGCAAACCGATCATCGAACAGAGAGGCATTTTGCACCAGGACTGTGGTTGTGGGTTGCGAAGAAGAAGCAGGATGCCTTCGCGTAGAGACCGTGGTGGTATAAGGCACAGGCGAGCAAGAAGGGAGGAGGTCGATCTAAGAGCCCTACAGAGGCAAGTTGAGGCCCTACAAGAGGAAATTCAAAGAGGAGTCGAGCCGAGAAGGGAAGAACCCAGTGAAGATGAAGTGTGGGAAGAAGAGGTTCCATCCGATGTGGAAGAGGCCTTGGATCCAGTTGAGGCTATGCTGTATAGGGCCATATCCCAGATCAGGAAGAAGCCAAAATTTGACGTCTCCACTTATTCTGGGAACCTCAACCCTGAGGAGTTGATAGACTGGATCAACGACATGGAGGAGTATTTTGAATACGAAGAGATATCAGATCCAAATCGGATCAGGTTCACGAAAATTAAGCTGAAAGGACATGCTAGCATCTGGTGGAAAGGAGTGCATTTGGAAATTAACAGGAGGGGAAAGGAAAGGATCACCAGGTGGGATAGGATGGTAGAGAAACTAAAGAGGCAGTTCATTCCTGCAGATTATGAGCTGGACTTGTTAAAGAAAATGCAGAGTCTTTGACAAGCTAGTAAGACTGTCAAGGAATATACTAAAGAGTTCTATCAAATCTCAATCAGAACCGGCCATTCGGAGGTGAATAAGGAGAAGGTCGCACGTTACATCAATGGATTGTGAACCAGTATTCAAGAAGAGCTGGGGCTGGTTAGAATGAGCATAGTAGAGGATGCATATCAATTTGCATTAAAAGTGGAGGAGAAACTGAATAGGAGGTTTGATGGTAAGCAGAGAGGGAAGGACAGGGGTGGAAGAGCTGGTGGAAGAGGTAGTGGTGGAAGATACAAATATTTTGGGAAAACTGGTGAAGCTAGCAGTAGCCAGAAATAGAAAGAAGTGAAAGAGGAGGATGACCAACGCCCATGCAATCGAAACAACTACCCAAGAGGAAGAGGTAGGTCTGGGTGAGGGTTTGGTAGAGGTGTCTTTCGAGGAACCTGCTTCAACTGTGGAGAAGAAGGACATAGGGCATACAACTGCCCGTAGCATCAAGAAAGGCCAAATCGAAGACCTGAGGGTCAGGCCCGAGCTACTGTAGTAGACGAAGGTGTAGAGTCTGAGCACTCAGAGGAGGCAGAAAGAGGAGAAGTGATGATCATCAGAAGAGTCCTGTTAAATGAAGAGAAAAGGGGAGACCAAAGGAACAGCCTGTTTCGAACAAGATGCAAGTGCGCAGGCAAGGTATGTAACATCATCATAGATAATGGAAGCACTGACAATTTTGTTTCTGAGGAAATGGTTGCCAAGATACAGCTGGAGAGGAGAAAACACCCGCACCCTTATCGGGGGTGCTGGTCAGTGAACAATGCCTAGTGAAGTTCAACATTGGAACTTATCGAGATGAGATTTTATGTGATATCTTGCCTATGGATGCATGTCACCTGCTGCTTGGGAGACCATGGCAGTTTGACCGAAGTGTTGTCCATGATGGTCGAGCCAACACATATTCTCTGTCAAAGAATGGAGTTCGCCACAAGTTAAAACCCCTGAAGGAGGTGGATGAGAAAGTATGCAGTAGTGCACGAGTCTGTCTAGTTGATGGCAAAATATTCTTGGAAGGCCTAAAGTCGGATCATATGTGCTATGCTATAATCCCCAGGGTTAGGGAAGAAGGATGCAAGGAAATTCCAGTGGAAGTCATGGGACTGTTAGAAGAATTCCCAGATATCATTTCAGATAATGTTCCTGAAGGTTTACCGCCTGTTAGGAAGATCAGTCACCACATAGATTTGGTGCCTGGATCGAGCTTGCCAAACAAGGCTGCACATCGAATGACGCCTGTGGAGACTGAGGAACTAAATCGGCAAGTTCAAGATCTGTTGAAGAAGGGACTGATTAGGGAGAGTCTTAGTCCATGTGCTATACCAACAGTATTAGCACCCAAGAAGGATGGAGAATGGAGGATGTGCACCGACTCTCGGGCAATCAACAAGATCACCATTAAATACAGGTTCCCACTACCAAGGATGGATGATATCATGGACTGCTTGAGTGGAGCTGAGTACTTCACAAAAATTGACTTGAAAAGTGGGTACCATCAGATTCGCATTAGAGAAGGGGATGAGTGGAAGACAACCTTTAAAACCAGAGAGGGGTCGTATGAGTGGTTGGTTATGCCATTTGGATTAACCAATGCACCTAGTACCTTTATGAGGTTAATGAATGAGGTTCTGAAGGAATTTTTGGGCAAATTTGTTATTGTTTACTTGGATGATATATTGATTTTTAGCAGAACCTTAGAGGAGCACCTGATGCACATTAGGAAGGTTTTTGAGAAATTGCGGGAGGAGCAGTTACTGATCAATCTGAAGAAGTGCAACTTTGTGAAGAAGGAGCTAGTATACCTGGGATTTGTTATATCAGCTAATGGTCTCAAAATGGACCCTGAAAAGGTGAAGGCTATCCTCAAATGGCCTGTCCCAAGAAGTGTGACCGAGGTTAGATCATTTCATGGTCTGGCCAGTTTCTATAGAAAATTCATTAGAAACTTCAGCAGTATTTGTGCATCTCTTACAGAGACAATGAAGGGGAACAAGAAGGAATTCTAGTGGACGGTTGGAGCAGATAAAAGCTTTGCTATGCTAAAGAAGAAGGTCACTGAACAACCCATCTTAGCACTTCCAGATTTCAATAAGGTGTTTTAGGTGGACTGCGATGCGAGTGGCAATGCGATAGGAGCCGTATTGAGCCAAGAAGGTAGGCCTGTAGCTTATTTCAACGAGAAGCTCAATGATGTCAGGATAAAGTATTCGGTATATGATCAAGAGTTCTACGCCATAGTTCAAGAACTCCAGAAATGGAGGCATTATTTGTTTCCCAAGGAGTTTGTTCTCTATACCGACCATCAAGCGCTGCAGTATATTAATAGTCAAGGAAAATTGAATCAGAGGCACCTGAAATGGGTAGAGTTCCTGTAGAGCTATACCTTTGTGCTGAAGCATTGGAGTGGAAGATCCAATAGGGTGGCAGATGCACTGAGTAGGAGGAAATGTCTGATGCTAGAACTGAAAGTGGAGGTTGTTGGGTTTGCTGAACTCAAGAACTTATACCCTGCAGACCCCGATTTCGTAGAAGCTTGGAAAGCCTGCACTGCGCCTGTTGCGTTGGATAGGACTAAATGGTTGGATTACCTGATTCAAGATGGAATGTTGTTTAGGGGGAACTAGTTGTGCATTCCGAGGAGCTCAATGAGAGAGAACCTCATTAAAGAAAAGCACAGTGGGGGTTTAGCTGGACACTTCGGTCATGACAAGACCATCTCACTGGTTAGTGAAAACTATTACTGGCCACAATTGCAGCAGGATGTGGCAAAGTTTGTGCAGAGTTGTAGGATTTGCCAGATGGCAAAGGGTATGAGGCAGCCTACTAGTTTGTATCAACCGCTACCTATACCTGAAAGACCATGGGAAGATATTAGTATGGATTTTGTGCTTGGTTTGCCCAGGACGCAGAGGGGGCACGATTCCATATTTGTGGTAGTGGACAGATTTTCAAAAATGGCACACTTTATCCCATGCCAGAAGACTAGCGATGCGGTCCATGTAGCTGGTTTGTTCTTTAAGGAAGTGGTACGCCTTCATGGGCTGCCAAGAAGCATTGTGTCAGACAGGGAGACCAAGTTTGTAGGATATTTTTGGAAGACCTTGTGGAAGAAACTGAAGACAGAGTTAAAGTTTAGTTCTGCATACCACCCCCAAACAGATGGCCAAACAGAGGTGGTTAATAGGATTTTGGGCAACCTACTATGATGTTTGGTAGGGGACAAGCCCAAGGGATGGGATCTAGTTCTACCGCAAGTAGAATTCGCGTATAACAGCTTGGTCAATAGGAGCACAAATAAATCCCCATTCCAGATTATCTATGGGAGCAGTCCAAGAAACCCTTCAAAATTAAGAAGGATAGATCCGAGGGAGAAATGCAGTGCTGAAGCAGAAGACTTTGCTGAACACCTGAAGGGAGTGCATGAGGAGTGACAAAACACATTGCCAAGATGAATGCTTAGTACAAGGCAAGGGCAGATCAAAAATGCAAAGCTAAGGAGTTCCAAGTAGGAGATTCTGTCATGGTCCATCTGAGGAAGGAACGATTTCCTACCAAGACCTACAACAAACTAAAAATGAAGAAATTTGGGCCATGTAAGATCATTGGCAAATGAGATTCGGGTAATGCCTACGAGGTGGAGTTACCAAGCGAACTTAACATCTCCCCCGTGTTTAACATCTCGGATTTGGTCGAGTATCATGAAGGAGAAAGCAGTGAGATACCCAGTCCAGATCTGTGGAGCATTCCAGCAGCCATCCCAGTTGCGGACGAGATAGAAGAAGTTTTGGATATGCGCGAGGGCCGAAGTACTAGGAACAGGAGTTACTCGGAGTACTTGGTCAAATGGAAGGGCCGACCCATTGAAGATGCGACTTGGTTATCAAATGCTGAGGTTGATCACCTGGGTCTACCTCGAAAAGATCTGAAGTGAGGTCACTTCTCAAACTCACCTTGGGTGTCTAATGCAGGAGCATCCGGTGGTGAAGCTGCAATCTTGCATCACCCAAAATGTATTTTTTTTGTTAAGTACTAAAACTGTCGCGATATCGTGACACTTTTTGATGAAAAGGGCCAAGGTGCAAAACTATCGTGAAATCGTGACATTTTTGAGGCAACGCAGCCATGACGTGAAATGGTCACGAAATTGCGACATTTTCGGGTCGAAGAGGTCAAGGCGCCAAATGGTCGTGAAATCATGATGGTTCCGGAGAAAAGTGGTTCGAGCGCCAATTGGTCGCGAAATCGTAACAGCTCCGAGGCAAAGTCACTTGAGTGCCAAATGGTCATGAAAGCGTGACACATCCAGGAAGCAAGATTTGAAAGCACAAGAACATATTTGGCAAAAAGTTCTAAGGCACAAGAATTGTCGCGAAATTGTGACACCTTCAAAGACAAAGTTCAAGGATGTCGTGAAATCGTGACACCTTCGAAGACAAAGTTCAAGGATGTCACAAAATCATGACACCTTCGAGGACAAGGCTCAAAGACGTTGCAAAATCATGACATATCCGGAGGCAAGGTTCCAAAACTCAAAGTGGTCATGAAATCGCGATGCTTCCAGTGCGAAGACTCAACAGCGCAAGGTGGTCATGAAATCGTGACACTTCCGAGCCAAAGACTCAAGGGCGTGAAATGGTCACGAAATCGCGACGTCATGGTTTTGCGGCCCGAAATGAAGCAACCATTACGGAATGTAAAGATGTCGCGAAATCATGACATGTCACGGTTTTGTGGCCCAAAGGAGGAAAGCGAGTAAGAAAGGCATAGACGTGGCGATTTCGTGACGTGTCACGGAATCGCGGTCCCAAGGAGGAGAGAGAAGCCTAATGCCAAAAACATCGTGATATTGCGACCAAAGAGGAGAGAGAAAGTATTGGAGCAAAAACGTCACGATATCATGACTAGAGCTCTCATGACGTTGACCAGCTGACAATTGCGGAGACCAGTGCAGAGGGACACGTGGCGTGAAGTTACAGGTGGCCCGAGAGTATGGAGCGATTACAGGGACTCTGGCAAGGGGACGCGTGGCATCAAATTACAAGCGGCTGTGACGCATCCCTTTGAATGATGAATTGGCAAAAGGATTGACAGGCGGCCGTAGCGCACTCCGCCACCCCAGACCATGATAATACGGGGCACCTGGCAGCATGTTGCAGGCGATCACAGGACATTCATGCGAAGGGTTACAAGGAATCCCGCACTTGATGTAATGATGGAAAGAATTTGGGGCGGGTGATATAAAAGACCGCGCATGCATTGTATTGGGGACTCCTGGTCATTTATTTTAGAATTGCTTGTATTCGAAGAAAGACCTCTGTTTAATGAAACTTGCTGGAATTTTGGCCTGTGCATTTTTGATCTCGACACTCTTGCTGTGTGTTGTTTATATCCCTATATCACTCTTAGTAGAAGCTTGTATTCTTCAATTGGTATTAGAGTGGGTTCCTTCAAAAGAGTTTGAAAGCTTTAAGAAAAAGTGGTCAAGAACACAATGGATCAAAAGGATCAAAGGGACGGGTTCATTAATAATATAGTACCAGTATTTTATGGAAGTGACTTCTTGTATTGGTGTATGTTGATGAGATTTCACCTGATGGCACTTGGTAATGAAGTTTGATATGTAGCGAAACTTGGATATGATTCAGTAACCCATACTCCTATAGATAAGGAAGGTAAGCTTCTAATGCATGCAAATTCAAGAGCTATGAATGCAATTATAAAAGGATTGTATAGATCATAATCTATGAAGGTTATGGATTGTAAAACATAAAAAGAAATGTGGAAACTACTGCATAACATGTATGAAGGATATAAAGGTGTCATGAAATCTAAGATCAAAAATCTCAAAGGAGAATTTGAAAACTTAAGAATATGGGATGATGAAAATATTCATGACTATCTCAATAATATTGATGAACTTGTACATGAAATGAGAGGTCTTGGAATGAAGGTTGATGAATCTGATGCTTGTGATAAGATCTTGAGAACTCTTCCAAAAAGGTATAGTGAAAAGGTTTCTACTATAGAAACATCAATTGATAGTGATTGTCTAACAATAAATTCTTTGCTTGGCATGCTTACAACTTTTGAGATAAGAATAAAAGATCCTATCCCTCCGAAATAGGTTGCATTCAAAGTGAACAATAATATAAAGGGTAAGAATTCAGAATCAAGTAGTGAGTCATCTAGTGATGAAGAAGAAAATTAGGGTAGAAGAGATAAATATTACAGAAGACCCATGTATCTAAGATCTGTTAAGTGTTTCAATTGTGGAAAGTATGGATATTTTTCAAAATATTGTAAAGAGCCAAAGAACAACAATGGTGAAGAAAAATAGGATCACAGGTACACGGAATCAGAAAGATACAGGAACAAAAAGAAAAGCAAGGATGTACAAAGTAGACAAGGAAAGAAGTTCTTCCAAAGACAAAAGAGGAGTTATTATGTGGATAATGCAAATAGTACTCAAATGATAGTGTTGCTAGATTTTCAAAAAATGATAGAGATGAAGTCCTATTTATGATTGAAGAGAAAGAACCAGTTAAGAAAAGGAATCTAGTTATTCTCAAGTATTTTAGATGTGGTAGATTTGGACATCTTGAAGATGATTGCACAAGGTATGGTTATACTTTTAGTGATGATGACTATGAAGATGCACTTGAAATACCAGATGAAAATCTTCTAATGGCATTAGAAGAAGTGAGTGATCCTATAGAAGATAAGCCAAAATAAAGTAATAATATGGAAAAAGGTAAAAAATAGAGGATTATTCAGCAGAGAATGATTATGATCTCAAGGGAGAACTTATCTATGCCCTTGACATGGTAAAGAAGGTAAGAAAGCAACACTCTAAACTTAAAATATAGTTTCAAGAATGTGATGAAGAAATATTATTGCTCATAGAGGATTTAGAAAAATCAAATGCTAAGGCAAAGAAGTTCAAATATAGGTTAGAAGAAAATATATTGGAAAGTGAGAAGTTAGCACAAGAAGTGGCACTACTAAAGGAAGATTTAGAAGACTCCAAGAATAAGCTATACAAATATGTGAACAGTGCAAATAATGTGGATAAAATAATCAAGATACATAGAGGAGCAACAAACAAAACATGTCTTGGTTCCAAATAGGTTGAAAAGAAAAGGGAAGAAGAGTCTACTTCAAGTCTTGAAGAAGAAAAAAATTCAAATGAAGATACATCAGAATAAGACAGTGTAAGAGGGAGTGAGACATCAGAGGATGAATTGGACAATAAAGAGTTCAACAAAGATAGGAACAATGCACAAAAAATACATATATAGAAAAACAATCAAAATAGGAGACCAATGAGGTCAAGACAAGGAAGCTTCAATGGAATATGTTTTTCATGTCACAGGTTTGGGCACATGGCTTCATAGTGATACACATGAAAGATAGGAATATGGGAAAGGACAACTTTTCCATGGGTATTGCTACTCATGTAATAATTTTGGTCACAAGGCAATGAATTGCAGGGTTCATGATAGAAGAGGATATAGCTTCAATAGAAGAGATCCTAAGAAATTTGCACCTCCAAGCAATAATAACATTAAGTGTTATAAGTGTAATAATTATGGTCACACAACAAAATGGTGTAGAGCAAATATTCCAAAAATAGGTATGAACAGGAACATGAATATGAACATGAATAGGAACATGGATAAGAACAGGAGTAGGAACATGAATGATGATAGGAACAGGAACAAGAATAGGAACATGGATGAGAACATAAATATAAATAGGAACAAGAATGATGACAGGAACATGAATGATGACACAGATAGAAACAATTAAAAGAATCAAAAAAATCAAAAAATAAAAGAAGAGGATAAAGGCAAAGAACAATGACTTTTGGGAATAGAAATACTCCCACCCCAAAATTAACCACCTTAAATGATATGGGGGAGGGTCTAAGCTAAGAGGCTCATTCTTAGCCCTGAGCCCCAAAGGTGACCCTTTGCCATTGATGTCAAAGGGTGAGAGATTTGTGTATTGGATAAATATTTGATATGGTGAGAGATTTGATACCTAAGAGAGCATTGAGCCAGGGGGAGCAATGTCCCAGGGGGGAGAAGAAGAAAAAATAAAGGCCAGGTTTCAGTAAAAATAATGTGGGTTGCCATCAATGACAAAGGGGAATATTGTTGGACATTTTGAGTCCCTAAGACAAATTTGTCATTGATGTCAAGATGCCAGTGATAGTTCTTCTTCAGTTCGAGTGCAAAGTTTAAAGGAAGTTTATAATGGGTTAAAATATTTTTATTTTACATCCAAAAGAATGGTTCAGAAAATAGTTTTAGTTCTCCTTTGGAAGAAAATATATCCGAAGCAATGGAAGGACATAATATTATAATATTTATCCAAGGTGGTGAAAAACCCAAATAAATTATTATAATTTTAATTATAATATTATTTGGTTTACAAAGGACAATTAATTATTTTTTATAAAACCCTAAGATTGGGTTTGGAAGGAAAAATATTTCAAAGTGCAAAGTTTAAAGTAAATTAAACCCAAAGGTTGGGTTTAATAAAATGCATTCGAAGCCTTTACCACCGATGTCATGGAAGGAAGGACATGAGAACCGACATCGTTAATGCAATGAAGGAGCATATAAATATGCCCAACAAACCTAAGTTTTATTTACCCTTGCTCAAATTAAGAATCGGTGGCATGCGAAAAGAGAGCTTATGCATTTATGAAAACATGGTAGCGAAGGGAATAAAGGAGGAAGTTTTCATCCTCAAGTTTCATTGGGCAAGTGTGGTTGGGTGACAGTTGAGAAAGTGCAAAGGCACTGGCAGTAAGGTGGTTGGCATTTTGAATCCCCGCATGCATTTTTTGGTGAGTTGTTTGAGGTGCCCAAGGCACACGACCTTTTGCCCTTGGTGGAAGGTGCTATGAGATTAAGAAGCACGTGGTTCTTCTTTAATCTCAAACGAGTGCTTGGCTCGTGCGGTGACTTTTGCCATGGTTAAGGCACTTGTGGTGATATGAGGTTGAGGGTTCGATTCCCTTCAAAAACAAGGTATTAAATTTTGATTTAAATTTTGTTAGTTGCCTAATGTTGGAGGAATAAGGGTGCATAATTGATTATTATTTTTATACATTAAGGCATGAAATTTATGGTGAATGTTTGTTGACGATGATTGTGGAAGGTTTGATATTTGAATTTTATGGTGAATGATTGTTGAGGATTATTTTGGAAGGATTGGTGTTTGAGATTTATTGTTTTAGGAGTAATAAGGAGTCCGAGTAAAATCTTAATTAAATTACTTTTAATATTTTTGAGCATTATTTGAGTATAAGGATTTTTCTATTAAAATAAGACTATGGTGAATGTCATTTTGAGTTGGAGTAATAAGGTGTATTTTGGGTCATTATTTTGTATTGTGATTTGATTGAAGTATTCTAATCCTTATTGAGATTGGAAAAGAAAAATTTGTGAGTGTGGAAGATTTATGAGATCAAATCCTTGTCAAGTAAAAAGGTATGGGAAAATTCTTCTTTGGTTAAGTTGGTTGATTGGCTTACTTGAAAATTAAGTTTGGAGTGAAAAGGATTTTATTAGGGTTTCCTTTTCAAAAGTGTTTGAGTGATGCTTCAAGGTTTTTTTGAATTGAGAGTTGTGATTAAAATCTTGTTTTATAAGCATTGTTGTTGAGATCATTGGTTGAGTGAAGTGTTTGAGTTAATGCTTCAAGGTTTTCTAAAATTGAGAGTTGTGTTTAAAACCTTGTTTGATAAGCATGGTTTTTGAAGTGAGTTGTTATGCAAATAAATTGAACTAGGGTTTGAAAATATCATGAGTATCATTGTTATGTGAGATTTGTTGTTGAGCATTGTTGGAAACATTTTGAGTTGGATGATACATGCTTGGACTAGGGTTTGTGAGCAAGAGTTATTTCTTGAGTGATTGGTTGAGTAGATTTGATTGGGCCTAGTCAAGTGGATGTATGAAGTGATTGATCAAGTTACATAAAACAAACTATTCTATATTCTAATTTGAGTTGAGATTGAGCTTTGAGTATAGAACATATTGAGTCTCTAACAATTCTCTTTATGCTTCTATGATATTGAGTTGAGAAAGTGATTGAGCTTTGAGTATAGAATATATTGAGTCTCTAACAATTCTCTTTATGCTTCTATGAGATTGAGTTGAGAAAGTGATTGAGCATTGAGTAAAGAACATATTGAGTCTCTAACAATTCTCTTTATGTTTCTATGAGATTGGACAAGTTTTGTGTGGACTTGTTAAGCAGATTTGAGGTAAGTCTTTGAGAAGACTTATGGACTGATTTTGTGTGAGATTTTGTGGAATATTACAATAAAAATTTGAGAAAGTCCTAGAGAGGACTTATTGAGCATATTTGGACAAGTTCTATGTGAGCTTGTTCAACATATTTGGACAGGTTCTATATGAGCTTGTTGAGCAGATTTGGACAGGTTCTGTGTTGACCTATTGAGTAGATTTGGATAAATTATGTGAGAGCTTGTTGAGAATATTTGGATAGGTTTTGAGTGGACATGTTGAGCAGATTTGTGTAGGTTCTGTGTAAAACTATTGAGCATATTTGAGCAGGTTTTGAGTGGACCTATTGAGCAAAGTTGAGCAGGTTCTGAGTGGACTTGTTGAGATGATTTGAGCAGGTTCTAAGTGGACATGTTGAGTAGATTTGAATAGGTTCTGAGTGGACCTATTGAGTAGATTTGTGCTAGACCGACTGGACTATGTTTAGTAAATATTTGAGTGGACTTGTGCTAGACTGAATGGATTGTGTTTAGTGTAAGAGTTGAGAAAATTTTTTCTAGATTGAATGGACTATGTTTAGTGCATATTTGAGTGAGATTATTGAGCAGACTTATGCTAGATTGACTGGACTGAGTTTAGTGCAAGAGATTGAATAGAGCTATGCTAGACTGACTGGACTATGTTTAGTATAGAATTGAGATAGAGCTTTGGAGGTGATAGAGCAAAGAGGACAAAGTCTCTAGTGGATAAATATCCATCAAACAGGGTAGTGAGGATAGGTCTTCTAAGTGGGGACACGAGTCTTTAGTGGAGAGATATCCACAATCTAGTGTAGTTGAAGTAGTCATATTCTAGAGTATCACCAACTAGAGCAGAGGATAAGGAGTTATCATGTGGATAGAGATCCACAAACTAGATTTAGGGGATCAACATCTCCTTTGGACAGAGGTCCATAAACATTGTAATTGGGAAGGATTCCCAAGATATTATTTGAGAAATATTTAGAAGAAATATTTTCTCCATGGAGGTAACCATCTTTGGGTGAACCACATTAAATATGTGTCTTAATTGTGTATGGTGTTTTGTTCATTGCTTTGATTACTGTTATTTATATTGCTATCTATACATTACATAATATTGATTTGAAAAGAAAATTAAAAAGTTCTCTTATACTATTCACCTCCCCTTCTCAGTATAATCTTGTGTTTTTCATTTTTTTTTAGGTAGAGGATGAAGGCAGGTAACATCGGTATGCATAGGAAAATAGCATATGGGAAAAATATTTGGGAGTAGCCAAGTAAGCATAATTTCTAAAGGTCTACCACTTAAGTTGAATATTTTTTCTAAAATATGGGTGAAGAACTAGATGGGCTGAGAATCAGTTGAGAAAATACTTGGGACCTGCCTCAGGGTAGAGTTATTGTAAATTATCACCTAGAAATTGGGAAAAACTTTGGACAGTCAAGAGGGTGAAACTATTGTAAAACCTTACCTATCAATAGGGTAAAATTTTTGGGCATCAATAGGGTGGACATGTACTAAAATCCCACCCCACCATAAATAACATACTAGGATGGAATATAGTAAAATGATATACCTTAGGGACCCACCCTACATTAGAAGTGATCGACTACCAAGACATTGAGTTCATGGAAAAGTGAGTCTTCTAGCAGGAAGATGAATTTTTTCAAACATGGATACCAAATAAATTTTAGTCCATTTCCTATCTGAAGGGGTATATTAGGTGAGAAAGTTATAGCATAATAAAATTTAGATCTGTGTAAAGTAAAATACTTTTCCTTGACAGTCGTCTCCAGTCACATCTTCAAGGATGTGGAGTACTAATAGAAGGCTTGTCCATATCAGTCTTATCTTCCTTCCTAACACCATTAATGCATGTAATTTGAATTCATTGTAAATATTTCTATAAATACTAGAATGTTAGCCATTCCAAAGGATGACTCTTTAGCTATTACAATTCACATGTAAAGTTTTCACTATTGTATAAATACAAGTGTGTTACTGTTTGGTCTCCAATTTGGTCTTTACATATTTGTGTTGAGTTTATAATGCATATTTATTCTATGTCTATATAAGTAATCTCATTTAATTAAGCTATCTAGATTTTGTGGGCTTTACTTGGTGGTTCTAGAATTTGCATTCATATTTGGTTGGGATTTATTTATGCTTTGGCTAGTCAGGTGGATGCACTCTAATTCTACATCCTCGATTTCATTCATCTCACTTGTTGGTTCTAGAATTTTCTTGTGATACATTATGTTGAGCAATAAGTAGGGATCAAGTTGGTTGATTTATTAGGTATTTTTATTGTATTTACAACCATGATTTTGGCTTCTCATCCATGTGTCTTGATGCAGCTATAACCCATCCTTGTGGGTTTTGGCTATGACATTTTATTTTACTTCCCTTTTTCATTTTACCCTTTTATTTTTAGGTGTAGGTAGCTAGGACTTGAGGAAGTAACCTTATTTGAAGATCAACTACCCTACCTCCCTAGGATCGATGGTCATTCAATGTTGGTGTAGGTCCATAGATGAATTGGTCTCTGACCAAACCTCGCCTTCCCATTAGGTGTCGAATATTCACCCAACATAAGGTAGAACCAAAGCATAGATCCTAAATATAAAGCAAGAGAAACTAAGACCTGTAGAAAATCTACTGATTCCAACCCGTGTTTCCTCTAGGATCAGATCTAGGAACCTTTCAATTTTTTATTTCATTTGCTATAAAAACACTTGCATATTTATATATTTTTGCATGATTTCTAAAACTCTAATTTTTCATGCATGGGGACATGCATTCCCTTCAGTTTTTGGAGAAATTATGAGCATTAAAATGTCATTGTTATATGTAGTATTATTCTAATTTTTGGATTTATTATTATAACCATGCTTTTCCAATCAATTTGCATAGTTTATATGATTTTTGATGAATTTGATTCACGAGGTATTATGTGATAAATTGTTGATAATATTATGAATATCATTTAAGAATATAGTGCTTTTATAGGAATGAGTTGCAAGTACTTGTAGGAGAATGCTACAACTAAAATATAGTTGAAATAGCTCATGATCAAACATAGAAGAATAGATCACAAATTCATCTAAGATACCACCTACATAAAGACATTACAAAAAGATATTACAGAAAGGGGTTACGAAAAATGATTGACCATGTGAACCTATTTGGCATGATGAAGATTGCCATGTATGCTGATAGCTCATCCAACATAACACGTAATGCACAACCAACCTGGTCATTGTTACATTGACATTATTATTTGGGATATAATCTGATAATTGTTATGTAATTTATTATTAATATGTAATTTGTTAATTGTTTGAGATTTATGTAATCCACATGAAATCTAACTTTGTCCTCCTTGAGAAAAGGATAAAAGAGTCATTTTAATTTGATTAGTATTTTTGTTAGTAAGTTATAGGTTTTAGTTACATGTATCTATTGTTATTATATCTGGACAAATTCATTTATAATAAGTCCAAAAGTAGTTTTAGGTTATCTTAATATTAGATTATATTGTTATGTAATTTTAGAATTTAGTTTGAGTCCGTTCAATATGTAATGAAAAGGAGTTGAATATTTCTATTGAAAGAGTGATGTAAAAGATATATATTACAAGGTAAGGACCTTGGAAAGGATTTGAATTATCTACCATATAAATAGTTTGTTGTTCATATAATCTATCATTTATATTGTATGAATGAAGATTAAAGTCAAGCAATAAAATAGCAACATTTTCTTCATTGAATTTGGTAACTATATCTTGTGATTTATTCATGTTCTACGCGTTACTGTAACTTCCATTTTATTTTCCTACACACATGAATTACATATCATTAAGTTATTTTAAATGAATATTATTTGCTAAAGTAAATTAGAGTAGAAAGGATAAGATAATAACATTGAACTCTAAGAGGTAATGTTAGATTTTGAGAATATATGCAATGGGAGAGATCTAACATAGATATTGATAAGAGTAAAACAAGTGAGTCTACAATATGACTGAAATATACTATAAATAGAAGGTGACAAAAATATAATTTAGTATGGAGGATATTATCACCCCACTAATATAAGCTAAAGATCTACATTGTGCTCCATACAGGATCTCTACTACAATATACTCTACTACTACAATGCTCTTGATATCTATATGTTGTTGCTCTATCACTATGAGGCCCTTTATATAGAAAAATAGATTACTTGGCCAATACTCTACCTAGATGTACAAGTGAATACCTTACACATTACAACATGCACATTGACACTTGTGTATTTATTACAGTGCTTGAAGTAAGTAGCTAACTTCCCCCTAAATTAATCTCTACTCTAACTATGCACTAAAGGTGGTACATTTACATGATCCAAATGATGTAATATAATCAAACTGTAACACCCCCCATGTGTTACCTTATTTGGGTATTAAATATTTCAATATTAAATATGGATCTTCTTATTCTTATGGATGCTATTTGGTTTGCTTAGGTTCTTTCATAAATGGACTTTTTTATTGTAATTCTCCTTGAATTGGTTCTTCTTCTTCTTTTTTTATTTTGAGTCAAAAATCGAACTTGTATTCTTCTTATTTGCTTACTGTAATGAGATTAAGCAAGTAGTCAGTGTCTTCATATGATGCAAAGAGAGTTGTAGCTGAGGGTTCTTCAGTATTTTGGAGATGCTCGTCTGGTTTAGTATTTGTGATTTCTTTGGTATTCATGTTCTCTCCATTATGATTTATTTTAGCATGTATTTTATTCCTTTTTCTCCTTCTCCTATGATTCTGCATTGATGCTAGTGGAATTTTTGCTTCAGGAGGAGTTATTCTATTATCAAAATAAATTTAATTTGTATTTCTAGCTTGCTTCATGTGTTGAGTGAGTACAAATACTATTAATGATAGATAAATCATCAAACATTCCTCTAATGTAAATATAACTATCTTTTGTGAATTCCACCATGCCTTGAAAATATTTTCATGAAGATAACCAATTAATGCTTCAAATTTACCCTCTTTTGCCTCCTTAATAAATAAGGAAAATCTCTTTTTTTCACTGTATGATAGATTCTCATATCCTTCAAGGGTATCTATCAAGTTTTGAAAATATAATTCCATTTCATGAAATAATTATTTGTTGATAAAGGTATTTCTTATTATTTCATCCATATTTCTTGATAGATTTAGGATAGTGTTGCTTGTTCATCCTTAGGACAGTAGAATTAGATTTTATATAGCTTAGGTTTTGTAGGCTTCCTTATGTCTCCCTAGTCAATTCAATTGGAAGAAACCCTATACCTTATGATTCCCAAATGGACTAAGTGCTTGATAGTTTTTTATGAATGCTATTATTATCATGTTTTATAGAATGTATAATGACTCCCTAGTGCTTTTGGATATGCTATAAGATAGATAAAGTGATTTTTGAGAATAGTAATTCAATTTTGAGTTGATTTTGTAATGTTTTTTAAGTAGCAAAAAGCAAATTTTATCACAATTTGTTTTTTGGTAGGTTATATTAAAAGTGGATTTTTTTCAAGGATCCCAAAACCCGATTACAAAGGATCATATTACAACACATTACATCAGATTAGAAAAAATTAACGAACACACTAGAGAAATAGAAATAGGAAAAGGAAGGTGCCATCCTATTCACTAGAGGAAGGCGCTTTCCTTTGCGCCAAAGTAAGATGTCTTCCTATGCACCAAAGGAAAAACAGGCAGGAAGGGAAAGCCCACCGAAGAACCAAATTTGAATCAAAAGGTGCCAAAAAATATTTTGAAGCAAACAAAGGGTGGGAGAAAGTTCTAAACCACCTCAACCACTAAAAATAATTTTGAAACTTTCCCATAGGCGAGAAAAGGAAACAAAACCATAATTTTAAAATTTGAAACAACCCAAGGGTGGGAAAACCATAAACCACCTTTGGGAAATAGGACCTGAGAAAAAACTACTTCCCACATAGGGGAATACCAGAATGAATTTGAAAAACCACCCTGAACAAATGGGTGGAATAGTGGAACAGAAAATTGTGAATCCCACCAAAACAGGGATGGGAATCACACAGGGATGGTGCAAGATTATGAAAATAGGAAAAACCACTCCTTGAAAGCCTGAAAAATGAAGCAACATAAAGAGGAATTTTGTAGGCTACGAAATCCTCATGCAATGGAACAACAACCTGAAGGATGGTGCAACAGTGGATCAGGAACAAGAGGAGCTTCCCAGGCTACGAAGTCCTCAAGCAAAAAAAAGGAAGTCTTCAAGAAACAACCCATCACAGGAAATAGCAGTAGTGGAATAGCACATCTGAAGGAAAAGGTAAGAAAGTGCTATAGGAATCCAAAAAGAAGGAGTCATAAAGAGGCATGGCTATAGAAATTAGAGCCCAAAATGAAAGGAAGCAGCCAGGCATCCCAGACAACCTTCAGCACCATAGCTTCAAGGATGCAAAAAAGGAAAACATGTAAGGATTCAGCAGTAAGAAAAGCAGAGGCCAACCCAAAAAGCCATGAAAGGAACTAAAAACCTACAGGATCCAACACCATGAACCCAAAGAGTAGAGTCATAGTAGAAAGCACACGGTCTCCTCCAAAATCGAAAGGATGTTGTGCAAAACTGCTCATGAAGCCAAAATTCCTCAGACCCACCAGCAAATAGCTTCAAGGACATAGAAGAGCAAGTCTTAAAAGGATTCAAAAATAAGAAGAACAGAGGCCCTACTGAAAGCCACAAAAGGAGCTAAAATCCTGCAAGAACCACTACTTCAAACCCAAATATCAGAGTCATAGAAGAAATCACATGGTATCCTCCAAAACCAAAAGGATGTTGTGCAAAACTTCTCATGAAGCCAAAATTTATTAGGCCCAACAATTCACAATTGAATATCCCCAAAGGAAAATTGAAAGGAAGACTTCCAAAAATAACCCGAGAAAAAAATAAAATTCAAGGAGAAACCTTAAAAGATCCAAAAAACCTAGGAAAAATCCCAGGGAAAATCCTAAACCCAACCCAGAACCCAGACATCGAAGGAAAATGTAGGATAGTGGAGCAAAAGTGGAACATAGGTTTTCCCACCATAGGGCAAGGAAAGGGGTAGAACAATGGAATAGTGATCTTCCCCCCAAAGGATATCATCTGCAACACCTTCCAGCCTAAGAGGATGGTAAAAGGACATGCCAAGGAAGTTGGGAAAGGATCAGGGACCTGGGACAAGGCTGAGGAAGGGATGCAAGAAAGTGGAATAGGAATTCCAAAGGAAGTCTCCTACAGAGCCCCTAAATCCTTTATCACAAATTATTACTCCTATTTAAATTAAGTACTTTTAATGTGATGAGGTTCTATTGGTTGGATTTCTTTTGTCCCTAGAATAGGTTTGAGACAAGTATGCCAATTTATTTCCAACTCTTACTTTTCCTTAGTAGACCTCCTTTATAGATTTTGATATTTAATATTTGATGTTTCTAAATTCCTATTACCTACTTTGATGTAGTATTCCTTATAACTCCCTAATATGTGATATTAGAAATCCATATAATATTTGCAATAAAATGATTTTTAATTTCTGAGTTGAAATCTTTATTTATTCTTCTTTATTATTTGCAAATATAAATATTTTAGAATATGATTTCTTCATATTTTACTAATTCTAAGTGAATGTATTGCAATAGTAAATATAATGTGTCCTTATAACTCCAATATAACCTTAGTCTATAGCAAGCAATAAATATTTTATGATTTACCTTAGTCTTCCTTTGCCTTGACGTTGTGAGGTGGCAGATTTGGATTCTTTGGAATGGCATTCAATGCCCTCTAATACTGGAGCTGAAATCTCCCTTACATAGTGCTTATTTTCTTTGTAATTGGCATTGGTATTCTCAGTCTAATCTTCTATGATTTGCATGCTATTATGATATATTACTTGGATGAATTGGATGTTGGATTGATTCTTGAATGAGGTGATGTCTTGGCTGATCTTATGATAACTTCTTTAATTTTTATGTTCTCCTTTGACTAGCGCATAGGCTTAAATTAGCTTCTTCCTCTTCACACAATTCAATCTTGGTCTTCTCTTTGACCTCCGATGATTTTCTCCTTCGGTATGGATACCTTAAATAGGAATACTTCCTTGTGTCTTTCGAATAAGTGTCACATGAGCGTTACTTAGTAGGCATTGATATTCCAACATATGCAATTATGAGGTTGGTGGTAACATACCAAATACTTGTAACTCCTCTTGGGTGAGTGTTGTATTATTTACAAACATTGGGTTCTTAGAGCTATTATGCCAAGTGGCACTCATGGTTGTGCATGTAGACCTTTCTTCTAATGCTCCAACAATGGGCATTGATGCCCTATATTTGCCTATATCTTTGAAATATGTGTTGGCTTGTTATGTTTCTTGAAATGCAAGCATTCCCTCTTCTATTCATACATTGTCTTGATAAGGATAATGTATGGCACCAGCTATATTTCTCCTCACTTATATGGCACTCTTCAATGGTGGTCCTATGGTATCTTCTTGTGCTCTTCAATGGCAGTCATCTTCTCCAAGTAGAAACCTTCGGTATTGTACTTTTTTCTTTGTATTTTCCATACCTGTAGTATTTTGTTCATAGGTCTTTATAATACTATATTGCTAGCCTTTTTCTTATATTTGATAATGCTTCTTCTATGCTATTTGTATGTCTTTTATAAAAACTAATTGCTAGCATTTTTCTTGGCTTTTATGGTGCTTCTTCTTATGTATATAATATCCCTCTGTATGCTACCATTTTCTCTACATAGACTTGGATGGTAATGGCTTCTTATTATTAATCCAATGTTGCAAGTGATACGCTCTCTTATAGGGCTGGATTAGACATGGATAAAAGGTATTTTTGAACACCTTTATTTTTGTGTGAGCTCTTTCATGGCCCCTTCTTCTTGCTCAAACTTTGCCCTTCAATATCCAAAATATTATGTCTACGATACTCCCTATAAATATGATAGATTTTTTCCTCTCAAAAGAACAAAATATGTGCTTTGTAATAGTTATATTTGCACTAATATGAAGGACTTTTTTTTATGAAATCCTTCTTGCCTCTTTTAATCTTCTTTCTTGGATCTTTTAATGATAATTAATCCAAGCTAATGAGATATTTTTTTGAAGTAAGGATTTATGTTGTCTACAGTTGAATAAAATCTTATATTCTCCTTAAATATTGAGACTCACCAAGTCTCTATTTGAAACTTCTTTCAAGGATATTAATGGTGACTTCCTTTGGCCACACAGTGTTGTAGATTCTTATGCTAGGTTTGTGCTTTTAGTAACACAAAATAATTCCTTTAGAGTAACTAGTTAAATATCAACTAGTACAATGCTATAATGGATTAGTAATGCACTTTTTAATGATTATAAACTCTCAAAATAAATTCTAATGCACTTAATAATCTTCTACAAATTTTTACTACACTGAATATTGTAGGATGTAGTATTCTTTCTTTCTAGATAGATAATAGGTAGATGATAATTATCTTTCTTTCAAAAATATCCAACTCCTATTAATGTGCAAAGATATCTTAAAATGAATTCCTATTTTTACACTTTTTGTAAGACTAAAATATAAGCCCTTCTTCTTGCAACTTTAATCCAAATATGGTGCTTAATGGAATTTGATAATGAAACCTAATTTAAGTTCGACTGATTACACCCTAGTTGCTTACCTTTAATGGAATCTATAGTAGATGTAGATCTTAGTGTTTTGTTTCACAAATTTGTTGCCCTATAGTGGATCAATTCACAACTTCTTATTTATTGTCTAGAACAACTTACTTCTTCACCAAACCAAGGTCTTGAATTTTCTATCTTGAGCCTTAGGTTTTGTGGCTTGATCCTTCTAGTGATCTTCTACCTTCTGCTATAGATTCAAATAACTCCTTTGTCTAAACTTATGCCTTCTTGCTATGAGAGGCAGTCTCCAAATATCCTATATTTGGTAGGATTCTTCTATTTGAATCTTATTTCAAGATTTTTTTTCAATTCTAACTTCAAATATGATCTTCTTTTTCTAAATATTCTAAATATCTTGAGGTCTTCATTGGATTCTTCTTCTGGATTTGGCACTCCTTGACAATTTTTTATTCTCTTGTGCTTCTTTTCATATGGCAATAATTATCCCAAGTCCTTCACTATTAGGAGCTTTTCTCCTTGGTAGTGTATTTCTCTAATGAGTTCTCCTAGGAACTCCTTTGATGATGCTTCTATGATCTCTACAATAAGGCTCACCAAGCATTCTTCTTTTCTTGCTTGAGACCTCTCCTAGGTCTTCTATCTTATAGCTTCTTTGGTCTTCCAATAAAGACCTTTTATTCAAACTTCTACTTCTAGAAGTGTTGATGATGATATCTTCTTCTTGGATATCTATTTTTGTTGCTTATGGTATCTATAATAGGACTTTGTTGGTCCTTTCTCTTTATTTTGCAATTTATAGTATTTTATGGAGATCACCAATCTCCTCTTTCTTGGACTCTTCTCTGGAGTCTTCTTCTAAATTAGGAACTTTATCTTCTAAATCAGGAAATTTCTTCTAGAATTTTCTTCAAAAAATCTTCTTTTAAGTTTTCTTCTAAATCAGGAATTCTTTTTTGAAGTTTTTTTAGGAACTCTCCTTTGGAGTTTTCTTCTGAATCAAGAAATTTTATTCTAAATTAGGAATTCTTCTCTAAAATTTTCTTCAAAATTAAGGCTTCTATGGCCTATTATGGATCTAGGTTTCTTTGGAATTTTCTTCTTCAAGGCTTCTCTGGCCTATTCTTCTTCTAGGATTCTCTAGCCTATTCTTCTTCAAGGATTCTCTGACTTATTATTATTCAAGGTTTATCTGGAATATTATTCTTCTGCAATTTTTTTGGTATTTATATTGAATGGAGATCACCAATCTTCTATATACTTATTAACTCGACTTCTAGAGTCTCTTCTTCTTTGAGTTTGCTATGAGGCTACTATGGCATTTTTCTTCACTTTTGTACTTCATAGGATTGCAACTCTTATAATGGGACCTTTATTGAGGTATTTGAATTATTCAATATTATTCTTCTTTCTATAGGTGTTGGAATGATCCTAAGAAGATATTCTTCCTAACTCTTTTGTAGGAAGCTTCCCAACCTTTTCCTGAATCTTCTTTTCCTGCAAAAAGTTGTTAAAATTTGGAATGGAAGTATTTATAAATCTGGAGATAATAATCTTCACTAGTTGATTTGTCAAACTAGTGGTATGAATGT
The DNA here is from genome assembly GCA_028583015.1 of Wollemia nobilis. Lineage (NCBI taxonomy): Eukaryota > Viridiplantae > Streptophyta > Pinopsida > Araucariales > Araucariaceae > Wollemia > Wollemia nobilis. The sequence continues at coordinate 30,605,422 of JAQPPZ010016892.1, read as the reverse complement.
TGAGTCCTAGTCTTCACGAGTTCTTCTAAAAATCCATGGAAAGACTCTAGCCAAATATAATCTTAGGTTTTTAGCAACTAAAATTTATATAATCCTCACTTTTCTAATCCTATTGACTACTATGGTTTTTCCTATCAATTAATCCTAATGGTAGATTTTGCATGTAGCAACACTCAATGGTAGATCCCATTTGCAAATATGTAGGTCAACAGTAGTAATGGTGACTCTCCCTATTCATCTTGACCTATTGGACTTCTCTTATCATGGATGTAGGTCCTCCTATTCCTATATTGATTCACTATGGCTCTAATACCATTGTTATATTTTGAGGATATATGCAGTGGGAGAGATCTAACACATGTTATAATAAGATGAAAACAAGTGAGTCTGCAATATGACTAAAATATCTATATATAGAAAGTGGTAAAAATACAATGCAGTATGGAGGATATGGTCACTCCATTAATATAAGCTAAATATCTATATTGTGCTTCATACAAGAGCTCTACCGTAATCTACTCTACTACTACAATGCTCTTGATATCTATATGTTGTTGCTCTACCTATCAATATGATACCTTTTATATAGAAAAATAGATTACTTTGCCAACACACTACCTAGCTATACAAGTGGACATCTTGCACATTACAACATGCACATTGACACTTGTGCATTTATTACATTGCTTGAAGTAAATAGCTAACTTCCTCCTAAAGTAATATCTACTCTAAATATGTAACAAAGGTGGTACATTTACCCAAATGATGTAATATAATCTAATTCTAATAAATAATGCCCACTTTAAACAGTCATTCCCCTACTATATTCCTCCTAAATTACAGGAGTGTTAGTTAGAATTTAGAATAAGTCTTAGAGAATAGAATTAATAAAATTGCATAAGATAGAATTATAAAATCTATTAAATAATTGTTGCATTATTATATTATACATGTATCCACACACATAAACTTAGTCTAAATCATAAATTCCATCTTTTGAAGTAAGCATAATTTCATTTAATGAAAATTTTCATTTCTTGCAAATGAAACTAAGAAAACAAAATAAAGTCAATGAATAAGAGTTGGAGAATAATCTATATAGGATTTATGTTCTTTAAATCTAACTTGGATTGATAAATTAAATGTAAGACATCACATATCAACAATGATAAACCATTCAAGAGCCATGATATTGATGAAGAGACAATTGTTATAGCTAAACATGAGGTAAAATAGTGGATAACCATGAATTTGCTAATTTAGTTGCATGGAAAATATCATTTCCCATTATCTTGGTAGAGAAGAAATGATAGAAATAAGGGTTGATGGGATAAGTAACTTCAATTACTTTCCCACTAAGAGATGTATACAAAGGGGAACTTACTCTACTTGATCTCATGAGACCTTGAGGAAAGCTACTCTTCAAGTAAGAAATTTGTCTCTCATATCCTTAAGCCCTAAAATCCTTAGGATTTTCCTCCATAGAGTCCATGCCCAATAGACAAGCTTACATTTTTATATTATTTACCTCATGCAAGTAGAAGATCCTTTTGAGTCACCAAACTATAGTGAGATTTCACTACACTATGCAAATCCAACTTGGAGGACTTTTGACCATAAATCATTGTATAGATCTAAGCAATATGGGAGGACCTAAAATTCCTTCCTTATATAAAGTAGTTAATGCTAAGAAAATTTTAAGGATCCCAACAAGGGAAGGCCTACAAAAAAAATTGCTAGAAATTTTAAAACTCCCTATTCCATGAGGTAACACTGACCACCCAAATTAGATAGACAAAGGACTATAGACTTTCTATTGATAGCTAATCCAAACCTCACCATAAGTAGGAACCCCAAAGCCTTTTTAGTGGTATCTAATAGGGCTCCATTATTGGTAATTTTTCTATACACTCAGTGTCTAAGACTCCATACCTCAACTAGATGGATGGATTTATTAAATGATCCAACCTCTTTTGGTAATTGAGTTTAACATACATCATATACCATGATTAAGTTACAAAATAGCACCAACAAGATCATGGAGAAATAAAACCAAATAATAATGGAGGAATAAAATGAGGGGGACAAGGTGTTCAAATAAGAATTCAATAATATTATCTAAATTTTCTAGACTATATGAAGGCCACCCCATAGATTCATGGTAATAAAGAACAAAAGGGAGTAAATTGAAAAAAATAAGACAAAGGGGATAGCCCACACACACAAATAAAATGAAAATGTCTAGTAATACATATATGGAAGCAACTTTGAAGTATCAAAAATCAAGAAAGGAGTATGGTGATAGAAAAATTAATATTTAGTGGACTAGGAGATGATAAATAAAATGGAAGTTGGAACTTTGATTGATATTAAAGCTTAAAGAACTTGTGTAGAGTCATAATTATTCTAGGAGCATTTTTCTAGAATATTAATTGAACCATTTTGGGTTTAAAATTTCTTAAGGTTTGTGTAGTGAATTTCTTACTATGCATAATATCCAAATGTATCCTTACACCCAAATCAGAGTTCTACAATAGAGCTAGTTCAAAGGAAATTCTATCAGAGCAACTAGGTCCTTGAAAGGATACTTGAGCTAAAGGATGCTACCAAAGTCTCATAATCAAGCCTTGAGATATGAGAGATAGTAGGATAGGATGGAACTAGAAGGTGGTGGTATCTTAAAATCCATGCCATGCATGTGGTCTTAATCATCAAAGACACAAGCAAGGGTTGATCAATATAGATTCCAACTAAATTTGATGAAAGATCAAGTGCGATAATGAGTTGGTAACCAAGTGAACACAACAATAGGGCCTATTGAACGTACAAATGACACATTGTCAAGGGTAGGACAATATACTTAGAAAAAATATCTATTTCCTCTTGAAAATGAAGTAGTTATCCCAAGGTTTAGGTATGCTA